>OW386538.1:36099313-37561813 GCA_936435175.1 Glyphotaelius pellucidus | reverse complement strand
CGAGATATGGGCGCTCATTAGGTTTGAAAGCAGTACCACGTAGCTCAGAGTTAGCCAACTATTGTTACTGTTTGCGAAACCTGAGCAAGTTTTAAGGCTATTAGACAGTTACAAATATTATATTTATTTTTGGGAAAGTTGACAGCAATTCTAAAAAATATCTTACATAAAATAATAAACATACTTAATTATAACAATTATAAACTTTTCAAAGCTGATAGATAGCAAATGATGTGAAATGAAGTGACAATACGAGTATAAATGCTTTTTATTTTGTTACAAAATATTTGAGGGGAGGGTAGGGGGAACATAAGTTTAAGATGACGGGTCAAAGGAAAGAAGTAGATTTGGCGGCCTCCCTGGTCGAGGGGCCAGACTCTCAACTAGCGTTCCGAAGATCGCAGATTTTAATTCCGGTTCAATCCCCAATTTTATGTCATTGATTTGTGTTTTCACAATTGAATCTTTTAAAATAATATGAGGTATAGGTATCCTTAAATATCTGTTGAACTCTTAAATGATGCACTCTTTCCTAAAGACTGTAGATAATCCCAATCCTCCCCTATACATTAAATTAAATATTATATGCGATAATGAAAAAAAACCCGTATAAAAACATTAAACAGCCGACTTCGATTCATTTAACTGTCATTTCTCAAATACAGTTTTATTTCCGATGAAAACATTGATGAATCTTTAGACAAGCTTTATTTTCACTATTCCCATACTGTTGAATCCTATGTATCTTTTTACACACCGATAGGCTATACCTACCCGGTTTGGTTCTCATCAGAGCTTACTGCTTTTCTTCAACAAAAAAGAGTCAATACAAAAAATTAAAACAAAGCAAATTCATAAGTGAAAAAATGTAAAGATCTTTCCAAACAATGTTAAAAAATGTATTTAATCTCTATCGAAGACACTGTTTTTAAATCCAAAAACTTATGGAAATTTCTAAAACAAAAACACATGCTACCTGCCAATAATGCAAATGAATGGAATAAATGTAAACAATACACAGGACATTGTAAACCTTTTTTCGGACCTCTTCCACCAATTCCACCAATATTTCTCAAAAATGCTCTAATAGTCTAATACATTATCTAAACCAATCACATTACTATTCAATCGTATTTGTCCCTTGGACATTTTCCAGATTGCTGGAAATCTAGCTTCATTACACCTTTCTAAGGAGACGACACTGATATTGCCAATTATCGCCCCATTTGTATACAGTATACCTAAGCTTTTTATATCACTGTTCCTTGACAAAATCTATCGACGATATAGTCGAGTCAAGTACGTCAATGTGGTAAATTTTCATGTTAAATGAATTTGTGGATCTGTGGAAAAAGGAGTTATGCTTATTATTATTAGTTATGCTTAGTTATTTTCTCATATGTAATTGTAAACATGTAATTGTTTGGTTTTTTGTATTTTTTGGTTAGCTGGAAGAAATAGAATTCTTTTATAAGCTAAGCTACCTCTTTTGTACTTGTGTTTTTTTTGTGCAATAAATGGTTTTTAGAATTTTGAATTTAGAGTTGGTCTTGCGGAGTTTTCAATTTTTAATGATTTTAGAGGCAACTTTGACAATTTTAGTGAATTAATGATTAATATTTAAGGGAAATGGGTCGTTTGTAATATAAATTTAAGCCCTTTATAATGATTTTTTAAGAATTGGATTTATTTTATATTTCATTACATTAAGTTCTATTTTTTATATTTATCGTTAACTCACAAATTATTGACAATGTTTATTTATTTACATTTATTAACGCCCTAATGGGCTTTTACATGAATAGAGGGAAATTTATATACACAATATAAATTACATGTGTTACATGTTGTTAATATAATTACATGTGTTGCCTCTGAAATCGTGAAAAATCGGTTTCTTTATTGAACTACATTTTACAATTTGGAAACGCAAATAAATAAAGTTGCACAAATCTTTACAAGATACAACTTTTGATTAAAAAAATAGTTTTTCAGTTTGGTTAAGGTATGCTGGCATCAAATTAAAATTAAGTTTTGTACTAAAAAAGCCATGCAATCGTTCCTCTTAAGGCGATTTGTATAGGAATTAAATACGTTGACTGTTTCAGAAATTTCAATAAACAGAACCATTCCTCTTGTCATGCTATGCTATGCTAGTATAGAACATCTGTTCTGCCGTGTGGCATTTAGAACTAGTCGTGGCAACGACTACGGCTGAAGTTTTCAGGCACGTATAACCCATGCTCCTTTTTTTGAGAAAAATCACCACTAGAGATGTGGACCATCCATGTTTCTTTTCTAAACCAAAAACACCATTCGATGATAAAGAGATTCCGACAGTAATCTTCGTTGTGGTAATCATCGGTAATTTTTTCAACTAATCTTCCATTGATGTGAAATGAAAATTATGACTTTGTTAACGAACTACCACTGTAAAACGACAATTTTCTTCCGTTGGTCTTTTAAATGTAACTCATGTTCATACACATAAAGAAATGTGTCTGTGGGTTTGAATTTTATTCTAATTTTACAGTTTTATTCAGAGATTGATGAAATTTTACACAGATGGCCTTAAAAACAAGAAGTTTAGATGCCAAAAAATCGATTCTATGATAGTTGATCACACGACAGTTGGCCCTCCGGCATGCTTATTTATAATATGCAGTCAATTAAGGGAAAATACGTTTTTTCAACGTTCACAAAATATAACTAAAGGGATGGAGAGAGAAGATGTACCGCCGAATAACAAAAGTATAAAATATATTTTCATTTGAATGAAAATATATTTTATATGTTATGTTTCAAGGTTAACATTACTTTATTTATATACTGTGTATAAGTACATAATTGAAACTGAATAGATTATTTTAATATCCAAACTAACTTATTATTATATGTATTTTTGAATACGATATTAGTTTGTTAATTGATAAAGA
Organism: Glyphotaelius pellucidus; assembly: GCA_936435175.1. Classification (NCBI taxonomy): domain Eukaryota; kingdom Metazoa; phylum Arthropoda; class Insecta; order Trichoptera; family Limnephilidae; genus Glyphotaelius; species Glyphotaelius pellucidus. The sequence goes on along the minus strand of OW386538.1, from coordinate 37,558,877 downwards.
ATGTACAAAAATTATAATTTTATTATAATTTTATTATAATTATAATTTCGAAGGACCAACTGTCGGAGATCAACTGTAGAGTTATCCAAAAAACGACACCAATCCCCGTTTTCCACCCCGTAGAGCATATTTTTTGTACTTCTTGGTGTTATTTTTAACACTTGTCGATCAAACTAACAGGAAAATTACGGTCTGTAACTGATTTTGAAAAACTCCACGTAAAACCCGGGCAATGCTTCGGACTTTGGCCGGTATTACCTTGTATCAATCTACGCCATTTACTCTCCATTGGCTTGTTACCCAAGTACAACACCGGAAAATTTTTATAACTGATTAAAATCGTTACTCCAGCGGTACAAAAAAGGAGCCTTTAGGTAGCGGTGTAATTACTATCAAAATATGTAAATTACTTGCAAATACTTTTTCAACAGCCTTTTTTGGCAAAAAACCATCTTCGCAAATAAATTTTCAAAGAAAAGGACCATATTTTTACAAAGAAAGGGGCTATATTTTTATATTGTTCTCGCGGGCCTTGTAAAATGAACCGGCAATTCCCAAAGATTTGCCGCCCCTTCCTGGTTCTACGTGCCCAACAGCTCAGCGGGTGGGGAGTATCGCCGCCTCGTAAAAGTATTATCTTCAATTCATATTCTTTCATTTATCCCGGGGTCGCTGATTAGTCGTTTTTACTATCTGCCACGATTTTATTTATTTATTGACGCCCCTATAACAAACAAATTTCTTTTAAAACAAGAGTATAACATAAATAAAGAAGATTACAAAATATATAAATAAAGCACAAACTCAATATTATAAATAAGAATATAACTAATGCTAAATCCACATGGATAACTTTAGGGAATTCGTAGGTACAATTCATGTAAACATTTAAAAAAAAATCTAATTTTGACTAAATTACTCATTGTTGGCATTTAGAATAAAAACAAACAAAATAAAATATAATGATTTCTCATTCGTTCTTTACATCTAAAAAGCGATGGACTAATTTGGCTTTTAATGGGTCGAAGTTTAAATTAAATATGTCAGCGACATCACTTTGTTCATTACCACACCTATGTATTCTTTCTAACTCAGAATTCTCAGCAAAATTATTGTTGTAAAATAAAATGTTGCGCCTAGTTAAGTGTATTTGGGAGGAATATGTAAGGATAATAAATTTATGGCGTCAGGGCAGTCCCACCTTGAATGAACAATTTTATATAATAAAAGGAGATCAAACATTATTCGCCTTTCGGATAATTTCGATAAGTTAAGTTAACTGCGTAAATTGACATACTTGATTTCAATAATAGGAATACCAATTTTGAAATAAATATAACGCAAAAATTTATTGTGAATTTTTTCAATTTGTAAACAATGAGAGTTGAAATGAGGACACCAAATGCTTGAATTGTATTCAACCTGACTTATAACCAAAGACGTGCATAGTAATTTTTTTTTATTATTGTTATTATGGTTTTTATATTATTAACTTCTTTAGCGACGTTGAGAATAAATCCAAGCATTTGTAAACCCTTACTAGTAATGCTAATAATGTGATTCAAGAAGCGTAATTTGGAGTCAAAGATAACACCAAGATCGTTGAATTCAAAGACTCTTTTTAGAGTGGCATTGTTAATTGAGTAGTCGAAAATAAAGGGATTTTAGATCTAAGGAAACTGATCGTTTGGCATCTGTTGATATTAAGATATAATTTGTTTGCGATGCACCATTCATAAAGTTTATTTAAGTTACTTTGTAGTGTTGAACAATCAGAAGAATTTTCGATCGATTTAAACATATTTAGATCGTCGGCAAATAGAAGAAAGTGAATATTAACGAAAATTAATGAAATGTCATTAATAAATAGTAGGAAAAGAATAGGCCCTAGGTGGGAACCTTGAGGGATCCCACTTAAGGCAAAAAGTGTAAGAAGTTGTGGAGGTAATTTTTACAGATAGTTTTCTACACGATAAGTAACTTCTAAGGCATTCGAGAAAATTGCCGCTTATTCCCAAGTGTTCTTATTTTTCCACTAAAATGCGATCAGAAACAGTATCAAAGGCTTTGCTAAAATCAGCATAAATTGTGTCAGCTTGATGACTCTTAGACATCATTAGAAATAAAATTTTCGTAAAGCAATAAATTGAATGATGTAGATCTGCCTGGCATAAAACCGTGTTGGAATATAAATGGTTTAATTTGATGCACGATTTTACTTAATATAATCTTTTCAAAAAGTTTAGGGAGTGATGACATAATACATATGGGTCTATAATTTTCCATTTAACTCTAGTCTCCTTTTTAAAAATAGGTGTTATAAGGCGATTTTTCCAAATTTCAGGAAAACAACCTAATTATAAGTAGATAAAGATAAATTGAAAATTATATTAATAGGAAGAGCTAGAACATGAGTAAAGTATTTATGTAATATTGAGGGAATCATATCTGGCCCCGAATTCGATTTGATATCCAGCTGTTTGATAAAAGTTATATCATTAACTTCCACATGGATGTTATGCAAGTTGAGTGAGCTTTCTCCAAATTGGGGTTTATCAGATAAAATATTGTCATTGTCTTCAACGTTTACACTCTTAAATAAATCTGCAAATAAATTTACAATAGCGTTCTTGTCATGACCCATTTTTTCCCCGTAAAACATTGTAACGGGAAAGTTGGAGTTTTTTTCCGAAAGGAGTTAGCGTAATTCCAAAATTTATTAATATTTATTAAAATAGAATTTTCAACATGCTTTTGATTTCCTGGTACAATCATTACGCAGAATGGAGAATGCGATATAATTATCTAGCGTTCTATCAATTTTATAACATTTGTGGGCAATTTTTTATCATAAGTTAGATTAATTAGTTCAAAATCAAACCATTTAGGGAATTTAAGAAAGTTATATTTTTGTAGGGGTACAAAGCTATCAATTGCTTGATAAATTACATTGTAAAAGTATTCTAAGCCCCCATTAAACTTGTGCTTTTACAAGTGAGATCATAAGCCCAATTATTAGTAGATAAAAATTCTATAATCTTTACTAATATTATCTAACCGATTGAAAGTTTTCTTTTTTTTAGAAAACCCATTACAAACACTTGTTCGAGATGTTTGTGAAGGCATTTCAGTGTCCTCGAATTCAGTTTGGTTAATACTGACAATAGTACGCCACCACCTCTTGTTTTATTGCCAGAATTTTGATATCTGTCGTTTCTGTAAATGAAATGGTTAAACCTGAACCTATCATCATTTTGTATGCACCTTTAATCACCAAATACCATAGAAGCTAAGTTTCGGAACTTCATTTAATTTCAATAAGTTAATTTTCCTTTTCGCAAATTACTGCGCCTTTCATTTCAGTACCTTTAATCATTTTGTTGTTATTGGGTTCGGTAATAGGGTAAAATTACTCCTTTAATTGAGTGGTGTATTCGTATCAGCGCACTTTCTTCAGTTAATTCCCACTTTGAAGATGTATTCACACTAGCAAATGGAACCGTGATTGGAGAATGATCAAAGACAAATGGGGATAGTTTCTGGTTACGGCGGTATCAGAAGATCTGAGATTACTACTGCTGTTTGCGGTTACTTATTTTGCAAGATGGTGTTCCGCTAAGTACCTTTTAAAGGTGCGAATAACTATTCCTACAGAGCTTCTAGCATTTCTAATCAAAATTTATATTATCGAAGAAAGCAAACACTTTTTGGCTTGACATTTTACAGAATGAAACAATTTCTTTGTTTAAAACCACTTTATTTAAATTTATATTCGTCGACCGGTTTCGGTCAAATTCGACTTTCTTCAGGACAATAAACATTTAAACTATATTACCGTACAGAGTTAAGATAATGAGGTGAACACAAATTAAAGGGAGAGCATACAAGAGAGGGAGAGAACATCAGATAACGGTTGGGGGAGGGGGAGGAGGAGGGATCAAGGGAGGAGGGGTCAAGGGAGGGTGGGGGTTACAGAGGAAGAAAAGGATTAACTTTAAAATGGGACTGTTGGTTAATTCTAATTGTTTGTTTAAAATTTGGCAATTATTTTTCTTTGATTTTAATATTTCTAAAGCTTCTTAATTATTAAGACGTATTCCTATTTTATTTTTATGAACTATTTGTACTCCTGTATTTTTTTATTAAATGTATGGTTAGTATCAATTAAGTGGTCGGCAAATTCTGAGAAACCTGTGCTAGATAGATACCTGACGGGTTAAAGAACACGTTTTTTAACGATTTTTTTTAAGGTTGTTATGCTTTCTCCTTATTTAGCCAACGTTTCGAGCATATCTGCCCTGCTGATGAACGGTTCCATGACAACTCAGAATCGACTCAACTCGTCATTAAAACATGTCATTAAATTTAAAAAAAAGTAATTGAATAATAGCTCATAACTTAATGGAACGTTACCTATTTAAACAATTTTTAATTTTCTTTTCATCACTTTTAATGACTTCAAATGAGCTCTTGAGTTGATTTCATTCCGAGTTGTCCGGTCACCCTGATAAACCCTGTAACGTAGTTCGAAACGTTGGCTAAATAAAGAAGAAGTGCAACACGGCGTAATACTTCAAAAATAAGTCATCACAGCATAAATACATTTCATGTAGGTACCTGTCTAATGACATTTAAGAGAAAATTGTTTAACCAATAAATCACTATTTATTGGTTATTTTAACGAAATACCATATCGAAACGGCTGCATTAGGGACTTCAACTTCATTATTTATTTACATTTTTTATTAAATTAATTTCAGTTCTAAATCCAGACTCCTAATAGAGATCCAAAAAATTAAATAATTATTCCTGTTTAAATTCGAACAAATTAATCAGACATTTTACGATGAGGTCCTTTTACAGAAGTTCTTCATCCAAACTTAAACTTTTATCATTTTTTAACGGTCAGTACGTCGTCCACGTAATCCAACTTACCTATTTGTTTGTAATTATTTATCTTAGCTGTCAAAGCAATAATTAATATAAACGTCGACTGGAAATTAAAACAAAAAACGCTCACGGTAATAATACACACTTCATTTCCTTGTATGTACCATGTACCTCTCTGAACGCTGCCAAAAACCGAAGTGCTTTGTTGAAACAAGTGTTCATTTTATAAATCGTTAAATGGTTGAACTGTATGAAAACATTCGATGTGTTTATTTCAACGTTTGTCCTGTTTTACAAAACAAATAAAACAGCTTTCCTGGCGTAATCGCCTTAATATTTAGGCGAAATGAAATTGAATTAATTTTAATCCAGAATTATAAATTTATTTCTGTAGTCAATGTGGAAATTTATTGAATAGTAATGAATTTTTTTAGAATTTCTTAGTTCTGCGTTTTTCAGGTGGGATTTTTGATCCAATATAAGCCAGAAATAAACTTCCGTAGCTGAAAACAGCCGCCCGCGTCGTATTATGAAGGTTAAATATACTGTAATAAACACGATGGTATAACTTTGTTTAATTCCACTTTTTATTTTCTTATCCAACTAGTTTCGGTTCAACCTGAACCTTCTTCAGGGAAGAATAAAAATATACTGTATATGTTTATTCTTCCCTGAAGAAGGTTCAGGTTGAACCGAAACTAGTTGGATAAGAAAATAAAAAGTGGAATTAAACAAAGTTATACCATCGTGTTTATTATAATGTATTCCCACAATGTGTTTGCTACATGTGAAAAAAAAAATTAAATATACTGTGTTTTTCATGGAAATACGTTCATATTAAGCTAGTTCAAAGTATTAATTTTACTCGTTTATAAAAACTCTTGTTCCCAAACATTTTTACGTACTGGTTATTTTAAGTACGGGTATTGATTCTATGAAATAATTCATCGAAATTTTTCGTTGAACAATTTCAGGCATTTTTAATAATAGAACTTTTTGGAAAACCAACTAATTTTTTAATAGAACTGAAAATTTTCTGTAATTTTATAACTTCTCTGATTCCTATAAACACTGTTCCAAAATTTTTGATTCTGTACCCTAAAGCATGAGCCGGCTACCTGCGGCCCGCAAGATCCTCGCCACAACGCATTTGACTGACGACATCATACACAACAGAGTGAAAGGGAGCGAGAAAGGGAGCGATGGGATAGCGATACAACGTCAAACTGAGTTTGAAAACCGGTTTGCTGATTTCAAAAAGATCTCATGCATGTTGGAGATTTTTGAGAATCCCTTAGCAGTGGATATCGATAACGTACCAAACGATTTGCAAATCAACGGCAGATTTGCCTTCTGAAAATTACAAGGAGTTAAAGAGGTTTGCTCAGCAAATAATTACTATGTTTGGTAGAACTGTTTGTGAGCAAACTTTTTCTATTCTGGATTATCGAAAAAACAAATACTTTTTTCGGTTATCGGATTCACATTTAGATGCAACATTACGCGGCTCTAAGTTAGGGGTATTTAGGAAGGAAGGAAGTATAAGGGTATTTAGGATGGGTTGGATTCTGGAGGTCAGTGTGTCCAGGAGTGACGGACGTATGAATCCATCCCTCCCACTGCGGTTCAAGGCAATGTTCCGGGAGAGTGCGGTTGGAGAAGTCAAAGGGACTCCATCAACCATTCTCTCCCGATCCGGCCTGCCGTGCAGCTGGTGGGCAGACCCATCCACCGCCAAGACCCGGACAAACCTCACCTCAAGAACCCGGGTATTCGGCAAACGTAGCGAACCACTTTAGGTGACCTATTGCAGAGGTGTTGGTTATCCAATGACGCTGGACTACATGATACCTAATTGCTTAAATATGTTATCTGCCGAAATTAAAAAATGTACAAATGGTAAAACAAATATTATGTAGAAGAATTGGCTCGCCGAAAGAAATAATTTGTATTAGACTGACTCAAAAATTCTAACTGCATAACAGAGTAAAATAAGTTTATTTATATCTTCAAAGTAAAAGTACCCATCGACAAACTGCTTAAAAGTGGTTTATTGGGACTTTTCTTTTTTTCTGTATAATATTTTATTATTGTTGTCAGGTTGTATTACTTTGTATTTATAATAAATAAATAAAAATAAAAAATAAATTAATAAAAAAAAAATGGTTCACGGGGCGGCGGTACCCATACCCTCCTTCCAAATTGGAATAAGTATACTTTTATGACATGTGACCTAAGTGCGGCCCGCACTAATACCCATGTAAAATATTTGGCCCTTTTACAACAAAAGGTTGCCGACCCATGCCTAAAGGATAAACCACGTAAGCCCACTTTTTGGTAGTTTTGAGTTAAATGTGCAGAAAAATTTCCTGTTTTATTACATTAGTGGATGAAACAATGAAGTCCATAAACAGTAAACTAACTGATTTATCTAATTACTAATTATAAAACCACTTGAGTCCAATTTACATTAGAGGATAAACAACGGAAGTCCAACATACGTTTTTTATATTCTAAGAAAAAATTAATTTCAAACATTAATTCTGTACCTTAGAGCCTTAAAGGATGAACCACAAGAGTCCACTTGGACTTTGGTTTATCAAAGTGATTTTTGTATTAACCGAAAGCTTGAAGTATATTTTTTTTCTAACTTATTGTAATAATTCAGATGGGTGAAACGTAAGTTTCATAATTTAATTCATTTTGGCCATACCACAGTAGAAATTATAAAGTTTATGAGCAAATTTAAAAAGAAAATATCCTTACATCATATGGCTTAAATAATGTGATTGACCAGGTATGTTCTCATACCAGAACCAATAATTCTGCGCGGCGGCCTGAAGTGGCGCGAGACTCAGTCGCTCCGAAGTGGACGTGCGCGCGGTACTATTGCCGATTGTTGACAAATGACAGTTGTTCTTGAAGCGACGCAATAAAGAACGTATTATTACAAAACACTGTACAAATGTGTATCTTTAGAAATCCATTTCATATTTTATATTTAACTAAAGCTTCTATGAGGAATTCAATCGGAACTCAAAACACTTTTTTTCCTTCTATAAAAAATATGTTATTTAATTAAACAATGTAATATGAAATTATAATGTGAACTAAATTTGTCAATTTGACTGGCCTAAAACAGAATCCATTCCTAGTTGGCTAGTAAAATTTTCCGGATATGTTTTAATATAATTTTTGTATAATTTTATGTGAAATAAATTATTATTATTATTAATAATAATAACAACAACACTTATTTGACAATAGGTTGAAACTATTTTTTTTTTCATATAGATTCTTTTTATAAAAAGGTTTTTCGGATAATGCAGCTGGTTTTCAGCAGTGCCTTTAAATATGGTACACCAAAAAATATGAAATACTTAATGAAAAGCCATTATCACATTATGTATTATAATGATTAGACAAAAATTATCATATAACGCGAAATCTTTAAATATACCTGCACAAAACTAGTGAGATTATGGCGAAATGTCAGATGTCAGATGGATAGAAAACACGTAATGATTATTATTTATTATACAAATGAATAAAATAAATTAATATTATGTAATATATAGATGTATATTACTTAAACTAAAAAGACTCGTAAACAAGAGAGCAAGCTTTCTTTCATCGAACAAACCGCCGTTCAGATGACGTCAGAATTCTTCAACCAATCATGAAGCGTTTTAAGTTTACAGCGTTTTAATCATTTTTTAGAACGTTTAATCAGTTCTAAGAATAATAACATAGAAATGTAATATCTATATATTTAGAATCGATATTTTTTGATCTACATGAACATATTTTGTATAAGTCAAAATATTTTTCACTCACCTTCCCCATTCCACGAACATCTTTACCAGGAAGAACATATAGACATAACCCAACCCTGACAAATGCTACAGTGATGCAGAGATAGGGTTTGTTTTAACGTCAGCTCCACATAAGAAGAAAATAGTTCCCCTCATCCTCCATTCTTCATCTTCTTTGAGGATGCTGAGTGGAGGGTCTTTTTAGGAAAGGAAGGAGACGAAGTTTTGGGAAACAAAAGTATACGAAGATTGGGTAGGAATATGGGGGTCGGTATGTCCAGGAATGACGGAGAATAAATCCATCCCTCCTGCTGCAGCGCAAGGCGATGTTCCGAGAGCGCCTTGCTAGAGAGTTCAAAGGGTCGCCGTCAACCAGTCTCTAGCCTGCTCCGGCCCGCCATGTAGTTGATGGGCAGAAGCATCCACCGCCAAGATCGAGAGAGACTGGTTGAGGGAGGTCTTTTGTCTTCTGCAGCCGGAATCTCGCAATCCATCGCCTTGCATTGCGGTTGGAGGGATGGATTCTCAAGTCCCTCACTCCTTGTCACTCTGACCCCCAGATTGTTACACACCATTCATATTTATATCCTTCCCAGAACTTCCCCTCCTCCTTTTCCTTAAAAAAAAACCCTCCACATATCATCGTTATAGACCAGTTGCTTTATAACACTGAAATAATCACAAATCTTTCACTGAACTTGAAAATTAACTTCAAAATTTGATAAATTGTTAAAAAAATTTTGACCAGCTCAGATACGGGGGCTCCATCTAAGCCAGGGTTAGTTAGCCTCTCAGAAACTAGATGTACTGTACAGGTCCTGTAGATACTTTGAAAGTAGTACACAACTGCTTACCCAGTACAAATCGGAAGTGCGCCCCACGGTTAAATTTGGCATCCACCTCTGGTTTGGAGCGCCAAAAGACCTGAAAAAAAACTCTGTTCAGAAACATAAAGTCTGTTTGATAGATTATTTTATCAGAACAAACGGATTGCAATTTTTAGAGCACAGACGTTGTCCTTATTCAACCGGTATTGCAATGTAAGATGCTCCGAGGAACTAGCGTCATTGATTCGACACGTCATTGAGTTCAATAGCTCGGCTGTTTGCCGGTTTCTGTGTTTCCTCCCTCCTACAACATGGGTTTCTTCAAGATCTATGTTCACTCCTTTCTCTTCTCTAAGAGACCCTCCACACAGCAATCCACAAAGATGACATAAACCCTAAGGGAAATTATTTTCCTCAGAGCCTCCTGAGAGGAATTAATATATAAAAAAAAATAAAACTAAAAATACCCACCTTTCAAATTGAAAAATTATTTATTCGGATCGTAAATCCACAAACCGTTGAAGTGGTGAGCAGCACTTACAGAACGGAAAAAAAAAATATTTATTCGGATCGTAAATCCACAAACCGTTGAAGTGGTGAGCAGCACTTACAGAACGGAAAAAAAATTATTTATTCGGATCGTAAATCCACAAACCGTTGAAGTGGTGAGCAGCACTTACAGAACGGAAAAAAAATTATTTATTCGGATCGTAAATCCACAAACCGTTGAAGTGGTGAGCAGCACTTACAGAACGGAAAAAAAATTATTTATTCGGATCGTAAATCCACAAACCGTTGAAGTGGTGAGCAGCACTTACAGAACGGAAAAAAATTATTTATTCGGATCGTAAATCCACAAACCGTTGAAGTGGTGAGCAGCACTTACAGAACGGAAAAAAAATTATTTATTCGGATCGTAAATCCACAAACCGTTGAAGTGGTGAGCAGCACTTACAGAACGGAAAAAAAATTATTTATTCGGATCGTAAATCCACAAACCGTTGAAGTGGTGAGCAGCACTTACAGAACGGAAAAAAAATTATTTATTCGGATCGTAAATCCACAAACCGTTGAAGTGGTGAGCAGCACTTACAGAACGGAAAAAAAATTATTTATTCTGATCGTAAATCCACAAACCGTTGAAGTGGTGAGCAGCACTTACAGAACGGAAAAAAAATTATTTATTCGGATCGTAAATCCACAAACCGTTGAAGTGGTGAGCAGCACTTACAGAACGGAAAAAAAATCAATGAAAGGGCAATGTTGAGATATATTGATTTTATTATTTGGTTAATTTAATTACATATTTTGTGATTCATAATAAAATGCTGTTAGATGAAAAACATGTCTTCCTCGGGCGTCCCTGACTTCGTCTACCATTCACATTTGCGTCATATATTCTCCTTACACTCCTTTCCTCATTCATTCCCTCTTCATGCCCAAACCATCTGAGCGTCCCTTTTTTAATCTTATTCATTACGCTTTCATCAGCCTTGCATTCTTTGCGGATCTCTACATTTCTCACACGATCATAAATGGTTTTACCACACATACGTCTCAGGGATCTCATTTCTACAGCATTCAGTCTGCTCTCATCCTTTCTCTGCCAGTTTCATTCCTCACTGCTATACATCAGGGTAGGTCTGCCAGTTCCATGCCTCACTGCCATACATCAGGGTAGGTACCAGCACTCCATTATGGACGGCTAGCTTCGCTTCTTTTGACAGTTTTTTTTTGGCGCCAACGGCTTCAGTCCTCCATTAATGGAGTTACCGGCATTTACCCTTCTTTCGATATCTCTATCAGTCTTCCCATCTCTCGTAAACATACTTCCCAAATACACAAACTCATCCACCTGGTCCAAGTATTCGTCATTCACTACTACGTTGCACATTGTTTTCGTACTCTCTCTCTATCAACTTACTTACTTACACTTTAGACTTACTTACATTCATCATTAGCTCATTCTTCATACATTTTTTTTTATTTTTTATTTAGAATACATTGTTTATTATTATTTACTCATAATTATTATGTATTTACTTAATTTATGTTTATTTTTTATTTACTTTCTTACGATTACTAAATAGTTTATTATTGTTTATTCATAATTATATTTTATATTATGTATTTAATTTACTTACATTTATTTACCTACTATATTATATTTATTCTTATTATATTATATTTATTACTTACTATATTATATTTATTACATAATCTATATACATTTATTACATACTTGTTTATTATTATTTACTTTTTATTATTTATCTATTATTATTTACCTACCTTTATTTTTATTTATTTTTTGTTAATACTCGTAAATCTACTGTTACTGACGGTATGGTCACCCTATGAATGCATTTGTTAAGCCACTGCAGGTACCTTGAACATGTTTAGTTTACAGTAGAATATTATTGTGGCCAACTAAGAGCAATATGAGCATACCGCCCAGCTGTAATTAATATTTGAGTAAACTATATTTAGTGTTTCTTGTGAATTTATATGTATGTTTTTTATTTTTATTCGATTATTGTTTTTTATTTTTATTTTTATTGTAAAACTGCACATCTCGATACAGGAATGCCCTAGTGAGATGTGCAGTTTATGTTTTTATGTACATCTATATATTTTAATAAATAAATACATATAATAGATTTAAAGGTAAACAATATGGTTCTTAAAACTAATTACAATATATTAATTTCTTGTTATTAAGCTACCCAACTCAATAGAGAAAGAATTTCTCGTGTTTAAATTTTGGAGTAGTGCCATTGCCAAAAAATAGGTACAGAAATTATGTTATTTTAAGTTTTTAAATTAGAAAGAAAAAATAAATAAACTTTTATACATGATAACCGGTCTATATAATGAACAAGAATAGAATAAAAAAATTTAGTAAGAGTATTTTATTTTATCGTATTTTAATGGAAAATATTTCAATAGGAAGTGACCCTAGCTTGGAATTGCATTAGGGAAATGTAATTTAAACCTTGTGCAATGAATAATTATGCCTTAGCTGGTTGCACAGGGTTCTATTTGCATATTTAGGTATGTTCTAAAAGGGTAAATATACGTCCTATTTAAATAATTTCTTTTAAAATATGTTCAATTTAAATACGTTAAACAATTTTCAACTTCAACGGTAAATAGATAATGAGAAATCGTCTTTGCAAACTTTGACACCTCATATCTCAGAACAAGGTGAAGTGAAGTTAGAACCCTATCCAAATGAAGTGACGACTACGCAGCCTTGCTTAACACTTTTAGTGATGTCAAACCACCCCGTAAAATCGCCGTTCTCCCTAATACAGGTGGCCGCTTTTAACCCAACCAAATACATTTTTACCCCAGTTTTATTAAACTATGGCCCGACTGACATGTTTGTAGAAGCGTACAAGAAATGTTAAGTAAATATTGGAAAAAAAAACATTCAGAACTCCTTTCTTCCTTCTTATACTCAAATTATAATATTATTGTCTGGTCCCATTTATAACCAGAGTTGGCCGAATATTCTGAGCTGGCCTAGAGGAACATAATACTAGACAAACACAATCCGAATGTTTGCTGATTACCGTCGTGTAAAAATGTTGGCTAGCGGAAAACAGGGTAAACAGAGGAATGGAAGTCAAATAAGATGAATGCACCATCCGATGGGTAGCCAAACACTGTCGAATTAGCGGCTTGGTGTGTTTACTCTCCCATCAGCAGTTACTCCACAGTTCATAACTTCTCTCCGGGATACGCTTTGCTCGGTACATCGCTTCGCGTCGTATTGTCTTTCGGACCTATTATTTTTGACGCCCACAGTGTGGAAGAAGTGTTCAAGTCCACTTCAGGCTTTACGATATTATGATCGAGTATACGTAATAGTTCAGGGTGATAATGACATCATTATTATTGTTAAACGTGCTAATATCGGTTGTCAACGCGTGGGTGCGTGATTTGAAATGTGTAAAATTATTAAGTTCAATGAACTCTTCTTTCGAAATTGGAACTAATAATTATAAACCATATTAGACAACCGATAAAGTATGGACCAACATATTTAATTTATTAGTAATTCATTATTTGAAATGTGTATTTCGTTTGTTTAAATATTTGGCAGATGCTTGGATGAATTAATAAATTGAAGAATTACAAAGGAAATGATGGTGATTTCACCAAACTTGGTCCAGTGGTCACACTTTAGCGGGCTGTTCGTATAGCGATTTCATTCGTACACACACATTATTTCAACTTTTGCACATCACAATGTTGGTAGGTATCTTATATGTTGTTACATGTATGTTGTTGCTACTTCAATGCGTTTATGATTATTTCATTTATTGTTGTTGTAACATTCTTTCTCGTGGACCAAATCTCCTGCTGACAAGCTACTTAGCGGGTACAAATTCCCATCGTATGTAATTTTTATACAATAAAAAAAATAAAATTTGAATGGCTATTCTTTATTTAAGCGATGCTTCATGTTTTTGTTCGATTAGTATGAGTATTACGTGAATGGTTTTTTAAATGCCATGGGAGAGATGTCGTAATTTTTCAAGATTACTTTACTGCTTTTCGAGAAGTAAATTTCTTCTTGTGAACGGCAATGATCACGAGCATTTGTTTTTTTTTATGTTTTTATTTTTATTTTTTATAAGAGTTTTATTTTATTTTTTATTTTTATTTTATTTTTTATTTTTATTTTATTTTTTATTTTTATTTTATTTTTTATTTTATTTTTTATTTTTATTTTAAATACATAAACGGCTATACTGCCTTTTATAAATACACATATAATAGAGTACAAAAGTAAGAAAAATAATATCATTACATAATAGTAGTTTTAAACTTAAAAATAACATACAATTATTTTGTGTATCACAACAAAAAATAACAAGAAATAAAAATGAGAAATATCATCATTTCATTTCAACATGTCCACATTGCGTATATAAAGTTACATTATGGAAAAAATTATTTATTTCACATGTAAACGTGTTAGTATGTTTTTTATCTGCTACCGCTTTTGATGTGTTTTCGTGTCATTCACTAGCAAACCTAAAAATATTTATCTTACTTTTGAATAAATACTTCCAGGTTCACAAATCCTACAATTGTGATAAGCCCCTGATTTTTCGTGTGTGGTTATACAATATTTTTTTAAATGTGTAAAAATGATAGACTTTTTATTTATGTATATGCGGGGACTTGTTTTCCTCGATTACAGTTATTATTATTCTGTTGTAATAACCACGCATTTAAATTTATCACAACAGAATAATAGGTGTACTGTATAATGACTTATATGAAGATAATATTAGCGAAACGAAATCGAAAATCTGGAAACAGAAAAATCAGAAAAAGATGTCGGCACATCTGGGACTCGAACCCAGGACCTTCGGCTTTCCGGGCCGCAACTCTTTTTTCAATCGTCCCTTTTTCACTCGTAACTTTTTTTGATTTTTCTGTTTCCAGAGTTTTGATTGAGTTTCGCTAATATTGTCTCCATTTAATAAAATATTAAAATTTGAGGTTTTACTCAAAAATAAAAATTGATAATATATTTTTCTTGTTCTGGTTTTGATGCTCTTGAGGTGATACTCAACCCAAGTGGTTCGCTACGTTTGGTGATCTAGCAGGGGTGTCCGAGTTCATGGGGTTAGGTTTGTCGAAGTCTAGGCGGAGGATGCGTCTGCCCATCTCCTGCGTGGCGGGCCGGATCGAGAGAGACAAGTTGAGGGATGCCCTCCAGCTGGACTCTCTCGACCCATCCTCTTGCACTGCGGTTGGAGGGGCGGATTTATAGGTCCTTCACACTTGGACGCACTGACCCCAAGATTCCTATTTACCCCTGATGCCTTTTCCTTCCCAGAACTTCATCTCCTCCCTATCCTTAAAAGACCCACCAGCATCTCTTAAGATGACACGGACCCTGAGGGAAATTATTTTCCTCATGGTCGCCTGAGTGGAGTAAAAAATGTTTCAAAATGGCACTTCATAATCCAGCTAATGGTTTTTTAATAACAATTAACTGTTTGACGTTTTACTGAAAGTGAAAAATATTGAACGTGGAAATCGATAGTTTTTTTAACACGATACTACGAATAAAACAACGTATTGGTCTTTCGGATATTTATGCTTGCAAGTAAAACAAATTGGATTTATTATTTTAGTCGACTTTGTGCAGCCAAAAAATCAGAAAATCATTGATATAATGGGCGCAAACTACGTAAAGTTCAATTTACGCCAAATATATTATTTTTTTATCATTGAAAAAAATATTAGCAACTCTCAAACGAAAATCTGAAACAGAAAAATCGAACCCGGATCAAATGCGACCGAATATTTTTCTGAGATTTCTTTTACAGATTTTTGTTTGAGAATCGTTAATATTACATTCAATGATTATTTAATCAATATTAACAAATAATGCAATATTAACGACTCTCAAACCAAAATCTGTAAAATAAATCTCAGAAAAATATTCGGTCGCATTTGATACTGGTTCAATTTTCCTATTTCAGATTTTTGTTTGAGAATTGATAATATTTTCTTCATTGATAAAAAAAAAATTGTCTGAAATTTTACAATTTGAGGTTTTACTCATTAAATTATTCCAAAAAAGGTAATTTTTAATAATGTAGCATTGAATTTGACTCATTACACAACGGGTAAATGAAAACAAAATCAATGAAACGATATGGCGTTTTGTTCATATTTTTGATCGATTTTAAGGATTTAATATAAATGATGATTTATATCATGGATCGGCAACCTGCGGCCCGCAAGATTCTCGCCACAACGCGTGTGACGGATGACATCGTACGCAACAGAGTGAAAGGGAGCGAAGGAATAGCGATACAACTTCAAACTGAGTTTGAAAACCGGTTTGCTGATTTCAAAAATATCTCGTGAAAAATGGAGATTTTCGAAAACCCCTTCGCAGTGGATATCGATAATGTACCAAGCGATTTGCAAATCAACGTGATAGATTTGCCTTCTGAAAGCTACATGGAGTTAAGCTCAGCAAATAATTACTAGGTTTTGTAGTACTATTTGTGAGCAAACTTTTTCTATTCTGAATTATCGAAAAAACAAACAGTGTTCTCGGTTATCGGATTCACGTTTAGACACAATATTACGTGGCTCTACTTCAAAAATGCAAGCTAACATAAAAACAACTCACAACCCAAATGCAACCATAAAAATCTCATTGATTTTATTAACTACAATAAATATAGTAAAAATGTACGATAAGCGTGTTTAAAACTAAAATATTTGTACATAAATATTGTAGGTATTTTTTTAAGTGAAACTTCTTTAGCATCGTTAGTGACTTGAAATTCCATGAAACGGAAGTGCGTCACTAAAATTTATTGTTTCACGGGTACTAGGTTCTATGTAATATAATACGGTAAACCCTCGCTCTTGTGCACGCCTCCCATAGTCCGGTGGCATAATGCGCCTGGAAAGTGGCCGGACATCCGGACGACTTAGGTTTGAATCCTACAAAAACCGAAAAAATAAACGTTTTTATTTTTGCAAAATCAATATCCAATCTTCAAACCACACCAAAATGAACAGGTGAAAGAAAACGGCATCTAGCGACTCCAAAGAGAAGTCATAAATGTTAATACGACAACCAAATGTATAAGAAAAGATGCACTGGAATTCAACGACAAACATACGGAGAAAATCATCTTTCATTAAAGGTGAAAAAAATGACATCTAGCGACTCCGAAGAAAAACAGTAAAGATTAATTTGACGATAATGAATGTATAGGAAAAGGTGCACTGGAATTCGACGACAAAAATATGGAGAAAATCATCTTTCACTAAATTACTATTAACTAACCATCACGCCGTTTCCCCGCAGGGGTAGGCAGAGAGGATGGAACGCCGAACGATTCGGTCTTAGCACACACTCCTTGCTTTGTTCACATTCATACATCGTCTCACACATGCTTTTCTATTATTTTTACTCTTGACGTGACCCGAATTAAGTATCTGATTCACTTGGTCATGCCGCTTTTTTGAAGTGAAACTTCTTTAGCACCGTTGTGATTCGGAACTCAATGAAACTGAAATAACGCTAAAAGAGACAAACACATACATCTATTGGAATTATCCTGCGAGAGAATGAGATAGAATGAAATCTTACCGCATTGGCCGCTTTGAATATGAGGTCTATTTTCGAAGCACCTATTGGTTGAGATTGTGTGGGCTTCTACCGCATGTGAACTGCACTTTTTTAAACTTTTAATTTGTGCGGTGGTCCATAGCCTCCCAACTATTGTCTACTTTGGTTTCACTTCTACCGCGTGTGAATTGCACACTTACTTACGTTTTTTTTACATTAGTCACACAGGAGACCCTGAGGAAAATAATTCCCTGAGGGGATTATTTTCCTCAGGGTCTCAGAGGCCTATGTCATCTTTGGGGATGGGATGTGGAGGGTCTCTTTAGGAAAGGAAGGGAAGGAGGTTCTGGGAAGGAAAAGGGTATTAGGGGTGGGTAGGATTCTGGGGGTCAGTGTGTCCAGGAGTGACGGACACATGAATCCATCCCTTCCACTGCGGGGCAAGGCGATATTCCGAAAGAATACGGTTGGAGAAGTCAAAGGGACCCCCTCAACCATTCTCTTCCGATCCGGCCTACCATGCAGCTGCAAACCTCACCCCAAGAACCCGGGCACCCTGCTAAGCCACCAAACGTAGCGAACCACTCGGGATGACCTATGGTAGAGGCGTTGTGTAATGACATGTGACCCAGGTGCGGCCCGCACTAATCCCCATGTAAAATATTTGGCCCTTTTACATCGAAAAGTTGCCGACGCATGATTTATATGATAATACAACAATGAAGGTTTTTTTTAAATATTTTTATCTAAACAATGAGCGAGAAGGAAATTTCATCAAAAAACGTTTCCCATAAAAAATATGTCCTGAAACATATCGAAGTCAAATTATAAAACCTAATATAGAAACAGCATCGTACTTCATAGATGCTGGTCTTTGTCTGACTTGTGCTTCTTTATCTAAATATAAAAACTTTTACTATTGTCAATTTTGTTTGAAGAAAGCTGAATGACGTTTTAGTAAGAATCTTAAAAATTCTTTTGCTTCGCCAACTTTTATGATTTTTTACTTTAGTTTCTTGTCGTCATCGTGAAACTTCTACACCAAGACCGCAGTAATGCATAAGAAATGTTACTCGTTGTTTTCATTGTTGGCTGCCATAGTTCAAAGATAAAGTTGGCAGTTTTCTTCGCGGACAATGGCTCGCGTTACGCTGAATTGACTTCAGAATTGCCGCAATTGTAAGTTGAAATTTTAACCGATTCGCTCCTATTCTCCTGGTACAATGAGAGTGTAATAATTGCAATGTTGTGGGCTTCGAGAATGGGAACAAACTCGTTCTTTGTCATGCTGGAGAAGCTAACAGGCTTTTACTTGCGTCAGTTGAGTAAAGCTGTTGATTTTACTTTGAAACATTGTTGTGATTCTTTTTGCTTGTTTTGGGAATGGTTTTGTTCATTTTCTTGAACAGAGGGTTTAGTTACATAATAAAGTGATATATTTAGGTACTGCAAAGTAAACATCCACAGTTTGTTTAAATGGATCCTAGAATGAAAGCATAAAACTTAAGGAATATTTTTCTGAAACAATATCGACTATAAAATGCAGAAGAGAATAACCCACGTACAAAAAACACACACAAAAATCAATACAAACGAATAACAGAACTATTCATTTGTACACCTGCATTATTATTCATTTATGTTGGTAAACTTACGACTATTTGTAGAAGGGAGTTTTGAGTCTAATTTTGTTTTCTATTTGTTCTTTTGTTTACTATAGTTCACGTGATATTTAATTCCAAGCTTCATTTAAATTATTAATTGCCAAACTCAGTTAATGTTAAAATGAAGTTATTTATATTTCACGTTAGTAGTACTAGTTAATGCGTATGAACATTTCAAAAAAGATGGAGAAGCGATATAATTTCCACAAAAGAAGAACGTTGTAATACAAACTCAGTGAATAAAATTCTTCCCTTTTTTTAATATGACGTTAATGCATTTTATCTCGGACTGGTTCGATCCTCTACTGGAGGGGTGGGGAACCTTTTTGCCGTCAGGGGCCATTTTGGGAGTCGGCAGAAGCCCGCGGGCCGCACAAAGATTTTCAAGCGTCCGGGTGGTGGAGAGGGGGGTTATCTTCTAAATAATTTTTTTTTTTACCACTTCTTATATCACATGTAAAGAGTATTCTTCCAATAAAAACTGATGTGCCCAAATGTGCAATTAGAAATCTATGACTGCTCTCAGAAAGCGAAAACGTATTTCTTGAATTTCGTCGGCAGACGATTACCAATCTCGAATTTTAACATTTTAAACTTAAGATTGATTCTGAGTAAGAGCCCACAAGCTTAAAAAATAGTTACAGACGGAACAGTCAATTTCTCAAAATTTATTACGGTGTGCAACTCAAATGTAAAGCTTCACTCGGTACATGAGAATGGCTTTCTTCGATGAATCCGCAACTTGTTATTGAATTTATTGTTATATTCTTTACACAAAACTGGTTTAAATTAAATCTGTATGCGGGGAATTAAAACTACAGTCGTAACAAAAAAAAAAAATTTTTGATTCTGGCATCACATAGTCTGCAACTAGAATTTAATGATTGAACTTCGAATAAAATAATGGTTTCCTTTGAAATGAATCAGCAGATAAATCCACAACATGAATTTATTATTACATTCTGGACATGAAACTGGTTTGAGCTTCTGCATGCGAGACCCCAGATTTAATTTATATTACACTCAGAACGCGAAAATGGTTTTGTTCCGATTTTTGCACTTGGAACACATAGATGGTTTCCTTCAAAATGCGTCGGCAGATGAATCCCAAACTGGAATTTGCAATATAAACACAAAAGTGGTTTTAACTTAAGGAATGGATCTGCGTAGGAGTCCAGCAGTACACCAGCTAAAATTATATCGTATTCAAAACACATGAATGGTTTCCCTGCATTTTAACAAATTGATTGTATTAACATTTTTTAGTTTTATGTTTATTTAATTGTTAACAATAATTTCCGTAGAATGATTTTATTTTTATTTAACTGGCTTTTAAGGCAGACGAATGGCAATATATAAAAAGGCAAATCATTTTTTTTTTCTTTCTGAATAGAGTTGTCATCAATATTGAGATATTTTTTCAATATTACTCTAATAAATATTTTTGCACTTTAATAAATAAGAAATGAGAATAAAACTAAAACAGGATGTTGGATAAACTGATTTCTAGTGTCATAGGTCCAGGGGTAAGCACAAACGTGTCAGCTGTGTTATAACTTTCTCTGGTTTTGTAATAGTAACTTTAAAATGTATCTGAAATGCAGTGAAAGAAAACCGCTTTTGGAGTGTAATTTTTTGTGGTGTTTTTAAAAATAAATATGTAAATTGCCAAATCTACCGCTTATAATAATAGTAGTGGGTGGATTTTCTGAGATTTTTTGTGTCCCGGAAAACAAAATTTCTAAATTACACAAAACTCTTTTCTCTAGGTATTTTGATATTATTTTAAGGCTTTTTTGAAAAATCATTTTTGAAAAATCAAAAAAAATTTTGTTTGCGCCAATCAATGTTCTTTTTGTTTGATTTAGTACCTACTGGAAAACTGCTTTACCCAAGTACCTGCCCAGTTCCTCTATCCAAGTACCTACCCATCCCACGCCAAGACAAAACCCAATAAAACGTTCGATTTTTTCATTCACTTGTTTTTTTATTTTGACTTGTTGAAAAACGCACAGATTTGTGCATTTTACTTAATTGAAAGGTAACGCCCTAAGTTTAATTTGCGAACTTATTGAGCACACCGCCGCGGTTGCAGAAGTAACCGTGTTTACGTATATATGTGTACAAGTGAACTATTATAAAGACAAGGGAGAATTAAAAGGACCACAGAACCAGCGGCAAATGTCGAGTGAACTCGGTGAGTTTTGGCAATACCTATCCTTTCCGTTTCCTTTGAGTAGTTTTCCAGTGATTGTTGTTTTAGAATCACACCGCACCCGCCTGCGGACGAATTGATTTGCGCAACCAATTATCATAAAAACAAACACGTACTGTCGTTCCATCAATAATACCATATAATTGAGCGGCCCACAAGATTCCATATCACATCTGAAAGATTGTACCTAGGTACAATTGCGAGAATCCATGGTGGGTTTTA
Organism: Glyphotaelius pellucidus; assembly: GCA_936435175.1. Taxonomy (NCBI): domain Eukaryota; kingdom Metazoa; phylum Arthropoda; class Insecta; order Trichoptera; family Limnephilidae; genus Glyphotaelius; species Glyphotaelius pellucidus. The sequence goes on along the minus strand of OW386538.1, from coordinate 37,537,113 downwards.
TAAGGAAAATGTTCTTGGTCCACCATTTCAGGCTTTCACCGTCCACCATTTGCCCTTGAGACCACCGTCGCCCCCCCCTTAATGTCACCAACGCCCCCAGCGTTTGACATATTTCTCTGTTCTATGATTCATAGAGTAAATAGATTACCATGCAAATTTGAATGGAAACCAATGTTCCATCTAACAAATGTTCACTGCCTCATTTACACTCGCCTGATATGGTGGCTCCCATTTGAATTTCCTCATTGGCCAAATATTTGAATCACAAAACACACCCACAATACTTTTTGTGTTCTTCTTTAGAATATGTTCGCGTAAATCATTCTGTAAATACTTTAAGACACCCCTTCTAAAAATAATATCGCAAGTCCATAAGTTCGCTTCAAACAGGAAGTGGGAAAATCGATGATGTCTACTAGAAATATCGCGTGCAATAACATATCTGTTGGCAATAAATAAAGTTGAGTACGTTTGTGCTCGTAAAGATTATAAATAATCTACTATTTAATGTCATTGATTGTTTATTACTAATTCAGATGGCTCAGGGGCTTACATAAAGCTTTTGCTCGGCTAGCAAAATGATCGGAGGTAAAATCCTGAACGCGGCATTACTTTTATGCTTAGTTCACACTGAACTATATATCTGCGAGCAGATATTTGTTGATTCGCGAGCGCTTATCTTTTGTCCTTTCACACGAGGCTATCAAATATTTCTTCCTGTGGTAGGAGAGGGGATCAGTCGAATTAGGGAGCGGCAACGGAACGCATATTTTTTGTACTGAAATCTGTCAACTTGACATCTGTCATCCACGGGTCAAGGCAGCTCCGTAATTACAATGACCCCCTCTCTCTCCTGTTTTCGTCGGAGAAGGGGAGAGTTATCTTCTGGGATATCGCGTCTGGAGGGGTTACGTCTGAGATGTGTATTGTCTTTGATTGATCTGCGCTTAAAAACGCTTAGGTGTGAACGGTCTGAAGGGATTGTATGGAGAGCGTCATTTGGCGTGCTATGATATTTTATATTTGATAGCTGAGTGTGAACCAGCTCTTATTGCACATTTGTTTTTAGTTTGGGTATGATTTAACTATAGAAACAGATTCAGGAATCTCTAACTAGTATTATAAAATCCGTCCACATATACTAAGTCTTGCTCCAAGGTTCAGTTTTTCACTAATCATTTCTATTTTTTTCATTACTCAGTTTTTAATCCAAAAAAATGTTATTAAAACTATTATTCCATTTCTACATAACACCTTCTTGGAACAAATTAATTTACAAAACAGAAATATTGCCATGATACCCTACAATATATTGACACAGCAAAATACTTAGAATTAATAAAATAATAAAATTTTTAATTTAGACACCGATTTCAGTGAGATCGTTCTCACTAAGAACAATGGGAAACGGTTTGTTTTGTCTTGAATTAAGATATTTAATCTGTTTCTCGATATTTTGACATCTTTGAGAATCATTTTTACATGCTTCTTCACACGTTTTTAATGTGAATACCTTAGAAGAGTCCCAACTCTCCCGTCTAGTGAGACGTGGCCACCTCAATTGGGCTATGTTGTGAGGCTGAAAGTAGTGTGGAGGGGAAGGTAATGGGGGAAAGGAAGGTGGGAAGTACACGGCTTTTCAGTTTTGAACACCAAGCACGGCTAAAGCCATTTCAAGCTAAGTTTCAATTCTGAATGGTGGTCTTACACCAGGGTAATACTGAGAGTATCTTCCACTCTGGAACGTGCCGACTATGGAAGCCGTCACACATCGGGAAGATTAAAAAAAGAGTGTAATACGGTGTACGAATTAATTTTCAACTTGAAGCATAATATGTTATGGTTATAAATTATAAAGTTTGATGCACTTGCTTCTTCGAAAAAAAGATTAAATTTTTTTCTTTAGTAGGTAAATAATTGCATTGGTCTATCTGGGGCCTAAGATTTGAGAAGTCTTACTTAATTTAGCGATTTTCAGAGAACAATAGCATTAAAATCTGTGTAATAGTCCTAGTGATTTTCTATTCAGTTATTCAACGCAGTTTTAACACATTACTGTAACCATTATTGATGGGAAACTACTATTCGCATTTAGCTCTATGTTTTTCATAAAAAGAGGCTCGCGTACTTTTATTATTTAAATGATGAGGACAAATCGGGAAAAGCCAGTTGAGCGACTTTGACCTCTCCGGTCGGGCTCTCTCGATCTAACTGAGAGAGAGGATTCAACGTTATTCCAGGACACAATAACCACCATATTCCTAACCAACTGGCATACCTTTTCCTTCTCAGAACTTTTTTCCCTCTTATACTTAAAAATACCCTCTACAAAGCACCGTCAAAGATGACAACTGGCATACCTTTTCCTTCTCAGAACTCTTTTTCCCTCTTATACTTAAAAAGACCCTCTACAAAACACCGTCAAAGATGACACTCCACACATAAGTGTGGAGTTAAAAAATCCCAAATTTGAACTGTAAAAGTAAGAAAATATCAACTGCTTAATAAACTCTCATAAACAAATGAGCACATACATGAAACTGAAAGAATAGTGCAGCGAACTTATATGGAAAATGTTTGGTGGGAAACTAGATTGCATTTTGTTCCATATATTCCATAAAAAGATCCTCGTACTCCAGATGACGTACTTATATGTGAATATATTAAAAGACACAATCTACCCCGAAGGCTCCAGGCTGTACAGCCCTACAAGGCCCTAAGCTCAGCTCAGCAAAGCCGGCATCAAGGCAGACGGCAGAAGGCAGAGGCAGTCTCGAGAGCATCTGATTATGAAGCTGCGCGTCCCAATCCTCGTCCTTAATTGATGCATCGTTCTCCGCCGTGCGCATCCTTGTGACTTCTTGAAACAGTGGCGCACCGAGACATTCATTCCAAGGATTAAAAATTTTAAAAAAATTGCTGTTTTTTACCAATTCACCCGTTCAGTACGATTCTTATAAGATATATCTATGTTCTTCATCGTAAAGGTAACTTGCCTTATGTGTAAAGATTTATTAAAAGTGAAAATTTTATTTGTGAAAAGTTAAAGGAATTAAGTCAAATAAAAATATGTTGTAAAGCGCTCTTGAAGTTATTTACCCACGAAAACGGTGCTAAAGAATTAATCCAAACAATATTATTATTTGTATTACTAATTATACATGCTTCATAAATCCCTCAGGCCTCTAGCACATTCTGTCGGAAGATCAGAATATTTACGCTTTGCAATAAAATCCAACTAAATGGTTTATTTAAAAAAAATAGTCGTAGAAGTTATTAAGTATTTAATAACTTAACAAAAAGTATAAGAGCTGTTCGTAGGTTTCACTGAAAACTTTATAATGGTGAGTCACTTCGTCAAAACATTTCCAATTAGAGTTTTCAGAAAAATGTAACTTTATTCAAATAGCAACCTCATTTTCCGTCAAGATCTTTGCATGGTTTCAAATTTGCAATAAGAAAAACTATTTTTAAAATAAAGTCGTCTCAGAAAGAGGTCGTAAGCTATAACTGTAGTATCTTTTTGAAGTGAAAACTTATTTAGAACTGTTTTGATTTGAAACTCGATGAAACGAAACAGCGACACTAAAAAGAGATGGAGACACATACATATACAAGATTTAGTACTCTTCTTTGTACGGTGCACTGCCGCCTCCCCACTCTTGTCTTATTTAGTTTTATGAAGGTTTCACTTCCACCGAGTGTGAACTTTTTTATTTTTCTTTTTTTTATGTTTTTTTTTGTTTTCATAAGGAAGGAAGCATTAAAAAATAGGAAGTATTATTATTAGATAACCAACCCGCCTGTCGTAGGTCACCCCAATTGAATCGCTAAACTTGGTGACTTAGCAGGATGCCCGGTTTCATGGTGGGGTGAAGTCTTGGTGGCGGATGCGTCTGGCCACCAATTGTGTGGTGGGCCGGAATGGGAGAAAAAAATTGAGGGAGACCCTTTGACCTCTCCAGCCTGAGTTTCTTGACCCAAAGTTTTGCTTTTTTGCTTCAGTGGGAAGGGTGTTTTACTCGTTCGCCACTCCTGGACGCACTGACCCCTAGATTTATAGCCTCACATGGAAAGAGTTCCTTCTCAAATCTTGCTCTCTTTCCTTTCCTTAAATAAACCCCATACCCAGCATCCCCAAAGATAAAATAGGTCCTGATGGAAAAAATTTCCTTCAAGGCCTCATGTAAAAAAGGACGATCGTTGACGACGTCGCGTATGACCTTTCTCTAGGACTACTATGGCAAGGATTTATGAAACAGTATTAATATACGGGATTCCAAATCAATCAAAAGGTCGCGTTGTTAAAATACAGAATGGATTAAAAGTCCCCTTCCGGTTGAAATGAATAATTTTTATTTTTTTTGTTTTCGAATATTTTATTTTCGTTTAAAAGGTACTACAGCTAAAAATCAGAAAGGAACTATTTGCTAAACCTATGGATGATATTTATCATTAAAAAAATAATAATAATATATTCGTCGAGTTTCTTGTTTGTTGCCGAGGATGTTGATCATTGGGTGCTAGCTTTGTTGCACCCCTGGACTAGACCTACCTAAGGCCTCAGGATATTGCATATTCCTGGAGGAGGCCCTTCATCACCCCACCCCATCATTCCTCCAATATCCCCACCACAGACATAATGGAGCCTTGCTGAACACCCTTCAACCCCCTGGTTGCTCCCACCACCCTCTAGATATAAGGTATTGAAATACTCACAGTGTACCTCTATCCTCAAATACAGAGAAGTCATCAAAGGTGTAAAGGGTTATGGCTAAAGGTTTTGACCGGGTTAAAAGTTTTGCGTGTGCCATGAATATTTTCGTTAAATGCATTATTTTATGTAGAAATTATGCATTCGTGTAAGTACTTAATTAAAATGTTGCCAATTTATTTTTGGTTTTCATCAGAAAAGGTATCCAATGAATTTTTTATTGTTGTGCGTGACTTAATAATAATAATGATAGTAATTTCGTTGTAGATTTAACGTTATTAAAAAAGTAAAAAGACCTGTTCTTAAATGTGTTCTTGATTGTTGGTTCGTACCTACCAATTGTGGGTTGTATTCCAGAGTGCCGACAGTATGAAATACGAGTATCTCGAAGATTAACTTTATGAACGGAAAATTTGGACATTTTGCCCCTTGAACAAATACCCATAGACATTAGAAATCATAAAATGTATCTTTCGGTGCTCATTATACCCACAAGTACTTATTCAAAAATTATGATTCTCCGCTTAAATTTCAGCAAAACTGTATTTCAAAATCATTACCTTGTGATTCCAATATACGATGTGTAAGTGAGACAAAGCGCGGTCTAAATGGGTCACAGTCAAAAGGTGCTTATAAGTTTCCATTCAAGTGTGTATTTAATGAAGGAACATCAGCTTTATTATTATTATTAGTAAAGCGAAGCCAGGATTCGTCATAGACAAGACCAAAAGGATGCCCTGAACATTGCAGCTGCAACAGGTTCTTTATTTTATGGCCCTGGAATTGACAATTCAATGTAAGTAAAAAAAAAATCGAGTTTTATTGCCACTCAAAACTTTAAACGCGTTTTTCTCGAAATTGCGTTTTCAAAGACGGTTGTCAAGATTTCTCGAGAACTACCCAACCGGTTTGGATAAAATTTTACACAGGTCTTTGAGATAAAATTCACAAGGATTTTTTTTTTCAATTACAACTATTTAAAAAAATATATATAGAGCAAATTTCACCGAAATTAGCATTTTTTGAAAAAGGTTTACCAAAAATCCAATTTTCACTTTTTTTTTCCTTCGTCCAAGTTTTATTTTATGGTCTTAACTAAAAACACGCGTATTTATTTTTTTCACTTCAGATGATCCTGTCGTGAGTTCTGCTGTCAACGCGGACACACCTTTTTTCCGAAGGGTCACCGGAAGTGATGTCGCAATGGCGGAGTTTTAAATATTTTTTTACGAAAATTTCAGAAATTCTTTGTCAAATGTCGATGCTGAAGACAATAAAAAGTTTGAATAATTTTTAATTTAGTTTTAGTTTAGTTTGAAAATATTTTATTTTTTATATGGAAAAAAAAGTTAAAATAGGCCGTTTTTTCCACGATTAAACCCATGTAAACCCTTAAGGCATTTATAGCGTGCTTCTTTCTTCTATGGTTATACCCAGTTGTAAAAAAATTGACAAAGATAAATCAACAACTCTCTTTGAAAATATAAACACACCCAGGATATCAACTAGTAAAAAACAAACTTTTTTTAATACAATATATATCTTTTTTCAATTTTTGATACTGTAGGCCGTCGTGTGGGCCGGCTGGTAGCCAACTTAAAGGATTTTTTTTGGTTTGATTGAGAATTGAACCTTCCTTCCCAGAACGAAAACGTGAAAGAAAAAAAATTGAAATTGAATACCGCTAAAAGCTAAGCCAAGACCTAATTGAATGGCATTAACGTTCATTTCGTTTCAATTTTCATTTACGGCCACAAATTTTAAAACGTAGTTGTGTTTTCGTAAAAATGGTTTGGAGCATTAAAATTGGAGTTGGAGCATTTGGGTTTGTGAGTACCACCAAAAGTTGAAAGAACGCATTATCATTAAAAACGAATCTATCTGCTAAGTTTCAGCTCGATCTGATGTTAAGGAGTGGGTTAATTTCCACTTCCTCTATGTTTATTAATTCGTTCACGAAAACAAATTCAAAGTTCAAATGAATATATTTAAAAAAGTAACAGCCGCAACTGAGAGTTGTGGATGTCAATTAAATATTACGATGAGGTTTATAAACTTCGATAAGCTATCCATAATAAAATTGAGTCAAGATAAATTAAACTAACCCAACACGAGTGACTTAATCACGTTCAATTGTAAAACACTTTATTTTCCAAATTTTTGAGTTCAGAATAGCAGACACCTCAACGTAGGTAGGTACCTGCGTTATTTAAGGTTTCAGATGCAGAGAGTATGAAATATTTATTTTATTATAAGTCATTTGTGATTTGTTTTTCACGTTAGCTCCACACAAGAGACTCCGAGGAAAAACAATCCCTTAGGATGTTTGTCATCTTTGGGGATGCTGTGTGGAGGGACTTTTTCGGAAAAGGAAGGAGTCGAAGTTCTGGGAAGAGAACAGGTATGAGGGGTGTATAGAAATCGTCAATGTGTAGGAGTGACGGACGTATGAATACATCCTTCCCACTGTGGTACAAGACAATGGATCGAGAGAGTCCGGCTGGAGTGATCTAGTTTAGGTCTCCCTCAATCTCTCCCGATCCGACCCGCCATGCAAAAGGCTGACATCAATTATGACCGTAACCAAATTGAGCATGGTACATCAAAAACGTAATGTGATTAATTAAGTTTAATAAATGAAAAAAACGTAATAAATTATTAAATTGTTCTGCTACTTTAATTACAGTACAGAAGTACAGAAAGAAGATATTTGTTCAGTTATAAGATTTTAACGAAATAATTTTAAATGCCTTTTATTTGGGGTAGCCCTAGTAATACAAGAAACATAAAGAAAGTACCCATGCAGTTTTAAATCAAAAACGAGATGGAATATTTTGCAAGGAAAACTCAGAGAGCTTACACTGCACAAAGCTTGCGTTAGCAAACAAAGTATAAAAGTTTCATTAAACAGTGTACGCGCTACAAAAACCGCACAACAAAACGCCGCTGTTCACAATATTGCCCAGCGCGTTGTTCGGCGGTAGTGAATGGCATATTTTAACAACGTCTCTCTTCATAACAGAGAACTCCTACTAGATAAACGCGTTGCAAGAGATTTATGTATGAAAGTTGTTCAGATACCTTTTCCGGGCGGTATCGCGGAACGGCCCGGCGAATGATAAAGTGTATCGGGACAAATAACAAGAATTTTGGAAAAGCAGAAAGAGAATAGTCGCACCAAATAAAGCTGGTCAAAGCCCGGCAGGTATTTCGGCGCCTTGGGTACATTTAAAAGACACCCACGCAATTGGATTTTTTCAGGAAATGGTTATAATTGCTTCATATTTTTCATACGTTATTGTGGTGATATCATATTCATCATTAAAACTTTGGAATGAAATACCATTGTCTATTCAAATATCTAAATAGAATCTATTTCGAATAACAAAATACATAGCCTTGTTCACATTTACTATTATTTATTAAGATAGCTATTGCATTTTATTTATTTAGAGAGCTAGTCCGAATTGGTAAAATCAAAATTATTTCAAATAACACCCACAGCAGTTTTACACAAACATTAAGTTCATATTAATAAATAATATATTTAAATAGATAGGATTTCTAATGAAAAAAAGCAAATTAATTTGGGAGGTGGGTATGAGGGTAACATTTATTGGATAACCAACACCTCTGCCAAAGGTCACCCCACAGTGACTTAGCAGGGGTGCCCGGGTTTATGGGGGTAAGCTTTATCCGGGTATTGGCGGCATATGAGTCTGCCCGCCAACAGCGTGGCAGGCCGGGTTGGTAGTTGATCTTTAATCTCTCCAGCAGGACTCTCTGTATATTACCTAGTACCTCTGTGGGAGGTTTGGATTCATATGAGAATGCTCCACACAGCATCCCCAAAGATGATACAGTCCCTGAAAAAAATTATTTTACTCGTTACTTTCCTTTGTGGAGCTAATGCAAAAAACCAAATAAAGTAATTTAAAATTACGATCTTAGATTTTCACGGCCAAAAGGATTTTCGTAATTTATTTTTGGGTGTTATGTCGTGTTGCGCTACCTTTTCTTTAGCCAACATTTCGGACAGCGTAACAGTGTCCGTCATCAGGGCAGACGTGACACACCTGCCGGCCAAGGAGGTAACGCAACAAGGCATAACACCCCAACAATAAATAACGATAATATAAAAAAAATTAACCCTTGCATATGGAAAGTTTCGACATACCTGTATAACAAAATAATAAAGAGTAGCTATTACAATGCAAGTGTAAAACTAGTTTTTACCTTCGAATATTTATTAGTTTTTTGAAGGGTCGAAAAACACTCCTAAGCATATATATTGTTTATATTGCATATTATTGTTTACGAAAAACACTCCTAAGCAAAAAATTGGCTCGACAATAATTTACTGACCTTAAACATCTCTAAAACAAAATACCTAACATTCAGCAAAACCAGTACTGGGCAACCAAAAACCCTTTCGCCTTTATACCTCCACCCTTATGTTACCTCAAACCATCAAAGCGAACAAATAGAACATACAGATAATGTCAAGTATCTAGGCTTAACAGTGGACCATAAATTAAACTGGGAATGTCATATTAACTTACTCATAAAGAAAATCCGAAAACTATCATTCATTTTTAAAACGATAAGGAACATCATGTCACCAAAACAAATAAAAAATGTTTACTACGCTCTATGTCAAAGCCTTTTAACTTACGGTATTTCGGCCTGGGGGGGAGCCGCTGACACGTACATTAAGCCGCTTAACTCAACTCACAAAACATTAATTAGGATCATGTTCAAAAAACCCTATCTGCATCCAACGGAAAATCTCCTAATTACAAATAACATACTAGATATAAGGAAACTATTCATTAAAAAGATCATTCAAATTAACTGCATAAAATCCTCACCATGCCATGTAACTCACCCACAAAATATAAGAGCAAAAACGCTTAATCAACTTCTTGTCCCAAAAATTAAATCAACCTTTGCCAAAAAGCACGAATCCTACCTCGCACCTCTCATTTACAACACATTCCTAAAAGAAACCTCTTTTTGCTTGAAGCAAAAAAACCTAAAAGGGTTTTATAAATATTTCAACACTTGGTTACTACACAAAAAAAGGGAATGCATCACCAAGTTACTAATAATCCCATCTTAGTCTAATCCTGATTCTCTATTTACATATATGCGATATTTAAATTTTTAGAGATTTATGCTTTCTTATTAATATTGCTTATGTTTTACCCATGTCTAGTTTAATACTTTATATTATTTTGTTGAAATGTTATTGTTTTTAGATGCTAGCTAAACTCTCAAATTTAATAAAACTGAATACTGCATGCATGCGTATACGTTTGTGTATGTATGTTATGTTTGTGTGTATGTGTTTATATAATTAATATGTTTTTATATGCTAATTGTGTATTAATATGTTCATGCACGCCTATTTATGTACCCGTCTCAGAACAGACATCGTCTAGTGAGACGGGTTACATACTTTTCTTGTATTATATTTTTATTGTAATAAACGCCCGGGTTGCCGGCAATTAAAAAAAATATATATATAAATAAATATTTTTTTTTTATGAATGATGGACAAAAATCTTAACTACTCACAACCGCCTGAAGCCAGTGAGACTACAGCATCCCCAATTGGAATAATTTGTGAGGCTGAAGGCAGTTTGGAGTGGAAGGAGATGAGAAAAAGGAAGGTGAAGAATTACCTGGTTATTCTAGTCGAATCATTTAATATATCTTAAGCCATTTCAAGCAATGTTTCCATTCCGAATGGCTTTCTTTCATCAGGGTGATACTGAGAGTGCTGCAAACACACTGCACAATATTTTTAATGAATTCATTGTGAAACAACACAAATTACATAAATACAAATTTTAACCCAGAGTCGAGTAGTCCAGAGCCCTACCCCTCGGGTATGGAGGTTGTCTCGACGGAGATCTATGAAACATTCCAAAAACCCAATCTTAAGATTTGTCAAATTTCAACAATCGTATATATTTGCTTTGCCGCTCGCTTATTATAAATGACACGCGTCAAAATGTAATGTATTGTTATGATACAGGCGCGTCTATCGGGTGAAGGTCTGTTAGAATTCTGATACAGATAAATAACATGCAATCTCCGCCAAGTTGTGAAGTTTACAGATATCTCCATTGAGAATTGTTGTCGCCTGAAGTTGTTACGGAATAAAGTGTGAATCTGTCGGAGTTGTCGCGCATCGGAAATGCAGTAAGTAGAAGCGACTGACGACGAGCACGTACACAATCCTCGAAGCGTTTGAAATTTTCACGGATCACGTGTTAAAGGGTTATTCAGAAGATCCTGCAATCTTTACTCAGAAATTGTACAAAACTTACTGACACGAGAAAAATGTTTCATATTAAATTACACCTTGAGAAAATAGGAAGTAAGTTGGTGCCTAGCTGTAAATATTCCTTTTATAAACTTTTCTGTGATAAAAATCAAAGGGTTAAAACAAAACAAAAATATACATATATAAACGTTTGGACCAGTAAAGGTATATTTCGCACCTATAACGTTGTCCCTGTTGTTTTATGTGGATAAACGTGCGTATAAAGTTATTTTTAGTTTAGGCTAACATCTCAGGCTAATTTGTTATGTTTTCGGAACAACTCACTGTATAGAAATCGTTGTGTCTCCCTTACTATCGTGGTTAGAAAAACGATTTAAAAGGTGTTACAAAGAAAAAAATACCAATATCTTTTAAAAATAAACCACCAACGCACTAAAATACAATTTTGAAACCGAAGTTTCCGATCGCAATTTGAAAAAAAAATTATGAAACTTTGAGATTTTTTTATTTTTTACCAGCGAGTGCCCGGCATGCGTTGCATTGCCAATAATATTTTTTTGTTTTTCCGTCTGGTGCGTATACGATTTATTTTTTATTTTTTAATTAATTTATTTTAGACACCTACAAAATAAGACAAAGTAGTCCCGATAAACTACTTTTTAGCAGTTTGTCTAACGGGTTCTTTACATTAAAAATCTTATTATGGTGAGTTAATAGTAAAATTTTTACAATTATAAAAAAAAAAATAAAAATTTTACAGAAATAAAGAGAAAAGAAAAATGATGAAAACGCAAATAACAATTTTAAAGTCTTTAGAATAATATGTCATTGTAAGTTAATACAAATAATTTTTTTCAGTAAGCCAAGTCTTAAGTAAATTCACCAATTGTTTGTTTTGGGCATGGTTTTTAATTTCATCAGGTAACATATTTAAACAACTAGGAATAATGTAATTTAACGTTCTTTGTCCATATTTATTTGTATGCTTAGGAAAAATTAGTCCTTCATTAACAGGTTCGCTGCCGGCGACTCCGGTCGGAGCCATTCGGCGTCTTGCACTGGGTGCACCGGAGCCATGAGCAGTATGTCTGCACAAATATCAGTTTCCTGCCGGCACTCGCAGCAGATGATTGTTTTTGTAGTTGGCGTTGTTGTTGATAATTGTACCAATATTTTACAGCAATTGGTTTTCAAAAAAAAAATAGGTAATTGTTGTAAAGGGTCATTCGAAGAAGTACACGTTAAGTTTGTGTTTTTTTTTAAATTTTTTTGAAAGAATAAAGCGCAAGAGATGCCGATTATGGACGAAAAAAGGTAGAGAAGAAGGCAAACAAGACACCACTGTATTGATTGCACAGATAAACCTGGTTTGTGCGTTGAGTACTTCAATGAGTACCACCAAATTAATTTTATAAATATTTTTTCTTTATTCATTAGAGATTTATATTACTTTCTTTATATTATTTTATTTGATTTATTTATTTATTTACCCCTTGTATTTTAGTAATTATTTGTACGAAAGACAAATTTTTTTTTTGTCTATTTTTATTTGCTTTTTTATCAAAATAAAAAGGACAGAGAAAAAAGAGTGCGACTTTTTTAACGTTAAATCCACACAGGAGGCCCTGAGGAAAATAATTTCCATCAGAGCCTATGTCATCTGGGAGGCTGTGTTGAGGGTCTTTTTGAGGATAGGAAGGAATGAACATTGGTCTTGAAAAGACCCATGTTGTAGGAAGGAGGAAACACAGAGGCCGGCAAATCGTTCCACAGCCGAGCTGTTGAACATAAGAACGAGTCGAAGAAGCGACCCGTTCTCATGTGACAAATGTCAACCGTGTACATATGTTGGGCGACTAAACGGACGAAATAGGCCCAAGGCCTGAGGGACTATTATTAACGGTATCAATTTATAATCGTAATTGTGCATATTAATTTGCTCGTGTATTCGTTGTATTTTTTATTTTATTTATTGTTATGTTGATAGGTTCTTATTATTAATACTAATATGTATACACTACCCCAAGATTACACTTAAAAATATTACTTACACACTCAATCACTCGACACTGGCTAGGACACTCTTTTAGAGTGAAAAGACATTTAAAAAAAATATATATCGTGACCTTAGGTTTAGGTTCAGATGGTACATATTCCAAATAAATTCTAAAATCTTTTAATTCCATGTAAGCCACATAAATTAGCAGAATCCAACATTTTCCGATATTATCATATTGCAAATTCTTCCATCCGTAACCCCATTGTGTCATTGATTCAGTAATCTCTAGATGAGCCATAATTTCAAAAAAACAATTTCCCGTTTTTTTGTTGATTTTCATTAATTCAGATGAAAAGTGGGTAAAATATTTAATTAAGGCGCATTAACCTGCTACCGAGAAACCAAATTTCGTCGACAGATAGTTTTGCGATCGTACCCTTCATTTTTCCTTCATTTTTCTTCACTTCTCTTCAATCTTCGTACCAGCATTTTAAACTAATAACTCAAAATTTATTTTATTTCACTCAAAATTTGCTTAAATTTATGCCAAGTTAGCAATAAAAATGCTCGAATACCTGATGGTAAAAATATTAAAACAATGTACTTTTTGTAATTATTTTTTGATCGTAAGTATTTATAATATTTAAATAAGTGTGTCATAGATTCTGAACTACATTAGTCTGAAAGACCGTAAATAAACAGACAAATTGACTTATTTTCGTCACAAAACACGTCCGCGGATTTTGTTTTAAACGATTTTAACGAAGTAGCTTTCCTAGATAATTAATTGATTTATTTTACTATATGATTATGTGATTTGAAATATGTGTCGTATATAACCATATTTTATTTAAACATTTAAAAAATCTGCAAACGAACAACGACTTAACCTTATTATAAATAAGATAAACATTTTTTAAAAAATATTAAATATAAATTTAAATTAAATTAAAAATAAACATAAACATTTAGAAACTCAAATACAATTTGCATATTTTTTCTCCTCAAATGTCATATTATAATGTGTATATTGTCTTGTATAATACGTAGACATCTTACGGGTTATGGGTTATCTGATTTCCATGGCGATTTTTCGTTTTGTACTTTTATGTTACATATTTAATTTGTTTTTATTAATCTAATCAGAGATAGATTCGTGATGGAAAAAAAGTTTTGTTTTTGATGTGCTACGCATGTATTTACGAACGAATAGACTGAAATTATAAACGGTTGATTTTCGGAAAAAATAAGAATAAAGAAATTTGTATTTGATGCACATATTATTGGCATTGTGCGGCTTAGATAGTAGAAATATAGTTAGTATAAAAATATTACAATAAAACACTGTTCCTTTTACAAGTATTATCACCACATCAATGAAATGTTGTGAGAAAAAAGTGAAAAAGGTGAAGGAGATAGGGAAGCGGAAGGCTGGGAATTAATTTACTTAACCCCTCAGGGTTATTTGTTCTGTTTTCGGAACAACTCATGTAAGTCTCATAAGAATCGTTTTGTCTCCGCTACTATCATGGTTAGAAATACGATCTGGACGGGCGGTGTTAGAAAGGCATATCATAACGATTTATATTCAAATCTGAAAATTACCTAAAACATAATTAAATTTTACACCTTTACGAAATCAAAGTTCCGGCCGCCATTTAAAAAAAAAAAAAAAATGAAATTTTGGGAATTTTTTATTAATTATTTTTACGCGGAAAGACAAAAAAGTGAGTTAACGATAACGTTTATTATATATTTGCCTACTAAAATAAATGTGTGTGTTTTTTTTTAGCGTTAGATGAGCCTTCTTAAACGCTTTTTTATGTTTGCATTAAAAAAATTATTTAAAAGAAATTTAATTTGAATTATGAGTATAAACTTGAAAGCGTATTTTACCATCTTTCAACACAGTTTTTAGTTTTCGGATGCGTTCAAAAATATTCTATTTATATGGATTTTAATGCAAAGCGGAAATAAGGCCGAGGCTAAGGGGTTGAAATTAAATCCAAAATGACTTATTGCAATGGCGTGCATTGCTTCACGAATAATTGAGGCAGGGTATAGTTTTAGTTTTTTAGTATGTAGTTTTTTCTAGTATTTAAGTCTTTGAAACCACACTGCATTTCGGGTAGTGGTAAGAAATATTTCAAACAATAAATATATTTTTGTTAAATGGTAACAATAATACTTTATCAATAAAGATCGATTGTGGCAATAAATATTGACACATTTCAACAAAAAAATACTCTTTGTTCGGAGAGTCGTCGCGGTTGTTAATTTTTTTTAATTATTTTTATTTATCTTTTTTTTAGGGTAGGCACTGCTTTTCAGGCATCATGAACTGCACACTCCTGCCGTATTGCCCGGTGTCAATTTCTTCCATCCAATCCCTGTTTAAAGTAAGAATAATTTAATAAATAAACGTCACCCTCTAGGTACCATAACGATTTTAATAATATAAATACTGTATTTTCGTCCTTTTACTTGTTCCATGTTGGTCCTTTTCACAGTCAGTAGGCGAATCTCTTTTCTCGACCAAACCTCCAAACCACCCCTAACTTTCGTCGTATTGGCTCCGGTTGATATGTTATTATTATATTGTAAAATGTGGGTTGTAGCCCGAGGTCTGGGACGACCACTGTGCTCCGGCCTTTTAGGAAAACGTCGGCCTTGTTTATGGGGGCGGTCATCGTCTCGCCGCTCCGGGGCGATATTCCGGGTGGGACCGGACCCACCGGCCCTCCCGAACAACTAATAAATGCCCTAAACTTGTGATCGTATTTACTCTAACCGAACAAAGTCACACGACTCCGTACAAATAATATTTTTCAGTGAGCGGTTCATAGGAAATGTATTTTTAGGTCAAGGGTTGTAAGTTGTAATATCAGCTGTCAGGGGTTAGATAATGAAATTCAGCTGGTTGCTAAGTTTTTAAAATGTATCAGAGATAAAATACGTTTGGGTTTTTGCAATATCACTCGGACATTAACATTTTTTTGTGTTATCGGGAGGCAAAACACTTTTTGAAAAGTTTATAACTAATCAATTTTCATGGGAATAACTTTGCAATAACTGTTCAAGGTTACACCCATAGATCATTGAATGAAAAGAAAATAATACTAATAAATCTAAACCAAACATAAAACATATTAAGAAACAGTCGATGGGTCAATGGCCGAGTTGTTTGAGG
The DNA here is from genome assembly GCA_936435175.1 of Glyphotaelius pellucidus. Classification (NCBI taxonomy): domain Eukaryota; kingdom Metazoa; phylum Arthropoda; class Insecta; order Trichoptera; family Limnephilidae; genus Glyphotaelius; species Glyphotaelius pellucidus. Next base: position 37,520,915 of record OW386538.1, on the reverse strand, counting down.
CGCTGTGTCCCGGTAAAACAAGAGATCCTGGATTCCAGTCCCAGTTGTTTGAGGCGCTGTGTCCCGGTAAAACAAGAGATCCTGGATTCCAGTCCCAGTTGCGACCATTATTTTTTTTTTCATTTTTCTGTGTTTATTAGTATTTTCTTCTTCCTCAATGATAGGTTATTACTATGTTTAGCAACACTTTTTCACTAAAGTTTCTTTCCCTTTGCGAGAGGTAGGCATAGAGGAGACACATTCTGCCTCGGCAAACACTTCTCGCTCTAATCATATGCGTGTATCGTTTTATACATACTGTTCTATTATTCTGACTCGATCGGACTCAAGTATTTAATTCGCTTTTCAAAAAGATTTCAACTTCTTTATAATGCACTTATAAATAGTAATAATTTCACATTTAAATGTTTATCCCAAAGCTCAACAAAGTATGATGGAAGATTATACGTTTAAAATCTATTTGCAGAAACAATCTATTAAAATATTTTGCAAGTGAGACACATTTAACTGATTATAAGGACTTGGGTTTTGGTTTTAAAAAATTTCTTTATTTCGAGTGCTTCTAAATTATTTTGTTTGTTACCACGACCATTTCTGTGTACAATCTTAGCACCGGTGCTTTAATTGAAGGTACGATCTTTATCAATAATATTATGGTTGGCGAATTCCATTATTAATCAAGCACCTAGGTTGCTCTTTGATTCTAATATTAAAAATGAGCGTTGTTTTACCTATGTAAAATGCTGAACAATCACTATGATCTAATTTATAAACTCCCGAATTACTAAGTTTGTAGTCTTTATCTTTTGAATTAATTAAAAAAATTCCTAAATTATTATTTGTACAAAATGCCGGTCTTATTTCAAAAGAAAAATTTTTTACACTGCAGGAAGAGAAATGATTATCGAATAAAGTACGACGCCATTGGTTAGATTAGGCACATTGGAGACATTGGCTAGCTAAGATTATTATTACTGTTTATATTATTAGGATTAGCGAAAAGGAAGTTTTGGGGCTCTTTGTTTTTGTTTTTTAAATAAAGTTGATGAGATCGGCATCATAACCATTATTTACCATGATTTTTTAATTATTGTTGGTTCGTTGAAGAAATTAGTATTAGGTATCGGTATCGTGACCAAGCGATGGATCGCGATGAAACGCTGAGTGTTTATTTGAAACAAGATATTGGAAGTGTTATGTACAACAATGTGGGTGTAGGTGGGTTTGCGAAAGATATTAAAATTTATTTTATTATTTACGACAGGTAAGGCGAGATCCTAAAATTCAAGGTGAATTGGTGCCTATATCTAACGTGAATTGAATGTGTTGGTAGTAGGAATTTATAAGGTTGAGGAAGGTATTCGGTTGACCTTCTGTCCCTGTCCATAAACAGAATATGTCATCGACATCTCTTCTCCATAGTAAGACATTTTTTATAAGGGGTGAGGTACTAGTTAATTTATTTTTTTTTAAATTGTTCATGAATATATCGACAATCAAAGGGCTTGTCGGAGATCCCATGGGTAGGCTTTCTATTTGCTAATATATAACACCATTAAACTGAAAATAAATTTGCTTTAGGCACACATTTAATAGCGAAGAAAGATCATTTTTGTAATCTTTAGATAAATTAAAACTATTTAATAAATTAGAGATTAAACATTTGCTCTCCTAAAGGACGACATACGAGTTTGTCCTGTTTTTTCTCTTTTAATGTTTGTGGGGTTTTTATAAAAACCCTGTTAACATTAATATATAATTATATAAAAACCCCATAATATTATAAAAAACCCCATAAACATTAATAGAGACGACGGAGCTAAGCTCGATAGCTCTTGATATCCGGTAATTGACGGCTACACCACAGCCAAACGCAGAAAATCATGTTGACTTATTTTCTAACACCGACTCTTAGAGAAATGGAGTTGGCAGCACGGTATCGCATCTACATACATAAGAACACACTTTCACCAATATCATTTACTCATCTGTCCTGTTCATGGACACTGTAACGCTGTCCAAAACGGCATAACACCCCAAAAATAAATAACAAAAACCCTAAATAGCTTTTTGTTACATTAAACGCCAGGCATATTGTATAAAGGTGAAATATATTTCCATGAGAATATTCATAGAACTCTGAGAATCATGGTACAAATTTCGGTTTACGAAACTGATAGTTTAGTTGCACCTTTTTTTTAACGTTAGCTCTACACAAGTGGTCTTGGGGAATAAAAATCCCTTAGGACCCTTGTCATCTTTGAGGAGTTGAAGGTCTTTTTAGGGAAAGGAAAGAAATGAAGTTCTGGGAAGGAAACATATATGAGGGGTGGGTAGAAATCGTGGTCAATGTGTCCAGGAGTGTTAGAATGTATGAATCCATCCCTCCCATTGTAGTGCAAGGCGGTAGGTCGAGAGAGTCCGGCTGGAGAGGTCTAGGTTAGATTTCCCTCAACCACTCTCTCCCATCCGACCCACCACACAGTAGGTGAGCAAACGCTTTCGCTTCCAAGACATAAACAAACCTCATCCCATGAACCCGGACACTCCTGCTCAGTCAACAAACGTAGTGAAACACTGGATGACAATAGCATGGATGCGGGTTATCCAATAAATGGTTCCCCGGGGGGGGGGGGGGCGGTACCCATACCCGCTACCCATCTATTAACAATGTGAGATTATTAAAAACTACCCGTACTTTGGGATCTGATTCCAAAGATGATGTTACTCTCCAGAGTGGAAAATACTATTAGTATCGCCTTTCTGAAAGACCAGCGTTCACTTTTTAAAGGTTGCTTGAAAAGGCTTTAGCCGTGTTTGTCAGTCTCAAAACATATCCTAATTAGGGATACCATAGTCTCACTGGCTTCAGACGGCTTGAAGAATTGGGGACTCTCGTTCATTATTCACAAAAAAAAAAACAAAACTTTATTTATTTAGTTTTTATGAAAGCGAAATTAAATCTTTTCATCCTTCTGTTCTGAGACTATGGTGAGTGCTCTCGTTTAACAGGAGTATTTTGACAATTAAAGGTACAAAGTAAAAAAAAAGGTGAAACTCAATCGAAAATCTGGAAACAGAAAAATCAGAAAAAGATATTTACACCTCTGGGACCTCCCTACTTTCCCAGAGGTGTAAATATCTTTTTTTGATTTTTCTGTTTCCAGATTTTCGATTGAGTTTCGCTCATAATGTCTTCATTTAATTAAATATTACATTTTGAAGTTTTACTCATAAAAAGTTTTAAAAAAATAATAATAAAAAAAGGGTTTTATATTATCCCCTTGCTGTTTATACACGGCAGAAATTCGGATTTAATTTTCCAAAAAACTCCGAAAGACATTTTTGTTGATTCGCATTCCAAACCCATTAGTCATCATTCCCATCAAATTTCTCTACCTGGAAATACTAAATACTCCTCCTAATGACTTCCCCTGTGGGATTTACTTCTCTTTAAAATATACACTTCCACAAGCAATAATTAATGCCCAGTCGTAATCATTATTTGCGAATTTCCTTAGATATTTTTATTGTGGTTTTTATTCGAGTTTCATAATTATATTTCACAACAGAACCAGTACATTGGGCACAACCAGCACTTTAGCACCTACAGTCCAGAGGTGACCTTCGGGGTATAAATAAGTTTGATAATTTCGACTTGCGTCAAGTGTTGTTCTTGAGTCGGTTCCTAATTTATGAGGATCATGACCCCACTCCAATTTCCACGGGGGACATGTCACTTCCACTCCTCGCGGTAACGTGGTAAGGGCCAAGGTTGCTGACGTACTGAACGCCAGCAACCCTTGGACACTTCAGGCTTGGACCTTGGCACAAGTTTTTCCAAGTTGGAATCCTCAGTTTGGCGAGCAACGTAACCGAAGTAAAATATGCTGCAGGCCGACACTCGTTGATAACCTATCTTTTGCCTAACTCTTCCAGAATGGATACATTAGTGCGATTACCTGTCCATGGAATCTTGAGTACCCAACACCACATTTTGAGGGCATCTATCCGCTTCCTTTCGCTGCTCAAATGTCCGTCTTTCCACATCGCGTTGAAAAATGGGGGAAATCAGCGCCCGCGCGAGTCTCCATGCGTTTCATTCTAAAATGCGCTTGTTCTTTTCGTCTAATAAAAACAGTGCTTTTAATTTAAAGCACGCTGAATCTTGGAAAAGATAAAAATTCTGCGAGTTTCGATGATCTGGTGATCAATTATTAAGGGGGTATTCTACTCTAGAAAAAAAAAAAACATTTTTTTTTCTTAATATTTCCAAAGTTTAAATATTCAAAAATATGTCTTTAAAAGGATTTTTCGAAATTCGCATTATTTCAAAAGTTATAACCAACCAAAATCTGAATGGAACAAAATTTTAAACCCATTTTTCTCCAAACCACTTTTTTCGAGGCGGTTGACACGATATCTCAAGTTCTACTAAACCAATTTACTTGAAAATTTGTGTGAGCTTTCTCTACACATTCTTCTATGGCGGGAACTAGAACTATGAAAAAAAAATTAAATTTTAACTATTTTTAAAAATTTGCAAAGTCAAAAAAAACTGGTACGAAAACGTCTTTTTTATTTCAAACGGCCGCCATTTTGCGAAAAAAAAAATTTTACTTTTCCTTAGTTCGGGCCATAGCCACATTTGCTTGAATTAAGAATTATTTTTTTTTTTAGATTACTGGGAGGGTTGCAATCGTGTCAACCAGGGCGCGCCATTTTTTTGAGACCCCACTCTTCAACACCCTAATACTTTCTGAATCTTAAATTTTTTAGTTCGACTCTTTTTTTAATGGATTCTTTAACGTTTAATAAATATTTCATAAAATGGAAGTTGGTAAAAATATTATTGTTTTTTTTTGTTGCACCTGAAAAACACCTACAATTCATGCCTCTAGACTAGAATACCCCCTTAATAAATTGCAGACTAAATGATTATATTTATTTTAATAGATTTCGAAGGATAGAAAAGAGCATATTTTAATTTATATACAATATATATTTTATATTATTTAATATTTTAAACATACCAAAGTGCAACATTTAAACAATATCTTTTAAAAATTTTCTTCCAAAAATTTTAAAAATTCTGGGACCTGGTTTCCGGAGACCCTTTAAAAAAATGTCCTTGTGATGGATAGGGTAACTCAAGATAGCTTCATCTTAAATTGAAAAACATTTTTTCTGTTAGTTGGTTAGTAAAGCTCGTACTCGAACGAATTTAAAAAATATACATAAATTTAAATTTTACAGGGCTAATTATTTTACCAAAAAATTGTACTCTTTGGCATACGATTCAAAATAATATGTGTTTATTAAATTAAAAAAATAAAATTGAGAAAATATGTTTTTTTTCTAACCTTCGAAACCCATGTAACCCTTTCAATAAATTTTTTGACGTGATAACATCTTATAAATCGATGAACATCGGCTGCATGTTCGAAAAAGCATGATTCATTGTCACGTTCCGCCTAGCCGAGCGTGCGAGCGAGAGGGCGGAACAAGCGATAGAAAGGCACGGTCGGCCTATTTTGGTTTCAGTCGCCCGTAACATGTCTAGCGAAACGCTACAATCGGCACAAAATATTATCTACGGCGCAATTCATTTATTTTTAGACTTCCTAGTATAAGTAGTAAGAAATATAATACTAGGTCCTATATTTCCCTAGCACGATGCTCTCTTAATCTTTCATTTTACAGATTGATACTTATTTTGTGTAATTAAGTTAAATTGTAGAACTACTTACATAGATATTAATTTGTTTTTTTCAATAAAAATTCAATTTGGAAGGTGGGAATGGCGCCACTCGGGAATTATTCATTGGATAACCAATACCCCTGTCGCAGGTCTCCCTTAACGGTTCGTTACTTTTGGTAACTCAGCAGGGGTGTCCGGATTCATAGGGTTTGGTTTGTCTAGGTCTTGGCAGCGGATGACCTGTATAGATTTTAATTTGTATATTCAATGATAATTCAATGAATAACCAACACCCCCGGTTCCCCAAACGGTTCGTTACGTTTGGTAACTTATCAGAGGTATCCGGGATCATGGGGTGAGATTTGTCTAGGTCTTGGCGGCGGATGACCTGAACACACTGAACCCAAGATTCCTACCCAACCCTTAAACCATTTTCCTTTCCAGAACTCCGTCTCCTTCGTTTCCTTAAAAAGACCCTCCACATAGACAAACCAAATATGATAGGCCCTGAGGGTATTTATTTTCCCTCAGGGCTTACAAGTATCATATTGGGAACTCCGGTTATTATTATTTTCCTCAGGAGGCCCTGAGGAAAATAATCTCTCTCGGGGCCGTGTCATCTTTGAGGATGCTGTGTGGAGGGTGTTTTGTAAGGATAGGAAGTTCTGGAAAGGAAAAGTGTATGAGGGGTGGGTAAGAATCTGGGATCCAGGAGTGACGGACGTATGAATCCATCCCTCCAACTGTGCAAGGCAATGAGTCGAGAGAGAGCGGCTGGAGAGGTCTAGGTTAGGGGTAAGGGGTGGTCTAGGGGTGAGGCTCTTGACTCAAAATCCAAGTCACGGGATCGAATCCCGACGTTAGAAAATAAATTTTATTTGATTGATTTGTACCATTTCACTATAAATTCATTTAAAAATAATATATAGTATATTTGCGGCACATTCCAGAATGGAAGATACTCTCAGTATCGCCCTGGAGTAGGACCACCATTCAGATCTGAAACGTTGATTGAAATGGCTTTAGCCGTGTTTGGTGACCAGATCTGAATAACCATGTACATCCCCACCTTCATCTTCGCCATCTCCTTCCTCTCCCCACTACCTTCAGCCTCACAACATACCTCAATTGGGGATGCCATAGTCTCACTGGCTCCAGACGTGAGCAACTGATGCTCTTGTGAGGTATTTGCATAAAAAATGGTTAGACCACCCTCAACCAATCTCTCTCGATCTGGCAGACCATGCAATAGGTGGGCAAACGCATTGGCCGCCAAGACTTAGTCAAACCTCACCCCATGGACCCAGGCACCTCTGCTAAGTCACCAAACGTAGCGAACCACTTAGTGGGGTGTTGGTTATCCAATAAATGGTTCCCGGGGCGACCGTGCTCATATCCGCCTTCCAAATTAGTGCTTATCAGAACTTGTTTACAAATTAAACTGTTTTAAAAAAATTTAAAAATAAAATTATTGTATCGGCATTGAATCGAAATTGGCATCGAAACGTTTCTTTTGCGGTGATGAGTAGTTAGGTAACAATACTCATTTGCCACCTATCGATTCGAAAGAAAAAGTCGGAAAGGTAATAAAACCGGGGCCACGCCCTTTTTCTTCCGATTTGATCCGGTTGTCGGACCGGATCGGACGGCCGGCGCGGAAGGGCGTGGCGTATTTTTATTACCGATCCGGTTTTCGAATCGGATGTGTGCGGGCTTTCATAAGAAATGTATGGCGCGAAGATCTTCCGGTTATCTGATCAGACAATCGGATGGAAAAATCGGATGTATGCGCCCAGCCTATGACGCATCAATGCAATTTTTCATCAATGTTTTCTTATGATGTTATCACGTAAAATTATAGGGGCTTTTACTTAAATATAGTATACATCGTACATTTGTTTTTCTGGCTTTTTAATAATTTTTTTTTAAATTTTATATGAATACCGCACAAGAGTCCCAACTGGAGCCAGTGAGACTATGGCATCTCCAATTGGGGTATGTTGTGAGGCTGAATGTAGTAGGGAGGTGAAGGAGGTGGAGAAGAGGAAGATGGGAAGTATCTGGCTACTCATATTTGGTCACCAAACACGGCTGGAGCCATTTGAAGCAAAGTTTCAATTCTGAATGGTGGAATTGCACCAGAGCGATACTGAGAGTATCTTTCACCCTGGAACGTGCCGCAAATATACTGAGTTATTGGAGCAATTCATTACTGAATTTGTATTTTTTTAGGAATAATGAAGTTGTTCAATGAATCGATAATGGTCTTTGGTTAAATTAAAAGGTTATTTAATACGGAAAATGGTTTCCTGCTTTTATCACAAGGTTAACAACAATGCCCTCTACCACACAGGCTATACCATACCGTCATAAGATCGTAGCCTAATGTGCAGTATACCTGCAGTTTCCCGATGTAATAGACCAGTTTCAATGCACTTTTATAGAGATGCATCGTGTCACTCGAGCAGCGGTCATGACAATATGCAGTTTGATGTTACGTCCCACCCGACCACGTAACCCATATAAACGAAATGCCGTTAAATGGGAACATTACATAATATCCACTTTATGAATACCCAAAACATTATCTTTTGCGCAAAACGATAATCGTTTATTTTGTATGTAAAAGAGTCACGTAAATTATTTTCTTCCTGTGGTTATTATTCACTTATACTGGTTATCTGTGCTCTCGCAAGTTAGCTTTCACCAGGAAAAATGACCGGAACAACTTCAAGCGTGCAAGTTTTACATATATGTTATGTTATTTGATTGATTTTGGTCCCATGGGTAGCAGGAATATTAATGGACGATGCACGCAAAACCATTACCTATTACATCTTCGTTCACTCTACAATCAAACTATTTCAATTACATCTTTCTTGTAGCGTTCTCTTCTATTGAAGCCCGGTTACTTCATTTTATGTTACTTGGTTTTACGTTCAGCTGGTATTTTATATAGATTAGAAGTAGGTGAGCCATGGAGCATTGTATCATATGTTTTTAAAGCATTCAGAAATATGAAACTGATGTAACAATATTATTGAAACATGTAACAATAACGTAAAATAACAAATCACGTTGTTTGAAATTGTAGGATTCAACAATGTGCTGGTATAGATTATGCTTAATTCTATAAATGGAGTCCATAAATAGTACCTACTCCCAAACTTGCAGCCCAGATATTGCATCCTATTCCTAAGTGATTGTGTCTGATAGTTGGTCATGGGTGTGTTGCAAAAAAAAAAGTTAAATGTTTATCATCTAGGCCAGGGGTCGGAATCTGCGGCTCGCGAGCCGAATGCGGCCTTTTGCATAGGCGCCGGTGGCTCTTCGGCCCTTCAGACATCCAATGCAATTTCACCTCTACTCATTCCGAACATTCAGTCTGTTTATAGAAACATTTAACCGGGCAGAAGTGTGATATTACAGTAAGAATGTAGATAACACAAAGCAAATCGTAATTATCGTTCCACCACATTTTTATCACAGTAAGATTACAACCTCCCCCCCCCCGTTATAATTTGGCTCTCTGATGTATTTGTTATCCTGTTTCTTTGATAAATTGACCCTTCTCCCTTGATAAACTGCCGACGCCTGATCTAGGCCGTAGGATCTCAACGTTAACGCCCCCTTGTACAATACCTTATAAAATACATTAACTTTGCTAGTTTGCTAAAATAAGGTGAGAACCTATGATCTAGCCAATCTTCACCCTGCGAAAACAGTTCGGAACTGCGGTCATCTAACTCGTCAAATGGTGTTATTATCATATTGGTCATCTTACTTGTCAAATAGGGTTATTATAATATTGGTCATAACTCGTGTCGCCTCGTGATGTGTCGTGTTACCACGATGTGTCATTTTACATCTAAAACAAATGATTTGCCAAACATTGCGTGGAGTGATGAACTTGTCATGTTGTTTTGATCAACATATGTGTACAATTTTCTATCAAAATAAACTATTTTTCGAATTACTCGTATATAGGTATTTTAGAATCATTTTAAAGGGTTTGTTGCTTTTCACACTATCGTAGGTCTACTACGGGTAAGAGGGGACTGCGGGCGGGTGTTCGTGCTATTTTATATCCATGTTTACAAATACATTCAAAATTTCCCTCTTTAAAATGATTTTCCGTACTTGCATGAAAACATAACATTATTTTTTTTAAATTGTGAAATCAGAAATCACTTACTTTAATGCAGTACTAACATGATTTTCAAATATAATACTGAAATGAAAGATCATATTCATTAACATAGATTTGAAAACCCCATTAAACATGTATACGTAGTAAAATAGAAGGGGAGTTTACTACAAGTTAGTGAGTTCATTTCAAAAACTTTTAAGGCCGCGTTTCGACTAGCATTCCTAATTTCCGTGAGAACAAGTTATTCCAATATTTGTAAAGAAAGTTATCGGTAGTTAAGCCAATCATTGAATAATTAATGTGCTTTGAATATTCAATTATTGGTGGGGCTGGGTCTGGCCGAAATGAATTAGGATCACTTTACACAAACATTTGCTTGACGAGAAGTATCCGCCGACTTAGTAATTCACAATCAGAATTGAGAATAGCTAAGCAGAAGAGCCAATTAAATTAACACGAAAATATTAAAGAAAATTTTCGGACAAATCTAATAAATATGTAATCGAAATATCACTAATTTATTATGGTGGATTTAGATTTTATTAATGCCAACGTCATTGTTTGTTTCTTTTTCAATATTTTTATATCCGATCATCGAAAAAGAATGTTATATTTGTACTAAAGAACAACAACATGAAAGAGAACAAGACACAGAAAATAAAAAAAGGTGACGGTCGCAACTGGGAATCGAACTCAGGATCTCTGTCACTCGGCCACTGGGACGTAATTTTTGTCGATCTCGTATTTCAAATTCAGAATTAACAATATTACCTTCAATTAATTTTTCCTATATTTTTGGCTTCTATATTTTTGAATGATTACAAAGTTCTTCGGATTTGAAAAATTAGTTGAAGATAATATTGTATTGACGTAAAATCTTCTTCTTCTATGATTAAAATAACATTAAAGGGTATAACCTTCTAAAGTTATTGCAATGAAATCATTTTTATATCTCTTCAATTAGAACAGTGTTTCTTAATCTGTGGTCCGTGGACCCCAGGGGGTCCGCGAATATGTGTATGGAGGTCCGCAGTCTCATCTCAGGACCATTTAGTAAAAGTCGCGTAATCGCTAAGCCTAGCACGGCGAACGTACGACAACGACGAGTTCTTTTTGGAGAACTCTGTAGGCGGCATCAATAAACATGCTTCTCACTTCAATGACTTTGGATGGCTCACAATGGCAGCATATTTAGCTGATATCTTTAGTTCCCTCATTGAGCTGAACTTGGATCTACAAGGGAGAGATAACAAAATCTTCCAAGTTGAAGATAAAATTATAACGATGCTAAAAAAGTTAGACCTGCGGACAAATCGTATAAATAAAAACAAAATTTAATCATTTTCCTACACTGTCAGCTTTTATGGAATCCTCTGGTGGAGCAATGTTCCCAACACAAGTACAAGCCGAAATGATACACGGTGACTGGACAACTCAGAATGAAACCAACTCAGAACCACCCCAAAAGTCATTAAGAGTGATGAAAAAAAAAAAAAATTGGTTAAATAGGTTAAGTTAGGTTAGTTACTTTTATTTTTACTCACATTCTTCCCTTTGTTCTAATGACTTTTATTTTCAATGTCTTTTATTTTTTGATGACTTTAAATTATTATATTTTTATTTCTACTCACATTCTCCCCATTGTCCTAATGTCTTTTATTCTCAATGTTTTTTATTATTCAATGATTTTAAATTATTCTATTTTTATTTTTACTTATATTCTTCCAATGTCTTTTATTCTCAATGTCTTTTATTTTTCAATGATTTTAAATTATTCTATTTCTATTTTTACTCACATTCTTCCAATTGTCCTCATGTCTTTTATTTTCATAGTTTTTTATATTTCGGTGATTTTAAATTACTCAATGTTTATCCTTAATCACATTCTTCCTATTGTTCTTCCTATTATTCATTCCATCCTTACAAAACTCCTTAATCTCATACTTTCAATACATTTAATTAACCCAATGATCGTAGTTCCTTTAAGTGTACGTACTCGCTTTATATCTGTGACTCTCCTAAGCTCTAGAGTAACTAAACATCTGCAAAAAAATTCATTAAATATTAATTGCTACTACTTATACATCCACACAACTAATAAAATCTCTGCTAAATTCGAACCCCCACCAAACACAGACGCTCATAATGGATCCAACTAACTCTATCGATAATTTTCTTAACATCACTGTTCAAACGACAAATGATACAAATGCGTATAAAAAAATTATCTCCAAACCTAAAGCACTAAAAATGTTTGCCATGAACATCCGTAGCCTCAATAAAAACTTCGACAATTTACTTGTACTCCTAACTGACTTAGGAAATGAATTTGATATAATTGTTCTGTCAGAGTGCTGGATTAATGCAAATTATATCCCGAAAATAATTAACAACTACTCTGTGTATAATACAACTCGGCACTGGTCCCAATCCGACGGGGTCATAGTTTATGTAAAATCTCACTTAAATCATATAGTGTCTGAAATTTCAGTTGACCATGCAAATTGCCTCAAAGTCTCTATTGACAACTTAAATGTCTTCGCCATATATCGGTCCCCTAAGTCCAATAATGTCTCCCCTTTTCTCTACTCGCTCGAAAAAAAAATCGATGACACCACTAAGGATCTTATCATAATCGGTGACATCAATATAGACATCCTAAACGAAGCCAGCCCTCATACTACAAAATACCTAAACCTCATGGGTCTGCATGGCCTTATACCATACATCAACATACCTACCCGAGTTACACTCACTACTAAGCATGCATAGATCACATCATGGTCAGAACTAAGCGAACCGCTAAATCAATTGTATTTGAATCTACCGTAACAGACCACTACTCAACCATCCTAGAATTACACAACTCAAAATCTACTCCCCCTAAGTCCAGCAATCCCTCTCATAACATTGTAAACATGGATTATCTGATAAAGTCTGTAGAACAAGAAAAATGGGAGTCTACCCTGCTTTCTGAAAATGTCAACACAGCTCTTGAAATTTTTTCTGCATCACTAACTGCCCACATTAACCAAGCGTCTTTCCCCACCAAAACAGCCTCCAATAAAAAAAAGAAACTGAAACCTTGGATTACGAATGGCCTTATCTTCTGCATACGTAAAAGAGACAGACTACATAAACAAGCACTTAATAATCCAGACCCCCAAGTCTTACGTTTCTATAAAAAGTATCGTAACATCTGCAATAACCTGATAATAATAACCAAACAAAAATACTATAAAAAAAAAATTGAAGATTCAGGATATGACAGTAAAGTAATCTGGAACGTAGTCAACGACATCTCAGAAAATAAAAAAACCTCACTCAACATTCAATCACTACTCATTAATGGTAAAAATATCCAAGTCCACGAAGACCCAAAAACCTTAGCCGATCACGCCAACCATTACTTCAGTAACATCGGCATGAACTTAGCCAAAAAAATTCTTAAAACCACAAATAAAACCGAAAATCATCTAACTTCACAGGTAAAACAGCAGAACTCTCTTCATCCCACCCTTATCCTAGCCCCCACATCCACTAAAGAAATTGTTGACACAATACTCTCCATAAAAACAAATAGTGCTGCAGGTATTGATAAAATCTCACCTTACATACTAAAACACATAGCTCACTTTATTTCCACACCGTTAAAACATATTGTAAATCTAAGTTTCAAAAGCGGTTCCTTCCCTAATCAACTAAAACATGCAACGGTGATTCCAATCTATAAGAGTGGCGACAAAACAAATATCGAAAACTACAGACCCATTTCTTTGCTAAGTGTCCTATCAAAAATCATTGAAAAAGTTGTTAAAAGTAGACTTATCTCACATTTGGAAACCCAGAAGATTCTCTCGCCCAATCAGTTTGGCTTCCAAAAAAAAATGAGTACAGAATCTGCAATCTTAGACTTGACTGAGAACATCACCAACAGCCTGAATGAAGGCGATTCCTGCCTAGCCATATTCCTAGACTTAGCCAAAGCATTCGACACGGTTTCCCACCCCATTCTTCTGGAAAGACTATCTCAAATAGGCATCCGGGATTCAACTCTTAACTGGTTCTCCTCATACCTAACTGGAAGATCACAAACCGTGAAAATTAACAACATAGCTTTAAGCAACCCTTTACCAATCCAATTCGGAGTTCCACAAGGAAGTGTTCTAGGCCCTATTTTGTTCCTCATATACATCAATAAACTCTGTAACCTACCCATAACCGGAAAAATAATATCCTTTGCAGATGACACTGTGCTTATAGCTCGACATAAAAATTGGAAAGGAGCATTCGACATAGCTCAATATGACATAGGTCTGGTAAAGAATTGGTTAGATGATAATCTCCTCACCCTCAATGCTGGTAAAACTAAATTCTTAACCTTCAGTCTATCTGCTGCAACCCAACCTTCTATCAATCAGAAAATAACAATTCACTCCTGTCCAAGTCCCTACTCTTCCTGTACTTGCCCAAATTTGGAAAAAGTATCTCATATAAAATACTTGGGGGTCCTAATTGATCACCATCTTCGTTGGGATCAGCACTTAGCCAGTCTAACTCCCCGAATTCGCAAGCTCTCTTATGTTTTTCGAACTCTAAGAAATATACTTACTCCTATAACACTAAAAACGGTTTACTACGCTCTCTGCCAATCCCAGTTAGCATATGGCATCATAATTTGGGGCGGCTGTGCTCTTAATTTTATTGATCCTCTGCAAAAAGCCCAAAAAACGATTTTACGTGCTATCAACAAGCGACCAACAAGATATTCCTCCAATAGACTCTTCACAGAATATAATGTCTTAAACATACGGCAACTTCATCTAAAATTTACACTAACACATTTCATGTTCAAATACAAGAAAAAAACTCTTTTACATCACAGTTACACCACCAGAACAATAACCAAACGACACTACAATGTTCCTACACTACGCACCACATCAGCTCAAAGACATTTCATGTACCTAGCTCCTAAAATGTTTAACCTTCTCCCCGAGAACCTAAAATCCGAAACCCAACCCCATATCTTTAAAAAAAAATTATCAAAATGGATCCTTACATTCAGTAACGATGATGAGTAAAAATTTGCTATTTTAATTGAATTGTAATATAATTGATAAAACTTGTAACATAAATTAATTTAATGTGTTAATTAAATTACTAACTTAATTTGTTACTAAATATGTTACTTAAACTACTTAAATGAATTGCATAAGTTAATAGCTGTACACTGTACCTACACAATCTGTAATCCTCATCCGCCATAACACAGGGACATCCCTAGCATGGCGGATGAATTAACACAATTTTTTGTTCATTGTATAAACTTCTTTTAATAAATAAATAAATAAAATAAAATAAAAATAAAGTTATGGGGGTGTTGAGTTGACTTTATTCTCAGTTGGCATGGAACCGATTAAACAACTCCGTGTTTTAATGTTTCGGTTCGGGAATATTTTCCAGTAACCGACAAAAATAAAAATAGGATATTATTCCCTTTCCACACAGATGTTGTTGGAAAACCAATTGATAGAAATATCTTGTGATTCAGCTTTGAAGCGTAATTTCAAAGAATCCTCTTTATCAAGTTTTTTTTGTGAATGTAAAGAAAGAAGAGGAAATATCAGAAGAAGCTCTGAAACATTTACTGATTTTCTCAACCACAAACCTCTGTGAAAAGGTATTCTCTGCTCCTGTAAATACTAAAAACAAATACAGATTACAAGTGAAATCCGATTTGAGATTACAATTTAGTAGTAAAGTCAACCCAAATATCACTAATTTAGTTGCAAAAAAGCAACATCAACCTTCACATTAATTAAACGTTAATTAATGTTAATGTTGGTGTTGCTGACGTTAATTTTCACTTTTTTTATGAAAAAAATTTTTTTTTTGCACTTGTAGTCCAAAATAAATGGTCCAAAATTTGTTGCCGATTTTTTTTATTAAGGGGAAAGATTCCTTGAAAATTGTGCTTGATTTCATAGGGTCCGCGGCTGAAAAAGGTTGGGAAACGCTGAACTAGATCACTCGGGCCTGTTCTAGGTGTTTCAAAGAAGTGTTGCCTTTTTTGTTACTTCAATGCCACAATATTACTTTTTGAAATGAATATCGCAAATGAGTGTTAACTGCTCCAGTATGGAGCCAGTGCGACTATGGCATCCCCAATTAAGGAGTGTTATGACCAAAATTTCCTTTACATTTTTTAGTCCAAATAATGTCATGAAGCACTGGTTAAAGTAAGTCAAATACGTCCCTTAATACCCTGTAAATACCTCATTACGTAACAACGAAAAAAAATAACTGAAAACTTAAAAGATAGAGCAATCATTTCATGATATTTGTAATTTTAGATGTTGGTATATTTACAATTTGATTATCAGATGTTTATACATAAAAGCTTGGGTGGCCGTACAGTTTGGCAATTAAGTCTAGAAATGGATAAAATTGAAACTAAGTTTTTTCATTACTATGGCATCACCGAATTACTTGCTTTGTCTAAGACGTTTCGTATGGCTGTCGTGTTATGTTTGTATTGCTCCGATTTATTGGCTTAAATTAGTCGCTCATTCAATTTTTTTTTTTTCATTGTTTCCCTGTGCATTGTTTGAATTGAATTAAAATTAACAAACCAATACGTAGTGGTGCAAGAGAAATTATGTACTGCGTTTTTCAACACTGCTTAGACGAATATCGCGCGAAGAAGCTCCTATCTAATTTGGATGATGTTTACAAACGAACTACAGAAATGACTGGTATGTAGTTTAGTTTTTTTAATAAATGTCATTAGTATTATAGCGATTATAACCGTTGAAATATGATTTGAGGTTATGCTTAAAAATCCTAATTTGACACTTCCATTTGACAGTTCATTTGAGGCCACAAGAAAAAGGAAATAACTCAATTTAAAAAAAATAATGATAAAATGCAACTTCTTTAAACTCATTGAAAAAATATGTTTTTTTTTCTTTCTTTCTAAATTAATTTTATCTAGTATGTTTTTTAACTACATTCAATAATAATAATTTTAATGATGTTTTTCACACACAGGTCTCAATCAACGGTATTAATCAACAAATCTCAATCAACGGTAAGACGAATCGTCAAGGAAGGGGAAAAGGCAGGTGGAAAATTTGAAACACCGGGAAAACAGAAAATGGGGCGCCCTAAAAAAGAATTGGGGGATTTTGATATTTGTGCCATTTGACAAAAAAAAAAATTTTTTTCATAGTGCGTAAAGAAGTCCCAACTTTAAGAACATGGTCAATATAAAAGAGCTGACAGAAAACGCTTTCAATAGCATAGGTGCTGATGATTGGAAAAATTGTTGCAAACACGTGATGAAAATTGAGGCAGAATATTATACACGAGGCAGTACTCTATGATGATATCGACGAACGTTTAGATGAAGATAAAGATACGGCAGAAAAAGAATCACGTGAGGACGAAGACAAAATTACATGTCAGGTGTTGAATTAATAGACTCAGATTTAAATACCTATTGCACTTACGTTTTTATAACAAAATAGACCCCCACTTAAACCTGTTTTGTTATATTTTACTTCTATTAAATTACAGTTGTTTGTACAAAATTTTTGAAAATACAAATCCGTTAAGAAATAAAATAGTGTTTTTTTAAACATACATTCATTGTCTTATTAGCCATCTTGGTGCTGCCATTTAAAACCTAGAAAATTGCAGCACCATCATTTAATTTCTACACTTAATTGCCAAACTGTACATTAAGGCTATGCGGACCTAACGTTGAGTATGGCTGGGTTAGACTGTTGACTCTCGGGGTCCCACCCAGGAATCGCGGGTTCAATACATTTCTAAATAAGACTTCCATTATCACATAACCATTTGTTCCGCTAATCATGATGGTGGTGGGAGAAGCACAAATATTTTTTTGCGTTATTTAACATCTAAAATTTTTGATCTTTCTTTGAAAAAAAAAAACAATATTAGATTCTCTGAAATATTACAGATTTATTTATAAACAGCCACTAATAATTCGTTTCATAAAAATAAAAACCGGAAGGAATTAAAAACACGATGCATAGGCAAATATTAATCAGAGCAAATATTTTTTTTAATCTGAGAAACGTAACAATGTGTGATTGTGTATATTAAACTTATTTATTCTCATATGTAATTGAATATAATTTCTCTCTTCGCTAATGTAAACAATGATTTTAAAACTATTATTAAATCTTGTGCTATTGTTTCGAGGTTGTCCAGGAAAATCCGCATGATGTTTATTTACCCGTTAAACGTGCTACGTCTTTTTGTCTACGTCTTAAAGGAAAAATTTAAAGGTATGTAATGTGGGCTCCGGAATGGTGGAAAATAAATGTTTAAAATATCGGAAAGTTTAAATTTGGTGCTCTGCAGGTGAGCCTCCCCTACTATTTAAAACAATGCGCAAGAAAGACTGCACGTTATTTCAATGTGTATTCATTTAATTAACACCAAGATGGCTTTTACATAAAATTATTGGTACAACTTATGATTTACTTCCCCACCTTCCTCTTCCCTATCTCCTTCCCCTCCCCACTACCTTCAGCCACACAACATACCCCATTTGGGGATGCCATAGTCTCACTGGCTCCAGAGGGGAGCAGTTGGGACTCTTGTGCGGTATTTCATATAAAAAAAAAAAAAAAAAATTTACAATTAAGTTGTATGGTGGGACCCAGGAACCAGGGACCCTTTTTAGGGAAAGGAAGGAGAGGAAATTCTGGGAATAAAAAGGGTATTAGTGGTATAAATCTGACGGTCAGTGTGTCCAGGAGTGACAGACGTATGAATCCATCCCTCCCACTGCGGTGCAAAGCGATGTTCCGAGAGAGTACGGCTGGAGAAATCAAAAGAACTCCTTCAACCATTTTCTCGCTGGTTAAGATAAATCAAGCAGGCCAGTCAGAACCCTGTACAGAACATTGATGACTTTTACGTATACTATAATTTCCATTACATATTTTCATGCTTCGAAATCTCCATTATTTACTTTCCTGCTGTTAATTTACATGTCGTATCATTATATTCATTGTTAATTATATCTTTTTCCTAAAAGGCTCACATATTATACCAATCCCTTCAGACTGTGAATAGGTACATTGTGCAAATGGAATATTAACAATAAAGAATTTAAATATCAGACCCAAAGTCAAATGCGCACACAAACATTCAGTACAAAACTCACAGTCTAAATTAGTCATTGAGAGATTCGCGAAAGCTTTTACAATTTTCCATGAGTATAGATATCTCAATTGGACCGCACTGTTAGCTCGTTTGCCCTGCATCATGGGTACTGAGCGAGTTTAAATATAAAATGTAGGCAAATTGGATCATGATTTTTTATTTGAGTCCATGTTGTTTTCCTTTATAGGCCATTGTTATTTCTTTTATGTCAGACCATTGAAGGCAGGTAGCATAAAAGGGAACGTAACACCTAGCGGAACACGACTTTTGGCTAAACTCAATCCCACGAAACTATTACACTTTTTGTTTATTTCGTTGATTCCATACTTAAAATCCTTTCGGTGTTGTCAATACTCTCCGACTTTTTGTTAGTCAGGTTTGATTTTACTAGAAATAATATTGGACTAATTAAAAAGTAACATAAAAACTATGAAAACCATATTTTGTAGTTTTTATTTATTTATCCACGCCTTGAAGGCTTTTAAATATTTATGCATTGAGATTTTAAGATTGACTGAAGACATTTTAAGATTGTACCAAGAGGTATAATTAGTGTGAGTATACGTAGTCTATAACATAATAGCAAGAGTATAAAATAAGTAATAAGGTAACTATATGTATGTAATTACAGCGTTACGAGTAGATACTTTCATTATTAAGTTGTGCAAAAAGTAAGTATAATAAGAGTATAGTACCTACCTAAGTATATAGAAAAAAAGGAAGTAGGTACTGCATAAGAAATTTTGTTAATAGTTACAGCGCGATGGATAGTAAGTTTGTTATTATTTTTTTTTAAAACAAGTCACACAGCATATTTATTTGTAATACAGCAACCATTTTTTACGCCAGATTGGGTGTTTTAGGGCCTCCGCTCATGGAGAAATTGAAAAAAACCAGTTCTTAATGCAATTGCGATCAACTTCCCTCTCAAAATCGGTATTTTTCTGACCTGACATATCAAAATTTGACAGTTCGTGAGCTGCTACCATGACAACCTGTCTAATGCAACTGAAACTTCACTGCCGTCGCGACCAGCAGTGCTCGTTTCTCAGTTGCATTGTTTTCACAGCAAAATAAATAATACATGTCATATCAATAATTTCAACGCAACCTGTATAATACTAAATACAAATACTAAATTAAAACGTTATTCTTTTGTAACAATATTATAAATTAGGTGTTCATTAGCTATTCTGACAATGGCTCCGTGTAATTATTTTTCTATCTGTGGCTTATCCAGCCGAATGTCTTTGATCATTCAGGCATTCAGTCCTCCATTAATGGAGCTACCTGCGTTTACATACATATGAATACAAAGTTCGAGTTAAAATACATAATTCATTTATACTTCTTTAAATATCTCTATCAGTCTTCCCATCTCTCGTAAACATACTTCCCAAATACACAAACTCAACCACCTGCTCCAAATATTAATCATTCACAACTATATTGCACATTGTTTTCGTACTCTCTCTTTCAAATACCATGACTTTGGACTTACTCACATTCAACATCAACTCATCCAGTATTTTAAACACTTCGTTCATCCTAGACACGAGAGACTGTAGATCTTCTATACTGTTAAAAATCAGCACCACATCATCAAAATGCAATCAAATTTGCTGTAAATAATTATCAATTACAATTTTAGTTTATATAATATTGGAAGCTTCTTCCCCTCACACACATTTTTTTTTTTTTTTTTTACAGTAAATACCGCACAAGAGTCCCAACTGCTCCCGTCTGGAGCCAGTGAGACTATGGCATCCCCAATCGAGGTATGTTGTGAGGCTGAAGGTAGTAGGGAGGGGAAGGAGATAGGGAAGAGGAAGGGGAGGAAGTACCTGGCTATTCAGATCTGGTCACTAAACAAGGCTAAAGCCATTTCAAGCAACGTTTCAATTCTGAATGGTGGTCTTACACCAGGGCGATACTGATAGTACCTTCCACTCTGGAACGTGCCGCAAATATACTATATATTATTTTAAATGAATAAATTGTGAAATAACACAAATTAATCAAATAAAATTTATTTGCGCACGCCGGGTTCGAACCCGCGACCTTCGGATTGTGAGTCGAGAGTCTTGCCTCGGGACCACGGAGGCCGTCAAATGTATATGATAAAGGGGTGGGTTGAAAAGAGAGTAAGCTGTGAGAAACTATAAACTCTTCAAATAAAATACTTATCTATTTAATGCGATAACGTTCAGTTTTTGCAGATTATTGTGTGTTTAAAGGGATTTTTTAGTTGGTAACTTTACTTTTTGCGTTTAAATATTCCGAGATATGTTTAAGCCACTTTCAATTATTTGAGAACAAAAAATACATAATCATACAGGGAAAAATAAATCCCTGTCATCGTCTGGAAAAGACCTTTATTCAAATTTAAACAATGCGTAAATTGGGGAAGCTTTAAAGGTAATTATTAAATATTAATAATTTCCGACATTTTACGCGGATATTAATAAGGGCATAGAAAATAAAAATAAATGCAACTAGTTTTTTCGTATACACGAAGCATATTATACGAAATAATATAAATAAATCGAGTGTAAGTGGCCTAACTTTAGTTAACTTAAGTTTGATAATGCCTTCAGAAGGCGAACACATGCCATGCTTAATAATCATGATTTTATATCTAAAAATCTAAACTATACTATTGAATATATTATGAAAGAATAAATGGTTTTCTACAAATTAAATTTAATTTTAATAAAATATTTAAATAGAACAAACAAAAACTTAATGAGAACGACATCAAATAATCAAAATAAATTTTTATAACGGATGGCGTAAAAGTCATCATTTTACCAGAAGATGTTCTAATTTTTGCAATTATCAGGACTAACATTATGAGGTAAAGCAAAACACATTGACAAACCATGAATCTCTATGCTCCTCGAGAACGCGGAATAAATGTGTTAAATCCAATTTGGGAGGCGGGAATGGGTACCGCCGCCCCGGGAACCTTTATTGGATAACTAACACCTCTGCCGTAGGTCACCCCAAGGGGTTTGCTACGTTTGGTGATTTAGCAGGGGTGCCCAGGTTCATGGGGTGAGGTTTGTCTAGGTCTTGGAGGCGGATGACCAGGACACACTGAACCCCAGATTCCTACCCACCCCTTAAACCCTTTTCCTACCCAGAACTCTCCTCTCTTCCTTTCCTTAAAAAACCCTCCACACAGCATCCTCAAAGATGACATAGGTCCTGAGGGTAATTATTTTCCTCAGGGCCTCCTGTGTGGAGCTCATGTAAAAAAAAAAAAAAAAATTCATTTACAAATTAAGTTACTACCTTAGGAAAATGAGTGAAGGCTTTTGCGCCACCTAATATTAACAAGCGTTTATACATTGTTTATTTCAAAGAAAATGTAATGGACAAATTGAAATTATAACTAAGAAATTATGTAAACTAATAAATATGATAATTTTCCTTACATTCAAAACAATTTGATGAAATTACTCCTACCGATTGCTTTCTTTTTTTCAACGGAAGACAAAAACAATTACAACTGTAACATTTAATGATTTTTATAAATACGTGAAAAAAAATATTAACATATTCTGAAATCGGTATTTTCGTAGTTATTTTATTAGATTTTTTTTTATTCGCATCAGAATACTATTTGAGAAAAGTAATAACAACGATAACTTACTTTGAAAAATACACTTGTAATAATTTGTAGAAAATTTGAAAGTGAAATAACCATGACGCATTTTTGTTTCCTTAAGTTTCATCCCTCCGACGACGCACGACAGGTTCACTATTTCCTTTCCTTAAAAAGCATTGTGTATAACTTCCATAAATACGACGCAAGCATAGTGGGAAATCTCACGACCTTACGAGAAGAGTTAAAAAATTACTTTTCTTAAGCCAAAAAAAAAACATCTTCTTGGATGACTAGAATTAAAACATACATAATCAATGCCCTCATCGAACATATAAAAAACATTAATTTGCTTTGGCCTCAGACCCGTCGAAGTTAGTGTGGCTGTCGTCTTCATGGGAGACACATGAGGTTTCCAGTGCCTGTTCGCTATCACCTGTCACCCGAGATAATATCCTGTATTATTGAAAGTATGTTAAATAAAATAAATGTCAATCATATACGTAAAAGAAAGTCATTGCAATTATTTGAAGCCTATTTTACCTGCTACCTCTTAGCACTTGGTCTCGTGGGGAGGAGTCGAATCAGAATTATTTGCCTTTTTATCACTCACATTCTGGCGGCAGGCGTCTCCCCAGTTTACCGCCCCGGATAATAGTGGAGGAAGAAAGCATCGCGGGGCAACTTTGTCAATGAATAATCCAAAACACCTTCAACTTCCCTGTGGTGAGATTATTCACGTTATTGTTAATGAAGCAAACTTCTTATAATTATACGTTTTTAATAATTATAGAAATAATTTCACTTCCTTTCATTTGACAACTAAACCTATTATTTAGGTTTCTTTTTCATTTTTTTCGCTCTGTTATAAAAAAAAACTATCAAGTAACGACAGCAGAAAACTTCCCCTACAAACGCACATAATTAAACGTCTAATTTTGAAAATAACTAAACTAAATCAAATCAAGCTTATAAGAGCTTCTTGAGAATTTTCTTTCATAATGTGGAAAACGTATGTTATATCACAAAAGTCTAACTATTTAAAGCTATCTTCTGGTTTCACCTAACCGATTTTGAAGATTTTTGTGTGAGGAAAGATTACGTAAGAAAAACTTTTTTATAAGGATTTTTTTTGCACTTTGAGTACGTCATTTTGAGAGGGGGTTTTTCATGGCTATATTTCTACTTCTTAAGGTATGTACTATACTTGCTCAGACCCGTGATAAATTAAGGGATATTATTAATTTGTGTTGCTGAATGTACACTTTCAAGAACAAACTTTGTCAATTTCAGAAAAGACTTCGAATCAATACCGTTATTTAACTTGAAAAACTAAACATTCTCAAAAGTATAACAAAAAAAATATATTTCAAATAATAAAAAATATTATTTCAACTTGAGAGGAGGGTATGAGTACCGCCGCCCCGAAAACATGTATTGGATATCCAACATCCCTGCTGTAGGTCACCTCAAGTGAATCGTAACATTTGGTGACTTAGTGGAGGTGTCCGGGTTCATCGGTGTGACGTTTGTCTAGGTCTTGCGGCATATGCATTTGCACCACAGTAAGAGGGAAGCATTTATATACTGTCCAATCGTTTCATATGTCCGTCGCTCCTGGACACATTGACCCCCCAGATACCCACCCCTCATATCTTTTCCTTTTCTTAAAAAGACCCTCCGCAAAACAAATAAATAAATAACATAAAAAACACGGCATCCCCAAAAATCATATAGGCCCTAATGCAATTTTTCCCAGAGCCGCCTGTAACGAAGTAATGTAAAACAAATATTAGTTATACAAAAGAAAATAACTTTGGTACTTATTTTATCGCTTGTCTGAATAGTACCAATTTTGTAAATAGCGCTTATTCAAAGTAAATCTACGTAGAGTGTTCATTGAATTGGAGCCAGAATCACAACCGAAAATATTATTTTTATTATAATAATCATTATGCAAACAGAACTATTGTAAAAAAAACTCACAAAAGGGAAAACAATTCCAATGATAAAAATTTACTTGTTAAAAATTCAAAAACATGAGAAACGGTATGAAGAACATTTCAAACTAAGTAAAAAAAAATACCACGATGCTTTGCTTTCATGTATAAAATAAATAAAGAAACACAGACATTCTAAAAATTCAGTTGGCATTTACTCGCGGCAAATAAAATCCTAACGACGTGGGATGCAGAATACAAGCATTAAAATTAAAGTTCGCAGACAAAAAAATGTGCAGTAAAATATAACAAACGATATGGTAGCCTTTTGGAAAGAGTGAGAATTACTGAATCATAATAAATTATTATTTTCTTTTATTTCTTTTTATTGAGGAAACAAACATACAGAAAAATGATTATAACAATAAAATTCATATGTTGTAGACCAATTAAGTTCCATTATGTTAAAAAATATTGTTTTAGTATTTTTACATACTCAACTTATTAAATGACAAAGAAAAAAAAATATATATAAAGAAAAAACATAAAAAAGAAGATCATAAAACATTATAAAGAAAAACGTAAAATTATTAACAAACATGGTTATACTAATTACTATGGTTGATAATAATATAATTTTCACAAAAAAGAGAGAAAAAAAGTATTTTAAGTTATTAATTTATTAAGCTGCATTTTATATGATTTCAAGTCATGGTTGAAAATGTCTACATCTCGTAAGGCATTGTAAGTTTCACAGATACGTACTATTACAGAGTTTTGCGCATATTTGGATTTACTGTGTGGTATTCTAAATAAGTCGTTCGATCTGGTGTTTTGTTTGGGGCAACGAAATACAATATTTTCTAACAGATATGATGAATCAACAAGGCAGTTCACGATTTTGTGCAAGAATAATGCATCAGAGATTTTTCTGCGTTTATATAAAGCGATAGGGTCAAATCGATGATCACTAAAACGATAGAATAGGTGTTTTATAAATTTGTTCTGAATATTTTCAATGCGATGAATGTTTGATATTGAGGATTCCAAATTACTGAGGCGAACTCGAGTTGTGAACATACATATGACATATATAACAGAATTAGGGTGTGTGCTATAATAAAAGGCTTTGTAATGAGTCTAGTTTTTGCACTGTTAATTCGTGGTGGAAGTCCATTGTATTATAATTTGAAATTAAAACACTTTTGCACTTTTTTCCACTAATTTATTTACACCAGGACCGGTTTCATCCTACTACGGACATTTTCAAGTCTAAAAATGTCCGTAGTAGGATGAAACCGGTCCTGGTGTAAATAAATTAGTGGAAAAAAGTGCAAAAGTGTTTTAATTTCAAATTATAAAAGGCTTTGTAATGCGAATAATGAAACCCAATTGCTTATAAGCTTTTTCTAGAATATTTTCAATATGATCCCTAAATAACATTTTAGAATCTAGTATTACTCCAAGATCTCTTATTGTTTCTACTCGTTGTAGAGGTACATGGTTTAGTTTGTAAATATAATTAATTGGATTTTTTTTCGTGCAAAAGTAATAACATTACATTTATCTATATTTAGATATAATTGATTGTTTTTTGTAATTGGTTGCAGTCATCTATGGAGATAATACATTTATATAATTTCATGTCATCGGCGTAAAAAAGGAAACAAGAAAGGTTTATAACATGGTTCATATCGTTTATATATAAAATAAACAATAGAGGTCCTAGATGAGACTCTTGCGGTACCCCTGAGGGAATAGTTATAATTTGTGACATGTAACCTTTTAAAGCAACAGCTTGACTTCTATTTTTAACATATGAAGAGAACCATCTCAGAAGATCTCCACATATTCCAATCTTCGAGAGCTTGTTTAACAGTATGTCGTGATTTATTTTGTCGAAAGCCTTAGAAAAATCTGTGTAAATGGTAATGTAAATGTAATGTAATGTAATGTAATCTGCGTAATGTAAATGTAATATAAATTATATAAAAATATATTTGTCATTAAAGCTATAACAAGATGGAATGGGAAATAGGTATTGGGGTTGTGACTGGTAAGGGGAGGAGAAGGATAGGGGGATGTTGCCGCGCAAGTAAAATGATAATAATAAGTACCTACAATTAATTTGATTGTTGAACATGAATTTGTGTTGTTTGCATCTACAATGTGGTGCAAATAACTCGTATAACGATGGTAACTAGTTGTGAATATTGAATGGTAATCAGTTGTGTTTATTATTGTAGCAGTTACACGTCCTTTTCAAAAGTTCATTTTGATTTGAATTGTTTGCTTTTTTTGCATTAAACGATTAGTTTATGTTTTTGGCATCCACAATATTTGGGAATCACTGGAGGTATAGCGTGAACCCACAAGGGTGTGAAGAAATCTTTGAGGGGAGGATTGTCTCATTTGAGGGTTTTCCGGACCATTTACTTGCGGCGTATTTTATCGTCTGCACTGGAAATGTTGTGCACTTCTC
The DNA here is from genome assembly GCA_936435175.1 of Glyphotaelius pellucidus. Classification (NCBI taxonomy): domain Eukaryota; kingdom Metazoa; phylum Arthropoda; class Insecta; order Trichoptera; family Limnephilidae; genus Glyphotaelius; species Glyphotaelius pellucidus. The sequence continues at coordinate 37,493,825 of OW386538.1, read as the reverse complement.
CTGCAATTATATTCTCGCAATGCATAGAGCAATAATAACCTTTTGTTATGGCAATTGCGGACAGGACACCTCTCCACACCATTAGGGGAGTTAGACAAGCTATTATTTAACGTCGTGGAAGGCGCTTTGTTGCTTGATAATGAACATTCTTTGTTGTAATGGCGATTTTAGTGAAAAATCAAAAGAATAATGAACCACAAAATATTTATAACGTTTGATATCGAACGGTTAATGGTGGAGAGAATGAAATAAAAAAATGCATTTTAAAAGCACCTAATAAATATTCACCTACACATAAATTTTTTTTTTCTTGAGCACAAATATTAACAATGGAATATCACTTATGTTTCCGGTAGTAAAATAAATACCTACCCAAGAAAATCGATGTTTTCAATATACGTCACTAAGGTGAAATAAAATATGAATTTTATGAAACCATCACGCCGCGCCGTTTCCACAGGGGTAGGTGGACCACCATAAAAACTCTTTCTTGGCTATATATAATACTCACTAATAAATATCACTCGTTACATCATTCACATTCACTCGACAGCCTCCGTGGACGAGCGGTAAGGATCTCGACTAGCAATCTAAAAGCCGCGGGTTCAAATCTCGGCTACTCAAATTTTATTTTATCAATTTGAGTAATTTCAAAAATAATACATTTTTAAAAAGTAGCGCATTTGCGGCACGTTCCAGAGTGGAAAATGCTCTCAGTATCACCCTGGTGTAAGATCACCATTCAGATTTCAAACGTTGCTTGAGATGGCTTTAGCCGTGTTTGGTGATTATATCTGATCTTCTCCATCCCCTTAAGAGGAACGTATGCGCGGCTCTTTTCGGCCAGTTTCATACAAATCTTATATTTGGATTTGAGATCAAAATACCGAACAAAACTGAAAAATTATTTTTGTTATCAAAAAGTATATTAAATTTCTAGTACCATGCTATGTCTTTTTCGGGCGTCCTCGACTTACGATTTTCAAAATATTTTCATTAAAAGTTGCGTTTGATTGTATCGCACAATATTTGCTAAAAGAGGGATGCTTTTTAAACCAAAGAACTTCAAAGTATTAATCAATTTTTAAAATGGATATTTAGTTGTCTGATTGTCGACTACTCCGTTTAAAATAAATTAATTTTCGGAAACAATTTTGTACATCACGAGCTGTTTTTTTTTTAATAATTCCATCAATGTCTCTTGCCTGAGGTTTTCAAAAGTTGTTTTCTCCGAAAAAAAAATTTTCCTAGCTAGTTTAAACGTTTCGTTAAAAAATAATCTAACGCCAAATTTTCTTTTAATTATTTTGCAGTAAGGTTTAATACTAACCTACTTCACTGAATAATACATAGATACATAAAATTGTGTATTCTTAAAAAATATATATTACGGTTCTGAAACGGGTTGCGTAAATACAAAACACCCCTTCCTTCGGAACACAATATGAAAATGTAATGGACTGACACTATCCCTTCACATAATAAGGGATACCCTTTCCCCTCCGTGAATCGTGACCAAGTGTTAAAAATATTCTATCCCTTTTTTAAGCAACACCTATATTATATCATTTTTATGGTGTTGGAAAATGTTTAAAAAATCCACTTGGCCGATCAATTGATATAATATGCCGCGTTTTAACATATTTTTCTTCTTTAAAGATTTCCGGAAAATATTTGAAAACCTAATGAGCCAGTATCATTACCTCTAAATATCACATGAATATTATCAAAAGTAAAAAATCGGTTATGTTAAAAAATAATTAGAATGACAGCTGTCAATGTTACTCTGTGTCAGTGGCACATTTTGCTAGATTGTTGTTTTCGAAGGAAATTTTATTCAGAATGTCTGCCAAAAATCTGATTAATATTTTTTATTGAGTAATTTGTAGTTTCTTAGTCCCCCGATATTTAATGATTCCCCCTTGGTCGGGAGACCTATTGGTCTTCGGCCCCTTACGTAGCGGCATAATTTGTAGTCGGAGGCCCTCTTAATATTTGGGTGCCGCATCACTCGTTACTAACTTATACGCGCGGTAACAACGCGCCGGACACTACCTCTGTGCGTGGCGGTTGGCATCCTAGACTAGTGATGGGAATGATCGATACATTTACATAATCGATATATTTTTATCGATATATCAAAAGTATCGAATGATTAATCGATTAATCGCTCAGTCCGGCAACACTGTCGTATTTAGATTGATTGTCATTGTTGGCTATGATTTTTTTGTTGTTTACTAGCAACAATACTATTCCTGCTTTCCACCAATTTCAAATATGTGCTATTAATATCTACGTGCAATTAAAAGAAAATATAACGCATGTTTTATATAATATTGTAAGCTATATTTGCAGTAACTTAGCCAGTAGGACGAAATCCCGTTAATAATTTTAAAAATGTACCTCTACGATTTATAATAATTGGATGACTTGTATATGCCATTTTCGTGAAAAATCAATAAATAAAAATAAATAAATTGCAGACCTGCGAAATTCGTTTTCGATTTTTTATGGAAAATTTAAAAGGTTCATAAAAAAAAAATAGGAGGGGGCACTTTATAAAAAAATTGTGGCTGGATTTTCGAACAGCTTAAAACTTAGTGCATGCAAATCGGATGTATAGTTTTTCTAATATGTTGTCAACCAGGTTGAAAAACGTAGTTTCGAGAAAAACGCGTTCAAAGTATTGCTGAAGGGTAATTCAATTATTCATTACATTTGATGACTGTGTAACAATTACATGTAATGACTGTATGAATGTAATGACTGTAATGAATGTAATGACTGTTCCTCATTTTATATTGGAAAAACAACTCGTAATTTTGAAATTAGAATCAAAAAACATTTAAGGTGTCTTAATAATAATAATTTTTCTGAGTTCGCTAACCATATCATTGAAAATAACCATAGTTTTGAAAAAAGTACGGGGATAAATATTCTTCACATTAAACGTAAAGGAAAACGCTTAGATAACTTAGAAGCCTTGGAAATAAAAAAAAATCCCTTAAAAATAATGAGTCCATTATCAATAAACAAAAAATATTATCTTATAGCCCCATCCTCGATATGTTTCCAATCAATGTCCGTTCCTTTTCTCCCACCCACTCTTCATTAATCCCTGGCCACGCCCCCACCCCTACCACAGCACTTAGTAATAATTTATTGTACCCACCCACTGTTTTGTAATTGTCAACTCATTATATGTTTGCCCTGAGGAAGGAACGGTCGTTCCGAAACCGGTCTAAAAAATATAAAGTGGTTTTAACAAAGTTATATTGTTTCATTTATTTGTAATGGATAACCACAAAGTTATAGCTACATTCAAAAGTATTACATTAATTTCTTAAACCAGGGGTTGGCTCCATTCGGCTTTGCCACTCCGGGCCTCTGACGGGCTTAGTCCGCCACTGAGCCGGTCTCTCTCGACCCAATGCCTTGCACCGCTGTGGGAGGGATGGATTCATACGTTCGTCACTCCTGGGCATACTGACACCGAGATTTCTATCCACCCCTCATTCATTTTTCCTTCCCAGAACTTCATTTCCTTCCTTTTCTAAGCTGACCCTGTACACAGGATCCCCAAGATAACATAGGTCATAGGGCTATTATTTTCCTTACGGCCTGCTGTGTGGAGCTAATGTAAAAAAGCAAATATTTTTTATTTAGCTGACTGGACAGTTCAGAAGAAATGGTCTATCTAGCCTAGGGATTGGAAAAGAGACATAGTAGCGGTAGGGGATAGCAGTGGGTACATTTCAAAAATACGTAATTTGCACAATGGCGCCACACGTAAAACTGGACAGACGATTGAAATTAAACAAAGTAGTTTTTAAAAAAAAACGTAGGCGATGAAAGTATTCAAGTCATTATCTAAAACGGGATGTGAGAGAAGATTATAACAAAAATGCATTTATTTGTTTAATAGCTCTTTATTATTAGAATACTTCCTTTGTTCAAAGGTTTTATCACGCTGCACATAGAAAACGAATTATTAATTTATGACGTAAAAATCATTTATTATTTTATATTCTGATCAAAAATCTGAGGAAACTACCTGCAGATTGAAGCAAATTAATTTTGAAAGCCTTCTGATTTTAAAATAAGGAAAATAGGAACTCCATCAATGATTCAGGCGCGACTAACCAGTATGGCCGCGCGAAAGATAACTCAACTTTAGACGCAAGTGCGGACAGTTGGGTTGCGTTTACAAAATATTTTTTGCGGTTCATTTTGAACAGGTTTATATGAAACATCTTAAAGGCTTTGTGATCAGTTTGAAGTTAATTATTTTACCTATTTTTGGTGCCGTAATTTACTTTGGCTAACCTTATGTGCGCCGCAGAAGCGGAATTTCTGAAATATGTGCAATCAGTTTTAGATATGATATTTTGTTAATACCCCGAGGTCAGTGTTCAATGTTGGTCAGTGATGTTAGTTTGTGTGGCGTGAAATCATGAATAAGTCATTGGAAAATGGTATAGGTTACATATTTGCATTATTTTTATACTTGGATAAGTACAAGTCAGTATAGTACGCTTAATCATAATTGTTTTGCAAGATTTAATTTTCTTGCCATTTAATTACGGTGATTGCGGTGGTGAGGTGAATTTTGAGTGTCCATCATCAGTGCAAAATTGCAAAGTTTAAGAATTCGGAGAGGAGTTGGCTATCAAAATCTGACTTACGACTAATGCCATTTCAAGCTACTTTTCGATTGTTAAAGGTGATCATTCACCAGATCAATGCGAAGAGCCACTGTGAAAATAGGTGTAAAAATTCTTTTTCTTATTATTTAGAATTCAAATTTATAACAGATTTAAAGGAAAACATACGAATCTTCAAACTAATAACAATACATTAATTTCTTGTCTACAAACTACCCAACTCGGAGTCCGATTCGAGCCGCGGTCAATAGTGGTTGTGTGTACCTTACCTATTGCTTAGTGCCGTTCGCCCGTTCCTGTGCCTCATACAGATAAGAGATTATTGTTACATTTAATTTAATTTTGTTTATCGTATACCTATTTGTTTGCATTCCTGCTTACGGCTAATCCGTTTTTGTTTGTACAGTCAATGAAATAGACTGCGTATTATTTTTTTAGTTTAATTTTTAAAAGTTAAGTTTTTTTTATATAATGGAGGAAGACGAAGATAGACCTCCCGACCCAGGGTCGATATTAGATTTTTCTGATTCGGAATCTAATACTAGCCAGGTTTCTATTACCCTCCCATCTCGTAAACGACCATCGCATAGCCTTCTCATTCCATCGAAAGTTAAATCTATACCGCCGATTCAACATACCTCGACCTCTAACGACCTTAACACCAATAGTAACACCCAGACAAGTACTTTAGCTAGCGATAATTCAAAAAGTACTGACTTACTTTATCCTGCTTCCGCTTCCGGTCCTTTTATCGTTATTGTTCAGAGAATTGAACAAGGAAAACTTATTAATTCTTTAGATTTTGAAAAATTCTTATTTGACTCAAAAAATAATAACCTTGGTATTGCTAACGGTTCAATTAAACCGGAAGGGCGATATAAATTATCTATCGAGTTTAATACTGCCGCTTCCGCAAATGGATTTGTAAAAAAAATTGACTCGCTCTCGAACCGTAAATATAAATCGTTCATTCCGACATTTAACCATACGAGAATGGGTCTTGTACGAGGAATTCCCGCAGAGATCCCAGAAGCTGAAATCGTTGATGCTTTGAATAATTCCCGCGGAACTCCGAAAGTAATAAAAGCACCTCGACTGAACTACAAGGATTCTACTATGGAAACACGATCTGGAAACCTTCCCAATCTGTTGTTATTACATTTGAAGGTCAATCCCTACCGTCTCGTGTGTTTATTTATTATACCTCGCTTCCCGTCGAAGTTTATAAATTTCCAACTATTCAATGCTTCAATTGCTGCCGGTTTGGATATTCCAAACCTGTATGCCGCTCCCCTCCACGTTGTTACTTTTGCGGAGAAGTTTTTGACCACCCATTTGATCAATGTCCGAAATCTTCCAATGATCCCATTTGCATTAACTGTTTGGGTGCACATACCGCGGTCAGTCTAGCCTGTCTGGAATTATCAAGACAGAACAGACATTAACATAAAACATAAAATGGCTACCGACAACATTTCGTACTTCCAGGCCTCAAAGTTATTCTCTCCTGCGAAAAAATCATTCGCAGAGATGACATCGTCCTCAGTTCCTCTCCAAACAACCACCTTTTCAAATTCAACGTCATCTTCTCACAGAAAAACCATTCTCAAGACGGTCAAACCCAACCCAAAATATACTCCTTACCTTGATAAAAAACAATTGAATAATATTTTGGCCAGCCCGAATGGAAATGCCAAATCCCAGACGAACAATGGGTGTGCCATTAATGGTAATACTTCCCCTCCTGTTCTCTCCGAAATAATGAATAATAATTCTTTTATACAAACTTTAATTACCCTTTTAATTTCTATCCTTACAAACAACAATACTGTACCGTCCAACGCTGCTGATTACATTAAATCTTTATTATCTTGCCTCCCAAATGACTTCGAAACTGAACAAAATTCTTCAGTGGAACAGTAGAAGCCTCTTCGCTAACAAATCTGACCTAATTCAATTACTCGACGAACACGACGTTTCAGTAGCCGCCATTTCTGAAACGTGGTTAAAACCCTCCTTTCACTTAAGAATTCCAGGTTATTATTGTCTCAGACACGACAGACCGGATGGTAAAGGCGGCACGGCTCTGATAATCCATAATTCTATCCCGTTTAAACAAATTAATATTCATACTCCCTCCGACGATATCCAGATAATAGCAGCTGTCTTATCTGATATCACAATATTATCAATATATATTCCTCCCTCTACAACTTTTATTGAAAATGAATGGGCACCACTCTTAACCCAGATTTGTTCCCCTTATATGATCTTTGGAGATTTTAATGCACATTCCCCTTCTTGGGGTAGCAAAATAACAAATCGTTCTGGCCGCAATCTTTTAGATTTTATCGATACCCATAACCTATGTGTTTTGAATGACGGATCTCCAACCAGATTCACCCCCCCTCATCAACGGAAAAGTGCTGTTGATTTATCTCTTTGTTCATATTCGTTAGCATCTAAATGCTCTTGGGACATCCTAAACGATCCCCTCTCTAGTGATCATTTCCCAATTATAATCCGATTCCACCATCAATCTAACACTTATCCCCCCCCCCAGTTAAAAATAATCTCAAATTTAGAACAAATGATGCGAATTGGAGCACTTTCTCTTCTGAACTAGATAACCTTATTAATTTAACAAAATCGTCCCCGGGAGACATCAGAATGCAATGTGAGACGTTTCCCTCTATGGTTATAAATGCAGCAGAAAAATCCATCCCGAAACGCAATGTGAACATTAAAATAAATCACTCTACTCCGTGGTGGGACGAGGAATGCACTCGCTCCGTCAACTCTCGTAAAAAAGCAATTTCCTCTTTTCGTAAGTGTATGTCACTAGAAAATTTTTTATCAGTTAAAAAAGCCTAGGCAGAAACCAAACGAATTTTGAAAAATAAAAAACGCGCTGGATGGCGGAAGTTCTGTGAAAACCTGTCCCCGGAAACTCCCCAGTCTTCAGTTTGGTCTAGCTTAAAAAAATTCGGTTCATCGTATTCTCCGCCGAGAATCAAACATATATCAGAAGATATTCTTATAGGATTTGCGGATAAAATAGCCCCCCATCAGTGGCCGGATGTGAAGAAATGCCTTCTATTAAGCCATATCCATCTCATTCTAACTGGCTAGATGCTCCTTTCTCCATTGATGAGATGAAACGAGTAATAAAAGCCCTTTCTGACTCTGCTCCGGGTCCCGATGGAATATTTAATAGTTTCATTAAATCATTTTCTGATATGGCGGTTGAATATTTCTTATCTCTTATTAATAATATGTTTGAAACAGGACTAATTCCGGATGATTGGAAAACTCAAAAAATCATTCCCATTTTAAAACCTGGAAAAAATCCATCTGAAATTTCGTCTTATCGGCCTATTGCTCTTTCATCATGTTTGATGAAAGTAGCGGAGCGTTTGATGAAAAACAGATTAGAGTGGTTTGTTGAAAGTAAAGATATTATCTCACCAAATCAGTATGGTTTTCGGAAAAAGAAATCTACAATGGATAATTTAAGTTTATTCACAACTCATATCCGAGTTTCTCAATCCCTAAATTCTTATACATTGGCCACATTCCTTGACCTTTCATCAGCTTACGATGATGTTTTACTGAATGTTTTGAAAGAAAAGCTAATTAAAAAACAAATCCCCCTGAAATTAGTCCAATTTATTATTAATTTGCTCTCAGATAGGTCCATTATTATTGAGTCTTCCTCTAAATGCTTAAGGCGCAAACTATGGAGAGGTTTGCCCCAGGGTTCTGTTATTAGTCCTCTGTTGTTTAATATTTATATAAGCGACCTAGACTCAGTAATTCCTTTTTCTATCAGGCGACTTTACTTTGCGGATGATATCCTTATATATTTGTTACATAAAAATATTATTCTTGCAGCTAAGGAAATGAATTTGGCTTTACAATATATTAAAAGCTGGTTGTCAATAAATGGGATGAATCTGGCGGCATCTAAAACAAGGGTCGTGGCTTTCACGCGCAAAAGAGAAATTCCCCACTTCTCAATCTCTTTTGATAATGTGCCTCTACAAACCGCTACTCAAATCAAATTCCTTGGTCTTCTTTTGAACCATAAACTTTCCTGGCTTCCACACATTCAGAAAATTTCTACGAAATGTGAAAAGGGACATAATATGATGCGAGCAGTTTCCAGAGTATGGTGGGGATCTCATCCTACCACTCTTAAATTTATGTATAATTTCCTAGTTCGGAGCCACTTGGATTATGGCTCATTCCTTTTTGACCCACTCCCTAAATATTTAGATAAGAAAATGGAAAGAATTCAATCAAAAGCCCTCAGATTGATTATTGGAGCTATGAAGTCTTCTCCAATTAATGCGCTTCAGGTGGAATGTGGAGAGCCTCCATTATATTTCAGAAGGCAATTTCTTGGCAATAAATATATTCTCAAGGCTTTATCGTTATCACATCATCCTATTAAACAAAGTCTTAATCGGTTAAGTGTTAATTTGAATTCTAACAAAAGATTGAGAGAAAAACAATGTTTTCCTCTCCTAATTAAAAGTTTTCATCTTTATAATTCTCTATCATCTTCCCTCCAATATCTTCAAAAAGTTCCCAATCTCCCTATATACAATATTCCATTTAAGGCAATCACTTTTATGCCGAACACAATAACATCAATCTTTTGAAAGAATATTTTATCTTCCCCAAATAAATTTCAAAATGTGGATGATTGTTTTAAAAGCAGTGTGGCTTCAAAATTCCCTGGATTTTCCATCCTTTACACGGATGGTTCCAAATTTGAAAATAAAAGATGTTGAGCATCGATATAAAGTCCAGAATTCAACATCAATCTCACTTATAAATTACCGAAAGAAGCTTCCATATTTACAGCCGAATGCTTTGCAATTGAACAAGCGCTAAATCAAATCCAGGTTCTCAACATTCATCGAGCCTTATTATGTACTGATTCGCTAAATGCTCTAACTAAAATTAGGTCAAATATTCTATGTTATCCGGAAGACAATATTATATGTAAAATAAAAAATCTTCTCAATTCTCTAAGTGAATCTGGGTTTGAGACGATATTGGCCTGGGTCCCTGCCCATTTGGGTATTGAGGGTAATGAGAAGGCCAATTTTCTCGCTAAATCTGGTTCAGATTCCGGAACTATCCCACTAAATTTTAGAATTCCTATCTCCAATGTCTTCCCGATTCTTAAATCCAATATGACTTGTGCCTGGGAAGAAAATTGGGCAGTCTCCAAAATAAGAACTGGATCTTTCTATGCTGGGATTCAAAACCATATCCCTGCTAAGCCATGGTTTCACGGTAAAAAACTTTCAAAACGATTCATTTCATGTATTTCGAGAATGAGAATTGGTCACTGTTCAATTGCATCTCACTTGTCCAGAATTAGAGTTTTAGATGATCCGGTCTGCCAGTGCGGTGTGGAAGAGGAAACCCTCAACCACGTTTTCTTTAACTGTAAAAACCATTCATCTTTCAAGAACATACCGCCGGCTTATTCAAATCACACACCAGTCCCCCCTTAACATTTCCTACCTTTTATCTCTTAACAATTCTCGTGTTCATACAGCTTTATGTAAGTTTATTAACCTGAATTAATTCAATATTTAATTTGTTTTAGTGATCTAAATGAGTCCAATATTTAATTTGTTTTATTATTTTCCCAATAGATTAACCGAAATTTTTTATCCACTTTAACTATTTCCGGCACAAAGCACTCTTTTCAGGGTGAATTGCCTAAAACCAAAAAAAAAAAAGTTCAAATCTTAAAGCTCTAAGTATAAAGCTCAAAGCCAAAGCTCAAAGCTTAAAGCTCAAAAATTAATGCTCAAAGTTCAAAATCAAAGCTCAAAGTTAAGTAAAAAGCTCAAAGCTTGAAGCTCAAAAAAAAAACTCTTAGCTCAGAATTCAAAATCAAAGTTTAAGCTTAAACTTCAACGCGTAAAGCTTTAAGCTTAAAGCATAAAGTCAAAAAATTAAAACTAAAAAATTAAAGCACTACGCTCAAAACTCAATGTTCTAAGCTCAAAGTTCAAAGCTTTAAGCTAAAACTCAAAGCCCAAAGCACGGCTTGCGTTGCATTGCAAAGAAATAAATTGATTATCCCTGAATGTCCTTTCCCTTGGGTTCCCGTTTACCTCCCGAGTCCCCTTCCGCTTTCACGTTCCCCTTCTACCTTCTCCGCCTTCCTCCTCCCTCGTCATTCCTCCAACGTACCCCACCTCCCCCCGTTCCTCTCCCTCTCCCGCCTTTCCACCCTGCCGCTAAAATATATGAAATACGTACATTTTCATTTAGACAAATTTCATAACGCCAGAGCTTACGATTATTTATAGCCTATAACCTTTGCGGGCGTGCGCACAACAAATCATCAAAGTTTCATCGCAATCGGATGAACAGTATGGCAGCGCATAAAATACGAACAAACAAATTTTGATTTTTATATATAAGACTAGCAACATAAATTTTATTTCTTTTACCCAAGGATTTGAAAAATGTATGCATTTTACAATTGAATATTGTATTCTTTTGTATGCGTTGTGTATTTGTATGGTTAGGAAAGTAATCCTATTAAAGAAATTGTTTCATTTTAATTAAGTACAAACTAAGAGACACCGATGTTATTTTCAAATGAATAAAATATATTTGTTCACATGAATCAGATAGTATGTTCATATGAACACATGTTGCTTGCTAATTAAAAAGTAAAGTATACTTCTCCGAAAAGGCTACGGTTGTAGCGAAACCCAGTTTTTATTAAATTTTAAAATGGTTTTTACTTAGTTATTGTTTTATTTTAAATATTCACTACCCTAGATGATAAATAACCTCAAAATAACATAAGTAATAAACCTCAAATTATGAAAAACAATCACCATGGCAATTTTTTACGCATAAACTAATACTGGAAACGTAGATCATTACCTAAAAGTATTAATTCATCATTTACAACAAAGCGGGATGATTATAACATCAAAACGTTTTATTAGGGTAGCTGACCGTGAACCTTTAAAATATTTCAATTGTCAAGCCATCCGAAATATGTTGACGTTTTTTGAAATACAACTTCTCGGATCTTGAATCGATTTACAATTTGAAAACGATAGTAGCGATCCCACTTTCGATTTTTTTTTTTATGAATGTCAAACAAGAGTTCCAACTGCTCCGGAGGCAGTGGGTCTATGGCATCCCCAATTGGGGCATGTTGTGAGGCTGAAGTTAGTAGGGAGGGGAAGGAGATGAGGAAGAGGACGATGGGGACGAACCTGGCTGTTCATATCTGGTCACCAAACACGACATTTAAACATGAAATTACCAAACGATTATATCGGACTGTGTATTCGAATGAATGTTGACATCGATTATAAATAGCTAAGCAAGGTAAAACACACAGAAATAATAAATATTTATTTATTTATTCATTCATATTCGTAATATTATTGTAATGCTACACTGAGATTATTTGAGAAGATTACCAAAAACTCCACGCAATAATGAGATATTTCCAGATTTACGTATACTTTGTCAAAATTAGTATGAAAAAATTAATTATTTAACTTTTTTTACAATTTTGTGTTAATGTTAAATAATGTACCTCGCTAATACCATATCATTAATCTGCAACAATAGTTAATTTGATTCTGCTGGAGCTCACGCAAACCTAAAAGTCCTATTACCTCAGAACAGCATTGTTCAAGTTGTCTCATTATTGCTATAAGGTGACGATACCTTATAAAAAAACATAAAGGATGACTACTGCAAACAAAACTTGAATTACCTGAAAATGACTGTAAAAAGACTTGGTCCATCATAAATGAAATTATCGATAAAAACTTTTAAAAAATAAAACAATCAACAACATAAGCCACAATGATTAAAAAATTTGCTGTAAAGATGAACCCTTAAAAGCCGCAAATGTATGACAATTTTTATCCAAATGTAGGGAAAAACCTCGCTAACAAAATCCAACAAGGCCTGATCCCAAATGACTCAAACACTACAGTAAAAAATGAGCATAAATTTGAACTATTTCAACCAACAACACCAGAAGAAATCGAACAAATCATTACAGGTATGAAAGGAGGTTCTGCCCCTAGTTTGATGGGGTCAGGTACAAACATTTCAACGTATAAAATCACAAGTATCAAAATCATTCAGTCGTATAATCAATACAAGTTTTCAAAGCGGAGTTTTTTTCCATCCAGGTTCAAACAATCTGTAATTATACCAATGTTCATAACCGGTAATCCGGAAGAACCAAACACTTACCGTTCAAATTTTTTACTATCAAACATTGCAAAAATATTTGAAAAAATTGCCAAAAAATTAATAATCAGTTCATTACGATCAAAAACATAAACATTGCAAAAATATTTGAAAAAATTGCCAAAAAATTAATAATCAGTTCATTACGATCAAAAACATAAACATTGCAAAAATATTTGAAAAAATTGCCAAAAAATTAATAATCAGTTCATTACGATCAAAAACATAAACATTGCAAAAATATTTGAAAAAATTGCCAAAAAATTAATAATCAGTTCATTACGATCAAAAACATAAGCATTGCAAAAATATTTGAAAAAATTGCCAAAAAAAGAATAATCAGTTCATTAAGATCAAAAATATAATTCACGAAAATCAGTTTGAATTCATGGAAAACAAAAGCACAAAAGACGCCGTTGCTAAATTATCAAATACTATACAGGACGCTTTACACAAATTATTAAAATGTGTTGGTGTTTGCGTTGATATCCAAAAAGCTTTCGACAGCATATCCCATGTCAAATAAATACAAAAATTAAAGGTTGTGGGTTTTAATAATAGTCATATGCAGTCTCTTCGTGGAATTTATCCTAGGTTTGACCAAAGCCTTCGGGCTAACCCCGAAATAAATTCCAATTTCGGCCTTTGATTAAAGTATTTTTAATCAAACCTAGAAGTTCCTAACTTTTCAGTCAAACGTCGAAAGTAAAATAATCTGTTTCGGGCTTTGCCTAGTCGATCCTAGAAGCGACTGGCAGACTCGGTCAAACGTCGACTGTACTTGTAACACGTTTGAACAAGTCTATTTATTTATTTTTTTATTTATACAACACATGTTACTTATTTGTGACACTTACATAAAGAATATTAGATCACCATACTAGGCGGCTGCCTGTCTCATGGTGACCAATGGATAAAAGTTACGTTATATGAAATATGGAGTCTAGTGTGAACATGTGGGTTTAGTATAAATGACGCTAAAAATTGGAAAAATTATAGTAAAAAGTAGAAATTAAAATAAAAAGTAGAAATTATAATAAAAGTAGAAATTATAATAAAAAGTAGAAATTAAAATAAAAAGTAGAAATTATAATAAAAAGTAGAAATTATGTTTATAAAAAAAATAGAAAGTAGAAAGGAGAAAAGAAGTAAATTAACATTAGATTATAAAAATGTACTTGTAATGTAATAATGTAATAACTTTTTTACCTTTTTTTTAGTCTGGGTGTATGCAAGCACACATGCATATATTGGTGCACACATCTATACATGTATATACACACATACGTACATACTCCCGGGGTATACTATACTTGCGGGGTTCATGCAAGCAAGTTTATGCTTTCTCTGTAAATTATTTTATTATTTCTTGTTTCGACATTAAGCGTGCGGGTGTGTAAGATTAAAGATGAGTGAATCAAATAGTGGTGTTACTGAAAAAGTGGATGAAGAAGGTTTAAAAGTGAAGTTTACGGAGAAAATTAATAATTTGAATAAAGATAAGTGTTCATTTCATATAAAAAATAAACAGATGTATGAGCAAATTATCTGTGAGGTAGAATCAGCTAAAGTAGATAAAAATAAAACGTCTCTACAGTATCGCCGTCTCAAACGCTACGATGTTGTGTGTTTTGGGGACGAAAAAAAATTGATGAAGCCATTATCAGATACAATGTTATAATGTCTCACCATGCCTGAATAAAGACTAATTTTTTTTATTTTAACTATGAAAAAATAATAAAAATAAACATTAAAATTTAAAAAAAAATCGTTTTATTACACCTAATTTAACAAACTAAGACTTTCTAATACCTAATTGCAGTTTGACTGGTCAAATCCCGATTTCATTAAATTGAGTTTTGACGTTTGCCTGACCAAATTAGTTTCTCCTAGGTTTGACGAAAATTATTTAGTCAGAGGCCGAAAAACTTCATTTGTTTGGGCTTTGATTAAAACTTCAAGTCAGACCTGAGGATTGACTAGTCAAACCTATGGCCCAGTCAATCTAGACAAAAAACAGGCCCTAACTAGAACATGCTAGGGGAGAGCTGAATTTTTGCAAGTGGATAGTACATCTTTTGTGGAGTATTTTCCAAAAAAGTCCCCACCCCTCCCCCGCTTGCTTCCTCCCCTGTGTCCTCCCAAGCATTAAAATGTGGGGTTCTACTAAAGCGATTCTAAAAGATATATCAGAAAAAAAATTTCATCGTTGAATTTCTTATAAAATTCTATAATAATTTTTTTTTTAATATCTGCATTAGTTTGGCCAATAATAATGAGATTGTTGTTAAAAAAAATTTTTTTTTTGAAAAATTATTTTTTGAAGTTGAATATTTTTTTTGTCTGAGAAAATATGAAAAAATAGTTTTACAAATAAGTTGTCAAATTTAATAAGCTTTAAAATCATAAAACAATGTTTACTTACATCTTTTATCCACTGGAGCGATCGCGCGATAAAACATTTTTCCCTCCGATTGCTCGCTGTTTTTTTGTGACGATTTTGAAAATTTTCCGCCCACATTAAAAAAATCATACCTCCGAATTTTCATATGGAGACATAAAAACTGATTACAGTTCTACATAGCCAATGAATTTACCTATATTGTACTAATTTTCTTATATTTTTAGAATTGATAGATAAATAATTAAAAAATCTTTAACTTTATAAATGCGCAAAATTTGTGTTGTAGTGATTTGAAATCGCCGCCAGTGGCAGTTTTAAATATCTATTTTGAATATTTTCTACGTTTCTATGTTCTCTATGGCCTGTTCGATAACCACAGATGCAAAAATAAACTCAGAAAACGATTTTTTTACATGCTAATGTCTGATTAAAAGTTTACTTCGAAAATTATTTTAGAATTTTAGTGCGTGACGATGTCAAAATTGAATTCACTAAATTATACTATTTAATAAATTTAACACAAAAAACTGGCATTACATTAGGAAGATACATCAATTGCCTACAATTAACCATGAGAATAATTGCCGTGTTTGGTTTATTTGAATCATTTGATGAATTATACAGATTACCTTTTTCACAATATTAAAATCATGGTGCTTCTTTTTGAACGATTGTGATTTAGAACTAGAAATGTTTATCCTTGTTTTTATATTACGTGATAAAACAAAAAACAAGGTTTAAAATAAAACATATATCATAGATATACACATTGCCAATATTTCAGCGTGATAGTTTGAAAGTTGATGAAATCGTGTCGCCATTTGTCAATTTTCGACAAAAATGTCATTGACAAGCGACATAATGGTCAATGCACACAGGGTCTCTCACGACCACGTAAAATGATGATGATGATAAAACCGTATATATCAAACCTTTTGTAGGAGTGTCTTTTGGCAAAATAAAACCATAATTATTATTTTATTTCTAAAAGCTGGATATCGAAAAAAATGGGGAGGAAAATAATTGATGTAACAAATTAATGATTTATTTATTTATTTAAGCCCTAATAGGCTTTTACAAATTAAATTAATATTAGAGTTGCATAGTTACATTGGAAAAACAGTATATTGATTGAAACATTGTTTACACCCTTCGTCATAATAAAAATGTATTCAATTTATATTGGTTTTTCTCATAATTAAAGTAAATCAATACATAATATCATTGTGCCTCGCTCTAGAGTGATACTCTCAGTATCGCCCTGGTGAGACCACCATTCAGAATTGAACATTGCTTGAAATGACTTAGTTATGTTTAGTGACTAGATCTGAAAAAGCCTCTTTACAGAATAATTGACAAAATATAATTAACTAACTAACCATCACGCCGTTTCCCCGCAGGGGTAGGCAGAGAGGACAGACCGCCAAACAACTCGATCTTGGCACACACTCCTTGCTTCGTTCACATTCATACATCGTCTCATACATGCTCTTCTATTATTCTGACTCTTGACATCGCCCGATTCAAGTATCTGATTCACTTGGTCGTGCCATGTCTTCCTCGGGCGTCCCCGACTTCGTCTACCATTCACATTTGCGTCACATATTCTCCTTATACTCCTTTCCTCATTCATTCGCTCTACATGCCCAAACCATCTGAGCGTCCCTTTCTTAATCTTACACATAACGCTTACATCAGCCTTGCATTCTTTGCGGATCTCCACATTTATGTGTGACGTATGTGTGGTAAAACCATACATGGTTTTACCACACATACGTCTCAGGGATCTCATTTCTACAGCATTCAGTCTACTTTCATCCTTTCTCTGCCAGTTCCATGCCTCACTGCCATACATCAGGGTAGGTACCAGCACTCCATTATGGACGGCTAGCTTCGCTTATTTTGACAGATTTTTGTTGGCGCCTACGGCGTTCAGTCCTCCATTAATGGAGTTACCGGTATTTACCCGTCTTTCGATATCTCTATCAGTCTTTCCATCTCTCGTAAACATACTTCCCAAATATACAAACTCATCCACCTGCTCCAAGTATTCGTCATTCACAACTATGTGGCACATTGTTTTCGTACTCTCTCTTTCAAATACCATCACTTTAGACTTACTTACATTCATCATTAACTCATTCTTCATACATACTTCGTTCATTCTAGACCCGAACGACTGTAGATCTTCCATACTGTTAGAAATCAGCACCGCATCATCAGCATACAACAGGCAACATACTTCCAGATCACTCAATTTCGCAAAATATAATTAAGACATAAAAATAAAACAAGTTATTATTTAATGGGTACAATAAACAGGGAAAAATGAGAATACCTGTGCATTTTTTAACACGCACATTTCAATGATCAGAATTGAAATATACGTATTAAATGTCCACCGAACCTTATCAGATAGAAGCGAAAGTCGAACCTTTGAGGACAACTTAACATGAGGTGTGAGTATGCGGAAAGAAGGGTCTTAATGTTCAAACAAAGTTAATTAAATTTATTAATTAGAATTTCACAACTAAAAAACAAGAAAAGAAAAAAATTGAAATTAAAAAAAACCCTCAGCAATTCAATACTGTAGTGTGATATGGCTTCATGCAATCATAGCATAAAGCCACATCACACACATCACACTTTGTGAGGGTCCTTTTAAAAATGTTATTTAAATTGCACCACGCACATTTCACTTTTTTCCCACTACGGACCACGAAGTGGTTGCCTTTCAGGATAGGTCGCAGAGCCTTTCCTTCAGCTATTAGGCTAATGGTCCTTACAGTCGTATCAATTCGACTACGACAGAACAGCTGGAGGAGATCCTCCGCAACCTCACTCCTGAAGTTTCGGTGCAAAATGCGTTTATTTTCCTTGTGGAGCTTTGAGCTGTACATTATATACGCATTCTGCACCGAAAAATTTAGTAGTCTCCTGAAAAGTTTCTTGTACCAGACCAGGTTTCGCTGTCGTTCAATGGGGAAGCCTGCCAAAAGCTGATCTTTTCGGTCAACTCCCCCCATTAATCTGTTATAGTCAAGTACACGCTCGTGTTTGTATTTAGTGGTACCAAATTTTTGAGCTGACCCGATTTCTGCCGAATGGTAGGTAGACAACATACTTATCACGTTTTTGTCCACCCAAACCAAAATATTGATGTCCCCGCAGTTCGAGTACCCCATCTCACCTTCCCTCAGTGATTTTCGGACATTGGGCTTCAATGCAGAGGGCACAAATTCTCGGTTTAACCGCAATGTGCCCATGCAGTCCATCCCATTTCTTTCGAGGCATCGCGCTAATAATGGACTATTATAAAAATTGTCCATTATTAGCGTATACCCCTTGTTAAACAGAGGGCTGGCCAGGTCGTATACTATCTTTGCAGTGGCCCCAACTGGGCAGATATCGTGACCGCCCGAAAAGTTGGCCCGTGTCATGTCTTTCGTCATGTCTTCCGTCATGTCTTCTGTCATGTCTTCCGTTATGTCATTAGAAGAAAACGATTATAATCCATGGCTTGGCTGAAATAAGGCATGGCGGTGATTGTTTTTGAAAAGAAGTAGCCTTTTTCAACGGGAAGGGGACAAATACCTTGATGCATTAAAATTGCCAAGAATACGTACACTTCCTCTTTATTCGTGGGAGCCCGTTTATTGGTACGCGCATGGCGCTGAAATTGTTTTTTGCAATGCATTGATCTGCACACCCGTTGGTCTCTCTCGCGATTAGTTCAACGAAATCTGCGTTGAAGATTTTTAAAAAGGCATCCACAGGTTTGCCCATTTCGTCGGTATTGAAGGTTGGTCCTGGCATCTGTGTACCTGTGAAAGTCTCCCTTATACCAGTAAAACGTGAGACCTCGCTGGACCAATCGAAAGAGTAACCATCAGGCGGCAGAATCGAACACATTGCCTCACGATCTAACTGGTCTTGTCTACTAAAGTCTATGGCCGTTAGTGGAATAGGTGAAACGTTGTTAATATTATTATAAGGTATCGGTGGCATGCACAAGGCATCCTCAACGCCCTCTTGGTGGTCGACGTCGCTTGCCTCGTCGTCCACGTCGCTCGTTCTGTCCATTTCTGAAACAACAGAAAACCCAAATTAATTTTAAAGTGTCTGTATTACGATTACCTACTGCCTCTGGTAAAACGTTTCAAAATAATTAACTCTTGGTACGATCAAGTTAATCAAATATGAGGTTTGTTCAAAAAGTAACGGGAATTTTAAAATTTAAGATTGAAGATGACGAACGCCCCGGATGTCCCAGCGCATCAACAAACCGATGAAATCGTGGAAAAAATAAAAGAAATGGTTATGAACGAAAAGAGTGTGTGTGCCAAGACCAAGTTGTCTGGCGGTTCGTCCTCTCTGAGAAATGGCGTGAAGGTAAGTTAGATAGTTTAATAACTCACGTTTCCCGGTACTAACTCTTCTTGATAGAGAGCTGCCTCGTCCACGTTGCTGGTTCTGCCCATGTCTGACTCTGAAATAATAGAAAACACAAATTTACAGTAGAATTCGGATATAATGACTTTGCATATAACTGCCTACCGTTTTAAGCGACGATAATGTAAACTCAAGTTAGGTTTCATAGCTTTTAGTAGGAAAACGTATACGTTTAGTATGACTCCGTTTTAAGCAACCCATTTTAATGACAATTCGTCAGGTTAGAATGACATGCAGTGTTTTGTTTACAAAACCCACGCACCAATACCTCACCGCCCCGCGCCTCGCTTGTGACTAGAAAGCTCGACACAATGATTTCCGTGAAGTGAAAGTGTTTTTTCAATTGAAGAAAAAAGTGCTGTATTAAACCGTTTAGAAGACGGTGAATCCAATGAATAGTACCCTTTACACACAGAGTTCGGAGCGGGGCGTGCCCCGCGCCACTTCAGGCCGCCATGCATAAAAGTCTCACAGTGAACTGCGCTGTAAACCGTTATCTTACTTTCGGTCTTTACTTTTTTGTGCGGCGGCCTGAAGTGGCGCGGGGCACGTCCCGCTCCGAACTCTGTGTGTAAAGGGTACTTAACTTATTTAGCGAAGGAGTTCGGCGTGTCTCATTCTACAATATCCACCTGATCTTACTATCGCACAAAAATTGGCCAAAAACAAGGTCAAATTTCAGACTTTCTACGTTAGCAACTACATATTTGCTTGCATAGAATGTAGGTACATTGTATCGTTTCAGATTACAGTACATAATGTATGTTTTTTACGTGGAAAGTTTAAGTTCTACGCTTATTCCCTGCCAATATACCAACAGTGAAACTGTGCTAGGTATATTAATATTCAACCATTGGAAGTTACGCCTATCTATCCGATATTGTAAAGTTATGGATTTCACTATGCTAGAAGAGCCCCTGGTATAACATTTCAAAAAATAAACTCACTGTTCCCAAACGCAGACAATTCTTGGTAGAAAGGCACGTCCACCCACAGCACGCTGTTGTAGCCGGCCTCCGGAGAGAAGAGTTCTCCACACTGGAGTTCCCCACCCCACGATGTCCCAGGTAACGGTTCCCGAGATGCTGCCTGGAAAGGTGCAGCAGGCAGAATCGGTGCATAGGGAGCCGTTGCTTGGGTCTGTACGGGAGTGGACAGCAACGGTGGTGAAACAGGTGGTGGTAATGTTGAAGGTGTCCCTTGTGAAAAGTGACAAGCTATTCTCTTCGGAGATGGATTTCTGAAAACATTTACATAAATTATATGAATCTTTCTCATTCACGCGTGAAATATAATATTGTATCATGCATCTAGATACGATAACTTACTTTTGTTTATTTTTTCTTGGAGGTGCGGTGGGGAGCAAAATGGAAGGAAGCAGGCAGAGACCTAACGGCTTTAAAGGCCTTGGCGCGATCCTCCCTCACCAGGGTCACTGTTAAAATAAATAAAAAATATATAATGAGTTCAATATCTCCACAGCCGTAGCAAAGTACTTTCATAAAAAAACATTAAAAAATACTTACACTCCGGGCCGAGCTGCAAAAGCAGCTCTGCGTTGACGCCCACGTCCACATAGTCCGGCACCAGAAATTACTGCTTCTGCAGCTGGTACCCCACCTCTACCTCTCATTTCATATTTCACTTCCACTCTACATATTTCAAATTGGAAACACTTCATGTACTTTAATGTTAAAACTTTTTTAAATACTGCACATTAATATTATAAAATTTAAAAAAAAATTAATCCTGGATCGTGGAGTGCTCCTTTTCCCTGAACAATTACTGTTTGTGCACACATTTGGTTAAAGTAAATAAATTAATTAAGTGTTTAACGAAATAACTGTTAAAATCATTGTGTGGCGGGAGCTTTAGACGAATTTACATCATAAAAAATGTCGAATTTTTGACATAGGACATTCATAATTGGATAGCTGATATCTGGATTAATAACGAACCAATTCAAATAAAACTTATATTTATCTCTTAGTTATGAATCACTCTGATTAAATAACTGCATTTCAAAAGCGAAAGTGCAGTAATTATGGATATTATTGTAAATCAAAAACTGATGGACGTTTTCAGTTGACGCTTGTTACTAAAAACTACCACAGAAACAATATATCATGAACAAACGAATTGAAAACACATTTCAAAGATAGATAATTCATTCACGATTACACTGATATATATTTTTGCGTTAAAAACTCAAAAAATCAATTCCTAACGGCATTTTAAGTCGAGAGCAAAATACGTCAGAATGTTCAAAAGTATTATGTTGATTTTTGACAGGACGCTCTTAAAAAGCCGCGAAAACTTGCTGTTATTACTTCAAAGACAACCATAAGGTAACCGATAAGGTCATAGACTAAAAGAATATTATATTAACTATTCGAGAAATCAAACGGCTGGCCATGGAAATGTTTTAAATAATTACAATAAATGTTTTACGAGTAATAGAAAAATCGGTCGAAAAATCGACCGACATCAATCAAGGGGTAGGTACAAACGGTCGATTTTTCGACCGAATTCGCTCCAGTGGTTATTTCTATCGAAAATAGTGGACAAACGCAACGGCGTGCGCGGGCTGGCCGTAACACGGAGTGGCGAGGCCAAGCGACATGTCGTTCTTGTCGCGTCGCTATTTACTGTTTTATCAAGTTGAAACAAACAAAAAAATAAATAAATATGGTCAGTTCGATCTCATACGTTAAAAAAAAGATATGTCTTAAGGTTAAGGTGTGTGTCGGTTTTGTGGTTATATTTTGACGTGGTTGCGCCAAGCCGTGTATCAAGTTTTTTGTGCGTTTTCCCTCCTTCATCAGGTTAAAATATTGAGAAAAAATAAATTAACAATTAATAAATAAAAAAACCACTGAAAATGTCTGAAGAGAACTTATTAGTACTCTTTACACGTAGAGTTCGGAGCGGGACGTGCCCCGCGCCACTTCAGGCCGCCGCGCAGAAAAGTCTCACAATGAATTGCGCTATAAACCGTTATCTTACTTTCGGTCTTTACTTTTCTGCGCGGCGGCCTGAAGTGGCGCGGGGCACGTCCCGCTCCGAACTCTACGTGTAAAGGGTACTATTGTGTATTTTATGTAAAAAAAATACCTTCCAGGAAATTTTGTTAAAAAAAAAAAAGGGTAACAAATGCTAATTAACGCTAGTATTGAAAGAGATAATAATTATGTTAAATTAACCACTTTAGGTAGCGTAACCAACTGTGCACGTAGATTGTAGAAAAATGTATAATAAGCCTAGCAGTATTAAAGCTTTTACAAATGTTAATTGTTGCCTATTGACCAGTAGGAGGTACACCTCAGCCATTCCTAAGGCATTTAGAAAATACATTTAATTTCACGGAAAACTATTTGTGAGTATTATTTGTGATAATAAAAAGCAGCGTTTGATCTTAAACTATCTCATAAATATCGTTAACAAATACATTTGGTGTTAATACCAAAAATAAGGGAAACATTGTAATATAATAGATGACAAATGGGGTGCCAAAATAAAATCTAAACTTTTAGGTGTGTTTGATTTGGTCGTAGCAGAAGCTCGCTATCATGGCATTTAGCGCCCTTGAGGTGATTTTTCATAAAAACGGCGCTCTATAAATTGTCCAATTATTATTTGCTACAAGAAGTTCTGTAAAAGTAAACCAACTCAGTATATAGGAACACCTAAATATGATAATTCAGCTAAAAAATTTCTTAAACCTGTAGTTTTTTAGAAAATACTGACGAATGTCAGTTTATATTAGATAAATTAGGGAAAATAGTAAAAGACATTTGTGGCAGTGATCTTCCGTACTCATATACATTTCCTAAAAAACAAGTAAGTGACTATTTTCAAGATTTTATGTATACGTGTATTTTTGGCAGAAAAACTGTCATGTGCATGTCTCACTCAAGTTATAAGATACTAGGCGACTGGTACAGAAACAAAGAAAAGAATGCAAATCTGGAATGTTTAAGAATTGTACTTGCTGCCGCAAAAATAATCAGAAAAGACATTTAAAAAAATGCCACATGATTGTGAAAGCTATCCTGATGTTCCGGAAATCAGTCATGGGGGTGATGATTTAGTTCCTGAAACTCTGAATCTGTTCACGTTAACTGTAACCAAGAAGAGATTGTATGATAATGGACCTGATGTTACGAAAAGACGTTTAGTAATTAACCGCGCCATAATAGCATCTGCAAGGCCAAGGTCTTTTTGTCATCAATTCAGACAAGTTTGTGTTTTCTACAGAGAATGTACGAATCTAAGAATTTAATAGAAGTGTTGTCGTCATTGGGCATTTGTTCGTCGTGTCATGAAGGTGACAGATACCAAAGATCTGTAATAAGAGCTGGGCCTCCTACAATCGAAGATGATACATTCACACAATTTGTGTTCGAAAATGCCGACGTTAATATAAAAACATTTGATGGCCTAAGCACATTTCATGCCGTGGAAAGAATAAAGTGCAATGTGCATCAGTCCAGCCTCTAATTTTACAAGTCTAGATTCTAGATGTACTTCGTCTTCAGTGATGTAATGGAAATTTCGTTAATCAAGAAAATATCCTTCAACCTTGTTACGCGAAGAGCGGCTTGAAAGATGTAACAATCAAAGATGTCAGTGTATGTATATCTTTCAGAAAAGAGCATGCCGATTCATTATCTTTTGTATCTCCAACCAATTATTTGTGGTTAAGTGACATATAATTAGCATTGTGCATTCAAAAGTTAGCTGGAACAGGTTTATGAACGATTGTGTGACATTGTAACTTTGACCAACCGCTTTTTCTCAAACCTATTGAAATGGTAGCGGGGGCTGGTGGATCATCTGAAATTTCAAAAATTATTGTAGGACTAGGAAGTTTCATTTGTAAATATCATATTTGGAATGTATTGGATCACGGAAGAAAGTGGGCTCGAAGATTTATGGAAAACTGTGTACGGAGGTCCCACAGTGACACACATGATAAAAGGACACGCTTATGCAAGAGCTGTAAGAGCCTATGTTCTTACAGGTGCTGCAATCGTCAAAATAATTTGCAATGACTCTCATGATACACTTTTTCCTCGTGAAATAAAAGAAATATTGTGAACAAGAAGATGCCACATGAATTAGCTTGTGAAGACGAATCAGTTGCAATAAATCTTAAACATTTCACCGACACTTAAAACACAATCAAACGACAAGTCGGACAGCAAAACTTACAATATGTTTTTACTTAACAATATGTTTTGCTCAGGAGTTTGGACTGATACGTGCATTGACATGAACAATCCTTGATGAAGTCATTAAAAACAGTAGGAGCACTTACGCAAGGGTGTGGGATTTCTCAGTAAATTTATTTTAGGAGCCCCATTATTCCTTTCAATCAGTGAAGCTTTTCATAATTTCTTGGGTTTAAGTTTCAAGAAAAGTGAGCAGCACGTTGCGCTTAGGTAGAGCCAGTTACGGGAAAACCAAGACTTAACAAAATTCATACTGGTGACACACAATCCTTTTGCTCGAAAGTCTGGTGAATTAATTTGCATTTCTTCGAGATTAGTATCAGACTCAACTAAAACATGTGACGATGCTTATGAGGTTCAAAGCTATGAAGAAAATGGCCAGGCAAAGTTTTTCAGAAGTAAAACTACACAGATCGGATATGATTGATACTCAAGCCAGTAATAAATCTAACAAAATTAGAAACAAAGAATTTATAATCAACCCTAATCAGATATTCAATAGAATATTATGCGTATGTGACAGTCCTGCAAAGCTCAAATTCTAATTTGAGTTTGAACTAGCTTCGCATCCACCTTTATTTGAAGACGTTTTTTTAAAGAAAGGTAAGAAAGCCTCCATTACTACTATTACTATACAGTTTAGTGTTAAAGCGTTTTTATATCGTGAATCAATTAAAAAGTACTCGGTGTTTCAATTTAAAACTATAAATACCTACCTAAGCTCAAATCGGTCATCTGCAAGCACAGCGGGGCTAGGCCCGACCGCCAAGCACGCCGTGTAGCCCTGCTATGGAATCGGATTTTGACCAGTATTAAGAATAAAGGTAAGCAATATTATACATCGTTTTAAAGCTTTTTAAATTTGGCAAATAAATTATATGAAATATTTTTGCGTGTCCCCCCAGATAAAAAAAATATTCACCTTTAAATCAAAATTTTACGAAAAAAAATATTATTTTTGCGACAATGTCATTATTATTTGCCAAACCGTAATAGATAACAAAGACAAACATACAACTTATTTTTAGACAACTTTCAAAGAAGTTTAACGGAGAAATTTTATTTCAGATGCATATAATAGTTTAAGAGATATAATGGATTTTGTAGAGCTCTAAAATTGTAAAGTTTGGGAGGGGACAGGGGAGGAAGCAAGCGGGGGAGGGGTGGAGACTTTTTTGGAAAATACTCCACATAAGAAGTACTATTCACCTGCAAAAATTCAGCTTTCCTCTAGCATGTTCCAGTTCAATGCGTTCATTGACTGGGCTACTAGGAGCGCCGGAGCTTCGAGGATTGACTTTAACATTTAAACATTTATTAGTGAAAATATATAAATCATTCAATCAATTCATTTTACATTTAATGGTGACGATATTATAAACCACGTAATTTCCATTTATAATAATTTTTGTTGTGATTTTTTTTTAATGTGAATACCTTGCAAGGGTCTCAGCTACTCCCGTCTGGAGCCAGCAAGACTATGGCATCCGCACTACGCTGTGAGGTTGAAGATAGTGGGGCGGAGAAGAAGATGGGAAAGTACCTTGCTATTCAGTCACCATACACGGCTAAAGCCATTTCAAGCAACGTTTAATTCTGAATGGTGGTCTTACACCAGGGCGATACTAAGAGTATCTTCCACTCTGAAACGTACCACAAATATACTATTTATTATTTTTAAATGAATTAATTGTGAAATAACACAAATTAATTAAATAAAATTCATTTGCGCACGTCGGGCTTCGATCCCGAGACCTTCGGATTGTGAGCTAAGAGCCTTGCCCCTCGACCACGGAGGCCATCAATTATAAATGATTATAGATTTGAAAGCAAATATAAATTAAAAGTTATACTTTTATATATAGTCTAAGTTAGAAATTAATAAAAAAGGATACATAAGTAAATAAATAAATACATGTTTCCTAAATAAACTTAAATAAAAGAAATGTTGAAAAAACATATTTTTCGAAAAAATGCGCTTGTGTTCGGATTATCAAATATTCGCGATCATTTATAGAAATCTGAATATGAATATAAATTGGACATAGGATTTATCCAGAATAAAAAGTTCAATTTCTCCTGACATCCAAATGAGATGAGTACTAATCAAATTAGAGGTCGGCCCACCGTAGAAAAAAGTCAGGGTCGTACCGGAAACATTACGCAAGGAAAATTTGAAAAATATACGGTGTAAAACTTTCCCACAAACAAATAAAGAAGAGACATTAGAAAATTGGAGAAGAATAAAAGAAAAGATTTGGTTCATTAAACGGCATAATTTTTTTTTAAGCAATAACTTCACACAGGACACTCCGAGGAAAATTTGAGGCCTAGGCCATCTTTAGGGATGCGGTGTGGAGGGTTCTTTTGAGGAAATGAAAGAGTGAACCTGTTTCTTGAAGAAACCCGTGTTGTAGGAGGGAGGAAGCACAGAAGCTGGAAAATCATTCCGCTACCGAGCTGTTGAACTCTGCAGTCGTAGAAACGACCTGTTTTCATGTGATAAATGTCAACAAATGTTGGGCGCGCGTTTGGTGTGTTTTCCAAAGCTAGTTGTTCAGAATATATTCCATTGAATACCGGTAGAATAAGGAAAACATTCCCATCCGACGCATGTACTCTGTGTAATCCGTGTGTTAAGGTAGGAAAATCTATCACACGGATTTTTATTAAAACATTTTAAGAACCATATGTGTTTCCCATCACTGCACAGTGGTCCCAAATCCCATTCTAGCTAGACAAAAATATTTTTCCACGGAATGTGATGCAAAAGGGTCACAATATGATAAAAAAAATTATTAAAAAAATTTACATTTATTTCAACCACTGTTACAGAATTTTCAAAGTAAAATAAAATGCAAATAAATTGCGTCTAGTACAGTGATTCATATTATTTGTTAGAATAATTATCAGTTAAAAATATTATTTATAGCATAATATAAGAATAAAACCGAATGACATTTGCTTATGGTCGAGTCACTATCATCACTTTTGTTAAATGATAATTATATCGGACGGGTGTCCTCTATATTGACTGTAATAAGGGTGCTGGGTTCTAGTCGGCGAGCTGCTGCGCTGGGCCTTATCCGGTTGATATCCAAGGAAAATGCAAGGTCGGAAGTCAAAGGCGATTTGTGTAGTTGTAGCGGCGGAAAGAAGTGGTTGGAGTAAAAGAGGTAGCCAGAGTAATTGTTGTGATGAGTAAAGTTTGGTTGCGACTTGTGTGGGAGTCCGAGAGTGGCTTGTGACTGCGAGAGTGTGACTGACGTGCGAACAGAATGTTGCGCTAATATATACGCGGCCGCATGGCCGTGCGAGATATTGGCTCGCACTCGACAGGAGTACACGTTTCGTTGTGTATTTCTTTGCAGCTTTGTGTGTTCTCGGGTGAGAACTAAATTATTCAAATGATTTATTTACGCAACATTACTTGCTGGCCGCTCCTTTTCATGTAAAACACTTATTCCTTGCATTTTTATTAAACACAGTAAAAATTACACAATATTAACCAGTGGGTGTTTTGTCAGACATCAATATGAAAAAGCTTTTTATCTTTTAAATAAAAACATTTGCATACTTAATTTTAACATAACAGTATGTACGCGAGTCCAACTATTTAATCTATATATTTTTATTTGAAGTAACTATTGCAGGACTCGCATAAATTTAACATTCATTACACACATAACTGTTCATTTAAATATGAACCATGCGAACGAGCGCGCTGATTGGCTGGTAGTTGGCGGACAGCTGAAATGGCGAAAGGGGGGGGGGGGGGGATGCGACGTAAATACAGCTTTTTTTTTCTTCCTCGGCGGTCAGAAAGCTGTTTCGCATCATTCGGGCTGCATACACGTTCGATACATCAATATTCCTATGTGGCACTGTCAACAGACCTCTTAAGTTTTTTCGTTGTTACTTCCGAAATCGACAATAATTTTAAGTCATCACTGGATAAGACATTAGTATGTTTTCGATATTGTAATTATTTTGGATATTACAGCTTCCTGTTTTCCATCTGACCTCAAGCTGACTTAAGCAGCATGAAAGAGTTAGACTTTAAGACTTCGAGAATTTAGAGGACATTTAATTTTTTTATTTTACTTTTTAACGAGCAAAAACCAAATTATTTTTCTCGCTCACCACGTAGTCTATCATCACACGTAACTACCGGAAGAAAAAAAACTGTATACAGCCATTTCGGTTTTTTTACGTGAATTTTAGAGTATATTTTCGACCATTTCCTTTGAAAAATTAATAGAAATGAAGCAATATTCTTTTTTTCCATTTTCTATGACATATTAATAGAAACGAAGCAATTTTTCTGTCGTAATTTTTTTTCCAGACCTACATAATTGTTTTTCTCAACCAAATTTTTTCCGTATTGCAGCATAGCTCGACTTTGATGCGCCTTTTTCTTCTAACATCTCCAAAATATCAAAATTATAGATCAAGGGTAGAGGCTCTGTTAAAGTCAAAAGAGCACGTAAGAGCAAACAAATTCTATAAGAAAATATAGACAAAGAATGGTTTTATATGAAAATTGTTTAGTTTGGAGGTACAAATCGGTACACGATTTTGAAAGTTTAATCAAACTTTGGCAAAAAATTGTAAATATTGATAATGGTGTTACCATGTTTTAAAGACTAATAAAAGTAATATGAAAGAAGTAAAAATTATTAAATACTTAAATAAATTTGAAAGAACATACTATGGACTTAATTTTTTTTTCTTAACGTAATTTCCGATTTCAAATAACACCACTAACGACCAAACAGCGTGAACACCCGAAAAAGATGGGCCGCGGGGAGGCCGCCTGGCACATTCAAAGTTTTGTGTTTAAATCGTTGCCACGTGTAGCGCGTATTGTTTTAATTTTTTATCGATGCGAACATAATGCTATGGACTGTTTTGTATGCTGTGAGTATGTTTTTGTACATAAATAAAAACATCGTTGAAATCTTTTTGTCTAGCTGGATTGTTCTAAGGGAACTACCGTGCACTGGTTGGTCAAAATATATTCCATTGAATACCGGTATATTAAGGTAAACATTCCCACCCGACGCCTGTACTCTGTGCAATCCGTGTGTTAAGATTTGAGAATCTATCACACGGATTTTTATTAAAATATTCTAAGAATCGCTGGTTCCTCAAAACATATTCCATTGAATACCAGTATATTAAGGAAAAAATTCCCACCCGACGCCTGTACTCTGTGCAATCCGTGTGTTAAGATAGGAGAATCTACGACACGAATTTGTATTAAAACATTCTAAGAATCATGTGTGTTTCCCATCGCTGGTTCCTCAAAATATATTCCATTGAATACCGATAGAATAAGAAACCCATTCTCACCCGATGCCTGTGCTCTGTGCATCCGTTTGGTAAGGTAGGAGAGTCTGTCACACGGAATGTTATTAAAATATTATCAAGGCCTGACTCCAGCAAGAAAAAAATATGAACAATCGCTTGAACAACACTATAAACATTATTTGTTTTCCGTCTCCTCCGTTTATTGAAAGATTGGTGCGGATTGGTGCGGGTTGGTGCGGATTGGTGCGAACTTTGCGCGGTCACACACAATTTTGCTAGTGGCCTGTGGTAGGGACCTGTCTATGCGTACGCACTAAATACTTGGCGTTTGACGTTTAGCGTTTTAATAAACGTTAAAATGCGTTACAATGAATGAGAGATGCTACAACAGGGGAAAAACACAGATATTTTAATAGATGTTTATTTATCAGGAAAGATTTCCGACTAATATCGATTATTATGACCTAAAGTTAGTATTAAGAATTTCGAATGCGTAATTAAGAACGCATTCGAAATTCAAAGGCGAAAGTCGAGTTCTGATAAGAAATTTAGCGATAAGATTGTAAACGAAGTTTAAAGAAGAACACGCACATTTCAAGTTAGACCTAACTACCTACCTACCTCGATTTTTTATTAGGTATTTATTTATCAGGGATTAAGAATAGAATACCTTTTTTAATTGGTCAATTTCTTCCGTGTCTCTGAAATCGATTTATAAATTAATAGACTTTATTTACAAGTGAGTTCACGAAAGTTCCAGATAAGAGTTCTCAACAGACGAACCAGATCAGACATGATACTTAGCCTCCCTCGGTGCAACACTAATTCTAAGCAGAACTCCTTCATTTATCGCGCATCCAACATTTTTAACACACACTACACACAATTTGACATTTTTAACTCTGCACCACACTCTTTCAAATCACACAGGCGGTCTATCGATACTTCACAATAACAATATCTATAGCAACCTTCACCCTATGAACTTCTTTTTTTTTTAAATTTTAAATTATTATTTTTTGCTTTGCATATTTTTATAACTATACCTCAATTTAAACGATTCCCCCCCCATCCTACCCCCACCCTATTCCCATCTAAATTACTTGTAATAATGTTTCTTGTAACATAATTTTTATTATCTGTCAAATCACTTGTATATAATACCCATGTGGAAACCTGTAAATGGTACAATTATTGTGACTCAATTACTATTATGCTCTGATATTAATGTAAACTGTTGGTCTCCCAAATAAAATAAAATAAAATAACAATAAAATAAAAATAAAATCTTCCATTCAGACAGTATTTATTTACAATTTTAAGTCATAATTAGGTGTTAGGCTCGCGCGGTTGACATAAACCCAAATCTCATCAGGGTTTTTGAACACGAATTGTTCAAAGTTTTCAATGTTTATGGTGTTGTTCAAGCGATTGTTCATGTTTTTTTCGCGCTGGAGTCGGGCCATTAGATGCATGTATGTTTATCAACTCTAGTTCCTCAAAACATATTTTATTGAATACCGGTAGAATAAGGAAAACATTCCCACCCAACGCCTGTACTTTGTGCAATCCGATGGGAGAATCTATCAGGCAGAACTGTATTAAAACGTTCTCAGATCCATAAAATTAGTTATCATTTTGCAGTTTGTCTAGCCTCTGCTTTCAGAAGTTTTTTTTTTTTTACATGAACTCCACACAGGAGGCCCTGACGAAAATAATTTCCCTCAGGGCCTATGTCAACTTTGGGGATGCTGTGTGGAGGGTTTTTTAAGGAGAGGAAGGGAAGGAGAGTTCTGGGAAGGAAAGGGGTTTAAGGGATGGGTAGGAATCTGAGGTGGTTCAGTGTGTACTGGTCATCTGCCTCCAAGACCTAGACAAACCTCACCCCATGAACCCGGTCACCCCTGCTAAATCACCAAACGTAGCGAACCACTTGGGGTGACCTATGGCAGAGGTGTTGGTTATCCAATAAAGGTTCCCGGGGCGGCGGTACCCATTCCCGCCTCCCAAATTGAAGAAGAAGTAAATCAATCCACTTGGCATACCTTTCGGGTATCTGGGGTTTTGCTACCAAAAAATTGATATCGGAGGTGCAAATAATCCAAAATAGAGCCCTACGTAACATTTTTAGCTTGCCTTGGGATACACATGTTAAAGATATTTACCGTCACGCACTTGTATTACCATTTAAGATTGTTCCTAGCTTTGAGATAACAAACACCATCTTAAATATTATTCAGTGCAACACCCACACAAATATAAAACTGAACTATAACAACGACGTTCACCAATATAATACACGACAACACAACAAACTACATATATCAAAAATAAACTCAACAAAGTTCGGACTGAAATCATTAGAATACATTGCGTACACTAACTATAACAAATTGCCTGAAGAATTAAGACAGGAATTAGGACAGACAGCCTCTAACAAATCTCGAAACGATATATTGAAATCCTATTTTTTCAAATGTTATTTGGAAAACGAGTCATAGTAGGTACAAACTCTGTTCATGGGCGCAGTTTATATCTTTTTTTAAATCTTATCATGTATTTTTTTATGTAAACATCTTGTATTAGGTCTGTGTATTTTTGAGCATGTACCTTTTATTGTATTTTTCCTGATTTGTTTTTTATGCATTTCTATAGTCCATCATGGAGGATACTTTATTTTAACTGTGTGACACCAACAGTACATAAATCAAATGAGTGGTTATAATATTATTCATAAAATCTTATAAGACATGTTTTCTGTCAAATATTTGTTAAGTGATTCTTCGTATGTTTGTGTCTGTATGTTGCTTCTGTAAAATGTTTTGTAAAATTTTTCTTCATTTATTGTGTCTGCATATTGGGTTGGGTTGGGTTTATCTTTTCAAATGTACCAATTGGCGATCCCTTAATGAGTTTTGATAACTCATGGGAATGCAACTTCGTTGTATGTTTTATTTAAATAAAAAAAAAATAAAAAAAATTATCGGTTTAACGTTGACCTGATAATACCGGCGCCAGCGGTCTCTAATTGTGTTCACAGACTCAAAGCTCTCAATTCTGTCAAATTATCGGCCGGGGCATATTCCTAAAAGCGCCCAGCCCGAGGTCGCCGTCGTCCGCGGGCACATTTTTTTGAACTGAACTCCGGAATCAAAAGGCCGGCCTGAATATTTCCAGATTGATGGAGCACGTAGCGGACGGTTAATTGGATTAGTACTCCCCTATTGAATTTTGACTTTATTAAGTCGATGCAAGGCAAAAATGTCACCTTTACTTTTATGTGATCTGTGATGAATATTGCATAGCCACCTTTCATAGCGAAAATATTGATTTAAAAAAACTAACAGTATCACATTTTACCGCGACCTCCATACTTTCAGATAAGCTTCAGTAAACTGTCATAATTTAGGGTGATTTAATGAAGCAAATGAGTGACAGACGCACGAGCAAGTACGCATACTTACGGCTAGATGACCTTTTCATCAAGTGCACATATTCGGCTATCAAAAGGTGTTTAAATAATGATTATTATTCCGAATGTACTAACCACCTTTTTTCAATAGGTCATTCTTTAGATATTTATTTATTCACGCCTTTTAGGAGGCTTTTACATGTACACGTTATTATAGTTACATAAGTTATTTAACATTGTATTAAAAAATTATTAGCAGAATTAAAAAGAAATTACAATATTAGAATAATATTAATAAAATTTATGTCAGAATTTAAAAAAAATTTTATGTAAATTTTGGTACAGAATTAATGAAAATATCAACGGAACTGAATTTATTTCCAAGCCTTTGGATTGTGGAGTTAATGAAATAGTTAGTTTTTGGCGGATAAACAAAGAACAGTTCTGGAAGTCTCGTGTCACGATTTGGTACTCGGAATGTTATTAGATTTGTAAAGTCAAGTGCGTCAAGTGATCCATTAACTAATTTGAATAAAAGTATCAGATCGCTCTTGGTTCTTCTACACGATAAGTCAGTTAAATTAAGTAGTTTCATTAAATTATTAAAATTAATTTGTTCAATGGGTATAGAGAATTTGAAATTAATGAATCGTAAAACTTATGTTGAACTCTCTCAATTTTTAATTGATGTGTTTTATAGTATGTGGACCAAACAGTTGAATTGTACTCTAAATTACTTCTAACTAAAGCAGTGAAGAGAATTTTAAATGAATAAATTGACGCAAAATCTTTAATTTTTCTTAAAATAAATCCCAAACATTTCATAGCCTTATTAGTAACTTCATTAATGTGTGGAACATATGTTAATTTTTCATCAAATACGATACCCAGAACCTTGATTTGGAACAACTTTTTAAGAGGAATGTTGTTGATACTATAATGAGACATAATAGGATTCTTGTTTCTACAGAAAGATATAAATTGACACTTATCAATATTTAAAAACAGTTCATTATAATTACACCAATCCTGTAAGCGATCGAGATTAGATTGAAGGATATAACAATCATTGAGGAGGTAATCGTTTTGAAATTTTTTAGGTCGTCAGCAAACAAAAGTATGTTTACTCCTTTAAAATTTTTTACAATATCATTGATAAATATTAAAAATAATACAGGTCCTAAGTGAGAACCTTGTGGAACTCCACTGGAAGCCACAAATTGCTTTGAAATATAAATAAATGATGAAAAATTTAACCTACAAATAATAGGTTTACAATTTTTTGACGAAAAAACCATTACTTTCGAAAGATGTTGATATTTTTGATTAAATCAGAGGTGAATGCAAAGAGATTTGTTTTGATTTAATTAAACTGACGCGACGCCATAAAGTAAATTCGCGAATATTGAATATATAATTATTTTGTTTATGGGTAGAGGAGAGATGAAGTCTGTATATCTGTACTCACTGCGGGATTTGATCTCGATTCATTCGAATGCCAGCGAAGTGTCCAACTAGCCTGGCAATATACGACACCATACATCACACATCCAAATATTTTAAAGAATATAATTCTATTCTAATACGAAAACATTGTCACACTGAGCGCTTTTATTATTTCCGTGACGATCCACGATTACAGTTGACAAAAAAAGCATAAAACGTACCTTCTTTATCCTAATGATGCTGCAGTTCTTTCTTGCGCATTGAATAATGGTAGGACAGCAGATAGGACACACAATGTGTGTCTTATCTGCTGTCCTACCAAAATCTGCTGTCCTACTACTTTAGAACGAGAACAAACTGCCTCGGATGAGAACACTTAAAAAAAATTTTTTTGGTATGTTTAATTGTATGTTGTGCCGTGTAGGGACAGTCGGGGGCTTTTAGAATCATTTCAAAGTAGCTTCGTTTAAAAAATAAATTTAGAGTCTTGATGTGAGAACCGATAGAGGGACCAATCTGGTCCTTAAAACGGTTCGGGAAAGTGGTGGGTGCCCTCGACTGTCCTACTACTTTGGAGGAAACAGACACACAATGTGTGTAATTTTTTCCTTTGGAGGAAGCAGATTTGGAAGGTGGGTATGGGTACCGCCGCTCCGGTTACCATTTATTGGATAACCAACTGGTCCTTAAAACGGTTCGGGAAAGTGGTGGGTGCCCTCGACTGTCCTACTACTTTGGAGGAAACAGACACACAATGTGTGTAATTTTTTCCTTTGGAGGAAGCAGATTTGGAAGGTGGGTATGGGTACCGCCGCTCCGGTTACCATTTATTGGATAACCAACATAGCTAACTGCCATAGATCACCCCAAGTAGTTCGTTACTTTTGGTGACTTATAATGGATGCCCGGGTTCATGAGGTGATCTTGGCGGTGGATGCGTCTGCCCATAAACTGCCTGGCAGACCAGATCAGGAGAGAATGGTTGGGGGAGTCCCTTTGACTAAGACAGCCGTACTCTCTCGGAACATCGCCTTGCACCACAGAGGGAAGGTTGGATTAACAAACTTTTGTATATATATCTAAACGTCGCTTAATTCACAACCGTCTCTGCCCACGCGTAGGAGCAAAATGAAAAACGCGATGCCGAACATCAACTTTACGACACACTTTGAGGCGTTGCCAAACATCCATCAAGCGTTTTTGACATATTTAAATAAACACATAAAATGTGTAAACAATTGTGCTGCACTAAAAAAAAAAATTATGTTAGAAACATTAAAGTTTGCAAAAACCACTTACTTGTAGGTTTTTTCTCCATTCCGTCCACTGTGCGGCGACGGGAATTGCGTTTCATTTTATTTATACGTGTGAGGGAGGTGTATAATAATGATTGTATGTTTCCTTTGGGGTACAGACATACATTTACCGTTTGTCTCATTTTCGAATGTTTTTATTTAGTTGTAAGAAAGAGCTGCAGCATTATTGTGATAAGAAACGTATTTTTATTGCCTTTTTTGTGCCGTCACGGTAATCATAAAATTGCTCATTGGGTAACTACACCATTGGGTTCTACACCAAATGTTGAATTTACAATTGGATTGCACATAAATATTACCATTATCAAAATTTGATTTAGGGCAAGAATATCAACTATTTCTCTTTCATGGTGAAATACGAAATAAGATATAAAGTACCGTGATCATTTTCTTCACTCATTTGCGTGAAGGAGTGGAAACAAATATTCATCCTTTATTATGCCCTGCGGAAAATAATTCCCCTCAAGGCCTAAGTCATCTTTGGAGATGCTGTGTGGAGGGTCTTTTGAGGAAAGGAAAGAGACGAAGTTCTAGAAAAGAAAAAGATATGAGGGGTTGTTAGGAATTCGGGGGTCAGTGTCTCCAGGAGTGACCGACGTATGAATCCATCCCTCCCCTTGCGATGCAAGGCGATGTTCTGAGAGAGTCCTGCTGGGGAGGTCAAAAGGTCTTCCTGAACCAATCTATCTCGATCCGGCCTGCCACGCAGCTGGTGGGCAGATTCATCCACCGCCAAGACCCGGACAAACAATGTGAATGGTGTTCTGTCAATGATTTACAACTAAATATTGGTAAATGTCAGATTATTAGTTTTTACAAAGGTAAAAATCCACTTAACTTTTCTTATGAAATGAATGGTGTCAATCTTATTTGTGTATAGCAGATTTGTAATCTTGGTGTTATATTCCATGAGAGTCTACAGTTCAACGCACACATCGATGAAATAACAAACGATGCATTGACAAAACTAGTTTTATTTTGAGAATGGGGGCAAATTTTAAAAGCATGTCAACATTAAAATATCTGTATTGCTCATTAGTATGAAGCAGATAAGAATACAATTCCTCCATATGGTCACCATACTACAAAGTTCAATCTCAATCATTGGAAAAGATACAAAACAAATTCCTTCGGTCCATCAATTTTAAAATGAAAATTCCAATCGAATTTATAAATTTCTAGCTGGTACCCGGCATGCGTTGCAATGCCGTTGAAAGAAATAAATTGATGATCCCTGCATGTTCTTTCCCGTGCATCTCCGTTCACCTCCCTGAAAGGCTATTCCCTAAAATTTGTGATAAGAGATCGTTCTCCCGCAGAGAAGTGCTGTCAGATTTGTGTGATTTTCTACGGCTGTTATATGTTTTTTCTATCGGCCGATGTCAAAATTTCAGCTGTGAGCTGTCACGTTTTTTAGTTTGAGTCGTTTTAACATGAATTCCTGCAAGTATGCATGATTATTTATTCATTTAACAGCTGTAGAAAATCACACAAATCTAACAGCACTTCTCGCGGAAGAACGATCTCTTATCACAAATTTTAGGGAATAGCCTTTCTGGTCCCCTTATCTCCCGTGTTCTCCTCCCATCTTCCCCCTACCTCATCCCCCGCGCGAACCCCACCTCTCCCGTTCCGCTCTTCTTCCTGCCTTTCCGCACAACATATCACCAAATTCTCATCGCCATCGGATGAACGGTACGGCAGAGCATAAAATACGAACAAACAAATATTGATTTTTATATATAAGAAGATTTAAGATTTTAGCGTAGGTACTTTCTATAACATAATTCAATTTACCCAATTCTGACACAGACATTTAAATACAATAGCAAAAAAGCAAAAAAAATCGCTCTGCTTATCCTCTCCCATTCGTCCCAGATGACGCTAGAACTCACTATTAATATATATAGAAACCGTCGAGGGCAGGCACACATCAAATCCCCAAATTTTCAATTGCGATGAAAATTTGGGGATTTGATGTTAAGCTCAAAGCTTAAAACTCAAAGCTGAGCTATAAAATAAAGCTCAAAGCTTAAGAGTTTAAAGCTAAAGCTCAAAGCACAAAGCACGGCATGCGTTGAATGCAGAGCCCCTTCTCCCGCGTTCCCCCCCTCCCCTCCCACCTTCCGTGCTTTCCCCTCCCTCGTCATCCCTCCCGCTAACCCCACCGCCTTCATAACCCTTCCCCTAATGCCTTCCGTCCCTGCCGCTAAAATTTATTAAATACACCCATTTTCTTTTATACAAATTTCATAACGCCAGGGCTCAACATTATATATAGCCTATAACCTTCGCGGGCGTGAGCACCACATATCACCAAAGTTTCATCGCAATCGGATGAACGGTATGGCAGCGCATAAAATACGAACAAACAAATTTATATTTTATATATAAGATAATTATTTACGCTCTGAAACCATACTTCTTAAATTATCAGATAGAAGAATGTTATTGATTTATTATTTT
Organism: Glyphotaelius pellucidus; assembly: GCA_936435175.1. NCBI lineage: Eukaryota > Metazoa > Arthropoda > Insecta > Trichoptera > Limnephilidae > Glyphotaelius > Glyphotaelius pellucidus. Next base: position 37,454,844 of record OW386538.1, on the reverse strand, counting down.
TATACAAAATTATCAAGTAAATAAAGAGTAAGTAAAAAATAAATGTTTCTTTGTTTTATTTTTAGAACGAGTTGGTCTGAATTCTTGACATATCAGTTAAAATTTACTAAATGACAATCGAATTAATTTTCTGTTATAATTTTGTTGTATGATAGGTAGGTGCTTTTCTCGCTTTTGAACTGCAGTTACACAGACAGACAGACTCACAACCGAAATAAGTATTTTTGATGAGGGGAGCTTTTCTCAAAAGCTTTTCTTTGCAAAGGCCATTCAAATTTTTTATTCGACTAATGTTTCAGATGCGCATTTCTTAAGATAGATAAAGATACATCGTTGGCAATGACGAGACAAGGGAAAGATTGATTCATTAAAGCACTGGTTTTTATAGGAAAAAAAAAGTCTGTGGGGAAAGGAATGAATCAATACTTTCCGTTTACCTTAAACAAAAAACATGAATTAACTTGATAGGAAAAGACATAAGTCTTTTTTTTAACATAACAGATTGATATCGACCGCGAATAGGACGAAAACCATTACCATTGCAAAACCTAAATTGCAACTTTTTCATTTTAGCCCAGGCAACCAATCAGGTATAACCAAACCTTTTACAGGTACCGACAACTTCAATATGTACCTAAAATATGTGCGTTTTTAATTCCCCAAGTAATTTATGTATTTTGTCACATAATCACTTAATTGCCCAAAAGCAATGGCGGTTTTCTCCAGATTGCTTTAGTGCAATGAACTCTCATAAATATAATAAATTTAAAAAATTATATTTTTAACAAAATATGTAATTTAGACAATAGATACGTAGCCCCGCGAACCTGCCACATAGATGCTTTTCTGCAGTTCTTCCTCAATGTACATTCATTTATATTAGAAGTTACTTTTATTTACAATATCTTTCTTTTTTTTATTTATTCTATTTTCTTAGAAATAGAGAGACTTTTCATTCATAAGCCATATCTTTACAATTTTCATGCTTAAACTCTCATTTTCCTCAAAAGCAAATTTATTTTTGAGCTTATTAAAAATCACTGGTATAGAGTTCTCCAACGTTCGGCTTCCGTACTTATTTGCTATTTTATTTCCAAGGCTTTCTTTCTATAAGACATGTGCTGTGACTATGTACCAGTGGTTTTTTATAAGTTCTATCTCCCCAGTTATCCTTAATGGTAGGGAACCAGAATATACCTTTTATTGGGAGAGGGCCCTAAGCACAATATAAGAATTGCACATTGTTCCTTTGTCTTTATATATATATTAGGTGATAAAATTTGTTTTATGGTAGAGGTACGCAAATTTTGTACATACTTGAGGGGGTATTCTAGTCTAGAAGCATGAATTGTAGGTGTTTTTTCAGGTGCAATAAAAAAACCAATAATAATTTTGTAGCCGTTATTTTATCAAATATTTACTAAGCATTAAAGAATACATAAAAAAAAAACCAAACAAAAAAATTTATAATTCAAAAAGTTACAGGGTGTTGAAGTGGGTTGAAGAATACATTAAAAAAATCAAACAAAAAAATTTAAAATTTAAAAAGTTACGGGGTGTTGTAGTGGGGGTCAAAAATATGGCGCGCCCTGGTTGACACGATTGCAACCCTCCTAGTAATCCAAAAAAAAAAATTTAATCCAAATGCTGCTATTGCATGAACCTCGAAAAAGTCATACAATTTTTTTTTTCGCAAAATGGCGGCTGTCTGAAATTAAAAACACACTTTTTTACCAGTTTTTTGACTTTTCAGAATTTTTTTAAAATAGTAAAAATTAAAATTTCTTTATAGTTCTGATTCATACGATAAAGTAATGTATAGAAAAGGCTCACACCATATTTCAAATAAATTGGTTTAGTAGAACTTGAGGTATCGTGTCAACCGTTTCGAAATAAGTGGTTTTGAGAAAAATATGCTTAAAATTTTGTCCTATTTAGATTTTGGTTAGATTCCGACGAAACCAAAAATTAAAAATGTTATAATTTTCAAAATAACGCGAATTTCGAAAAATCCTTTAAAGGAAATATTTTTGAATATTTAAACTTAAATCCCCCGTCTGAATCTGTTCCCAATAGCGAGTCCGAAATGAAGCTTATGTGTGCACTACGGGACTTTTTGTTATATTTCTGAGTTTCATACAAAATTTACTAGTGGAGCAGCTGTAGGTAGACCTGCAAATTTTGGGTAGCTACTAGCTTCCTGGGGGCCGGGCGCAGCGACTTGTTAACAACACTTTTGAAATGGATGGTATTTTGCAAGAATCAACCGATTTTTTTCTGTGATTATCACATATTGAATTACTTCTCGGATAGCATCAGCAACATGTTACATAAATGCAATCACAAAGCTTCTAATGTAGTACTGGAAGAACTACCTCATAGTTTATATATACCAAGAGCAACTATAACTGATATTGAAAATATCGTTAAAAAAATGAAAAACTCTAAAAGCACAGGTATTGACAAAATAAGAATGTTTGATTTAAAAAGAAATATAAAAACTCTTGGGCCAATAATAACTCATTTAATCAATATGATAATAAAGCAAGCAAAAATTCCACAAGAATTTAAATGTAGCATCACTAGACCAATATTTAAAGGTGGAATACACATTGAACTGGGAAATTATAGGCCAATTAGTATTCTACCAGCATTAGAAAAAATTCTTGAAAAATTTTTATCAAATAAATTAAATAATTACATTGAAAAATTCGCTATCATAGATCCAAATCAATATGGCTTCCAAAGAAAAAAAAACACTGAAAAACTACTGCAAGATTTTTCCAATTATATAAATAATCAGTTAAATAATAAATGTTATTGTCTTATTTATCGACAACTCTAAAGCTTTTGACACAATAAACTCTTTAAAAATGCTAAAAACTCTAGAAAAAATTGGAATAAGAGGAAATTTATTAAATTTATTTAAAGATTATCTTACAGATAGAAAAATATGTACTAAAATAAATAATACATTTAGTAAAACAAAAATTATATCTGCAGGAGTTCCACAAGGTTCCATATTGGGACCTACACTATATATAATCTATGTAACTATAATGAAAAAACTTTTCTCTTTTGTAAAACATTTTGTATTCGCAGATGATAAGGCATTGGTCATATCACACAAAGATCTAAAAATTGCAATTGAACTCTTACAAATTGACTTTAATCAACTCTGTAAATGGTCACATGATGCAGGGCTATTAATAAATGCTAAAAAACTAAAGTAATGCATATAAGATCACCTAATGCCAAATTTCAATTTAATCCTAATATTATTTCTCATAACTTTAATTGCATCCACAAAAATATTCAAATTAACTGTAATTGTGAAAGCTTAGAATTATTTACTGAATATGTGTATCTTGGTGTTACAGTAGATTGTTTTTTTTAAATGGGACAAACATATTAAAAAAACCTGTAAAAGACTCAGATCAATTGCTAGCAGAATGAACACATTATATTTTTCCTATCAATTGATTCACTTAAAATAATTTATATGTCACTAGCAGAATCAATAATAAGATATGGGTTAACAATATGGGGAAATACTACTGTAACCAACCTGAAACAAGTACAAGTTGCACAAAACGCAATTGTAAAATTATTAGTTGTCCCTAACATTTTCAAACAAAGACACAATAGTCCGTTGCTGTTTCAGAGTGCAAAAATTTTACCTGTGAAGGCAATACTATGGTATAAAATTATAATTCAGCATATATTTACCCCGCAGCATAAAGAGAAACTAGATCATAAATATAGCACTAGATTCACGCGTAACGACGGGTTAATAGTTCCGAAATTTAATAATAAGTACGGACAGAGAACGTTCGAATACAACATACCGAAGATATTTAATTTATTACCTGACAATATAAAGCAACATAATTCTATGAATAAGGTTAAATATATGGTGAAAAATTGGTTATTGGAAAAAGAATATTTATTTTGATACTTATGATAAAATTTATGAAAAAATGTTTAAACTGTAGATAAAAGATGTAAATTATAACTTTAAATATATTTGTAAGTAATTATAAGCACCTGCTGTCAAGCCAATTGCAATTGGCTTAGCGGGACTGGATTGTTGATTTATAAAATAAATAAATAAATTTAAAAAAATATATATATATAAAGTGATTATTAAAATAAGTTAATGACTGAAGATGATTAAAACGAACAGTTTTTTTATTTTCACAATCAAAACTATTTTCTGTAACCTTTAACATTATATTCTTTAGCCACAGAAATTTCAACGAATCGCTGAATTGTATTTTGTTGGTAGGTTGCTAATTTCTAGTGCAGCATTGTGATGAAATTCCTTTTGATCTGCGGATTTGTTTTTTGGGTAAGATCAGATATATAAAATGGTGACCCAACAGTTGATTCGCAGACAATTGCCCCCCGAAATGATATTTACTATAAAACTATGTTTTTCGCGCATTATTTACCAATTTCAAACGTTAAATTGACTTCAAAAATACCCTTTATAATAAGTTGCTACGTATTTTAAATGAATTTACAGCGTCGATGTTTGTACTTATATATATTACGCTGGTATATACAGTAAATAGACAGAATAACATTTTATTACATTTGGAAAAATGTTATTCTGTCTTATAGAGCTGGGACCTGCTTAAATAGCTGGGACCAATAACTCTCAAATGATAGAGAAAGTACAAAAAAAGTTTCTGAGATATTATCCCTGGTTATACTCATCAGCCTTTTAGGTGTGCAGGGTATTAATAGTCTCGCCGGTAGAAAGAAAACTGCTTTGTTGACAACAACGTATAATCTTCTAAACAGTAACATCTGTATTCCCGATATAATACTACAATTTGAGTTTTATGTTCCCGACAACTTCACAAGAGCGCGCAGACACAGAACTTTTGTTGTTCCGAGATGCAGGACTAATTTACCATTAGTAATGCGGCTCGGAAAAATGATTCTGTTACTAAATTATCTATTCGTTGATATAGATATTTTTCAACTAAATATTCAACCATTCAAAAACGCTTTTATTAACTTAATAAAATAAAATGTATGTTTATTATTGGTTGTGCATAACTGTAAATATTCATTTAAAATAAAATAACTAAATAAATAATTTTCAAAGTTAATATTCAAGTTCTGCGAAATTCTTATTAAAGTTCTGTTACTATTCATGTACCGACTGTGAAACAATCGGCTCATGATGAAACGATAAGAAAACACGGAGAGAACTTCCACAGAACTAAAAAAAAATTATTTGAAGGAATGTTGAAAATCTGCGAAACAATTATGTACGCATTTGGGGAAATCTCTGATATTGGAACTATTAATTCATGGTGATTTTCCATTTTAATATTAATATTAAAAATAGAGCGCTATATTCAGACCAGAATAAAGATGCAAAAATGTATGTTATTAAATTCGTCCGATTTTTTTTCTACTTCAATAAATACATTTTGGAGATTATATCAAAATTATCTCATTTAATCGATGCACGCCGTTTATAATTCATTTTTTTAAAACGAACTTGGCATCTTCCACTGAGCCTTCTTCTTTTCATCTAATTCATTACAAAATCAAATGATTGCGCAGTTGTCTACAAATGACAGAATGTAGACTTAATTAAACTCGACAATAATTAGAGTTCCTGTACTTAACGGCTTTGAGGTAAGGAAAGGTAATGCTTCCCACTTTAAAATGTCGACCTCTGGGTCGCAATTGTGAAGGGAGTCAATTATTGTCAACGAAATGTTGTAAACTTCAGACCTTATTTTTATTATGAGTTTTGTGACAGATTCAGGCACGAGAAGTAGGGATTTAAAGACCTCTCCGTTTGTTTAGTTTTGCCACATATTAAAAGTTCTATTCACCGTTGGCTATCATCTTTGAATTTCTTGGGCAAGCTTAATTTTAACATGTAAAAGCACAGTAATAGACATAAGGGCATAAAGAATACGGTATAATGGTAAGTTCACAAAAATTGTTCTGGGCCCAAAATGGGCCCTGGTGTAAATTCCAATTATCCCGGATTTTAAGCTAACGTTTGTCAAAATGACAGCATCAAACGCAACCAATCAAACGCAAACCTGTCTCTTTTGAATGTTTGAAAAAGTTAAACAAAGCTGAGATGGTATCTACGTCATCATAGATGACAATCATGGAGACAAATCATGGAGTATTCGAAAAGAGAGTACGTAGTAACTTGCTTCTTACAATACTGATGGTGACCTTTACAATATTATATATATATATACGTATTTAATAACTTAGTATCTATTAGTATGTACATCGATGATTCAGATGTATAATATTTTATTTGTACGCATTCATTAATAAATTTGTAGAATCGAAATAAAAATGCCAGTCAGTGCAAATTTTTATAATTATTTATAAGCACATAATATTTACTTGTACAATCGAAAATGTATGCCTAAAGTAATAATTGAGAAAACAATGATAGAAATCAATTTTGGCAACATTATTTATGTATGAAATATCAATTTAAAGATATTTTATCGAGTTGCCTTGATAATACGTCATTCGGCGACAAACAAAAAACATGGCGTAATAACAATGTATACTCGTACGTGCAAAATTTGAAGATTGATAATTTGTTCTTTCAATTTCCTAACGAGATATACGTCCGAAATCACAATGTTGCATTTCATTCGGATACTCAGTTATTTAACTAAACGCACTTTATCACGACGCGTCGTGATAATTTGCAAAACTAAAATTCACGCACTTTTTCTATAAGGAATAGACTAATAATGTACCACAAAAATAGTTCTACATTATTCGTATTTCCCATGAAATTTTTCGTAAACAGCTGTAGTGTTTTGATGACGTTGTTTCTAACAAAATATTATGCTGAATTCCTGACACGTTTAAGAGAAATCACCTAATATTTTTTTAGCTAGTTGAACGAACCAAAATAAAGCAAGTAGTCAATAATGCCAAAAGATGGCGCCACTTCCGTTCGTAGCTTGCATCCCCTACCAGATATATATATACTCCAGGATTGTTGTCTTTGATATATCTTTACAACATGTTTCACTCACAGATATCACACAAACAGTAAAAAAAAATATGTTTACAAAAAAAATATTATTTAAAAAAAAATATATTCTTATATACAAAAAAATGTGTGGTACATTATTAACGCCCTTCATCTTGCTCAAGATAGCCCAAACATTGAATAAAAAAAATAATCCATCAGGTGACATAACTACAAAACAATGGGGTTAACAAGACAAGACAATGTTTTGACAAGACAATTGACAAGACAAGACAATGACAAGACAATGTTTGCAAGACAATGGGGTTAATTTCTCCCTGTAACTTGCCAAAAACCAATATTTTTCTTAATTATTTTTTTTTTAAATTATTTATTATTTATAATTATATATTTTACACGTTACATAATAAAAATAATAATAATACATCTTAGGTTTTTTACTACTCTTCCATTGAAAGCATTTGCTTGTGTATGGAAAGGGAGTGTACATAAATGTTGTTATTAGTTGGTACTTAAATAATTCATTGTACATAAATACATTTGTGCGGTAGTATTTATTCTGATAATATTATGAATTTAAAAAAAAAAACCATAGTATGGATGACAGAGGATATTTGTAAGATCAATAAAGTGGCAGTAGTTTTTTTCTTAAGAATATTTTTAAAATGTTTCTTGACAGAGAGCAATATTTGGGTTATTTCTGATTTATTCCGGTAGCCCTAGCTAAACCTTTCCTTTTTAACGACTCCTTAATGTGACCTATGAAGTAATCCTATAAGTTTTTCTCTTAATTTAGCCGGAATTACTAATCTATGCGACCAAGAATAATTCCTTACGTTTTGATTAAAAAATCCATTTTACGTCGTTTTTATTCATTCTCTTGGCCAACCTATTTTCATGATTTTTGATTTCAGTTAAAAGAATTTTTTTTTCTATTTCAACGTTAACTTCTTCGTTAAGTTAATTTGTATGCCCTCATTATTTTGAATGAAACACATTACCCCTGAAACAACCTCTTTTTCTTCCGAAATTGGTTCCCCAACAGGTAAACGCGATATGAAATCCGAACAGTGTTATCCGATTTAACATACTGAAAATAAAATATGACATTACAATACCATATCTTTGTAATCTATTGCATGATAATGCTGGTATTTCTTTTTTGTAACAATTTTTATTTTTTTATTTTTTATTTATCTATACTAATATTATAAAGAGGAAGGATTTGATTGTTTGTTTGTTTGTTTGCATCGAATACGCTCCTAAACTACTGAACTGATATATAAAAATTCTTTCACTTTTAGAAAGCTACACTATTTCCGGCTAACATAGGCTATATTATATTAAAAAAAAAATTAGGAAAAAACTTACTAAAACTCCAATAATGTAACCCAAGGTGTAACAAAATTACCTAAAATATTCTTTACATCGCGTGCGCTGCGAAAACAATTGATGATAAATAAAATAATGTACTACGACTTTGTAGAACACATCATTATTTACAAAAAATGTCGCAACGACATATATCTAACTATTATAGTTATGCCACAATAAGTGTTCTTTTATTTTAAAAACTTTATTGAAATGCCGACGCCAGAAAAGACTCTTTATTTGTATCTTGGTATAAATCCTTATCAATTCGACATTCCATTTGAAAGATATCACGAGTTTAAAAATGTAAGTATTAAACGATTTAAGCGTCACTGGGGTACGGACCGTACGGGAGGACACAAACAAACAATCAAATCTTTCCTCTTTATAATATTAGTAAGTATAGATATATTAGCGGCAGGGAGGAAAGGCAGGGGGGAAGGGGAACTGGGAAGGTGGGGTACGCGGGAGGGACGACGAGGGTGAAGGAAGGTGGGGAAGGTAGAAGGGGAACGTGGAAGGGGAAGGGGAAGGGGACTCGGGAGGTGAACGGGTTTCGCAAGAGAAAGGACATTCAGGGAGAATCAATTTATTTCTTTGCATTGCAACGCGTGCCGTGCTTTGTGCTTTGAGTTTTAGCTTTAAGCTTTGAACTTTAAGATTTGAGCTTACATTTTTTAGCTTTAAACTTTGAGCTTTATGCTTTCAGCGTTAAGCTTTAAGCTTTATGCGTTGAGCTTTAAGCTTTGAACTTTACGCTTTGATATTGAATATTGAGCTTCGAGCTTTGCGCTTTAAGCTTTGAACATTAATCTTTTATATTGAATTTTGGGCTTTGAGCTTAGTGCTTCTGTTTTGAGCTTTGTGCTTTAAGCTTTAACTTTGAGCTTTAAGTTTTGAGCATCGAGCTCTTACCTTTTAACTTTGAGCTTTGAACTTAAGTTTAGAGCTTCGATATTAGGCTTAAATCTTTTGGCTATGAGCCTTAATTTTTGAGCTTTATGTTTTAAGCTTTTCACTTTAAGCTTTGATTTAAGTTTTTTGCTTTAAGCTTTAGTTTTGAGCTTTTTGCTTTGAGTTTTAAGCTTTAAACGTTGAGCATTGAGCCTTAACCCTTGAGTTTCAAGCTCTGAACTTAACCTTAGAGCTTTGATATTGAGCTTTATCTTCAACCTTTATATTTTGAACTTTTGCTTTAAGCATGAGCTTTAAGCTTTGAGCCTTATGTTTGAGCTTAATGCATTGGGCTTTAAGCTTTCAGCTTTGAGCAAAGCATAAGGCTTCATCTTAAATATTTAAAAATGAATGCTTAAAGCTTAAATCTCAAAGCTTAAAGCTCAAAGCTTATAACTAAAAGCTTAAAACTCAATGCTTCAAGCTTAAATCTCAAAGTTTATAGCTCAAAGCTTAAATCTCAAAGCCTGAAGCTTAAAACTAAAATCTTAAAGCTCAATGCTTAAAGCTTAGTTCTCAAAGCTTAAAGCTCAAAGCGTATAGTTCACAGCTTAAAGTTCAAAGCCCAAAGCTTAAAGCTCAAAGCTTAAAGCTTAAAACTCAAAGCTTAAAGCTCGAAGCCATAAGTTAAAGCTCGAAGCTGAACCGTTCTAAAAATAGGCGTATTTTATAGAAAGTAACAATGTTTCCGCTTTGCAATAAATCCCACATTAATGGAATATTTGTAAAACGTATCCTAAAACTTAAAACAAGTTTTGAAATGTGATGAAATACGCTTTAAAATGGTATAATTAGAAATAACGATTAAATTTTTAAATGTAAAAATTTAGAATGAAAACCTCAAAAATGTTTAAAAAATGCTCAGTTCACATTATTCTCATTAAAATTACTAATCTATAAGGAAAATATGTTTGTTTCTGTATATAATAATAATAGTTGGATAATTTGTAGAGCGCCGTTTTTTGTGAAAAATCACCTCAAGGGCGATATGTATCTGAGATGTTTTGCTTTGCTAAACCGTTCATCCGATTGCGATGAATCTATGAGGATTTGATGGGTGCATGCCCGCAATGGTTTTTATACATATATTGAGTTCTAGCATCATCTGGGACCTATGGGAAATGATAAGCAGAGCAATTTTTTTTCTTTACTAAGTGGCATAGCAACGCATGCCGGGGGCTTGCTATTGTATTTAAATGGCTGTGTCAGAATTTGGTAAATTGAATTATGTAAAAGAAAGTACCTACTCTACAATCCTAAAAAATCTCTACTAATATTATTATTATTGTACGCACATAACTTCCGAAATTGGATAATTCTGCACCAAATTGGATAATTCTTCTTTTACTACTGGTGAGCTCTGGCATAATAACATGTGTATAAAAAAAATGCTGAAGGTGGCACGCGAGCTGTTTGAAAACTGAATGTACCGGGAATGAATGTTTGTAATGCGGGAGGGGGAGGGGAACTCGGGAGGGGGATTGGAGTGGGGAGAGGGAAGGTGGAAGGAGCGGAGTGGGAACGCGAGGGGGCAAGGAGCCGAGTGAGAGGAAGGGGAGGCGGAAGGGGAACGAGACGAATAAGAAAGGATGCGCAGAGAGAAACAATTTCTTTATTAAATGGCATAGCAACGCATGCCGGGTACCAGCTATTATAAATACAAAGTAATTAGAGAGATCTCGTTCTCCCGAGATCTCGGCCTTTTTTAGCGAGATTGATCTCGGACGAAAAAAGGGCGAGATCTCGCGAGTTTAACGAGATTGCACTGAGTGCATTGGTATATTTTTGGTAATTAATCTGTAATTTTTAATAGTCTGACTAATTGGTATATTTTGTTAATCTGTAATATCTTATGGATCTACTGAGTGTAGTTTTATTTAATTGATAATAATATCTCAGTTTAATAGTCAACTCAACTTAGATAATAAGTTTAATTTTTTTGACTTCTCGTTGTTTTCTTTGTTATAAAAGAAATGTTTTATTATTAAAAGATTTCGTTTGATATTAGAAGAGAAGACTGGTTTTTTCTTTCATTTGTTATTTGACAGATATGTACGTCAAAGTTTAGTACTTAGAAGTTTATTAAAAAATTATAGACAAATACGTCAAACAATGTTTGATGCATAAAATCTTTTGAAAAATTCGTGAAAATAAATGTTTATCTAATAATACTTATAATTTTTATTATTTTTTTCCTAATTTATTCAAATATTGTGATTATTTGCAAAAAAAAACACACAAAACTGCCAATCTCGCGAGATCTCGAAATTGGCGAGATCTCGCAATATTGTTATTCATAAACTCGCGGGATCTCGCTTGAGCCCCAATCTCGCGAGATTCGCAAAATTTCCTAAAAGTAATATGATATGACAACAAAAATAAAATATTATACAGAAAAAAGAAAAGTCCCAATAAACTACTTTTAAGCAGTTTGTCGATGGGTACTTTTACTTTGAAGATATAAATAAACTCATTTTACTTTGTTAGGCAATTAGAATTTTTGTGTTAGTTTTAGACAAATTATTTCTTTCGGTGAGCCAATTCTTCAACATAGTATTTGTTTTACCATTTGTGCATTTTTTAATTTCGGCAGGTAACATATTTAAGCAATTACGTATCATGTAGTCTAGCGTTCTTTGTCCATATTTGTTTAAATGCTTAGGTACAATGTGATGGTGACCGGCCAACTCGGAATGAAACCAACTCAGAACCATCTCAGATAAGTCATTTAGAGTGATAAAATAATATAAATAAAAAATTGGTTAAATAGGTTAAGTTAGGTTAGGGTTATCGGCTAATTTAAAATTATTTATTTATCACTCTAAATGGCTTATCTGAGATGATTCTGAGAGTTGGTTTCATTCCGAGTTGGCATGGAACCAATGTGACATAATGTTGATTATCAACCTCCAATATAAATTATTTGCCGTGGATATATTAAAAAAATTCTGAAATGCAAAACAATTAAAGTTGCCTGTAGATGAAAAAAAAATTTCTGCTTCTGATAGTTTTCGTGAAATAAATGCAATCGGTCTTTGAACTCCATTTCCACGGACATGAAGTAAAATACCACCGATTCCTTGTAAACTGGCATCCGTCATTATTTTAAATTGTATTTTCGGACCATAATGTGCTAACACTTTGTTACTACACAATATACCTTTTACTTTATTGAAAACTTCAATACACTTTTGATTGATATCAAACTTTGTGTCTTTCGTTGGTTACCTGTGTAAAGGTTCTAATAAATTTGAAATATTCGTAATAAACATTCTGTAAAAATTAATTAAACCCAACAAGCTCCACAATTCAGAGATATTATTTGGTTTCAATGCTAATTCGATAGCATCTGTTTTATTGACCGAAGGTCGATAAACATCTTTTGAGATTTCAAAACCTAAATAATCAATTTTTGACACAAAAAATAAGCAAATTTCTTTATTTACACGAAAATCACAATCTTATGAATCTTATCTGGTTTGAGTTTCAATTTAACTTTATACTTGTTAAATTCTCCTAATTCATAAGGTAAAAAGATAATTAATTAAATCGATTGCAAAATTTAAAAAAAACTTGAAAAAAAAGCTAACTCCTACGATGTAAATGGCAAAAAAATAACTCACTAATCAAAGGGTTAAGTGCCACACATTGCCCGCTATAAAAAGTATGAATCACATGTTACTATAAACCTTATCTATTATTTATCCATTAATATATAGTTTGTGACACATGTGTATTATAAATGGACACACAGTCTGTAATACACAATTTAAAAAATATATAATATTTTAATAAAAAAAATTTTAAAAATATGACAACACGCCTAGTTTGCGCGCCCTGTTTGGCGAAGATTGGTTAGTTGGTTAGTACGAAATTGTAATCATGTAGAGAATATTTATAAGGGAAAGCGCGCAGTCAAATATAGGCGCAACAAATATTGTCAGCAACTGGCTTAGCGTGTTGTGATAACAGTGATAACATTAACAGTTAGGTAAAATTGAGATTAACACGTTAACAAAATCCTTTTTCTGAATCCCACGGCTGAAGTGGTTCTAAGCAAAGGTAAATAACTGATGATGTATGTTAAATAATCGTTTGAGTTATTCCCGAACATGACACCAAGCTCGTGTTAACACATGTGTTGACATTACTGTAATTCAGTTCCTATTCACCGGGTTTGCATGCTAATTAAGTGTTTAATTACACTGGAGGTGGTAATAGCTTATTCTGATTAATCATTGGAAGAACTTACGTTTTTTTTAATATTTGCACAAACAAAATCACGTTCAAATATCCAAAGGGGGTAAAAAATTAAATATCGTCGGTAAGCCTCAGGTAATGATCATGTAAATATTTAAGATTTTTTTAACGATCGAGGAAAATGTATAGGTCTATAAAAATAAACATATATTTTTTTATCGATATTTCTAATTAGCTTTACTTACTTTTATTTAACAATCTAAACTTATTGGTATCGTAACGTATTTAAAAAAAAAATTCAAAAGTATTTCGGTAGCGAATGAGCGATCAAGTTTATTTCTAAAAAGTGGGACCCTATTTTAAACTTGTTTTGGCTCAAATTTTCCAGAATCATTACGACCATCTTTCAGTATTTTCTTTAGCAATAAAGTAAGGTTTTACAGCTTCTCATAATAACTTCCAACAATATAATGAAGAACAAAATATTTTGGGACCTAGAAGTAATGCGATACAAACACTGCGTTGACAAACAGTAAGGCTTCCACGAAATATTAATTATTTTTATTACGTACATTTTTAAACTTTTAAAAAACAAAGTTACATCGCAGAATTTAAAAGACGGTATTTTTTTATGTGTTTATGTTACAACATCTTAGAATTTGTTACAAAAATGGTACCTTAATTAAAAAAGCCAAGAATATTGTAAATTAATCTATGTCCAATGTTCATCCAACTCTTATTATGGAAAAAACACCTGTTTGACGACATAATATAGGTATGTTTACCAGATAGAACAGTGGTCACAGCCACATACGGAAGATGTGTTGGTTGTTTATTAAATGGTTCATGGAGCGGCGGTTCCCACACCTGCCTCCCAAATTGTAAAAGTTTTAACGTTATTTTGCAATGCATTGCAAGTCTTGCAGCCAAATTTTAAGGTTTATTAATGTATTTTAGCATTAATAATGAGTGCATTGAATATTAAATACAGCTTAAACCATCTAAGTCAGTGGTTTTCAACTTTTATTAGATGAGACCCCTTGCTAGTAATAAAAAAAATCACAATCTCTCAGACCCCTCGACTTTTTATGTGTTCAAATCAGTGACAATCAACCTCTTCAGCCGTAGGACAAATATATCCATTTTCAATTTTAACGCGGGCCATGGGTGGTAAGGTACACATAGCTTTATGTGGTTAAATGTGCAGTCGGTGGTGTCGCCATTTTAAGGGGTTAGGCCACCCTAGAGGCCGAAAAAATAGGCTATTTTAGGATTTTTTTTCCAGAAATACTACAAAATAAATCGAGATTCCAATATTAAGCATTTATTAAACATATTAGTGACTTTACATAAAAAAATTTTTGAAGCAATTAATTTCAAAATGGCGGCTGTCCAGCGTTTTTCCAATGACGTCTCCGTTTTTTTAGGGTCCATTGCCGGACACACAACTCCTGTAATTTTTGTTTCGTGAGGGTCACCACATCCACTTTGAGAACCACTGGTCTAAGTGGTTAAGGAGATTAAGGGCAATTTCTCTTGGTGGGAAGCCCGGGCAGAATTGCGACCTCTCTGCATAACACGAGAAATCTAATAAATTTGTAATTAAACACGTTTCATAGTTAATTGCACCTTAACGTCGGGTGGTGAAAAATAATGAAGTTATCTTAAGCATTAACGCAGACGTATGGCTTTTCATAGAACCACAGTCGAGGAGTTGCGTACCTATAGTTTTTATTAACTTAACGGGAGATTTCAAAATATTTTTTTCCCATTTATTCATTTAAGCCAGCCCTTTTCAAATACTTCGTATTTGCTTTTATTCTTTGATGTTGCTTGTATTTTTCTCTCTACTTTCTTGTAATTCATCTATATTTTCTCAATTTCTTTCTGAAAAATCTATGTTCATGTACATTGTTGAAGTGTTGTGATATTGATTGGAAAATTTATAGGACCATAAGAATGGATTTAAAGATATATAAAAAAGTTAACAATTTGTTTTTTGTTGGGTTTGATTCGAGGACTTAGGAACATGTGTTTTTACAAGCATAACGTCATCAAACTGCTTACATAATAAAAACGGCTGAAGAAGACCTAGGTTGGGTCACATCCTTCCATTATTTATCGACAATATCAGAGGTCTATCCATTTTTAACAACGCTGCTTTTTAAAACTGTTTTATTACCAGAACCAGAAGTTCAAAATTATATTTACAACTTCTGATTCCGAGGTGGATTTGAGAAATAGCATTCGTGAATAGAAAAATGTAGACTCGTCCGGGCATTGGTTTTTCACAAATTGTCATGGGGCGTGGAAACACGAACACTTAGAACCAGCAAAATAAATTGAATGGACGCTTTCCAAATATTACAATGGAGAAAAATGCTCAGGATTTCATGGACAGCCAGACGTCCAAATGTGTTCATTCTGGAAGAGCTAGGCATCCAAAATAGGCTTTCAGCTATCAGCCTACAATGTATTTTTTTTTAATATGTTGCTCCAGCTTGGAGAAACGTATAGTCACTGGCAAAGTAGAAGGCAAAACAAAGAGAGGCAAAACAAACTAATCTACTCGAGTGACCTATGTCCGGTACTGTTTGTTGCTCGTCAAACTGAGGACTCCAACTTGTACAAACTTATAGTCACTGGCAAAGTTGAAGGCAAAACAAGGACAGGAAAGTCACCAATCCACTGGAGTGACCGCAGCTCGCGGTACGTCAGTGTCCGGTACGTCAATTGCAGTCGCAGCTTACCACGAGGACCGCGGGGAAAGGAGGATACTTGACCACCAATGAAATTGAAGTAGGGGTCACGATCCTCTGCAATGAGGAACCGAAATAAATAGAAATATAATAATTAATTCGTAATAAAAATAGAATCAAAGCATCCAAAATGGTTTGACAAGGAATTGATCCAATTAACAGTTAAAAAAAAATTACATAGAAAATGTAAATTAGAAGAAATTTAAAGCAGACAGAGAGTGATATCATGTTTTGTGAGCGTTTACCGTATTTTTTAAATATTATTATTATATTATAATGTAGTTATGTTCTTCTTATAATTACTAAATTTGTGTTATTTCCCCAAGATTACAATTACTTACAAACGTTACTAACAAACTCAACATTTTATTCTTATTATAATTATTAATGGACATTTGTCCTAAATAAATAAATAAATACTTTTCGTAGTATACTATTTCTCGTCTTGCGTGGTGGAGTATTTTGTTTTTATTTAATTTCGTTCTTGACTTTGCTTTTGTTTTAGATTTTGTCTTGATTTTGTTTTTTGATTTTATTGTGGTTATTTAGATGTTCTTTGTAATAAATAAATAAAAAAACATATGTAAAAGCCCAGCCGGGGTGACATTAAATAATAAATAAATATGTAGGAAATAAATATTCTGAAAAACACGTATGTTAGAACGGTATATTTATATGTAAAAGTATGAAAACTCTTTATTTACTTTTAAGCTTAATAACTTGGAGGTGCGCAGTCTCCTTCGAAGGTCACGAAATACCGTGTATTTGCCAAATAACATTAGATGTTGGCAAATTCCTAGAAAAACTTAATGCTTTCTCTAAAAGTTTAAAATTTGACTTTCTCTAAAAAAAACATTATTATAATTCAACGTGTTTCGCTGTTCAATTTCTCTGATATTCATTTATGGCTGGTTTCAAAGTTTCCCTGCGATGTTATTCCATGTAAATTTAATTTTCGCTCTTCATTGAAACATCGTGTTATTTGACAGAAATATTTAATCTTTTTGACGCCTGTCTTGTTTTACACCCGACTGAAATGTGATTAAGAAACGAGTGACGACATGTCTGTCAACACGCCGTCAAATAAACAATTTACAGTTGTTATTTCGTCGTACAATATTTTGTTTGTAATGCGTCTCAATTATATAGCACGCAGGTGATGGTATTACGTTTAATCAACATATTATTAGACTCTGTCACAGAGTTTTCTAGGCGGCTAAGCAACATTTAAACACTTCCTTGGTAATAAAGTATGGTTTTTCGTAGGACTAGCAGCAAAATACGGCACGCTAACTCCATTTTTCCGCTCTTTGGCTACTTGAGTGAGGCTCTTCGACGAATGACGTCTATGTTTAAAATACATTTTATTTTCTTAATTTTTAATAATATTTTGTAGATCCAAAAATATATTTCATTTGAAAATAAAAATTAAATTTGATATGTAGTTTCTATTTTGGCACCGCCGCACAGTGGTTGCAAATGCTTATTATCGTCTCATAAATCTGTAAGTTCTTTGTTTCTTATCAAAAAAAAAAATTTGGTGTGCTGATTAAAAATTAAACAATCTTTATGTTTCATATTTTATATAGTAAATTATTATTTTTTTGATATTAAACATGTCGTTTCAAAAACAATTTATCCTTATTTAGTACTGCGACACGGTAATTTTATGATAAAAAAGAGCCTGATAAAAACCGCTTTTTGACGCTCTTTGGCGAAAAATCTGCAATTTTTTCTTTCAAGCTTAGCAATGATTAACTCAAAAGCTTTAAATTTGTACCACGAAATATTTCACATTTTGATTCAAATAAATATCTCAGTATACAAAAGTACAAAAAAAAAATTTTTCCAACGGATAAAAATTAAGCAACCATTTGTCTTATTAAAACCACTATCTGAAAGAAAATGCACCTTTTTTGATTTATGAGACGGTCTTGTTCCGGGCCATTCCATAGTGCGCCGCCCGGGGAAACATTTATTGGATAACCAACACATCTGCCAAAGGTCACCCCAAGGGGTTCGCTACGTTTGGTGTCTTGAGCAGTGGTACGTGGGTTCATGAGGTGAGGTTTGTCTAGGTCTTGGCGGGGGATGCGTCAACTCACCTTCTGCGTGGTGGGACAGGTCAAGAGACTGGTTGAGGGAGGCCTTTTGACCTTTCCAGCCGGATACTCTCGACCCATCGCATTGCACCGCAATGGAAGTGATGGATTCATAAGTCCGTCATTCCTAGATACAATGAACCCCAGATTACTACACATCTCTCATACCGCTTTTCTTCCAAGAACTTCCTTTACTTCCTTCCCTTAAGGCGGCGCTTCCACGCTCAAAAAGAAGAGGATGGAGAGATATGTAATTACGAATGTTGGACAGAGCACGCTAATATTTTGAATGATAAAATTGAAGCGAAAATGGTGAAAACGCCTAATAAACATGACTCGTTTAAAATAGAGCAAAAATTTCGTGGAAGGCATCTTAAGTATTTAAAGAAACAAAGTGAATTTTTTGAAAGTTTAACTTGTAAAATAATAGAAATAGATTTGTTTTTGATAATTTTCGGAGCGTAAAGTCTTGATTATCCAACAATATTGTAAAATAATATTTACATCAATTGTGAGAAAGTAGGTACTAAAATTTTGTATTCTTTCGCGGCGAATTTTAAAAAAATATTTATGTTGAAAGTCTGAACGAAAGAGAAAATCAGAAAATGACTAGATAAAAAAAATCCAGTTCAGTTCACACGCGGTTGAAGTGAAACTTTCGCCCCCCATTCTTAACCAATAGGAGCCTTAAAAAGTGAGGTCGAGGTCATAATCAAAGCGGCCAATGAGCGCAGTTTGACGCTTTGTAGTAGGTACTGTAATAATAATAAGATTTTTTTCCGGTATGTGGGGAAGTTAGTGCAGTCCCACAAATTTTTTTTTTTTTACTAAACTTACAGAACTGTGACCCATGCTGTAAGCGCTCCAAGAGACAAACTGAACCACTATGTTCTGTTCTGTCCAACTTCCCATATTGGGGGTGGGTTGGACCTTGTCCCCACTATGTCTCTAGTGTCGCGATCCTAGAGCGGAGCCTCGCTGACCACCCGCGCCACCCCTGTGGACTGGTGCTGGTCTGAAGGACGACAGTGGGTATTTGGGGACATTCCGCCCTTCCTCCGACCACCCGACGCTTTTGTCCCCAGGGTCTTTGGGCGTTTTACCCCATTCTCCTATTTACTTTCATCGTGGCACCACCGGGAGGTCGGCTGAGGGGCGCGGTAACCGGGTGCCGCTCTTGTCTGCCTGATCACCGACACACTATCACCAGGACAGCCGGGTGGCCTGCGCCGCATCGCCCCTTCTTCACAAACCTGTGAACTTTTTCTATCTCCTTATTGTTTTCATTATTAAATTTTTTTTTATTAATGATTAAGTACTGTTCATTATGTACATGAGCTAGGATAGGCAAAATGCCTACTTCTTGTTTTCTTTCTTAGAAATATTATTATAAATATTAAAATATTATTATGAAATGTTATCTGATAATTATATGTTATGAGCGCCTTATGTAGCTCCTTTGTTTCCAAATTTTTTTTTTTTTTACTGTTTTTCTTGTATACTGATTTTCTAGTATTCAAAAATAACAAAATCGCTACTAGATTTAGGCAGGACGGAGTAAGAAATACTATAAAAAAATGCTATCTGATAATTACGTATTACGAGTGCCTGATATTTTTTTTGTTTCCCAAATGTTTATTTTCTTTTCACTTACTGTTTTTTTTTAATTTCTTTTCCTTTACTGTTTATATTGTATACTTACTTTTTATTTACTATATTTCTTTTGTTTCCCAAATGTTTATTTTCTTTTCCTTTACTGTTTTTATTTTCTTTCCCTTTATTGTTTTTGTTGTATTTTCTTTCTTTACTTACTTCGAAAATACTTTATGTTGTATATTCGATGCTATCCTAGAACGTAGTACTCTACTGTATCATATATTATAAAATATTGCAAATGTATAAAATATTGCAAATTTCTTCTATTTGCGGATGACCTCAAACTTTTGATGGAAATAATCTGTCACCAGGACTGCTTAAAAATGCAATCTGACCTTGATGTTATAGCAGAATGGTCAGATAAAAACAAATTAGAATTCAATATTAAAAAAATGTGTAACAATGACATATACCCGCTCCCAGAAGCCCGTAGTTTTTGAGTACACCATTAAAGGGAAAACGTTATGTCGAGTCAATAGGGGTGCCCGGGTTCATAGGGTGAGGTTTGTCTAGGTCTTGGAGGCGGATGACCAGGACACACTGAACCCCAGATTCCTACCCACCCCTTAAACCCTTTTCCTTCCCAGAACTCTCCTCTCCTTCCTTTCCTTAAAAAAACCCACCACAAAGCATCCCCAAAGATGACATAGGCCCTGAGGGAAGTTATTTTCTTCAGGGCCTCCTGTGTGGAGTTCATGTAAAAAAAAAAAAAGCTTTAAAGATCTTGTTATCGTCTTTGATCCCAAACTGACATTTTCCGATCACATATCACGGCTCACTCCAGCATGCTACAAACTCCTGGATTTTGTCATCAGAATATGTAAGCAATTTGATGACACAAATGCAATGATAGCCGTGTTCGATGGCGTCATAAGAAGTAAGCTGGAGTATGCTAGTGGTGTGTGGACTCCGCACCAGACTAAATATATTAATATGCTGGAACAAATCCAGAAAAAATTCCTTAGGTACGTGTATATGCGAATGCACGGAACTTATCCGAGGTTCATGCACCATATAGAATTACTTGAGGCAACAAATAGATTTAGTTCGGAAACTACACGTTATGCAAATCTTGCAATTCTTAGTTTTAACATAATCCATAACTATATTGACAGCCCATTCCTCTTGGAATGCTGCGGTTTATACGTGCCTCGACGACTTGTTCAAAATACCATACGGCAGAACAGATGTTCTAGCACAGCATAGCATAACAAGAGGAATGGTACTGTTGAACGAAATATCAAAAACACTAGATATATACAACTCTTCTTTAGATAGATTTTTTTGTATAATGATCATTTTCTTAGGTGTTAAGATTGTCAAAAGGAGAAAATTGTACGGTAATTGGATTATTTATCTGTTGTACAATTAAA
Source organism: Glyphotaelius pellucidus (assembly GCA_936435175.1). Taxonomy (NCBI): domain Eukaryota; kingdom Metazoa; phylum Arthropoda; class Insecta; order Trichoptera; family Limnephilidae; genus Glyphotaelius; species Glyphotaelius pellucidus. Next base: position 37,433,417 of record OW386538.1, on the reverse strand, counting down.
AAAAATTAAAAAAAAAAAATTATAATAATAATAATAATAATAATTAGGTAAATGGAATTTGTGAATCTTACTTAATACTACATATATTAATCATCATGTACCTAATATATACGAAACCTGTCAATTTGACTGTCCTAGAATGGGAGTCCTTCCTAGTTGGACAGTCAAAAGCTTCCTTGTACTGTTAATGTGTTTTGATAACAAATAAATAAATATGTAATTATACATGACAAACGAAGAAGCAAATGATAAAATAACAGTAATTGTAAAGGAAAACAAAAAAAAGTAATAATAATAAGCCCTTAGAGTTCTGTGATTACATTAGGAGCTAGTAGTGCAGGCGCTAGAGGTAGGTAGTTGAGTATGCAACATGTGAGGACCGAATTCCACCAATGAATTTGAGTTAAAAATGGTCAAAGATTAAGAATGTGGATCCTGCCAGTCAATTTTTTGGTCCATTTTTTTTTAACCCCTCTACTCTTATTTGTAAAGGGAATGTATTGAGTACATGATATTAAATCATTTTAATGATTATTTCACTTTTTATTTATAGTTTTTTCTAATTGTAAAAGCGAGGATGGATTCTTGAATGTAAAAGAAAACGAAAACAAAAGTAATAATTTAAAAAAAAAGATATACGTATTTATAAAAACAGCGAAATTAAACGGAAATATGCGTAAAGTGGGCAAACAATTACTCATTTTTATTTAGACATTCGTTATTATACTTTTACAAAGAGAAATACAAGATATTTCTGATTTTTTGCAACTGAAAGACATTGTACGACAATTTGGAGTACATTTACGAGGTTGAGTTAAGGGGTATTCTAGTCTAGAAGCATTAATTGTAGGTGTGTTTTTAGGTGCAATGAAAAAAAAAAACAATAATATTTTTGTAGCCATAATTTTGCCAAATATGGATTAAACATTAAAGAATACATTAAAAAAAATCAAACGAAAAAAAATTAAAAAATTTCAAGTTACAGGGTGTTGAAGTAAGGGATCTCAAAATGATGGCGCCCCCTGGTTGACACGATTGCAACCCTCCTAGTAATCCGAAAAGAAAAAAACAAATTTATTTTTAATTCAAACAAATACTGCTGTGACATGAACCTCGGAGAACTCAAAATTTTTTTTTTCGCAAAATGGCGGCTGTCTGAAAAAAGTGACATTTTTTTACCAGGTTTTTTGACTTTCCGTTTTTTTTTAGAATAGTAAAAATAAAATTTTTGCTATAGTTCTGGATCATGCAATAAAGTTATGTATAGAGAAGGCTCACATCAAATTTCAAGTAAATTGGTTTAGTTGAACTTGAGATATCGTGTCAACCGTCTCGAAAAAAATAGTTTTGAGAAAAATGTGTTTAAAATTTTGTTCTATTTAGATTTTGGTTAGATTCTGTCTTAACTGCGAAATTAAAATGGTTATTACTTTTATAAAACTTTAAATAACTTTTAATGCGAATTTCGAAAAATCCATTCAAGGAGATATTTTTTAAAATATAAACTTTATTTTAGCCATATTTTTGAGACCCCCCACTTCAGCATCCTGTAACTTGAATTTTTTTTCATTTTTTCATTTGAATTTTTTTTTTATGTATTCTTTAATATTTAATAAATATTTGGTAAAATAATGGCTACAAAAATATGATTGGTATTTTTTATTGCACCTGAAAAAACACCTACAATTTATTCTTCTAGACTAGAATACCCCCTTAATTCAACCTTATAAATGTACTGCAAATTGTCGTACAATGTCTTGTAGTTGCAAATAATCAGAAATATTTTGTATTTCTCTTTGTAAATGTATCAATAACGAATGTCTAAATAAAAATGAGTAATTGTTTGCCCACTTTACATATATTTCTGTTTAATTTCGCTGTTTTTATGTATATATATGTTTATCTTTTTTTTAATTATTACTTTTATTTTAGTTATCTTTTTCATTCAAGAATCTATCCTCACTTTTACCATTAGAAAAAACTATAAATTTTGGAGGTTACGGAACTTTTGGGAATTTTGTGGGGAATTCGAACATCTGTTGTGGGTATTTTAGTAACCTAGTGTTCCAAAGATTGTGATTCCTTTGATAAATCACGAAAAGTGAGGTTTTTTAAGAGAGCTCCAACGGACCATTTTTGACATTTTTGCAAAGAAAGAACACGCATGCTTAGAGCACTTCTTCCGCCCGCTAATCCAGTAGCAAGTTCAATACTAGCAACGTCGCTGACACACTTGCCGCTACGTAGCATTTACTTATTAGTAGCTTGCTCTCGTGCTCGTGCGTGAAAGACTATTTCAGATTCAAAAAGTTCCTTGAAATGGCTTTAGTCATGTTCAGTGACCAGATCTGAATAGCCACATGTATCTCAATCTTTACACAATCCATCTTTTTCCCCTACCCATGTCCATCAGCCTCACGTTGCTCCTATAAAAGGGATACCAGAGTCCTACTAGCTTAGGACAGTTGTGTCTCTTATGCAATAAGGGGCCATCCATAAATTACTTCACACGAATCTCATGATTTTTTTATCCCTCCCCCCGTCCTTGTCACACATCGTCACATTTTTGAGACCCCCTACCCCCTATTGTGACTTGACATATTTTGTAATTTTACATCTAAAAATAATCAAAATTCAGATTTTTACATATGACGTCACAGAGCTGATGACTTCCCCTTGTCACACAATGTCACACTTCTCTACTCCCCTCCCCCCCTTAAGGTGTGACGTAATTTATGGATGGCCCCTTAATCATAATTAAGTAACTTATCTTGATTATTTACGAAGAGTGGAGAAATTTCTAAAAAAATACAAAATATCTTTTCCAACTACGTAGGTAAGGGAGAAAATTTAAATGAAGAAAAATCTAAATTTTTACTTTTTTTAAGGTTTTGGATTAGATACCTACCTACTAAATCTGATTGGACGGGTAGTTAGCACGTTGTGAAATTATCGATCTTAAGTAACATGCAGGCCGATACATGGGCCGATTAGATTGCCTTGTTTATTTTGGCAGGGAAACAGTGTATGTGAGACATCTAACATTATTACATCCATATAAATTACTCTAGAGGAGGCCTTCACCAGTCGGATCCACTGGGTAATGTGGGAATTTCCCAAGTAGAATTATGACTTCGACTACAGTGGTTTAGGAGTGGTTTGATGTTAGAATAATTTACCCGTTTAAGAAGAATCCCAGCAACTAATCTATGTTGGGAGATCGGTAATTTTGTAGGCTGATTACAACTAAAATGTATACAACTGGAATGTGTACTACTTAAACTTGTATTACTGAAATATGTACAACTTAAATGTGTACAACTGAAATGTATACAACCGAAATGTGTACTACCTAAATGCGTTTTACTGAAACGTGTACAACTTAAATGTGTACTTCTAAAATATGTACTCTTAAATACGTTCTACTTAAATGTGTACTACTGAAATGTGTATTGCTTAAATGCGTACTACTTAAATGTGTACTGCCGAAATGTGTACTGCTTTAGTGTACATTACGGAAATTTGAACTACTTAAATGCATAATACTGAAATGTGTGTAAATGAAATGTGTACTACTGAAATGTGTGTAAATGAAATGTGTGGCACTAAATGTATACTACTGAAATGTGTACTACTTAAATATGTACTACTGTTTTTCCACTTTTCGTTTTAGTTTTTTTCCATTAGTATTTTTTTTCGTCTTTTTCGTTCTTTCATTTTTTCTTTTTTTTATTTCTTATAAATTTTAATAACAATATTTTTTTCAAAAATATTTATTTTTATGTATTTATATAATGTAATAGGTAATGTGTATATTTTATGTACCTGTCTCAATTTAAAAAAAAAAAAGGAAATATCAAAAGAACCCGTTGACAACCTGATATCAATCAATTTAACAATCATTGGGATTGAAAAATATAAATAAATAATAAAGGAATTTATTAATAAAAAAATAATAATAAAACTGAAATGTGTGCTGCGTAAATGCGTATTACTTAAATGCGTACTACTGAAATGTGTAACGCTAGAAATATTTCGATTCTCACGCCTTCAAAATTTAAAATTGAGCGTCTTATTTGTACGAGGCAAGTAAGCGAAAAGGTGTTTTTATTTATTTTGTGCATTGTGTGGTTTACTTTTATATTTTTTGTTATGTAAATAATAATTTTATTGTAATTCCAATACATAGAAAAGCCACTAAAAGCTTTAATTTATCCGTAATATATTTTTTGATGTTCATAATGTAAACGATTCGTCGTTAAGATTAATCTAAATCATTGACCTAGTATACCCTAGACAAGCCGTCTCATAGTAAAAATCTGAAAAAACATAACCCCAAGTATCAGTAATTTCGCAATACAACTCTCCTTCGAATTCCGCCGTCTTGCATGCGAATTCTCGGCAATATGAAACTGAGCACCGACTTAATCCCATGGTGTAATTTTTGAACTAATACATCGATAGGTGATCACGTGTTGCATGCGTGGACATTTAGACAAGCTGTGTTGTATAAAAATGGTTTTTAAAGTGGGGATCGCGAGACATTCATAAATTTAATTAGACAAAAATATTTTTTTACTTTATTATGACAAGCGATTCAATTTCGGAGGCGAGTATGGGTACCGCCGCCTCGGGAACCATTTATTGGATAACCAACGCCTCTGCCATAGGTCACTCCAAGTGGTTCGCTACGTTTGGTGACTAGGCAGGGGTGCCCGGGTTCATGGATTGAGGTTTGTCCGGGTCTTGGCGGCGGATGCGTCTGCAAATTTTTAAATTTTATTTTTCTGTTGAACGTATGGCTCGTTGTCAACCACCAAGCAGCAATTTCGTCGGAGTGTCCTGTCGAAAGCGGTGTACACTGCAAACCATACTTTAGATTCGTGTACAAAAACTTGTACACAGTCCCGTATATGTATATATTGATCATGAGTTTTAAAATAAAAAAAATCCATTCATCGTTTGCTTGAAAATAATGACGAAAAATTCACCCTTTTACCGCTCACGCACCGTGGGCTGCCCAGGTTGGTCGCTTATCATTAACACAGTGATGAGCAACCAGCAGCCCGCAAGCCCATTTACTGCTTTCCGGACTTTTGACTACAAAAAATATCAAAAAAATTGCACTAAAAAATATTCAAAGGCTTCTGTTATGTTTTTTAAAATGTCTTAGCCGAAAACTATAATCTTTCTTAAAAGTTTTGAATCGGCTGCTCAAACATTAAGTTTTTTTTGTATATAGGTAATAATTAAAAAATGACAGAAATTTGTAGTTAATTAAAGCCCCTTAGTAAGCGCTCAAAAAGAAGTGGAAGGTGAGATATGTAAATACCAATGTTAGAGGGAGCGCGAAAACGATAATATTTAAGCGAAAATTGTGAAAATGTTTAATTAAACATGACTCGTTTAAACTATTTTAAAATAGAACCAAAACCCCGCGGGAAATGTCATAGCTTTAAAGATAAAATGAATTATGATTTTTTTGCATATATATAACTTGTAATGTAACAAAAATAAAGAGCTTATAATAATTTTCGATATATACGATTATACGATTTTCTTCTATCGGAAGAATTTCATTAAATTACCGTTTCGGCGTGGCAAATGTATAGATATTATCAAAAATAACATATATTTTTTAGAAACTTAAAAACTTAAAGTGTTCTAGAGAAATATGTTGTAAAACGGTAGAAATTCGGAATGCTATGGCTTAAGATAGGTTAACTTTCGACCTTAATTGAAAAATAGTGCAGCGGTTTTTTGTTAAGATCTGCGTTTAATGTATTTTAAAGGTTTCCGTTTTATACAACCGGGTCGCGTTTTTAAAAAGTTTGAAAACCACTGCCATATCGTGCCGACAGCCCTTCGTCTATGTGTTAGTATCGGTGTGTGGTGACGTCACAAGCATTTGGGTGATTAAGTGACGTCAGAAACTTTGCTTGCCAAAAAAATAATACGTCAATATTATTACATTTATTAAAACGCTGCCTTAAAGCTATCTGTAAGGAATACTTTTTTTGTGTATTCAGATAGCTGGCTACATTATCAAATATAAAGTCCGCGGACTGTACCTTGTACAATATTCGGAAGTAGGATATTTTTGTGTTTGAAAAAATTAACTCCGTCAGGACGGCTGGGACAGCAATTAGTTTCAGTGTGGACCGATAAAAGGTAAAACACAAAGCACTATGCGATCTAAATAGTACGAAACAATGCTCGCACTTTTTCATAAATGGGCCTTGAGCCAATTTTATTTGGTTTCTGGCGTCATTTTTAAATTCACAGGGCACGTCTAGATATACTTGGTCGAAGATCTAAATACTATCTAAATAGGATTTCACGTTTTTTTTTACATGAGCTCCACACAGGAGGCCCTGAGGAAAATAATTTCCCACAAGGCCTATGTCATCTTGGGGATGCTGTGTGGAGGGTTTTTTTAAGGAACGGAAGGTAAAGAGAGTTCTGGGAAGGAAAAGGATTTAAGGGGTGGGTAGGAATCTAGGGTTCAGAGTGTCTTGGTCATCCAACTCCAAGACCTAGACAAACCTCACCCCATGAACCCGGGCACCCCTGCTTAATCACCAAACGTAGCAAACCACTTGGGGTGACCTATGGCAGAGGTGTTGGTTATCCAATAAAGGTTCCCGGGGCGGCGGTACAAAATTCCCGCCTCCCAAATTAAATAAAGCTTTATCTTAAATTCGTACCATCGAAATGTGTACTAATAAAGTAGATAGTACTTAAATGTGTACTACTGAAATGTGTAGTACCTAAATGCGTTCTACTGAAATGCGTACTTCTTAAATATGTGCTACTTAAATGTGTACTGCTGAAATATGTACCACTAAAATGGGTTAACTGTGGTTGTTTTACTTTACTGAGAGATGTATAAAATTTTATAACCTACACTCTTTAGGGCCGGTTTTATAACCACCGTTACGCTTGATACTATTTTAAACAAATATTCGGTCTACCTCCAAACAAATATTGTAAAAATATTGTCAAGCATAACGAACGAATGGTTAAAAAACCGCCCTTAACAGAGTTTTGTAAACAGCTCTTTGTTTTTCAATAAAAGTGCAACCTGTTTCACATACTTTTTTTTACCTAAAGCCCTTCTTAAACCTCTTGGAATACACAATAATTTTAGAAAGTTAGTGTTTATTTGTAGATCCCTTTTTTATTGTGGAAAAATCACCTTCTCCCTTTTTATGTTTTCAGCGTAAAAATGCATATCAAAAATATTTTGATCTGTTAAATTGAAAACCTAAAACCCAAAAAAAGCCACAGCTCGCCCTAGGTGGATAACCAGCCAGGTGGATTACCTGTAAAGTTTTCCGATAATCGAGATTCTAATCTTGGATGCAATCACGAAAGTGCCTTGTTTTCTGTCTACAAACTGTTTTCGAGAACGGGAAGTCCAATAAGTGGTTTTCTCGTCTGATTTGTTTTTACACTTGAGTTCCTAGTACTAGTACGAGTATTTCCGCCCAATCGCGGCCATGCTGAATTCTCCAAACTCAAGAGCACCGTTCGAAGAAAGAACAAAACGTTTCCTCTAAAATAATGGTCTGAATACCGAATATTCTTTTCTCTCCCAGAAAATTCCAATTCAATTTTTCACATTGTTTAAATTTTATTTTCTTAAGTAAGTACTGATTTTTCATTGATAGAACAATGCACAACAAAATTCGTAATGTATTTTTCATAAACTGGTAGTTATTTGAACAGTGGACCTCAGAAATTTATTTTTTAAATTTTCAGATTTGTTGATTGATTAATTTGATTTTAGATTTGGAAGTAGGTACTTACACCTATTTACTTAATTTTAAAACATTAATGTTTTAATTTTGTTATTTCATAAAGGAATTATACCTATACCATATAATCGGAATAATAAATATATGGTTAGCACCATCATATTTATTATTCCGATTTGGCAGCTTGTGGTGGGAACCACAACACGATTTGGCAGCTTGTGGTGGGAACCACAACACGATTTGGCAGCTTGTGGTGGGAACCACAACACGATTTGGCAGCTTGTGGTGGGAACCACAACCACGATCAGGCAAACTCTGACGGGATAAAAGGTAATATCCAACACGGCCACCATCTTGAACCAGAATCGGAATAAACAAATTTACAAGCAGATGAAATTCCAAATAGTCGAGTTAAAATAGGACTTCGCTTCGCCCAGTCAATCAGTAGGAACTGTTTGTTTTTATCTCTATAATCTATTTCTTGCCACACACGGAAAACGAAACGTTATAGCTACTGTTTTTCCACTTTTTCCAAATATTCATTTTGAATGTTTTTTTTAGCAATACCAGACATTCTGGCTTTAAAAGGATTCCATGTCCCGGATAGTTTCACGCGAGGCCGGCAACACAGGCTTTTTATTTTTCCCAGGTGCAGAACTAACTTACCAATGGTGGAACCTCTGGCTAGACTCACTAGTTAATTAACTGCCTCGCAGGAAATGTGGATATTTTCCACATTCCCTTCAACAATTTTAAGCGTAAAATATTAGTTATGCTTTAAGTATGTACCTACCTGTAAAATTCTTGCCCAACTGTGAATGTATTTATTATGCTAATAAGTGTTTTTGTAATTTTTTTTACCGCTTTTGCAATGTATATGACCGGTCAGTGGTCGAGTGGGCATCGTGTTTGGGTCCCATTCGGGCGTCACAACACAAGCAACATTTTCGGTTCTCTGTGGTGGTAGTAGGAGGTTTTCAAACATTGTTGTGTTATTCGTAACCCAACAATGTTTGAAAATGTTTGTCTTCCTTTTTAAATTTTTCGGGAATGTTTGTCTTTCTTTAAAAAAAAAAATATTATAATGGAAATTTTTTTGTGTATTAAAAGCTTATATTTAATATACGAGTATTATGCCTAGGTTCAATCAACCTTACAATATGCTATCGCTAGTTGGGGATCCGCGTATAAAACTAATCTTTCCCTAATAGAAGTTGTACAGAGAATAATTATTAAAATCCTATTAAAAAAACCTTCTGACTACCCAACGGATCAATTATTTAAATAATTCCTAATACCTTCATTCAAAGATTTAAACACTAAAAATGTATTGATTCAAGTCATAAAAGAGAAAGGCAAGTATCAATTTCTAACTGAAAAACGTACTAGATAAATATATTTTTCCATGCCCAAAATTAAACACTTTATTAAAATTATTATACTTACCAAGGAAGAATTTTTTTCAATCAATTACCGGAAGAAATAAGAAACATAAATGATAAAATCCAATTAATAAACACTGTCAAAAAATATTTTAAAGATATTCATACAAAAAAAAAAATTTCCACCTGATTTAAATTTTTATTTATTATTGACAGAATTCTTGGATACGTTGTTCCAATAGTAAAATAGTTTGATAATAGTAAAATACTTATAAATATATAATACCCAACAACTTACAACTTATTGTTTTCTGCTTTTGCATTGTAATTTACTTAATATAACATATATAATACATGCATGTAACTTAAGTATTGTTAACGACTGTTAAAAATCTGTAATGAAATGATGTACACTGCTTTCAACCACAAGCTAATGCTTCCATGGAAGAGTAGTATTGGAATATTATTTAAACAAGTACTTCAATATATAAATGAAAAATAAATAAAAATATTAACAAATATATTGGTTATTAAATATTAAAAAACTGTTTTGGCAAATATGTACATAAATAAATGGTGTGTTGAGGTTCGGTGAAAGCCAGGTGGGAACAATTTTTAAATAAGTGTGTCGCTACACCAACATACTCGTAAACACAATGAAGCATTCGAACATTTCTGTAAATAAATCAAATTATAAATTTATCGAAATCATTTTTACAACTTTTTATGATAATGCAACTCATGTTAATTTTTTTCACGTGTACCACCTATTTATCGCTCTATTTAGCTTTGTTCTTTAAGGGGGGTATTCTAGTCTAGAAGCATGAATTGTAGGTGTTTTTTCAGGTGCAACAAAAAAAACAATAATATATTTACCAACTATTATTTTATCAAATATTCATTAAAAATTAAAGAATCCATTAAAAAAAGAGTCTAACGAAAAAAAATTAAATTCAAAAAGTTACAGGGTGTTGAAGTGGTGGGTCTCAAAAAAATGGCGCGCCCTGGTTGACGCGATTGCAACCCTCCCAGTAATCTAAAAAAAATAATAATTAATTCTTAATCCAAACAACTGCGGCTATGGCCCGAACTATGGAAAAGTAAAAAAAAAAAATTCGCAAAATGGCGGCTGTCTGAAATAAAAAAGACGTTTAAATAAATAAGTTTTTGTACCAGTTTTTTTGATTTTCCAAATTTTTTAAAAATATTAAAAATTGAAATTTTGTAATGGTTCTAGTTCCCGCCACAGAGCAATGTAAAGAAAAGGCTCACACCAAATTTCAAGTAAATTGGTTTAGTAGAACTTCAGATATCGCATCAACCGTCTTGAAAAAAGTGGTTTGGAGAAAAATGGGTTTAAAATTTTGTTCTATTTAGATTTTGGTTAGATTCCGTCTAAACCGAGACAATAAAATGTTTATAACTTTTAAAATAATGCGAATTTCGAAAAATCCTTTAAAGGAGATATTTTTGAATATTTCAACTTTGGAAATAGGTATGAAGAAAAAAAAAGATTTTTTTTTTGGACTAGCTATATACTGCCTTAAAACTAGCTTTAGAACAAACTTTTCATGTTTAAGTTTATAATAATATCAACATAGTAAATGCAAATTCCTCTATATTCATAGTACCTTATTATGCACTTCTGTTTTGCTCTTCTTATTGAACTCCTTTGTACGACTTTTCTTGAAAATGATACTACCTGTATTGTACGTGCTTATATCCTTAATGATCAGTTAATTATGTTATATATATACGCTTATTATTATACTTCTGAACAACTTTTGTATCTATAATAACGTATACAGGTAAAAGCCTTCAAGACGTGAATAAATAAATAAATAATACCATTGTGTTTGTCACATGACAACCGAGATTATTTCTAATCAACCACTCCTCATCAACTTCACTTTCCTTCTATTTCCTAAAAATCGTCGACTAAGGTAGACAGTTCATTATGTTCTAATCCCTTTTTAATTCAATTTTGAGCCAGCACGAGTTATGAACAAAATTAAGATAATCTCCGCCACGTATCGATCGAACGAATTCAATCGACTTAGGAAATCAAAGCTAAATCTAGCTTCATAATAATTACAATGGGCAATCTGCTTTTAGTGTGATTGGGACATGAAGCGGCTATTCACTGCTGTCTGTTCCGAAATACCCTCTACCCTTCCATCTATTTGCCTAGGAGCATAGGACATCATCCCTGCACTAAGCGCGGGGATGATATTTTATGCCCCTGTCTGATTTTAATAATACTTTGTCTTGTAATTTGTAATAAAATTGTCACATGTTTAAATAAACTACTGGAAAGAACAATAAGAGTAAGAACTTTTTCGTCATACTTTAATTTCTATTGCTATCATTTAATTATACACATCTTCTGCTATCTACATAATTAATTATACATATTTACAATAAACAATAAATACAACTATTCAAATGTTTATTTATACGTGTATTATTATTACGTATTTCAATTAAAATTAATTTTATTCTGCTTTATAATTTATTTATATTACGTCGTACATTTACTATTTTAAGATGCTATTCTTTTACTTTTTTTACATACTTTGTTTCATTTCTCTTTTTGCTATTGTCTTATTTTTATTCTTATAAATATATTTGTTGACATTAGTCACATGAGAACGGGTCGTTTCTACGACTCGTTTTTGAGTTCAACAGCTCGGCTGTGGAACTATTTGCCGGCCTCTGTGTGTCCTCCCTCCTACAATATGAGTCTCTTGAAGACCCATGTTCACTCCTTCTTCTCCTCAAAAACACCCTCCACGCATCCTCAAAGATGAATCCCTGTACGTAACTAAATACTTAATTATTTTTTACATTAGCTCCACACAGGAGGCCCGGAGGAAAATAATTCCCCTCAGGGCCTATGTCATCTTTGGGGACGTTTTGGGGAGGGTTTTTTTAGAAAGGGAAGGACAAAAAATTCTGGGTAGGAATAAATGTTAGGGGTGGGTAGGAATAAATGTTAGGGGTGAGTAGGAATCCGGGGGTCAATGTGTCCAGGAATAACGGCCGTATGAATCCAACCCTCCTACTGCCATGTAAGACAATACTCCGGATGAGTCCTGCTGGAGAGATCTCAAAAGCTTAAAAGATCTCCCCTAACCAGTCTCTCCCGATCGGGCTTGCCACGCAGCCGGTGGACAGATGCATCCGCCGCAGTGGCGGACTAAGCCCGTCGGAGGCCCGGGGCGACAAAGCCGAATGAGCCCCCCCCCCCCTCTAGTTCACACGGGCCTCTGGTCCTGGGGGGGCCTCCATGCTCCCTTGATCAAATCCTAAATAAAGCTTTAAGAGGGAATAACCAGATACAACTGGAAATATGTCATTTTTAAATCAAATTTTAGATGTTTTGACTCTTTTTTACAAAAAAATATAAGTTGAATTTGAAAGATTTGTGTTTTTTTCTAGTAAAACTTTTTTTCTTAATTTTGAGAAAATATGTTCATTTTTAGTGCAATAAGGTTTTACCGTAGGTCGTTGGCAGATTTGTTAAATTTTCAAACAAAATTTTGTAATAGACAACAGAAATTTCAAAAAAATATAATCATGCAGTAAAATAAATCAATAACTTATCTAGAAAAGCTACTTTTCAGAATTTTAATTTAAGTTCAAATAAAATCTTTAAAAAAAAAGATTCGCGCCTTTGTTTTATGACGAAAATGCTTCAGTTTGCCTATTTCTTTACGGACTTACAAACTAATATATTTAAAAAAAATACATTCTTATATATCAGATGTTTGAGCATTTTCGATTGTAGGTATTTATCGAAGCTGTTGAATGAAATAAAATCGATATTGAGTTATTATGTTAAAATTCTGGTATGGAGAATAATTAATCTTTCTCATCAGAACCGCTCTATACAGTTGCAAGGGTACCATCGCGAAACCACCGTTCGACGAAATTTAAATTCTCGGCCGTTGGTTAATGCCCCTTAAGGGGCCAGGACACCGTAAAAAAAGTCATTTTTTATTTCATTTTCTGAAAGATGCATTTGTTAAAAATGCTCTCACCAAATGTTTTAAGAAAATTGACGGAGATTCAGCATTTTATATGGAACCGTTTTAAACAGTTTTTATGTTGAATAATCCTTCAGCAAAACTTGAACGCGTTTACATCGAAACTACGTTTTTCAACCTGATTAACAACATATTAGAAAAACTATTAATCCAATTTGCATGCACCATGCACCATGCACCATGCACCATGCACCATGCACCATGCACCAAGTCTTTTCGAAAATCCAGTCACTATGGCCAGAGCTGTATTATCCATAAGGCAGTGTAGGAAACTGCCTAGGGTAAAAAAGCCCCTAGGGTAAAAAAGGGCCCCGAGACGTGCATTGCCCACGGGCCGCGACATGTTTAATCCGTCCCTGACTATGACACCACGTAGGGATTGTTTTATATAGGGCCCCCTTCTATTTTATTTTTATTTTTATGAACGTTGAAAATTTCCATAAAAAATCGAAAATTAAACTCGCTGGTCCAACACTTTTTTTTTGATAACGAAATTCCCCTACATGGTGCCATAGACACTGGATTTTCGAACAGTTTAAGAATTAAACTGTTAGAAAGCAAAACCGATATTAAGTACCTGGGCATAACAATAGACCAACGTTTAAAATGGTCTCCACATATAAATATTCTGAACGACAGAGTAAGGAAACTTACATACATATTTAGATGTTTAAGAGATATATTAAAAGAAAAATTACTTAGAACCACATACTTCGCTTTCTGTCAATTAATTATACAATACGGCATTATAGGATGGGGCGGTACATATACAAATCAAACACAAACAATAATAAAAATATAATAGTATCACAAAAACTAATAATAAAAACAATTTAAAAAAACCCTATTCATATTCGTCAGAACTTTTATTCAGACAATTTAAGGTCAGAAAATTAAATGCATTATACACTACCAAGCAACATTACAAATTTATAAAGATGATATTCAAAATAAAGTTGCACCCTTAAAAATAACAGAAATCTTAGACAAACGTCAATACTTCCATCTCCAAAATGTAAAAAAAAAAACAAAATGTGAAAATATGAAATGAGTAATATCACATAAAACTATTATGATAACGCTCCCCAATACACACAAGCCCTGCTTATTTATGGGGGTATATATATTATGTAACTAACTATTGTATAGAATCTGTTTGAAAAACATGTATTGTACTATTTATGATTAATAAAAAAAATAAATAAAAAATTTTTAAAAAATTTTTAAAAAATTAAAAAAAATTTTTTTTTTTTAAATATTGCGTACAAATTGGATGTACAGTTTGTTTAATATGTTGTCAACCAGGTTGAAAAACTTGTTGAAAAGTTTAGAGATAAACGCATTAAAAGTTTTGCTGAAGGATAATTCAACATACAAACTGTTTCAAATGGTTTCACATCTGTGTTTCCACCAGTTCTCCGAATTTCTTATAAACATTTGGTGAGCGCATTCTTACAAGTGCATCTTTCAGAAAATGAAATAAAAAATGTCATTTTTTTACGGTGTCTTGGTGCCTTAAAGCCATGTTTAGGATTTTATCAAGGGAACATGGAGGCGTTTGGGGGCCCCCCAGGACCGGGGTCCCGGGGGGGGGCCGCCTCCCCCCCTCCTTTGTCCACCACTGATCCGCCGCCAAGACCCGGACAAACCTTACCCCATGAACCCGGGCTTCCCTGCTAAGTCACCAAATGTAGCAAACTACTGTGAGGGAGGTATTGGTTATCCGATAAATGGTTCCCGGGGCGGCGGTACCCTTTTCAGCCTCCCAAACTAATACGTATATTGTTTACGTATGGGATTGCATCTTACCTCCCCAATTTCTGGAATAAAGACCTTTATTGCTATTATTATTATTATATCCTAATTTTCAAATTGTTAATACGTGTTTTTTGTAAGCTATTGATTAAGAACCTGGAAGTCAGCCGCTGAGGACCGGAGGAGTTGGAGGCGAATGTTGCAGGAGGCCAAGGCTCGATATGGGCTGTGGCGCCATCGGAGAGAGAGAGTTTGATTAAGAACAGTTTGTTAAATTTCACCCTTCTCAATTTTAAAATAAAAATCACAGAAAAAAAAGCTTTCAGATTACATAATTCCTTAATTTAAAATGATGTGACGAACTTCAAAATGTATAAATAACCTAATGTCATAATAAAATGTAATTTAACTGCATGCGTACCTACTAGAAGGAACATGTTATATTTGCTTGAAGTGGTTTTGAAAGTTAGCTCTCTCAAATCAGGGCTGTCAGTAAAAAAAAATTAAAACATATGTTTAAAAATAAATGGCACATTCGGAAACATTCCATTTTTTTATTTCAAAACGGAATTGACGGTCTTTCGACAAAATAGGCCCGAGTTCTGAGGGGTTAAATAGGTAACTACTAATAGTTACGCACCCACAAATAATAATCCACCATGCGATATGTGACTTCTTTTTCTTTTTTTTAATTTGAAATATTGTCATAAAATTTTCCATCCCCAGAGTGAGTTTATTCAAACTCATTAGCAGTATAATGTTACGAATTGTTTTCATATTATGATGCGAAATGCAAATCAAATAAATTGAATTGTCATTCTGCAATATGAAAGCATTACAGAGAGATGCTGACGCGAAGCTTACATTGAATTTGATCGGAGCAATTTGAATATCTATTGTTGATTCTCGTATGATCAGCTATCATTCGCGTTTAACCAACTCGAGATTTTGAACCTGTAATCAATAATTCATCAATTACATTGATGGCTCCAAGCCGGATAACAGAAATTAGCATAAATCGTCTAATGGGTTGGTCTGGTCTAGGTTCTGCTCAGTTCCTAAGCTGATTTAGCGCTTGTTAACAAGCATAGCTCTGTGAACCAACTGTGGAAAATTTGCTTATTAAAATTTTTAATCAGTTGAAGGGCGCTTTATAGTTTGTTAAAAAATGTATAGTTCATCAATCAGAAAAGGTTATTTTCAGGTTATGCAGGGTTTAATGGGTTTAAGCGAGTGCATTGCTCAGATTATCTCAATGCGTCTGTTATCATTTAAAAATACTTTAAAAAAGTGTATGTTTCGTAATTTTTTAACAACGTGCAAGGGCGGAGAAAAATTTAAGGGTAGTACGTGTTTTTTGAGTGAATCTTAAGCCGGCAACTGCATTTCTGTTGTTTGAAAAATTGGGCCTGTGTTGATGTGTGACGATTTTAAGGGGTGGTTTTACAGTTGTATAAGGTTGCTGCAGTTGTTAAAGATGGATAATAATGATTGAAAACTTAAACTGAAAGAAATTATTGAAGATTTTTGCGGTTAAAATAATTTAATTTTTGCCATCAGCATATTAAGTCTTAAATTTATGTTATCAGCATATTAAGTCTTAAATTTAGGCAAAATAATGAAAAAATGCAACACAGCATAATATTTATAAAATTATGAATGAAAATTAACTGAAGGGTTCGCGGAATAAGTAATTCGAAAAACCTGTTAATTAATGTTGATCAATTATCATGTTTGTCCAATTTAGGAGAGTTTGAAAGATCAGCAGTCTCTTGTCACTTAAAAAAATCATAATTCGGTCCTGGAGAAAGGTCAATTTTCAGAAACTAAATGGCTTTGTCCGTGTTTAGTGACCAGATCTGAATAGCAGGGTACTTAACATCCTTCCTCCGCCTCATTTTCTTTTTCCTACCCACTTTTACCACTTAACTTCCCCTGATTCAGGATCTTACTGCAGCAGCAATACTCAGGTGCTACATTCAGTTAAAAAATTATTGAAAAAATTGAAATAAAACAAAACAAAAACAAATTTTGTTTGCTAAGAAATAACAATCACGAAATTCAACTTTTTCCAAAGATTCAAATTATAGGTTGCTTTTTTCCACGATTCTAAACCTGGTACCACACCTCTCACTCTACTCATATTTTATCATTCTCTCGATTTATTTCACACAAACATTATTCCGTGCCCTGAAAATAATACTTTCCTTTTGACGCATATTCACATGCCCATCCATCTATAAACCCATTGAAGCTATGACTTACACTAACAAGTAAAGTAACTCCGCATAATTATAAAATAGAGAAGTCTCTCCAATTCGTCTGCGGGCAGGGGGAGATTAAACGTTGCAATATGAACCGAGTCTCGAAGCTCCGCGCGGAACAAAGGGATTTATTTAAAACTATTTTGATAGCGAATTACCTCCGCGTGCAGACAAAGGACATTAACAATGGACCATTTCCACAATGCGAAAACCGTTTATACTTTTTGTAATTTCAACAATTAGAACAGAGGTTTATAAATTCTGCAAAGCCACTTAAAAATTTGAAATAGTAGGTCTCTAGATACAATGTATGAATCAATTATTTGCGTTTGTGTACGTAATTTTTTAGCAACGCTAGAACATTTAAATTTTGTTGACTAAAATAATGTACGATGTCCGCATTTCTATTTCAAAATGAAAAGATATATTTTTATTTCTTCAAAATTCGCAAATTCACTTTGTGGCGTCATTATTAATTTAATGAAAACAAATTACTTTGTGTACATCAACTTATTATAACTTATTATCCTGACGAAGAAAACATAGTTTTCGAAACATGTTGATATTGTTAATTAAATAGTGATGTACACAAAGTTATTTGTTTTCATTAAATTAAAAAAATATATATATATATATTTTATATATAGAAAGTAAACAGTCTTTTATTGTGAGTTTATTTCGCGAACATTAATTTTTTTGCATTTTTAAATACCTACATCTATTTGAATTTCTATTTTTTTTATGAATGCCTCTTGGTAGTGGAAATTAACCCACTTTGCGACCTTCAATCAAGCTCAAACTCGGCAGTCTACACTCGATGTCAAGAAATGCCGCAAATAATGCAAGTCTTCTTTACTTGTAAATGTGCTTACTAAAAACATTCCTTATAGAACTTCTGGAAAAGCCATTTGCCTCTCTGAAACACCTCTGGTTTTTTTTAATTTTTGGCAGCTCATTTAAAGCCGCAATTTCTCGGAGATCATCAATGCAACGCGTTGTGCCTCCATGTACTCCTTGTACCTCTGCTTCTCATGATTGTAGAATTTTCAACAGACATTCAAATTAGTAGAACCGCCAATTACGGAAAGGCGAACAAAACAAATCGGAGGCAACGTGACCGTACTCATTTCTGTGATTTGTCAATAAATAAATCAGAGCAACAACTCGTATTCAGTCATCAAAATAAAATTTGCTTACGAATTATTAGCCCTTTTTAAAACGGTTGGCTGCGTAAAAAACTTGAATCAAATCCCAAACCGGGTAAACAAAAGTTCGGGCTTATTTCCAAAATGTAATATTTTGTTAGACTCTTTAGTTAGACACTTTTACAGATGAGTTATAATATACACACCTCAATTTTAGCGTCACTAAGCTTGGAGGTTTAAAACCAAACATACAGATCATGAACAAAAAGTTCCACAAAACCTTTGACTTACTTTAGCGAACTTTACGCTTCTGCGCAGGATCTGGTATTTCAATGTGCTCTTTTCGGTGGTCAATACAAGATTGGTGTCGTAGTTTATTCTATCTCGAATCATCCAGGCGACATAAATATGGTCACGTGATTTGCCTCCAGATCGTCAATATGATATTCAGATTTCTTATAAGGGCAAGTGCATTACTTTGGATATCTATTGTCCACTATTACGAACGGTACGTGCCCAGCGCACGGCAGTTCTCTCAGAGCAGAGGTGAGAAACGAGTATTCGTCCAATAAAAAATAATAGTTACACATGGAACAGTCAATTCCTCAGAATTTGCAGCATACGGTGTGCAACTCAAATGTAAGGCTTCACTCGATATATGAGAATGGCTTCCTTTGATGAATCTGCACATTGTTATTTAATTTATTCTTTTAATTTGAACACAGAACTTTTAAATTAAATCTGTTTGCGGGAAATTAAAACTACAACCAGAACATGAAAATGCTTTTTATATGATTCTACACAAACATAGTCTGCAACTAGAATTTTATAACTGCACTTCGAACGAGAGAATGGATTCCTTCGAAATGTGTAAGCACATGAATCCACAACTTGAATTTAACCGTTATGTTCTGAACAAACTGGTTTTAAATTAAGAGTAAATCTGTAGGTGAGTCCCCAGCTTTAATTAGTATTACTCTCGTAATACGCATACGGTTTTTCTATAAATTTTGAATTTTGCAGCGCATGATTTGAAATCCAATTTTAGTATTTTATTTTGGTTAAACAGGGGTTAAAATAAATGTATATTTTTTAAGGTGTTTTTATTTTTTATTATATTGTGACCCTTTTGGAACATATTCCATTGTAAAATATTTTTGGCTAGCTAGATTGGGTTTTGGGACCACTGTGCAGCGTAAACAGATGGATGATTCTTCATCTTTAACCCTACATACTTTCGAGTTGTACCTAAAAAGTATTAGGAACAGCGTAAGTGTAGGTACATTACCAAAGAACGGACAATTTCATTGCCTCCCTTTGCGTCTGTATGCAGTAAAGTTAGGGACCCTTCCTTGCATTATTGATGTTCAGAAAGCCAATATCTATCTATTCAATAATTCCGTTTTACTGTTACAAATCAGCAACAAGACATCTGTTTGTTGAGGGCGTTTTTAGAGATCTGCTACTTAACCAAAATGAGAATTTAGTCTGTGGTGTTCAGTAATCTTATTTTGTTACAACTGCGACAATCAATACAATAATCGCAGAAAAAAAATCTTTCGATTCTTGCAAAAAACTATTCCGTAGGAAATCGGTTTTAATAAATCTTTTAGTCGCTATGCACCTTTGCGCAGATTTCTAAGGTTTACATATGCAGAAGCACCTCGAGTTGTTTTGTATGGACTATTTCATATAACAGAATGTCCAACAGTCGCTGATTTTAAAACGCACGTATGGGAATCATTTTGGACTTGCTCTGTGACAGAATTAATAAGGACGGGGTGGATTTTTTAGAACGAATTTTTAGAATGTTAGGATCTGTTTAAAGTGTGGTAAAATAATTGTAATATAAGTTATAGGAGATTTCTGCCCAAACGCACTTTAGAGAAAACCGCCTCGTGAAGCGCGGAGGCGGCGCGCGGCGCGGCGGCGCACCTTACGATTCAATACAACAATCGTGAGGAGTAGTCAGATATTACCATGATTTCCCTAGGGGTGAAGGTACGCGCGTCGGACACTTTTGTCTGTTGCTAAAATATTTATATTGTGTACATAAATAAAATGAACACACGTGGAGATGGACGCGATAAATGCCATGAAATGGTGCGTCTGTGTTTTACATCCGCAGCGCGTAGGTTTTGACGAAGTCATTCCGAAAATTGACCGTTTGCCCTAAATTAATCATCTGAAAAATTTACTTTCTTTTATTGTGGATTTACTAAGAAAGTAAATATTTTTTTATGGTAAAAAATTAAGAGAGGGTCGCTTACACGGTTTGGGAGTGTAGAGCGGATGAACGAAGGAAGGAATGTAAGAGGAATGTATGACGCGAATGTGAACGGAAAAACAAGTCGGAGACGCCCAAACAAGACACAGTACGATCAAGTGAACCAATTACTCGTGTCAAGTCATGTTAAGAGTCAGAATAACAGAAAATGTACGAGACGATACATGGATGTGAATAAAGCAAGAGGTGTACAGAGTTGTGTGGCGCTCTTTCATCTCTGCCTACCTCCGCAGGAAAAGGGGTGATGGTTTTTTTTTGCTCCACACAGGAGGCCCCAAGGAAAATAATTTCCATCGGGGCCTATATCATCTTTAGGGGTGCTGTGAGAAGAGTATTCAAAGGAAATTAAGGAGAGAAAGGTCTGGAAAGGAAAAAGGTATGAGGAATTTGGAGAACAGTGTATCAACGAATGATGGACGTTTGAATCCATCCCACCCCTTGCGATGTAAGGCGATGGGTCGAGAGAGTTTAGCTGGAGGAGGTCTCTCATCTAGACTCTCATGTCATACGTATCCACCGCCAAGCTTAATTTCTCAAGCGTCTTTAAACAAATATAAAATATTGTTACTGAGGCAGTTCAGTTATGCACAATAAATATTGTATATTTCTTACCATTCACATGTAAAAGCTCCGAAGAAGGGCGTTAATCAATAAATAAATAAATAAAGACCTAAACACGAACCTCATCCCAAGAACTCGGGTACCCCTACTAAGTCACCAAACGTAGAAAACCACTTCGGTTAGTTGTCGTTAAACTACATGGCAAAGTTGTTGGTTATTCAATAAATGGTTCCCATTTCCACTCATTTCCACCTCATAAATTGGTTAGTCGGTTAATTACATAATAAAAGGGGAGATTCTTTCAAGAGGGGAGTATTCCCTTACCAGGATTAAATATTACCATTTCATAAATGTGTTCCCAATTATGTCATCTGCTCACGAACTGTATCTATATTTCTCCAATAAACAATATTCAAGGTTAATTGAAAGTGAGTTCCCAGGTAAGTATGTCCTGTATATGATCTGCACGTACATAAAATGAATAAATAATACACGCCCATTCTAACGTTCAATGATCAAATGCATTAAACATAGTTCTGGAGGAAGCGTTTTTGGGGCAGCGGCAAAGACGAATCACAGGTAAGGACTGGAGATTTCCGGGAGCAGCAGAAGATTTCTTCCTAGAAGAAGAAAATCTGAGATGTGGTAGTCGAATCTGGTTGTTACAATTTCACAGCCGAGATTTTTCCTGGAGGAAGAATTGCAGTGAGAAGTCCACAGTGGACAGCTGGAAAACCAGAAGAGGATCGACATGCAGAGGAGCTGTGTACACCGCGAAACGAGCGGAGGAGTAGCAGCGGAGCCAGGATCGGGACTCAGGGGCCGTTAGCTGCAGCAGCATCAATCATCGGGTTTCGTGAGTTGAGTGTTGCTTGTTTGATTATTTTTTGGTTCATGGAGTCTGTGTAAGAATGGAGTTGAGTCTTCCCAGGTTTTGTCACCTGAGGGACAAACTGGAGACGTTCGTCATTCGATACGAACAGTCAATCCTCGTGATTGTCTGTTCAATCCTCGTGATAGTCAATAATGACAAAATTAAAACCGAAGAGAAAAAGAGAGCGGTATTAATTTCTCATCTGTACACAGGGACATAAGTTTTTATAATAGTTAATTATCCAATCTATGGTTAAAAATAAATTGAATAGTAATGTCTTAAAAATTTTAGCCACTTAAAATCACATTAAAAATAAATTAACAAAACTAAATAAACATTTTTTTTATATTTTTATTTTATATATTTTCATATATTTTTTTTATTTTTTTGTTTAGGTATCTGATTGTTCTGTATGTACAAATATGTATAAATCATAATTTTTAATGCTTAATTTTTTTCCCTTTACACACGAGTGGTCCGTAAAGGTTATATATTATATACATCTAAATGTTGGTGCAGTTTCTGATCAGTGTTGCATGTTAATGTTTAATGATTCGTGTTTGATTTGATTGAAACCTGGTAATGTAATTGTTTGAGAATATATTTCATGTTTATGTATAAAAATTTAAATAAAAAAAAAATGGTTATTAATAAGATAGAACACTTTAAAAATACATTGTGTATTTGTACAGAACCAAGATAGAGCACATTAGAAATACATTGTAAATTTGTACAGCACCTTTAAGGTAATTTTTCAAAAAATGGCGCTAGGTAAATTATCATCATCAGTATATTAATACGTGAAGCAAAAACTTTGTACCCCTTTTTACGAAAATTGCGCAGACGAAGGAGTACGAAATTTCGCACACTTATAGTTTATATAGAGAAGTAGTGCAGAATGCTAATATATTTTTTTAAATTAGGCATAAAAATACATTAAATCAACAAAAAAACATTACACATTATGGTCGAATTTCGACCATTGGACGACTACTAGTTATTATTATTAGTCAGACATTGTCCGCCTTGCTCTCGGCAGAGGAACAGTTTGCGTAACTTGGTAATCATCAAACCAAATGGACTACATCAAACCAAAGATAAGAGAACGTGATCTATAACCTAATCTAACTGCTAGGCATTATCATACCATATCCAATGTTAGTAGCAGTACATATCTGAGTTATTTTGATCACGAATAGGATCATATACAAAAATAAAAGTTACGTTGAAAAAAATTATAGTTGGAAACCGAGCTTTTAAAAGCAAAAAGTCTTTCGCATAAATCAATTCACGCAATATCGTTTTTTAGGACGCTTAGGGAATAAGTGAAATATGCCTGGATAATACTATTCATCATTTTTTCTTCAATTCTTGTGTGAAAATTTGAATAAAACATTTACGAAGTGCTGAGTTATGGAGCAATTATTCCGAAATTTGTAAAAATAATGGTAGGTTTCCCTTTCAACAAAAAGCACGCCTTCCTCATAAAATATCTATCAATGCGTAATATACGATTTAATGATGTGATAGGTCTCTATACGGAGTTATAAAAAAAATTATTCAAAACAAATTTTAATATTTTTACAAATAAATAAATAATATAAATGCTAATGCTAAGCACCATTACTATTTTAAATTGGCGTACATAATTTGGTACCATTACTACGAAATAATTTTATTAGCGTGTTTATCAAGTTGTAAAGCTTTACACCTGTAATTTTGAGGTGATTCAGTTTCGACTACTACACCGTGTTGCGCTTCTTTTTTCAGCAAACGTCTCGGAAAGCCTTATCTTGTTCATCATCAGAGCAGATGCTGGATACTGTCACGCTGTCCAAAACTTTGGCAAAGAAGGAGATAGCGAAACACTGCATAGTAACCCAAAAATGATTCACCATAATAGGTACTTCGTAAAAATCTCAAATTATAATCTTCTTAAATAATACAGTTTTTTATATATTTATAAACATCGGTATCTCCTTTCACGGATGTTAGTAACTACTTACTGTAAATGCTTAAAAAAATTCAGTGTGATATTGTAAATTTGTCTACAATGTATCCACTTCCATTGAATACAAATTCTTAAATACCTATTTTTAATCCTGTGCTTATCTCCCAAAAAGTAAAATCAATCGTTATCAAAACACAATTAAATTGCGTTTAAAATTCCGATACATCGAAGCTCTCACATTTCACGGATCTGAAGGTTTGGCGATGAGTGCCATAATTAAATATTCGTGTTTTCATTTACCGCAAAACCATTGAAAGCTTTCCAAATTATTTAATTTGTATACATAACGAATTGCCAAATGGTGTTGCCTCGGTCAAACCGAAACAATTCAAAATAAAACGTTGCAAATTGAGACTCAATAAATCGCTTCGACCTTTGATTGCGGTCCAGAAGTTAGGACTTTGGAAAAATAACGGCAAAGTTTTCATGCAATTTCATTCGGAGTTCGGAGGCGATTCAGACGGGAGTAAATAAATAGTTATCGATATTGACCTGAAGTGTACACTTGTTTAATGATGTGAAAACCTTTATGTGAAAACCTTTATGCAAAGTGTTTTCGGTGGAGTGCGGTGAGGATTGCTGGAAGGTTTTGCCTCATTTGCATTTCAGAACTAACAACCTTCCAACCTTCGAATGAGTTTTTCTCCAATAATAAAACTTAATGTGCTTAAGTTTAGCGCTTCACCTCCCACATCACTCCCTATTGACACAATGAGTGTTCTTCACCTCCCACACTTCACCTCCCACATCACTCCCTATTGACACAATGAGTGTTCTTCACCTCCCACACTTCACCTCCCACATCACTCCCTATTGACACAATGAGTGTTCTGTATTGCGAATGTCCCAACTCGTCCAAGATTTTGGAGGGAATGGATGTTTCAAGTCCTCGACTTACATAGAATTATCATCATTATTACCGGGGAAGACTACTTAAACAATTTTATAGGTGGAAAATTATGCACAACACCAAGATACAGTGAGCAGTAATAATAAAACCAGGATTTGAGATTTTTATCAAAATTAAACGACCACTTTTGTAATCAAAACTAAGCTCAGTTAAGAAAACTTTGTGAGGGATAACAAACCTTCATTTCCTATTTTTTAATTAGCTTAAAAAGTAAAACTTTCAACTGAATTATTTTAACCTCTCTTTTTTAAGTTATGTTTTTGACTTCGTTGTTAGTGCGACAGACCCGTAAAAACAACAATAAAAAACTACGCTGACTTACTTTGATAGTTTAGAAGTTACTTTGATAGTTTAAATTGACATATTTTTAGAATTTAAGCCATGCTAAATGGAAGTTGACCGACTACGTGCATTTTAATAAAAACTACAACCGAGTAGCGATATAGTTCCCGTGAAGGAGAGGGGGGGGGGCGTTATTGTGAGGCATCATTTAAAAAAAAAGATTATGATTGATGAAAACAACTTGTTACAATTAACTGGTATTAATGTTTAAAAGCACATTCATGGCATAAAATAATTCGTTTGTGAAACGTTTCAATTTTTGTTTCTTTTTCACTGCCACAACATCTTAACCCTGTCCTTTTTTAGCTTTATTTTCACCCTATTATTGAGTCTGGTCAGCAGTGCACCCTGTCGCCATAAAACACCGTTTTGCTAACGTATTCATGCAAAGTGTGGAGTAAAAGCTCCAACTGGATTGTGGAATTGTACGCCTCGAGATTTAGCCGATTCTTCCTTTCTCCACCTCTCCCAACCTTATCCAACCCAACCAAACCTCACCCATCCCCATCCCATACCACCCGCCGCATGAATATAAAGATATCTCCCGAGTCATTCTCATCTCCAGCACCCCATAGCTCCATACATCAGGGAGGAGGGAATCAGATACTTTACAAGTTTAGTTGAGATTTCAAAGTGGATTCAGTAAACTCTCGGGATCTTCCATTTAAACGCGAACTTTGATCTGACAATCTCGACGATGTCGTTTTTTAACAAGTTTAGAACGGCACGCTTTTATTTTTATTATGAAGTTGCAATTTGGAGCTACGTACATATTTTTATTTTTTTTATTATATTTTATGCAACAACTTTACATATTTTAAAACATTATGTGATAATGTGAGCCTCACTGAGATCTCGAATAAAAAAAATTAAGTTAAGTAACTAAAAACTAGTAGGTCTGTGAGCAGTATGATGTCGGTTTCTCCGGACGTCATGCGATCTGACTGATAAAAAGGTACTATCAAACACGGCTACCGTCTTAATAGGATTGACCGGACACGTAACATACACAAAATAGTTTATAGACAGACGAAATGCAAAGTGGTCGAGTCAAAGCTGGACTTTGCTTCTTAAACCAATCTTCATTAATTATTTCAGTAGATAGATACTTATATCGTGGAAAAGCTTTCATGTTCTCCAATTTCAATACAATGGTTTTTTATCATTGATTCTGGACAGTTTAGTAGTTACCGCAGTTCCTTTAATATCGCTCAAAGCCGCCTTGCGCATAATAAAATACCGAAAGTTTTCCGTCTTAAGTAGGGCATTAAAAATTTGACTTGCGTCTCGGATTAGTCGAGAAACACACCCACCCCGTCTAAGATTACACCGCCCTTGGTCGGCCCGGTTGAGCACTTCTTTGACCGAGTCGGTGGCAAAAACTTTGGCTGTTATTTATTTATGAATGTTTTACGTGAGCAGGGTATACGTTTTCTTATTGTTTTCATATTTCTCGCTTTCGAAAAACATTTTCTAATAAAACTTTGTGCATCGTTTTCGGAGTTTTGGGATATGTTTTGTCTGCGTTCGCGTTTTAGAAAACTAAAAATGTAATCGAATTTTTAGCTGTCATTCTTTTTTAAATTGCTGTACCACAAAATAATTACAACAATCTGTTAAAAGCCGGTGAAAGGGTTGTGAGATGTGAGTCTGGAAGAAGTGGGGGGGGGGGTGGTTTCGAAGGAGGTTCTCAGCTATTCAGGCATCTTCACAATGCGAAGATTGGCGGCTGCCATCCATTCGAAGTCTGCAGTTCTTCTCTTCAAAGCGTTAGCCAATATAATATGTTGGGAACCTCTACGTCTCGTTTACAATGATGATTCCGTGAATCCAACGGCGAAACATCGTAAGCCACACATATGAAAATGTAGCTAAAGCTGTCTTTTTTACATCAGTTTCCGGAAATGGTTCGTCTTTTCATAATACGGATTATGGTTTTTTTATTTATATTTTTACATTTCGGTACTCAGGAGGCCCTGAAAGAATTTATTTTCCTTTGTCATATATGTTATGTCTTATTGAGGGTCTTTTTGTGGAAAGGAAGGAGTTAACCTGGGTCTTGAAGAGACCTATATTGTAGCATGGGGGACAACACAGAGACCGGCAAATCGTTCAACATCCGAGCTGTTCTCATGTGTCATATAACATTTGCATACACTATCAAAGTGTATGCAAATGTTGGGCGTGCTTCCCGACTGTGCATCGGTGCCGAAAGAATCAATGATGCTAGTTCCTCGTAGCATCTTCCATTGAAATACCTATAGAACATGGAGTTAAAAACACGTGATTTTCTTTTACTATGGCGGACGTTATTTTAAATCTGTATCTGTCATTTATTTACGTAATATATCATGTGGAAATGCTTATTGTTATGTTTCTTGTGTTCCGTATTTAAAATGTTGATAAAAAACTGTAATATGTGTTTATTTCTGATTGTGAATAGTTATTAAGGCCTTCGCTCATGGAGAAAGTGAAATAAAACCAGTTATCAACGCACCAGCACTTTTGCTTGTGTGGCAGTTGCTATTCAGTTGCCTTGTTAACGGGTTGCCATGGTAGCGCTCACGAATTTTGAATTGCGTTGACAAATCATTTCAGGTTCTCCGTGAGCGAAGGCCTTTACTGTTCGGTGTTGTGAATTTCGTATTTTTAGATGATATTTCGAGAGAGACACGGCGACGCGACGCGTCGCGTCGCCGTCGCCGTGCCGTCGCGACGGCACAAAAAGTGCAATAAACGTGCGTTCCTTATCACAGTAACGCTACAGCGCTTTCTTGGACACTAATTAATAGTGACACAAACGATATACGTATGTCTGCTTCCTCCTTAAGATAAAATCATTGGTAACCGGTTAACTCGGAATGAAACCAACTCAGAACCATGTCAGATGTCATTTAGAGTGATTAAAAAATATATATAAAAAATTGGTTAAATAGGTTACTACGTTAGGTTAGGGTTATCGGCTAATTTAAAATTATTTTTTTCGTGGCTTTTAATTACTTTTCAGGGAGGTGTTGAGTTGACTTTATTCCCAGTTGGCATGGAATCAAAATCATTATCTTTATTAAATGAGAGGCTGCGTGCCGTGCCGAGGCGTTATCGTGGGAATTATAAAAGCAGACAATGTAGGATGCTTCCTTAAGATCTATGGTTAAAGTGTTCAAGTATTGACGATTTAATATCCCCCAAAGTATTATTTCCTCTGTGATGGCAACTATATGTTTGAAATCGTAGGTAACTATGAAATGGATGTGTACACTGTGTATTGTACACTGTAGAGCAGAGGTTCCCAAACTTTTTTTCCTCGTGGACCACTTTCAAAATTTTACTGGTTTCGGTGGACCCCCTGCTGCAACATTTCTACCATATTCCCAAAACTCGACATGCGTTGTACTGAATATTGAATATAACGCTGGAGTTGTGGTCTGCCACAACGGGGGGGGGGGGGGGTAATGTGATATGAGATGGGGGGTGCATGGGATATGGGCACGGGATGGGTCTCGATATGACAATTTTTCACCGAAATACTAGTGTACTATCTGTCTACATTGACAGGTTTTTTAAATTTTTTATATGAATACCTTACAAGAGTCCCAACTGCTCCCGTCTGGAGCCAGTGAGACTATGGCATCACCAATTGGGATATGTTGTGAGGCTGAAGGCAGTGGGGAGGGAAGAAGATAGGGAAGAGGGAGGTGGGGAAGTACCTGGCTATTCAGATCTGGTCACCAAATACGGCTAAAGCCATTTCAAGCAACGTTTCAATTCTGAATGGTGGTCTTACGCCAGGTCGATACTGATCTAACATGGTCGATAGTATCTTCCACTCTGGAACGTGCCGCAAATTTACTATACATTATTTTAAATGAATAAATTGGTAATAACACAAATTTACCAAATAAAATATATTTGCCAAGCCGGGATTCACGCGACCTTCGGACTGCAAGTCTTACTACTGCACTAGGCCGGCCGTCAAGGTCAAGGCCAACCAAGCCAACATTTTTGTTCTTTACTATCGAAACCAGATAAATTTTCATGGACCCCCACTTACAACTTGTGGACCCCTATTTTTTTATCACGCCTACGTGGACCCCCGTCGAGTCTTCCAAGGACCCCTGTCCATCTGGACCACTTTGGGAATCACTGCTGTAGAGTAAGGGAAAACCGTTAATTTAGTCTTATATGTGTTAGAAAATTCACTACGTAATCTGATTGCTTTGTTCCCGTCTCGCGTCGTACCCTTATACTCCTCTTTTATAACAATGCTTAACAGTATAATTTATATTAATAAAGTTCTCAGAATTTCTTACGCGCTGTTTAAACTAAAAACAAACACACCATTTGCACTGGAAGAACGTCTTATGATATTAATCATGCTTATCGTTTCGTGTGTTGAAATAATAACCTATATAAGTAGTGTACACACTCAAATAATATGATGAAAAATGATTACTTACATTGTTTGAGGAAAAATTGCTACCAAATAAATAATCTTTGTTCTTTTGTTGATTTTGATGCGTATTTATTAAAACCCTCTTTGCTGGAATGTTCAGGGCAAATAAAGTTCTGGACTTTTAAAACCATGAACTTTTTTTCTTCATGTGTTTAATAAATCATGAGTATGGGTGGTTAATATTTGCCAGCCTTTCAAAAGCTCTCAGTTATTGGTTATTTGATTTCTCGAGATTCCAGTAATTAAAAGCACTTGACGCCGTTGTCAGATTGGAACCACTTGCAAAAATTGTAAAAATCGTAATACAGAGTTACGCAAAATTAAGTATACATTTTAGAAGGGGAAAATTACTATGATTAGAACGGTAACATGATCTATTCTGGGTTCAAAGATTACTGCCTCAAAACCCATCGTAACACATATCTAATTTAGTAAAAATTAGCAGTTTTTAGCAGTTTGTCGATGGGTACTTTTACTTTGGAGATATATATAAACTTATTTTACATAATTAAATGCAGTTAGAATTTTTGTGTTAGTCTAATACAAATTATTTCTTACGGCAAGCCAATTTCTCAACAAAATATTTTTTTTACCATTTGTACATTTTTTAATTTTGGCAGGTAACATATTTAAGCAATTAGGTATCATATAGTCCAGCGTTCTTTGTCCATATTTGTTTAAATGCTTAGGTACAATTAGTCCTTCAATTAACGTAAAACGAGTATTGTAAGTGTGGTCCAGTTTATTTTTGTATATGGGGCTATTCATATGCGGAAATATAATTTTATACCACAGAATTGTTCTTAATGAGAGAATTTTGAGATTTTGGTAAAAGTACGGAACATTATGCCTTTGTTCATATAAACTTTTATGAGCTAATAATTTAACTAATGAATTTTGAACTGATTGAACACGATTTACATTTGTTTTACAGGAAAGTCCCCAAGCTGTAATTCCATATCTTATAATAGATTCAGCTAATGATAAATAAATTATTCGAAGTGTGCAAATTGGAACATAAAATTTTAATTTATATAACCTGCTAACAACAGATCTGAGTCGTTCACAGACTTTATTTATTTGTAAATCCCATTTGAAAAAGCAATCAATAATTACACCTAAATAAACATATTCTTTGACTAGTTCAACATTTTCACATGTACACAAAGCAGAGATACCGACGTGTAAGCAATCTGAAGTATGTGTTTTTATTTCAGGTGTAATAATATTTGCCTTGGCATTGGGTGATCTTATATGTAACAATTTAGTTTTTTTTGCATTTATGAGTAAACCAGAGTCATGAGACCATTTCAAAATTTCAATGTAATCTTTCTGTAAGAGTTCAATACATAATTGCAAATCACTGCGTGAAATTACCAATGCAGTATCATCCGCGTTTACGAAGTATTTTACATATTTAAAATTATTTTTTTTTTTTTTATATTAACTCCACACAGGAGGCCCTGAGGGAAATAATTTCCCTCAGGGCCTATGTCATCTTTGGAGATGCTGTGTGGAGGGTGCTGTTGAGGAGAGGAAGGAGTGAACATGGGTCTTGAAGAGACCCATATTGTAGGAGGGAGGAAACACAGAAGCCGGCAAATCGTTCCACAGCCGGGCTGTTGAACTCAAGAACGAGTCGTAGAAACGACCCGTTCTCATGTGACTAATGTCAACCGTGTACAAATGTTGAGCGCGTGTTTGGCGTGTTTCCCGACTATGCACCGGTGCCGGGGGGATCAGTGACGCTAGTTCCTCGGAGCATCTTCCATTGTAATACCGGTAGAACAAAGACAGCATTCCCACCTGACGCCTGTGCTCTAAAGATTGCAGTCCATTTGTTAAGTTAGGAGAATCTATCAAACGGACCGCCCGTTTCTGCACAGAGTCGAGGGTTTTTTTCAGGTATTTTGGGACTCCAGACCAGAGGTGGCTGCCAAATTCAACCGTGGGGCGCACTTGCGATTTGTACAGGGTTAGCAGTTGTGTACTATTAAAGTATCTGCGGGCCCTGTACAGTACGCTCAGTTTCTGAGAGGCTAACTTAACTCTGGCCTCGATGGAGCCCCCGTACCTGAGCTGGTCACTTAGAGTTACACCAAGCATATCAATGGAAGGCCTGTTCGGGAGATTGCTTCCGTTGAAGGAGACTAGATTATCATTCCGATCCCTTTTAGACGTAATCAGACATGATTGGGTCTTTGAAACATTAAATTCGACGAGGTTATTCTTACCCCAAGAGAAAACACTCTCGAGGTAACCGTCCATTCTTTGTTTCAAAGCCCTCCGAGCCATTGGGATTTGTGAGCCTTTTGGAGGCTTGTCAAACAAAAAGCTATCATGGACTGTACTGTCATCCGCGTAACAATGAAACGGTGCACATGTCAAGAGGTCATTGATGTGCAACAGAAACAAAGTCGGAGACAGAACCGATCCCTGTGGGACGCCAGCATTTATCGAATGCGAGGAAGAGGTGAAACCATCAGCAACCGCCTGAATCGACCTCTCCCTCAAAAAGTCGGCAATCCATGTACACAAGGAAGCGGGAAGTCCGTAAGAAGGCAGTTTGTTGACAAGCCCTCGGTGCCAAACCCGGTCAAAGGCCTTGGAAATATCCAGTGCAACGGTTTGGGTCTCACCAAAGCGTTCCAGGCACCGCCCCCAAACATGTGTCACATACGCGAGAAGATCACCGCACGAGCGGTTCCGCCGGAATCCGTATTGACGGTCGTTAATAATTTTGTTCTTCTCGAGGTATGTGAGTAGTTTGTCGTTGACCACACGTTCCATCACTTTTGACAGAACAGATGTGATCGCTATGGGGCGGTAGTTGGCCGGGTTAGAGCGGTCACCTTTCTTTGGAATAGGAATAGAAAAATGTACTTAATAAAAGATACAAAAATGATATATAGAATAGGACCTAATATGGAACCTTGAGGAACGCCTGCTAAAATTCTTCTTTTTTTACTTAAGGTGTTTAATAGCTTTATTTTCATGCACCTGTTGCTCAAGTAGTTTTCAAAGAGTTTTAGAAGGTTTCCTCTTATTCCTATGATTTCTAGTATTTGTAATAATTTTCTATGATCAATAGTATCAAATGCCTTCGAATAATCTATAAATAAAACTAATACATGATTTTTACTATTTAATTCATTGTTAATAAAGCTAATTAAAAGTTAGTGTTTATTCATTACCAGTTCTGCCAGTTATTAACCCTATCAATAATAATTCTACTTCAACAATGGCAAAATTACTTTGTTTATTAAATTAAACGGTGACCGGACAAATACAAAACAATATCACGAAACGGAGGGTCCTTGGTCGACAAAGGAACGGCCAATATGGCGCGCTGCTCAAGCGAGGGCGGGTTTGGGGACTGCGGGCGGACGTGGTTTAGTGCCATACTACTACAAAAATAATAAATGGTGGTTTTATACATCGAAGCTATAGACTTTATTTAACAAGAGCTCATAAATGAATATCTTTAAACTATTTCAGAATATGTTGTGCAAAGGCTGAAAAAATGGAAATATTTCGATATTTTCTCAAACTTCAAAGGACTTGCGGAACTTTAGGATATTTTTAGATTTTTTTAAAATTAAATTATTTTGATGTTTTAGATGTAAAAAAAACTTTTTATTACTAGCGCTCAAGGAAATGAGACCTTTTTTTTGCCAATTAGTTGCGGCCCACACTATTGTACATTCTCCTCCACGCCAGGAGGCGTATTTCCAAAACCTATACCGGTTCAGTCGCTGTAGCGGCAATTGACATTTTAAATACACCTCTTTATTGGTTATTTTTGATCACTTTGCAAAAACAAAAAATGTTCTAAAATCTTGATAAAACAATCTTACCAATATGTTTATTAGAAATTAATAATTTTATTTCCAAATATTAAAATTTCGATATTATTCCCATATTTTGTAAATATACCTCTATATTGATTATTTTTTATCATTTTGCAAAAAACAAAAATATTCTAAAATTTAGATAAAATAATCTTACCAACGTGTATATTAGAAATTAATAATTTTATTTCTTAGTATTAAAATGTTGATATTGAAAATGAAAATTGTCGCTGCCGCGACTGAATCGCTATAGGGTTTGGAAATACGCCGCCAGGAGTTGAAGAGGACATTAATTTGTCAGTGTTAAATTATTTAATAACTAGCTGACCCAGCCACGCATTGCTGTGGCTAACAAAACACAACGCTAGCTTCTGGATGGTTACCCAATCTTTAGAACCTAGTGTTATTGACTCACACCGCCATCTGTTAATTTGCATACAAATCAAAACCACTCCGCCCTCTTGCAGTCCACTCGTTCGCCGCATACAGACATTCTCCTTTAATTATGTATTTCAACCAATTTACACAAAATTTTGACAAATTATATAAGTAGTGGAGGGTGGAGCGTGTTGTGAATAAATTACAAAACTGAGAATAGTAGAAAAATCTTTATTGATATCAAAGGTTTGACATTTTAATGGAAGCAAATAACTCTTTGGCTACGTTATTTTGGTAATATGAACCTTGTTGACAAACGAATAAGGTGACAAAATATTATTTTACAAAATATGGGAATTGTCAAAAGACAGAGGTGGGGCAGGTTGTGACGAACAAATAATTAAGTAAAATAAACCAATAATTAAATAAAAAAGAAGTAGGTAGGTATGTAAAAAAATTGGTTAGAACAATGGTCCTGATAATATATTATCGTCAATTAAATAAAAGGGGTTGTAATATACCTCCAATGTAATAAAAACAATTAAAATCAATCTCAGCCAGTCAAGCAAAAGCAAATGAAGTCTGGAATGTATTCGTCCACTCCGGCACATAGCTCATGACACCATCTATGACATTTAATGCACCAAATCCACCTTTCACCAGAAATATCATTAGAATAGGGGTTACGACAATATTATACATTGGTCATCTTTGTTTGCACCGCTGTCGTCAGTTTCCATAAGTCTCTTCTTCAGTTTCGCTGGATGATGTGGACGCCAAATTTTTGTTTTTTACGTGTAAAATGGTTTTTTTTTTAGTTTTGTTTTAGTCACCGTCTTCGTTTTATTGGGTGCTTGTTTTTTTAAAGTATTTATACTTTTTTCTAATTTTTTCCTTTTTCAGTTTGTCTTCTTATTCTATTTTTTTCTTTATAGGGGTGTTAAAATGTTAAAATTGCACTCGTAAGTTTTTTCTTATTTGGAAAGTTCTTTCTTGGTTGAGCTTTGGGTAATGGCCTGATTTGTTTTTGTGTTTTCTGACACACAGGTTTAATGGTTCTGCTAGTTATGGTCCAACAAATTTTCTTCAATGTCTGCATTCGTTATATCTTGCATTGGTGTTCTTGTGAGGTCAGCAGCAGAGGAGTCTGTTAAAGGCATCTCAGCGCGATTTGTAACTTTTGATGGAAGAAAGTCTTCATCTGTGAAGACATTCCTATTAAACGGGAAAATTCCACTTGAATTAAATCCGGCCATTATATTATTTGGCGTTATAGCTCGCGGAAGAGTTTTTGTGATAATATCAGGCAGATAATATATTGTTATAGTCCGCCCTGGATATCCTTTCATCCACCCATCCGCACCATTATTAAAGTATTGTATAGTAGGTCCATATACCGATCTGTGTATTGACTGCAACTTGTGTGTTGAATGAGGTGGGAATGATAAAAGATTTACCCCATTGTCTTTGCAGTAGTTCAACACTGTTATCGAGAAGTGGAATGAATGGTTGTCAAGAAGTAGCAAAAACGGGCTTTTCTTTGGTACATCGAACTTGCTTTGTAAAGTGCTGAATGAAAAGCAAAAGCTCTCCTCTGTTATCCAACCACTTAGGTGTGCAGCTCAAAAGAGACTGCAGCTCAAAAGAGACTGCAGCTTTTCGAAGTGACTTGTTTGTAGTCATGATTTCAGAGGCAGTTTGTTCATAAACATTTTCTGGAATTTCCCCCTCTTCTTCTCTTTTTACAATTTTGGAAGCCTGAAAAAAATGTTTGAATTACAAACAGGCACAATAACGAAATGTAAATAGGCAATACCTACATGCATTCTTATTTTGTTGTGTGACAGTCACAACTCGCTCCCGCCTTTTTGTCACAACTCGCCCCACCCAAAGATTTTACATGAAATTGGCCGCGCAAGTAAACGTACCTACTTATACCTCCCTCATGAATCACTCTATATATTGGTGAAAACCGTATGAAAATCCGTTCAGTAGTTTTTGAGTTTATCGCGAATAGACAGACAGACGCGACGGAGAACTTTTATAATATGTAGAGTTAACAGTGGACTTTGTTACAGTGTTTAAAAAAGTGAACTAAAGACTTAGTTTGGGAAGCGGGCATAGGTACTGTCGCCCCAGGAACCATCTATTTCAGAGGTTCCCAAAATTTTTTTTTCTCGTAGACCACTTTCAAAATTTTACTGGTCACGGTGGACCTGCTGGTACATTTCTACCATATTCCCAAAACTCGACATGCATTGTACTGAATATTGAATGGCGAGGTGTGGTCTGTCACAACGGGGCAGTACCGGATCTACGACTTTTACAAACGGGGGCAAAATGGGCCATTATCCGAGATTATATTTGCCTGTTGTATTAAGGTCGAGGGTATCTGTAGTGTGTTTGTCCAAAGGTTTGTCCAAAAGGTTTGTCCAAATGTGTTGTTTGTTTTAGGTGTATGTAGTTCTAGAATAGCGAGTATTTTGTGAGGTTTTAAATGTATTTTTGTTCTTCTAAAGGACATTTAATACATGTTTTGAATAAAAAAAGTAATTTTCAGCACTACGACTTTTTTAAATGATGTGGGTGTTAGTATCGGCACTGTAAGTAGTTCTTTTATTAAGGTTTTTTGAGTTTTAAATCAGTGCGGCAGTATTTTTTTTCTGGCACAGCCCCAGGCAATGATACCGTATTCCATTATAGATTGTGCTAGTGCGAGGTGTAGTTTTTTATTGATATTTAGAATAGTTGTTTAGAATATTTCTCCCAGTTTTGAAAAAGAAGATCAACCTGTTAAGTTTTCCTATTACCGAAACTATCTGTCTATTCTATTTCAAGTATAAACCATGATGTTAAGTATTATCCGCTTACGTAATTGGGGATATGTGCGAGGGGTTTCGAAATATGTGGATAATTTAAATAATAGTTTGGTTTTCAAACGGGTTGATCATTTTTTAAAAATATTTTCACTTAATAATTCTCCTTCTCGTCCTTCTATACCATATTACATTTCTCTTAAATATTCTTAAACGTGTTCAATTGAATTAACTCTTACCTCATATCATTTTAACTACCGATGATTAAATTAAACCGAACTCCTCATAGTATAAACGATAACTGATTCAGTTTATTAAAATATTGTCACATAAATATTATGTGACTAGTGCAGTTCTTGCCTATTTCGATATTTTGTCGATGGTGTTTTTTTTTGGAGACTGGCAATTTTTTTTGGGGGTAGAAAAATTGTCTTTTGTTTATGGGCACTTCCTCCCGGGGAGCTTTTTGGGCGAGCTGTTGGCGAATTAGTCACTCACCATGGAGGTGTTTTAATTTCGTTAAATCATGTGAACCCCAGATTGATTGTATCTTAAAAAGGCGCGGGGTGTTTTTTCGGAACAGGAGTAGTTCGTGTACGATATTATTTTTATTATTTATTATTTTAACTTTATGAGTAAAACCTCAAACTGTAATATTTAATTAAATGAAGACATTATGAGCGAAACTCAATCGAAAATCTGGAAACAGAAAAATCAGAAAAAGATATTGGCACCTCTGGGACTCGAACCCAGGACCTCCCTACTTTCCGGGTTGGGCGCTCAACCCGGAAAGTAGGGAGGTCCTGGGTTCGAGTCCCAGAGGTGCCAATATCTTTTTCTGATTTTTCTGTTTCCAGATTTTCGATTGAGTTTCGCTCATAATGTCTTCATTTAATTAGATATTATTTTTAGTGGATGTTATGTGAATCCCACTTTTTTACGGTGTTGGCAGTTGGCCATTTTGGTGGAAATGTTTTTTTGACATTATATTGTAAAGTGATTGGTCCTAGCTGTGGCGAGAATAATATGCCATTATGTCCCCGCGTCGCGAGGTCACGGATTGCTGACAGCTCTTCCGAAATCCGTAAGTCTTGGAGACTGGATGGGCCACGTGCCTTTCGCATGGAGTTTGTTGAGACAGCCTGAGGCTGGAGACGCTCCTTGGAGGTGTAGCGGCCTTCTTCCCAAATAGAAGGAAGACCTAGGCTCCCTGGATTCCACGCCGTCCCCGGTTGTTGAGGCCGGGAGTCCCGTCCCGGGACCGTTTCTCCCTATGAACCAAGTTTTCGGTCGTCATCCGGTGTTTTCCTAGGTTTCCAGGAGTCCATCTGGTATATTTTGTTTTGTATTCCTAACCATTGGTATAAATTTGCACTCCTATGTTTGTTTGTTTTGATGGCTACAATATAGTTTTCTAAAGTTCATTCTTTTATTTACTGATTACCTACCTACTTGACAGAAAACTAGTCCCATAATCCTGAACTGTGGTCTCTGCTCTGCCGTATAAATTACATACTGATTATAACTCCATTACAATATGTACTTATTACTTGTGATAACTAACCAACTAACTAATCATCATACCGTTTCTGCACAAATAGGCAGAGGGGACGGAC
This sequence comes from Glyphotaelius pellucidus, assembly GCA_936435175.1. Classification (NCBI taxonomy): domain Eukaryota; kingdom Metazoa; phylum Arthropoda; class Insecta; order Trichoptera; family Limnephilidae; genus Glyphotaelius; species Glyphotaelius pellucidus. The sequence goes on along the minus strand of OW386538.1, from coordinate 37,394,963 downwards.
CGCAAACAACTCGGTCTTGGCACAAACTCCTTGCCTCATTCACATTTATCAATTGTCTCATACGTAATCTTCTATGATTCTGAATCTTGACGGAACCTGATCCAGGAATCTGATTCACTTGATCGGGCCATGTCTTTTCGGACCTCCCCGACTTCTTCTACTCTTCACAACTACACTTATGATACCATAACTTTAACGAAAATGGCTTGTAATGGTCGTGAAAATCATATGTGAAAAACTTTGGAATAAGTTCAGGACTCCGATGATAAGCCCTTTATCATAAATATTTGCCTACATGTGAAGAAATGGCGTGACTATAATCACGTTAAATACTTCAAAAGAATAAAAACTTTTTTCCGTATTCACCTTCGTGTTAATAACATTTTTTTAAATAGAAAAAAAGATGATTGCGTATTTGAAGCATTCTTTCGCTGTTACATAATTTAATCGTCAAAAATCACGCCACAAAAATAAATCCTCTAATCCGTTAAGTTTTATCAGGTGTTGGGACGTGACATTTCTAACCGTCGCGCGTAGCGTCGTTTCTTTCAGATATTTGTATGTAAAAATAATACAAACTCGTATTATCGGAGCACGTAAATATTGGGCTAAATAACATGGCTTTTTCTTTTTTGACTAGGAAATCGTGTGCGCCACACTGTACTCTTTATATCTACTACCTTAATTTTTGGAAGGAATAAATTCGTGAACTATTGTGTGCTTTTATTACAAACACGGCCTTGGTTTTTTATATTATTAAATTAGTTGCTCCTCACAAAATTGAGAAAAAAAAATTACAAAAATGTCTTAAATAATTTTTAATTCACGTGTAGCGTGTAATAGTAAATCGCGGAAATGTCCAATTAAACTTAGGGCGAAATTCCCGGAAGGAGAATGAAATAATGATTTTTTGTGATCTTTTCATGTTTACTGTTAATGGTTGGTTGCTTAAGGTTCTTTGTTTAGATGCTCCATAGATCCATTAGAGCAGGTATGCTGTCAAGGCGTTCACTTTTACAGTAAAAGAGTTAAAAGGATACTATTAAACGCACTCTGCACATCGTTGTATACGTCAGAACTTGCAGCACAGACTACGCCAATGGAGGAGCTGGATGGAGTCACTCCTGATGGCCCTATGGAAACATGAGACGATCAAATATCCTGCATAAACGGCTGCTTGCTTACATTTTTCACTTATTTTCAGCATTATTTTTTTATCTTTTTGATAGAAAACAGCCTTGGTGCTCCGCAAGGGTCGATATTAAGTTCATTTTTATTCACAATTTATTTTTTTATTTTTTTATTCACAATTTTATTTTAATTTATTTAAATGATATAATTTAAACCAAAAAACATTGTAAAATTAGACTATTTGCAGACGATACTTTAATTTATATTTTGTGTGAATATTACATAGATGCAATTGACAAAATAAATGAAAACCTACAAAATATAGCAAAATGGCTGAAATTAAACAAGTTAAAACTGAACATAAACAAAATAGAATATATGGAAAAAATAATAATCGGCAATATAACGCATAACACGGGGTTAAATTTGACAATTAATAATGAAAAATAGAAAAAGTAAATGAACTTGGGTGTAATACTAAATTCAAAACTAACTTTCACGGCAGATTTTATATATGTGCTAAAGAAGGTATCGAAAAAAGTTAATTTTCTTAGACTTCTAAGAAAATTAACTTTTTAAAATTTACATTGCTAAAGCAACTGCTTTACATTTTGATTACTGCTCAACGATGTTATATTTGGCCAATAAAGGAAATTTGAGGAAGCTAGAAGTTATACAGAACAGAGCTATGAGATGTATACTGGGGAAAGGCAAATACGCAAGGGTTAATCAAGTAAGAGGAGCTAAATTGGATTCCGATAAAAAAGAGACTGCTATTTAACGTGTTAATTTTTGTGCATAAAAAAACAAATTCCAAAAAGGGTCTACTATTCGTATTTCGACCGATTTCTTACATATCTCCCTTAAACATTTGAAGTTTTTAAGCTCTTAAAAAATATATGTTATTTTTGAAGATAATATCTAGATATCTTCCACGCCGAAACGCAAATTATATGAAATTCCCTCGATAGAAAAAAATCGCAAAGTATGCTCCGAAAACTATTTTAAACAAGTCTATTTCTTTTATTTTACAAGTTATATTTGTGAAAAAATTCACAATGTTTCTTTAAATGATACTTAAGGTACGTTCCACGAAATTTTTGCTCTATTTTAAACGAGTCGTGTTTTATTAAGCTTTTTCGCAATTTTCGCTGCTTTTCTACGGCTTAAAATATTAGCGCGCTCTGTCCAACATTCGTAATTACATATCTCTCCATCTTCTTCTTTTTCAGCGCCGTGCGTTTCAAGAGTGCCGCCTTATGTTTTTAATAGAGATGCACATAATTTCGAAATAAGAAAGATAAATAGAGGTAGTTTGCCACATATGAAAAAATCAAAATCACAGATTTGCCTAATGTATAGAGGACTAAAGATGTATGATGAAATGCCTGAAAGTACGAAGAATGAAGAAGGAATGAATGTATTTAAAAAATAAATGTTATGCTTACTGTAAAAATATTTTAATTTATCAAATGAAAATTTCATTTTTCACATTTAATGTTACATTGTGCTTATTAGTTTATTTTCATGTAGTATAAACTAACTAAATAAATAAATAAAAAATAAATGTGTATAAATTATTTGTCTAATTTATTTTTTTGTTTTTTCAAAATGTGGAATGTATTATATTGCATACGTTTTAGAACAAACTATTATTATTTCTATTATTATAATTTATTATAAAATAATTTTAAAAAATATTTATTTTTTCTTTCTTTTGCAATACTTTATTGCGTCATGTTTTTTCAATGCGCGGGTATCTAAAACATTTTCTACTTTTGGTGGGAACGGAAGAGAATTCATAATATACTGTAGTGGAACAATACATGAAATTGAAATCGTTAATTTATTTATTTATTTATTTTATTAATCTATAAACATAGGGTTTTACATAGGGTTTAATTGATGCCTGTCTCACTAGGATATACCTGTGTTGAGACAGGCTTAGAGATACGTCATATTAAAAATTACAGGAATATTTTAAGTTACGTACAAATTCAATTGAATATTATAAAAATGGAAAGGTTATTGGAAGTGTGGGTAAATACTTTAAAGAGAGTTATGTAAATGTAGGAAGAGATGATGTACAGTGAATAGTAAATCCTGTCAAATCTATTTATGGGATTGATTAATTAATTTGACATGATTCTATTTTTAAATTATTTTACATGGATTAGGTCGTATGCAAATTGTTTACTGTCTATTTATGATTTATTTTACAGATGTTTGCAGTAGTGTGGCGTCCAATACTTACAATCCATTTCTTTACGTCTAATTAAACGTCTTTGTGATTAAAGTTCACCCTTCAAAATTCGCGCGTATTTTGTCAGTAGATAAGGATATTTCTGCTTTGCAACAAAATTCAAATAAATGGAATATTTCAAATAAATGGAAAACCCAAAACTGTTATCAAGAGGTGATGAAATACACTTTCAATTTTAATTTTTTAAATATAAAAATTTAGAATGCAAGCTTTAAAATTTGTTTTAAATTGCTCACCTTACGTTTTTTCTAACTAAAATTACTGATAACGAAAAAAAAATTAACACAAACCCATATTTTATTAGACAAATGAATTATAAACGTTATTATCTCCCAAATTTCTTGTGATCTCATGTAAAAATATTTCTTAAAAAATCACAGATTTTTTTTTCAAATTGCGATTGGAAACTTTGGTTTCATAAACGTGTACATTATTAGTAGTTTTTGGTTAACTTTTAGATTTGAATATAAAGCGTGTTGTTTTCTCTTTCCATTTTCGTTAACAGCATACTTCTGATTTTGATAGTAAGGGAGGCACAACGATTTCTGTGAGACCTACATGAGCTGGGACAAATATGGTCTCCTGTGATTGAACGGATTAATAAAATGTATTTGTTTTTAATAAATTTATACATTAGGTGGTGCTATGATTTAGAAAAATATTCGAAATACACAAGTCAAGGTTTCTGGCGAGAACTAGGTAGGCACCTAGTATTTCATCTAAAGTCACCTTCGTGACATTTCACGAATCCTCGTGACTCGTGCAGTCTAGACTTTATAAAAACTTATGTTAAGTTACTTTACAATTTCAAGGAAAAACAACGCTTTTCATAAGTTATTTTAACTTAAACAAATTAAAAATAATCAGAAAACATGAAATAATACCGTGATTATAAATTTACCAGAGAAATTTTATGAATTTGAAAAATAAAAAGGTAATTAATTTGTGTTTGAAATGAACCAACCCAACCGAAATGCAAATAAATTGACGATTTAGCTAGTAAACATTGTTTCAAATCCTAGTTAGATAAATAAGCTACCAATTATAACCGCTAGCTCACCAAAATTATAATATTATGATGCCAACAAATAATACGCGAAATTCAACATTAAATAGTTTCGAACGCAATTTAATAATTAAGTTTATGGTTTAGCTCTCAGTAGATTAGGGACAAAGCATTCCATCTCGCACATTTCACACGACACGGAAAATATCAGGAGCTTGTCATCGCAGTGTTATGTCAGCGTGGATAGAAATACATACTTGTGTTCGCAGAGCCTACCGCAGTTCCTCCGTCTTATTAAAGGCATCCATTTAATATATTATCACATACATGTCCTCGCAGGGAGGAGAGTGGGCATATTTCCTAATCCACCATGTTCCCGGCACTTATCATTGCGAGCAAATAAATACCACATAGCGCGGTACAAGGAACAGCGCAGGGATCCACAACTCCTAAACTAACACAACATGATGCGCCCTGTTATTCTTTTTGTTACTGGAACTCTCTGTTAAATTATTTTATATTTTCACCAGCAGTTTCTGTCTCTTGGATATTAGGCAACTTTAATTCCAATTTTTTATAAGAAAAACTCTCTTTTTATTAGTTTTGAAGGTTATTCACATCAATGTAATATATCATTGAAGAAGAAGATAACAATAATAATCTAGACGAAAACATAAAAGAGAACAAGACACAGAAAAACAGAAAAGAAAAAGTCCCATTATCTTTTCTGTTTTTCTGTGTCTTGTTCTTTTTCATATTTTAGTTTAGATTGTTATTTATTTGTTTGGACACAGTTTTTTAATAGAAAAGATGAACTAGAAATATATAACTAGTAAACATAAAATAAAAGGTTGGTATACAGATAAATTTAAGTAAAGATTACGCATTACAATAAAAGAGAAAGTTTTTATGTGGCAGTTGGCATTGAAATAAACTAGTATGTTAGTAATTACAAAATGTGCAGGTGACTGACTAATTGTGATGAAAAATACGTAACAAAGTGCAAGATACATAGAAAAACGGGAACAAGTTTTTACATTGCAGATTAATATAGAAATACACAAGTATTTGCAACTGCCCTTATGTGATGCTCCTTAAATATCAAAATATACTAAATAAAAATTCATTCAGGTGTTTCTTAAGATGGTAAACTTGTTTTAAATACTTAATTATCGTTATCTTCTTCTTCAATGATAACTTTATACCTCTTCAAAAATAGAACTCTTTTTGACAATCAATGTCCCAATTGCCAGAGATACTAAATTCGAAGGGCATTATCTCTTACTTAACCCTTTCTCTAAAGCAATATTTTACCAAAGAAATTTGAGAAACTTTGCAGCATAGCTAAACAATGCCCTTCTACTGGCCATTAGACGGAACATACGAAAGAGTCAAGCTGAATAAAATAAATTGGCACCTAATCTGTGATCACCGGCCTAAGAAACCGATCAAACACGAATGCTTTTTAATCAATGGTACCATTTTGATTGATTTTTTTTAAAATTTTATTTGTAATATTGTGTAAAACTTTGTACTGTGTTAACTTGTAAGAGTAATCGCCAACATAGATATGTATGGTGGCGATTACCACCATACCTATCTCTGGTGGTAGTCGCCAAGATACTTGTATCTCTGTGGAAGAAGGGTTTTGGTTGGTAGTGAAGTGAGAAACATTACCGTTCAAAAATATAATCAGAAGGCTACACCAATATTTATAAAATATTACTGTTTTTCAGGAATTCATTACAAAAGCAAACCTTAATCTATAAATAAAGCTATATCTGCTTTACGTCAGGCTATAAATATGGCTTTATGCTCTTTGTGACAGGCTGAAAGCTTCAAGCTTCAGGACCCCTGTAATGGGGCTGCGCGTTGTATGGGAGGATTAACAATCTTAGTATCACTTCATTTGGGGAGCGCTCCTTGCAAAGCCTCGGAGGTTGGAGGCTGTGAGCACTCATCCCTTATCTTGTCATATGCCTCGGGAGGGTGTGGGTGGAAGGGAGAGGGTGGGAGGCTCCGTAATTGAATAAGACAATTTAATTAAAAACAATATTGGTGCTGTCCAAATGTCATCCCTCACGACCAGAAGATGGAAGATGATATAGGGTGATATTGTTTTTTTTTTAGATTGCTTTTTTACTAGAATCGTTGAATACATATACTTTAATCCCATTTAAATAACCACAAGATAAAACAGTAATTAATAAATTATTATAAAGACAGGGTGTAAAATACTGTCAGAATCGTCTTGGTGAAAGGTCACCATTTTGGAATGATGTATGATTGACCGTTCTCATTTGTCTCCCATATTTTATCTTGCCACACAACGATTCCTGGATGGGTTCCATAGTCCCCCTGGCTCCGGGTAGTGAAACTTTAGTAGTATTTTTTTCCAAGGTTACACAATTTTGTAAGTGTTCTTTTTCACAATTATTATAATTTGAATAAATAACTTGGTTCCGACAACACTTTATTCAATATATAATCAAATATCTAGCGTCATTGATCCCCGCGGCACCCGTGCATAGACGGGAAACACGCCAAACGCGCGCCCAACACATGTAGACGGTTGACATTTGTCACCTGAGAACGGGTCGCTTCTTCGACTTGTTCTTGAGTCTAACAGCTCGGCCATGGAATGATTTGCCGTCCTCTGTGTTTCCTCCTTTCTACAACATGGGTCTCTTCAAGACCAATGTTCATTCCATCCCCTCTTCAAAAAGACCCTCCACACAGCATTTCAGATGGGGAAAATTATTTTCCTCCGGCCCTCCTGTGTGCAGGTTAATAAAAGTTCTCCCTTTTCTATATTTTCTATGCACAGGAATTCTGTAATAATTTAAGTATGTTTTTATGATATAATTATTTTAGTATCTAAATAAATAAGGAATGTTCAGACCTAACCGAAACCGGTTGGTTCATATACTCATTAAAGTTATTATTTTAAAATAATGATTTAAAACGAGTAGATACCTACCTGGTTACTTCTTACACTTCTAGATAATGGTGTTGGTTACTAGTAGAAAAGTTTCCTTTAAAAATGTTCCCAAAATGTCCCCAGTTGATATGTTCCGGTTCAAAATGTATTATAGCGTATGTTAGAAGTCAACTTGAGTACAATTCTCCCGTCTGGAATCCACATTATAATATACATTTACAAGCTGTTGAAAGAATACAAAACAGATTCTTACGTTTTCTAAATTTTAAAACGGGTATTTCAGCAATTATGTTGAACTACAACACTATTTTAAACGATACGAATATGCTCTAATTGTCAGACAGAAGAATTTTCACTGACTTGGTATTTCTATATAAAATTCTAAATGATTAAGTTGATAGTCCGGTATTGCTTGAATTGATGAGCTTCCGAATTCCACTTCGTAATACTAAAAGTCAGGATTTTATTTCTGTGCAGATATTCTGGGACTAACTATCATATGTATTCCTCTTTGCCCAAAATACTAATGGAGGGAAACAACTATACCAAGTCAGTGGACATCTTCAATTTATTTTTAAACAAATTTAAACTATTGTTATTGAGGCAGTTCAGTTATGTGCAATAAATATGTATTTTTCTAACTAAAGTATACTTTATATGTAAAAGCCCCGAAAAAGGGCGTTTATTAATAAATAAATAAAATGTTCCCAAAAATAATGTTCCCTTTCAAAATGATCCTAACCTTACCAAACCTAGCCTAATTTTTTAATTTATGTTTATAGTGTTCTATTTGAGTTATTTCTATTATCTGATCACGACTATTAACTGGGAAAATTTTGGACGTGACCGGGGACATTTTGGTGGAGAACATTTTTACTTGGAACATTTTAACCAGCCACGACTTATTACACAGATAGTAGTATTGCCTCTTTTTCAGCATCTAACTAGGTAGCTTATGAAGTCCACTTAAATCATCATTTGTTTGACATAAAACACTAATTCTCTTATCTCATATAACAGATCAATCCATCTGTTTTTAATTAAAGCAGCTCCGTGTAAATTAACCAATACGTTATAACCACAAACACGACAACAGGCAACTTTTACATTATGCTACTAGGGTTACTTGTCGTAAATGAGACGTGTTGTCACAACTAATCAGAGTTAACTGACATCCCACATCATTTACGTTAAGTAGGGCCTCTTACAAAATCCCTAATAACCTAATACGGGGCGCAGAGAGTTTGAAATCTTCATAATGAGGTTTTAAGGTCTCACACCGAAAGGGTAAAGTACCATCATGAACTCAGATTCCGTCGTTTTGGTGGAATTAAATATTAAAATCATCCCCTATTAAGGTTTCCTGGTTTTATGAATCATTTCCCATTAATTGACTAAATTATTAACTCTATTTTAATGGAACCCCATTAAAAGTGTTCATGGTTCCAAATATTACATATTAATACGCTGATTTCGTTATAATAATGTCTGTGGAAGGTACTTAATTAGGAAAGTTGTTATTATTGCGTGATAAACGCCCGTGCTGGCGATTGTTTATTTTGGCTCGGTAACTATTTCGATTTCCACCAGTTGTACGTAATTCAATATTATTTAATTCCTTCGCGCTGGTACTTAAGCCAATTAACTGAACCAACTTGATTATGTGTTTAATAAATATTATTACATTTATAACAATGTTTTACTAATTGTGCTCATTCCCATGATCTAATTGTAATTATTCGTTATAAATGTGGATTTCAAACCGAATAAGGGCACTGTGACGTATTTTCATGTTATTTTATCGCAGGAACAATGGAACACTGCACAGCTTTGTTTTGGCACACTCTCCATGAATCATTCATATTGATACATCTTCGAAACATATTTTATTTTCAAACAAAATTTTTGTAAAACTGGGTACAGACCAAATGTAAGAAGTCGATCCCCCTCCGTTTGTATCGGGGGATCGACTGTCGGAAGTTCAACTTCATTTCGTCTTCGAATCGTTTTTTTCAAATTTCATTCACTACCAATATAGTTACATATATTTTAATATCATTTCTATAAAACCTTTTTTATTTTCTAATGTAAAGTATTTTAACTAATCCAGACGATCACCATCATCACCTCTTTTGTGTCATCGTGACTGTGTTAAAAACATATTTTGTGTACATCTGATAGTATTAATACGCTAGCGTCTGTACGGCTTAAATTTAATAACCCCACTTCGAGTACATCTCTAACGCCGCGCCTTACGCAAAACCATCTTCGTACGTGAAGTTTGTTACAAAACTACTGTCGTGTAGCCCGCCAGGTTTTTAACTGCTAGTTATAAATTACTAGCAAAAAGTAAATCAAGGCAAAAAGTAAGAAAAGATAAACGTATTATTATTCGATTTCGAAAAGGTTAGTTTCAAAACAGAACACAAAAACAATGTGTAACACGTGAATTAATCACCATTAAAGATTACCTGAATATCCGACACATTTCGTGTGAATAAAATTCATTCTTAGCTCTACGTTGATTGTTTGGTTCATTGTTTCAAACGTAAACAAAATAAAGGATATGGGAAATCAGTTCAGTAACGTGTCAGAGGTCAATTTAAATGGTAACACCCTGCTGAATATGATAATTATGGTAACAGTGGCGTAGCAAGAAACCTTCGGCCCATTAACAGAGCTCTAATGAAGTTGTACGTATGGAAAGGCACATACATGTATTATGCATGAAGACAATTTAAAGGGATATTAAAAGCTCTATTTTTGCGGCACCCATCGCCTACTATGGCAAGAATGAGTTGAGAATAGGCATGGAAAGGTAAAGGCATGGGAGAGGAATGAGGGTTGCGGAATTGACAGGATTTAGTTTATAAAGCATCTATTCAACTTCAAACTTTATATGTGGTATTCACATTAAAATTTATTATTGAAGAAGATAACACTCATAATCTAAATAAAAATATGAAAGAAAACAAGACACAGATAAATAAAATAAAAAAAAAGACAATGGTCGCAACTGGGACTCGAACCCAGACCTCTCGTCTAACCGGGACGTGCGCGTTATCCAATCTCGCTATTACCACCTTCTATCAAACCGTCATATTTGTCAATCTCATATTTCAAATATTTAGAATCAACAATATTATCTTCAACTAGTTCTTTATTCCATATTATAGGCAACTGCTCTTTTTTATTGGAAACAATCATTCTAAGAATTGGTTTGTAACCTGAATAGCATCTCGGATAAATGTATCCGAATTTATTCATATGGAACTATTGACTTTATGAAAGTCTAAATGAATATTCAATTTTTTATAAGAAAAAATCTCTTTTTATTACTTTTGAAAGTTATTCCCATCAACGTAATATATCATTGAAGAAGAAGATAACACTTATAATCTAAATGAAAATATGAAAGAAAACAAGACACAGAAAAATAGAAAAAGACAATGGTCGCAACTGGGACTCGAACCCAGACCTCTCTTCTTGCGACCATTGTCTTTTTCTATTTTTCTGTGACTTGTTTTCTTTCATATTTTCATTTAGATTATAAGTGTTATCTTTTTCTTCAATGATATATTACGTTGATGGGAATAACCTTCAAAAGTTATAAAAAGAGAGTTTTTCTTATAAAAAATTAAAATTTATTTATAATGGCGAAAATTTGAATTGGTGTAAAGCATAATAAATCCAAAAATGTTTAAATATGTCATTTTCCGCGATTTCTTTCTCTTTCGATCTGCATCGTCGAAGTGTTTTTAGAAAGATAGGTGCGCCTTTTATGACATGCACTTCAAGAGGGGTTTTTCTGAAAATATAATAATTAAATTAATAGTATTATTAAAGTAATTCACAAAAATTGTTAAGTATTCTGAAAGATCTAATCAATCTTATTTTATAATAAAATTTAATAATTAAAGGTCAATAGTCCAGTCAATGATTGGTCCAATAGAAGGTGTAGAGTGCATGAGCATGGACCTAAGCGATTCCTTCAGAAAATTGTTCAACTTCAGTGATCGATCAGTGGTTGAGTGGGCATCGCGTTTGGGTTTCACCCGGGCGTCCCGTGTTCGATTCCTCGGCTGGCTAAGTCCTCCATCACAACACAAGCAACATTTTCGGCTTTCTGTGGTGGCAGTAGGAGATTTTCAAACATTGTTGGGTTATTCGTAACCCGAGAACGTTTGTCTTTCTTTAAAAAAAAAAAAAAAACTTACTACTTCACTCACTTTCACTCCACACCCCCTTCCTTGACTGGACTATAACGAAAACAGGAGATATGATTTTTTGAAAATATGAAAACCTTTTTTTCGCTTTCCTGAATGGTTAACATTTTGTCCTTTACAGCAATTAACACTTGTAATTAACAAATGTGTTGTAAAGCCCTAAGGGCGTAAATGATTAATAGTTGACCATATTTCACACAGTACAAAATTTTCAATTCCTACAATTCAATAATTTGGCATAATGAGTGGATGCTTTGCACCGCAGGCGAATACTTTGAAATTAAAACAAAACTTTTAAAATATTTTATTTTATTCGACACTGGATTGCTGGTGTTTATATCTTTAATATGTGCAGAACAATGCTGAATGATGTTTGGCGCAGGAACTAATTGCAAGGTAATTGTTTAACAGATTCTCGCGGAATTCCCACGGTGCGGTGTGATTACCTGCACCAGTAGATCTACCTGTACTGAGAATTTGTGATTGCGGAGTGAAAGTAGGTGATAATAAACCTGGTGCTCTTTGTCTTGCGATGCAGACCGGTTGAAGCTTTGCAAGCTTTTGTGATAAGTTTAAGTGGGAATAATTAATAAAAACCCGTTAACCCAACAGGTCTCGACAATATTTTGCCAGATGGTCAAAATATTTCCGCTTTGCATCAAAATGCAAGGAAATGGAATATTTTCTGAACGTATCCGAATACTAAAACCTCTGTTAAAAACGGTGACCGAACAATTCAGAATTAAACCAACTCAGAATCATCCCAGATAGATCATTTAGAGTTATAAAAAAATAAACATAAAAAATGGTTACGTTAGGTTAGGATTATCGGCTAATTTAAAATTATTTTATCAAAGCTCATAAAGACATTTCAAGGAGGTGTTGAGTTGACTTTATTCTCAGTTGGCATGGAACCGTTAAAACACATAGATATTTTATGAGATTGATGTTTTTTAAATGTTATTGGCACCTCAGTTTTTTGTCATTCTATGTAAAAATAATTGATAAAAATCTTTTTTTTTCAAATTGCCATCCGAAACTTTGGTTCCATAAAAGTGAAGGTACATTTTACTTCTTTTGTGGTAAATTTTTGGATTTGAATAATAAAATGGGGTATTTTTATTTCGAGCACTGTTTAGATCATAATTCTCAATACGATAGACGATTTCTACGAGACCTATATGAGTTGTTCCGAAAAGCGAACAAATTAGCCTGATGGGATAAATGCACTCTATGATGCTTTATTTAATAATATTTCATAATTTCCTTTCATTACAACAAATAAATCCGACTTAATTTAAATTTAAATTTTATTTTTTTAAATGATTGTTTTCACAACAATTCCACACAGAATGTCCTGCGGAAAAGAATTTCCCTGTTTGAGGAGAGGAAGTAGTGAACATGGTTTTTCTTTCATAATTAATTAGAACTTTTTTTTAAGTTTTAGATTTTTTTATATATTTAATATTATTATAATTCGATTCGATAATAGCCTTCTGAAGGCATTATCAAGCTATGAACATGTGTTTTGAAAAGATCTATTTAGTAGGATAGAATAAACACAGAGGCCGACAAATCTTTCCGCAGCCGAGTTGTTGAACTCAAGAACAAGTCGTAAAAAAGGCTCTTATAACAAATTTCAACCATCTTCTAATGTTGGGCAAGCGTTTGGCGTGTTTTCCGGCTATAGTTTTTATCGAAAAATTAAGGATACCAATGCACGCCCAAAATTTAACAAACGTTTGAATTTTCACAATCTGGCACTCAATCACTATTTAAAATTTAAAACACAATTTATTATAAACAGTCTCCCTGTGTATTACAAACACACTTGGCAGAGGTTCAGAGGTTTCCAACCGGTCAATCGCGATCGACCGGTCGATATTATTGTGAATTTTGAAAATAATTATTATTTCCTGTATTAAGTGATTTTCATAGACTCACGCTTATCTGTTAATGAAGCGGTTTAACGGTCAAATTCTAAAAAACTTTAAAAAGCAACAAAAAAATTTCATGAACTTATGAGATTCTTATTAGAAGTCGATCCTTATGAAAATGTTTGAAAAATGTATCCCAAGCCTCCATTTATGTAAGCTGTATTATTTTAGGTTATCTAGCAAATAGAAAAATTTCTGCACCCTTGCGTTAATTTTATTTGCACTGTTCAAATCATATGTTTTTCAAATTATTTCTCTTCAAGAAAATGTAATTTTATTTTAACAATTATTATTATTATTGAAACATATCTCGGAGTAATAATTGATGAAAATCTTAGATGGGACCCACACATCAAAGGTATTACGGAAAAACTCATAAGCCTTATATATTTCTTTAAAAATCTCAGAAGTATGGTAAATTAAGAAGATATGAAAAAAGTCTACCACGCGTTATGTCATTCTCGAATTGAATGCGGAATCGTAGGATGGGGATCTGCTACACATAAATACATACATAACCTAAATACAATTAAAAAAGGAATCATAAATACCATAGTGAAAGTACCCATTAGAACGCTTTCAATTGAAATTTTCAATTGCTTTGACGTACCACATGTACAACAATTATATGCCAAAATACAATAATAAAGCTATTCAAAAGTTCTGAATCCTCCACCAGACCGTGTATGCATAACACAAGATCGAATAAAAGTATTCTAAGTTATAAAACCACATTCGGACAAAGAAACTACACATACCTTGCAACAAAACTCCATAATATCCTTCCCAAGATATAAAACTAATAAAAAATTGTAATTAGTACAAATCAAGAATAAAAACATGGCTGAAAGAGGTCAACGAAAAAACCCTAATGAATACACTAAAAACGACATAGAAGACAAATAAACTACATTTAAAAAACTTTAGTCGTTCTAGGCACAGGGCCCCCAGTGAGGACGACTAGGAAATAAAGTTTAAAAAATATTTTAATTTACATGTTTCTTAATTGTAAATATGGAGTAAAAATGTTAGTAAGTCGGCTTAAAGATGACTTATAAAGAAGTTTTAAAAAAACGGGTGTTTTTTTTTAGAGGTTTGATTTTTAAACTGGCAACATTGTTTCTACAGACTGTCAATTTGACAGTTGACAGTTGATTTGTGGTCAGTACGTTTTGCCATTTCATCATCAATATAATGACGTTAGAACAGCGCCTGCAAATTGTGCGAATATATTTTGAAAATAAATTTGCAATAAATAAACGGCGGGTGCCACCATCAATTTATTGCGGGAAACATTTGGTGAGCGCATAATTTAACGTGATGGACCCGTGAACTGGCCTCCACAATCGTGTGATCTCACACAATAAGATTACTTTCTTTAGGGGTATGTGAAGTCACTAGTCTATGCTGACAAACCAGAGACGTTGCGCTATTTGGAAATCAACATTCGCCTTGTTATTGCCGATATACGGCCTCATTTGCTGAATAAAGTTGTCGAAAATTGGACTTCACGATTGTGCTTCATTCGAGCTAGCCGTGGCGCTCGTATGCCGGAAATCATATTTAAACAATAATGGCATAAAATTATCTATTAAAAAAGCCAATATCATAGTTATCATTATTTCAATGTTTTTTTTTCATTTAGAATTTGTATACCTCAAAAAAACACCCTTTACAATATCTTTACTTACTTAAATTCACCATTACATTTTGTTGTTACAATTATTTTATTTAGTCGCTAAAATAAAAAGAAAAAAAAAAAAATTTGAAGTGCCTCCGCACCTTTGTATATTTGTTTTTTCACTCCGAATTTGAATTCAGACCCTTTGTTCTATGGCGGTATTCAAAACGAATGAACCTTTCAACCAACCGAAGAGGCTTTTTATCATCAAGCTCGTACCATGGGATGAATGGTCACAAACAAAACTATTGTAGTTTTTACCTCTGTTGAATGGTGTGATATGAGTGGGCGGATAGTTTTTTTACGTTGATTAATTTTTACTGTTTTTTTTTCTCTAAAATAAAATAGGAAACCAAGGATTCAAATTCGAACAATTTTTAACAAAATAATATTAAGAATTATGATTAAATTCTGTTCAAAAGCTCTTAGTCTAAATAAGCGTTTCTAATGGCGCATTCTCACCTGATCTATTCTACGAAAATTTGTGGTCAATTTATAGAAATACTGTTGAATTTCATTCACATTCGGGTTTCTATTCCATAGAAAAGCCTGTTTTCGCGGATCTATTTCATTGATTCTATGAAATAGACCCAAGAATCGATCGGATATGAGGCCTGCTTAAACAATGACAATTACGAAATAAAGGCTATAATATAACAATTATAGAATAAAACAAAGGCTAGTCCTAGTGAGGTTAAAAAATTTAATTTTAACCATTATACCGAGTGAAGAAATAATAAACCGACAAAAAATTGGTTTAAGTAATTCAGATAAAATACAATAGGTACCACCCCTGAATAATTCAACAATCTACTTATTTAAAATGGATTGGTAAAACTGGAACACATGATAAATTTTTGTCAATTTTTTTATGTTAGATCCAAACAGAAGGCCGTGAGGAAAACAAATTCTTTCAGGGCCTACGTCATCTTTGGGAGTGCTGGTGGGGGGTCTTTTTATGAATGGAAATTCTTGGAAGGAAAAAGGTATGTGGGTGAGTAGGAATTTGGGGTCAGTATGTCCAGAAGTGACAGACTATGAATCCATTCCTCCCAATGCGATAATACCATGTTCCATGAGGGTCTTGCTGGAGAGATTAAAATGTCTCCCTTATCCAGTCTCTTCCGGTCCGGCCTACCTCGCAGTTGGCGGTCAGACGCATCCGCCACCAAGATCCGGACAAACCTCTCCCCATGTACCACTTAGGATGACCTATGGCAGAGGTGTTGGTTATCCAATAAATGGTTCCCGGGGCGACGGCAAATGCAATATTATTTTACTCACCCTTGAATCCGAATACTGGGGGGCAAAATTTTGATTTTGAAGATAGTCTCGCGCGTCATGAAATTTGGTCGATCAACTTTTTCAGTGTACAATGTCTTTCTATCACGAGCTATGGATCTTTGAAATACTCATAGACTGACAAAACAAAACAATCTCTAGTTAAAAAAATCATTTTACAAAATAACATTTATCAAAAGTTTGCCGATCCCTTTTTGTTCTACACAAAAAAGGGTTTTTAAACTCTTGCCAAACTGTATTCTAACCCCAATACGTTTACAAACTATTTACAATTTGGTTTAATTAAGTTTTGAAAACAAAACACTTTATACTTGAATTAGTTTTATTTAAAAAAAAACTATTTTTTCTTGATTTCTTTTATAAATACGCATTCTTGTAATATTATTTATCTATTGTTGGCACTTAAAATAATGAAAGGTCTTCAAGAATAACCGCCTGCGGAAAAAACACCTGGCGGCGCCTGTGTTGATATAAAGTGAAATGTATAGTGTATAAAATACCATACCATTATTTCTTAAGCATGGGAAAATATTTGCAGTGCTTCAAATTATACTCTGTACCTGAACTATGCCTTAGCTAAGGTGTGTAACCATTACCAAGTTATTCGGATCTTTACAAATCAACCCTTCTTTGTTGCACGTGCAAATGTTTTTTTATTATTTTAATTTATTTTATTTTATTTGACACCTCACAAGAGCTTTCCTGCTTTTTAGGAGGACGAAATACTTTTGTCGAGAATTGATTGTTCTTTCTACAAGACTTGTAAATCTAAAACAGTATAACACCGATGTATTAAATAAAAATATTATCCTAAACGTAGAGACACCTTCCGAGAAGAGGTGTCAGCTTTATATTATGCAAGGATTTGAGAGATAAGGAAGAAGATAAGGATCACCTAATCGCTGGGTAACAGGCACCACAATGATATCAGAATTCCAAGATCCTGGGTGTAGAAGGAAATATCCCAATCCAAGCACTTACTTATATTCTTGACTTTTCCGTGGTCGGTACCTTTATATGAGGAAACACGCTTACTATCCATTGCATATACAACCTTGCTCTAAAAGAGAAATGCATGATTTCAACACCTTAGGAGCTCGCTGAAAAATAACTTCACTTTAACATTTTTTTTAAGTCAATCTCCGGAATTATACGTAATCCACCGATGTCCTAACAAATATACTCGTTGGAGATGCACTTTGCTCCGATGCTTCTGTGCGAGAACTTCTACCAGTACGCGCCAATCAATAGAGCAGCTCAACTGTTTAACGATGTTGCATTGACTATTGACATTTTTAACGTCACTTACAGTCAGTTTAGGAACTATTTTTTGACGCACTTCAAAAAATAAAACTGCAGCCATAACCTTTCCTCTATTTCCTATCAACCTTTCCAAGTTGTACCAACGTTACCTAACACAACGCAACATAACCCATTTTAAAACTTCAATGTTTTAAAGGCTCGCTATCATGTACTTGCTTCTATTATTTGCTATTACTACTACTTGTTCAAGTAGATTTCTTTTATCATTTTTTATTTACTGCTGCTGCTGTTTATGTGTTATACATTTGTAATATCTGTAATATGTTGGTTTAGGTACAACTTTTTTATGCAGATCATAAAATATATATAAATCATAAATATGTTGTGTTATGTAATATTATATAAATAATCTCACAAGGGTTGTATTTCATTTATTCATTTATTTATTCATTTATTTATAAATAAACGCCCTTTTTCGGGGCTTTTACATATATAGCATAGAAAAAACATTTTATTGTACATAACTGAACTGCCTCAATAACAATATTTTAAATTTATTCAAAGATAAATTGAAGATGTCCACTGACTTGGTATAATTGTTTCCCTCCATTAGTATTCTGGGCAAAGAGGAATACATATGGTAGTTAGTCCCAGAATTTCACAGGAGATAAATAATTTGTTTCTTAAAAGCTAGATACAAAGTAGGTTTTTAATTCACCTATCGGTAATGCCAACCAATTATCCCGTAGGAAATGTAATATAATATCATAAATTTTATTACATTTCCTACGGGATGTATAAAAATGTAACAATTTTACTTTTTTGAACAACTTCTTTATATAAGCCGACAGGTTTCGGAACAAGCGTTCCTTCCCCTGGGCAAAATTAACTAACTTGACATTATAAAACAATGGGTGAACATAACGTAGTAATTAGTGTTGAAGTGAGGGGTGGGGGTGTGACCAGGGATTAGTGAAGAGTGGGGGTTGGGAGAAGGAACGGTCCGTGAAAGGAAATATGTTTAATTTCAAAATGGGGGGCAGGTATTGAGTTTTTGAGGGAGAGGTCAATTCAGACGGTTGCTGATGGTTTCACCTCTTCCTCGCATCCAATAAATGCTGGAATCCCACAGGGATCGGTTCTGTCCCCGACTTTGTTTTTGTTGCACATCAACGACCTTTTGTCGTGTGCACCAATTCATTGTTACGCGGATGACAGTACAGTCCATGACAGCTTTTCGTTTGACAAGCCCCCAAAGGGCACACAAACTCCAACGGTTTGAAGCAAATAATGGATGGTTACCTCGAGAGTGTTTTCTCTTGGGGTAAGAATAACCTCGTCGAATTCAATGTTTCAAAGATCCAATCATGTCTGATTACGTCTAAAACGGATTGAAATGAAAATCTAGTCTCCTTCAACGGAAGCAATCTTCCGAACAGACCTTCCATTGATATGCTTGGTGTAACTATCAGTGACCAGCTCATGTATGGGGGCTCCATCGAAGCCAGAGTAAAGTTAGCTTCTCAAAAACTGGGCGTACTGTACAGGGCCCGCAGATACTTTAATAGTACGCAACTGCTTATCCTGTACAAATCGCAAGTGCGCCCCACGGTTGAATTTGGCAGCCACCTCTGGTCTGGAGCTCCAAAATGCTTGAAAAATACCCTCGACTCTGTGCAGAAACGGGTATGGGTGCCGCCGCCCCGGGAACCATTTATTTGATAACCAACACCTCTTCCGTAGGTCACCCCAAGTGGTTTGCTACGTTTGGTGACTTAGCAGGGATGCCCGGGTTTGGGGTGAGGTTTTTCCGGGTCTTGGCGGCAGATGCGTCTGCCCACCTGCTGGTGGGCCGGATCGAGAGAAACTGGTTGAAAGAAGCCTTTTGACCCTCTCAACCAATCGCCTTGCACTGCAATTGGAGGGGTGGATACGTTTTATTTCTGTCACTCCTGGACATTGACCCCCGTATTCATACCTATCCCTCATACCTTTTTCCTTTCCAGAACTTCACCTCCTTCCTTTCCTTAAAAAGATCCTCCACACAGTATCCCCTAAGATGACATAGGCTCCAAGGAAATTATTTTGCCTCCTGTGTGGAGCTAGCGTAAAAAAAAACCTGGCCACCATTTGTAATCAACCTAAAGTCGGGTCTCCTTCAACAAAATGTTTTCAAAACATCTCGACAAAAACAAACATCGGGTCGGCAAAAGTAAATAAAGCATATCCGTACAAAATATTTGCCATACATTTTGATTAAAAAAAAAGAAATGTTCAGATTGGTCGAGTATTTTGGCCTCAAATTCAAATCTAAGTTTTTTTCTTTAAAACCAACGAATTTAACAAACGCATTTCGTTTGAACTATTCTTCTAACTAGCCTTAAAAAAGTCGTTTACCTTTCTTACACAGAAAGCAATTACAACTTTAATCAAATTAAAGTAACAGTTCACACGAAAAACAAATTAGATGAACAAGCAATTGAGAAATAAAATATTAAACGAAACGTCCCTGAGGTAAAATGTCAACGTGTCGGTTTGGCCATCCAATTGACATAATTAATTAATTTGTAGGTTTATTCGTACTCACGTTTACGATCCTGGACTTTTCGGCACGTGTTAATTGGCCGCAATAAAACGTTTAACTACTTCATTTATAGTTTTCCTACGGAAATGAAAAATGTTAAATGTGGGTCAGCTTATTCAGATAGCCGCTACAAGCAGCTCGGAGCTCGTGGAAACATTCGGGGACTAAATAAACAAATCAACATTTAACCGAATGTTTATTAAAGCAACTAATTTTGTATAAAATGCCATCCAAATGCCGAATACAGCAATGTGTCTGACAGTAGCCTAGCTATTTTTATAGTCACCCTGAAGCAGAATAGATTGGGCTTTCACTAGCTCCACCCTAATGAGACAAACTTTCTTATGTTTGTGGGGAGGGGAAGGAGAAAAAGGTAAGACAAAGGTGGGGAAGTACCTGGCTATTCAGATCTGGTCACCAAACACTGTTTTTTTATATGAGCTCCACATAGGAGGCCCTGAGGAGAACAATTTCCCTCAAGGCCTATGTCATCTTTGAGGTGCTACGTGGGGGGTTTTTTAAGGAAAGGGAGGGGAGGAGAGTTCTGGGAAGGAAAAGGATGTAAGGGGTGGGTAGGAATCTGGGGTTCAGTGTGTAAACAAACCTCACCCGATGAACCCGAATACCCTTGCTAAGTTACCAAAAGTACCAAACCACTTGGGGATACATTTGGCCAAGTTGTTGGTTATGCAATAAATGGTTCCCGGGGCAGCGCGGATGATGACCGGACAACTCGGAATGAAACCAACTCAGAACCATCTCTGATAAGTCATTTAGAGTGATAAAAAATATGTATAAAAAATTGGTTAAATAGGTTTCGTTAGGTTAGGGTTATCGGCTAATTTAAAATTATTTTTTTCATAGCTTTTAATGACTTTTCTAGGAGGTGTTGAGTTGACTTTATTCTCAGTTGGCATGGAACCAGCGCGGTTACTTATAACCGCTTCACAATTATAAATTGCAAACATCCAATAATGCTCGTTCCTAACGTATTGAGTTTATAAACCATAGATTTATTTTAAATTTTACTAGTCATAAGGTGAAACCAGTCCAGAAAAAATAGGGGAAGAAAATTATAAAGATTAATGTAATTTATTAACAAAGCCCAGTTAAACTTTGAAGTAAAAATTACTTCCGTATTTTCATCTCAGATCTTTCGTCTCATCATTCGTTTAAATGATATTATTGTGTTTTCTCTTAGGACTTCTTCAGAATTCGTTTAAGCCCCGCAACAAAAGATGAAAAACGATTTTTTCAAAGACGTCTTTTTACATAAATCACTCATTCATTAAGCAGTATTATTATGTTAAATCGTCACTTTTTCAGTAATGAATTACTTTTTCCGAAAGTTTATTTTAAAGGTATGAGGTAAATTATTTTCCTTCGTGCCTCCTGTGTGGAACTATTGTAAAAAAAATGTGTAAGATTGTTCAAAGAATAATTCAACTTATAAAAATTGGAAGATTTGTATATCGCCGTTTTTTGTATTTTTTTATATTTTCAAACGATTTAATTTTTTTTTTAATTTGTTCTTTTAACTCCGGGTTAAATCTTCCCCACAGGAAAAACTTAACCCTTATACACACTTTTCTACAAATGATCATCTAGTCAATCCACGCTATGCAATTGCACTGTTTACGTATAATAAAAACAAAACAATACGTCAATCTACATCATGTCAAGAAAAAAATGTCAACCTACCAGAGACCAAATGGGAATATAATTCACCGACTCCATATATTTTCATATCCGGGGGTTCGGCTCGATAAAACTCCTAACTGGACCGATAAATCCTACTAATCCCTCAATACAAATATTTTAAAAATCTTTCTTAATCCTACATGTTTTTAATATGACTGATTTTGGCATTTTTTTTTAATAATACTTTATTAAATAGAATTGTCTCAGTATTACAATTGATATATACTGATCTCATTTATTTACAATTACAGTGTTTTAAATTTATCACACTCACTGATAATGGCCGAGTAGTCCTAAATGGTGTTGGGTTCGCACTCAGGAGTCGCCGGCGCCGCTTCAGTTTTCTGTCTCTGAAAGGTATTTTCTGTAGTGATATTATGTGCTCAAACGTGAGCCTGTGGGCAACAAACGAATAAATGCATTAGTTCTTCAATGTTCGCAAATTCACTTTGTGGCGTCATTTTTCTTAAATAAAAACAAGTCGCTTAGTAAATGAAGTTTGTAAATGCAAGTTTATCTAACGAATTTTTTTACGTATGTTCAAAATCCCACAAAATAATGTGCAAAAACAAAAATTTCCCAATGAATTTTTTTACAACTCTTCAACTCACTTCTGCAATTAAAAGATATAAAATTCACACAAATTTGCGATTGTAGAAGTAATTATGGTTATCCATAGATTTATTTCAAACTACTTTCAATTCTATTTCACGATTACCACCCTCAGTTAAGTGTTAGGATTCGCTAATATGAACACTCTTCAATATTTTTTTAAACAAAGCACGATATTTTTATCCTTAAATTCCTTAAAAAATACAACTCACCGAAAACTCTTCTATATGTACCCTCTTTCTCGGAACGACAAATTCCAACTCTCTCCCATGATTATTACCTTCAAATCTCTTCCGGAATTACTTCTTCGAATTTTCTCTCTGAATTATTTCTCAAACGAACAGTAATTCGAGATGACAGCCTTCAAAAGAATAACAAACACGGAAACAGGAAACATTCTTCCACATTCACTAACTTCAACGATGTACGCAATTGCCATGCAAAATGCAAAACTCATATATTAAATAATATATACTAAGCTTTTCCCACTGCTCTAAGTTTTTGTTTATTTGTAGTTATACGATTTATAACTTTTGTCTGTGACTAAAATACGAAACTTTATAGTACGATTCGACAGGATATCAGGAAACGCGAGTGTGTCGCGACTGTAAATAAAGTTGTTCTTCAATTAATATTATTGCATACCTTGTCAGGATGGAAAATGAAGACCTCGCTTTTCATGTAATATTATTTCGGATGTTTTCGAGAGAGTGGGTACGTCTCAGTGGCGTGCCGATATTTGGCTGTAGAGGCTACTTATTTGGGAGATTTGGTTATTTAGAATCCTCCTACCCTGCAACACATACACACACTGTATAATCAGTACAAAACTTTTAAGTTTTCATTTTCTTGTTATAAACTGTGTAAGACGCTCCCGGTATCGCTGGACTCAAGCTCTTGTTATAAACTGTGTAAGACGCTCCCGGTATCGCTGGACTCAAGCTCTTGTTATAAACTGTGTAAGACGCTCCCGGTATCGCTGGACTCAAGCTCTTGTTATAAACTGTGTAAGACGCTCCCGGTATCGCTGGACTCAAGCTCTTGAGAAATACAACCGTTCAGAATCAAAACTTTACTTGGAATGGCCTTTTCATTTAAAAAAAACCTGTCTCAAAAGCGCTTCGAGTTGTGTTTACTGACCAAATCAGAGTAGTAAGTTAACCCAACCCTCCACTTGCTCATCTTTTTTCCATCATAAATTGCATCAACACCACGAAATTCTCATAATTCGTCATGACATACTCACTTGGCTTCAATTTAAAAAAAAATCTTCTGGAGCCAGGGAGACTATGGCAACCCAAATTGGGGTATACTGTGAGGCTGAAGGGGAACGAGGTGGAGAAGACAAAGATGGAAAAGTTACTGGCTATTCAGATCTGGTCACCAAACACGAAGAAAGCCATTTCAAGCAACAATTCGTTTCTGAATGGTGGTCTTTTACCCGGGTGATACTGAAAGTAAGTATTTACCGCTCTGGAACTTTCCGCAAATACACTGCACATTTTATTAAATTTATTGTAAAATAACACGAATTGATCAAATAAAATTTGCTGGTGCGGAACCTGTTTATGTAAAGGAATTTGAAAAGCTTTCTTGGTGTTTCATTTACAAAAATGATTGAAACTCGTTGCTGATTATATTATTACTAGCACAAGCCTGAGAAAAATCATGCGATATTATCATTGCAGGATTTGTGAAGCAGTAAGTATTTATAAAATATTTGCCTCGGGATCACATTGCTTTTCAATGACATATATTCTTCATAAAATAATTTTATTATTGTTTTTAATTTAAAGAGACTTCAGAAATTAAAATTCCGAATTAACTTAATTAATTTCCGACAGAAGTTTCAATTGCTCCCATTATATATTTACCTATTGCATAATGTTATTTTATTTCTGTTATAATTAGTGTAACTCGCTCATCAAGCACAAGAATAGCTTCTTCTTTGGTGAGATTGCAATTTTAAATAACTGTTTAACTTTCTGTACCAATATGTAATTTATATAACATCTCTGTATTCTTCTATATCTATACTAAATAAAAAAATAAAAAAAACACCGTTCGAAAAATCATTGTCAAAAATTTCAACACGTAAACACACACGTCACTGATCAATTTTGTATTTCAAATACAGAATTGATCAGTAACGTTTTTTTTTCATTTCAAATACATAATTGATCAGTAACGTTTTCGTAAATAGAACCGGTTCCATCATCAGGTCGGATGTGTGTGCTTATGTATGCAGATGCGAAGCCGTGTTGTCAGATCCAGCCCCCTACGAGGTACTTTCATTAATGCTTATCTGAATCCATTCAATCATCAGTTCCATTTTTAAAAAAATAGGTTTTTTTGAGCGCCTACGCAGGAGTATATGTACATCACGGACAACCAAATGAAAAAGTTAAAAATTGTCGTTATGTAAATAATTATATATTTTTTTAATAAAAAAAGTTTATCTCGGAAAACATGAATATCGCGATAAAACAGCACACCCCTGTGACACAAACAAAGTTCACATCTGTTTGACATCGCAACAAAAACGAGGTCGGATTAAGCGTAGTTTCAAGGGATTTGCTCCGTGTGACCGAACCACTGTCTTAACAAAAACCTATTTCCTACTTTTGCGTTACTTTGTAACTAAGTCTATTTATAATCTGCCTGTACTGTGAAGCTGGATACTTTACAGTGAAAATATTATTTAATCCCGCACATACGTGCATCCCGCACATACATCATTCTTTCAAAAAATTCCAAGATCTCTTATTTCTTTCGGAAATGAGAGATCTTAAAATTATTTTCGATGAAAAACTAATCATATCCAACACATTTTGAACAAGGGTATGAAAACACTAGGCTTCGTTTTAAGAACAAGGAAACTTTAATTCCATACAAGCCATTAAACTATTATGCATACCTTTAGTTGGAATCATAATTGAATATACCTCGGTAGTTTAGTCTCCATCTTACAAAATTCACATTAATAACATTCAGCGAATGCAAAAAAATTCTACGTTTTAAAAATTTTAAATTAAAATATCCCGCTAGACTAGAAGACTTAAAAGATTTTTTTTATTAAATATTCTAAAAATACACACATTAGAAGACAGACATAAAACAAACGACTAAACCTTTTTATTCAAAATACTAAACTCTAAACTCAACCGTTGTGAACTCCTTCAACTCATAAACTTACGAATACCCACAGTAACAACACGACAAACCACACTATTCTACTGCAGCATTCGTATGCCGATACAACGATTTCACACTATGGGAAATCAGTACTTAGGTGATGTTGACATATTTAATATCAACTTGTCGAGTTTTGTGGATCTTGTAAAAAATCTATTCCACGATTCCTAAACAATCGGTATTTTTGGTAACGTTTTTAGATTTTCACTGCAAAAAGTATTTTCGTTATTTGTTTTTGGGGAGTTATGCCGTGTTGCGCTACCTCCTTCTTTAGCCAACGTTTCGGGCAGCGTTACAGTGTCCATCATCAGGGCAGATGTGTAATTGTATAACTACCCTTATTTACCCCTGCCTTTATTTGCCCTGCTCCTAATTGTGTAATCACAATTACACATCTGCCCTGATGATGAACACTGTAACGCTGTCCGAAACGATGGCTAAAGAAGGCGATATCGCAACACGGCATAACACCCAAAAACAAATTACGAAAATCGGTATTTTTGTTTTTTTATGACTTCTGTGCATTTTTTATTATTTTTACTTTTTTTTACATGAGCTCCACACAGGAGGCCCTGAAGAAAATAATTTCCTTCAGGGCCTATGTCATCTTTGGGGATGCTGTGTGGAGGGTTTAAGTAAAGGAGGGGGGTGAGAGTTCTGGGAAGGAAAAGGGTTTAAAGGGTGGGTAGGAATCTGGGCTCCAGTGTGTCCCGGTCACCCGCCTCCAAGACCTAGAAAAACCTCACCCCTTGAACCAGGGCACCCCTGCTAAATCACCAAACGTAGCGAACCACTTGGGGTGATCTATGGCAGAGGTGTTGCACTATTTCATTATTTGTTTCAAAATTATGTGTCATGAATTAATTGTACTACCAAACATCTAAAAGCCCTCTGGGCGTTAAATAAATAAATAAATAAATAGTAAAACAATTTGTTTTTTCCTTATCTCCGGATTAAATATGATATTACATAATTTAGCACACAAGATTCATAACTTCATTTCTAAGCCGATGCTTTTATGCTTATTTATATTTTTCAATAACATATTCATCGTTTACTTATCTTTTTTTACTTTAGATCCGTACAGGAGGCTCTGAGGAAAATAATTTCCCTGAAGCACTATGTTACCTTAAGGGATGCCGTGTGGGCGGCCTTTTAAAGGAAAGAAGGGAGGGAGAGGAAGTTCTTGAAGTTCTAGTATTCGCAGGCAGAGCTCGTATGTACATCACGATGGAGCATTCGAAAGGAACATATTATTCTTAATATATGATATAACTTACTTCTTGTAATATTGATGGGTGACAGTGAACATTCTTCTTTAATTAACGGGAACTTTACAAAATAATATATTTATCTCAAAATTGTAGTACTAATGTACCTGCATCGATGATCATGTTGCATAACGCTTCATTTGTGTGCGTACATTTAAAAATATGAGAATTGAAATAAAAACGCAAGTTAACGAAAGGATTTTATTAATTGATTTGCTCGTGTTTACTTGTCCAGTCTAAAAATTTCCTGTCACATAAAAAAAAACTACCTGTCCTGTAAAATACCTATCTCACAAAGAAATACATGTATTCAGATACGGTACGTGTAGAAAGAGCTCTATAGTTTGCAAGTTTTATAACTGGAAATACCATTAAAAAATTACGAAATTCCAAGGAAATATACGTTCTCGAAATGTTTATAATCTTAAGGAATATGATTGAAGATATTCGATATTCTGTTATCTTCTTTCTGGCTTTTTCGTTTTCGTACAAGATGTATGAGACCGGGGATTTTTATGAACTGTTTTTAGGACGATCTGTGTGTTTGATCTTTGCCTAGGACCAATATGCAACTTACAGTACAGAAAATAATTTTAATCTTGAAGAATAATAAAACTCAAACTTGTAAAGCACTTCTTTGCACATTAAAATTTAATACACTTTTCAATTGTACAGCTTTACCCTTAGTTTACCCTTAATGAAGTCTTGCTAAATAATTTTTGATAATTTGAAAACTCTATCTGAACCATGAGAGTATTTACGAGATTTTTCCCTACCTTTTTTTTACCTTTAGTACATACTTCTGGCCCTTTGAATATGAAATTGTTATAATATTATTTCACAGTTCAATGTATCGTAAGCGGGAGAACGCTTGTGAAAGTTCGTTATGCAAGTACTCGTATATTAACTCTTTTCTAATAATTGCTCCAACTACTGCCCATGGCCGCCTGCCCCTTTAATTACCTCAATCATAGACTTCCATTTAAAACTTCGGAAGCAATTCATTGCACGTCCTACGGACTGGAATTTTAATGCAAAAATAATAAATTTGCGTGGGTCTTTTGCGAGACTAACAAAAATAACGTCCTTGCTTAGAATAACTATTGAAAGAATCTGGGGGAGAATTTGCGGAGGATCGGGAGAAACTTTTCGTAGTCGATTTTCATTTCGCCGCAGGGAGTTCTGCTACCACCCGATGTCAAAACAATGCACCAATTCTGCTAAACGATTTTACCATGCTTCTTTGAAGGGATGAATCAACTTGAAAATCGGAATCTGAATCAAAACTAAATAAACACGAAAATTAAGAAATTTGCAGATTGTGAAAATTTTAGGAAAAAATCAAAAGGAA
The DNA here is from genome assembly GCA_936435175.1 of Glyphotaelius pellucidus. Taxonomy (NCBI): domain Eukaryota; kingdom Metazoa; phylum Arthropoda; class Insecta; order Trichoptera; family Limnephilidae; genus Glyphotaelius; species Glyphotaelius pellucidus. Next base: position 37,366,499 of record OW386538.1, on the reverse strand, counting down.
TCTGATTTTTGGCATAAACTAGTTAACAATAGAGTTTTTTAGTATCTACCTAAGTACTTTAAATTGACATACCTCTATTCACATTTTGTTGACACATGTCTTAAGTTAGAAACGGATATACATACCTGTTACTAATTACTTTTATTTTTTTATTTTATTTTTATTTTATTTTATTTTATTTGTAAGAAACAAACAGCTTATATACATACAATAGAAATAAAAATATACATGTTAACTGTAGTGAAGCCAAAAGAGTTTCTTATGCTAATATATTTTCTAGATGGAGTTTTAATTTATCTTAAGCTAAATTTCAGACTTAGGAAGGGGAGAGGAAGGGGAGAGGAGGGGGAGAGGGGGGAGAATATAGGATAAGGATATGAGATGCTCTCGATGCCTTCCACACCCCGTATCAATCCAATATTGCACGCGTTACTTCTACTCGAAACTTCTGAAGGTTTAAATTAAAAATGTCTACGTTGTGAAACAATTCGTTGTATTGCGCACATATTCGAGGAATCGGGGAATTTTTTCTAAAGTTTGTTCTACAAGTGGGCAAATGAAGTAAATTCGATTGTCGGGTTAATCTTGAAGGAATATGAAGTTTTATTAAATTGGTAAGCACTGGTGAGTCCAGGCCATTGTTTAAAATTTTAAATAATAAAATTTGATCAAAAATTAATCGTCGTGTATGAAGGGAGTTGAACTGATGAAATTTAATAGAATCGGTGTAATTTAGAAAGTGTAGGTAAAGTTTATAATTTAAGTGTTTAAAATTTTTTTTTGAATTCTTTCGATCCAAACAATGTGGGCTTGGTAGAAAGGAGTCCAGATCGGTGTGCAGTGTTCTAAGTGTGGGCGGATATATGCGGTGTAGAGGGAATATAGAGTATTTACATTTCGAAAAGGTTGCGATATACGAATTATAAATCCCAGCATTTTGTTGGCTTTTTTGATGATATTATTAGTGTGTTGGATAAAGTTTAATTTAGAATCAAGCGTTACCCCAAGGTCCCTGATAGATTCAACTTCGTTGATAAGTGTCAATTATGTGTCATTACATGCATGCCCTTTGAATTCAATTACTAAGCCGTGACATACGAGTAACATTGGATTAAAAAAAAAATTAATGGTTTTTTTTATTAAAAAAAGAAAGACAAATATTTCCGGGTTATCATTAACCTGACAATATTTGAAAATCTCCTGATACCATCACAGTAAGCTGAAAATGTTGCTTGTGACATGATGGAGGCCTTAGACAACCGAAAAGTCGAACACGCGACGCTTGGGTGGGACCCAAACGCGATGCCAACTTGGCCATTGAACTGAATGAAAACAAACTACTATGTGTTAACCACTTATTAAATCAAAATTATCAACATATTTCGTAACCAATGGTTCCTTGGTCAGGATAAAATTGTCAATAATGACAAAGGACAAACATGTTTAGACAAATAAGAAAAAGAGGTGATCAATAATTAGTCAAAGGTTTCATAAACAACAATCGTAAAAAATAAAACATAAAAAACGTATTGGTTATTTTATAATAAAGGTAGCGAAGGTATGCGTATATTTAAAAAAAAAAATCTTTAACGCGTAAATATTTGTTTCTACCTTGTGTCGTATCTTACTTAAAGAAGACAAAAATCTGTTGGAAACCTTGGAAAATATGCTGTTTAATACCTGATAGATGTACCTTGGTAATATAATAAAGTTATTTTAATTGTTAACCACAAAGTTTAAAGTTCTCAAAATATCAATGATTATTTCTGACAGCACCTTAAAACGTAGTTTAATTAAAGCTGTTCTTAAACAGGGCTTTAAACTCCCCATCGAAACAATAAAAACACAAAGCAATTTGTGGCTAAGTCAGTTCTCCAACAATAAAGAGTTTTCTGTTCGTCCCCCGGCTGTTCTAGTTGGTTACTTGGTCTAAAGTTTGACCCCCAGGCTGTTGTGCCTCGGTTCAATAAAGCTTAAGTCTAGCCCAAGCAAAGCAGTAAATATTTTTGCAAGTCCCATTAGGCTATGTTATGCCAAGACTATTCACACAGACGAAGAGATTGCCTCCGAATAGTGAGACAACATAGACCCTCCAATTATCCGAATGTTTAGTCGTCAGCTCCGACAACGCTAGCGTGATGTTTGCCTAAACTAAATTAGTCCCTCTTACTGCCGTTACATTTGCTAAGAGCCTTACCCTCCGAGTAAGGAAGCGTCACATATTTAGCTCAAAATGTTTGCATTGATAAAGCTCGAGACAAAATGTCGAAAAGGCGCAGATTCGCAGAATTAATTTCGGCAACTTTAAGAACAGTCGCATTCGAAGCAACTCGCAATGTAATCAAGTTTTGTACAATTGGAAACACAAGTAGAAAATTTCGAACATTTAACTTGCAAAAGTTGGCGTACTCCTTTCACATCTTAAAGTACAGCCGGAGGATAATAAAGGTTCATAATAAATGAGCAGACATCGTAGGAACTTCAAAGAAAAAGGAAACATTATGAGCCAGAAAAAATCTCAAAGGCACTGTAATTTCATAACCTTGCGAATGTGTGTGAAACGATGAACAATTTTAAGTAAACAAGTTTTATTTGGAAATTATTAAATATGTGTAGAAAATATACATAGAAAAAAAAATTATATACGTATAAAAATTTCCATATGAAACTTGTTTACTTAATTGTTAATCGTATCACAAACATTCGCATATATGTATGGAGACCCGACAATTGGTCCGGCAACAATTGATCCCTCGACAGTTGGTCCACCGACAGATGATCCGGCCGACAGTTCATCCCTCCGACAGTTGATCCCCCCGATATTGATCCCTCCGACAGTTGATCTCCTAAAAGATTATTTCTTCAAGTAAGTATGCAAAGAGAATATACGTCCGTACAACCAAAGTCGATATACAAATCTTGATTTATTTATTATAAGAGCTTTGTACATTTGTATAGATTTTTGTATAATTTCAACCGCCTTGCCAGGGTGTCCCTGTGTTATGGCGGGTGAAGTTTACAGATTGATCTGAAGGCATCTTGAGTGAAAATCCGCTGTAAAAATATTTTTACTAGCAATAATTTTGATTTTCCGAAGGAGATGCGGAAATAACAAAATACGACATACTTATACGTGCAGTCAGCTTAGGAAAAAAACCGCTAAAGATTCCTACTTGCATATAATATAACTTTTTATCTGAATATAGCACACAGTCCCAACTGCTCCCAACCATCTCGATCCAGTAAGACTCTGGCATCCCCAATTTTGGTATGGTGTGATGCTTAAGGTAGTGGTGAGTGGAAGGAGATGTGAAAAATGTACCTGGCTATTCAGATCTAGTCATTAAACACGGCTAAAGCCAATATAAGTAACAAAAGAAGCCTGCATACACTGTACACTAGCGTAAAAATTCAAAAAAATCTTAAAGTATAACTTTTTTTATCCGACTATAACACGAGAGTCCCAACCGCCTCGTGCTAGTGAGAATATAGCATCCCCAATTTTGAATTCTTTTTACTTACTTACATGATTTCATATAATTGAGTTTGAATTCCCTCACCAAACACAAGAGCTTTGTCTCTTTATGGTGAGGAAAGGGTATTTTTATATTCCTTTATAATAGTTCATTCAGAATTGAAATGTTATTTGAAAAGACTTTAGCCGTGTATGGTGACTAGATCTGATAAGCCAGTTAAATTCGCCACACTGCGGTGCAAGGCGATGGGTCGAGAGAGTCAGGATGGAGAGATCAAAAGGTCTCCCTCAACCGGTCTCTCCTCATCCGGCGGTAGGTGGGCAAAGGCATCACCCGCCAAGACTTGGACAAACCTGACCCCATAAACCTGGTCACCAAACGCAGCGAACCACTTGGGATGACCTGCGGCAGGGGTGTTGTCGTTTATCTAATAAATGGTTCCCGGGGCGGCGGGAAAAATATCCGCCCCATAAATTATAAGCAGATATAGCGTATACAGCACATATAAGTATGTCGTATTTTGCTATTCGTCAGTATTCATATAGAATTGAAACGTTACTTTAAATGGCTCTAGCCGTGTTTGGTGACTAGATCTGACTAGCCAGGTACATTTTCCAATCTCGTTCCCTTCCCCATTATCTTCAGCCTCACAACATATCAACATTGAGGATGTCGTAGTCTCACTGATTCCAGAGTTTGCGAGGCAATGAAAACCCAGGCTGTCTCTCTGGGTCTCTGCGGTCTTGTACGATATGGGCATTTTTCATATTGGTCGATTGCCACTCAAGCTGTCTCCTATCTTCTGAGGTAAAAGGTGATCGGAGGAGTCTTTCTCCTTCTGTCCAGAAAGGTTTTTGGGACTTCAAGCGGCATGCCGGGTGAGAGTCGACATCATCGTTCAAAGGTATTGCAGCGCCTTCTTGTTTTCCTGGTTTTTCTGCACACTATTTCCATATGTTGCCAGTAGTTTAGGCTCTTGTCCAAAGTTACTCCAAGATAGCGTGGATGGGGGTCATGGTCAATATTTTGTCCATGAAACTTAACACAGAGTTTGCGTTTGCCCATTACTGAGATGAAAGGCTGTCACAACTAATTTCGACCCACTTGGCTTTAGTCGCAAATTGAAAAAATATTCTTCCATAGCCTTGAGGTCAGAATAAAGGATCTCTTCTTCTGTATTGAGGGTTTTGGCTTGGGCTGTGACGGCGATGTCATCTGTGTAAGCAAATTTTCTGTCTTCAGTGTGAGGAAGATTTCTTTTAGAATAGCCAGGTACATTTCGGCTTTCTGTGGTGGTAGTAGGAGATTTTGAAACATTGTTGGGTTATTCGTAACCCGGGAATGTTTGTCTTTCTTTTAAAAAAAAAAAAAAACATTTTCCATATCTCCTTCCCCTACCCACTACCTTCAGCATCACACCACCCCAAAATTAGGGATGCCATAGTCTCACTGGCTCGAGAAGTTTGGGAGCAGTTGGGACTCTTGTGTTACATTCAGAAAAAAAAGTTATATTTTATGCAAGAAGGAATCTTTAGCGGATTTTTAAGCCGGCTGCGCGTATAAGTATATCATATTTTTTTATTACCGCATGCTCCTTCGGAGAGTCGAAATTATTATTGGTAAAAATATTTTTAAAACGGATTTTTGCTTAAGATGCCTTGAATACTTGATAATGATGCCTTGCCATACTTACTTGAAGAAATGATCTTTTAGAGGATCAACTGTCAGGGGGATCAATTGTCGGGGGGATCATCTGTCGGCCGGATCAACTATCGGCGGACCAACTGTCGGGGGATCAATTGTCGCCGGACCAATTGTCATGTCACTGCCATGTCATATACATTAATTTTTAACTTCATCCAATTAATTTTAGTATCTGAATACACTCTTGACATTTGCCACATGAGACTGGGTCGTTTCTCTGACGCCTTATGTTTTTTTCCGATCTTCTTCACAATTTGTTGATCGGATATGGGTAACTGCAGCATTGCGAACCTTTTATTGGATATCCAACCAGAGGTCAACCCAAGTGGCAGCTATGTTTGGTGACATTGCGTGGGTGCCCGGGTTAATGGTATAAGGTTTGTCCTGGTCTTGACGTGTGATGCGTCTGTCAACTGAGTGTGGGGCCGGATCGAAGGAAACCCTTTCACTTCTCCGGACGGTATCTCTCGACCCATTCACTTGCACCTGGGCAGGATGGATGGATATGTCCATCAATCCGAAACAGAATCATAATATTCACAAAGATCAATAACGGCGTAATAATAAAATAGCACAGAAATAAAAAATTAAAAAAAAAAAAATTCCTTAATATTTGAAAAGTAAATCAATACATTAACTTCAATAATATAAGCATAGCTTATGAATTATTGTGTTATCACAATACTTGGGAGGCGGGAATGGGTACCGCCGCCCCGGGAACCTTTATTGGATAACCAACACCTCTCCCATAGGTCACCCCAAGTGGTTCGCTACGTTTGGTGATTTAGCAGGGGTGCCCGGGTTCATGGGGTGAGGTTTGTCTAGGCGGATGACCAGGACACACTGAACCCCAGATTCCTACCCACCCCTTAAACCCTTTTCCTTCACAGAACTCTCCTCCCCTTTTTTTCCTTAAAAAAACCCTCCACACAACATCCCCAAAGATGACATAGGCCCTGAGGGAACTTGTTTTCCTCAGGGCTTCCTGTATGGAGCTCAAGTAAAAAAAAAAACTCTTTCATGAATAATTTCCTTTTTCATTTTATTTTAATTTTATGTGCCTAAGTTTCCGGAAAGGGAACCTATATGTTTCTTTCCATGTCTACCCACGCGGGAAAACTTCTTGATAAGTAGTTAGTTATTATGAACGTAAATTAAAAAAAAAAAATTTTTGAACGACTTCATTAACAACGCAAGTGTTGAAAGAAATAACGTAATGAATAATTATTTTCCTCGTTTTAATATGGTTAACTAAACGACCAGCATTATTACATTAGAAGTACTCCGGTAATGAATTCTGGTAGATCCTCTTCGGGCATTTGAACCGAATGTTTAAGGCTGTGCTTACCTATGAGGTTTAATTAACTTCCGGGGGAAGGGGTGTTTTTATAACGAAGGCAACTTCGGTATTTCATTATATAGTTTCACCCCTGTATCACGTTTTACCACCCCACCCCTGGCTTTCTTTGCTCTTTGTTGTTTCGATCCGGCTAAAAAATACAACCTGCGTTTGATCCCGAAATTAATTGAAATTGTTTCAGCGGGTATCCGGTGTCATCTAAGTGGAAGAGGCTTTATTTATTTTTCGGGCGGCGAAGGTGTTGTCGAATAGCAAAAAGCTTTATTGTTGGAAAATAAACTTTCCGTGCTTTTATTTTTAAAATAACAAGGAGCAAAATGACAAATTTTCTGTGATGAAAGTATTAAAAATAGGTAGGCATTTTTTAAGAAATTGGAGTAAATTTGTGATGTTATTACTGGAAACCGGACATTACTGTCCCAGTAGGGAAGACCCTAAAAGCACCTAGCTTTTCGAATATGGAGTCTGCTGAAATCCTTGAAAACTTCGTTATTTTTTTATTTTTTCGTTTTATTGTTTGAAACATTTTTAGTGTTAACAATTTTACATAACATAATATTTGAAACACTATTTTAATAAAGCAGCTTAGTAGGAGAAAAGCATATATTTTAACATGTATTTCAATTTAGAATATTATTACAAATATTAGTCATTTTAAAAGAAAATACATAAAAGTAATAAAAAAATATAGATAACTTATAAATGATGTATGGAGATAATTAACAAAAAATAATATTCAACAATAAGTAAAAGTTATGAGGTGGTACTAAATATATATTTTTTAAATTTAATTTAGTAAGTTTTCTTCCGATCGTATATCAAGGGGTAATTTATTGAATTATTTTATTCCCTTAAATATATAGAATGCTGGGCTGTTGTAGTTCGTACTAGTCGTACGGTTGGTCTTCCAACCATTATGGAGCAAGGCGTTTTTCTCTAAAGTGCGTTTGTGCGACGAACCCCCTATTAAAAAGATGAGAAAATAAAACAAACCTGTTTTATAATAATATCATAAACACTATTTTGTATAATATAATAATATTATAAACACTGTTTTGTTTAATATAATAATATTATAAACACTGTTTTGTTTAATATAATAATATTATAAACACTACTATAGATAGCGCGCCTTGAAAATTCTGCATTTAAAACCGGGCCACCGGTTTGTGCGTGTTCAGTATTTAGTAAGGATACAATTATGTGTTACAGCCAAAAAAAATATGAACTCGTATACAGTATACCAAACAATTTGGGAGGCGGTAATGGGTACCGCCGCCCCGGGAACCTTTATTGGATAACCAACACTTCTGCCATAGGTCACCCCAAGTGGTTTGCTACGTTTGGTGATTTAGCAGGGGTCCCGAGTTCACGGGGTGAGGTTTGTCTAGGTCTTAGAGGCGGATGACCAGGACACACTGAACCCCAGATTCCTACCCACCCCTTAAACCCTTTTCCTTCCCAGAACTCTCCTCTCCTTTCTTTCCTTAAAAAAACCCTACACACACATCCCCAAAGACGACATAGGCCCTCAGGAAAAATCTTTTCTTCAGGGCCTCTTGTGTAGAGCTCATATGTTAAAAAAAAACACATTTTATTTAAGAATTTGTAAAACAACAATTTTAAAATGGCGCTAACCGTCAAAGGTGACAGAGGATGAATCAACGAAACTTTTACAATCAATTTGTAATGTTATTGATTAATTTGTGGTATTTCACAATTAATCAATAAAAATAATTTGTAATATATGGTACTTATGTATGGTACGTCATTAAATTGATGGCCACATCTTGTGTTGCGGTGAGAAGTATATAGTTATTGGAACTTTACGATGCAAGTTTATTTGATAAACCTGCTTTTGGACGTGACATCTTGACAAGCCACGAGTTATCTGGTCCAAGTAAGGCAAAGGTAGGAACTGTCGTTCCCGGTTCCCATAGTATCACTCATAGTACCGAGGTACCTAAATACTGCGGGGGACGATTATCAAAATACTTTTGAAATTTATTTTTAATGCCTTTTTTACCAAGAACTTTTTTTTAAGTATTCATCAATTTGTATTACTTTCGTCACGTTTATAATTAATAACTAGGCTTATTAAACGCAACCATTAAAAAATGTGGTAGAGTATTCTTCTAAAATAATTGGTATTTTATAATTGTTTTGAAGTTCCTCATTTTATCATTATGAAAATATTGGTCACATGACAAAATTACACATGCGTGAATTTTACATGTACCAATATTGTACTGCCAGAATCATACAGAACTGAATTACACATAAGCAAAATGACGTATTGGTAGAAGTACACCTACTTTAATTAAACGCACTAGAACTACACAAAAAAGATTTTGATAAAATAAAACTAAAGTGAAATAAAATAAGATACAAACTCTACAACATAAATCTATTATTTTGGAAACTAACTAAACACAATTATTTTGGAAAGAGTAATTTTAGTAGATGTAATTTAAGTAGATATAAATCTCTCCGTGTTTTTTTACATTAGCTCCGCGAAGGAGGCCCTCAGAAAAATAATTATTCTTGGATCCAACGTCATCTTTGGGGATACTGTGTCTTTTGAGGGTGAGAGTCTTTTTAAAAAAGGAATGGGGGGAAGTTCTGGGAAGGAAAAAGCTTCAGGAGAGAGGGGGGTTATTAATCTGGGGGTCAGTGTGTCCAGAACTTATCAATCCATCCCTCCCAAAGCGGTGCAAGGCGGAGAGGTCGAAAGGTCTCCCACAACCAGTATCTCCGATCTAGCCTGCCACGATGTTGGTTGCCGCCAACTCCCGGACTAACCTCACCCCATGAACCCTGGCACCCCTTCTATCAAATGTGACGTATCACTTGGGGTGACCTACGGCAGAGGTGTTGTTTTGTTTCATTCGTTTATGTGTATATCCGTCCATGTGTAATTCTGTCAGTGTGATAATATTCGTACGAGAAATGTATACCCGAATTACAGCCGGGCACCGAAAATTTGTTATTTCACACAAATAAATTATTTTATGTGTATCTTATTGGTTGATGTATCTTATTGGTTGATGTATCTTATTGGTTGATGTGTTGACTTATATATTTTTTTAAATTTTGAATGAGTTGAACTTGATACCAGGTTTTTATTGCTGAGAAATAAGCCGAACGGACTTTTTCCAGAACCGGTGTTTCGAACAGCCTTGCTGTGTTAATCATTTTCTCCGTTCCGACCGTGAGAAAATAAAGTAGGGTCTTTTATTGTCTTAATTCTTCAATTTTCCCAGTTGAAAAAATTTTCCACGAAAATAGCAAATGTAAATAATAATTTTATTCATTTTATTTTAGAGTTATCAGTTATAGGGACAACGACATCTCTACTTGCCTCTCTATTATTACCCCGCTGTTACGTGTCCCACATCTCATTTATAAACCCTTGGTTTGAAAATCATAATAAAGAATTTAAAAATATTTTTTATAAACCATGTTACTTAGTAGGATAGTGTGCATTGTGATCAATATTTTTTTTAAAAAGAGGCATCGTATGCTTAATTTTTTTAATAACATTCGTTATTTTTTTTTCTGTTCACTAATGAAAATGCGTAAAAAAATTGCTGATTGAGCTTTCATATAATTTTAAAGAAAATATTTGTGGCTGAATAATCGTTAGCGCAAGCTAACAGTGGCAACATTGAAGTAAAATCGTGTAGGGTTTTATAGTGCTTTCACACCAATGAAGTATTGAGTCTAAACTTAAACCTTAGGGCGCACAGTTTACAACCGCGCATAATGGACAGTAAGATAAAAACGGTTCAAAATAATGAATAAGTTATGATACGATTTTTTTATTATTGTTCAAAATGATTGTCAGAAGCCACACATAATAAGTATATGGTTAAAAGCCTATTTGGAGTGTAACCAAGAATTTATGCAATGAGCACATGCATTCTTCGCGGATTACATAAGAACTCTGACTATACGATTAAGCATATATTGTAGCGTAATTTTGAGAAATAAATGAAAAATGGTTCAGAACCGGTGAGTTTAACGTGAAACCGGACCCAGGCTGGACCCTCGGAGTGGCCCGTAAAACGTGGCCCTTACCGCAGGACGTTTAAACACCCCCTACTAATATTGAGAGCACCTATGAAGGATGTTTCTAGTTCTAGTATCTAGCCCGAGAGTAATATATCTCATAAGAAATTTATGTGTACTGAATATGGTTCCGCCACCGCACCGTAGGGAGGGACGTTGAAATGGGAATGCGCCATGGCGGAGGTAATATTCAATGAGACGTCGCACGTCGGCGTCGCGACGCTTCTGTGGGCGTCTTGTCCCATCGCGAGGCCGGATGTGGATCTGCGACGCCGGCTGCCGACGCCCGCCGTCCGCCACCCGCCACCCTCCACCCGAGCTACCGCTACTCCATTTTTGCTATAATTCATCTGGTAATGCATTTGATTAAATATGTTATTAAGTGGACATCGTATCGACTATTAGGTAACCAGGGTAGAAGTAACGTAATTCGATTTGAAAATGTGTTAGTCAAGGCGGCAATTCTACTGAAAAACTGGTTTTCATAGGTAAAATCAATTTCTATTAAAGTTGTACTTAATTTTTTTTAATGACAATTAATTTAATCTTCCGGTATTATGGTCTGAGGAGGACGCTCTGAAAGGATTTTAGATCCAAAACATATAAATAAAATAAAAAATTGTTAATACGGACTATTTGCAAAGTGCACCACATTTACCACATGAAGGATTTATTTTAGGACTTCTGACATAAAATCCTTATGTTTTAAATACATATCCCCCTATATTAAATGCAAATATAGAGAATATAATAGTATCCAATCAAAATACTTATAATATGATATTCCAAACAAATTATTCCAATAACAAAAACATCAACGGCCCAGTCACAGTTTTAATTTCTTGCACCTAAAATCTTCAATAATTTTAACAACTTCAACAGAATTGAAATTTAAAAAACTTTTGCACTTTGTTCCATTTATTTATTTTCACCAGGACCGATTTCATCCTACTAAGAACATTTTCAGACTGGTAGTTGACATTCTAGTGCTATGGCATTTTTGTATAAATGCCGTAGCGTAAGAGTTTCAACTTTCAGTCTGAAAATGTCCGTAGTAGGATGAAACCGATCCTGGTGAAAATAAATAAGTGGAACAAAGTGCAAAAGTTTTTTAAATTTCAATTCTAATACAATGGAATTCCACTACGAATTAACAGTCCAAAAACTAGACTCACAACTTCAACAATTGAAATAAAGTAAATAGCACAGTATCGAGAAGACTCTAAGGGACTTTTTGATGAGTGAATGCGATAGTGTCAGTGGCCTATTTCTCGTAATCAGTTAGAGGTGTATAAATATTGTTTTATAATTTTCCATATATTTAATCCATATGTTTACAATAGCCTTTTACAGGCATAGCAACTATATTCCATTGGTCACCATGAAACCGGCAGTCGCCTTTAAATATATACATATAAATAAAATATCTGTATCACGAAATTTATAAATAAATAATTCAGTGCAATTTGAAACATTTACTCGATTTAAGATGTAGATATTTCATTCTAAAAATTGTAGCTATAAATAAATTAACATAAACGTACTTTAAATAGAATATTCAGTTGTTTTTAATCAGCTGTGAGCAATTCAGGAATATGCACTGTGCCACGGTGTAATTTAACATATTATACCGCAGTTTCGTATTGAAACCGCCCATAAGAAGGTGTCTACGGACCGGTGCATGAATGTGCAATGTGGGTGAAATAAAAGTCGTAATAAGTGTTAATGCATTCGCTACCCCTATCGCTGCCGCTACAGTATTAGAAAATGTAGCGAAAGTGTTGAAGGTGCAAAATGCGCACCCTTCCTGTGTATAAAAAAAAATAAATAAATATCGAAACAATCATAACATGTAAAATTTTACATGTTTGAGTTTATACAACTATTGGTTGTACCAAATAGTTTTTAATGTGGCATTTTGGTGTACTACCAGTTTTTTTCTTATCAAAATATTCACTGACTCTGTGACCATCTACTATATAAATCAAATATAACTAAGTAATACCATAAGTAAATTTACCTATGTGTACAAAAAAACGCTGTATGTAAGCCAGCATTCATTTGAGAAACATACTTGTATTTACGCTAAATAAGGACTTACCAGTCGCAATAAGAATAAGTTCATGAGGTAATTAATAAATAACACCGTTGCTGAAATCATGTTCAGAGACATAATAGTTATGTGCAATTATGTGAAACTATTTTTGGTAGTGCACTATTTGTCTACTTTTCAATTTTCAGCATGTTTATGCTAGGCTGTCAAAGTATTTATATTCCATTGGTCACCGTGAATGTATCGCTCTGGTGTAAGACCACCGTTCAGAATTGAAACGTTACTTGAAATAGTTTTAGGCGTGTTTGGTAACCATATCGACCGCCGTGGTCTAGCGGTAAGGCTCTTGACTCGCAAATCGAAGGTCGCGGGATTGAATCCCGGCGAGGCAAATAAATTTTATTTGATGAATTTGTGTTATATCACAACTAAATCATTTAAAATAATAAACAGTATATTTGCGGCATGTTCCAGAGTGGAAGATACTTTCAGAATCACTCTGGTGTAAGACCACCATTCAGAACTGAAACGTTGCTTAAAATGGCTTTAGTCGTGTTTGGTGACCGGATCTGAATAGCCAGGTATTTCCCCACCTTCCTCTCCCCAATCTCCTTCCCCTCCCCACTACCTTTAGCCTCACAATATATCCCAATTGGGGATTCCATAGTTTCACTGACTCTAGACGGGAGCAGCTTATTTTCACTTTGGGAGGCGGGTATGTGTGCGGCCGCGGCGCCGCCCCGGGAACCATTTATTGGATAACCAACACCTCTGCCGTAGGTCACCCCAAGTACGCTACGTTTGATAACAGGGATGCCAGGGTTCATGGGGTGAAGTTTGTCCGTATGTTGGCGGCGGTCAACGGAGGCGGGCCGGATCGGGAGATACCGATTGTGGGAGACCTTTCGACTTCTCCAGCAGAACTCTCTCGGATCATCGCCTTGCACCGCTGTAGGAGGGAATGATTCACATGTCCGTCACTCTTGGACCCACTGACCCACAGTTTCCTTTATAGATACCTTTTTCCTTCTCAAAACATTCCCTCCTTCCTTTCCTTTAATAGAACCTCCACACAGCATTCCTGAGCATGGGCCCTAAGGGGAATTATTTTCCTCTGGGCCTCATGTGTGGAACTAGTAAAAAAATCTTGGACTCTTGTGAAAATGGGATGTATTCACATAAAAGAAAACAAAAAGTAACATTTTTAATCAATTTTATTATTAACATTGAGATCAAGATACATAAAGTATTGACGTACTTATTCAAAAAATTACACGTAATAGAGTGAATATTGGATAAGTTTGTAAAAAAAATACAAGGTGAATAAGTGACAGGATGAACATTTTGGAGATTTTTACTTGGGATTGGATTTTCATTCCAGCAATTAATTCAATAATTTTATTTAATTTTTTTTTATTTTGATGCAATATTTTACATTTTCAAGTATAATCCAGTAATGTTGGCCTCACTTGGTGGCTTTTTCGTGCTGAGGCCCCCATATTATAATACAAAAATTTATTCATATAAAAATAAATTTGATAAAAAAAAATTTAAAAAATGGTGGTGACGATAAAAACATAAAATTATGATAAATTTAAACTAAAAATAAAGATTAAAAATTAAATTATATTAAAAATCGGCAAATATTATGTGTTTGTGAGTGATGTAAGTTTTATATTGGTTTTGTGTGTTACGTGTTATACTTTTCATATATTTAATTCATTCATGTTATGAAATTTTGGTAATATGTATTTTTGTTTTTTAATCCTTTTTGTAATGTTCTGTCTGAATTTATTTTTGTTTTCCTCAATTTTATTTTCAAGTGTAAGACTGTTGAATGCTCTTATAGTATGATATTTATAGCGTATTTGTCCAAAGCTTGTATTTACCGTCGGAGTTTTTATGTTTTCTTTGTACGCTTGGCTAAGTGGTCGGTTAGTGATATTTTGTGTTTGTTGAAATTTATTTTTTTGGTCAAAATGTAGTTTAGTAGTGTTTTAACGTATAATTTGCGAATATCTAGTACGTCATAACTGTTGAATATTTGGTCTCTATCGGTCAGTCTACGTTTTTAAGTATTATCTCGTTTTAAGCGTGATTTTTATATGATCGTTAGCTGCGTCTGTTGCTCCTCCCCAAGCAATAATTCCATATTCTGTTATTGATTGACAACGTGCAAAATACATTGTTTTCATTTGTTTTATTTTGTACAAGCTTTTCCCCGCGGCTTCGCTCGCATGGTATTACGGGAAATTACTGTAGCGGTTGAACTTATCAATTATCCCCCCTCCTCCCCACCCCCACCCCCACCCCCACCCCCTCCTGCATTCCAGACATTCATTCCCTTACATTCAGTTTTCAAACATCTCGCCTGCCACCTAAATTTCATAAAGCTAAAGCTCACAGAAAAAAGAATTATCCAATTTTGTTCATTCGTTCTGAATTTATGCGCTTACAAACATTTCGGATGTTTATTTTTAATTAAATATTTAGAAGATTGTTAATATAATAAAAAAATTACACTATTTATTATTCAGTCTTTATAATCTTAAAGAATTATATTTTTAATGTAGGAACTCTTCTGACATTTATTGCAAAACAGAAGCGTGTCCAAAAAACACAAAACATATTCTAATTTTTGAATTTTCTGGAGCTGTAGCTGACCAGGGGCTGAGTACTTACCAGCTTAGAGCCCACAAATATATCAACATCTTTTCCATGGAAACGATTTTTTTCTGACGTTAGCAAAAACTCGCTTTTGGTAGCGACAGAAAACGTATAACAAATATAATATATTAATATTTATAATTTCATAACGCCAGAGCTTGCCATCATATACAGAATATAGTCTGCGCATATAATTTAGCTTTATATTGGGGAAAGAAATATTAAAGTCTTTATATTGTGTTATGCGTGAAAAGGTCATAAACAAACTCGAGCAGTTTCGCATTTATAATATTAGTATGGATATGTTCCTTATGTTTAGGAAAATGTGTATTGTTTTAAGGAGTTAATTTGTAATTGTAATGATATGATGTGTTCATTTAAGATTTTGTAAAGTTTTGTCAGTTAAGTTTCCTAGATACTTTTTTTGTTCTGTTTTTTTTTCTAGAGGGGGACAATCGCAGATGTGTTTATGCATTCATGTATTTTTATGGTGTTTATGTTTTTTTTTGGCTGTCCCGTGCTATTTATGATGTACGTTATAAATTTTGTTTTCTTTATGTTTGGTGTAAGTATGTTTGAGTCTAGCCGTGTTTTCACTTGCGTGATTCCATATTTGCTATGTTATATGCATTATTCCAATCCTTAGATTGAAAGAGTAAAACTGTGTCGTCTGCATATTTAACTATTTCACTGTCTATTTCCGTGCTGCAAAGTTCATTTATGTAAATAGTGAAAAGAACGGACCCTAGTATGCTTCCTTGTGAAACTCCATGTGTAATCGGCCGTGGTTAGCCAGTATGATTGTTAATTTTGACTTGTTGTGTTCTGTTACTCATATAACTTTTCAATAATTGAAGTTCCTTGTCTTTGATACCCATGTTTTCTAATTTTTTAAAAAGTGTTTTATGGTAGATTTAATCAAAGACTTTAGCTAAATCTATATATATAGCTATGCATTTATACCCTAGATCTAATTTACTTTGTATAAAATCTATTTTGTCAATGGTGTTTTCCAAATTCATTTTATGGAAAAAGATCAGAGGGTAAATAAAATACGAAATAAAACATACCCGCGAGTTCGATATCGGCTGAACGCTAAAACCCAATAATAATGTGTTAAATCGCAAATCAAGTTACCGCGTAGTCTACCGTTACTTCATAATTCAATTCGGGGAAAATTTATTAGTTATATTTTGATATTTCCAATTACCACTAATTTACACCATGAAAGCTGCTGTCGAAAGGGTCTGAATATTCGATGAAAATTGAATAAATTTACAAGAAGAAACTATATTGAACAAAAGGCACTACTTATAAATTAATCCCTAAGGCCTTCGCCATATTTTGTCAGTGGGTCAAAATATTTCCGCTTTGCAATAAAATCCAAATAAATGGAATATTTCGAATCATATCCGAAAACTAAAGACTGTTTTTAAAAGGTGATAAAATATGATTTCAAATTTAATAAATCGAAATAAACATATAATTTTTGAAGTATAAAAATTTTGCGTGCAAATATACAAAAGTTGAAAAATACTGATAACGGTAAATATAAATTAATAAATAAAAATTTGCGTTGAAATATACTGATAACTAAAACTACTGATAACGGAAAAAACACAAACATATTTAATTAGATAAATGAGTTAAAAACGTTATAGCCTTTTCGCTTTTTTATCATTCCATGTGAAAATAATTAATAAAATATTCCCAAAAGATTCATATTTTTTTTTTCAAATTCGTACCAAAATTTTGATTTCATGGAGGTGTACATGTTACTTCTTTTGCGGTTAACTTTTAGATTTGAATATAAAGGGTGGTATTTTTTCTTTTTACGAGTTAAAAGTTGGCATTCGAAAATTTTAAAAATAAAATTTGAAAAATGTAATGAACTTCCATCTGACTCAGTTCAGGTAAAAGAGGGTTACATAAATCATAAAACTCGTACATTCATGAAACTCTTGTCAAAAACCTTGTTCTTTTCAAGTTTCTTATTAACTCTCGAAAGGCCAAGAGGCCAAGCATAACTTCCGTAACCATTTTTCTGTCTAATGGGCATTCAAACCATAGAAATTTCCAATTATTTATTCATTTTATCGGTACCTACAAACTACATACAGGCTAGTTTCAAATAATGTATAATCATTATTTTGAAGCAATTTAGAAAAACCTACTCGTTCACTAAATTAACGTGCGCCCAGCTCCAGCGATGGTATAACGAGTCCGCCGCCGGTGTCACATTGCGCATATTTTATTTATTCAGAATGTTCATTTTGATGTTTTGTTGTTGACGAAGCAATGAAATATTTTAATTTCAACTAAGAATCATTGTTTGGTATCGACGAACAAGTTAACTTTAACACATATATAAATATTTCTATTTTTGAAACTGACAATTCATGGTGGAATTCCATTATAATCCATCCATACTAATATTATAAATGCGAAACTGCTCGAGTTTGTTTATGACCTTTTCACGCATAACACAATATAAAGACTTTAATAATTCTTTCACCAATAGAAAGCTAAACTATATGCGCAGACTACAGGTTGTATATGATGGTAAGCTCTGGCGTTATGAAATTATAAATATTAATATATTATATTTGTTATACGTTTTCTGTCGCTAACAAAAGCGAGTTTTTGCTAACGTCAGAAAAAAATCTTTTCCATGATAATGACAATGACAATGTTGATATATTTTTGGGCTCTATGGTAGGTACTCAGTCTACTGGTCAGCTACTACTGCAGATAATTCAAATATTAGAATTCGTTTTTTTTTTGGACAAGCTTGGAATAAATGTCAAATGAGAGTTCCTATATTAAAAATATTATTCGTAACGATTATAAAGACTGAAAGATAAATAGAGTATTTTTTATTATATTTACGAACATCCAAATATTTAATATTGGAAAAGTAATTCTTTTTTTCTTTGAGCTATAGCATTATGAAGTTTAGGTGGTAGGCGAGATGTTTGAAAACTGAATGTAAGGGAATGAATATATGGAATGCGGGAGGGGATGGGGGTGGGGGGGGGAGATAATTGATAAGTGCAAGCGCTACAGTAATTTCCCGTACCATGCGAGCGAAGCCGCGGGGAAAAGCTAGTATATTATAATAAAAACAAATATAAAACTTTTTTCCACTTTAAGTTTATTGACCGTAACCGGTTTCAGCTCGCTAGAGCCATCTTCAGACTGGTACAAATTATTCTTAGTCTACGGTTTATATACACAACATATGAGGGAGGGTATATAATATATTTTCATCATATGTTGTGTATATAAACCGTAGGCTAAGAATAATTTGTATCAGTCTGAAGATGGCTCTAGCGAGCTGAAACCGGTTACGGTCAATAAACTTAAAGTGGAAAAAAGTTTTATATTTGTTTTTATTATAATATACACATATAAATGTTTGGTATCGACGAACAAGTTAACTTTAACACACATATAAATGTATTTTTCACACCGGCGCAATATAAATTATCAATATAATATGAATAGCGCGAAAATTACTGACTGACCGTAACCGTATCCCCGGAATACACATAGTATTTTTACGTGCGTATTCCGGGAATACGATTACGGAGTCAGTATTATACAGATTAATATGAAATAATATGAAACGAGCGAAAATTGGTTAATCTGTATAATGCTGACTCCGTAACCGTATTCCCGGAATACACATGTAATAATAACAAATTTACATTAAAGTTTAATTATAGATAAAACCACATAACTTATTATTTCTTATCCGCTTCCTTGAAAGAGTTATAATAAAATATTATTGTACATTATAATAATGTACTACTCTACTGTGGAGCTATTGTAAAAAAAAATTGGAGGAGTTTTTGTATTAGTAGAAATACCCCACCAACAATGTCTCCATATATTAAATATACCATATTTTAAATACTTATATTAAATTGTACACCACTACCCAAGCAAGAATCTATTTAAAAATATTTACCTGTATCAGTCTAAAAATGACCGTAACCGGTCCAGTCTATAAAATAAAAGTTAAACGAACATAAAAATGATTTTATTTCAAACTCTCATTACAATATTACCGGTTTGAAAAATATTTTACCAAATATTTACCATAAATAAATTAGTCCATAAATAAAATATTTCTATTTTCAGATTAAGGTTAAAATTGGGCGTTAAGCCTTTATAGAATATTTACAGCTGCAAACAAATATAAATAACCAAAAAAATTATACATGATTTATGATTACTTGGGATCTCTTATAATTATGCTGCAGATCTAGGTACAGCGAGTTTTCGAACACCATGCAAATTATCATATTACCAGTTACTGCTAACAATAATGTTTATTGTCATAAACGCGTTAAAATATCGTTCTGAAATTCGTTTAAATTTGCCCAAGTTAAATCGAGACCTGTCAAATTATGCAATATTTGAGAGCTACGTGTTAGGTTGGGCGCATACATGCGATTTGGCTTTCCGATTGTCTGATCAGACAAACACCGCAAACATCCGATTCGAAGATCGGATGAATAAAAGACAATGAAAAATAATTGTTATGTATACATTGTAGGTAGTTTATTATTACATTTATTTTATTAATCAGAAAGCTTACATCATGGTGTTTGCTAATAATTAAAAAAAAACACACACACACACATAAAATTAACCTATTATGTTTGCCAATTGTAAATTTGTATGCATGTTGTACAATTGGCAAACATAATAGGTTAATCTTTAGGTTAGCCACAAACAAATCATCAATATACGGAGTAGACATAATATTTTCATTCCTTTTTGAAATTAATCATTTTTTCAATCTGCGTAATTTTATCCTTTATTTTATTATGAATTTGGACGGCCTGGTGCACAAGAGATCTCTGGGTGCTTGATTTTATGTTATTTGCTGTCGTCCTTTTGCTTAAATACTACTCAAACAATTCTTATTCTTTCCTTTTTATTTCCTTAATCTTTAATTTTTTATTGTATTTTTTTAATTTAACTTTTTTTCTGTATTTTAAAAGCTCTCTGAAAATCAAAAACCATCGCAACAATGTACAAATTTTATCTTTAACCTCCTACCGATCATCGACTACTAAATATAGCGCAAGTTCATGCGAGAACCTTTTTTTTTAAGTTTTCTTTTCAATGTTTCATTTAAATGTTTGTTACAAGAATTTTAGGATTTTTCAACCACCATGCTAGGCACATGCCCGTGTTGTGGCCCTTAAAATAAAATAATATTTAAATTCCAAAGCTCAGCAGTGGTGTATCAAACGTCAATGTATCGAAGTTCCTTGTTCACATTCCGTCCAAAGAAACTTCATCAATGAAATAAATGTAGGGTCTTCATGCCAGGGGTGGTAAGGAGAGGTTCTTGAGAGGTTCGCCGGTAGCAAAGTAGGGGCAGGGGTAGGGATGCTGCGGCGGCTGGTGCTCCGTTTCAATTCGGCGTTACCCGCGCTAGATGTGCAAGGCAAGAGTTGTCAAAGCGAGGAATCGTTCGGAGTGGATATATTAAGAATTCCATACCTCTTTACGGGGGTGGAAAACCTTGCTTGTTGTGATACACAGGTATACCCAACTAACTGAAACCGGTTTTTCCATTGTTTTTAAATGCATGTATTTTAACTCTTAATTGGCTCTTAACTCTTTATCCTATTGGACCCATGTTGATTTTTGCCTATTTCTCTACTCATGCATCATTTGCCGTAGTGACCTCCTCCCCTCGGTACCTTCCTTAAATCGAGGTGCGAACTTGCCAGCAAGAGTACGTCTCTATCGGTCGAGTGATATTAGCATTTTCAACCCCTGGGTGGATCCAAGTTAGTAACTTTATTGTACACGATGCCAGTAAGTAACTTTATTGTACTGAACTAGAGCGGATTGAATGCCTTCTGCATCACCCAGCAGCAACATGTCTAGAACGAACATCTTCAAAGGATTGGCCAATCTACTGTGTGAGCCATACATTAAAGAAAGGATGAACAATGGGAGGATACATATTAAACTGCGGATGAAAATTTCTGGTATCCATAGCGCCACTTGTACTTCGACCTCTACCCGAATAAGTCCTAGATCGCAATGAAAGGAAAACACGCTTCGTATTCCTTTTGACAAGCGTACCCATCCATTCATTTTTGTATCTATTGTTTAAAAAAAAAAAATTTAATTGTTGTTGAAGACAAAATAAACTAGTTCCGCCGTACTAATAAAAAATCTCTTTCCAATCGTTAAGCAGTGTTTTAGTTATACATCGCATAATGACTTTACAATTTTATATTTGATTCTATTACTTAAATGTAAAGATAAAAAAGGGTACCTTAATGACCAACACACCTATGCTACAAGGACAAAATCCTCAAATCTACAAAACATTCCAAAATTAAATACATCTTTTGGTCAGAAAAATCATCGGTTCTATGCTACAAAATTATATAATGCCCTTCCAATCAAATTATGGCTAACTAAACACGAATATGAGGAAATCATAAAAATTATAAAGTAACACCAACGCAGAAAAAAAAAACACTTTTTACCTTGTCTATTTCTATATTATGGAAACAAACAAACTAGATGAGGAGGAATTTATGATTAACACCCATACAACAACCTACAGTCCGCCTCGGAACAGGAAAACCTAGTGAAGAGGACTGAGAACAAACTACTTCAATCTATATTTTTTTTTATTTTACCTTATATTGTATTTTTACTTTACTTTATATTGTCGTTAAAAAAAAAAATTAAAAAATCTCTAAATCTATTTTTTTATATCCAGCAACCTCGCAATTGGTATCTCCTGCACGTGCAATTATCTTTATTTTCCCTCTACGTGCGCTAGAAGCGTTGTTCAATTATAGAGCATGACAGTTTCTGTAATGTCTCCATAAATCGTGTTTTCATTCACAAAATGGTCAATTTACTATTATATTCGTACGATTAATAAATTTATATTTTATTTGTGTTATTTTTCTTCAGTTTTAGTGAAATAGTAATGCTCTACTTGCAAGTTGTAAATTTTACTCCAATTTTATACCAGAAAGTGGTTGAAATTGGAAAATGTTTAAATTGAATTTTATGGTCTCAATTTAAAATTTTTTTATTGAAATGAAGTTGGTAAGAATGTACCAAAGAAATAAACGTTTCAAAGCGAAGTGTTCAAAATGTCAGTTTTTAAAGTTATTTTAAGGGAATTAAAAGCATTTTTTTATTATTTGAAGAAGATCAAAAGCTTTCTTGCAAATTCCTTAAGTATATAAAAGTATTACTTTTATTTTCTTAACTTTTAGTTATTTTGTGTTTCCACACTTTTTCAAAGATTCGTTACATGTATGTGATAAACTTTTTTTTTGTTTTTTATAAACTATTGCATTTTATGAATATTAATATGTTTTCAAATAAATTAAGATGATTTTATCTAGTTTCCAAAATGGTATTTGTTTTAACGACGTCTTCAAAAAGAAGAAATATGTATATTGAACATTTAGAATACCTTTTAAAAATTCCGAAAATCGATGAGAAATTGTTATTAACAGTTTACACAACATATAAACAACCCTCTTTGGCTGGATAAGCATACGCAATGTATACATATATCTTTCATGAACTCCTTTTTCAGTTTTTATTTTGTGTAATTTTAATAAAATTTTTATGTACACGGTTGCTTATCAACTGTATAAAAATTTCACGATGCTTATAAGTAAGGCTGTTTATATTTTGAAATTTCATTTTTCCTTTACAATTACTTACATTTACCTATTAACATATGAACCGCATTATCACAAACCAAAATACTAATCGAAATTGGACTAACGATGATTTTCTAAATTAATTATATTAATGAATGGGAATGAACTAACGAAGCTCTTAGAATTGAAAGAAATCGTATACGCAATCCATAGACTTTTATTAATTCATCTAAGACACGACCCTTTTATAGGGTTTGATCTTGGAGAAACGAATTCGTTCAAATATGACTAAAGACCTTTTTAACTAATTAACTTCCGTTTAGTTTCAAAAAGTACATGCAAGGTGCCAATGTATTTTAAGTTAGTATTTCAGTTAGAAATTGTCAAATTAATAGTCTTTTTATTTTTTCTTAGCGGTTTTTAAGTAATGTACCGATCCATGGACAGATCCGCCAGTTTTGCCAGCGTATGTCGATTTCTTTTTTATACCCTGTCAATATGTGTTCGCTGACAAACAGTGCAACTGTGCTCGGGATATCGATATAAAATCATCGGAAGTTACGCCCGTCGATCCGTTATTGTAACATTGATTTCAATGTACTAGACCCCCTGATGAGCCAGTTAGTAATTTTAAAAAATATATAAAATGACACGTCAATTATTATTCCATAATTCCATAATCTGTCCACAACTATCGAAAGCTCTCTTATGCCAACGATTATATACCCCTGTCCTCGCGTACTCCAAAAGCGATAAACCACTTTCCCACACATCGCAGTTGCAATACAGTTTAACATCTGAAAGGAAACCATCCGAATATCCCCAGCATTCGGGACATTTTTAATATTTCCATAAATATTAAATGGGATTCAATGTCGCCTCTTATTCGAGAATATCCGCAAAGAGCACACCGATGAATAGGAAATTTAAATGCTAATATTGATCGGTAGAGAATCACGATTTCCTCGGATTCCTGAAAATGTAATTGTTCCGAATCTTTTACTAAAAACGTTTCAACCTCTGTGGTCACCTCTGGGACTCGAACCCAGGACCTCTCTACTTTCCGGGCGAGTGCTCTTGACCACTGAGCTAAGGTATCGATATCTAATTCGGTCACTTTTAACTGTACCATACTTTGACTAAGAACCACCCATATTATCTTCATTTTCTTAACGCATATTTTTATTGGCTGCCATCTTTATGTATGATTACAAGATTCAAACCCGAACTAAATGCAATCTAGATGAGGTCCTGGGTTCGAGTCTCAGAGGTGCAAATATCTTTTTTTGATTTTTCTGTTTCCAGATTTTTGCTTGAGTTTTGCTCATAGTGTCTAATATTACAATAATTGTAGTGATTGTAGTATTGAGTGAAAAATTCACCAGGATATCAACCATAAAGTTACTATATAAAATTTTCATCGGACAAGTGTCATTGTATACTATTGGAAATTTCTCAGAATTAAAGGCATTAAATGATCAAGTAATAATTCCGATGTAGTGTAAATAATTACATGATGAAATTATTAGTCATTGCCTAATTTTTACACAAAAAAATAAGTAAAAAAATTGAATAGAAGTTAAAATAAAAAAAAATAATAATAATAAATAATCATTTGTGTTTACTCCGCCTGCACAATTAAACAGTTGTTTTCTTCGTATTTGTTGAAGATAAACTAACAACCATTTATTTTATTTTTATCTACGTTAATATTGACAATGATTAGACAGCGAATAACCAGTAACCGCCGCTTCTATAAATTAAATGTGTATTGAATAAAATACGACTTCTCAGACAACGGCACACATTTTCCAATCTTACCAATAAACCCACCTAATTCGCGTACTTAGCAGCGTGACAGCAAATGGACTTGCAAGACTCCGTATTTTATAATATATTTTGATCAGTTCTGAAAAACCGGTTACTTTCCAACATTTTTTTATCTCTTCTCCTTTCTTTACACACCACATATTTCAGCTTTAAACATTTCCAAATGGAGATTCCTTAGTTCCACTCGCTCAGTGCAGTTGGAATTCTTCCGCGGAATCTGACATATTATGTTTTAAATAAAGCGTAATTGGATAATATTTATATTTAAATTGCGTTCTTTCATTGCCTCGTGATAGTCATTCGATTACCAATCAACGGACTACTAAAGAAGTTTGGTTGAAAAGCGATTCGCGAAAGTAATTATAAAAAATATTCATGTTGCGTATTTATTACTATATTAAAAATACAATTAAAGGCATTATTTAAAAACGTAAACGGGATATTAAATTAATATTTTTCTTGCGGAATCTAATTTAACAGCAGCTTGTTTGGAGATGGAATCTTTGCATAATTTAAACATTTCAAGCCCTGCTTTCATTGCTTCTGAATGAATATTCATTAAGTACTAGGAGGACTCCCCATGAATCCCAATGTTTAATAAAGACTTTCTTTTGTTATTAATCAAGTGGGCGGTGGCTTCGGTGGAACAATATAACTTTTTAATTCGAACTTGAATAATTAACGTTGAAAAAAATCTGAAAAAGCATTCAGTAATTTGTAAAACGGGTTTGGTTAATTTACCTGGTAATTGCGGGAGTATCATTTTGTCAGCAAATTAATTAGTGGTCGTAATTAACCAATGGTCAAAATATAACCCGAATAAATAATTTAAGAAGCATGATCAATTCTCTGATTCTTAGTATTTTCAAGAAACCGAGACAATATAATTAGTTAAATATAATTCACAGATTTTCCTTTTAAAGTGCGAATTACAGAGTAAATAGATAATGTCATCCGAGGATTGATAAAACAAGGAGAATGGAAGTAGAATTAGACCACTTATCAAGATTCAAGATGTCGTCTCTCACATATACTCGTACACATATACATGAGTATGTGTTCTGGATAAGGAAGGTAACATTATAAGAGACTTAATGGTAGGTAAAAATCCAACATCTAATTTGATTTACTTTAAATTGTTCTAAAACAATAAAGCCTTACTAAAAAACGTCGGAAAAATCTATTCAATTTATCAAACGAGCGTGGATGTGAAAACATCATTAATTAAACAATCACAAAAAAATGTTCGTGGACAGATACATACATTACTTACGCTTCCAGGGGGCGTTGTTTATCTATTGTATACGCTTGTTTAATTAATAATTTCTGAACGATTTTTCTAATTTTTCCAACTTACTTTAAATATCTTGTATATTTTTGTATGTTTAAAGATGTCTTTAAAACAAATACCTTTACAGAAACTAATAAAATTACATTTTAGATTTTTGTATCTGAAACATACTTTCGTGTTTAAAAATTTATTGTAGTATTGTAAGCTTCAAACATGAAAAATGTTGAAAAAAAAACACCTAACCGTAAACATATTTTATTAAAACGTCGAAAAATTTCGGAATATTCAAAATTAAAAATACACAATCCTTTTATTTAATGAATTTGGAAGAAAACTGTGACTTCGATTATTTCTCGTTCATACAATCAAAATTTTTTTTAAAATATAGCATTTGTTCCAAGATTGAGAAAATCTGACATTTTGAATTTATTTTTGAACGATGTAAACATTTATAACTCGAATTAAATATTTATTTACACAGGCACAAGCCTTTTAGGTTATTAAATAACATTATTTTATGCAATTTTTATTAAACTTAAGCGGATAAAAAATAATTTTTCCGAAACAACCTTTATTTTTAGGTTAACAAAATTAAAGAAACAACGGAGACCTTATGAAAGCACTGAAACCGACAAAAAGAACGCAAATAAAATAAATTATGTTCAATTATAATAATATTATGAATTGATATTAGACTAACTATAATTTGTATTAGACTAACACAAAAATTCTAACTGCATAACAAAGTAAAATAAGTTTTATTTATATCTTCAAGGTGAAATTACCCATCGTCATACTGCTTAAAAGTAGTTTATTGGGACTTTTCTTTTTTCTGTATAATATTTTATTTTTGTTGTCGTATTGTATTCCTTTTTATTTATAATAAATAAATAAAATTATTCTTAAAACCAGATCATTACGATGGAAATTCTGCTCAAAAACATTAAATCAAGTGTGCTTAAAATCCCACACAATCCCGCAAAAGAAATTTTGCCGCGAATTAATAAAAAAAATGGCAACGCGCATGTGCAAATCAAGTATAGGTCAATTCAGCCAAAATAAAAATATCATTAATAACGCTGTTCAAATGCCATTTAACGGTCACCCAACATATACACCGTTTAACGATGGTTAAGGCTTGTTTTTATTTGTAAGGCTGTAAGAGTTTTACCAATTATACGCTTTGATATTAAAAATATTAGGTTTATTTTTTTTAATTTTATTTTAGTTTTTTAAACATCTAAAAGGGGACTGCTGGGAGATGTGGGCCTGTATACCGCGATACGCCATCGTGCAATGACATCAGCAATATTTCCAGTAAGTCCTGCTCCTCAGCGTCCTGGAGTAGTCCTTTGATCCCACGAGCCCTGCGCAACGACCATTGACCCTGACATACATAGCAAATAAGGAAAAGATGAATGGCGAGTTTCCGGGGCCATAAAACCGGATCAACTCAGCTAAGGGAAGGTAACCCCTATAGAAAAATCATTGGAGAAAGCAACGGAAAACCACTCCAGTATCTTTTCCTAAGATGTCACTATGGAGAGAAACCAACCAATGGCCAGTCCTGGGTGGCCCTTAAATGGGCCAGGGGTGCGAAGAATCTCCCGGCTCAGAATAGTGAATTCAAAAATACTAGTAAGATTAGGGACATGGAATGTTAAAAGTTTATACAGTGGTAAATTGGATAATACGATACAGGAGATTAAAATTAGATATTGTTGGAATTAGTGAACTGAGATGGACTGGCAGTGGCATACACCAACATGAGAAGAGAAATCTATACTACTCAGGAAGTGACCCACAGGACAGAAACCGTTGGAACGGAGTTGATATATTTGTCATGGTAAAGTAGGTAAGATTTTTTAAGAATTTTGTACCCATCTCGGATTGAATAATATTATTACAATTACACTGTCAACCCGACAACATTAATATCATTCAAGTGTACCAACAGCGGAAGTGAGATATGATGGTGATGTGAAAACTTTTTATGACTCACTAGCCAGTACATTGCAAAATTTGAAGGGAGGAGAGGTCAATTTTGTCACTGGAGACTTTAATGCCAAAATTGGTGAAGGTCGCCGCTCTCAGTTAGTTCTAGTTAATGAATTTGATTGCTTGGGCATAAGCAATCAAATTTGATGATAGACAATATGAATTCTGCCAGGATAAAAATATGGTTGTATTAAATAGCTGGTTTAAACTCCCGAAAAGTAGGCTTTATACGTGGAGATCAACTCAGGATGGATCAACTGTCATAGATCAACTCAGGATGGATCAACACATAGTCAATTTGGTTCCTGATCAACTGTCAGGAACCAAATTGACTATGTGTTAGTAGATCATAGATTCAGGAAGTCTGTAAAGAGAGTCACCAGGTACCCTGGTATGGATGTTGGTTCTGACCATGTTTTATTAGTTGCCGATATTGTTAACTGACGACTATCGATTAATAATCCTGATGAGTCATGCCCTTAAATTATTCCTTAAAATAATATATGCCAGGATACGCAATACGCGCGAGCAAGACTCAGTTTGGCTTCAGAAACGCATTTGGGACACATGAAGCATTATTGTCTGTTGACGTATTATTGCAAAAGTGTCGTTACCAAAAAAGGAAGTCTTTGCCTGATTTATTGACTACGAAAAGGCATATGACAAAGTAAAACATGCTGAACTAATGAAAATACTTGCGGATTGTAAGATTAGAAATTCGTTAAAAATCTTGATTTCAAACATCGGAAATAAGACATGAGGATGAGAGATATAATGTAATCGCTATACAGATATAATGTAAGTACTACAAAACTGTAACCTGTATCCACTATTGTTTAATCTCTATTCCAACCATGTCTTTAAAAGAACCCCTAGTAATACCGAAAAGGGCCTGAAGATCAACGGAGATGTGATTAAATACATTAGATACGCAGATAATACTTTTTTCCTAGCTGACCGTATCGATGACCTCCAAAACCTATAAAATTTTGTTAATAATGCTGGTGAGCAACTTGGCCTAACAATCAACGTCAATAAAACTAAATGGATGACATTTGAACGACTTAATCACTCTGGATCAGTGATACATGTATATGGTTGCAATGTCAAAAAGGTGGAAAGATTTAGATACCTCTGCAGCATTTTTACGAAGACTCTTGACCTTGCCCCAGATGTAGAGGTTCCCTCTTTTGCAACGACAATATCAATTTAAAACTAAGGCGGAGAATGTTAAAATGTTAAGAGTGGCAAGAAATTCTTGGGTGGGCTAGAGCAGAAAGAGATCTAATCACATTGATGTCAGGAAAATTTTGTATCTGGGTCACATACTTCAGGGGGAGAAATATCACTCACTACATTTAAAAATATTAAAAGGCAAGATAGAGGGTCGCCGAGGGCTTGGTAGGAGACAAATGTCTTTGCTGCCAAATATACGAGAGTGGACTGGTATTAGAAGTGTAGATGAGCAATTCCGGGCAGCGAAAGATAGGAATACATGTACCAGAGTGATTGCTAACGTCGGGGGACCTGATAGGGCACACAAAAAAGTAGAAACATGAAAACACTAAGAATATGTAATAAATATGGTACCATTACATTTTCTCTTGCTTAATGTGGTTCCTAAAGATCCATATTGAATCTACCAATTGGGGCAGACTTTATAGTTTCCGGCTGCGCATTATTCCTGTATAGAGTACAGAACTGTGGAACTGTTTTGCGTATTGGTTTTGTCCTTTTTTAGTAATCTGATTTCATTGCATGAGCTTGCGAATATGTAACGTTCTTGTTGCATTTAATTTCGTTTGAAAAGTATTTTGGTTACAGGTTGTTTTTTTTATTTTTTGTATAAATATTATCGTGTTCAAGGTCAGCATCTGTTTCACTATTATCGAATTTAATTCCTTTAACATTTTTAAAAATTTTGAAAATCTAGTATTATTCCCTATTTTAAAGAATTTGCAATTTTGTTCTCTGTCGCACAACACACACACACAAAAGAGAATCGTTGAGCAGTAGATAAAATATGCAACAACAATGGTGTTGTATATGTAGTGATTGTAGTTTTTTTTTAAATTATACGTTTTAAGCTAATTGGCTTTATGGCTAAAGCCATTTAGAGTTATCATTATTATTTTTATACCACTAAATATTCAAGTTATTTTTGGTCATCGTTATCATCAGATGGGTTTCGGTACTAATGAAATATTGTACAAGTTTTGTCCCAAAAGTCATTTTTGCATCACAAAAGAAACATTTTTATATCCGAAAAATCAATCACTTAAAAAATAGTTATTCATAACGTAAATGAGAGGTTGAATTTTATTATTTTTTTCTTCCTAAAATGTTAAATTTATACGTCTATATGGGCGAATATTATGTTGATTTTGAAATGATAAAATATTTGGTTTTACAATTTGCAATCCATTTTCTAAACGAGGTAGGAAAGGTATTTATAATAATATCGATCAACTTCCCAGCTTTTCCAATTCTATCACCGAAAACACTCATGATAAATTGCGAGTTTTTAGTTCGCATTTAAGGTTTTGTGTTCCGCTCATTCAATACTCGATTCCTTCCCCAATCGGCGGCGAAAAATAACAATTTGTTCAAACAAATAATAGGGATCGGTTACTCAGCCATTAGCTTTTCCTGTGCCCGTTTATTTTCTTCCGCAGTTTTGGGTAATGGCTGATAGCACCCGGCGTTACGCGAAATTTATTTTGCAGGACGAATTTAACCGTATTTTGGAATAAATAATCACTTTTAACTTAAAGGCGATGGTAATGATGGGTTAAATCAATTGTTTAATTGCTTCCATTATTCAGAATACTTTCAAAATATTTACCTTTGTTGACAACCTACTAAAGCGGAAAAACGTGATTTTCTCAGATTGGACAATTATCAGATCTCAAACCTACATAGGTTTGAGATCTGAGTCAAGGTCGCTCAAGGAGTTCTGAGTCAAGGTCGCTCAAATCTTAAATATGGATTTAATATCAAAATACCCAATCAAACTGAAAAATTATTTTTGTAATCAAAATTTATATCAAATATCTAGTACAGATGCGAGCTACTTTATTTATTTTTGCTTTAAATTATGAGATATAGGCCATTAAAGATTACAATTTTTCATGATTTTAGGGCAATTTGGGCAATTATTTGTGAGTAAGTGAAAATCAATAAAAAAATAATTTTACCTTATTCATCATTTAAATATAATGAAATATAAAATAAAAAATTAAAATTAACAAAAAAAATTCCATTTTTTTTTTTTGACAGAAGGTGGCAATTGCGACCATTGTCTTTTTCTATTTTTCTGTGTCTTGTTTTCTTTCATATTTTCATTTAGATTATAAGTGTTATCTTCTTCTTCAATGATACAAAAAAATTTCCTTTAGTTTGGGAGTAAATTTAAAGTACAAATTGCCTATTTACGGCGGAACAAAATTTTGTCGTTAATATATTAAAATTATTACCCAACAAGTTCATTTTTAACATTGTTTTATTTTATTTTTCATTGTATTTTTTAAATAAATATAGTCAAATTATTTTTTTAATGTCTTTCGTTGCTCACAAATAATTGTCAAAATTGCTTCTAAAATCATGGAACACCAAAATTTTGAATAGCCTATATCTTATAATGTAAAGCAAAAATAAATAAAGTAGCTCTTATCCGTACTTAATTTTTAATATATCTTTTGATTACAAAAATAATTTGTCAGTTTAAACTCTTAAGTTTTCTAGACAAATACTCCAAAATAAAACCTATAAATATAGCCATACATAGGTACTTCTATTTTTATGTGACTTCGTAACATAAATTCGTCAATTTAATTCATTAAAACAAATTTTTTTCTACGTAAATTAGCACAGAAATTTATTTATTTTTAATAATTGCAGCAATATCCAAGTCAGTAATGGGAACCCACTGTGGCACTCCCTGTGGGTGGGTTATATAAACAAAAATTAGCATGACATTTGACAGGATCAATCATTATTAAATTTTAAGTTACATTTGCCAGTCTTAATGTACTTATCAGTATAATTAACTACAGAGTTAAAGTTAGTCTAAAATAGTATAACTGACATAAATTTTCTTTTAGTAAGCTAGGCTGAAAAATGAATTAATAAAATTAAATATTGTTTTACAAAATACACAAACCAAACAAGCGTAATAATATAATTTAAGTATAAAGTTTACTCTAGGGCTTGTGAATGAGATGACGCGTATAAAGTTTACTCTAGGGCTTGTGAATGAGATAACGCCATTGATTCTTGCCTCTTTCAGGTTCATACATTTTCGTTTGACAAATGAATAAGAATTTTTACGAGAATGATTTAAGTAATTTTTTTGATGGGATGTTAGTTTTTCTTTTTGATTTCCAGTAATCGACTCTCTCTCTCTCTCTCTCCGATGGTGCTACAGCCCATATCGAGCCTTGGCCTCCCGCAACATTCGCCTCCAACGCCTCCTGTCCTCAGCGGCTGACTTCCAGATATCTGGAGAAGCTGTGCTGCATCCCTCTTACCTCGTCTTCCCACCTCACCTCAGTCTGGGTCTTCCCACTTTTCTCTTTCTACCTGGGTGTCCAGTCAAAATTATTTCTGGGACGCGTGCATTTTCTGTACATGTCCAGCCCATCTCAACCTGAGGAGTCTCGTATGGGCTGAGATATTGGGGGAGAGGAGAGGGGCCTGATATATATCTTACAGTTCTTTGTTGTGCCGGATGCGCCACAGTTCCCCCTCTTTCACGGGTCCACAAATTCTTCTTAGCACTTTTCTTTCAAAAGTATCTAGCATTTCAGCCATCTTTACCGTCAGTGTCAGCGCCTCACATCCCTGTGCCAGTACAGTTCTAACAATGGTCTTCTATATGTTTATTTTGGTTTTTTCTGTGGACGCTACGTGACTTAAACACTGGGAGCAAAGAGAAGTATGTTTTGTTGGCTGCTGTGATTCTCCTTCTGATTTCCTCTGGATCATCATTGTTCTCTGTCAGACTGGAGCCCAGGTAGGTAAATTGATCGACTGTTTCGTATGAGTAATTATTATTATATAATTAAATTGTATTATGAGTAATTATTATTATATAATTAAATTAAATTATATAATTAAATTGTGTGGTACTTCTGCTTCTGTGTGTTTCTGCTCTGTATCATCATTTTTGTTTTGTCAACATTAACCCGCAGTCCTACTTCCCGTGCCGCTGTTTCTTAAGGGTCAAAGACCTCTTTAATGGCTGAAATTGTTCTTACGACAATGTTAATGTCACCCGCATATACGACAACTTGACTTCTCTTGAAATAGATGTTGGAGCCAGTGTCTATTAGCGTTTTTCTAATTACATATTCAGTCATATTCATTACAGTAATCGACTACGCAAAATGTAATAGAATCGAGTTCCAACTCTTTGAATCCAAATTGTATTATTATATCCAAATTTAAAAAATGTTACAATCAAGCAAGAATCTCGACTAGGAAAGTGATTTCTTAAAAAAAAGAGAGAGATAAAACGTTTTTCAGCCGCAGAGCAACAAGTTCTACATATCAAAATTGGTTCTGAAAAGAGGAGTGGAAGAATCGTGTAGAAAGTAGAGATAAGATAAGGAATTCGTGGCTTGGAAACGTTTGTCAATAGGCACATTTTAAAGGAGTGGAGACACACTGGGGGTTAAAAGAAGAAGGTTTTCCAAGAAAATGGTTTTCCAAATTTATTTGAATATTTCTTCATAAACACCATTCATAATTCCAAAGAAACAATCTCATAATTGTGCTTAAAATAAATGAAGGTATGTTAAATCTTAATATAAGAGTAAGCAATATTAGAATTGCTACTTGGTTTCCCACGAATGATGCATCACATGGATTTGCTCTCCGAGACGCAGTATAAAAGTCTCCCATCTGGGATGAATTGGGCCCTTTCAGTAACAGCGTTTAAAATAATGAACTAATCTATTTACAGCTCTTGGAATGCTATAAATTGTTCGTACCGAATAGCTACCGCCTGGCTTGACACCACAACATTTTACAAGGCTATGTATTTCACATGACAGATCAGACGTACTGGCCCAGCTTAGGATGACAAGAGGTTTGGTGTTGCTAAACGATTTCTCTAGATCTCTTGATAATTTTAAAATCGGCCTTGAAGATTTCAAGAGTATTTTTTTTATTTTGCATTGGCTCCTGTGTGGAGCCCTGAGAAAAAAAATCCCTCTTGGCCTGAATCATCATTGGGGATGCCACGTGGAGGTTTTTTTTTTTAGGAAAAGATAGGAAAAGTCGCTCTGGGAAGGAAATAGGTATCAGGGGCGTGTCAATGTATCCAGGAATGACGATCGCACAAATCCATCCCTCCCACTGCGGTGCAACGTGATGGGTCGAGAGAGTCCAGTTGGAGAGGGCAAAAAGTCTCCCTCAACCAGAATCTCCCAATCCGGCCTGCCACGCAGCAGGTGGCAGACGCACCCGCCTCCGAGACATGGAAAAACCTCACCCCATGAACCCACACCCCTACTACCTGTAGTAGCCGGTTATCCAGTTGGTTGATTCCCGAGGCAGTGGCGGTACCCACACCCGCCTCCCAAATTTTAGCCGAGAACTCTAGAATATACTCAAAATTAGAGTGTAGAATTATTATTAATTTTTTCAAGTGCCTATTTATTTTTTAAGTTGGGTAAATTATTTCATAGGTTCATAGGATTACATAAATTTGCAATAAAAATCATTAAAAATAAAAAAATGCATTCTTTTCTCTATTCTCGAAATCATCTATTTTATTTTTATCATATTGTTTAATAAAGTAGCATCTTAATTTGTTTACATATTGTAAAATTCATATTTAATAGTACCATAGCTTATGATGGAAATGTTATGGTGACATTTCGTTCTTATAAATTCTAGATATAAAGAGTATCGTGACGCCGGATCTCAAAGTTACAGAGGTTTTACCGACACATAGATTGTTGCTTTGTATTCGTAGTTATAGATAAGATATCTCCCCTCACTTTTATTAAGGTGATCCAATAGTCCAGGGAAAAATCTAAATCGGAATTCACGCCCCTTTGTGGGTGGAGTTTGTAAATACTTGAGAAAAAGCTTTTGGAAAGGTTGGAAAAGGTATTTGAGAATTTTTTTACAGTTGATTTCGTAAAGGCTTGTAAAAAACATTAACTCCTTTTTACGCGTTGTTTATTGTAATAACAAAGAAATTTAAAATTGATTTCACGGAACCAAGCGACACGGAGCTATACTTCTATTTCCCGCTCCGGCCGGGGCCGAACTAATACAAAATAGGTGTGGCAAATTAGTAGTCCTTGGGTGGACCGCATAAGGTTCACTTTGAAAATCCAAATTCGTCGACTGCCGGCCGTATTGTGAAAAAACAACGTGAAAATGCAAATTTTATTTTATTTTGTGAAGTTTGGACATAAATATCAATATTTTTTGCAATTTTTATGAAAGAAACTGAATTTGTTACATTAAACAATAAAACCACATCCGAAAAGGAGTTTATAAGAAAGAGAATTTGCACTTGAAAGTGTTTTTTTATAGTTTTACTTTATTTTTTTCTAGGCTTATTAAAAGATTTTTTTTTAAATGACCGATAATTTTAGGGGCTAAGATATGTTCTACACGTAGTAAAACAAAAATACATGATTTTGTATGATTTTGCATTATTTCGCATGGCTTCATCTTAAGATGAAATAGAAATGATTCAAGTCGCTCTGTGCACATAATATAAGCCTGTTATATTTATCCTGCCTAATGCCGAGTGCCCGGCGCTAGCGACTGTTCGTGCCTCAGTACTGATTGTTTTACTTTATGGGTTCGCAAACTTGATTTTCCCTCTGCGATGTAAATTTCCGTTCAAAGTTTATTCAAAATTCGTTACGGGAAAATAATTCAAAATGTCGCCGGCAGATTTGGAGACACAGACACCTAAGTAAACAGCGCGGGTCCACAAAGCAGGCCCCAGGGCTGTGTTTGGTGTATTCTTGTCTTCGCGTGTTTGTCCTAGTCCCTCGTGGAGATATGATTCGGTGGAGTTGGGGACTACTTGACGCTTCTCGGTTCATATACGAGCACAGTCCGTTGCTATCATAATTATTATAATACATTTAAAAAATATAATGCCAAACCCCTTGTCTTTGATGTTAAAAGACAATCTGATTCTGAGTTCTTCGCATTCGAGAATGAATTATTGATGATTTCATACAGACCAGTAACTGAAGTTCTCTGGAGTTGGGAACAATGTACGAAGGTAACCTACAACTCCCAAGATATGACACCTTTCTTAACACGTGCTTAATTTTCTTCCGCTAAAAAGGGCGTGACCCGATGAAATTATGAAATGAAGAAACGGTGTTCCCTTTTCTTAATGCACGATGTACAATTTTTAGAATATATACCTCAAATGGTAATGTTGTGTTTATTTTGCTCATAATTCGATGGAAGATGTGGTTTAGGATTGTTTTTGGGTCCTTTTTTTATTTAAAAACATTCTGAGAAATTTTCACTGAGTTATTTGTTTACAACCTTTTTTAGGTTAAACATGACCAAAAAAACACTTGTTACAATATTACAATAAACATGTTACTTTATTTTATTTTTTATTTATTATGGAAAATCAACAGATATTTTACACTTATAATAATAACAATAATAATAAACATAATATCCAATGACAGATTTTCACATAATTAAAATTATAATTAAAAAGTAAAACAAAAAAGTAAGGGTCCTGTACCCGTAAGAACTTAACAAAAATATAAAAATTATTATTAAATTTTTCAAAAAAAAAGATATAAAAACACAATATAAACTATAATCACCTGCTTAATAAATTTCCAACATGAAGTATTCAGAGTCAGAAATCTATTCTCACTCCACAACAGCAATGATAATAATATGTACATTGAACATACCTACAACTCAAGAGTGAATACAATAGTAAGTCGAATGACAAGTATGCAACTGGAAAGGATTCACAGCAATAACACGGTAACTTGCAACACGGTCAAAAAATTATTTAATGTTGGCTATGACATACTTTTTTAAGGTACTTGTTCGAGCAATTTTATATGGGATTGGTTGGGTATTGCATTCGCGGACTTGATGGGTAGATATGTCAAAATCCTGAATTTATCCCACCTACCTAATCTTTCCCTCCTAAATGTCACCATAAAAATTGTTGCAAAAAGTACCAAACTTTGGAGAGGTGACAGTGTGATTTGCTGCTCAGTACAAAATAACATCTCAGACAGGGCGCATGTATTGTAACCTCTTGTTATAAGATTATTGCAAATTTTTAAACAGTGAGAAGTGTACACCAAAACTGGAGATCAGCGAGGCCCCATCTGCAACGGTGAGTTCTATTTTCCTTATTCCAATCTGGGCTTATCTAATTTTCCAAAAGCCCAGATCTGAACTATCGACTGACTATCCATCGGGTTTTGCGAGTGTATGCTATCTAATCGTCCCGTATAACTTAGCGATTTCACGTAGTATCGGGACTGGTCCTTCGAGGGCTGCATAGGCTTTTCTTTGCAGCATTTACCGCCAAGTAACAGTGGAGTCGCAGTTTCGCGACACCATTTTTGGTTCTTTCGAGTCGGATTACCAACGGGGTATTTAAAATTAATATATTTAACCTGCAAATAATTATTATTTGCTTTTCATACTTTGTTAAGTCATTTGTACTGACATACTTTTGTAATTATTGTTGCATTAAAATTCCTACATAGAATTAATCATGTCGACGAGTGATGGTACTCAGGCTCAGGATCTAGTTAAAATCAAATTACTAGAATCTAAGATTAATTTGATGCATAATCGTCTCAATGATTTATATGAGAAAGCGAAAATTATTGCAGATAGGGAGACAAGGAGTTCGGAGGAGTTCGTTAGACAAACGGTTAATTTGGCTACATATTATTCACAATTTAACACGTATTGTGATGAATTTCTTTTACTTCAATTGAAAAAGGATCCAAACTATAATATAAATTTAGATTTATGGAATAAATTCGAAAATAAGTACTGCTTTGTAGTTAGTATACGCGAAAGTATTGTGGCGAAGCAAGATTTAGGTGGTACGCAGAAATTAAATAAGTCCCAATTTATTAAGCTTCCAGCGATTGATATGCCATCGTTCGATGGAAATCAAGAGAATTGGTCGGTATTTTATGAAGCATTTAAATTAAACATCCACTCTAATGAAAATTTGAATACGTCGCAAAAGATGCAATATTTGATAGGAAAACTTCAAGGAAAGGCATTATCGGTGTTTGCCGGAGTACTGCCGAATGAAAAAAATTATTTTGTAATCTGGAATGCTCTCGAAAAGAAATATCAAGACAAGCGCGTGCTAGGCACCTTTTATCTGAACAATATTTTGAATTTAAAATTATTGGCACCTTCTAACTCAAATGAGTTAAATAATTTTATTGAACGGTTTGCGTCTTCCATGTCTGCGCTCAAAGAATTAGGTATTGATGACCTAACCGACTTTATAATTTTACATATTGCACTGAAAAAATTAGATATGCAATTGGTGCAAAATTTCGAAATGTCCATACGGGAGAAAGATATACCTACATATACCGATTTAATAGAATATATTCGTTCGCATGTTAAAATTCTTGAACGAACCGGAGCAGAAAGTAAAGTTAATAATAATAAAAATAAGGTTTCGCATTCTTTCGCTGTGGTTGAACCGAAGTCGTTTGATAATAATCGTAGTAATAATAATAAATGCCGGAAATGCAATCGAAGCGATCATGTTGAATTGTTTAAATGTGAACAATTTAATGAGTTGAGGCCAAAGGCTCGCTTTCAGTTTGTAAAATTAAATAACTTATGTGTAAACTGTTTAAGCGATAAACACAAGACGGTAAAATGTTCATCTAAATCGGATTGTAGAATTTGTAAAAAACGTCACCATACTGCTTTGCATTTTGAGGGTACGGTGAACAACGAAAGTCATTCGAAAAACGAAGCTGTCACATTAATAACAAGGAATAAACATCATAATGATTTTACGGCGGGTAATTTAGCTACGAATGTACTATTGTCAACCGCGCAGTTATTCGCTTACGACATTAAAAATAATCAAGTAACCGTCAGGTGTT
This sequence comes from Glyphotaelius pellucidus, assembly GCA_936435175.1. Classification (NCBI taxonomy): domain Eukaryota; kingdom Metazoa; phylum Arthropoda; class Insecta; order Trichoptera; family Limnephilidae; genus Glyphotaelius; species Glyphotaelius pellucidus. The sequence continues at coordinate 37,327,238 of OW386538.1, read as the reverse complement.
TAATTGATTGCGCCTCGCAACAAAATTTGATTAGTTTAAATACTTGTAATGAATTGAATCTTAAAATAATTCCTTTAAATAATTCAGTTATTAAAAGTGTTGGTTCAGTGGAGACACCAATTTTGGGGCATGTTGCATTAACAATTAAATCCCGTGTTTCAGAAGATAAATATAAAATAAGCCTATTAGTGGTCGAAAAAATCACGGACAAGCTCCCTACACAGTATGTTGACACAAAGTCATGTGAGCATTTACTTGGTTTAAATCTAGCCGATGAAAATTGGAACGTTCCATCCGATGTCGATATTTTATTAGGTGCTCAGTTATTTCCATATATTATGCTAGGAAATAAGGTTTTATCTAAACATAATACGAATGCACCACCCGCTATACAAACGGTATTCGGATATATTGTAATGGGTGAAATACCTAAGTGTACGCCGGACGTTTCGTGGACATTCGGCCCCATAACCAACGTGGATTTATGCAATGCGTTAACCAAATTTTGGACAATGGAAGACATGCCTATTAAGTCATTGATGAGTGCTGAAGACGCGGAATGTGAGAAAATGTACGTCGAGTCCGTCCAACGGGATGACTCGGGAAGGTATATTGTGTCTTTACCTTTTAAGATAGATCCTAATAATTTAGGAAATTCGCTCAGTGTCGCGCAACGCAGATATAAATATTTAGAACGGAAATTTAATACGTCACCAGAATTGCATCGGAGTTATAATGAAGTAATTTCTGAATATCTGGAAAAGGGATATATAAGGTATGAAGTTCCGTCTTCATCTAATATTGATGAGGGATATTTCATTCCTCACCATGCAGTTATTCGTAAAGATAAAGCAACAACTAAAACTCGTGTTGTATTGGACGCCAGTACAAAGACCAGTTCAGGGTTGTCACTTAATGATATTTTGTATACTGGTCCAAACTTGCAATCTAATTTATTTACACTTTTAATTAAATTTCGCTTATTCGCTATAGCATTGACCGCAGATGTTAAACAAATGTATTTACGTATAATGGTAACGGAAAGCCATCGTAAATATCAAAAAATTCTTTATAGATTTCACGAAGATGAAGAAATTGGAGTTTATCAATTTAATTCGCTAGCTTTTGGGTTAAATTGTTCACCGTTCCTTGCGATGCGAACTTTAAGAAAGCTAGCGAGCGATGAAAGAAATCGTCACCCGAAAGCCGCAGAAGTTGCAATTAATGATTTATATATGGACGATTTTGTATATTCTGTAAATACTATAAGTGAAGCCGTCACTTTGTCTACAGAATTAATGGCGATGTTCAAGTCTGGAGGATTTGAATTAGTTAAATGGTCGAGTAATTCTGCTCATTTGCTCGCTCAATTACCAGAGTCGCACCGTGCAACGATGGATTTCTCGGATAATTGTAGCATTTTAGGACTAAAATGGGATCCGATATCTGATTGTTTTCATTTTATGATATGTCCCACGGAGGAGAAAACTATATGTAAAAGATCAATTCTTTCCACAATAGCACGTTTATTTGATGTATTAGGTTTGGTTGCTCCGGTAATTTTATATGCCAAATTACTTTTACAAGAGCTGTGGTTAGAGAAAGTAGGATGGGATGAAGAACTACCCCAAAGTATTGTCAAACGATATGTCAAATTCAAGGAAGAATTACCGATGCTTTCTAATTTAAATTTACCTCGATATTTGGGAGTAAAAGAGGACTGCACGATAAATATTATCGCTTTTGCAGACGCGAGTACGAAAGCATACGGGTGCGTAGTATATCTTCATGTCACAGATAAGAGTGGCAACGCTACTATGAATTTGATATGTTCGAAATCCAAGGTAGCCCCTTTAAAAATAGTTTCGCTCGCTCGATTGGAATTATGTGCTGCGCTTATTTTATCTAGACTTGTTAAATCTATTATAGATACTTATAAAAATAGCGTTTTTATAAACGATATATTTGCTTTTTCAGATTCAAAAATAGCACTTTCTTGGATTCACTCATCCCCGCACAGATGGCAAACTTTTGTAGCTAATCGAGTTAGTGAAATTCAGGAAAATTTACCTGCGAAACATTTTTATCATATAGATGGAGTTACCAATCCTAGTGATTGTTTATCACGTGGACTATTGCCCGCTCAGCTAATTGATCATCCTCTTTGGTGGCACGGTCCACCCTGGGCTGCGAACCCAGTGTCCGAGTGGCCTGTCAAAAGCTTTTCCCCCTCAGCGCAGGAGGAGAATACTTTGGAATTGAAAAAGTCGCATACGTTCACGATAACGTCAATAGAGAATAATTCTCCAATATATAATCTTGCTTTAAAAATTTCTTCATGGCCAAAACTGCTAAGAATTGTCGTATATATTTTACGATTTACGCGGAAGTTATCGTGTTCAACAGTTATAAATTCCACGGAATTAAATATTGCTGAAATAAATGTATTAAAAGCTCTACAGAAAAAGTATTTTTATGCCGATATACAATTAATACAGAGGAAAAAATTATGTTCATCTTCGATTCGAAAATTAAACCCGTTCGTCGATCATAATGGATTGTTACGCATAGGTGGTAGATTAACAAACGCGAATATACCTTATGAAAACAAACATCCAGTACTTCTGCCAAGACAGGATCATATTGTCGATATAATTATAGATTTTTACCATCGTGTGAATTGTCACACTGGTGCTCATCTCCTTATGTCTATAATTAGACAGCGTTATTAGATCTTATCGGGAAGAAACTTAATACGCAAACGAGTACATGCATGTAATTTCTGTTTTAAAACCGCACCTTCTAATATTATACCGCCAATGGCTGATTTACCTACAGCTAGAGTTCAAGAAGCAAAAGCATTTACACATACTGGTGTAGATTTTGCCGGACCGATAAAGATAACCCTTTCTAGGCGTCGTGGAGTAAAAAGTCAAAAGGCATATATATGTCTATTTATTTGTTTAACGACGAAGGCTATACATATAGAATTGGTATCAGATCTAAGTACGGACAATTTTTTAAATGCATTTAAACGTTTTCTATCCAGACGCGGACCCGTTTCGTGTATGTACAGTGACAATGCGACAAACTTCATAGGCGCGAAGAATTGTCTTGATGACTTATATAAATTTTTGGAGGCAAATTCAACTAATGAAGTCCTTCGCAATGAATTTAACATTCGGAGAATTGAGTGGAAGACGATTCCACCTCGCGCTCCTCACTTTGGAGGATTATGGGAATCAAATATTAAATCCATTAAATCGCATCTGTATAGGGTTGTGGGTACTCAACTTTTATGTTATGAAGAGCTTCTCACAGTTCTGACGCAAATAGAGGCTTTACTTAATTCACGGCCGTTATGTTTATTAAGCAGTTGTCATTATCCAGAAGCTCTTACTCCGGCTCATTTTCTAATGTCTTCTCCGATTCAGCATTTGCCCGCTTATGATATGACTAAGGAACGCATTAGTCTGCTGAAAAGGAAAGAGCTTTTGGACCACCTCGTTCAATCTTATTGGAAGAAGTGGCATATAGAGTATCTTCACTCTCTGCAGATGAGACAAAAATGGAATAGTCCCGTCAATAACATTCTTGTAGGTACTGTAGTATTGGTGCATCAAGAAGATGCGTCTCCACTTTATTGGCCGGTGGGGGTTGTTGAGGAAATATTTCCGGGTAAAGACGGAGTGGTTCGGGTGGCACTCGTAAGAACCCCTTCTGGGAACTTTAAACGACCAGTCGTGAAATTGTGTCCCCTGCCTACACAATAATAATTATTTTTCTTTATCTCTATTTATTTCTTTTATTTTTATTTTTTCTTAACTATCTAATATCAATCGCTTATATATATATTTAAGTTTAACATTTTTATTTTTCACTATAATTCTTTACTTTATTTTGAAAGTACCTTCAGTTTCGGTAGGTACTTCCAAGGCCGGGAGAATGTTCGAGCAATTTTATATGGGATTGGTTGGGTATTGCATTCGCGGACTTGATGGGTAGATATGTCAAAATCCTGAATTTATCCCACCTACCTAATCTTTCCCTCCTAAATGTCACCATAAAAATTGTTGCAAAAAGTACCAAACTTTGGAGAGGTGACAGTGTGATTTGCTGCTCAGTACAAAATAACATCTCAGACAGGGCGCATGTATTGTAACCTCTTGTTATAAGATTATTGCAAATTTTTAAACAGTGAGAAGTGTACACCAAAACTGGAGATCAGCGAGGCCCCATCTGCAACGGTGAGTTCTATTTTCCTTATTCCAATCTGGGCTTATCTAATTTTCCAAAAGCCCAGATCTGAACTATCGACTGACTATCCATCGGGTTTTGCGAGTGTATGCTATCTAATCGTCCCGTATAACTTAGCGATTTCACGTAGTATCGGGACTGGTCCTTCGAGGGCTGCATAGGCTTTTCTTTGCAGCATTTACCGCCAAGTAACAGTGGAGTCGCAGAGAACGAGAATATGTCTATATTATTAAAATTCTTATCAAATACATTGCATGCTCTGAATATAAAAGCATTTTGTCTGAGATTAGTAGAACATTTTTGAAGATGAAAAAGTGATTTTTCTCTGGTTCTAACACCTGGGACTCTAAAATTAATCTCAGCCAAAAGGGGCGAACAATCAATAAAACCATTGATAATTTTATGAAGATATATTATACCTGCAGAGTCTCTTCTAATTTTTAATGGTTTAAGTCCATAAAGGTCCAACGAGCTGTTTATGTCACGATAACCGATATTAAACTTGAACTTCTTCAAATTTTGCAAATTCACTTTGTGGCACCATTTTATTAATGAAATAATTAAAAACACTTTGTTTTTACCACAATCAACTTTATTTAAAAGTCGACATGTTTCAAGAACGATGTTCTCTTCATCAGGACATAAAATGTACTAAAACTAATGATCGAACATAGAACGGCGTGGGTAGAAATGGAAGCAGTGGGGGAGGAGAGAGTTTTTAAAATTTTACACACTAACGTTAGTGGTTTTCACTTAGATCTTTTCGAAATATTAGAAATTAGAAAAAATGTCAATAGAAATTTAAATATTATTAACAATCAAATTAATTTTGTGAGTAACCCTATCTTAAACATATTTCCATTGTAATTTTTGCCTTTGTTCTTCTAAGCACCCCCTTTCCACCGCCCATCCATTTTTTTTGAGCTTTAATGACTTAATTATGCTGTGTTTTTACAGATATTCTCACTAAAGTAAGACGTGTTGCATTCCATTCTCTGCCTAACCCTGTGGTGAAATGACATCAGTGTTATTTAACTTGAATTGCAAATTACTTCACCATTGAAAACTAAACATTTTGAGATATAGACCGGAAGATATCTTTCATAGGCGGGAAAACCGTCCTAAATAAATAATGGCAATTAGGGAATCAAAAATTAAGCTTAGTTAGTCTACGCAAAACAAGACAAACTATGTAAAATGATGACCGGAGCACTCAACAATATGCAACTTCATCACCTCCTTTGTTATTCAAATCTATGAAAAAAAGATTAAAGGGTTATTTAAAAAAATAATAATTTCATAAGTCTTAATTACTTTTTAAGGGGGGTTTGAAATACCACTTTCTTAAGTTGTCGTGGAACCCCGTAGAAAAGTAGGAACAAAATATTATCAACACAGTATTTCTACATGGAATCGTTTCTACAAAAGTCATGCAATTTTCATTAAAAGAATCCAAAATAAATTTCTCAAAACAATTGAACAAACATGACATTAACTATGATTCTCATTGCAATCAATGCGGCTTTTATTGTTTAAAGATAGAAGAAAACTAAATGATTTATTTTTATTAAAACAAACAAAAACTGGTTTGACTCCCCTAAATTTGTTTCGTTAATAAATTATCATGTACCTAGTAGACAAACTAGGATTCAGCCTGCGAGAGAATGAGATAGACTAATCGTTCTCCTCTTTGTGCGGTGCTTCGTAGCAGTGGCGGTTTTCTCTAAAGTGCGTTTATGCGGCGAGCCCTCCATCAAAAAGATGAAGAAATAAAATAAAATTGTTTTACAATAATATAAACACATTACAGTGCTGTTAAAATTCCTTTAAAATCCGCGCCACCGAAAACCGTATTCTGTGCATATACCTTTCTGTGCAAAATTAGCATACCGTGGTGCGTTGATATTGGAACATTGTCCGAACTCGATGTCCGGCGACCTCCGAATATTGACGAGTGTCACTGATGCCCGAAATCGTCGTAGACTGACCGTTGACCTTTGAAATTGCAAGTAAAATGTTATATAGTGGTATTTAACTTTGTAGTCATTTTTGTACATTTTTTATTTTCTTGGTTCTGCATTTATCCAAACGTTTTCTAATAACATTTATAAATCCACTATGAAAGTAGACCGATTTCGACTTCTGTTTTCGTTTTAATTAATAAATCGTTATATCCCTCAGTTACATTCACGATGATTAATATGGTGAAGGAACTACTACTGATAACTTCTATACTTGGTTTTCAAATGCAAAAAGTCGGCGCATGGATTTTTTGTGTAAAAGAAAAAACTCATTTTATTTCGTGCCATCTTTATTTGTGTTTTTTTTTGTGTTTTAAAATATTAATTATTTATTATATATTTTAATATTGCAACGAACAGTGAGTGCTGTGGAAAACATTAAACAATTTAATTCCTCTAAAACTTTGTTCAGTTTTAGAGGAATTAGTTTGAGTGTCAAGTGATTTAAACAATAGTATATAGGTACTCCTCCTACTAAATTTATTTTATTTGTATGAGTGCCGCTATATTGACGGTTGGACGAAGGACAACAGTAATTTTGATTAGATACATTTTCTCTTGAATCAACCAGTCAAAAAGACCACGAACCGCCACTGCTTCGTATCCTTCCCACTCTTGTCTTCTTTATATTTCTGAAGGTTTCACTTCTACCGCGTGTGAACAGATTTCTGTTTCCAGATTTTCGATTGAGTTTTGCTCATAGTGTCTTCATTTAACTAAATATTACAATTTGAGTTTTTACTCATAAAAGTTAAAATAAAAAAATAATAATATTCATCGTAGACTTGCAAAAAAGTTAATAGATGTCGCAAATTAAATAAAATGGATAAAAATTTATCCAGCCACCATCCTGATTGCATTTAGTTCGGGTTTGAATCTTGTAATCATACATAAAGATGGAAGCCAATAAAAATATGCGTTAAGAAATGAAGATAATATGGGTGGTTCTTAGTCGAAGTATGGTACAGTTAAAAAGTGACCGAACTGGATATCGACACCTTAGTTCAGTGGTCAAGGTGCAAATATCTTTTTCTGATTTTTCTGTTTCCAGATTTTCGATTGAGTTTCGCACGTAGTGTCTTCATTTAATTAAAAATTTGTGTATTTTTAAAAATGATTTATGGGTCTAATAACTATCACACATTGCTGTGACTAACGAAACACAACGCCATTACCCAATCCTTATAACCAACGCCAGATGTTAATTTGCATACTTATCAAATCCACAGCACATGCTTGCCAGCCGCTGCTCACTGCCCGCTGACCGCTTGCCAGCCTGCTTACACACAAAATTTACACAAAAACTTGACAAATTATACACCTAAAAACCGTCCTCATGAATCACTCTATCTATTGGTGAAAAACGCATGAAAATCCGGTAGGTATTTACTAAGCGTTTAAAAGTACTAAGCGTTTTCCTTCATATTGCGTCTACAATCTTATCGCTATATTTCACATCAGAACTTGACGTTTGACGTCTAAGTAATTAATTAGGCACGCGAAATTCTTCAATAGTAATTTAATGAAAACAAATAACTTTGTGTACACCACAAAATAATTAACATTATCGACATGTTTCAAAAACTATGTTTCCTTCGTTAACTTCTTAAGTTAACTTTTTATCCTGACGAAGAAACGTGTCGATAATGTTAATTATATAGTGGTGTACACAAAGTTATTTGTTTTCATTAAATTAATAATGACGCCATAAAGTGAATTTGCGAAGTTTGAAGAAGTACTTAAATAATAACTTTATTTCGTGAATTAGTCGGAAAACTTTCCTGATAAATAAATATATATTAAAATATTTGTGTTTTCTCCCTGATCTCTTCTTCATGAGAATGTATTTTAACATTCATGAAACGCCAAACGTCAAACGTCAAGTGTTCAGAGCGTACGCGTGGACAGGTCCTTACCACAGACCACTAGCAAAATTGTGTGTGACCGCGCGAACTTCGCCCCGATCTTTCAACCATGTTTCAACAAACGGTGGAGACGGAAAATTAAAATGTTTGTAGTGATGTCAAAGCAATTGTCAAAGCATTTGTTTAACTTAACGGTCGGAAGAGATCCGCCTTAATATTTGTTATATATTTCTACATGTTCTGTTAGCAGCGTTTTATTACGACCAAAAGGATGGCGACGTGACGTCATCTAGCGATAATTTCTTTTTTCAAATTGCAAGTTTTTTTAGCTAATAATGATTATAATGTACATTTGTACAACCTGAGAGGAATTCTGTCATCATTAGCAAAAAGGCAGCAAAAATTTGCAAAATGCTTATGTTTTTTGGGTGTGGTGTCCTCTGCAAGTCAAAAAGTGTGTGACCTGCCAGGCAAGAATAATTATATAATAAAAAAAAAATATTTGAAAAACATACAAATTTACAGAAAAAAATAAAATATGTGTTTCTTAAAAACTAATGACTATAAAGTTTTTTTGTTTTGTTAATGAAACTACCCAATTTAATAGAGAAAAACATTTCTTGTGTTTAAATTGGGGAATCGTGGCATTACATAAAACGATAAAGAAAAAAAAATATATTTTTTGAAGTAAGAATAAATAAAACTAACAATAATGACAACAAATACAGATAATGAAATTGACTAATATAGCCGTTGCTAAATTAGATGTACAGTATATAGATAAACAAAAGTAAAAATATAGATGTATTAAATTAAGAATAATATTATTACATTTCAATTAATAGGTAGGTGGTGGGTGGTAAGTACGTGTGTTTCTAACAGTTGGAATAGGATAGCCGATAATATTGCAAGACTAGGTACATAATAATATGTTGCGACAGTAATCGCTTGATTAGGGTTCGAAATGCTGATAAAATATTTTAAGAGAATATGTTAAAACAAAGAAAGATGTATTTATTTATACATAAATATTTTTTGTTTATTAATAATGAAATTAAATAATTGCTTTTAAACTAAGGTACATAATATTATAAATTATCATTTGATCAATTACTACTAAAATGTGCAATGTAATAAATAAAAAAATAAAAAATATGTAGAGATTCGTTCTATGTAATTAAAACTTATAATTAGTGTTGGGTTAATCTAGTAATTGTTTGATTTGTGTTTTAAAGGCTTTATAATTTTCTTCAGATTTGATTTTAATTGGGAGGGTATTAAAAAATGTTATACCTTGATAAGTATAATGGTGTTGAGAAGCACTCGTTTTAAATTTAGGAATTTCTAAGTTGCCGCGTGATCTTGATCGGTTACTTTTTTTTGTTATTGGTGTTGTAGTATTGAAATGATCCTTGTGGGTTTGTAACAATGAGTTCTTTTTGAAGATTTTATTTAGACTGAGAACCCTAAAGGAGTTAACTGTGTAGTTGGAAATATGGATGGTTTTCGTAGAATGACTTTTAGAATCAACCTCTGTGCCCTTTTTACTGGTAAGAGGTTAGTTTTGAAAGTACCCCCCCCCCCCCCTCCTCCCGATTATACCATATTGTAGAATAGATTGGACAAGAAAGAAATAAATAGTTTTAATCATACTAGCTGATAGGATGTTCCTCAATTTAATAAATATTTAAATAAGTTTTCTTACTCTGGTTACCGTATTTTGGATTTCTTGGTTCCGTTTTCTCGTAGGTGTCTATTTACTATGATACCCAGATAATTTATCCTATCTTTGCATGTTATTGGTAAACAATTAGCCTTGTCGTATTCCTTTTTATTTTGGCATTGCGATGAATGGATTTTAATAGCAATATTGTTTTCAAAATTTCTTTTTTTCAAGGAGAATGGAATAAAATATGTTTTCTCCGTATTTAGTGAGAGGCACTTTCGGTCGAACCATGTTTAGAGTATATTTATATTGATATTTGCTATTCTCATTGTTTCCTCCCATGATTTTCCTTTAGTGATAACTATAGTATCATCTGCGTAAGATATGATATCTGCAGCTTTGGGAAGAGTGAACATTTGATTTACATATATAATGAAAAGAATAGGACCGATGACAGTTCCTTGTGGTATGTCAAAAGATGAAGTTTTTGGTTCACTTAGTGTATTATTTATTTTTAGATATTGAAGTCTCTCTTTTAGATTACTTCGTAACCATGATAGCACTATTTCGTCCAATCCAAATTGCATTAGTTTATCATTAAGTTAGCAATTTTTGGGTGCTGAGATTGTCCCTAAATCCAAACTGGTTTGGGCTAATTATCTTTTTTTGTTTTATGTAGTTGTTGAGTTGTTTTTTATCATTTTTTTCGTAGTTTTTTGCTATGTTTGATGTGAGTGCTGTGGGACGATAGTTGAAGATATTTTTTTCATCTCCAGATTTAAAAACAGCGGTGACAATAGTCTTCTTATAGTTGTTCGGGAATACAGCTTTCTTCAAACTTACATTTATTATATGAGCAATTGGCTTGCTGATTATTTCACGTACGGTTTTCAAAGTTGTTACAGTTATGCCGTCATAGCCAGGACTTGCTGATCCCCGTAAACTTAATATAGTGTTTTCAACTTCTTTATCAGTAATTGAAGCAAATGTGTGGAAACTTTCTTCAAAAATTAAGTTTTGCACTGGTCGGAGAGTTTTTTTGTTGTCTGGTAAAATGTCATTTTCGTAAAGCCTTTTTAGGGTCAGTTTTCACAAAACGGCGCTACATAAATTATTAATTTATTTTTACTCTTTCAGATACGTAATTATACAAAAATCTAAAATACGATTTTGGCTGAATGTCAAGATTTTGTGTTTAAAGTTTAAACTATCACGACCACGTAAATGCGTCAAAAATTATAATAATTCACCATCCTGAAAATTAATTTTCTTCCGTCGCTTCAGGTTATCATTAGTTAAAACTAATTTCATTGTCACCGTATTTGAGACAATAACATTTTTTATGACCAAGTTTTACAAAATTGGGTCAAGGAATAATTGAAAACTTTTGGCCTCCAAATTTGTACTTTTACTTTGAAAAAAAACTTTGAAAAATTAATTATAATAAATTGAAATTGCTCAGGTTCTCATAAAACTGAGTACTTTATCATGTTGAGGAGATATTTATTTTCAATTTTTTTTTTAGATATTTATTTTCTTTTCTTAATCTTTCGTAGGCAATTTTGTCCCGGCCCCGGCAAAGCAAGGTCCTGGGTTCAATTTTTCAGATTTTTCTAATTTTAAAAATATTATCCAGATGAGCAAAAGTAATGTTTAAATGGTCAAAATATTATCCAAATGGATGAAACATTGTCCAAATGACACGTTCCAGAGAGAAAGTTACTCTCAGTATCACCCTGGTGTAAGACCACTATTCAGAATTGAAACGTTGCTTGAAATGGCTTTAGCCGTGTTTGGTGACCAGATCTGAATAGCCAGGTACTTTTCACCTTCCTCTTCACCATCTCCTTCCCCTCCCCACTACATTCAACCTCATAACATACCCCAATTGGGGATGCCATCGTCTCACTGGCTCCAGACGGAAGCAGTTGGGACTCTTGTGCGGTATTCATATTAAAAAAAAAAAATTTGAGAAAATATTTTCTTCCAAATGAACAATAAACTAACCATATTTTATCAATAACTCACCATCAAAAACGATATTTTAAACGCATTAAACAATATTTCAAAATACCTAATTGTTTTACGCTTTTGGGATATTACTTTAGTTTGCATAACATTTTTTGTTAGGGTAAACCCGCAAAAGGGGCATTTATAAAATTCTGAAATCGGAATAATATTTTAAAAGGGTAGGTAGGTTGTTTAAAAAAAATTGGAAAATTCATCAAATTTTTTAAGTTAATATTAACGTCCTGATATAGTTCTATTCAAGTTCTGTTATTGAATCATTGTGGACCATTAGCTTCATAAAAATGTAATTATCACAGAACTTGATTAGAACTTAAAAAATTCGATGAATCGTTCAAATTTTTTGAAACAACCCAACCTAAGCTTCGTAAATAAAATAAGTGACGTCATCGCTCTCCATATTGTCAGCCGCGAATCGTGACGTGACGCTTGACATGTGACAAGTAGTGTCACTGAAATGTCACGCCAATGTATAAACTTTCAGACAAAAGAAAGTTGATGTGGCGCGGCCTTGTCACAATTGAAAGACAATTTACGGTGAATCACAGGCAAAATTCTGTTAAATATAATTCATTTAAACTAAATTCCTTACAATGGAAAGGTTTAATTTTTAATAGTCTTGTACGCGCCATAGATAGTATAGATATTGATAATTTTTAATCTAATGTTCTTTGTTAAAGTTTCCTTAATTTGCAAAATCTCACATGTTAATTGAACCATATGAAGTTACGGTGTTTAATTGGGAATCCTAATTTGGTTCAGATGACTGAAAAGCCAATATATTCTGTGGAAAGCACGGCTCTTCAACCAATAATTAGCGATACATTTGTCGTACACCAGCAATGAACACTTCAGATGGTTTTTAGATTTTCACGGCCAAAAGTATTTTCGTTATTTGTTTTAGGGTGTTATGACGTGTTGCGCTACCTCCTTCTTTAGCAGCGTTACAGTGTCCGAACGTTGGCTAAAGAAGGAGGTAGCGCAACATGGCATAACACCTCAAAAACAAATAACGAAAAAAAACTACAGTTGGTGCTCTTCTCAAATTAAATTAGGTTTTTTGTTTGTAAGTTTACCATAGAATTCAGAAAAAAAATTAATAAAAAAAAAAACTTCCCAGTTCGTTCCCCCTCTACATATGTCACGTTTCTATTTTGTATCAGAAAATGCGTCAAATGGAAATAATACTCCATTTAGTGACTGAGCGTAGCGAAATCCTGTTTTAACACGACCATTTTAGTAATTCAGCTGTCTGTAAATTTGTTTGCTTGCTCCGTTTTTGTTTTAAGATGGTGGCCATTTTAAAAATTCAGTCATGATCAATTTTTCCAAATGTGTAATTGTTCTGTTTATTTCGACCTTATTATTTTTCCTCAATATTTTGATACTTAAAGAATCGAGAAAGTCACATGTTTTTGGACATTTTGTTTAATTCCTTGTGTGAACGAAATTTTATAAAAAATGCAAATGGTTTATAATTCAGTAGATAGGTATTTAAGTAGGTACCTACAAATTTGTTCTGTTACACCTACATACACTTCAGTCAAAACTTCAGATTTTCTGACGTCAATTTCCTATCAATAATATTTATACGGTGTCACTCATTACCCGCCAGATCGTGAAGTAATATTGTAAAATCATGCTCCCAATAAAACCAACGTTCTGACATCTGACGGCCGGCGTGGTCGAGCGGTAAGGTTCTTGATTCGCAATCCGAAGGTCGCGAGATCGAATCCCGGCATGGGAAAATATATATTTTTTATTGATTTGTGTTATTTCACAATTAATTTATTTTAAATAATATATAGTATATGTACTCCGTAGTTTTTTTTAGTAACACCCCAAAAACAAATAACAATAAGAACTGATTCCAAAAATAACCGGTTCCTCGGATCCAGTGACAGCTACTCACCGGGACAAAGTAACAGGGACAGGCAATGATGTCATATAAAATACATGGACGCGTGGTATTTTTATTCATAACTACCAGTTACAATAATAATCATGTTATCATCAACCACTTCATACCCGGAGAGATTCAAGGAATTACAAATCCAACAGTACTTATGCCTGCCAGCGGACGTTCCTCATGCTAGCTGTGCTGTTAACGTAAGTGTCGCCATCTTTTGGCATTATTGGCTACTCGCTTGAATTCGGTTATATTACAATAGTAGCTTTTTAACAGACTTCAAGTACGAAGATGGTTTTGCTTAAGTCGCGTCGTCAGAGACGTATTCGAGATCGGGTTCTTAAATTTCAACCGTTCAGATGCAAGGCTATTAATAAAGTCCGATGTGATGCCTTCCCTTAAGGAAATCCTTCACAGGAACACGAGTCATAAGACCACCATGTAAGAAAGCAGAGTACTATTCACGTAAGGCACGATTCGATACGAGTTTACGTTCTAGCGAATGGAATCTGCTCAAAGAGCTCTCGCGCGAACCTGGCAAAATGGTATCCCAAAAGGTTCTCGAAAAGAAAAGGTTATGTGACTGATCAGTGCTGTACATCTATTCATATCTTTGTTTTTCAGTGATGTATTGGGAAGACGGAGGAATTGTGTCTAACTGCAGCAGTCTCTTTTCTCTTCGTGGTGACCGTCCTCGTTGGATGAATGAGTTTGTTTCGCGATCGGTGTCGTAACCAACCTAGACTAGAAGAAATTAACCGAATAAAGAATTGAAAGCTAACGGCTAATTATGTACTGCCATAAATAGTTATTACCCTGTAAAGATTCCCTAAGTGGTGCATTGTTAGTATTTGACTAAAGATCGTTAAAGTGATACAATTGGTGTCTAATTAATTAATAAATTGGATGTTTTTACATTTATGTGCATGTACATGTATAATTCAGTGGTTCATTCAATCATCGTGTTTTGTAATCCAGACAAAAATTATTACAGTTTTCCATATTGTTGCAGTAATGGAGTACATGTTACTACTCAATTCACTACAATGTTATATGAAAACATCACAATGCAAATAAAGCCATCAATACAATCATGTTTTATCGTGGAGAACAAGCGAGTACAATTCAGATTTTCATTGGAACCTAATACTGTATTGTGTATACGGGAGGCCGGTTGCTAAAAAGGTCTCACGTTTTTTTTTTTTTTTATATGAACACCTCACAAAAGTCCTAGCTGCTCCCATCTGGAGGCAGTGAGACTATGGCATACCTAATTGGAGTATGTTGTGAGGCTGAAGGTAGTGGTGAGGGAAAGGAGATGAGGAAGAAGAAGCTAGGGAAGCACCTGGCTATTCAGATCTGGTCACCAAACACGGCCAAAGCCATTTCAGGTAACGTTACAATTCTGAATGGTAGTCTTACACCAGAGCGATACTGAGAGTATCTTCCACTCTGGAACGTGCCGCAAATATACTTTATATTATTTTTAATAAATTAATTGTGAAATAACACAAATTAATCAAATAAAATTTATTTGCCCATGCCGGGATTCGATCTCGCGACCTTCGGATTGCGAATCAAGAGCCTTGCCGCTCGACCACGCCGGCCGTCAGACGTCAGAACGTTGGTTTCATTGGGAGCATGATTTTACAATATTACTTGACGATGTGGCGGGTAATGAGTGACACCGTATAAATATTATTGGTAGGAAATTAACAGAAATTGTCAGAAAATCTAAAGTTTTGTCTGAAGTGTATGTAGGTGTAACAGAGCAGGGACGTGGTATTTTGAAGAAAATATATATTTTCTTAAAGAAAAAATTTGAATTTCTGTAATACGAGTATTAATCCAAATTAATATTTACTAGTAATTCTGTGAGCAATATGGTCTACATACCTTTTTTGGACGCGGGGTCCAAAAAAGAATGTATGTTATTTTCTCCTATTTAATATATCAAATCGAAAATTTCCTCTGAAATCTGATAAATCTGAAACCTGAAAAATCTGAAAAAATCTCTGAAAGATTTGTAGGTACCTACTTAAATACCTATCTACTGAATGATAAACCATTTGCATTTTATGTAAAACTGTTTTTATTCACACAAGGAATTAAACGAATTTTCCAAAAACATATCACTTTCTCGATTCTTTAAGTATCACAATATTGAGGAAAAATAATAAAAAGTCGAAATAAACAGAACGATTACACATTTGAAAAATTGATTATGACTGAATTATTAAAATGGCCACCACCTTTAAACGCAAACGGAGCGAGCAAACAAATTTACAGACAGTTGAATTTCAAAACGGTGGTGTTAAAACAGGACTTCGCTACGCTCAGTCAATAAATGGGGTATTATTTCTGTGACGCATTTTCTGGTACAAAGTGGAAACGTGAAACGTGACGTATCTAGAGAGGGAACGAACTTGGAATTTTTTTAAATTAATTTTTTTTCTGGATACCATGGTAAACCTACAAACAAAAAACCTTATTCAATTTGAGAAGGTTGCGCTTTCATATCTATGTAGGTTAATTCTGTTTTGAAAGCAAAGCTTCTATGAAAAGCTTTGTCAGCTTATTTTGTCACATGAAGCCGTTGGGTGAAGCCGCTCTTAAACTTGACGCAATCATCACGCATCACATTTTTTACTCATTTAATAAAAAAATGTCGCTGAAGGGGTAGGCAGAAATAATTAAACACTACACATCTACCCCGTCCATGGCACACGCTCCTTGATTCGTCGACTTTAATATGTTCTTCCTTTATTCCACTTCTTTTATGAGGAAATATTGAGGTATTTCACGAAGACGTGTCATTTGGTTACACATGTGGCACGATGTAACTCAACGGTTATCGACGTTTCGTGACGCATACGAAACTACGTAATCCGGCGGTTTATTTGTGCCGTTTTTGGCTCGTAGTGGACTTCTTATTCCATCAATTTACACATTACATAATATTCCTTATCCATCTGCTCTTTGCTTTCCGTATTCGGAACATTAATATCGACCATGAAATTATTTCTAGTGTATTCTTTTTTTACGTTCGCATATACACTTATTACTCAGTTTTTCCAGATAAATTTAGTTTGTAGCTTAAAAATATGTTCAGAGTTAAGTTATTAAAAAAATAAAAACAGTATTTTATACGAACTTATTTGTTCAATGTCATTGGCTAGGCCAGATGAAGTTATGCATACTAGTTTTGTAATTTGAAATGAATATTTGAAAAGGTATTTTTTTTAATTTTTTATTATTCTTAAAATTCAATCCCATTAAGCAGCAATTAAGTAGTTTGTCAACAGGATTAAATGGGTTCATGATATATACAGAAATGTATATACCATCATAAAAAATAACAGTACTTTTACAGTAAATTTCCAGAGGTGGATGATGCACTTCAACTGGTAGGACACATTCTTTTGCAGTAACTTGTATTTTTGTATTTACTAAATCTGACACTGTCAGAGTTAGTAAATACAAGATCTAGAAGACGCGAATTAACATTATATACAAAATTAATCTGCCGAAGGTTTAAAAAATTAGACATTTCAATTATTTCATGGGAACCATGATTAATATTATCTGGGCAAAAAGTTTGAAAATATTCAGAATCCTACATTAGGTATATTATAATCTCCAATCAAAATCATATTCGCTCCAGGAATTTTTTTACGTATTGATTCAATTTCAATGTAATGGTCTTTATAAACCTGCGCATCGGACGAAGGGGGAATGTAAATACTTCCGAATATTTTTTTTTCTTTTTTACTAGATACCATAACGAATAATTGTTCGAGATTTTCGGATAAGCAATTTAGTTTTCTGGAATTAAGTTTTGAATTTATAGCTAATAAAACACCACCACCTCTTGTTTTATTTGTAGAACTTACATTTTTATCTTTTCTGAATACGTTGTGGTTAAAAAAACCCTACTCAGAGTTATTAATACTATCATTCAACCAAGTTTCGGTAAAAGCATAAATTTCATAATCCATAGTCGGTAAAGTTGATTTCAAGTCTTGTAATTTAGTACGTAATCCACGAACATTTTGATAATAAATTTTAATATCGGAATTTAATTTTTTGGAACGTTTTTTAGGTTTGCTGGTGCGACAGGTCTTCTTATGTCAACTTGAAGTTACATTTTCATTATTTGACGATGGAATTTGGCGATTGTTAGTTGCATTTAAACATGGTTTGAGGTATCTGTAATGTTTTACAGGCACTCCCCTTGGCCACAAAGCTTCATCGAAGATTTTATCGTAATCTTCTTCCGATACACCTACGCAGAAAGCTGCATGATCTTGCGATTGCGCTACGAATTTTTGAATTTCGCATTTGGTAATTTTTTTCCTATGTAGATGAACCCGGATGTCTTCTACGCTTGTATTCTTCAACATCCTTGAAACAAGGATGTTCCTCATTCTGAAGAATAATTTGATACTAGATATTTTATCAGGGCTGCCGACAATCAGGCAATTTGTAATGAATAAGCAATTAGAATCATTTGCTAAGTCTCCACTCTTGTATCCATTGTAATTTTCATAATAATTTCGAAATAAAAATAAGTATTTAGTTAATAAAATGACCATTTCTACTCCAATGCAAACATCCCTTCAAAAAGCAATAAAAAAATAAATCCCATGCATCATAAAATATAATAACGATTTGATAGTAAAATTAGGTCATATGTAATTCATATTACTTGTAAGCTTTTTCCCTGAGCAATGTTTAAGTGAACTACAAGCATAGGAACGAGAGGAAAAATCATAAGCTTTGCTGACGATACAGTAATTGTATTCAACGAAAAAGATTGGAGAAGTACCTACAAAGAAGCGGAACATGGACTTGGTCTACTGCAAAACTGGCTTAAGAGAAATTCCCTTACACTTAATGTCAATAAAACAAAATATCTGACATTTTCTATAACAGCCAGAAGACAGCCAGAAGATGACTTTAACCTCAAATTACATACATGCCAAGAAAACTATCAAAATCAAGGCTCATCATGCCACTGTCCTACCATAGCACACTCCAAAAGTATCAAATATCTTGGTATTGAAATTGATGATAATCTCCGATGGAACGGACACATTGAAGCAATCACAAAAAAACTCACCAGGTACATTTACTTCTTTAGAGCCATCCGTAACATCCTCAACATAAACGACATTAAGAAAGTGTACTACGCTTTATGTCAATCACAAATAGAGTACGGGATAACTGGATGGGGATCTGCCTTGAGCACTCACATGGACCGGCTCAATATAGCCCAAAAAGGAGTACTAAAGACAATTTTGAAATTACCGGTTAGAACTCCGACAGAAGAATTGTTTCAAAGCATTCAAGTCTACAATATACAAAAACTTAATGCAAAAAATATTTTATTTAAAATTAAAAAAACATATCAGAATACTCCACTGTCCAACATAGATACACAACCAGGGCAATAAACCAAAATACTCTAGCTACAGCCAGTTTGAAAACATCTTTTGGACAAAGAAATATGAAATTCAATGCGACAAAACTATACAACGCTCTACCAACTCAAACAAAAAAAATAACAGAAATAAATAATTTTAAAACAAAAGTAAAAATATGGTTGAGAGAACAAAGTGAAAATGAACTATCAAACATACTGAAGACCATGTAAAGACAACTGGATACTAAATACAAATGTGGAAAAACTACAGGCCGCCTCAGAACAGGGAACCCTAGTGAGGAGGACTGTGAAAAAAAAAAACTTTATAAAACCTTAATATAATACAATTTATAAATACATTATGTACAAATTTTGCTATAGATACTAATAAAAAAAAAAAAAAAAAAAAAAAAGGTAATAAGCCCACTGGAATTAACAAAATATTTAGAAATTCGACAGTCTAAAACGACTAAGTAACAAATGTAATTAATATAATTGATTAAAATCCTTTAGACCACCCCGCTTCCCCTCCCTCATATGTTGTGTATATAAACCGTAGACTAGAATAATTTGTACCAGTCTGAAGATGGCTCTAGCGAACTGAAACCGATTACGGTCAATAAAATTAAAGTGGAAAAAAGTTTTATATTTGTTTTTATTATTATATAACTAAATCGTGGTTACAAACAAAGTAATCGTTTTAGACTTTTAATTATGGCAAACCACAAAGTTACTTTCTTTTTTTTTGGTAGAAAGCAGTAACTTTGTGGTTTGACATTATAAATTGAAATAACACAATAATTTTGTTTATAACCACGATTTATTTAATTTTTTTCCACTTCCGACCGGTTTCGCTTAACATAAGCATCATCAGGGTATAAAAATTAAACTGATCAAAAATATACATTGTGTGAGTTTATATACATATAGAAAAGGACAATACAAAGTAAGATCATTGATGAAATCTATATTGCTGATGAATAATTTAGAAAACAAAATTTTAACTAGTGCCTCACCCCTTATAAAAAAAATGTCTTACTATGGAGAAGATACGTCGACGACGTACTCTGTATATGGACCGGGACAGAACGTCAACTGAATGCCTTCCTCAACTTTATAAATTCATACCACCAACATCCAACATATTAAATTCACATTAGAAATAGGCACCAATTTAACTTTAAATTTCTTAGATCTCACATTATCTGTCGTAAATAATAAAATAAATTTTAACATCTTTCGTAAACCCACGGTACCGTTATCTAATACTAATTTCTCCAACGAACTAACAATAATTAAACAAATCGCGGTAAATAATGGTTATAATTCCGATTTCATTGATACAATTTTAAATAAAAAACAAAAAGCCACAAAAAATTTCTTATTTGCTTATCCTAATAATATAAACTGTAACAATAATCTTGGTTACCAATTTTATGCATTAATAATTTCTCTTCCTGCAGTGCAAAAAATCTTCCTTCTGAATTAAGACCAGCATTTTATACAAATAATAATTTAGGAAAATTTTTAATCAATTCAAAAGATAAAGACGACAAACTTAGTCATTCGGGAATTTATAAATTAGATTGTAGTGACTGTTCAGCATTTTATATAGGTAAAACAACGCGGAATGTCAATATTAGAATCAAAGAGCATCTTAGATACTTAAATAATAATGGATTTTCTGAATTCGCCAATCATCTTATTGATAAAGATCACACCTTCGATCGAAGCACCGGTGCTAAGATTTTGCATAGAAATGGTCATGGTAACCGACTAAATAATTTAGAAGCACTCAAAATAAAGAAAGCTGTTAAATCAAAAACCCAAATCCTTAATAATCAAGTAAATGTATCTAAAAGTCCCATACTAGCGATATTTCCCATAAACTAGTAAAAACCCTCAATCACCATATCACTTAATCACCTACTCAAGTGACGTTTTGTCCCTGTAATATTGTAAGTCATTAGATATCACCCGTCTCTTTCTCTCCTTCACTGTTTCCATAAGATGTTGATTTTACCCTCTCACTCTTTCCTTATATTATGTTTTGTCCTTTTCTATGTGTATAAACTCACACAATGTATATTTTTTGATCAGTTTAATTTTTATACCCTGATGATGCTTATGTAAAGCGAAACCGGTCGGTAGTGGAAAAAATTAAATAAATCGTGGTTATAAACAAAAATTATTGTGTTATTTCAATTCACAAAGCTACTGCTCTCTACCAAAAAATATAATAATTTAAAAAAATTATTATTATTTTTATATTATACATAAATATAACCTTAGTTTTAAGGTTCAATATTGAAAAAAATGAACCTTTAAATTAAACCGTAAAATATTTTTTTTGCAATTTTCTTTTATATTCTGGAAATATTGACGCCCCAGTGCCCCATCCTTGTCCGACTCTGGGAAATATGCTTCACTTTTACAATAATTTAATAATTCATGTAGGTAAACAGTTTAAACCGATTAAAAGCTGCCAGTTGTACCTATCGGGAAATCGCGATATCGTCTGTTTGCACGAATGTGAGAGTTATATTCCACTTGCAACTATCAACGATACCATCGTGTCCTGGCTTTCCGGGACTAATAAATGACATTAATAAAACATTTATATATTTAACGCTTTACCCGGCATTTCATTAGCTGCCTGAATACGAATCATTATAAAAATGGGGTCTTTTATTATTCAACGCTTCGGAAACGTACGAATGGAAATTTTTGTCAGGCAATTTGCCTTTTCAAATAATAATAAATGCAATTTTTCCCATTATGTCGTAAAATAAAATATGTAGGTATTTTGCTACAGTGACATGTTTTTTCTTCAGCGTTTTATTGTACCATAGAATATCAAATGTCCTTGTTTTAAGTTTAGTGTTCTAACATTTCCAATTCTGCACAATCATAATGAACTTAATTTAACTTTTTTAATTTTTTTTATTTTAATGAAAACAAATAACTTTGTGTACACCACTAATAGTGGTGTACACAAAGTAATTTGCTTTAATTAAATTAATAATGACGCTTCAAAGTGAATTTGCGAAAGTTTGAAGAATTAACTATATTTTGTTCACACAAGGTACAATTAATAATGACGCTTCAAAGTGAATTTGCGAAAGTTTGAAGAATTAACTATATTTTGTTCACACAAGGTACAATTAATAATGACGCTTCAAGTGAATTTGCGAAAGTTTGAAGAATTAACTATATTTTGTTCACACAAGGTAGAATTAATAATGACGCTTCAAAGTGAATTTGCGAAGTTTGAAGAATTAACTATATTTTGTTCACACAAGGTAGAATATTAATAATGACGCTTCAAGTGAATTTGCGAAAGTTTGAAGAATTAACTATATTTTGTTCACACAAGGTACAATTAATAATGACGCTTCAAAGGCGAAAGTTTGAAGAATAAACTATATTTTGTTCACACAAGGTAGAATTAACAATGACGCTTCAAAGTGAATTTGCGAAAGTTTGAAGAATTAACTATATTTTGTTTACACAAGGTACAATTAATAATGACGCTTCAAAGTGAATTTGCGAAAGTTTGAAGAATTAACTATATTTTGTTCACACAAGGTAGAATTAATAATGACGCTTCAAAGTGAATTTGCGAAAGTTTGAAGAATTAACTATATTTTGTTCACACAAGGTACAATTAATAATGTCGCTTCAAAGTGAATTTGCGAAAGTTTTAAGAATTAACTATTTTTTGTTCACACAAGGTAGGTTTCATACATGTATATCACTCCCATCAAATAATAAACACATTTACACTATTCCAATTCGATAGCTTAATGCTTTTAAAACAATAAAATAATTTTTAATATAAGTTTTATGAGTCCCATAAAGTCCTGTCACATGACGGCTTGTCTGTAGGTTTAAATTAATGAATTAATTTGAAGTAGGTACTTACATAATAATTTGAATCAAATCAATAAATATAGATAATTTATAAAGGTACTACGTTAGGTACCAAATTTGATTCATCGTACTTATAATATTTGGTTGTTCTTTTAATATACAAATATGAATATTTGTTGAAAAATAAAAATTTGAATTAAAAAAATTGTATTAGGTGGCACGCGAGCTGTTTGAAAACTGAATGTACTGGAACTGAATATATAGAACGCGGGAGGGAAGTTGGCAGGACGGGGAAGCGGGAGAGGAGAAGGGGAACGCGGGAGGGGATGGGGACGCGGGAGGGGAATGGGAACACACGGGAAAGGACATGCAAGTAGAAATTATTTATTTATTTGAATACGGCATTGCAACGCATGAAGAAAACCACCTAGTATTGAATAAAATAAAATTTAATCAACTTCTAAAACGTGAGTGTTCTTATTAAATAATCCGCGACCCTTAGAGAGTTTGATGACTGGTAAGCAGTACAACTCACCTCCATATATTGGCGAATCCCTCCCTATAAGAGCATCCTAAGAGGAATGGTCTTTCGACGAAATTGTTCCAAATTTGGAGACATAATAGCTAGACTTGCTTTCCGCCTAGTTTCTATCCTCACAGAATACTTTCCACAAGCAATATGGTTCATGAACCTTGTATAGGTTCCATGCGTCCACATACACATAGACGTACTACGTACTTCCGGTGATATGGTGCCTAAACAATCTAAACATCGCTCGCGTACTTTAGCTTGCTTGTCAGTTTGTCATCGAATAAAGCTAGCCCAGCTTCTTGATTATAAGACTGCTGGCAAGTTCTGACGATGAATCTAAGAAGTTTGTAGCAAGACTGAGTGATTTGCGATATGTGGTCAGAGAATATCAGTTCGGGATCAATGATAAATAAATAATATGTAATCGAGCAGATGAAAAAAAAGAAATTCGTAGTGTAAATAAAATCGAAACTCCTTGTTATTATAAGTTGCAATACTTCTGTAGGAATCAAAATACGGCCAAAATTCAAGCTGTTCTAAGCGTTATCAACTGTAGTCCTGTGAGGGACATCCACTCGATATTTTAAAAGAGAGCCCCCAATACTGTCAAAAAATGCCTTATTACTAGGAAGGATGATATTTCGTTTTAATTTAAATCATTGCCATATACTACAGCCAAATATTAGTAAGTTTAAAGATTGGTGTATTCAAAATAATTTATTTTTAAATGTAGAAAAGTGCAAAACCTTGACTTTCTTCAGAAATAAAAATCCGGTTTTATTGGAATATTCCGTCAATAACGCAGCTTTAGAAAGAGTTACAGAAATGAGAGATCTGGGAATTATTTTGGATGAAAAACTAAATTTCGCCAATCATATCCATCAAATTGTGAACAAAGGTATGAAAACACTAGGCGTTGTATTACGAACAACTAAAACTTTAATTCCTTACAAGCCATTAAACTATCTCTAGTTAGAAGCATCAATATACACCTACCCAGCTACAAAGTGTCGCGCTCTGTCAAGCTGTCCTTTAAACGGTTGAAAATACGAGTTAACAAATCCGCCGGTACAAAAAAGATAATCATCGTGAAAAGCAACGAAAGTTTTACTTGTGAAACTGTTCTCCTGTGATTTCTTTGGCATTCGGTATTGTTTTTTTTAATGTTAAAAACTATTAATCTAACCGAGACGTTGTGTACAAACGGTTAAGTGCGCTCATTGGCCGATTAAAAATGAGCTCATTTCTCTAGGCTCCCATTGGCTGAAATTGTGTTGTGAACCTCGCGCAAATTGTCAAAAATGTCGCAATCTGAGGGTTCTGATGATGACAGCGAACCCATTTCCTTGAACTCACCAGGAATTTTAAAAGAAACACAAAATGCCCTCAAAACATTACAAGATACCTTAGGAAATACAAAGGTTTCCAAAGAGCAACAACTAAAGATTGCCAATAATATAGCCTGCGTCTTGGGATCTGTTGGGCAACTTGTTTTGGAGAGAGAAACTCTCCGTGGGGAACTTGCATTAGCACAAGCGAAAAACAAAGTGATTCTTGCAGAAAAAATGACAATAAAGCAGGAAAATAAGCAGCTTAAATCCAAAATAGTTCAGCTAGAATTAGACCTTGGACCAGTGATGAAAAGAGTGGCAGATGCTACAGAGGCGAGTCTCTCTTTTGCAGAAGTTGCAAGTAAAAAAGTGAATGTACCTCCACCATTATCGCGTTTGGACGTCCCCATAGGAAAACCGAGGCCATCCGTTTGTTTCTTTCCTAAATTACCATCGGTGGAAGACAGCGAAGAAACAAAAATAATTATCAGGGAAGCACTGAAGCCGTCTCAGCTTAAAGTGAGAATTACCGGAGTGAAAAGCATTAGAAACAAAGGAGTAATCATACATACGGCTAGTGCTGCGGAACAAGAGAGGCTACTGAAGTCGGAAATCGTAACCGGATCTGGGACCCTGACCGCCCGACTCCCAACAAAAAGGCTACCAAGGGTCATCTTCTTCAACGTTCCAAGGGATTTGTCTGATGAAACTTTTCTCGAGTGCGCACTAAATGGACTTCCAAACATAGAGGAGACTAACGAAGCCATCAAACAATGCAAGTTTAGTCATCTAGCTGGCCCTCGCACTGGACCTGCATGCCATAGAATCTACGTGGTCCCCACATACGTTAGACATGCGCTAGTAAAGCAAGGACGCGTATTTGTTGATTGGACAGTCTGCGGTGTTCGAGACTTTATTGGTTTAACTGTGTGTTCAAAGTGTCAGATGATAGGACATTCTTATAAGTTCTGCAAGGAGACGACGAGATGTGGACACTGTGCCCGGGAAGGACATACACGTGAGACATGCCCTTCTGCTGCAGCAGAGCCCGTCTGCGCGACATGTACGAAGTTTAACAAGCCCGCAAACCACCCATCCGGAGATAAAGAATGTCCGGCTTACAAGGTAGCCCTTCAAAAGGACTTAGCTAAAATTGAATATGGCATCTGATATTGATTTTGAGTCCTCAGATATAGAATATGAACTTATTCAAAAGTTCGAAAACTGGTTCCAATTCAAACATGTAACAGGATATAAAACGATAACTGTAAGTTTGAATATTAGATCTATTTCCAAGTACTGGGATACATTCTCACTAAGTATTTGTAGTCAACTAAATAACATTGATATTATCATACTTTGTGAAACTTCTATTGACGAAAACAGTGTAAATCTATACAAAATATCCGGGTTTAACTCATTCCATTATTGCCGTACAAAAAGATCGGGTGGCGGGATTATATATTAAAGAAAACTTCATATTCGAAAAAAAGGATATAATGGCTACTACATTAGAGTGCGTCTACGGAACCTTTTCCCTGAACAAACACAAACGCATACATTTAATAGCATTGTATCGACCTCCAAACACGAATAAAAAAACCTTCCTACAACAGTTAGAAAACATAATAGGAAACATTGATATCAAGGAAACCATTTTAATACTCGGAGATGTTAATCTGAACTTATTAAGTGAAAACGACTCAATAATTCTACAATACGAACATCTTATGGCAAACTACGGACTAGTGAAATGTATACATGACATAACGAGGGAGACAGTGATAAATACCTCCACAACGGCGACGTGTCTAGATCACATATACATTAGAGAAAAAGAGAAGTCTGAAATTTACTCTTGCGTATGTGAAACAAGGATAGCAGATCACTATTTAACTGCAGTGTCTTTATACCTTAAGGACAATGGCGAAATATCGCACCATGAATATAATACTGCACTATCTGAAAAAAAAGTTGAAGAAATGATTATACAAACTGATTGGAACTCAATTCAAATTCATACTGATCCTAATATCGTATATCAATATATTAAATCACACTTCAAAACAATATACGAAAAAAGTAGTTTCACAAAATTAATAAAAAAGACGTATCGCAATAACCAAAAAATTTGGATGAATAATATTCTCATGGAAAATATACAAACAAAGGATAAATTATGGAAAAAATGGAAAAACATGCCAACAAACAAGAAATATGAAAAGGACTACAAGAAATACAGGAATAATTTAAATAAGCAAATATTGGATACTAAAAAAAGATACTACAATAACAAATTCAAAAATTGTTTTAAGGACATTAAAAAAACGTTGAACAAAATAAACAAAGTATTGGGGAGAAAAAACAAATCCAGCAGTGACGCAGTTATATCTAAATACTTCTTGAAGACCAATTCGACAGATGTTGTAACAGAAAATTTTGCGAATTTCTTTGATGAGGGAGTAAACAAGTTACTACACGAATGTGATATTCGTGCGTCTTCGTACTTGCTTGACGATACACCGCACTCTATGTACCTACCCAGAGCTAGCGTTAAACAAATTGAATCTATTATCGGAAGACTGAAAAACTCAAAATTACCAGGATTGGACCAAATACGTATGTATGATATTAAAAAACATGGTAAAATACTGAGCCCAGTCATAACTCATTTTATAAACACTATAATTGATACTTGCCAAATACTCGAAGGATTAAAAACTAGTATTGTTAGACCCATTTTTAAAGGCGGTGATCATTCAATTATAAATAATTACAGACCTATTTCTTTATTACCTGCTTTGGAAAAAATTCTTGAAAAATATATAGCGACATACTTGATGCATATTTAAATAAATTTGGTATCATTGACGAATGTCAGTATGGATTCCAGAAAAAAAAAGCTGCGACACTTTATTAAAAAAATTTTCTAATTTCATAAACACCCAGCTCAACTATCAAAAACATGTACTTGTACTCTTTATTGATTTCTCTAAAGCCTTTGACACACTATGTCATAAACAACGTACATAACTAACGTTCTACGATCCATTGGCATCCGAGGTAAATTGCTTACTCTCTTTAATAACTACTTATCAAATAGAAAAATGAATGTTAAAATATTGAATGCGATGAGCGAATCTAAATTTATAAGATCTGGTGTCCCACAGGGGTCAATTTTGGGTCCAAAATAATATATAATTTATGTTATAGCTATGTCAAAACTATTTAGTAAATCGCGTAGATTTATTTTCGCAGATGACACTGCACTTATAGTATCAAATAAAATCCTCAAATAGCGATTCAAGAATTACAAACCGACTTTAATGAACTGCTAAAATGGGCACATGATGTAGGTTTAGTCATAAATGTAAAAAAAAAACAAAATGCATGTATATCAGATCACCAAGTTTGAAAATATGGAATATTCCGAAACTAATCGCACACAACTTTGAATGCATCCATAAAAAAATAACAATAAATTGCCAATGTGAAAATATTGACTTTGTCAATGAGTATACTTATTTAGCATTAAAAGTAGATAACACTTTTAAATGGGATAAGCAAGTTACTAAAATATGTAACCAGTTAAGAGCTCTAGCGAACAATTTCTATAAATTAAAATGTGTCTTGCCTCATTGCACACTTAAATTGATATATTTTTCATTGGTAGAATCTATTCTTAGATATGGAATTCGAAGCTGGGGAAATACAAGCATGACTTATATTAAGCATGTACAAAATTTGCAAACCTCTATCATAAAACATATTGTATCACCTAATTTATATAGACAAAGACACAATGTGCAGCTTTTATATTGTGCTGAGGACCTACTCCCAATAAAAGGTATATTCTGGTTACTTACCATTAAGGATAACTGGGGAGATAGTACTTATAAATATATGTATAATATGGAACTCGTGGGACTGCACTACCCTCCCCGAGATCTGGAATAAATGATTAAAAAAAAAATAAATAAATAAATAAAAATAAAAATAAAAAACCACTGGTACATAGTCACAGCACACGACTCACAGAAAAAAATGCCTAAATATACCTAAAATATCAAATAAGTATGGAAGCCGAACACTGGAGTACTGTGTACCGGTGATTTTTAATAAAATCAAAAATAGATTTGTTTTTGAGGAAAATGAGAGTATAAATATAAAAATTGTGAAGATGTGGATTATGAGTGAAAAATCAGTATATCTGTAAAAAAATGTTCAAAGATGAAAAAGAAAGATTGATGATGTCATGATTTCTAATTATTAAGAATATATTACCTTTTTCTTGAATGATAGATACAAAATCTGTTAAATGTTGTATGCCTTTGTAAACATAAAATGTTGTTTTTTTTTTACTTTATTTATTTTCATTAACTGTAAAGTAGGTGGCACCAACCAGTTCTTTAGGATTTGATTGTCTCTATTTGCTTTCTTCTTTACAATTTTAAATTTTATAAATATGTTTTTTATTTATTTCAAATGGTAATGGATGTACATTGAGGTAGAACCTGCAGACAAGCAGCCATGTGGCAGCTTCGCGGGATTACCTATTTAAATTGCCAATTCTTTCTGTATTTGTTAAGTATGTTTTTGTTGGAAATAAAAAAAATAAAAATAAAAAATAAATAAAATAAAAAAAATGCCTAATCAAATATAACTCAGTAGTTTAGTCTCCAACTTACAAAACTCACATTAGAGAATTGAGAACATTGAGAGAATTAAAAAAAAAAACTGCGTTTTATCAATTTTAAATTAAATATCCCAGTAGAAGACTTTTAATGCAATTACTTATTAAATACTCTAAAAATAAATACATTAGAAGATAGACGTAAAATAAACGACTTTATTTAAATATTTTTATTAAAAATACTTAACTCTAAATTCGACTGTTGTGAACTCTTGCAACTCATTAACTTACGAACACCCACAGTAACAACACGACAAAATACAATATTCTATAGCAGCACTCATAAGTGTAACTACATTGCCCACTCTCCGAAACAACGACTTCACACTATGGGAAATAAGTACTTGGGTGATGTTGACATTGGCGAGTTTTGTGGATCATCTAAAACATTTATTTCAACACTATTACTAAACACATCTTGTAAACCTATAAAATAGCTTTTTTTCTGTTTTTTTGTTTTTGTCTTTGTATGACTTGTTGTATGACTTTTATCTAATGTATTTTTATTTTTATTTTTTCCTTAGTTTCAAAGTATCTGTCAATTTAAAATTACGCTACAAATCATGTAAAAGCCCACTGGGCGTTAAATAAATAAATATTTCACGCACAGACAGAATTATTTGAATAAAAATGATGTTTTTTGCAAGACTTTGAATTTTTAAATTGACTGTATTACAATTTCAACATGCTTCGCATTAATACTCTGTTGCGAGTCGTGGATACTGATAATAAATGTTTTTCGTATCGCTTTTTATTGTTGACTCCGCTACGTAACATGCTGTATTACTCAGTGAATAAATTATTGAATCGTGTCATAGAAAATTACGCCAAAGCATGCATCAATCCGATATGAGCTTATAGTTTATTCTGTTCCTAGGTAGTTTCAGATAGTTATGAAAGGCAATCTAGACTCTAGAGATAGGAACGCTTCTACGAGGAGGTTAATATTAGCGTAAGTAATTTATCTTGTCAAGCAACGACTGACGCACGCATAAGTAAACTAATTAAAAATCAAATGTCTTAGTGATGCGTGATGCGTGATGCGTATAATCGAGATACGTTCCGTAATAATGATAATAATAATATATCCAATAATACTTGTTTGTTAAAATATTCTTTACGTTTAAATGTACCTATTCACTAGCGCAGAGACGTGAAAAATCTCGGGATTCTTGTAAGATTGGTGAAAGCAAACAAACGTTTTCAATTTTTGAGACGATCATTCATATTAAGAAATATATAAGAAAATTATGTTGGTATTTTTATCGCTTGTCTGAATTGTTCCCACGATCAGTTTCAATGTTCAAAATGACACTTAAATTTAAAGCAAATCCAAGTTTTGAAGTTCATTGAAGTTACAGACAGAACCACAACCGAAATTAATATTTTCGTTAATTAGTTTTATTACATTAGCCGTAAAGCAATTAACTTACGGGTACTTGCGTAAAACCAAGGATAATACCTTTGTTTAATAGGGGGGTCCGGTTTTGTTCAGAAGGGGCCCAAATAATGGAGCTGTCTAATCAACTTCAGAATTAACGTCACGACCACCAGACCTAGATGTGGAGAGACTGGGGCTGAGTAGCTGGTGCAGCGCGCGTCACATGTATGTACACACGCGCGAATCTTGCAGAGCGAACCCCACAGTTCTAGAAGCTGTGAAACGCCGGCTCGTGTTTTCGTTGCAAACTGCGCTGCGTGCGGCCTGCATTATCGCAATAGTATGTTGCTACAAGAATAAATATCGAAATCAAATATTTTGAAAGCCGAAATGTGTTGATTGCGCATATTACTGAACCATCGCTTGAATGACAGGAGATTTATTATGAAATGCTCAACTCACTCTACTCTACTACTACAAAAATAATTGCATGTGTCGCCATTTGACTTGTAACATGTACATTGTACAACCCTGCAACCCCTGCAACCCCTGCAACCCCTGCAACCCCTGCAACCCCTGCAACCCCTGCAACCCCTGCAACCCCTGCAATGTTTTTTTCTTTGTTTATTTATTTACTACGGCCATGAGGTAATTTTCGAACCCCATTTTATATTAAGAACTGGCAGAGACATGCTGCAATATTTTTAAAACTTTTTATGTGGGTCCCAACTGCCTCCAACCGTCTGGAGCCAGTGAGTCTATGACATCCCTAATTGGGGAATATTGTGAAACGGAATATTGTGTGGGGAATATTGGAAGGAGACGGGAAAAAGGAAGACTGGAGATATCTGGCTATTCAAATCTGGTCTCCAAACACAGCTAAAGCCATTTGATATTTTACCAGGGGTACTCAGAGTATCTACTACTCTGCGACTACCGTAAATACACTATTTTGCAATATTTTTAATGAGTAATTTTTTAAATAATACAAATTAACCAAATGAAATCTATCTGCGCATGCCGGGATTGGAACTCGCTACCTCCGGATTCGTAGCCAAGTATCGTAACCACGGAAGCGATCGATGTTTATGTATTCTAGATTTATGTTTGATGTATTCAAAAATGTATAAAATTTAATGTTCTCAAAAAATATTTTTGGGTAGGTACCTACGATACAAACGTAAAAAAATTTAAGATTTTTCTGGTTTGTTCGGTGCATTTTCACATCTGCGTCAAAAAGAATAAAAAAAATCTTCATTTATTTTGTATTTAAAAAAAAAGTTGATTAACAGAGTTTACTCAAAACTGTACATTTTTTCTCCTCCTCATTTACCCGCCGTTAACTATTTTATTAATTTAGCGGAGCAATATGAACATTCTTCTTTGTGCATAAAAGCTAGCGAAAAACCGCCACATTAACATAGAAATGTTGGTATTAAACTTAAAGTGTGATAACATAGATGTTGATACCTCGTTCGTAATGTTAAGTTATTCTGTTGCTATGTTAATCGCACTGGCAAACTTAATTTATGCCTCGCTAGATAGGTATTAAGCTCATAATATGGTAAACTAAAGGCCTAAGTAATATTGCGAGTGCATTGCTTTAATTCCTACCTCAAACTACATACTTGCCCGATTAGCTCTCCCGCTAAACGCCTTTGCTCACGTAGAAACTGAAATGAAACCAGTTGTCAACGCAATTCGAAATTCGTGAGCGCTACCATGGCAACCTGTTAACAAGGCAACTGAAAAGCATCTGCCACACAAGCAAAAGTGCTGATGCGTTGACAACTGGTTTCATTTCCGTTTCTCCGTAAGCGAAGGCCTTTGAGGGCGGTAATGCACTACCCTTCAAAAATTTTCGGTATTCATATATACCTACAACTAAAAATACGGGTACGGTCGAAAAAGTTGCATTTTACTGAAAATAATATGTCTTTGGGGTACATTCGATTTCATGCCAACTCGTTTTGAATTACTTAATTATGTCCGGTTAAAATGGTCTTCTTCTCAAATCTGTTCCACATTACTGAGGATCGTGACTCTTATTCCGATTTCCATGGTGGACAACTCCATCACCCACGGTCCTGCGCTGGGTGGAGAGCCAAGGACACCGATGCACCAGACGCCAGCGATAGTTGATGCTAGACACTCTACGGCTCTTAGCTATCTAGCACATTGGTGACTTCTTCTAATTCTGCTTCTGCTGTCTTCCACTTTGCCAGTGACTATAAGTCTCTCCAAGTTGAAGTCCTCAGTTTGGCGAGCAATATGTCCAAAATATCTTAAGATATGTTGTAGGCAGATAGTTGAAAGACTATTGCGGATGCGTAGCTCTTCCAGGATGGACTCATTTGTGTGTCTGGCTGTCCATGGAATCCGGAGGAATTTTTCTCAACACTACACTTCGAGGGCGTCTATCCGTTTTCTTTCGCTGGCTATAAGCGTTTATGTTTCTAAACTGTACAGAAATATGCGGGAAATCAATGGGAGATGGTAACAAATATCCAAGTGCTACTGGAACGGGCAAACTATCCCACCGCTAAATAATATTATACGGGGGACCCTAAGAGTATGGATATTATATAATCATAGTTCCATGGGGGGACCCTATTGACCACCTTCGGGTGAAACGTGATTTTTACCTTCTGTTACGTAAGGATGATTGCAGATTTATTGAAGTAAAATATTTTTTAACATGTCTAGAATCGTTCTCGTATCTAGAAGTAAGCTTAAATAAAAGCCTTGAGTCTTAATTTTCATGTAATATTAACTACTCAGGCCTCGGGCATATTTTTTGGCATTCCAATAAAATCCATCATGCCATTAATATTCATGAGATGTATCCCATTAATCCCTCAGGCTCATTTGTTTGGTTTTCAAAACAATTCATGTAGGTCTCATAGAAATCGTTTAATTAAAAAATTATTAATGCAAATATTAAAAGTTTATTTTTTTTTTCAAATTTCGGTGGGAAACTTTGGATTCATGAAGGTATAGATGGTTAAAATCAAATTATTTTGTGGTTAATTTGTAAATTTGAATATAAAGCTGGTGTTTTATATGTCTAACACCGTTTAGATTATATTATTTACGTAATATGGCAGACTGGGATTGCACTATCCTCCCAGTCCTGCTAGGATAAAAACTTAAATAAAAAAAGATAAAAGTACATACAATATTAGAAATGTATATATACATATCTAATCATTATAATAAAGGAGACGTAACGATTTCTATGAGATCTATATGAGATGTTCCGAAAACCAAACAAATTAGCCTGAGGGGTCAATGGGAAACGTGATTTTTACCTTCGGTTACGTAAAAATGATTGCATATTTATTATTTATAAGTAAAATATTTTTAACATTTTTAGAACGTAATGCATTAGTTATGGCAATTATTAAAAAGAAGGTTTCTTCTTGGAAGGTTTATAGAAGATTGCTATGAACAGATCAGAAAAAAATGGCGATAGTGGAATGACCTCCAAAGCAAGCTTTTGAACAACTGGTTAATATTCCGATATCAATCTTCTCAATAAGCCCATCCATTATCGATAAATAACATTAGTAGTAAACCCTTTTCCTTCCCAGAACTCTCCCTCCCCTTCCTTTTCTCAAAAAAACCCTCTACACGGCATCCTCAAAGATGACATAGGCTTTGATGGAAATTATTTTTTCTCAGGGCCTCCAGTGTGGAGCTCATGTAAAAGTATGTTCTGGAAGTATTTGACACAAATTTTTCACAAATTTAACCAAAATCCGGAATTAACCAAAAATGTCGTAACACGATTCATTATTTTGACCATGCCTAATCACGCCCAAAAATATTGCTATTACAAATTTAATTTTAGCTTTGCGTAATCTGCGCGCTTATATAAGTAAAGAGATGCAACCGGAAACTGGTGTACCATATTGTTAAACTTTCATCGCAGTATTGTAAGTTGTTTGTAATAACATCCTCTATGGCCCGATTAATTACTCGCTGAATAGATAAATCGATATATGTATTTTCAATGAATCCTTGTGGCAGTACAGAACGGTGTTTTAACCCAGATTCAATTACCGTTATTAGTTATTACTAACACTTGCATGTGGCGAGCACTTGCATACTGCTCACTAACAACGTATGCGGGGACTTTGGAGGTCTAGAGTCTTGAATCTGAGTAGAGCCGTTTACAAAATTAGAGTCCTTTGAGGCCTTGAAGGGGTAACCGTCTGTTACCTATACCAGGGCGGGAAAGAGGGTGGGTCCTCCAAAGATTCAATTACCGTATTTGATATCGTTAAAACCAATTTTGGTATTTAATAACAATCTTACTGATTCCCCTTTTAAACATCACACAATATTAATAATATTGAATCATAGGTAGCTTTTTGGTAAGTTAGCCTCTCGTTGATGGCAATAGTAAGTTAGAACCAAGACAGAGCGAATGGGTAGGTACTAACACGTTAACTAAGGACAACCCGCTAACTAAGGACAACTTGATTCATTTTTAGCAACATTCACTTGTTTATTGTTCGATTGATTTGTTGACTGTTAGTTTAAAAAAACCTTTTTATTTTATTTAATCACTCTAGCAATTTTTGGCATACTATGAAGTTTGCAAAAACGTCTTGAGCGATACTTTGCCATAATGTGGCAAATTTATAGAACTACGAACATGGGTTAAACGGTGAAATCTAGGAAATTGGCTTTAAATTGCAGTACTTAAGCAGTAGTTCATATGTTTCCATATTAATATTTTGAGGAATGATATTAATTAAATCGAAGGACCAAATCGAAAATTAAACACCCGTCGCTCGAGCGGTTGGTTTTTAATTTAGATATTTGTTTCACCGTTCTATATTTTATAGTGATTTAGTGGATTTGACAAAACAACATGTGGATATTATTAAAAATTCTTAAAAACTCTTTATATTAATTTGTTCGTAGAAACAAACAGTTTTTACTATCTAAATATATAAAAAATATATAAATAAAAAATCTATCAATCAACTGGGTTCATGGGGCGAGGTCTTGGCGGCGGACGCGTCTGCTGATCTAATGCGTGGCGGACCAGATCGAGAGAGACTGGTTGAGGGAGAATTTTTGAACTTTCCAGCCAGACTCTTTCGACCCATCGCCTTACACCGCAGTGAGAAGGATGGATTCATACGTCCGTCACTTCTGGACACATTGACCCTCAGATTTCTATGCAAAGTTAGAACATACAAAACCTCAAAAATATATTGGTTGAATCTCCAAATAAACCTCAAATGGGCTGTCGGAGAAAAACCGATTATCAACGAATGAATAAGCATGTATCGCAGTAGTATTAGATTAAATTTTAAGGACCAAGCTTTTCTAATTCTGTTAGGTTAAATGCTAAAATATTTGCTTAGCATTGTGCTCTACAATCTGCAAAACGCCTTGTCAGAAATACGGAAAACACCATTTTCATCGTGCTTACTCGTAAATCATATGCGTCTATTCGTTCCAGTCGTTAGCTATTTTAGTGCTCAGGGCATAACCACAACATCTCCCTGTTACATAATAATTTATATGTGGCTTTGTGGCCATAATATTGCGCCGGTAAAGCTTTTGAAAGGTTTCGAGACTACAAGGCGAGAATATTCAATTACGGAGGAGGAATTGCTCGAAAATTATTATTGCAATAATGCATTTATGCCACGTAGCAACGTGTTTCGCATTGGATCCCGAATTCTGCGACCACAGACCTCTTAGACCGTGTTATGATGCAAAACCTACGTTCGTAACCAAACCTTATAGACTAGAGCATCGCAGCAAGTGCTTCCACAATAACAGTAAATTTTAAATATCTGTGGATGAATGCAAGAAAACAGCAAAGTCCAAGCGAGCGAAATGAAAGCTTATAAACAATCTGCCGAAGATGACAGTAAGCATCACAACAAGAATTTATTTTTGAGGGTGAAAATGAGTTACAGGAAAATGGAAGCAAGTTACTTATTTTCCTTAAAATTTTAAAGCAATATTTCTTTCGTACCGAGAAATTCCTTTTGTTATTATTGTAATTCACGGAAGGTTGGAAAAAATTGTAATTTTTTGTGCTTCTGGTAAATCCTGTGATCTCTTTGATTTTTAACCCATTTCTGGTTTTCTGTATCAATTTTTGATACTATGTTTGGTTTGTCACGTACACCATTTCAGAAATATTTAAAAATCATCAGAAGATAAACTTTTCGAAAAAGATTATAATTCTCTTACGCATGTACTATTTTTCAAAGCTTAGTAGAGTTAACTGCGGCGGTCGCAGTACAAAAGTTCCTCGAGCTTTTCAATAATAAAAAAGCTCCATATTCGCACGCTCTGAAATCAGTGTTCGCTTCACCACGTGAACATAAGTAATCATAAAAACTTGTTTGAAGCGGTGCTTTGGAGCAAGTTTGTCGCCTCACGCTATTCAGGCTGCAGCGGGAAATAATGCATTATTTGAGAGGCATATTACTATTGCACGTGCATCGTAATTCCTTCACGAATGTTGCATATTGAATGGGCTTATCGGACGACCTCCGTAGTGACATGGGTTACGCATTTTTTCAAAGTTTGCTAGGACGGTTCCAAACACAATAATGTGTACACAAAATACGTATTTATTTGTTCATGTGCGCTGTTAGCTGGGGGGGGTTATGATAAACTGTCAATTATATGGTATCATTTGACAGTCAAATTACTATTAGAGTATAAAATATTCAATAAAGGACGTTTATTTTTACGAATATTTAAAATTAATGTTGCAACTAATAAGTAATCAATTTTATGAATAAGTATTAAATTGTACGAATATTCACCTAAATGTTTCTCGATTACACGAATTAACACTCAACTGGATCTTCGGTAATATTTATTTGATTGCCATTAAATAAGATGTCATGCAAATAGATGCTCAATTAAATAGATAGGTAATCTTTTTTTGTTGTTGTTTTTTTAAGTTTTTGATTTTTTTTTGCTTTTTGAATTTTTTTGAAAAAAAATGTGTCTTTACTATTATATACGTTTACGTGTTTGAATCATAAGTACCTGTGTTATAATATTACAACAGGTAAATTATAAAGTGTAACTATTATTCTTAATCTTTAAGCTAATTAATAGTCAATCTATTTCCCAGCGACATCCATGTGCGCAGTGAAAATGTAAGGGATATGTGAATGAAAACATTTGATTAACTTTTAACATTTATTGAAATCAACAGTTGGTAGAGCATGAGACAATCGTCTATTTAAAGTTTAAAGTTTAACAAAAACTCAGGACATGGTCCAGGGTTCCTCGAGGAGGAAGCTCCTGGGATTATGAAATATGCAAGTCACTTTTTAAAAGTACTAGGAACCAGCGTTATGTGTAACATTATAATCTGAACAAAACTAACCTTTCAAACAGAATGTTGGGCGCCTGGTCAGTCTCAAGACATGACCATTTATAATTATAAACTCCTATTCAAACCAGTGTAAAAGAAACTAACGCCAATCTACGAAATCAGCATGCCAGCCGGAGAACAGCCCCGTCCTTCCTTCCCCAGTAAAATCCCTGGAGTGGTCGCTCTTCCGTCTTCAACCCGATGTCGCCACTGTCTCGTCCGAAGTTAGCAACCAATACGCTCATAGAGTAAGGTGTTTTGTGAAGTCAACATACAAGTAAACGGGGTAACAAGTTAAACTGTTACAATGCCCCCCGTGTTGAAAGACTTGTGGCTATAAGTCCTGAGGTTCCCCTGACACCTCGAAGCAAAGCCTTGACTGCCGTCTCACTGGAAAAGTACTTGTAGTGAAGATGTTGTGATGATGGTAGATAGAAACCCAATAGCTTAGCAGCGGTAGGTATGTAAATTCTTGAAAGTGCTGTTGTGAAGAAGCATAAATTTCCAGTGCCATAGCGATGTGTATCTGTGTCCAATGTTTCCTTCAGCTTGAAACAGCATCCCAGACTTGAAAGTAGAGTGTTATGATGTTGACTTATTATCTTCAAAAAATGTGACGAAGCAGCTTAGTTGAAAATTTTCCATCGTGCGGAGCGAGATGATACGCCATGATAATATGGTACATGGGCAATGGTGATTTTCCTCTTGAAAAGTCCCTCTGGAGTGACCCATATTCTTGAAGAATGTTGTGGAATTGCAAAGTTGAAGAATTTCCGAAGCACCGGAGCGAGGTGATGTGCCATGATAATATGGTGCATGGACAATGGCGATAATCGTCTTGAAAAGTCCCTCTGGAATGACCCTCTGGATGCCTAAACTAAGATACTGGTTTTCCTAAAACAAGCTGATTAAAGTACTTAAACTGTTAACAGAAAAGCCCTTCAACTAAAGAAGTATCAATTTAACTAGCAGGCAAATATGCATCCTGACAAAATATTAAATATAAATAAAATTAGTTAAATCTCGTGACCTTGCCGTCCTGATTTTAATAATAACCTTATATGCAGATATCTTGTATAGTAATCCTGAATTTAAATAGATAAATATTATTCTTCCATATCAAGAAAAAAACTTCATGTTACATGAGGAATATAGCCAATAATCAAACCATGATTTGACAACAAAGGTCAAATCTTATTAATTAGCCAAACAACAGATGGCAGTAACAAACTTTATAATTTAATCAACAATCCATTAAAGGATATACCAAGAATTAATTTATTTTAACTGCATTTCTCTATCACCAATTAAACCTTCCTAGTGTGACAGAAAAACCCAGAAAAAAGAAATTATTTATTGATTGTTATGGTAATTCTCGAGCTCAAAGAACTATCAGAAGAATCTGCGAACCTACAAAATTAAAAAAACAATAATACCATTACAAAATACAAATTAGACAATAACATGAATATTAAATTTGTTATACCAAGGTTAATAATATCATAATAGAGTAGTGAACCTTATAAATAAGAATTTTCATAAAAATTCATAAAATATCTCAAATTGTAAGCTTGATGAAGGCTATAATTTAAGTATTGCATATAACGCAAGAGATAATAAAATGACCAGAATATTGTAATATTATGATCAATGTATCATCATAATAATTTGCTTACAGAAGCAAGATCGCTAAAATAAGCGCATGTAACACTACAATTGATTAAAATTAAAAGCAATATAAAATATACCCATGTATGGTAATTCAATAAATAGCAGATCCCTTTTAGGTACAAACAAATATTCACAAATAAATACTAGCTCAAAATACTAATACGTATAACTGAAATCAGACGATGGTTTAACCCAGGGAGGTAAAACATCCTCTGAGATCAAGATAAACAAGACAAAACAGACTAATAAACCATAAAATATTTCAAATGAGTCTCGCTTGCAATACTGTGGCCACAGTTGTTGCAAGTGAAATTCATTTAACAGAGATAAATACAAAAAATAAATAATTCCCAATTTCCTTTTGTTCCATCAAATCTACTTGAAATAAATTAGATGATTATTTTTTAACTTTTAAAATGTCTTTTAAATGGAAGGTACCTACTGTTCATGTCCGCTAGTTTGTACACCACTGGGGAAATTTTACCTATGATTTTACTCCTTAAAAGTTACAAATTAGTTACAAATTTCCTAACATCTGATGACATTCTGGGCCAATAAAATTTCATACAAATCCAATTTAAAGTTTTCATTACCCCAAAATGAGAAAAAAAAATCCAAAATATATGGAATCCAAATTTCTTAATAATATGCCAACAGAAACGAATCTACCCTCCTCTTAAGAACAAATCGATTAAGCAAAGGGTTCTTTCGTCTCCTGCGCTTGAAAGTAACTCGTCATTCGAAATCACTCACAAAAACGGTCAATTCAGAAGAATTGTGTGTGCAACTCAGAGGCAGGAAATGCACCGGCATGGAAACACACAAGAAAAGCAAACGAACTCAGAGGATTTTCCAGCAGGAAGAAATCATGGAACGTGCTCAAATACCGTAAACGCAGCAAATAAGAAAATCTCGTGAAACCATTCCACAGAGCATTTAAGCTAAAATTTAATGTTTAACCCGAGTTAAAAAAGCAAACGAACTCAGAGGATTTTCCAGCAGGAAGAAATCATGGAACGTGCTCAAATTAGAGAAAATATTTCCCATAATAACTTGCGGACATTAAATAATCCTGATAAAGAAATTCAAATATGTCCCATAAAATTGCACTTCAATCAATAGATCACTAGCTATGATTCCAACCAATTCTGAATAGGAATATCAAACAGAACCATTTATTAGGTTTACCGTATTGTGTCACTGTTAAAAAAAAACCAAAGATGGCAATAATCAATGTTTACCCAAAATTTTAAACCAAGTTTCTCAAAAGAAAATTGTATGTTATCTGAAACTATTTCAACCTTCCAATGAATCTATGTAATGATCAAAGGTAATCTAATATTTAAAAAAAAAAGCACCAAGTAGCTATAGAAGCTTCATAAATAAGATACGATATCGCATAAGTTCTTTAAAAACAATGTAATAGCCGAAGTTAAAGAAAAACTTTTATCAAGTTTAGTTAATTTAGCACCTAAATGTATCAATTTTAAATGAGAATTATTACCCAATATTGACAGGTGAGACCCTGAATCCAGGAGACCTGAGAGCTTCAATCCCAGAACCGTGAAAGAGATGAAAGGACGGCCGTCCCTGGCAGCCACCCCTTCACTCCTTGAAGTTCTTAGATCTTCATAGAAACGTCTGACTATCTTAAGCCAATCTTGCCATGCCGGATCGATAGCCGCGATGCTGGAAGACGTCTCCTCCATCGACGCAATTATCGTCCGGCTCCTGCGTTTTTTTGACCTCCGGCAGGTACAGTCAGGTGACTTGACGCCTGGACGTCCACAGCGGAAGCATCGAATCTCCTCCCTAGAATTCACATTTTTGTTTTTGAAAGCAGTGTTTTTATAAGAAGGTTTATCGTGCTTGAAAAAAAGTTTTTTATTAGGCTCATTCTTATTCTCATGAGAAGAAGGTTGAGGAGGTATTGAATCTTTCCTCTGATCTGAACGGCAATCTGCAAGTTCAATCATTTTCCCAAGTATTTTAAGTGTGGTGATATCCGGAATTGAATTCAACGCCAACTTTTGTATGTACCTTGGTGCCATATTACAAAGCAAAATTTCCAAAATCTCATCATCAGGCAACTTTTTCTTAAGCCTTTTATTTTTAATTAATATCTTCGTAATGAAGGTACCAAGAGATTCTTTGGGTACTTGGAATGTTGTTCTTATCTGTGAAACAAGTCTACGATCATAATCTAACACTTCATATTCATCCTTCAGACCAGACACCAGTTCATCCCAAGTTTTAAAAGAAGAGTGGTTCACTCTTAACCAATCAAGAGCAATACCCTCAAAAAGTTCTAACACTCCTAAGAAAAGTATGTTTTTACTTACAGAGCGGGCTAAGGCGAGTTCCTCTACACGTTCCAAAAATTCACGTACGCATGACTTCCCATCGTATTTTAAATTCCACTTATGCATGGGCACCAGCGGGGCTGGAGAAAGTGATGACCCCTTCGTCTCCGAAACGTCAGCGACCGGTATTTTAGGAATGGACATTTCTGAGTCTTTTGTCTGACTCCTTGTTTCAGGCATTGAAAATATAAGTACCTGTCAACTTAATGGAACAAAAGAAAAATACAAAAAACATTTAATCACACACAAGACGAAAATGAACGAACAACAAAATACACAGTACATGCAACATTAACCTAAAATAAATAATTAAAAACCATGACTCCACGGATTTGACAATAATTTTCCGAATAATAATATATCGAATTCTTTCGAATATAATTCTGTAAAAATTCTTTCGTAATAAAATATTGTATTGAAAGAATAGTAAAAATTCTTCCGGAATTTAAGATTGTATTAAATATATGTAAAATAGCATATATAAATAATTTAAAATTATTAAATTATGAGGAAAGGTGATCCTGTTTAACCCTCCGACTGGCATGTGACGGATTGACTTCGTGTTACGACAATAATGTTACACATCACAGATTACCTACACAAAAGATTAGAACAAAGCTTGCAAATATCATAAGTTATCCACACGTTTAGGCGCCATTGTAACTATTATTCTTAATCTTTAAGCTAATTAATAGTCAATCTATTTCCCAGCGACATCCATGTGCGCAGTGAAAATGTAAGGGATATGTGAATGAAAACATTTGATTAACTTTTAACATTTATTGAAATCAACAGTTGGTAGAGCATGAGACAATCGTCTATTTAAAGTTTAAAGTTTAACAAAAACTCAGGACATGGTCCAGGGTTCCTCGAGGAGGAAGCTCCTGGGATTATGAAATATGCAAGTCACTTTTAAAAGTACTAGGAACCAGCGTTATGTGTAACATTATAATCTGAACAAAACTAACCTTTCAAACAGAATGTTGGGCGCCTGGTCAGTCTCAAGACATGACCATTTATAATTATAAACTCCTATTCAAACCAGTGTAAAAGAAACTAACGCCAATCTACGAAATCAGCATGCCAGCCGGAGAACAGCCCCGTCCTTCCTTCCCCAGTAAAATCCCTGGAGTGGTCGCTCTTCCGTCTTCAACCCGATGTCGCCACTGTCTCGTCCGAAGTTAGCAACCAATACGCTCATAGAGTAAGGTGTTTTGTGA
Organism: Glyphotaelius pellucidus; assembly: GCA_936435175.1. NCBI lineage: Eukaryota > Metazoa > Arthropoda > Insecta > Trichoptera > Limnephilidae > Glyphotaelius > Glyphotaelius pellucidus. The sequence goes on along the minus strand of OW386538.1, from coordinate 37,283,628 downwards.
AGTCAACATACAAGTAAACGGGGGTAACAAGTTAAACTGTTACAAAAGTTATATCATAGTTAATGCACGCCGTCTGATCTTCGGAAGTCCCAGGCACTGCAGTGCCTCCTCGATGTTTACAGAAGGGCGAGTTCCAGGATTCAAAGCTTTATTAAGAACCAGGATTGCAGAACTAAGGGGAAGGATAAACCACTCCAGATTTATTCTCATCATAGAATCCCGTCTGACCTCAGGATCGAGCATAGAAGAACATTGGAGAAAGACACTGGCTCCCACAATCTCAGATCCGATGGATCTCAATCCGGTGGACCTCAATCCGATGGCCCAATAAAAGATTTTATCATATATTTTTAGGAATACTTATTCTTTTTACCTTATGAAATTACTGTTTTTATTTTTATTTATTATTTTTATTTCTCTTAATTTTATTTTACTATGTTTTTCTTTGCTATTGATTTTATTTTTAGTTTATTTTTATTATTTAGTTTTGACTCTTTTCCATCTTCACTTCTATTTATAAATATCGATGTTTTCAAATATATACGTACTTATAAACACCTATGTACTTATACTGTCTATGGGATAAAGGTGTACTGTACTGTGATGGGAACATACACATACCCCCCCCCCCCCCTCTCCCCGCCACGTTCCATATCCCATTACGCCCCCTCCGTCGTGCCAAATATAATCTCGAATACTGGTCCATTTTGCCCCCATTTGAAAAAGAGTCGTAGATCCCGTACTGCTCCGTTGTGACAGACCACTTCGCCATTCAATATTCAGAACAACGCGTGTCGAGTTTTGGGAATATGCCTTTGAGAATATTTTTTTTCTAGCGCCCCCCAACTGCTTTTGCGTCTATCATTGTGAATCTGAAACAGCTATTTTCACGATTACACTTATCACAACGCGGGGGGGGGAGGTGTAATGGGATGGGGTGGGTTTCTTTGGGTCTCCAGAAAGTCAATTTTTTTTTACGTACTATCTGACGGGAATCTGAAACAGCTACTGTCACGATTATATTTAAACGTGTAATTACACTGTAATATTACGTAATCGTAAGATATGATAGAGTGTGGATCGGGGGTTACGGAACCCAGTCTTATCGACGCATGTACATATGCTCACTCGCTGACTCCCGAAAGCACCGACGACACTGAGCAAGTTAGCGCATGCACAGATAAAGGCCTGACTCCAACGAGAAATGAACATGAACAATCGCTTGAACAACATTATAAACTTTTTTTTATTATTTATTTTTGAGGTGTTACGCCGTGTTGCGCTACCTCCTTCTTTAGCCAACGTTTCCAACCCCAAAAAAACCCATTAACATTAATATAGACGACGAAGCTAAGCTCAATAGTTCTTGGTATCCGGTAATTGACGGCTACACCAAAGCCAAACGCAAAAAACCATGTTGAATTTTTTTTTCTAACACCAGTTTGTAGAGAAATGGAACTGGCAACACGGTATCGCTTTCACATACATAAGCACACACTTACCAATATCATTTGCTCATCTGACCTGATGATGGACACTGTAACGCTATCCAAAACGTTGGCTAAAGAAGGAGGTAGCGCAAAACGGCACAAAACCCCAAAAATAAATAACAAAAATACTTTTGGCCATGAAAACCTACAAAAATAGCACTTTAAACATTTTTGGTTTTCCGTATCCTCCGTTTGTTAAAATATGGTTTGAAAGACTGGTGCGAAATTTGCGCGGTCACACACAATTTTGCTAGTGACCTGTGGTAAGGACCGGTCCATGCGTAAGCACGATTGGTTTATTTATGATACGCACTGAACACTTAAAATTAGTGTTTACATAAATGTTAAAATACGTTCCAATGAAGAAGAGATGCTACATCAGGGAGAAAACACAGATATTTTAATAGATGTTTATTTAATTCTACGGTAATCAGGAAAGATTTCCAACTAATATCGATTACGATGACCTTAAGTTAGTTTTTAAGAATTTCGAATGCGTAATTATTTACGTAGAAGCAAAAATCGAGTTCTGATAAGAAATTTAGCTAAAAGATTGTAGACGAAGTATAAAGGAGAACATGTAAATTTCAAGTTAGACCTAACTATCTACCAACCTCGATTTTTAAATAAGTATATATTTATCAGGGATTAAGAATAGAATACCTATTTTAATTGGTGAATTTCCTCCGTGTCTCTGAAACCGATTTATAAATGAATAGACTTTATTTACAAATGAGTTCACAAAAGAAATAATCATCCATTACGACAGTATTTATTTCCATTTTAAAGTCATAATTAGGTATTAGGCTCGCGCGATTGACATAACCCCAAATCTCATTCGATTTATCTCTGTTAGCAACCGCTCGGTGCAGCTCCCGTAAAATAATGAACACATCCCCCCCCCCTGCCGTCCCTGCCTGCCTTCCCGCTTCCCCAGGAGAGGAATGTTTTCCATCACCTGTGATAAAGCTTGAACACAGGGTTTTTGAACACGAATTGTTCAAAGTTTTCAAGGTTTATGGTGTTGTTCAAGCGATTGTTTATGTTTTTTCTCGCTGTAGTCAGGACTTTATACTGTCAATTCTTGAAGGATTGCAAAAATCCCGTTATTTAATAAAAAAAACTTGTTTTAATTTTATAGCTACAAGCAATTCATTTATCAACATCACCTTATATATGAGACATATCACGTGAAATCGGAAGTTTTAACTTTTTTAATTCGAATCGAAAAAATTCATATTATCCAATTTAATGTAGATCTGAATGTAATAGAATCTTTCAGTTCAATTTTCATCCACTTCCGGAAATATCGAAATACGTTAATTTTCGCACACGTTATAAAAATGATTACAATACACCCAAAAACAAAATTTAACCAATATTAAAGTTTTATTTGCTTTATTAGCACGTGATAAGCGTGTTTTGTTTATCTTTTTAGACCGTATTTTTACATGCCAACGCCCCCTTGGGGCATCTCAACGCCCCCCAATTTTCTCTGGGTCTTCTACCGCCCCCCTAAAGATCTCAAACGCCCAAAAGGGGGCGTTATCGCCTACGTTGAGAACCACTGATCTAGTCAATCCACGCTATGCAATTGCACTATATAAGTATAATAAATACAAAACACTACAAGAACAACATGTCAACCTACCAGAGACCAAATGGGAAGATAATTCACCGACTCCAGATATTTTCATGTCAGAGGGTTCGGCTCGATAGAATTCCTAACTGGACCGATAAATCGTACTGATCCCTCAATATAAATATTTAAAAAATCTTTCGTAATCCTACATGTATTTAAAATGACTGATTTTCGCATTTTACATATAAATTCTTTGACAAATCTTATAAGCCTAAATTTTGAATGAGAGAGCTACATATAATGCCAGTAGCCGAAATAACAAATCGTTATATTTATAGTCTGAAAATGTCAAATTAATATTATTATTATATCTAGAAGAAAACACAATACAAGTACCTTTGTTATATTCTTCGTTCCCATGTCCATAATCCACATCTGAATGCTTATTTTTTAATGGTTTTTTTATTCCAAGAGGGAGTATATTAAATATTTTTATAGAGAAATATTGCAAATCTCTTTGTCCAAAAGTCGTTTTAGTTGTAGGTCGGTGGAATGCATGTTGTAATGTGGATCTTGTGAATCGTCCATAGTTTGTCTGTGTTATAATAATTCTAGTTTTTGAATGCTTAAATTAGAATATCTTTTGTACATATTGTTTCAGTGGCGGGCTTTAAAAACATAATCTGTAGGAGTTGTACATAGATCCAATTGAATGAACCTTCAATAAGAATTCAGTAAACATAAAACCGTAATTTAATAAATGTTCACTTGGACTATATCTAGCCCTTATAAGAGTAAAGTATTGAAGTATAAGTATTGAAGATTTTGTGAATTTTTGCATTTTTGTTTTAAACTTTGTACCCACTTCAATTAGATGAAATATTACGGAAATCACTTTACAACTGCCAAACAAGTAACACACATAAATACGAATATTTTTTCAATATTCGGTTAAATAAATATAGAGCCATGGTAATTACAGAATCGAGAAGGTAGGAGAAGTAGATTGGTGAATTCGATTACGCATATCACTTCATTGAACGGATCGGATTTAATGCAATTGTGGAATTCCAATGACAGCTCTCGTCTCGTATTCCTTAGATGGAATTCTACGGTCTAGGTAGAGGGTAGAAGTCATGGAAATAGCTAAAAGCAAGGCGGCATTTTCACGCTATGTGAGTATCGCAATGTGAAATTAATCAACCAATAAAATCATTTCTACACTCTGAGGAACCGCAGGTTTTTGTGAAATCTTTCCTTTGAAAATATTTTAGTAACTTTGAGAGAAGCTTGGATTAAATTATAAGATAATCAAGGTTATTACGCCATTAAATAAGATTTTATTTAATATTGCATACAGACACAACGACAGTGGAGGGTCTTTATAAAGAAAGGAAGGAGAAGTAGTTATGAGAAGGAAAAAGTTATGATGGGTGGGTAAGAATCTAGAGCTCAGTGTGTTCAGGAGTGACGGACGTACGAACGCATTCCTCTCGCTGCAGTGCAAGAATGATGGGTCGAGAGAGACCACCTGGAGGGGTCACAACGGCCTCTTTCGATCCGGCCCACCATCAGCTGGTGGATAGGTGAATCCCCGCCACGATCTGAACACACTTCACCCGATGAAGCCGGGCACTCCTGCTAAGACACTAAACCACCTAGTGAGCTATCGAAACTTATGAATGTAAAAATATTAAACTAAATATGAAATTACTAAAGTGAAACATGGAACCTTTATTTTATCGAAGAAAGCAAATACTTATGAGTGTGACTTTTTTATTATTAATATTTACAGCCGACCGGGTTTCGCTTAGTTCAACCTTCTTTAGGGCTTATAATGTTAAATAAAACTAATTATGGATGCGATGTATGTAAGTAGTTAATTATCAAAATATGGTGTATTACAAAGTGTATTTTTTCACTAAAACTACATTATTTATTATTGTTTTTATATCTTTCCGGAGCAATCCCGATGAGTTACAGAACTCATTTTAGGACAGGAGGATACAATTCATAGGTGGGAGTAAATAACAATTTTACATAGGAACTTAGATATAAAAAAAATATTAATTTCACATAGAATGTAGACGAAAAGGAGAGACAGGTTAAGTAGAACAAACAACAATAGAGTACAATTAAAGAAAAAAGGAACAAGTTTATACATTATGAATGATTACAACTAAATTAAAAAGAAAATAAGAGAAAAGGAAACAAGACATAATTGAACATGACAAGAAAATTACTAGTTTCATCCCTAAACATTTTTAAAGCATTACTCTGAATTTTTTTATTTTGCTGGATTCCTTTGTTCATATCTGGAAGCGAATTATACATATAGTGTATAGGCAATGTGGTTCAGAGATTTTATCCCATATTTTGTCGTATGTGTTTGAGGTACGCGGATTTTATTGCTATTTCGAGTATTGTGAGGGTGGATGTCGTGATTGTAAAGTGGCTTGATGTTAGTGTGAGTTGATTGTTGAGTAATTTGTAGGATGGTGCTTGTGATTTCATGTTTAGGAAGGACTGTGATTGGAAGAATACCGGAAACTGAATAGATGTCTCTGACATGGGTGTCCCATGGAAGTCCAAAAACATTTCTGAGAGCACGGTTTTGAACCACCTGTAGATCAGCTATCAATTTCTTTGAGGCAAATCCCCAGAAACAGCAGAGATAGGAAAGGTGTGAATGTACCATGGCATAGTAGACTGATGTTAGTAAAGGAATAGTTAGTAATCCTTGGAGTCTATAAAGTACACCAGTTATGGGAATAATTTTCTCCTTTACATGATTTATGTGGAGATCCCACGACAGTTGGGAATCTACGATCAGGCCCAAATATTTTGTGCTCATTTTCTTTTCGAGGCAGTTATCACCAACTTTGAAATTAAGGCTGAAATTTTTCTTGTTACCGAAAAGTAAATAATGAGTTTTTTAGGTTAAGAGTTAGCTTGTTTATTCTCAACCAGTTTGTGAGTTTTGAAACATCAACATTTATTTCCGTTTCAAGCTCTGCTAGGTTCAGTTTATTGTAAAAAATGACATTACCTTCGCTACAACAATTTGTAGGATTCAGCAAAGAGCTGGTAGAGATTACGCTATTAATATAGTATTGCACAGTTTTTGAAAAACTCACTTTTTCATAATTTAGGCAAAAGACGACCTTGCCGCCCCTCAAGTTTTACCCGTTTCGAGGTTCAGTTTCGCTCGAAAAAGAGGGCTTTTTTTTTCAGTCAGGGCCTCCCACGCCAAAATGACCTCTCCGCTCTTCGAGTCTGACCGACCTCAGAGACCACTATCGCAAGACAGGAAACTCACACGAAATTCTTATTTTAGAAACGCCAAAAGTCAACGGAAAAAACTGATACAAAATCAGCGGCGATAACTGGAACCTCCGGCTGAATCTCTCATCGACGAAGAAATCGGCCCGGTTATATTTCCCGCCGACAGGTTCGCATTTGCAAAAAAGATAAGAAATCTTAATCACTATTTCCTTTACGCGAAACGAATTTGCTAGAAATTTATTCTTTTATTTTAATGGCGATGCTGCTAAAAAATGACATTTTATAGGTACGACACGCGGTACGAGATATCGTCGAAAAAGCGCATTGTGGTCGAGATGTTTTTCAATAAATAGGAGGAATAGAAATTAAGGAAGCTTTTAAAATCGACAAATATGTCGGTCACCATTCAAAATGCTACACAATATCGCGCGGAAAAATGATATTTTCTGACGTTTCGCAAAACTCGCATTTTTCTCGAGGGTGCATAATATAACTGGCCAGTAGAAGACCTAATTTTCTTACAAATAAATTCAGGTTGGGTAAATTTTCTCACACCTTGGAACACTCGATTCTGAAATTTTACAAATGGCGGAAGGCCGCTCTCTCCGCCAACTAAAGATTTCAATCCAGAGACATCTAGCGGTGTGGAATATAAGTACGGATCGTTCACACAAAACAAAATCAAATGTCTGTCGAACACGCCTGTAGTTCTATTTCAATCCGTTCAAATCGGCAGGTTCGTCTGTATCGAAAGAAATTTGCTCAATTCACGAAAAAAGATCTCGGTATCGAGTGTTGCTAGACGCTCGGTTTTGAAATGCCTATTTTAGGAAAGTAGTACCTACACTAGCTAGAAAAAATATTATTAAAATTGTGAGAGGACTAAGTATAAATACTTTGCGAACTCTTTTTCATTGAAATGATTATTTGATAAAAAATTCTGAATATACATTTTAATGGCGTGTTTTTTTTACGTATGTGCAGGTGTACCAACTGAGAATCTGAGTAGGTAGGTACCTGCACATAACAAATCGGAATCATCTGTTTTTTTTTTTTGGAAATTTGTAATAAAATTATTTGAAGTTGAAAGGATAATTTCTTTTGTAATAATTTTTTGGGCTGTTATGCCGTGTTGCGCTACCTTCGTCTTTAGCCTAGATATTTAAGGGATTTATTTTTTTTAAATATTAAAGTTACATAACGCTTTTTTTGTATTTTGCTTCTTTATGATAATTATTCAACGTTAGAGGCGGGCATTGGCACTGCCGCTCAGGAAACCATTCGTTGGATGAGCAACACCTCATAAAAATAGGTACACAATAATTTTGATAATTATATTTTTATAGGACCGTTTTTGTAAAAAATGACAAAAAGGGTGACGTACAATATTGAAAATCTACCAGGAGCTCATAATACGCAGAAGTAAAATATTACAGAGGGTACATTTATTTACTGGGCTACTCAGACCTCACTTTTCAAGTATTAGTTGAGATTGTTTTGGAAAAGTTTCACTTCTACCGCGTGTAAACTGCACTCGAATTTTTTTTGACAACGTACTCGGACACTATATATTCTGAACATTTCTAATAAAATGAGTAAATTTAAATAAAGATGGTCCATTTTTTTTTTGCGAAATGGTGTAGGTACCTTTTGAATACTGTACGGGAACTAATCGTTGGTACATTTTACATTAAATTTCAATGTGAAAACCGCACAAGAGTCCCAATTACTGCCGTCCGGAGTCAGTGCGACTACGGCGTCCCCGGTTGGGTTTGGTTTTAGTTTCTGAAAAATTCTGAATAATACATTTTTATAGCGCCGTTTTTTGAAAAACTACAGTAAGCTGCACTCGAATTTTTTTTTGACAACGTCCTACTCGGATACTATTTATTCTGAACATTTCTAATAAAATGAGTAAATTTAAATAAAGATGGTCCAATTTTTTTTTTGCCAAATGGTGTAGGTACCTTTTGAATACTGTACGGGTTCATACATTTTACATTAAATTTCAATGTGAAAACCGCACAAGAGTCCCAATTACTGCCGTCCGGAGTCAGTGCGACTACGGCGTCCCCAGTTGGGTTTAGTTTTAGTTTCTGAAAAATTCTGAATAATACATTTTTATAGCGCCGTTTTTTGAAAAACTACAGTAAGCTGCACTCGAATTTTTTTTTGACAACGTCCTACTCGGATACTATTTATTCTGAACATTTCTAATAAAATGAGTAAATTTAAATAAATATGGTCCAATTTTTTTTTTGCGAAATGGTGTAGTTACCTTTTGAACACTGTACGGGGACTAATCGTTCGTACATTTTACATTAAAATTCAATGTGAAAACCGCACAAGAGTCCCAATTACTGCCGTCCGGAGTCAGTGCGACTACGGCGTCCCCAGTTGGGTTTGGTTTTAGTTTCTGAAAAATTCTGAATAATACATTTTTATAGCGCCGTTTTTTGAAAAACTACAGTAAGCTGCACTCGAATTTTTTTTTGACAACGTCCTACTCGGATACTATTTATTCTGAACATTTCTAATAAAATGAGTAAATTTAAATAAAGATGGTCCAATTTTTTTTTTTGCGAAATGGTGTAGGTACCTTTTGAACACTGTACGGGGACTAATCGTTGGTACATTTTACATTAAATTTCAATGTGAAAACCGCACAAGAGTCCCAATTACTGCCGTCCGGAGTCAGTGCGACTACGGCGTCCCCGGTTGGGTTTGGTTTTAGTTTCTGAAAAATTCTGAATAATACATTTTTATAGCGCCGTTTTTTGAAAAACTACAGTAAGCTGCACTCGAATTTTTTTTTGACAACGTCCTTCTCGGATACTATTTATTCTGAACATTTCTAATAAAATGAGTAAATTTAAATAAAGATGGTCCAATTTTTTTTTTGCAAAATGGTGTAGGTACCTTTTGAACACTGTACGGGAACTAATCGTTCGTACATTTTACATTAAATTTCAATGTGAATACCGCACAAGAGTCCCAACTACTGCCGTCTGGAGTCAGTGAGACTACGGCATCCCCAGTTGGGTTTAGTTTAAGTCTCTAAAATTTCTGAATAATACATTTTTATAGCGCCGTTTTTTGAAAAATTACTTTCAGTTATAAGTTCAAAAATTTCCGAGATCCGACAATTTTTTTTTCCAAAATTAAAAAATTTCCAGAATCCAATAATTTTTTTTTCCAAATTAAAAAATTTCCAGAAAACAAAAATTTTTTTTTTCGAAATTCAAAAATTCCCAGAAACCAAAAAAGTTTTTTTTTCAAAATTAAAAAATTTCCAAAGTCTAAAAAATTTTTTTTCAAAATCCAAAATTTTTTATTTTTTAAATTACACCCTAAGTACCCGAGATGGATATCAAATTACGCGTCTCGACCTACACAATCCGAAGGGCTGACTGAAAAAATTGAACGATAAACTCCGAAGACCCTTTTAGGCTCTATTGGTTTTTCTAATTTAAATTAAATGAAATACTGAACGCCCTGAGTCGGGCGGCTGGATTGGTTCAGTACTGAATTGAGCGGTAAGCTCCTGGGACGTTTTAAAAGTGTCGGCGACCAAAGTGGCACAATGGTAGGAGTCTTTGCAACAGTAAATTATACGTTACGGGTAACAAATTACAAACATCGTTTTTTTCTTTACCTATTTTATTTAACACACACTCTTCGCTTCATCCGCGTTCACACGTCATATCGTGTAGTGTTTAACCCCTTGGTTGCCTCTGCAACAGGCAAAGCTAGTTAATATAGTATTGCACAGTTTTTGAAAAACTCACTTTTTTTTCGTCATTTAGGCAAAAGACGACCTTGCCGCCCCTCAAGTTTTACCCGTTTCGAGGTTCAGTTTCGCTCGAAACACAGGGCTTTTTTTTTCAGTGCAGGGCCTCCCACGCCAAAATGACCTCACCGCTCTTCGAGTTTGACCGACCGCAGAGACCACAATCGCTAGACAGGAAGCTAAAAAAACCCACGAAACCGAAACGCGAAAAATTAACGGAAAAAACTGATGCAAAATCAGCGGCGATAACTGGAACCTCCGACTGAATCTCTCATCGACGAAGAAATCGGCCCGGTTATATTTCCCGCCGACAGGTTCGCATTTCGAAAAAGTCGGAGAAAAATTAAGCACTATTTTCATACAAAACGAATTTGCTAGAAATTTTTACATAATATTTTAATGGCGATGCTGCTAAAAAATGACATTTTATAGGTACGACACGCGGTTCGAGATATCGTCGAAAAAGCGCATTGTGGTCGAGATGTTTTTCAATAAATAGGAGGAATAGAAATTAAGGAAGCTTTTAAAATCGACAAATATGTCGGTCACCATTCAAAATGCTACACAATATCGCGCGGAAAAATGATATTTTCTGACGTTTCGCAAAACTCGCATTTTTCTCGAGGGTGCATAATATAACTGGCCAGTAGAAGACCTAATTTTCTTACAAATAAATTCAGGTTGGGTAAATTTTCTCACACCTTGGAACACTCGATTCTGAAATTTTACAAATGGCGGAAGGCCGCTCTCTCCGCCAACTAAAGATGTCAATCCAGAGACATCTAGCGGTGTGGAATATAAGTACGGATCGTTCACACAAAACAAAATCAAATGTCTGTCGAACACGCCTGTAGTTCTATTTCAATCCGTTCAAATCGGCAGGTTCGTCTGTATCGAAAGAAATTTGCTCAATTCACGAAAAAAGATCTCGGTATCGAGTGTTGCTAGACGCTCGGTTTTGAAATGCCTATTTTAGGAAAGTAGTACCTACACTAGCTAGAAAAAATATTATTAAAATTGTGAGAGGACTAAGTATAAATACTTTGCGAACTCTTTTTCATTGAAATGATTATTTGATAAAAAATTCTGAATATACATTTTAATGGCGTGTTTTTTTTACGTATGTGCAGGTGTACCAACTGAGAATCTGAGTAGGTAGGTACCTGCACATAACAAATCGGAATCATCTGTTTTTTTTTTTGGAAATTTGTAATGAAATTATTTGAAGTTGAAAGGATAATTTCTTTTGTAATTATTTTTTGGGCTGTTATGCCGTGTTGCGCTACCTTCGTCTTTAGCCTAGATATTTAAGGGATTTATTTTTTTTAAATATTATAGTTACATAACGCTTTTTTTGTATTTAGCTTATTTATGATAATTATTCAACGTTAGAGGCGGGCATTGGCACTGCCGCCCCGGGAACCATTCGTTGGATGAGCAACACCTCATAAAAATGGGTATACAATAATTTTGAAAATTATATTTTTATAGGGCCGTTTTTGTGAAAAATGACAAAAAGGGTGAGGTACAATATTGAAAATCTACCAGGAGCACATAACACGCAAGAGTAAAATTTAACAGAGAATACATTTATTTACTGGACAACTTAGACCTCACTTTTCAAGTATTAGTTGAGATTGTTTTGGAAAAGTTTCACTTCTACCGCGTGTAAACTGCACTCGAATTTTTTTTGACAACGTACGTAGGTACCTACTCGGATAGTATATATTCTGAACATTTCTAAAAAAATGAGTAAATTTAAATAAAGATGGTCCAATTTTTTTTTGCGAAATGGTGTAGGTACCTTTTGAATACTGTACGGGAACTAATCGTTCGTACATTTTACATTAAATTTCAATGTGAAAACCGCACAAGAGTCCCAATTACTGCCGTCCGGAGTCAGTGCGACTACGGCGTCCCCAGTTGGGTTTAGTTTTAGTTTCTGAAAAATTCTGAATAATACATTTTTATAGCGCCGTTTTTTGAAAAACTACAGTAAGCTGCACTCGAATTTTTTTTTGACAACGTCCTACTCGGATACTATTTATTCTGAACATTTCTAATAAAATGAGTAAATTTAAATAAAGATGGTCCAATTTCTTTTTGCCAAATGGTGTGGGTACCTTTTGAATACTGTACGGGTTCATACATTTTAAATTAAATTTCAATGTGAATACCGCACAAGAGTCTCAACTACTGCCGTCTGGAGTCAGTGAGACTACGGCATCCCCAGTTGGGTTTAGTTTAAGTCTCTAAAATTTCTGAATAATACATTTTTATAGCGCCGTTTTTTGAAAAATTACTTTCAGTTATAAGTTCAAAAATTTCCGAGATCCAACAATTTTTTTTTCCAAAATTAAAAAATTTCCAGAATCCAATAATTTTTTTTTCCAAAATGGAAAAGTTTCACTTCTACCGCGTGTAAACTGCACTCGAATTTTTTTTGACAACGTACGTAGGTACCTACTCGGATAGTATATATTCTGAACATTTCTAAAAAAATGAGTAAATTTAAATAAAGATGGTCCAATTTTTTTTTGCGAAATGGTGTAGGTACCTTTTGAATACTGTACGGGAACTAATCGTTCGTACATTTTACATTAAATTTCAATGTGAAAACCGCACAAGAGTCCCAATTACTGCCGTCCGGAGTCAGTGCGACTACGGCGTCCCCAGTTGGGTTTAGTTTTAGTTTCTGAAAAATTCTGAATAATACATTTTTATAGCGCCGTTTTTTGAAAAACTACAGTAAGCTGCACTCGAATTTTTTTTTGACAACGTCCTACTCGGATACTATTTATTCTGAACATTTCTAATAAAATGAGTAAATTTAAATAAAGATGGTCCAATTTCTTTTTGCCAAATGGTGTGGGTACCTTTTGAATACTGTACGGGTTCATACATTTTAAATTAAATTTCAATGTGAATACCGCACAAGAGTCCCAACTACTGCCGTCTGGAGTCAGTGAGACTACGGTATCCCCAGTTGGGTTTAGTTTGTCTCTAAAATTTCTGATTAATACATTTTTATAGCGCCGTTTTTTGAAAAATTACTTTCAGTTCAAAAATTTCCAAGACAAAAATTTTTTTTTTTCCAAAATTAAAAAAATTTCCAAAACTTAAAATTTTTTTTTTTGAAAATTCAAAAATTTACAAAATCCAAAATTTTTTTTTTTGAAAATTAAAAAATTTCCAAAGTCCAAAATTTTTTTTTCAAAATCCAAAATTTTTTTTTTTTAAATTACACCCTACAGTACCCGAGATGGATATCAAATTACGCGTCTCGACCTACACAATCCAAAGGACTGACTGAAAAAATTGAACGATTACATCCGAGGACCCTTTTAGGCTCTATTGGTTTTTCTAATTTAAATTAAATGAAAAACTGAACGCCCTGGTCGTTGCGGCTGGATTGGTTCAGTACTGAATTGAGCGGTAAGCTCCTGGGACGTTTTAAAAGTGTCGGCGACCAAAGAGGCACAGTGGTAGGAGTCTTTGCAACAGTAAATTATACGTTACGGGTAACAAATTACAAACATCGTTTTTTTCTTCATCTATTTTATTAAACACACACTCCTCGCTTCATCCGCGTTCACACGTCAAATCGCGTAGTGTTTAACCCCTTGGTTGCCTCTGCAACAGGCAAAGCTAGTATTCTATTAATGGAATCAGTAAATTTATGTCCCGGAGTTGGCATCGCACCTGGATCCCACCCTAGCGTCGTGAGTTCACCTCTTCGACTGGCTAAGAAGTCCTCCAACACTTACTTTTCGTGTAGTAAGAGATTACCGCTTACTTTGGTGGTAGTTGGAGGTAAACAAATTATTGCCAAGCTATTCTCTTACTTAAATTTTCGGAAAAATTGTATAAGCCCACCTCACGGATAATACGGGACGTTCGCATTGTTGAAGTTCGATACACGGATAAAACGGAATATTCCTTTTATCTAATAGACAATCAAATATGACATTTGTCGGAAGAACCAAGATTGTTTGGCAAAGCAGGGTTTGTCTTAACGGGTATGTGTAATTCTTCTAATACTTTTGTTCCCATGTTCTTCACTTAAAAATACGGGTCCAAACTTGTCAATAATGCATTCACTTTGTAACCCAAATAAAGTATTGTTTTAAATGGCAATAATATTTTTTAAGGTTGGCAGCATTGATTGATGATTGATCGTCTACGAAATGTAAACCGAAAAATGATGAAAATAAAAATGGCGTATGCCGCGCGAGTGAAATAATTTGAACAAAATTTAAATGATGTAATTTTTAACAAAATTTAAATGAAATAAATTTAACATAATTTAACAAGCATAATTTATGCATATTTTTTCGTCTCCCCCGACTCACTTTTCGTGATAATATAGCTACATATAACTGTTTGAATAAGAAATATCGCGTATTAACCAGTAAGCGGAGTAAGACAAAAATAATAAAATTTCTACTTAATATTCTTATTTAAAAGCACACCATATCATTGCACACTTCATCATCATTCACTTCTCATACCCACAAACATATTCACACATGCTATATCGGATGGGTGTCCTCTATATTGACTGTAAAATACGGGTGCTGGTGCGCTCAGGGCCTGATCCGATTGATATCCAAGGAGATAGAATTCGGTAGTCCAAGGAAAGTGCAAGGTTGGAAGTTAAAGGCGATTTGTAAAGTTGTAGCGGCGGGAAGAAGCAGTCCAAGAAAGAGCTGTCAGAGTAGACGTTGCGATAAGTAAAGTTTGGATGCGACTGACTCGAACAGAATTTGGCGCTAATATATTACGCTGCCGCATGGCCGCGCGCGGTATTGGTTTGCACTCGACAGGACTACACCTTGTTTCGTTGTGTATTTCTTTGCAGCTTTGTGTGTTCTTGGGTGAGAATTAAATGATAAAATTGATTTATATACGCAACATTACTTGTTTGGCCGCTCCATCTCATATAAACCACTTCTTCTTAGTCTTTTTATTAAATTTACTAAAAATCGTACAATGTTAACCATTGGGTCTATAGCCGACAACAGTATGAAAAAGCTTTATAGCTACTTAATAAAAACATTTACATACTTATTTTTAACGTAACAGTGTGTACGCGAGTCCAGCCTTTTAATCTATATATTTTTATTTGAAGTAACTATTGCAGGACTCGCGTAAATTTAATATAAATTTCACAGATAACTGTTCATTTAAATATAGAGTTGAGACGAGCACGCTGATTGGCTGGCAGTTTTTGCTTCGGACGGACAGCGGAAGGGGCGAAGGGAGGGGATGCGACGTAAATAGAGCTGTTTTTCTTCCGCGGTCAGACGGCTGTTTTGCGTTATTTGGGCTGCATACACGTTCGATACACAAACTTGTTTCACTTCTATAAACATCATTTCCCTTTATTTTATTTTATTTATTTATCTATTTATTTGACGCCCAGAGGGCTTTTACATGATTTGTAGTGTAATTTTAATTTGACAGATACTTTGAAACTAAGGAAATAATACAAATAAAACTACATTAGATAAAAGTCTTACAACAAGTCATACAAACACATAAACATAAACAGAGAAATACAGCTATTTTATTGGTTTACAAGATGTGTTTCGTGACAGTGTTGAAATAATTTTTTTAGATGATCCACAAAACTCGCCAAGTTAATATTGAAAATGTCAACATCACCCAAGTACTTATTCCCCATGGTGTGAAGTCGTTGTATCGGAGAGTGGGCAATGTAGTTACGCTTATAAGTGCTGCTATATAATATTGTATTTTGTCGTGTTGTTACTGTGGGTATTCGTAAGTTAATGAGTTGCAAGAGTTCGCAACAGTCGAATTTAGAGTCAAGTATTTTGAATAAAAATTTTAAGTCGTTTATTTTACGTCTGTCTTCTAATGTATGTAACTTTAGAATATTTAATAAGTAATCGTATTTCAAGTCTTCTACTGGGATATTTAATTTAAAATTGATAAAACGCAGAAATTATTTTTGAATTCGCTCTATGTTATTAATGTGAATTTTGTAGGTTGGGGACCAAACTACTGAGTTATATTCGATTAAGCTTCTAACTAGAGATACGTATATTAGTTTTATGGCTTGTAAGGAATTAAAATTTTTAGTTGTTCGTAATACGAAGCCTAGTGTTTTCATACCTTTGTTCACAATTTGATGGATATGATTGGCGAAACTTAGTTTTTCATCCAAAATAATTCCCAGATCTCTCATTACTGTTACTCTTTCTTAAGCTGTGTTATTGACGGAATATTCGAATAATACCGGATTTTTATTTCTGAAGAAAGTCAAGGTTTTGCATTTTTTTACATTTAAAAATAAATTGTTTTGAATGCACCAATCTTTAAACCTACTAATGTTTGACTGTAGTATATGGCAATGATTAATATCGGTTATTTTCTTGTATAGCTTGATGTCATCAGCAAAGAGCAATACCTCGACATCGTTGAAGCAATTGGTTATATCATTGATGAAAATGAGGAACAAAACCGGGCCAAGGTGACTACCTTGCGGTAGGCCATTAGTAGCCAAGAAAGACTTCGACATCCAAGATTTTATTTTAACGAACAGTTTGCGATTTAACAAATAGCTACTTAACCATTTTAGCATGTTATCCCTTATTCCTAAAGCAAATAGTTTTTGAATTAGTAGTTTATGGGATACTTTGTCGAATGCTTTCGAAAAGTCTGTATATATGCAGTCGACTTGTTTATTTTCTGCAAAAGATTGTATTATGAAGTTTTGAAATACCATTAAGTTAGTTGCGGTAGATCTTCCTTTGATAAACCCGTGTTGTTTTTGGTTTATTAATTTTATTAATTTGGGATAGATTTCATCAAAGACGAGCGATAAAAAAGCTTAGGCAGTACTGATTGTATACAAATGGGGCGATACTTAGTTATGTCAGTGTCATCTCCTTTTTTGTAGATCGGTGTAATGAAGCTAGATTTCCAGCGGTCTGGAAAATGTCCAAGGGACAAGAGACGGTTGAATAGTAATGTGAGTGTTTAGATAATGTATTAGAGCATTTTTTGAGGAATATTGGTGGAATGTTGTCTGGGCTAGCGGATTTGTCAGTGTCTAAGGAAAGTAATTTCTGTTCGCAGCACTTTTGTGTGATTTGGCAATTTGTTAAGTGTGTCGTCTTATTAAATGTACTCAGGTATTTTATCATCTGGGGTTTCTTCATCATATACATTTTTGAAGAAGTCTGAAAAAAGGTTTACAATGTCCTGTGTATTGTTTGCACTGAAGCCATTCATTTGCATTATTGGCGGGTAGTCTGTGTTTTCATTGTTTATTTTTTTAAGAAATTTCCAAAGGTTTTTGGATTTAAAAACAGTGTCCTCAATAGAGGTTATGTACATTTTGTAACACTGTTTGGAAAGATCTTTACATTTTTTCCTAATATTGGTGAAGATTATATAATCACTTATGGATTTACTTGTATAGACATTCACTTCTCATACCCACAAACACGCTCACACACGCACACTTGTTATTATATATACTAATATTATAAAGAGGAAGGATTTGATTGTTTGTTTGTTTGTTTGTTTGTTTGTTTGTTTGTTTGTTTGTTTGTTTGTTTGCATCGAATAGGCTCCGAAACTACTGAACCGATTGAAATGATGTTTACATTTGTAATTATTAGATACAATATTATGTTTTACAAAAAACAACAACTACCTAATGTGAACTAAACCAGGAAATTTGACTGTCCTAAAACGGGAAATCTCCTAGTTGGACGGTCAAAGTATTTGTTTATAATGTATATGTATTTTGTTTCAATAAATAAATAAATAAAAATAAAATAAATAAAAGATTTGAAAAATTCTTTCACCGTTGGGAAGCTACACTATTTCCGGGTAACATAGGCTATATTATATTTAAAAAAAAATTAGGGATTCTTACTAAAACTCCAATAATGTAACCCAAGGTGTACAAAAATTACCTAAAATATTCTTTACATCGCGTGCGCTGCAAAAACTGTTGATGATAGAATAAAATAATGTACAACGACTTTGTAGAACACATCATTATCTACAAAAAATGTTGCGTCAGCGTATGTCTAACTATTATAGTTACGCCACAATAAGTGTTCTTTTATTTTAAAAATTTAATTGAAATGCCGCCGCTAGAACAGACTCTTTATTTGTATCTTGATATTAATTCTTATCAAAATAAATTATTTTATATTCGAGACTGTTTCAATGCCTTTATATAACTTTTTGAATTATTCAATTCGGACATCCCATTCAAAAGATATCACAAGTTTAAAAATGTAAGTATTATACGATGTAAGCGTCACTGGGGTTCGGGCCGTACGGGCCGTACGGCAGGACACCAACAAACAATCAAGTCTTTCCTATCTTACACATAAAAATCAAAATTTGTTTGTTCGTATTTTATGCGCTGCCATACCGTTCATCCGATCGCGATGAAACTTTGGTGATTTGTTGTGCGCACGCCCGCAAAGGATATAGGCTATTTATAATGGTAAGTTCTGGCGTTATTAAATTTGAATGGAGGTGGGGTACGTGGGTGGGAAGACGAGGGATGGGAAGGCGGGGAAGGTAGAAGGGAAACGCGAAAGGGGAAGGGGACTCGGGAGGTGAACGGGGACGCACGGGAAAGGATATTCAAGGAGAATCAATTGATTTCTTTGCATTGCAACGCAAGCCGTGCTTTGTGCTTTGAGTTTTAGCTTTAAGCTTTGAGCTTTGATTTTTGAGCTTTAAGCCTTGAACTTTATGCATTCAACGTTAAGCTTTACGTGTTGAGCTTTAAGCTTTGAACTTTAAGATTTGATATTGAATTTTGAGTATTGAGCTTTGTGATGTGAGATTTGAGTTTTGAGCTTTAACTTTGAGCTTTGAGCTTTAAGCTTTGTGCTTTGAGATTTGTGTTTTGAGCTTAAACTTTGAGCTTTGAACTTTATTTTTAAGCTTTTTGCTTTGAATTTAAACTTTAGCTTTGAACGTAAGTTTAGAGCTTTGATATTAAGCTTAAACTTTGGCCTTTAAACTTTGAACCTTGCTTAAAGCTTGATCTTTAAGATTGAGCTTTAAGCTTTAAGTTTAATGTTTGAGCGTTACGCTTTCGGCTTTTAGCTTTGAGCTTTGCGCAAAGCATAGGGTTTAATGCTAAAAGCTTAAAGCTTAAAACTCAAAGCTTAAAGCTCAAAGCTCAAAGCTTGAAACTCAAGGCTTTAAACTCAAAGCTTAAAGCTCAAAGCTTAACTAAAAGCTAAAAGCTCAAAGCTTTAAGCTCAAAGCTTGAAGCTCGGAGCTTGAAGCTCAAAGCTTTAAGCTCAAAGCTTGAAACTCAAGGCTTTAATCTCAAAGCTTAAAGCTCAAAGTTTAACGCTAAAAGCTCAAAGCTTGAAGCTCGGAGCTTAAAGCTCAAAACTTAAAGCTCAAATCTCAAAGTTTTTAGCTCAAAGCTTTAAAATCAAAGCTTTAAGCTCAAAGCTTGAAGCTCGGAGCTTGAAGCTCAAAGCTTTAAGCTCAAAGCTTGAAACTCAAGGCTTTAATCTCAAAGTTTTAAGCTCAAAGCTTGAAGCTCAAAGCTTTAAGCTCAAAACTTTAAGCTCAAAACTTAAAGCTAAAAGCTTAAAGCTCAAAGCTTGAAGCTCAAAGCTTTAAACTCAAAACTTTAAGCTCAAAACTTAAGGCTAAAAGCTTAAATCTCAAAGCTTTAAGCTCAAAGCTTTAAGCTCAAGGCATTGATAACAAAACTTAAAGCTTAAAGCTCAAAGCTTAAAGCTAAAAGCTCTAAGCTTAAAGCTCAAAGCTCAAAGCTTGAAGCCCAAAGCTTAATAAAGCTCAAAACTTAAAGCTCAAAGCTTAAATCTCAAAACTCAAAGCTTTAGGCTGAAGGCTTTAATCTCAAATCTTAAAGCTCTAAACTTAAAGCTCAAGCATAAAGCTCAAAGCTTATGGCTCAAAACTTAAATTCAAAGCTTAAAGCTCAAAGCTTAAAGTTCAAGGCTTAAATCTCAAAGCTTACAGCTCAAAACTTAAAGCTCAAAGCTTAAAGGTCAAAGTTTGAAGCTCAAAGCTTAAATATATATCGACTTTGCAATAAAAATTCAAATAAATGGAATATTTGTAAACGTATCCAAAAACTAAGTACTGGTTTTGAAAGGTGATGACATACGCTTAAATAAATGGTATTATTAGAAATTACAAAAACATTTTTTAAATACAAAATTTTTTAATGTTTTTTTTTTTTTTTAAGTTTTCTTTATTCATTGAATTGTTGGTTACATAAATTTTAGAATTTTTCGACCACCGTGCTAGGCACATGCCCGTGTTGTTAACTTTAAAAAAAATAAAAATGCTTAACTGACATTTTTGATATTAAAATTACTGATCTATAGAAAATGTGTTTGTTTCTGTCTATGTGTGTGAGATGTTTTGCGTTGCTAAACCATTCATCCGATTGCGATGAAACTTTGGGGAATTGATGTGCGCATGCCCCCGATGGTTTCTATATTCGATAGTGAGTTTTGGTATCGCTATCATACATTGCTAACCGTTCATCCGATTGCGATAAAACTTTGGGGATTTGATGTGTGCAAGCCCGTGATGGTTTCTATACGTGTATACTGAGTTCTGGAATAATCTGGGGCGAATGGGAAAGGGTTAGTAGAGCGAATTTTTTTCTTTATTAAGTGGCATATCATATGCCGGGAACTCGCTATTGTATTTAAATGCCTGTGTCAGAATTTGGTAAATTGAATTATGTAATAGAAAGTACCTACCCTAAAATTCTAAATCCATACTATAATATTATGCTGCGTGTGTTTGTTTGTTACGCTTTCACGCATAAACTAATAAACCGATCTTAGAAATTTTTTCACCAATAGAAAGCTACATTATATGCGAGTAATATAGGCTATATATAATGGTAAGTTCTGGCGTTGCGAAATTATAATTATTAATATATTATATTTATTTTACGTTTTCTGTCGAAAATGGCGAGTTATTGCTAACGTAGAAGAAAAGCAAAACAAATCGTTGCCGTGAAAACCATGTTGACATATATTTTTTAATTCAGGCATCGTAGTTAATATTTATCTCTAAAAAATGAATCGCCGAAATGTATTTACGCGCATGACTTCCGAACGACTGAACCAAATTGGATTTTATAACTGGTGAGCTCTGGCATTATGAAATACGCAAAAGGTGGCATGCGAGCTGTTTGAAAACTGAATGTACCGGGAAAGAATGCATGAAATGCGGGAGGGGGACTCGGGTAGGGGGTTCGCGGGAGGGGGAGGAGGGAAATCCGGGAGGGGGAGGGGAATCTGGGAGGAGG
Organism: Glyphotaelius pellucidus; assembly: GCA_936435175.1. Classification (NCBI taxonomy): domain Eukaryota; kingdom Metazoa; phylum Arthropoda; class Insecta; order Trichoptera; family Limnephilidae; genus Glyphotaelius; species Glyphotaelius pellucidus. The sequence goes on along the minus strand of OW386538.1, from coordinate 37,262,158 downwards.
AACCTGGGAGGGGGGAGGGGAGCTTGGGAGGGGGGTTCGTGGGACGGGGAAAGGGGTAGGAGAGGGAAGGTGGAAGAGGCGGAGTGGGAACGCGAGAGGGGAAGAGGACGCGGGAGAGGAAGGGGAGGCGGAAGGGGAACGGGACGAATGGGAAAGAACACGCAGGAGAAAACAATTTATTTATTAAATGGCATGGCAACGCATGCCGGGTACCAGCTAGTTATATATATATTTATTACTTATACACTTCTATGGACATCCATTTCTCACATCCACAAACGCACTCTCGCATACACACACTTATCGTTTCACTTCTATAGACATCCACTTCTCACACCCACAAATACACTCACACACACACACACACACACACACACACACACACACACTTATCGTTTCACTTCTACAGACACCTACTTCTCTAACCCAAAAACAACACTCACTCCCACAAACACACTTATATGTAGGTACACTACATTACCGGTAATTTACCACAAATGAGACATTTCAAAAAAACATGTGTCAAACTTATTTTCTTAATGTATTAGGAGGCAATGAGGGAAATAATTTCCCTCAAAGCCTATCATCTACGGGGAACGTTTGAGGAGGGTATGCTCTTGTTATGGATGTTTGCTTCCGTCAATAGAAAAATTATTCATTAGTTTTATTCATTAACATTAACGAATTCTAAAGTTTTAATTTTTTATGTTCAAGAAAATTCTGTTTCCTTCATTTCACTGATGGGGAAATAAATATACATTTTTTTTTACATGAGCTCCACACAGGAGGCCCTGAGGAAAATAATTTCCCTCGGGGCCTATGTCATCTTTGGGAATGCTGTGTAAAGGGTTATTTAAAGAAAGGAAGGGAAGGAGAGTTCTGGAAAGGAAAAAGGTTTAAGGGGTGGGTAGGAATCTGGGATTCAGTGTGTCCTGGTCATCCGCCTCCAAGACCTAGACAAACTACAACCCATGAACCCGGGCACTTCTGCTAAATCACCAAACGTAGCGAACCACATATATGATAATTTTTTTCTCAAAATTTCTGGGAACAATTATAAACTTATTTTTGTTACGAAACCTCATTCAACAGCACCATTCCTCTTGTCTTGCCATGGCGTGACAGAACATTATTTGTTCTGGCGTGAGCTATCCTGAATAAGTCAAAATGTACTTCAGTCATAGTTTTCAGGAAGAACAAATTATCGTTTTTCAACAAACAACCAATTAGTTCAAACAATTTTCATTGAAATATTCAAATGCTTTCTTTTAAATAATTCAGCATTTATGTAATCTATACTCTGATAGACTGTTGCGCAGTGTTTCGTTTTTTTTTTAACACTTGATATAGAAATTTATCAAATTACAGAATTAAGCCAAAAAATGTAGACATGGATATTAGGAATTATGCACAGCGGATATACGGTAATTTGATGAGTACAATGTATGTAGGGGACAAGCTGCAATACAGGTGTCAATACGTTATGGCCCAGTCAACATTTATTTATTTTATTTTATTTATTTCTATACATTACAGTATTTACCTTTATAATTTTATTATGTTGGGTGTAAGGTAGGTTTGTGAAGGTGAAACTGTGGATAGGTATTGTTGTATGTTTCGTGAACACCTCACTAGGAGAACCTGTGCTGAGGTGTTTACGTGTTTATTTATGTTTATGTGTGACAAGTATTTATGTGTTGTAATATAAAGTTTTATATGTATTTTTTTTCAAATTTTAACAGTTATTGTACATTGGTTATATAGAAGAGAAAAAAAAAGTATTTAAATATATTAGAGGAATATAAAAAAAAATTATATATATATAAACATACACATACATACATACACATCCATATAAATACATGTACCTGCACACATGCATGTGAATATATATATACATACGTATACATCCGCATACACATTCACATACACATATATATATGTACACACATATATAAATTGTAAGTGTATGTATAGTTATTGGATACTTGAAAAACTACTTAATTTTTAGGTTTATTTACTTTTATACTTTTTATAGTTTTGTTATGTTTGGTTGGGAATAATAATGTTTTGTATAAAGTTAATATCTTGATTTTTAATCCAGTCAGTGATATGTTTTTTATGAATGTTTGTAGATGTATTTGCAGATAGTATTTGTTTCAAAGTAATGGGCATGCAATTAAAAAGTTTGGTTGCATAATACTGAAAGTGTCTTTGTCCATGTGTGGTGTGGGTTATCGGTATGTTCAGTGTTTTATTTGTTGAGGACCTGGTTTTTGTTATGGTTTTTGGTTGAATTGGAATGTGTTGTTTGTTTTGGACAAGGTATATTATAGCAGATTTGGCATAAAGTTGTCTTATTGACATGACTTCTAATGCTTTGTAGATTTCGCTAGAATCTGTGTGAAATGGTACTTGCAGGATGAGTTTAATTATTGCTTTTTGTATTTTTTGAATTGGGTCAATTGCTATGTTTGTAGCACTTCCCCAAGCTAGTATTCCATATGTGGCAATGGATTGACAAAGTGCAAAATAGATCGATCTTAGTATTATTAGTGGGAAGATGTTTTTAACGTACTTTATTAGGTGCATTACTCGTTTCAGTTTATTTGTGATGAAATTAATGTGGTCAGTCCAGCGTAAGTGTGAATCAATAATAACCCCCAGGTATTTTGTATGTTTTACCCTTTCTATATGTTCGCACTGGCAGTTGGATAAAGTACAGTCATGTAGAATCAAGCCTATGTTTGATGGAGGTTGACCTCTTTGTGTAATACTATGAGTTATATATTTTGTTTTGATTGTATTAACTGTAAGAGTATTACTGTTTAGCCATTTTTTGACGATTGATAAACTTTTTTCGGCTATTATAAATACATCTTTCCATGTGGCTGCTTGACAGAGAAGAACTGTATCGTCAGCGAAGGTCACGATTTTACCTTCAATTTTAATGTCGCACAGTTCATTTATATAAATGAGGAATAATAAAGGGCCAAGTACACTCTCCTGTGGGACTCCGTACGTAATTGAAAGTGGTTCACTTGTCTTGTTGTCAATTTTTACTTGTTGCGTTCTGTCAGACATGAAGCTTTTAATTAAATTGAATTCTACTCCATTAATGCCAATGTTTTTTAACTTCTTGAAAAGTTTTTTATGTGAAATTGTGTCGAAAGCTTTACATAGATCTAAATAAATAGAGATAACTTTTTTTTTAGCGTCTAGATTATGTGTAATGAAGTCCGTTACGGTAGCTATTGCATGTTCTGTGCTCCTGTTTTTCCTGAAGCCATGTTGGTTTACCGAGAGTATTTGTTTTGCTTCTAAATAGTGTTGGAGCTGTTTTTTAATAGTTTTTTCCAGGATTTTCGAAATGGTATTTAGTAGCGTAATGGGTCTGTAATTGTTAACATTATTTTTTTGTCCTGATTTGAAAATTGGAATAATAAGGCCTTTTTTTAGTAAGCTAGGAAAAATTCCTTCTTTTAGACTACGATTAATTAAATATGTGAGTGGTATAAGTAGTTGTTGGCTTAATGTTAAGATAGTTTTAGAGTCTATACCATCAGGACCCGCAGTATTGTTAATCTTTAGTGAATGAATTATTTTATTGGTATCTTCTTCTGTAATATTTTGTAATTTGAAGTGTCTGTTAAAATTTTCATTGCTTATGTTAGATGTATTGTTTTGAGGTTCCTGAATATCTTGGGGAGGCTGGGTAATTTTGATATTTTCAGCTAGGCTAGCTCCAATATTTGTGTAGTGTTTGTTGATGTAATTAAGGATACGTGTAGGGTTGTCATGAAAGTGGAGTTCTTTATCATCAATGAGTAGATTTTTTATGGTATCGTCTTTTTTCTTCTGTGAATGCGAACTTTCCCTCAGTATTGACCATACGCTTTTAGGGTCATAGTTTGATGTTATCAGTTTGTTTCTATAGTATAATTCTTTGGCTTTACGTATTGTTAAAGAACAGATGTTTCTGTACCTTTTGTAGAAGAAATATAGCGAGGTATTATATGGGTTCAGTTTGACTTGTTTGTGTAATTTGTCCCTTTTTTTAATGCTATTTATGATGCTTTGGGTAATCCATTTTTTAAGTCTTACTTTACGGTGTGGAATAGGTATGTATACCGTTTTGGTATTTTGGGTAATGAGAGTTTGTAGGTAAGTTAAAAAGAAATTCCAGGCCTCTTCTGCCGAGTTATAATTTCTAAGATGTTCCCACGTTTTTATTTCTAAACATTGTTTTAGGTTAACGTAATCAATTTTTTTTTTGTGGTATTGTTTTGGAGAGTTGAGTTTCTAGTTAGCAAAGTTAGGCCTATCATAATTGTGTAGTGATCTGTGATTGTGGATTCGTATACTGCACTACATATTGGACTTTTTGATTTTACCATAAAGTGATCTATACATGATTCTGAGTCTTTGCTTACTCTGGTAGGAGTGTTAATGATGCTAATAATGCCGTGTTCCAGAAGCATCAGTTGGTAATCGATATTTTGAGGGTGGCCATTAGGAAGTATATTTATGTTTAGATCACCAGCTATAATGATGTTTTTGTATGAAGTGAGTTTTTTTAGGTGAGTATCTAAAGCTATTATAAATTGTGTAACGTTATGTGTGGATGGTGATCTGTATAGGGCGAGAACACACGTATCTGAGTCGATGATTATTTGTAGACAATTAGTATTTATCAAGTCGATTTCTGAAACAGAGGCGTTAAGACTATCATGTATGTATACAACAATCCCATCATTTTGATTTTTGTTTTTTAGTGTGTGATACTCAGTATAATTTAATTTATGTTTTTTTGTAAAAGCGGTTGATATCCAACATTCCGTTAGGATTATAATTTTGAAGTTTGTATTAAAGTTGTGTAAGAGTATGTCAAGTTCGTCATAGTTACGATTAAGTGATCTTATATTTTGGTTAATCAGTGTCAGAGAATCTGGATTGTTAAAAATATCATCGCATAGTTTTGGGTCATTGGTTATATGATGATGGTGAGAGCTATTTAAGTTCATTGAGAGTAGATCAGCCATGATGTTGTATAAAGCCGGATAGTTTTGTTTCGAGGTCTGAGTGGCCTTCATTAGTTACATAATTTTTTTAAGTCATTTTCGTGTTTTATTTGTATAATGTATACATTAGTTTCAAACTTATAGGTGGTGAACGTTCTTATAAAATACATTCAAGCTGTCCGTGTTTGGTAGACTGAAAAATGTTAAGAAACACAACTAATATTTAATGTATCAAAAATACGTCTAAAAATTTTTTGTCGGGGTACGACCTACGTCAACCTACTGCAGGGTAAAATTATTATTGTCTTGTCTTTATCCTTTAAAACAACAATTGAATGATAAACTTTACTGTGAAGAATTATGAACAAAAAAGTTGTTTTTTTTTATTTGCCGGCAACCCGGGCGTTTAGTTATCTCATTTGCTTTTGCGGACTTATTCGATACACTAATTTCTTCTGACACGTTCGATACAGATTTCATATGATAAAGGTCGAGTAGTAAATGAAAAAAAACACTACAAAGTAGTTTCATCCGTGTACTCGATGACGTAGGGTTTGCCTCACTCGCCTCCTAGTCTATAAGAGGTTATCTTGGAGTGAACATATGGGTGATGGTTTTTGCTTTCCGATTGGTAAGTAATTATACCTCTCGTAATAATATTATGCGATGCGTTGCTTTCGTTTCATAATTGTTTTTATTACTTTTTATGTGTAATTGATTATTGTTGACTCACGCCATAAATGGTTGCCAACACGACGGATTTTGTTGCACTGAACGTCTCACAATTCAAAAGAAAATAATTATTTTTCCTGCGTTTTCATAATACTGAATATTGGGCTTCAATTCATTTTGTGTTGCGTTGAATTAAAGTAACACAAAATTCACTATTAAAAAATCTCATGTTGCGTTTGATTAAACCATTTCAAAAGATGTACGTGTAATCCAAAGCTGTAACCTTAGAATTATGTTAAATATCACAGAACTGGCGGGACTGAATAGCGAAAATTTGTAAGGCAGAATTCTCTACAGGAAGATTTGAATAATTCATCAAACAGGGGACTATTCAATTCGCGTTGTGCCGGCACTTCCAAGTTTCACATTTTTTTACTCTTCTCTTTTAATTAAAAAGTTCGCATTGCATTTACTGGTCGCTCACATACTTCGAATGCAGCGGGGCCCGCTTTGGCGTGAACGGGATGAATTATTGAGCGGCCCGCAAGCACCAGTTATTTGAACACTCGTTAATATTTCACGTGGCGCGGACCGGGCGGGCCCGGGAACTGAGAAGTAAAACGGTACACCCGGTGGAATGGGATTGCATTCTACATATATATTTGAACGAATCATCGAATAATATCGGCCGGTCTTTGGAAAAATTCAAAATATTGCATCGCCGAGAGACCGCTATGAATTGAGTAGAGCTCTCCCAAAGTAATTATGCGTTTGGTTGTAATATGCATTTGGCAAATTTTTTTTTGGGGGGGGAATGATGATGAAATGTAGGTACACCGGAGATTCAAACATATTTTCTGTCAAATAATAGAATAAAAAATGGAAATACAAAATGTGTAGGCTGGCAACACCAATATACCTGCCAAATATTTTTTTTTTAAATGCAATGACACTGAAAATACAGAACACGGTAAACACATTTAAAAATCGAAGAAAGGTTGTTAAGGTACCTACTTAATATCATGAATTTGATTAAATTGTGTTTTACAAAATGATTGGCTTCCATTTAATTTTACATAAATTTGAATTTAACAGTAGATAGAAAGGAAGAACCATTGATGGTGAGTTTAGTTACACTACTTTTAGATCTGAATGACTTAAATATATTCAGATCTAAAATAAGAGACATGATCTAAAGCCCGGGCAACGCTAGGTACATAGCTTAATATTAAATAAATTTGAGCAATTTCCAAAGTGTGCTTTGTATTATATTATAATATCGTTATTCTTCATTATGTTAACACAAAATTGCAAAGAGATAATAATAAAATACCTTTATCCACTCGGGCGCTTCTTGCCACAATCTGGCACTATTTAAAAGACCACGGATTGCTTTGTTGCCAATTTTGGCAAATATTCCCTCGATTCTTTAAAAACAAATTTGAAATTCTTTTTAATATTCCCGCGGTCTAGACTTGACGTTTTAAGAAAGATGAATAGCACACTTCTGATAATAATCAATTGGTCGTGTCACTGTTCTTAGATTATTTTCAATAAATAAAGCAATAATCGAGTAAATTGGTATTGTGAATTAAAATCATGAATGCATCTGTCTGACAGTTATTTTTTGCAGTTGTTTTTGGTGAGTACGTTAAAAGATTAATTTTATTGTAACGAAACATTGACATTTCTCGACCAAAATTTGTGTCAAAAGTTTTTACAAACGACAAATTAAAACACTTGACAACGTATCAAAATTCTGTATTCTTACATGTATTTGTGTATGTGATCATGAATTGGACCATTTAAAAGAAACTTCATAGAAAATATTTAATGTGGACGCAAAATTCAACGTCCTACGCGAGTTTATAACTAGAAAACGTTTATGATTTTTAAATTTTATTTGTCTGTATAAATCCTAATAATATGGGATGATTATTTAAACAAAGGTGTAATGATCTTTTTTTTAATGTGGGCGGAAAATTTTCAAAACGATCACATTAAAATCTTGAGCAATCCAAGAAAAAAGTTTTAAATTGGTCTTGTCGCTCGAGTGGTTATGCAATTCTAATCAATCTATAATGCAAAAAATAAATATTTCACTTGAATGCCTTTTTCATTTTTAATAAAAATGTAGGTTACACAGCTTTAGATTACCACCACGATTATATTTTTAGTATTGCTATTGAACAACAGTGGCGCCCTCTTTTGTTTTCTACTCCTATTTGTCCAACTGTAGTTACGGTTTTTGAAACATATACCATTTTAAGTACACACTTTTAAAAACTATTTCAATAATAATTCATAAAATTTTTATAATATATACGTTTTATAATGTATATTGCAATATTTTTCAAAATTAAAAATAGACACGTTTAATTGTGCATTATTTGTATGTTCTCTTTATCTGTTGTTATCAACACTTGTTTTATTTTTTTTAAATACCTTTTTTGAAATTTCTGAAAATTCTATTTTCCAATGTTTCTCCGCCTTTTTTACGAGCGATGTTCTCAAAAAGGGTTTAGCACCATGTATTGCATTTTGTATTATTTGTTATTTGTTCATATCAAGATTGATTGGTTAAAAAAAAAATTGAATTTTATTAGAGAAGAAAATATCAAAAATATTTCGGCTTGCAAATTTTTTTTGCTTTCACCCTTCTTGTTGAAAAATCACGAATATTTTTTTCTAATTTTGAAAATGACAATTAAAATAATTTCTTATAAAAAATGTTTTATTTTAGTTAGGTATTTTGTCGCCTGTATGTAACAGTTCTAATTTTGAAAATGACACTTAAATTCAAAGCAAATCTGAGTTGTAGAGTTCATTAACCAGAGTTAGTCGGGACAGAGACCTAAACAACTGAAATTCGTATCTTTGATGGTTGATTAGTATATTTGAAATAAAATAAGTGTTCCACTTTTCTCACTATGTGCTTTTATAATTTATTTTATATTCTAGATTTTTTTTCCAACAAATATCCATTTGTATTGAAAACGTAATATCTTGATGAAAGATAATTAAAAAATATTTTCCATGAAAAGGTATAAAAAGTAATTTTAAAAATACAACTGAAAAATGATTTTGGTTTAAAAATATAAATATACACTTTGTGCAGTAAATTTCATGAAAAATTTCACTGAATTTCAACTCTATTTAGTGCAGGCTTTGAATTTTAAAATTCTATTAAAAAAGCAATTTCTTCATTTCTCTGGGTTGGACGGATTTTATTAACTTTGAAATATTGATTGATGGTGGATGGAATTTCTAATTATTAAAAGTTAAATAATCTTTTTGTGTTGAATTGTATGTAAAATAAACAGTTAAATGTTTAATAGGAACGTATGCGCGCCCCATTTCGGCCAGTTTCATACAAAGCTTAAAATTTGATTTGATATCAAATTGCCCAACCAAACTGAAAAATTATTTTTGTTATCAAAAGTTATATCAATTATCTAGTACGGATGTGAGCTACTTTATTTATTTTTGCTTTAAATTATAAAATATAGTGTAATGGATCGAGATAAATTGATTGAGGGAGACCTAACCTAGACCTCTACAGCTGGTCTCTCTCAACCCATCGCCTTGCACCGCAGTTGGAGGGATGGATTCATATGTCCGTCACTCCTTGGTATTATCCCCAAATCATCTTTCGAACCCGCTCGTTGAATAACATTTAAAGCAGCTCAATAGAACAAGTTATCATCTCTCTTGTTATTAACAAATACTTTTTTGATATTTTCGGGTAAATCTTTGGACAACTTTCACTTTAATGGTGTTTATTGCTTTTTTTTCTTTAACGTCGAACAACGGAATATCATCATTAGTTGACCACTCGTTATCATCAAAATATTCCAAAAGTATATTCCAAAAGTAATATTCCAAAAGTACTTCGTTTTGAAACCATGGCCTCGGTAAATAGTTTCAGAATGATTTGGCACTTGGTGCGCGTGGTCGAGTGTAAACTTTATTGCACAACGAGTATCACAATTCGTGTTGTCTATTTGCGAGCTAGAGAGAGAGCTAATGAGAGAGCGAGTACTACTAATACAACCCATTTTATACTATAGCATCTCCTGCCTCGCTCATGTACACTAGTGGTCAAGTTAGCCACTAAACATTCCTACAATCATGAAATAGAAAATCATTCTTTACAATTTACCTCAAATAATTAAATTCGATTACATAGATAAAATCTAAAAAATTGTCAAAGTTGGTTACAAATTGACAATTTTTTATTAACGTTTTTATGTTTGATATTAAAAATTTGATAATTAGAAATTACAATGTTTATTTCAAATGCAAACATCTCAGAGATAAAAAAAAAAAAAATCTCAGAGATAGTTTTATCTAGTTTCTAAAATAGTATTTATTTTTACGATAACTTCAAAAATAAGAAATATATAGCACATTAAAAATACCCCGGAAACATACCGAAATTCTGTGAAATTTCACCCGTCGCACGTGGTCGCGTTGGAACAAAAAATTATAGGCAAAAGAGTTAAACTACTCTTTTAATAATTATCAACTTTTCTCGGGTCAAATGTTTCTATGATTGGCGTTCAAAGTATTCTGATTAAATGAATTGAATAATTTTAACTCACTTCCAACTTCTCGTAGTGAAAACATTACACAAATAAGTAATAGGCATACACAAAATTGTTGCAAAAACCAAGTACGTTAAACGATAATATTATCTTAATAAGATATATTATTCAAATTTCGTACTCAATCAAAACATGTAGGTATAGGGTTTTTAATTACACGTGTAAATCACGGCACTAAAACCGCCCCAAATCGAAACTAACCAAATTTGAAATTAGCCCGGAGCGTCAACCAACATGAATATTTCAAAAGGATAATCCGATTCAACCCTCAGCAGTTTTGAAAACCCAAAACATTTCACCCGAAAGCCAACCTACATTCTTATTCAACTTTTGTAGAGATTTGGCCGACCTCCGTTTAGTTCTGTTGACAAAGGATTTACCAAAAAGAATTTCGAGTGATTTTGTAAAACGAACAAAAGAATAATTGAGTTTGTTGAACAGAACCTAGCTATAATTAGTAATAGGTTATATCTATCTTTATGATATCTATCTATCTACGATAATATATCGAAAATCATATCGACATCAGCGCCATTTTTTTGTTTCGATATTTGAACGGTCCCCGTTGAATGCAGTTTATGCGCCCGCTTCAGCAATTGATCTGATTATTATGATAAGCAGACACGGTGCTAAGTTTTTCAAATACTTGTATCACATCTTGTCTGGAGTTCAAGTAATACAAAAATGTATATGATAAAATGTGTGATTGTTAATGAAGCATGAGGTGAGTACCTAGACGTCGTTACAGTTGTTGTTAGATAACCTAAGAAAGAGATTAGTCTCTTTCGGTTTACGGGTGTTGATAAAGATATTGAGATATTCAAACAGCATATCGTGATTGAATTTGACAACACTGTCGAGAGCAATTTCTCAAATGGAACAAAAGATTCCATGGAAGAAAAGTGTACGTGACGTCTTTGAGATACACATCTGGAGCAGCTAAGGACAATAAATCATAATGCGTAATAAATACGAAATGTATATGTTTTATTGAACATCAATAAACCGTAAAGAATAAATAAACGTATCAGATGACACAACGAGGGGGGACAGTGGAATGTTGCACTATGTTTTAAACATACTCCTCTTTTACCCACATTTATAATATATACAAACAAATACATGTTAGCATTGTATAGCAAATTGTATAATAGAATATGCGCCTGCATTATACCTACAGACTTTATGCATGGTTTGATCAACTTAATCAAAATTCTATTCAATCGCCCGATGGGTAGAAAGTTATGCTACCAGCCCTATGGGCCACTTCATTACTATCTTTTCATCAGAAGTTATGTTTACTAAAAAGATCTGAATTATAAATGTTAGCCTTTTCGACAGTTGTTTTAATTTGTCCCATTCTTCGCTATATTGAAAAATATAGTAATCTAGAGCACACAATTAACCCAAAAGTAAAACTTTGCGTTAAAAAATATGGCAACTTTTTACTACAAACTCCACAAAAGTTTTTAAATGTCACGAAAGTGGATTTTTTATTTTTTTTATATGAATACTGCTCGAGGGTCCCAACTGCTCCCGTCTGGAGCCAGAGAGACTATGGCATTTCCAATTGGGGTATGCTGTGGGGTTGAAGGTAGTGGAGAGAGGAAGGTGATGGGGAAGGTGGGGAAGTGGAAGGAAGAAAAAGACAGAATCATCTTTCTGAAGACGACTCTGCAAGGAAAAAGTCAGCATACTTACTTGGAATTTGCAGATCGCAGGTTTAACCCTCATTCGACTCTCTAAGCCTAACTGCATTGTCATAGAATCTTCGATCCGGATATTGTAATTATTTTTTTTCTATTGGAAAATCCTCACAAAAACACCTTCGCATTGAAATATTTTTATAAATGTTTGTATCTAAAAGACTCAGTCCTGTATTGTTGTTGCAATTAAAATAATTGTAGATCGGCTAGTTCTTGTTGATAGAAGGTGATTAGGTTTAATAATCAGGGCTGCTTAAAATTCCATTAACAATTTGTATGTGTGTATTTCATGTAGCGATGAGATTTTTCTTGGAATATAATTTTTACATATGAGTTAATCTCCGACCCGTCGAGAAAAGATGAATGATCTTAATATTGAATACGTACAAAATGTGTAACTAGAATAAGCTTAATTTTATGAAGAATGAATCCTTTGAGCGAATTCTAAGAAGTGCGGGTGAATGAAAGATAGACTTGAATAGAATATAGAATTTTTCAGGAAGTTCACAAATTGATAAATAGTACTTATTGCACCATAAATTTTATCAAGAAATCGTTAATACTGTTTTATTTATGTATTATTTAAAATTGCATTACTTTAAACGCGTTGCCAATCTCGTTAGGTGTGAAATGCCTGTTTCGAGATGCCAATTCAAATGATTATTATTTAAGCTAGGTTTATGTTATCAATATAAAAAAGACGAACAGATAATAATAAACTTTTTTATATCTAGCCCATTTCAAAGAGTTTTTAACAAATTTAATTTAAGTTACGCAAAGAAGGCATAATGGTAGCAATACAGAAAAAAATAATTATGAAAAATACACCCTTATAAATATATAGTGCAAAACACACATATTAGACTTAGTTAAGACCAGAGGTTCCCAAACTTTTTTCCTCGTAGACCACTTTCAAAATTATACTGGTCACGGTGGACCCCCTGCTTTTTCAAACTGGGGCAAAATGGACCAGTATTAGAGATTATATTTGCCACGACGGAGGGGGCGTAATGGGATATCGGACAAAGAGGGGGGGGTGTACGGGTATGTCCCCATTCCAGTACAGTATACCCATATCCTATTACCCCCTCCCTTGCCTAGCTGGGCGCTTAAAGATCTATAGATTATTCTATCTCTCTGCCTGTAGGACTAACCTGCCAATGGTTCTCCCGGTAGGAAGGAGTATATTGCTCCTGAACCAAATCTCTTCCGAGATTGATATATTTGGCGTCGGTGAGGAGAGATTCAAAAGGGAAATTCTTTTGGTTATTGAAAGAATCTCTCCACATTGACGAAATCTTCATCACTGCCTGAGTTTTGCTTTTTAAATTCTTCTTGAAATTTCTTAAATGTATAAATATTTGTAAACAATTTTTTGGAAAATATTTATATTGTGTTATTTCTTACATGTAATAAACTCAAATTTGTAATGGTGTAAGAAATTAATAAACAAAAAACTATTATTATTATCTCATGCATAACCGGTACAAGAGCGTGCGCTGTACGCCAGTTGCTGTTATCTGTCATGGAAGGGGCGTGATGGGTTATGAGACAGGGGGTGGGATGGGATATGGATACGGGGCAAGTGGGGGTCCACGAAACCAGTTCGTGGACCCCCATTTCTTTATCGCGCCTTCGTGAACCACTTTGGGAATCAATGGTTTAGACTCTGTCGAAAAAAGTGAAGATTTTTGTTTGAACCTCTAGACTGGAGAATGAAAAAATTTCAAACTTTTTCCAAGGCCTCAACTAATGTAAGTAGACAAGAAGCTAAAGATGGCTACATCAGGACGCCTAACACGGTCGATCGATAAGGATCATTGTATCCATGACTTTCCGTACCTTCTGTTCGTTCCCTGGCATAACTGCAGATCGCTAACAAGTAACAGTTCACAATGGCTAAGTGTTCTTAACATATTCGACGTCAATTGTTGTTTGTACGTTAGTTATACCTAAAAAAAGTTTTCAAAGGGAACGAACGATGAGAAGTTAACGAAAGTTATCGATTCATTCCTTCCGATCGACCGTTCAGGGGCTCTAGCTTGGTGAAATCGATCACTTTACAATATCGGACCGTTAGGAGTAACTTCCGATGATTTTATATCGATATCCCTAGCACAATTTCACTGTTGGTAGCCGAAACGATATTGGTGGGGAACAAATTATAAATTGATACACGCTGGCAACGTTGGCGGATCTGTCCATAAATTCACATTCAGAAACGTCAAACGCCAGTCAAATACAAAAAATATGAATAATTTGACTATATTGAATTAAAATACAAACTTAAATATGCATTGGCAGTCCGCATTTACTTTTTAACACTATACGGGAGTAAATTAGTTAATCATTTCTTTAGTCAATTTCAGCCACTTAAGTTTATCAAAATTCGAACGGAATAATTTGGTCGCATCTTAGTTGAATTATATAGTCTATGGATCGCGTTTTTGACTTCTTTCAATACAAAAATATTCGTTAGATCAATACGATAAATAAGCCAGTAATGTTGATTAAGAAACGACATAATTCAAATAAATGCATATATTGACAGCTAACCGAAACTTATCTGATACTATGGAATCCGGACTAAAATTTGACAATCATCGGTTGGAATTTCCCTTACCAATTGTTGACCGTGATCGCAAGTATTGCTAACTGACCATAGATGACGGATTTGGGCAATATCGTATTGGTATAGGGTTATATCGATCGACCACGCTAGGTACCCAAGGCGCCTGATATATATTTTAATAATATCAAATATTAAATACGTGCTTTAATGAGCGTGCTTTGGAGACAAAAGCAAAATTTTATGTTACGATGGGCGTTATAAGTACAAGGATTTGATTAGATTTTAACAAGGATTTGTTTAGAATATTTATCTCCCTAAATTTTATTCGTCCCTCGCTAAGAGACAACAGTTTGATGTGTAAGGATTCGAATAATATTAATCTAATAAGAAAAGTGTGATTGAGACATATTTTGCACAAAACAAGAATGATACTCTCAGATAGGTACATTATACGGGTATGAGAAAAGCAAGTTTTTGGTTTGGACCTAAATTCTGTTGGGCTTGTTATGCTTCTTATTTCCAAAGGGAGTTTATTCCAAGACTTGGGCCCAGATATCTACTCCGAAAGCGATCTCCAAACATAGTAGGTATTTGGCTTGAGCTTAGGTTCTATCAGTTTGCCTATAGCTGATGATGTTGCTTATCTAAGGGTTGATTGCCTCGGACCACTATTTCACCACCACGGGACTTATTAATTAATTGTTGGATGATTTCTATAGCGCCATTTTCGTGAAAAATTCTCCTCAAGGGCGCGAAAGATGGGGCCATACCATTAATGAAACGCCATCCAACAGAATTTTTGCTAGATTATTTCAGGTCACTTGAGCCATGATGCTTACGAAGGTGTGAATTAACCATTGAGGAAAATTATTTTCCTATGGAGTGTATTTTCTTGTGTGGAGCAAATGTAAAAAAAAAATAAAAATGTTAAAAAAATCCTTTTAATAAATAGAAAAAAAATATCTTAAACAGGTATTCTAGTCTAGAAGCATGAAATGTAGGTATTTTTTCAGGTGCAATAAAAAAAAACCAATAATATTTTTACAGGCCATTATTTTACCACATTTTGATTAAACATTAAAAAATACACGAAAAAAATAAACGAAAAAATTTTTAATTTTAAAAATTACAGGGTGTTGAAGTGGGGGGTCTCAAAAAAATGGCGCGCCCTGGTTGACACAATTGCAACCTTCCTAGTAATCTAAAAAAAAAATTCTTAATCCAAACAAATGCGGCTTTAGCCCGAACTAAGGAAAAGTAAAAACAAAAATTTTCGAAAAATTGGGGCGGTCTGAAATAAAAAAGGCATTTTTTACCAGTTTTTTCGACGTTCCAAATTTTTTTTAAATAGTAAAATTGAAATTTTGTTATAGTTTTAGTTAGCGCGATAGAATAATGTATAGAGAAGGCTCACACCAAATTTCAAGTAAATTGATTCGGTTGAACTTGAGATATCGTGTCAACCGTCTCGAAAAAAGTAGTTTTGAGAAACACACGTTTAAAGTGTTGCTTTAGATTTTACTTAGATTCCGTTTAAGCCGGTCGAAATAAAATGGCTCTTACTTTTAAAATAATTCAAATTGTGAGACATCCTTTTAAGGAGATATTTTTTTAATATTTAAACCATCGATAGGTATATGAAGAAATTTTTAAAAACTTTTTTTTTCTATACTAGAATATCCCTTTAAGTAGCTACCGTTCTATGCAATATCATAATATTTTTTCTACAATTAGTGATAAGTAAAATTCATAAATAACCTCCGTAATAAATACATCATAACTTTCTTCAAATAGTAAGAAATTTTAATGTATGTAAATATTTGCATTGACATGAATATACCTGTGT
Organism: Glyphotaelius pellucidus; assembly: GCA_936435175.1. Taxonomy (NCBI): domain Eukaryota; kingdom Metazoa; phylum Arthropoda; class Insecta; order Trichoptera; family Limnephilidae; genus Glyphotaelius; species Glyphotaelius pellucidus. Next base: position 37,245,734 of record OW386538.1, on the reverse strand, counting down.
TTGAAGACGAAGAATAATAAATAAAACAGTGTTCTAGGATATTTTATTCAGAAGAAAACTTATATTCTCAACTCTTGTGCCGAGTTTTCCCGATGCATAACAAAATAAGTAGCGTGCTTCAATATCCAAGAAACACAAGAGTTCATTTTTTAACATTTCAGTATAACTGTGCTGTAGTGTGTAGTGTGAAGTAGGTACTTTTAGTTGAAAAGTTTCCATATTTAGCCTGTATGTATTTCAGTGTGTCGCCGTCGTAACAGAATCGCAAACTTTGCTGCAGAAGTTGTCCGGGTGAGAACGAGAACATATTTAACATTATAATTTCGATTGTGTTCTTCAGTGCGTGAGTTTCAAGCAGAGATTTAAACTTCAAACTGCCTTACAAAGTCCACTAAATTTATATAATAAAGGTCTTACTAATAAACGTGTTCAAAATTTTAAACAAATGACAGTGGTCGAGGAGCAAGTCTCTCTACTGGCGATTCGGAGGTCGCGGATTCAAATCCCAGTGTGCGCAAGAAAATTTTACTTGATTGATTTGTGTTTTCACAATTCAATCATTTAATTATGTTTTTATGTTTTTTGTTTTTTTCCACATTATATTTGGGGCAGTATCATATTAGAGCATGTTGAGGATATAACTTTTTGAAATTTTGGAAATTTGTGTTTGTAAAGATCGATCAAAGAAATCGATGAATTGTCATTGCAGTAGCTATTATGTTTTTTGACGCATTACATCTGCGGCAGTACCATATTTGAGCATGTTGAGGATATAAATTTTTTAATTTTTGGAAATTTGTGTTTGTAAAGATCGATGAATTGTCATTGCAGTAGAAAAAAAATCTCTATAAATGTATGTATTTATTACGACTACTACCGATCAGTAATTATTATTTTTATTTCACAAAAAATTAAAGTACGACAATATTTTTATACTAAAGTTTTAGCGGTTGAAATAGTGATGACACTTCTTCTATGAAATTGCGCTTCTGCCTGCTGTTATTTTATCGTGTATCTTTTCCTGCGTAAAGATCTAATATTAGCCAAGGAGACGGATATTAAACTCTGCATTAAATTCATAATTATTAATTACATTATGTTTTAACGCTGTTGCCCTTTTGTTTATTTTAACGTGTGCCGCGCCGTTCCGAAAGCACATTGTTCGAGTTCGCATTTATATAAAGAAAACACATGTGCGGATGTTCAGGGCACATCCGTGTAGTGAGATTACAACTTCTGCTAATAGCGTGCACGGTCGATTACTATCGGTGTTGAATATTCAGAAGGATATAACTCACATTTAAGCTTTTTCTGAATGATAATATACAAACGTGGTATTGAAAAAAATATATTTCAATTCATTTACTTTGTGGCAGAACGGAAAATTCACCCTTTCCAAAGAGCTCTCAAATTATCAGAAACAAGATAGAACTATGTTCATGATTTTTTCAGATTGGTAGGTATTCAATAATTTAAAATATATAACATCAAAAATGACAAAAATGGTAACATGCTAATCTGATAGTTTTATAATTTATTTGAGTGCCAACTGTTTTTTTTTTTTTTTAAATCGTCCCGTAAGACGATTGATTTATGTTTTAAATTATGAAAATGTTTGAACCGCTACATTTTTTATATATTTCGTCCGGTTTCGGAACAACGTTCCTTCCTCAGGGCAAATTATACTAACTTGACATTACAAAACGATGGGTGAACATAATACATTACTAAGTTTTGAAGTCTGGGTGAGGGATTAGTGAAGAGTAGACGTAGGAGATAGTCAGACGGTGAAAAGGAACATGTCCAAGATGGGACTGTAAGATAATACATGGTTATGGGGAAATGTGACGAACATGTTATTTTCGGTTGTTTGCGAAGTGCATTATTCATGCGTAAAATTATTCACGTTTTATGTACTCAAAATTTAAGTGTCATTTTCAAAATCGGAACAGCTTGTGTGAAGAATAATTCAGTTAAGCGACAAACAGGTACCTATGTACATAAAATATAATATTGTATAAATTCTGATATTTTAAAATTCGATTTACAACATCTCGTGATTTTTCACGATTTACGCTAGAATCAAAATCCAGGTAATAAAGTATTTGAATCAAAATCTCGTATCTAAAAACATTTAAAATCTAAAAAGCACTATCGTTTAGTCCCTTCTGCGTTTTCATAGCCGATATACATAAGTCTACTTACATTATATTTATGAAAAACGGATAGAAGCGGCTTGTCTCAAACTTGATTCAATTGCGATAATGCACGTCATAATGTACTGCTATTAAATAGTTGTGGAGCATGGCTACTGGGGTTCAATAAAATATACTGCTGTTAAATAGCTGTGGAGCATGGCTACTGGGGTTAAATAAAATGTACTGCTGTTAAATAGTTGTGGAGCATGGCTACTGGGGTTCAACAAAATGTACTGCTGTTAAATAGTTGTGGAGCATGGTTACTGGGGTTCAATAATATGTACTGCTGTTAAATGTTGTGGAGCATGGTTACTAGGGTTAAATAAAATGTACTGCTGTTAAGTATTTGTGGAGCATGGCTAATGGGGTTAAGTAAAATGGTTTCATGACAATTCGTCCCCCGGAGTACTTATATACAATGTGCAGTCGCTTTAGAGAAAATACGTTATACATATGTAATTACACAAAATATAACTAGGTGTCCCCGAAAGGATGTGCAGAGAAGATTTACCGCCGATTAACAAAATATATTTTCATTCAAATGCATCAAGGAAAAATCTGCTTCTCTATTTACTGTATGTACCAGCGTATGTAAATAACTTTGATATTCGTACCAACTTATTATTAAGGATATTTTCGAAGTCGAACTGAATATATTTTACGTTTGAATTTGGTAAATAATGCACAAAAAGTATAATTTTATAGTAAATATCATTTCAGGGGATCAATTGTCGGGGAAAATATCTTTCGACGTACTAGTGAGTGGGTAGTTACATATGGTAACTATAAAATAAACTTTAAATTTATTAATCTCTTTTTTACATACATTCTCTCCACATAGGAGGCCCAGTGGAAAATATTTTTTCTCAGGGGCTGTATAATCTTTGTGGATGCCGTGTGGAAGAATTTTTTTTTTTTTTTACATTAACTCCACACAGGAGGCCTTGAGGAAAATAATTCCCCTCAGGCCCTATGTCATCTGGGATGCTGTGTGGAGGATCTTTTTGAGGAGAGGAAGGAATGAACATTGGTCTTGAAAAGACCCATGTTGTAGGAGGGAGGAAACACAGATGGCGGCAAATCGTTCCATAGCCGAGCTGTTGAACTCAAGAACGAGTCGAAAAAACGACCCGTTCTCATGGGACAAATGTCAACCGTGTACATATGTTGGGCGCGCGTTTGGCGTGTCTCCCGACTATGCACCGGTGCCGAAGGGATCAATGACGCTAGTTCCTCAGAGCATCTTCCATTGAAATACCGTTAGAACATGGATAGCATTCCCACCCGACGCCTGTGCTCTAAAGATTGCAACCCGTTCGTTAAGATGGGAGAATCTATCAAACGGACCGCCCGTTTCTGCACAGAGTCGAGGGTATTTTTCAAGTATTTTGGAGCTCCAGACCAGAGGTGGCTGCCAAATTCAACCGTGGGGCGCACTTGCGATTTGTACAGGGTAAGCAGTTGTGTACTATTAAAGTATCTGCGGGCCCTGTACAGTACGCCCAGTTTTTGAGAAGCTAACTTTACTCTGGCTTCGATGGAGCCCCCATACCTGAGCTGGTCACTTATAGTTACACCAAGCATATCAATGGAAGGTCTGTTCGGAAGATTGCTTCCGTTGAAGGAGACTAGATTTTCATTTCGATCCCTTTTAGACGTAATCAGACATGATTCGGTCTTTGAAACATTGAATTCGACGAGGTTATTTTTACCCCAAGAGAAAACACTCTCGAGGTAACCATCCATTCTTTGCTTCAAAGCCCTCCGAGCCGTTGGAGTTTGTGTGCCCTTTGGGGGCTTGTCAAACGAAAAGCTGTCATGGACTGTACTGTCATCCGCGTAACAATGAATTGGTGCACATGACAAAAGGTCATTGATGTGCAACAAAAACAAAGTCGGGGACAGAACCGATCCCTGTGGGACGCCAGCATTTATTGGATGCGAGGAAGAGGTGAAACCATCAGCAACCGTCTGAATTGACCTCTCCCTCAAAAAGTCGGCAATCCACGTACACAGGGATACGGGAAGTCCGTAAGATGGCAGTTTGTTGACAAGGAATGAAAGAAGATGAAGTTTTGGAGAGGAAAAAGGTGTGAGGGATGGGTTCAGTGTCTGCAGGAGTAACGGACATATGAATCCATCCTTCCCACGGTGGTGCACGGCTGTTTCGAGAGAGTGCTGCTGAAGATCAAAAGGTCTTCCTCAACCAGCCTCTCTCGATCCTGCCTGCCACGCAGCTAAGTCACCAAACGTAGCCAGCCACTTGGAGTGATCTATGGCAGAGGTGTTGACTTTCCCATAAATGGTTTCCGGGGAGGCGGTACCCAAACAGCTTCTCAAATTGAATTTGCATGATTTCCACTGAAATTTTAGCTAACTGTTTAAATGTCAAATGCTGATCAATGTACAACCCAAGATATTTTTCCTAGATCAGGACTTGCAGGTCGTTCTTTTCAATTTTTAAAGGTACACGAGGAGGAATTATTTTACGGGTTGAGCTTGATCGTGTATTCTGTTTTTTTTTTACATTCATTGTTAAAATATTTGATTGGAGCCAACTGTTGGTTTGTTCTAGGTCTATTTGTGCATTTAGATCTAGGTCTAGTAAGATTTTAAAATTTTTACCCCGGTAGAAAATTGCAGTATCATCTGCAAATAAAAAGATTTCACCGTATAAATCTAATTGTGAAATATCTTTGATGTAAATTTGGAAAAGTAATGGACTTAGTATGGATCACTGCGGAACTCCGGTTAAAAACTTACTGCAAGTTGAAAAGAAGTTATTAGCCACGAAATCTATAGGATATAAATATATTTGAACCAAGAACGGTCATTTTCTACTAAAAAGCGACGATTCCCCGGTAATTCGCATAAAAAATCCAAACTTTATAGTACCAACATTTAACAGGAATATATGCCTTTGAGGTGATTTTTTACAAAAACGGTGCTCTAAAATTATCCAATTATTATTATAAACGAATGCCTAGTAGTTTCGAGAAAATTAGCGTTTAAAGTTTTGTTCTATTTAGATTCTAGTTAGATTCCTTCTATTGCCACGACACTAAAATGGCTATAACTTTAAAAATAATATGAATTTCGAAAAATTCTTTTAATGAGACATTCTTGAATATCTAAACTGTTGAAAAAAGAAAAAAAAATCTAGACTAGAATACCCCCTTAAGGGGACCCGGTGGTCTAGAAAATAAAAAAAAAATAAAAAAAATGATAATATATATAATAATTAATAATATAATAATTGATAAAATAAAAAATAAAAAAATAACAATATTTCGAAAGTACAATCCTTTAAAAATATACTGTAAATTTTTTGTAATGGTATTGGTGATATTGAAAGCTCTACAGCTCATTTATCAGGTCAGCGCAGAAGCAGGTAAAAGGGCCGGGCGAAACTTCACACTCATTTATTTAAAAACTACTTTTTTTCTGCACGGTGTGAGGCAAAAAAAAAACTACTCGGTGGGTTCGTCTCAAATTTTACTTTATTATTTCGGACACCAGTACTAAGTAGAACTAAGTATTTACGTTGAATATTTCTATTTTTTCACATACAAAATGTAATGAAAAAACAGTCTGTTTTCTGTATTTAAATTTCAACAACGCCCCATTTTATCATTTTTTTTTATTTATTTTTTATTCTAGTTCCTGCGATAATTACACTCATACTGATCAAAAATATTTTTTTGTTTTTGTTTACGAATAAGAGACAGAACTACTTAGGACGGGTTGTTTCAAAAAATTTGATGGATTCATCAAATATTTGAAGTTAATTTCCACGATTTGTGTAAGTTCTATTCAAGTTCTGTGATTATTTCAGTATTGTGAAGGAACTGTCCTATAACTATATAATAACAAAACTTTCCTATAACTATATAATAACAAAAAAATTTTTTAATAGCAATATTTTTGTATACTATTAAAGTCATTTAATATATCTATAAAGTTTGAATGGCATTGTTCACTGTTTTCATTTTTTTTTTCAAATCCTAAAAACTCGTCGAAAATATGGGGGCTGGACCACCGGGTCCCCTTAAGTCAATATCTATTGTTTTGGATGAAAAAAGTATTGCCTACGAAACATATTGGTTTTTTAAACAATAAAGGTGGTTAAAACTAAACATTCTATTAATTTTGAATTAATTATGAATTAAAATGGTGCCACAAAATAAGTTTTGCTAAGGGTTTGAAGAAGTCCTTAATTTGTTTTTTTGTATAATCCCTTGAGTTATTTGATAATGTTTGTGATGGCCACTTTGAATTTTTTTACCTGTGAGAGGAATATAATTGTTAGTCAATGTGTTACATTGTTTTATTCATTGTATAACGAAATAGTTTACGATGAGTATAATAAACGATTCAATCAAAATTAAGGATTGGTGGTTCAAAAATGGATTTGGCTGGAAAGGACCCTGAACTATATTATTGTACCCAAAATATGAATAATCTACCAATGACAATTGGTACCATACCATACAAGTGAACTATTAAATAGAGGGGATTTATATTGATGCAGCCTTTGTATTGCTAATTGAATTATATTTTTTAATCATAGCTAAGTCCCTATATCTCTGAAACTAGTGATGTGACTGTTCATTTTTACGTTAGTGTATATAAAGCTAATACTGCTATTTACATATTTATATTCATACTTGTTAATTTATCATCATCATTATTACACATAGTTACTACACCTATATATTGTTTGTAAATGTACCATGTTATTACATAAAATATTGTCACTAATAAACTACAAGAGTAGTTTTGCATGCTGGAATGACAAACAGAAAAATCTTTACATTATTACATACATTAGTAATTTATTTTCTTTTGTACAGTTTTATTAATACTGCACACAAGTGCCGTATTTTCCATTGTGAAAATGCAATATTATGCACACAATGTATATTCGTTTGCCCTTACAATGAAAACTTGGAATACAATCTCTAACACGGTTGTAGTATTTATAGAAAAGTCTGCATTAGAGAAGTGCATTGACTTGTTCGTTTAAAATGTCTGCTGAACTCCCACTAAATACAAAGACTTGCGGAAATGAGCCTACGATGTACCAAGTTATTTACAGAAAAGCTAACTGCTTGCACGTGCAAGATGAAGGAATGCTTCTTTTTGCCTGTTTACAAACGCAGTCGTTAATTTCAGGAATTCGCTAATAATTAGCAATTACAAATTGTGAATAAGCGATGGGTAAAACCGAGATATCCATATCGAAATAATCTTTCATGTGACTCAGAGCAAATTTTTAACTGTTGGATTCTTTCGATTAAAATGATAGTCAAAATAAACCCAAGTCTTTCAGTTTCGATTGTATCGAAGATTTTTTGGATGCTATCTAAATATATTAAGTAGAAGCGTACAGTGGTCAAGATTTTCTCAGACAAAGTAGACAAATGTGGAATATTGATGGAATAAAGCAGGTATGAATCTAATAATCGAAATAACCAATATTCGAGTACTTTACGTACGTAAGTACTTTAGTACGAGTAATTAATGATCGTAAAAATGACATAATGGTAATTACCACTGAGAGCGCGATCAAATTGGTAATACCACCTTACTGTTTTACGGGCTCTCAATAATTACACAGTGCACTGTTTGCTTTTACGTGAATTAATGTTGCTAAAAAATCATCGAAAAATCATATTCAGTTTGGTTTTCAAAATTTATAACGATGAACATAATGGACACATAATAATTGTTTCTCGGCAGTAAGAAATATTAGCAGATAATTGGTTTTGTTTTACAGCGGCTGGGCCGATGCTACCATCATTTGTAATGCACATGTGCAGAGAACAATGCAAAGGGGCGGTCGATTTAAACATAAATTTGATAAAATAATAAAATGCCTTCGTCACTGGCGGTAAATAGTAGAATTCTTCACCATCTCGGTAAAAAGGAAGACCACATTGGCGCTTGGTTCGCCGAACTTTACTCAAATTTTGAGCAGAGAAACAATAGAAATTATCTATTTATCTAAAAATCAAAATATGTTTGCTTGGGGAGAAATGTCTATGTAATTTTTTTTTAAGTATATTTTATTTTAATGTAAACAAATAACTTTGTGTACACCACTATTTAATTAACAATATCAACATGTTTCGAAAACTATGTTTTCTTCGTCAGGATACTAGGTTAATAAAAAATAACAAAAGACAAACAAGTATAGACAAATTAGAACACAGACAAAATATTAGAGTAAGTAATTAAGTTAGAGTAGTTAATTAAGTCTTCGCGTACAATTTATCTTTATATTGATGAAAGTCTTATTATTGGTTAATGTGTGAAAGCGTAACAAACAAACTCGAGCAGTTTCGCATTTATAATATTAGTGTAGATAGATTTACCCATCCTACCAAAGTACAACGTAGCTTCCTACCATCAATATTCCGATTGAAAAATATGTAACCAATAATACAGCGCGTCTTGACTTCTTTTTTAAAGTAACTCGATTCATTCCAAAGGTTTCCATGGTTCAAAATGGAAATGACATTCTCACTAAAGTAGAGTAAATTTCAAAACGCCACACAGATATTTTCATGCTTGAGATAAAAAAAATCAACATTGCAGAAAAAACTTAAATACTTGATTAGATTTAAGATTATCGGCCAATATAATAAAATTATCAAAGCAATGTGAAATTTGATGGAAAAATGTTTACGTGTTGTATTCTTAATCGCATTCTTGAAAAACCTTTTCGTGTATGTCCTTTGAAGAACATTATTTGCAAGCTTATCCATTTTCCCAACTACTGAACGCAGTTTTCTTGAAATGCCTTACCGGTGAAGATTTTAATTAACAGTTTCTATTTAAAAAAAATCCCTTAAAAAACTGCGCCACAATTCGATTGAACGGAATTTTCCAATGAAGTGGCTCCTCGCTTACCAGAGAAGTAGCCCAAAGAATCTGCATTCAAGCTTTGTGTTCAGAAACGCATTCCTAACTCCATCACAGACAGTCTCCGGTTTAAAAATCAATTACGACGAACAGAATACGACGCGCCGCAATCCGACAGTCCAATCAACAACACGCTTGTGGTACCGAGTTCCTATAACACTAGTGTGGTTCGCACTCGTGAGGGTGCATCGCGTGCGGTGATTTGATCTGCATTTAGATTATAAAAGATAGGTGTCAGATCCCAAATATTTAAATCTTGAAAGACCAAACTTGCGAAAGATCGGTAATCCGTTATCCTAGAGCCCTCCCTATTAACCACATGTTCCTATTTCCTAGTTCCACTGGTAGGATTTCAGTTTGTGTGTGTATACCAAGTGCGGTAATTTGATCTGCATTTATATTACAAAAGATGAATGTCAGATCCTGAATACCTAAATCCTGAAAGCGCGCTAATATTTAAATCGATAAAATTGAAGCGACAATTACGAAAAAGCTTAATAAAACATGACTCGTTTAAAATAGACCAAAAATCTCAGGGAACGTACCTTAAGTATCATTTAAAGAAAGTTTGTGAATTTCTTCACAAATATAACTTGTAAAATAATAGAAATAGACTTGTTATAAATAATTTTCGGAGCATACTTTGCGATTTTTTTCTATCGAGAGAACGTATCTAGATATTATCTTCAAAAATAACATATATTTTTTTAAGAGCTTAAAAACTTCAAATGTTTAAGGGAGATATGTAAGAAATCGATTGAATTCGAATAGCGGCGGCTTAAGACAGTGTTCCGCAAAGTGTGTGCCGCGGCACAGTGGTGTATCGTGATCGTTAGCTGGTGTGCCTCACCGCAATGCTACATTGTAACAAAGTAACATTGTGACGCTGCACCAGCTTATGCGATCCGATTACCGAATAGGTAATAAAATAGGCCAATCGGACATATACGCTCATTTAAATGAGCTCAACCAAGAAGCAAGGCAAGAATTCTAATACTTTAACGTCATCGGATAAGATTGAAAGCTTTCGCGCTAAGTTGTCGTTATGGATCAGCCACACCAATGGTATGTAGTAATAAAATGTTCCCAAATGTCATGGCTGCCGATTCTATAAAAAAAGTGAAGGCTTTGATAGTGAAACACTTGAAGCACACAGGCTAGTGAAACACAGCAGAAAAAATTAACTCTTATTTTCCTAAGTGTGACCTGCCACCTATGGACTGAGTTCGAAATCCATTCTCAGATAGCATTACCCTTGGACACTTACCGATAAACGAGCAGGAAGAATTCGGAAGACAAAAATTGATCAGACATTAAAAGTAAAATTTTCCGAAACAAAACTAGCACATTAGCTACGCATAAAAAATGAGTATCCACTGATTTTAAAGCGTGCTGTTGCCATTATCTTACCGTTTGCCGCGACCTATTTATGCGGATTGGGGTTTTCAACTCCCACTACGATATAAAAAAAGAGAACGCCAGAGGACGATCGACGAAGAGATGAGAGAAGCATTATCAACGATTGCTCCAAATTTTGATCGCCTGTGCTCAGTTAAGCAAGCTCACATTTCTCATTAAACGTATTTTCATACTAATTTGGTTTTCATAATAAATATTAAAAACACATTGTTCTTTTCTTTGGTGTACCTCTAAGTTTGTTTTGGTAGGTGTACCTTGATCACAAAAAGTTTGCAGAACACTGCCTTAAGACAAACGTTCATCACACTAATTCCTACACATCGTTTGTGACCGCGCTCATGTGGGTGATTTCTTCTGCATTGAGATTATAAAAAATGGGTGTCTGATCCCGAATACCTAAATCCTGAAAAATCCCGATGGATGAAAATCCCGTAAAACTATTATCTCGAATGACCAATTCAGAAAACACCAATATCCCAGTAGACTGACATCTTGGAAGACCGATATCCCTAGAGGCAAGAATCCATATCGATTGTTTTAGAATTTCGCTAGGTGTATTCTTTTACTCTTGACAGTTGTTTAGCCTTGAGCATAGCATTTCCCATGCCTAGGGTACAATTTGATTGATTCAGATTGATTGAGCCTCCAAGCGCCAAGACCTTGGCCAACCTCAGTAGCATTGTACGTTATACATAGCGTACCAATGGTTTCATGCCAACTCAGAATCAAGACAACTCAACACCTTTTAAAAGCTATGATTTTTTTTAAATGGCCTATGACCTAACCTAACGTCAACTATTTAGGATTTTTTTTTTCATCATTTTTAATAACTTTTCAAATGGGTCCTTTTTTGAGTTTATTACATTCTGAGTTGCCCGGTCAGTTACCCTTACCAAAAACGCACCTGAAGGAAAGCACGACAAGTAAAATAATAGTAGATGCGTCTAGCAGTGTACTTTCGGTCAAGCGGTTACGAAATAGACTTGTGCAATGCAACGCAACCTGTTTTTTTAGGATTATTTCGTTGAATGCATATTCTAATGAACCTTTCTCAAATGTCTTGAACAGTGATTTTTAAACCAAAAAAAAACTTTAAAAATATTCATACCTTCTTTGATCTTGTGGCGTCTCTCTTTCGCACTTACCTTAATAATTCATTAGCACCTCTTATAATAAGTGAGTCGTGCTCTTTTGCGTAAAAGAATGACTTACTGAATTTAATGATGAAGATTTTATAAAAAATACAACATTTTTCCCCCAAACTAGAAGGCATAAATTACGCGAAGAGAGGAGGGACATAATAAAGGTAATTTGTATCGCGCTGAAGCAACGACCTTTCCGTTTTAAAACATTGAAATAAAAGAAAACCCTGGGAGTTTCTGCATATCAGTGGCGTATCAACATCAAGCGAGTATGGGTACCGCCACCCCTGGAACCATTTACTGGATTTAACGTTTGGTAACTTAATTGGGTTTATGGCGGGAGGTCTAACCTGGTCTTGGCGGCTAATGCGTTTTCCCACCTACTCCTGGTGGGTCGAATCAGGAGAGAAGTCGATTAAGATACGCGCCTGAAAACTTCAGCCATAAAGCTTAAGCCCGTAACTTGTCCATGATACCACACGTCAGAATAGATGTTCTAGCACGGAATGACACAAGATGACGGGAGAAATGGTGCTATTAAATAAAATTTCTGAAAAGTGGGTATATTTAATAACTCTTTAAACAGCCTTAAGACTTTTTTGGTCTAATTATCTTACGAAATGTTAAAAGTGTCAGAATGAAAAGTCTTGTAGTACAAGTGTATGAATGATCTGTCGTAAAATATATATTTTTAAAGCAGAGGCTCTTTGACCTCTCCAGAAGTGGGATGGATTCATACGTTTGTCACGCCTAAATACAATGACTTCCAGATTCCTAACCACCCCTAATATATTTTTCCTTTCCAGAACTTCCTCTTCATCCTTTCTTAAAAAATAACCTTCACACAGCATCCCCAAAGATCACATAGGCCCGGAAGAAATTTTTTTTTTCAGGTTCTCTTGTGTGGGTAACGCGAAAAATTAAAAAGTCTAAGTCTATCCCAAGCAACCAAAATTATGTTGTGAGTCTGAAGGAAATGGGGAGGGGGAGTAGATAAGGAAGAGGAAGGCGGGGAGGTTAACTTGATTTTCCGATCTCGTATCCAAACACGGCTAAAGATATTTATATAACTAACGCAACGTATCAATTCTAAATGGTAAAATTTCACCAGGACGATACTGAAAGGTTTTTAAAATTTTCCCGTTACGTTAACATCGTATGTTCGTCCCGAGGAATGGTAATTTTTCGTTGCACCACTTTTTAAAGAAGAAAAAACGAACCTTCAGAAGGGCATAATTTCGAATAAAAAATGACCGAGTCTTTCGTCATATTTCTCAGTATAGTCGCAATACGGCCCCGGCCAGAGTCAAATAACACCGACCTTCGTAGGAATTGTTGCTTTTTTGTAAGAATCACGAGAAAGCTCTAAATAAACCATATAATACAGGGCATTTTTCCTTTCCTTTATCGCCTGGCCTCTCCTCTTTCACGCGGGAAAAAATCCCCATTGGAAGCTCTGGCAAAGTGGCCATTTGTATGAACATTTTACGAAAGCTGTAAAACGGTGATGTTATAAACGCAGGTTTATTCTGTAGTTCGTAGGAATGCCTCTCACGGATAACAAAGCACGCCTGTCCTCGCCGGGAGATATGGGAACCATTAGCTACCAACTCCCGTTTTTATCACACTTCCTCCCTGGAGCCCGTTTTCATCTTTTAATTTGAAAATACACACATTTGATAAATCCACAACAAAAAGTACCTACTAAGTCAGACTGGTTTAATAATTTTGAAAACTAATCGAAACCTACGTACATTAAATGTAGACAGTATTAATTTCTCCGATTGGTTCTCTCCGGCAGAGCCATATTATGATTTGGAACCCTCATTTCAAGCTCTAACTCAGAAAGTGCGAAAGTGAGACAGTTCACTACGGTTTAAAGCGATCCATTTGTGACCCAGTAAAACAAACTGCGTTATCCATATCAAAACTAAAAGTTTCGCCAATGGCGGTCATTTGGCGTTTTGGCGCACACCTTTAAGTATAATTGAGCGGAAGGCTTGTGCAATACACTCGATCGACCTTACGACCATCAAGCATACTTCCACAAATAACGTCAGTTCAAAACAATTTTTTTATTTCTGTCTGGAAATTGTCACAATATTTTTGCGAATGATCGAAGAATCTATTAGGATCTTCTGTGGTTAGTATTAGTTACACCGTTTACTAAAAAGCGCCTTTTAAAATTGACGCTTCTCCCACAGACGTTCAAGTTTATTCTATTTAAGTTTAGAGTATTGATTTAAAAATTAAACTTTTTACCACGCTTGTCCACGTCAGAAATCTAGACCAACCTTGTGTAATATTCGTTCCAAACAGGATCAAGAATACTTGAACAAGTCTCGGGTCAAGTACACTTAACGTGTATGGCGGGTCTTAAATATGGATTTCATCAATTTTACCTCAACCTATCTATTTTTATGACCCAAACGTATTCTACAATTGGGATTAAGAATAATGTCATCTATTCCACAAACCCGGATGATATAACAGCAGTTCCTGTTAAAACTGACTTGTGATAGCCCCGAGTTATTCCGGGTTCTATTCAAACTTTCGGACGATTGGGGGATGGGAGAACATAACTTGTAAGACAAAGTTACATCAGGCAGTATCTTCATATTGCTATAAACATACATGGTGGGTTCATTCTTAAACAATTACTATGGCCACTTGTGAGTTGCATAGTTTTCATTTTGGCAGGGATAATATATCATTATTTATCAAATAATAAGACATGGCGTAGTATATATATTTTGTCATGTGATAATATATTATTAATTATCAAATAATAAGCCATGGCGTAGTACTGTATATTTTTTAGGTGACTGGACAACTCAGAATCATGCAAATTCAATACCTCCTTTTAAAAGCCATTAAAAGTGATGAAATAAAATTTTGTTTAGTTTGGTTAGGTTATAAGCTATTTTTCAAAATAAAAAATTCGTAACTTTTAATGACCTTTGAAAAGGGCGTTGTTGCCACTTTGCTGAGTTGGCGTTGAAATATTTTTTTTTAATCCTTCTTTATTGTCTATGTTTCTGTCAATATTTTCATCGTAAGCTTCCGTTCTGTCCACGCGTAAGACTAGTTGCTATATTGTTCGTGTCATATTCTTCTACGGTTGGATAAGAAAAAAGCGAAGCCATAGCCATGATTTTAATTTCTTTCAATAAATTATTGTTATGATTTGATTTTTCTATAACGCCGTATTTTTTTTATTATGTCCTTACAGCACAATCAAATGTATTTTCCATTAAATATTAACTGAATCTCATTAAAATATTAGTTTTTTCTATGATTCTAATAATTTTTAATACTCGGTTGTGGTTATACATGTTACTTTTTTAAGACAAAGAAGACTAAATATGCACAACACAAAAACAAAATACTTTACAATGCAATATGTGTCCCATCACTATTGTTAAATGTGTCACATCACCGGCGATGATTATATTTTTATCTATGGTCTATCTCTAAAACACGTCTAATATCAAAGTCTGAAAAAATAAAGTTATATTATAAAACAGTTATCATTCTTTCCTATACATAACCCACAAGAAAGAATAAACGAAAAATTAAGGAATAGTATGTTAGGAATAAAAACATTAATTTTATATTGTACACTAGATTATAAAACACTACTGGAATCACCATTGAAGGGAAAAGCCGATAGAAATATTTTGCTGGTGTGCTCGAAGTAAGGTCTAAATCGCATCAATCACACTTTCTTTGATCTACATGATTCTATTCTGTGTGCTATTTTTAATTAGTTGTTGTTTTGTTAAATACACAGGATTTCTGGTGATAAAGTGGTCTAACTTCAACGTAATGTAAGAAATTAAATATTATTAAGATAAAGAAGCTCTTTTCAAAATTCGGTTATTTTTTTTTTTCAAATAAAAATATTTTTCCATACAATAATTTTCATCTATTTTACCAGAAAATGCCTTTAATTGCTGCTAATTATTTTATTTTTATTTGTAAGTACTATTTACTTGGAATTTAGTGCTCTTTAGGTACCCCCAGTTCCACTGTACCGTACGATTTCAGATACTAGGTAGGTACACACTTATTTCATACAAATATTCTTTCCACAATATCTGATGTAGATGCAATTACATAATAAGTCACAAGTATTGTGTATGCTACATGTTTTTTTTTTCTTTTGGGCGAAGTCATGCTGGTCTCGCTGTTCCTAGATGAATGTCATAAAAATGTGAAAAAATCATCAGCACTTCTGAAATAAAAATAATCAGATATCCGCCAGTGTCCGCCAGTGTCCGCCAGTGTCCGCCGGTGTCCGGGACCGCCTAGCATAGTCTAGATATAAATAAACAAGTTTCATCTCGTTCCCGTATCTCCGCACAGAATATGGACGTTCATTAGTCCAGAGATGTGGTACGGGATGCTGTTGTTTTACAGTGCCATTCGCCACGCATGGCGGGTGGGTATAATTGTGGGGAGGCACCACCCCTATGCAACTTAAGGGTTGGGGGTGGGTCACACTTGTCACGTGACCCGCCCCCACGTGATTCACCCCACGTGTAAATGGACGGCGACTCTCAGGGCTTATTGCCTCGACCCCGGGCGATTTCAGAAACCAGACATTGTAGGTGGGTACTATCCTAATTAAATATGTAATTTTTTTTTTCATTTTGGCGTCAGCGCTAAGTGTCTGTTGGTATTTTCGGTGCCACCATTTCTAAGAAAATGAGAAATTACTATAACAAGTTAAATTATACACGTTAAATTATAGTAAAGATAAGTGTTAGGTGCAATTAATGATACATACGTATATTAATTTTACAAATATGAATTGGGTCGTGTAAGTTCTAATTGTCTATCTAGAAAAACTGATGTAATACCTTCTTAACAAATTAGTGGTTGAAGGTTAATTAAAAAAATGTATGGCGTACTTACTAATTTTATCTAATAGGTCTAGAAAGTATTGTTTAGTTTCGAATATATTTATTTTATTGTGATTAATACACAATACATAATAAATATTTATTATTTAAAATTCTAAATTCATTTAAAATTCTCTTTACTGCTTTAGTTAGAAATAATTTAGAATACAATTCAACTATACTAAAAAACACATCAGTTAAAAATTGAGAGAGTTCAACATACATTTTTAAGATTCATTAATTTCAAACTCTCTTTACCCATTGAACAAATTAATTATGATATTTTAATGAAACTACTTAATTTAACTAACTTATCGTGTAGAAGAACCAAGAGCGATCTGGTACTTTTATTCAAATTAGTTCATGGATCACTTGACGCACCTGACTTAACAAAACTAATTACATTCCGAGTACCAAATCGTGACACGAGACCTCCTGAACTGTTCTTTGTTTATCCGCCGAAAACTAACTATTTCATTAACTCCCCAATCCAAAGACTACATAGGCTTGGAAATAAATTTAGTTCCGTTGATATTTTCATTTATTCTTTACCAAAATTTATATCAGAAATTTCTAAAATTCTGACAAAAATTTAATTATTATTATTCCAATATTGTCATTTTTTTCTAATTCTGCTAATAATTTTTTTTGTACAATGTTTTATACTTTACGCTTATTATTACTCCTGAATAACTTATGTGTCTATAATAACGTCCTTGCGTGAATAAATAAATAAATTCGATTTTGGATCAATGTTTCCCACTACAATATCTCGATAATATTGCTATCCATATAATCCATCATTTAATAACGTATCGCAATTCCTAATACCATTAAACTAAAATTTCCAGAGGCATAATAAATTCACAAACTGCTTCAAAGCTGGAGACTTGAACTTTAATATAATTGGAGACAGGTACCACCAAGATGACAGACTATAAATGTCTTTTTAATAATAATAATAAAATTTTGAATATTTACGGGGCTTTTTTGTGAAAAATCACCTCAAGGGCGCTGTACAAACTTACAATATATTTCTAAAATCTAGAAAAACCGCAAACTAGACAAACAATTAAAAACAACTTATGGCTAAAAATTGCATCCACCGGTTCATACGAAAATATATGTCTCAACCAATGAACGCGATGCTTCCAAAAAATGTATACAGGACCATACTTACCTGGAAGGTCGCTTGAAATTAAACTGTTTATTGTCTACTAGCTGGTACCCGGCATGCGTTGCCATGCCATTTAATAAATAAATGGTTTTCTCCTGCGTGTCCTTTCCCATTCGTTCCGTTCCCCTTCCGCCTCCCCTTCCTCTCCCGCGTCCTCTTCCCCTCTGGCGTTCCCACTCCGCCTCCTCCACGTTCCCTCCCCCCACTCCACTACTCTTTTCCCATCCTGTGAACCCCCCCTCCCAAGCTCCCCTTCCCCCTCCCATGTTCCCCTTCCCAGATTATCCCCCCCTTCCAGGTTTCCCTCCTCCCCCTCCCGGGTTTCCCTCCTCCCCCTCCCGCAAACCCCCTACCCGAGTACCCCTCCCGCATTTCATACATTCTTTCACGGTACATTCAGTTTTCAAACAGCTCGCATGCCACCTTTTGCATATTTCATAATGCCAGAGCTCACCAGTAGTAAAATCCAATTTGGTGCAGTCGTTCGGAAGTCATGCGCGTAAATACATTTCGGCGATTCATTTTTTAGAGACAAATATTAACTACGATGACTGAATTAAAAAATATATATCAACGTGGTTTTCACGGCAACGATTTGTTTTGCTTTTCTTCTGACGTTAGCAATAACTCGCCTTTTCGACAGAAAACGTAAAATAAATATAATATATTAATATTTATAATTTCGTAACGCCAGAACTTACCATTATATATAGCCTATATTACTCGCATATAATGTAGCTTTCTATTGGTGAAAAAATTTCTAAGATCGGTTTATTAGTTTATGCGTGAAAGCATAACAAACAAACACGCAGTTTTGCATTCGTAATATTATTATAGATTTAAAATTTTAGGGTAGGTACTTTCTATTACATAATTCAATTTACCAAATTCTGACACAGGCATTTAAATACAATAGCGTGTTCCCGGCATATGCTATGTCACTTAATAAAGAAAAAAATTTGCTCTACTTACCCTTTCCTATTCGTCCCAGATGATGCCAGAACTCACTATACACGTATAGAAACCATTGCAGGCATGCACACATCAAATCCCCAAAGTTTTATCGCAATCGGATGAACGGTTAGCAATGTATGATAGCGATGCCAAAACTTACTATCGTATATAGAAACCATCGCGGGCATGCGCACATCAAATCTCCAAAGTTTCATTGCAATCGGATGAACGGTTTAGCAACGCAAAACATCTCACACACATAGACAGAAACAAACACATTTTCTATGGATCAGTAATTTTAATATCAAAAATGTCAGTTGAGCATTTTTAAATTTTAAAAGTTTACATTAAAAAAATTTTGTATTTAAAAAATGTTTTTGTAAGTTCTAATAAAACCATACATTTAAGCGTATTTCATCACCTTTCAAAACCAGTATTTAGTTTTTGGATACGTTTACAAATATTCCATTTATTTGAATTTTTATTGCAAAGTCGATATAAATCGAAACATTTTTACCTTTTGACAAAATACGCCAAATTTTTGAAGGTTTAAGCTTTGAGTATAAAATTTTTTTGAAGGGTTAAGCTTTGAGCTTTAACCTTAAGCTTTGAGCTTTAAGCTTTGAGCTTTAAGCTTTGAGCTTTAAGTTTTGAGCTTCAAGCTTTGAGCTTTACGTTCTGAGCTTTAAGCTTTGAGATTTAAGCTTTGAGCTTTAAGCTTTGAGCTTTAAGTTTTGAGCTTTAAGATTTGAGATTAAAGCCTTGAGCTTAAAGTTTTGAGCTCATTTATACAAATTTAATAACTTAGAAGCCAGAACTTACCATTATAAATAGCCTATATCCTTTGCGGGCGTGCGCACAACAAATCACCAAAGTTTCATTGCAACCGGATGAACGGTATGGCAGCGCATAAAATACGAACAAACAAATTTTGATTTTTATATATAAGATAGGAAAGATTTGATTGTTTGTTGGTGTCCTCCCGTACGGCCCGTACCCCAGTGACGCTTACATCGTATAATACTTATATTTTTAAACTCGTGATATCTTTCGAATGGGAGGTTTGAATTGAATAATTCAAAAAGTTATATAAAGGCATTGAAGCAGTATCGAATATAAAATAATTTATTTTCATAAGAATTAATACCAAGATACAAATAAAGAGTCTTTTCTAGCGGCGGCATTTCAATTAAATTTTTAAAATAAAAGAACACTTATTGTGCCATAACTATAATAGTAAGACATATGCTGTTGCTACACTTTTTGTAGATAATAATGTGTTCTGCAAAGTCGTAGTACATTGTTTTATTCTATCATCAATAGTTTTCGCAGCGCACGCGATGTAAAGAATATTTTAGGTAATTTTTTTACACCTTGGATTACATTATTGGAGTTTTAGTAAAGATTTCTAATTTTTTTTTTATATATAATATAGCCTTAGTTACTTGGAAATAGTGTAGCTTCTCAACAATGAAAGAATTTTTCAAATCGGTTCAGTAGTTTCGGAGCCTATTCGATGCAAACAAACAAACAAACAAACAATCAAATCCTTCCTCTTTTTAATATTAGTATAGATAGTAATATTTCTACCATTCTGAACGGAAAACGAATGTTGTATTAATGTTCAGTCATAATTTTATGTTCGACAGCACCGTTAAGCTCTTCAAATATTAAAAAAAAATAATTATTTAATTTAGATAGAGCACGCAGAGGACATTATTGTGTACACTTGTTACATGTATTTAATCCTTAAATATATTTTAATATTGGTACATAATACATTCTTTAATGAGTGTATATTGGAAATCAAAAGCAACATTTTATAGTGGGCGGTACAGTAGTACAAGGATTTGATCTTCCTAAATGTGATTCGTCAAGAGACAGATTGATGTGTAAAGATTCAAGTAATTTTAATTCAATAAGAAAAGTGTGATTAAGACAAATCATAGGCAATACAAGTATGATACTCTCAGATAGGTATATTTAAATTAAGGATATGAGAGCCCAAAAAGGTAGGTTTTTAATTTGGACCTAAATTCTGTTGGGCTTGTTATGCATTTTAGTTTCGGAGGGTGTTTATTCCAAGCCTTAGGTCCAGATACTCCGAAAGCGTGATCTCCAAACTTTGTATTTGGCTTGCGTTTAGGTTCCATTAGTCTGTCTATAGCTGATGATGTTGCTGATCTAAGGATTGACTGCCTTGGACGAGTATTTTCCGGGACACATAGTTCAGAGATGTAAGGTGGGGCCATTTCCGGACTCCGGTTATGAGCCATGCCGCTGCATTAAAAACTGATCGAAGTTTGTCAGTTTGATATTTTGGAAGGCTAGCATAGATACCGTTACAATAATCGAGCAGTGATACTACGTAAGAGTTGATTAGTAATTTTGTCGCCTCTATAGAAAGATCTTGCAAGCCACGGTCTTCGATCTGCTATCAACCTACCTACCAGAGTCACGCCTATGTCCCAATTGTACGCAAATCACATTTATGTCTGGACAAAACTTAATATCTCTGCAACTTTTTTAAATACAACAGTAACCGAAAACTTTGCTACAATGATCGTCTTTTCCAAGACAAATAACGACAAAAAGGACAAACAACAAAACACGATGCAACTGAAATACACAGACTATGACTCTTTTAGATCATCTCTTCATCCAAGGTCCTGGGAAAATATTTTGAGTGAAATAGATGTTAATACTGCAAAGATGAAGTTCACTACACAAAAGTATGATAAAATTCACAACCTTTCCAAAGATAGTTCACAAAAATAGAAAAATTAAACCTTGGATCAACGACAGCTTTGTGAAATGTTTACATAAAAGTGATTATCTATACAAACAGTCATCAAACTCTCCGAATGACATCAGGCTCCAAAATAACTATAAAAAATGTAGAAATATTGACCGATTACTAGTGAAACATACTAAAGAAGAATACTGACGAAAAATTGAAAAAAACAAAGAATATCTGAAGGAATATGTAACGCACTAAATGAAATTAACAATATAAATAGGAAGTCAGCAGCAAAATTCAAACAAATGGAAGTTAATGACACAATTATAACTGATCAGACTGATATTGCTAACACTTTAAATAATCACTTTGGAGATATTGGTCAAACAATAGCCCGAAAACTTTTGACTAAAATGAACACTGAAGAATATACACTAGCTGATAAATATACTTTTAATGCCCAAGATAACAATAAATTTAGTGTAGAAACTTCTGAAATCAATGATATAATACAATATACAAGGCTAAGAACGATTGTGCGACTGGACTCGTCACACTTGACATTAACTAATAAAATAAATAAAATCAAAAGCTCTTCCCTTCACTTATATCTGTAATCTCAGTATTACTAGCGGCATGTGCCAACCTTTAAAAATGCAAACACGGTGCCTACTTACAAACACAAATCTGGAGATAAAAATGATCTCTCAAACTGTAGGCCTGTCTCACTTTTAAATGTTCTCACGAAAGTACTCAAAAATTTAGTGAAAATCTGGTGGACTACTCAGACAAACATAAAATCTTATTGGAAAATCAGTATGGTTTCGAAAAGAAGAATGTCGGAGATAGAAAACAAGATGTAATATTAAAAGTAACAGAAACCATTCTAAAAAATTTTAATCAAAAAATAATTCACATTGCGGTTTTTCTGGATCAAAGCAAAGCTTTTAATACAGTGCCCGTTAAATCCCCCTTGAAAAACTAGATAACATAGATTTATTAATTATGCGTATAACTGGTTCAAATCATATGCATATTAGTAACTAAATTAATAATATAATATAGCCTGAATTAATTAATTATATATTAATTAATCAATTTATTTATTTATTAATTAATTAATTGTATATTTTATTTATATTATATATTAACATAACCTGAATTTTTGTTTTAAAGCTATTTTTTCTACTTGTACTATCGTGTAGATTCACCTCCCGAAGTTTTGTGGACTTTATCTCGTACAACCGTTGTGTATGTATATAACTTAAATTTGTAGCAAACGATACAAAAATATGAAAACAAGCAAGCATATAGTGCAGAGACTGTTAAGATTTTTCTTCATTTAATCCTGTCCCAATAATTCGATTTCGACGGAATCATAAAATATAACTGAGAAAGTGAAAGAATTGCTCTCTTTTTGCTTTATCTTCTAATGTCCTCTATAATATTCAAATGAGGGAGATATAAGAAATGTCAATCTCCGTCCAAAGAATTGCAACCCATATTATTCGATCGAAAAATCTGATCTGCTGAAAGATAAACAGATGAATATGAATAATATCAGCAACATTTAGAAAAAACAACCTAAATTCTCTTCAGCAACGTTATTCAAATTTTCCAAAATTCTAAAAATTGAAGACATCTATAAATAAAGACCCAATATTACAAAATTCTAGATATATTGAAACGATTAAAACTTAATTCATCGTCAAACATAAAGATAACACCCAAATTCCTATATTTTCTACAGAACAATTGCATTATAATTATATTTACAAAGGAAAAAAACTATTTTAATAGTTTTCCCGAGGAAGTAAAAAAATATGAGAAATAGTATTATTCAAGAAAAAGGTGAAGTATTTTTTTTCAACTGAACACTCGTAGCATTATTAACAAAAAGCAGTTATTTAATTTCAAAGCATTTTTCTAATTTTTAATGTTACCAAAGATATTATATTATTATTTTTTAATCCTACACCAAACTTAAGAAACAAAAAAAAATACCCAACTCCGTCTCCCCCGCGAACAATGAATTTTACCTACCTAATTAGTCAAAATTTCTGTTTTGAAAAGTTTTAATTTTCAGTGTACTTTGTTACACTAAATTTTAAATTTTCTGCTACCGGTTTCGATACATCCGGGAACATGAAATCTACGTCTACGAAATAATAACTATTCCGAGTTTCATCATCATTCCTGGCTCTACAACCCTTGGTGGGTCTTGGCCTCCTCAAGAGTCTTCCTTCATTCATCTCGGTTTTGTGCCAGCTCTCTCCAGTTTAGAAGCTCCAATTAAATGGTTAGCAACTATTCAGAGTTTGCTTACTATTTAATAGAGACAGACCTTGGCTCCAACAAAGAAAAAACCAAGTGTAAATATTCCAATATAAATTCATATTTTAATTTGTGCGCTTTGTAAACCCTAGAAATAAATAAAAAAAAATTAAATCGAAAAATAATTTAGTTTATAAAATAATAGCACCCTGAAAATCAAAACATAAAAATTAAATCGAAAATTAATTTAGTTAATAAAATAATAGCACCCTGAAAATCACCCTTGCTAACGACATTCCCATGTAATGTTGACTCCTCCCACCGTTCTTCCCTTCCCCAAAATTACCCCTCTCACCGCCCCCACCTAATTAAATCTAATCATTTTTGAAATTGTATAGAATTTTTAAGTTAGTTTTAAGTTTGCTAGTGAATGACATGGTTGTGTCGAAACCGGTAGAAGAAAATTTAAAATTTAAAGTAACAAATGTACATTGAAAATTAAAACTCTTCTAAACAAAATATTTCGAAATTGTTAGTAGAATCTAGAAAGTAATGCCCAAGAAATACAAAAAATAGTCAAAATTTCAATTATTCTCATCGAGCGAACGAGAATAATTACAACGGAGAAAATTCCACATTGGACTTATAAAATTGTTATAATTAATAATGAGCATCAATGATTTCCTCGTACATCAGACGGGAAAGCCTGAAGAAAATTTATGAAATCATATAAAACCTGCTGAAAACCGATGGAAATGAATTAAACATGATGAAAGCTATTAAAACTTTATGAAACGAGGTGAAAACTGGTGAAAACATTGGTACGCACTCCTTGCTTCATTCACAATCACATATTGTATCATACATGCTGTTCTAGTAGCGCCTCTTAACTCGACTAGATTTATTTAACTTAATACCTAGTGGTGAAGTGTGTCTTCATCCGATCGAAGAATTTACATTTTTTTTTAATCTTTTTCAAGAAGAATCTATTTTCAAAGCTTATTAGCATAAAACCGAGGTCAAAGGCGAAGCTCTATGTGAATATTTCATAATATTATGTTTTACTGTCATCTTATAATTTTGGGAGGTTTTTGAACAATTGACCTGAGGGAAGGGCCACCACCGCTTATGAGTATAACATTGATTCACTGTGTTCCTATCTTATAATTTTATATTCTGTTACGTGATGGTTCCAAATGGAATAGATTGAATTTATTTTCCAATTCATATAGCTAGGAATAAAATTAGTCTTATTTCTATTATCATTATGTTACATAATTTTAATTGCCTAATGTAATTTATTAAGACCTGTTTTATGTAAAAGCTCTAAGGGCGTTAACAATTAAATACATAAACTATGAAACAAAGCATTTTACGCATTGAACTATGAACACTGACAATATCAGTAAAATAATCCAACTCATTCATGATTATTCTTGGTATTTGACCTGTGTTTAATTTCAACGCCACAATTTTCATTTGGATTAAACAGAAACAAAATATGACACTAATCCCAAATGACACGTTTTTGACGAAATGTAGTAAAATTTTCGTTTAAATTTTTGCTGTCTACCGCAACTTTTGGCATGTAGATTGCAAACCCCTCGTGACACTACATAAAGCTAATCTGTTTAATCCGTTTTATTTTTAAACCTGTGTCATGACAAATATGCCCACACTTTTGCTGGAAGAATGGCTTAAAAACACACGTAGAAGTGAATTCTAGGAATGATTTTAACTAAACATTTACCCCGTAGTGCCAGGAAGCAACTTTCACTGATTTCAAATAAAATGGAAATCGGTACTTAAAAAACGCTTTTGTTTTTCAATTTTTTTTTATTAAATAGCGCGAACTATTCTCGCTTGTCAAAACGTATACCATATTTTATGAAACCTTTTAAATTTTTTATTAGAACAACTCTCTTTGTATAACTTTTGAAGGTTCCCATCAACGTAGTAATATTTTGAATATTCATTTTAGACTTTTACAAAAATACCAATAAGTATTCCATATAAATAAAATCGGTTACTAGAGGTTACAAACCAGTTCCTTGAAAAATTGTTTCCAATGAAAAAGGTAGTTGCCAATAATATGGAAAAAAAAATTTCGAAGATAATATTGTCGATTCTGAAATTTGAAATATGAGATTGACAAATAAGACGTTTAAGTAAGAGGTGGCAGCAGCGGAATTGATAAGGCATTGGTCCCGGTAAGACAAGAGCCTGAGTTTGAGATTTTGAGAGCTAAATAAAGAGGAGTTTGGCGTTGTACGAGGCCTCCAGGCCGTTCTCGTTCTGATCATAAGAGTTTCATTATAAATACCATACTATACTCGTACTCGTTCCTGATCATAAAAGTTTCATTATAAATACCATACTATACTCGCACTCGTTCCTGATCATAAAAGTTTCATTATAAATACCATACTATACTCACACTCGTTCCTGATCATAAAAGTTTCATTATAAATACCAAACGTGATTTGTTGTGAAGAAGGAATTTTTCTTACCAAAATCCATTAATAAAACTAAACCATTACGATATTTGACTATTTGTAGTCTAATTCTCAAAATATAAGATTCATATCATTGAAGTAGAAGTATCAAACCATACCCTGGAAGGCGAAGTCGGACTTACTATAAAATATATAAATAATAAGCCAGAAATAGTAAAAAATGTCTCAAAAAACCAAAATCCACCATTGGAAACGGCCTAATTAACTGAAAATACACGACCAAAAGCCCTGATGAAATTAAAATCTACAATCAAAATTCGTACGAAATTACATGACCTTAAAGTAACGATGCCTTTACACGGACATGATATATTTATCCTTACTGAAACGTGGCTCATTCCAGAAATAAAATCTCCAGAATTAGGTTTTACAAACCACAAGATATGTCTGCGTGACAGAAATCCAAAATGTAGTACCAAATTTAGAGGAGACGGAGTTTTGATTGCAATCAAGGAAAATATATCAGTGAAAAAACCGAAAATACGCAAAATACTTCATTGGAGCAATTTTTTGTACAAATCGTTACTCCCATGGAAAAAAAAAATATCATTGGAACTGTATACATACCGCCAAACTCGAAATCGAAACCTACAAGAAACATTGCGAAGACATCGAATTTATTATGTCCAAATATCCTACATCGAAAATTATTATCGTCGGTGATTATAATCTTCCCAATTTGAAATGGAACTCCAGTGACAATTGGTTATAATACTAACAAAAGTTCTAACAACCCTGCATGTGTAGTGATGGATAATTTTGTGCCCAATGTGTGTGATTACCTTCTAGATCTTGCCCTTTCAAAGTGCTCTAAACTCTGCGTTGAAATGTTAGACGATCAGTTCGTACCAGAGGATTATTATCATCCCCGCTTTACCCTATGTACACAAAATATGTACACAAAACAAACCACCACTGAAACGAACAACATTCAACTTCAAAACTCCGATCACGATTCTATTAACTACCAACTCAGTAATACAGATTGGTCTTTCTTGACCAATAACAGTAATATCGAACAAATACTAGAAAAACTTTATGAAACATTTTCCGAAGATATAAAATCTCATGTCCCCTCGTATATACCAAAACACAGAACATATCCAATTTAGTTCTCCAAAGACCTCATACTTTTACTGAAATAATAAAAACAGTAACTTAAAATTTTTTAACTTACTCACCAAATCGATGACTACTCAAACTTTTCAGAAACAAGAAAGAAATTTAAACACTATCCTAATTGTGCTTTAAAGCACACATCACCTCCACTGAGAAAACTGCGCTAGGAACAAAAATCTTTGGAATTTTGTTAAAAAATTTAACAATGAAAGTACAGACTACCCCCCCACAATTTTTTTTTTCTTTATTCATTTTGTTTATTACAGGATTGTTTTACAAGGTATTTCGACTACCAAGCTAGGCAAATGCCCGTATTATGGTAGTCGAGATTCATAAGATATTAAGTATATAATATTAATAATCATCCATATAAATATATGTAGATGAAAGTACAAACATATGGCATACATATTAAGGAAAATATTCATACTAGTATTAAGTACATGATCACATACAGGAAAGGAGTTAAACTAGGTGAATCTTGTATAAATAAAAATAAAATAGAATAACAAATAAAAATAAAAGTAACAAATAATACTATTTTAAGGATAATAGAAATAAAGAATAAGAATAAATATGTAAATCATCTAAACAGATGAACAATGATAGTCTTAGACCCCAAAAAACAAAAGCAAGTATTCCTAGGCAGCATATGAAATGGACGAACAATGTCAAAAAATATGAAAAAAAGCATCAGCGTAATATAAAGTTTTGGTTGAAAATTAATTTAGAGATAAGATTTTTTACTCGAGAAATATGAAAAAATAAGAACAGTTTTTAAGATGTAAGGCATTCTTTATAATATTTCCTTCCCTGAGTAAATAACCAGTTCTGTATATCAATGGCATCAAGATCATCAGTTTTCGATGTCTTAATATCAATACTCAGTAAGTTGAACATTTTAGGCGCGATGTAAGAGAACTGTCGTTGGGCGAAAGCTGTTTTTGTTGGAGGAATTTTGCATTTTTGGTATGATGAATAGCGGGTGTAAATATTTTGTTGAGTTTTGAGTGTTAAATCATTTTTCCTTATGCGTATGAGAATTGTCTTAACGTATAATTGTCTAATGTCTAGGATTGCCATGCATAATGCATGGCAAAATAGCCAATAACACAATTTGATTGCGGATTATTTCCAAAGTGTATACGAAGCCGAAATATCAGATAACAACTTACCATCATACATCTATCGAAATTCAATACATTTACAGAATAACCGCATTATACGAGAATCATGCTTAAATAAAATCATTTCCCTCGACCCTAACAAATCTGCAGGCCCAGATAACATCTCACCAATATTTCTCAAACAATGCGCATTTGCTATCAGGTCCACTCGCCACATCAAAAGGTGATGACACAGATATTAAAAACTATCTTCCTGTACGCATACAATCAGCGCTTCCGAAAATCTTTGAATATCTGTTCTTGATTAAATTTATCCGTCAATACTAAAAGTAATAGATAAAAACCAACATGAATTCGTTTCTGGAAGGTCAACTGCGACTAACCTGTTACTTTACCATAATTATATTACAGAATATTTTACCAAAAAAAAAAACAAGTTGACAGTGTCTACAAAGATTTTTCAAAAACTTTCGAATAAGTATCACAAAAATTATTACTTAGTAAACTGAAGGAGGAGGCAGGGCACGTTGTTACGAGGGCAAGTTATTATATCATCGATAATTCAGTTTGTAACAATGTGCCCCCGTCTTGTAACAACTTGCCCCTTAAGGGCATATTTTTTATGAAGTTGAATTTATTTTTATTTTTTTTTTTTTAAGTTTTCTTTATTCATTGAATTGTTTGTTACAAAAATTTTAGAATTTTTCGACCACCATGCTAGGCACATGCCCGTGTTGTGGTGGTCGATTTTCTATATATTACATTAACATATAAGCAATAAAAAAAAATGTGCGAGAAAATAAAAAATATAAAATAAAATAATAATAAAGAAATATTATAGAATACAAAAGAATATAAAATGATGTGAATTGCTGTAGAGTAATTATAAAAGAGTTAAGAAGAATATAAAATAATATAGTACTAAGAAGTGTAGTACATAAAAAACATATATATACTAGAAATAATATAAAAAAGTAGGTGATTATAAAATATATAAGATCAAGTATCAAATAAGCAAATAATTAAAGGTTTTTGTTACGATGGAAATCTATAAGTGCGTGGTTATATTGGTAGGTAAATTATTTTACACCAATTTTTTGTACAAATAAATTTTAGAATTCATGTTTCAAGTCCGGCGAAATTACACTGGACACTAGAGTAAATTATTATTGCTACATTATTGGATACAGTGCGTGTAGGCAGTGGGCTCAGTGTACTGAGTACACGGTACTTGTAGGCACCGTAGAATCTGTTACTTTAAGGACACATAGTGGTAGTAGACAGTGGTGCCAAACAGTTTAAAGTAAATAGTTTGAGAAGTATTTTAACTTTTTGTTATTAATATTATAGTAATAACATATAGTTATTTACAAACTGGGACTGTGCATTTTGCATGCGTTGAATAGCGTGTATGTATGTCTTTTTGTGTGGATTTTATTAAACCATTTTTCCAGATATGGATGAGAACTATTTTAATATATAGTTGGCGAATGTCTAGAACTGCTAATTTCTTGAAAAGTGGCTCTGATGGATGAGAAGGGGAACATTTGAAGATGATCCTTAGTAAAAGTTTTTGAACAGTTACTAGTGGGTAGAGAATGGATGCTGTACAACCTCCCCATCCTATAATGCCGTACGTTGCTATAGATTGGAATAGAGCAAAATAAACACTTCTGATTGTGGTATGTTTTAAGGTTTTCACGGCCAAAAAGTATTTTTGTTATTGTTTTTGGTTACTCAGCTGCCCTGATGATGGACACTGTAACGCTGTCCGAAACGTTGGCTAACGAAGGAGATAGCAAAACACGGCATAACGCCCCAAAAACAATAACAAAAAAAACTTCTAATTGTATTTATATCAAGAACTGATCGAAGAGAATAAAAAATATAGCATAACTTACGGAGTCTCTTTGTTATGGAGTTAATTTGGGCCTCCCAGCGTAAATGGTTATCTATAATGACCCCTAGGTATTTTATTTCATTTGATGGTTCAAGAATTGGGCATGAACAGCTGTTAGTAGAAGATAGTGAGGGAGTGTCTAGATTTTGTGGGCAAGTGTGAATAATTAGTTTAGGAAGGTTTTCTGGGAGAGTGAATTTTCGGATTGAAAAATGTAAATATTGTGTTTTTTGAATATTAAGGGTGAGGAGGTTAGAGTCTAGCCATTTTTTAATTTTGCTCAGTCCAGAATTTGCCTTCTCGACTGTTGTTTTCCATATTTTACTTGTAAATATGATAACAGTGTCATCAGCGAAAGAAATTATATCACCTTCAATATCCAAATTTAACAAGGAGTTCATATATATGAGAAATAAAAGCGGGCCTAGAACACTTCCTTGGGGCACGCCATAGGAAATAGGTAAGCATTTACTTCTATATTCTTGATTAGATTGGATGACTGTTGTTTGCGATCTCTGTGTAAGGTAGTTTATAAACCATTTCAGGGCAGTACCTTCTATCCCAATCTGTTGGAGTTTTTTAAGAAGAATGTGGTGGGAAATAGTATCGAAGGCTTTAGACAGATCAAGAAAGACAGCAAGAGGTTTATTGCCTTTATCGAGGTTATCTGATATTAGTTTGGTGAAGGTTGCAATTGCATCAGCAGTACTACAACCTTTACGAAAACCGTATTGGTTTTTTGAAAGAATTTTATTGTCCTCGAGGAATTTGAGGAGTCTTGGTTTTACTACTTTTTCAATGATTTTGGATAAAGTGCTCAATAACGATATAGGCCTGTAGCTATTTATGGAAGATCTGTCACCTGATTTGAAAATAGGGATTATAGAGGCATGTTTAAGTGATTTTGGGAAAATTCCGGATTGGAGGCTTAAGTTTATAATATGTTTGAGAGGGTTGGCAATAAGGGTTTTTAAATGCTTAGTGAGTTTAGAAGAGATTTTATCTACTCCTGTTGAGTGGCTATTTTTTAGTGATGTGATGATTTCTATAATTTCCAATTCTGCGGTAGGAGTGAAAACAAATGGGGTATAACTCAGATGAGACAGGGATATTTTGCTTGCAAGGTCATGTTCCGAAACATTATTTCTAGTTAGAATATTATTGGAAAGGTTAGATCCGACTGAGGTGAAAAATTCATTGAAATGGTCTGCGATTTTTACGGAGTCATTACGTGTATCTGTTAGTGATCGGCCTTCAATTTTAATCTTATTGATGGGTGTAGCCGTTTGTCTAGTGTAGGAAATGTCCTTAATAATACTCCATATTTTTTCTTGTCATTTTCGGCGTTTATGATTTGTTTTTTATAGTAATCTTCTCTGGCCTTTAAAGTAATTTTTTTGCAAACATTTCTGTATTTCTTGTAAAATATGTGGGATTCATAGTCGTTGGGATTTTTTTTACAGAGTGCGTGCAGTTTATCGCGCTTACGTATAGAATGAAGAATACCTACAGTTATCCAAGGTTTGAGTTTCGTGTCATAATGTTTTCTTTTGTCTGTTGTGTTGGATGTGGCGTCGGTTAGGTGGTAATGAAGTGTTTGGACAAAAGATTCGCAGGCTAAATTAGGATCATTTTGTTTGTAAAGATTTGCGTTTTTAATTTCTTAAAGTAAACTTTAATGGGGAGGGAGGTGACACCACGTTATTTCTTGAGGTAACACCAGGTTATCCGCCCCGGATGCCACCCACGCTAGCTACGCCACTGTTCTCAGCTAATGTAAAAAAGGAAAAGATATATTCCAAAATTACCCTTTATTATATTCTTCCTTTTTCTAGGCCATTCAACCTCACAATGTAATCCTCACATCCAATACGGCATCCCCAATTGAGGATGCCGTAGTTCAACTGACTCCGGACAGCCGGGAACTGACGGAACTGTTGTGCGATATTCAGCAAAAAAAATGTCAAGAATGAGAAAAATGAAGTCTTCAACAATCTGGAGCAATTTATCGGGAGAAAAATGCATAATAAGTAGTTTACAGTTGACTCTTACAAAACCTCAACATTGTTTGCGGTGGGCTTTTCCCGAACTTTTCGATAGGCACGTCGATCAAATATTGCACAATCTACAAATTTAAATGGAAGCTATCAAAAAAATGAATACCACACAATCAAAGCTTGTTGCATTTTGTTTGCATATTCCTCGGCATCATAACACGAAGAACTCCGCCACTAAATGAGTACTTGGAAAGGGGACATCGCTGCGCCTTGAGCGAGCTTTCGGCATACACGCAGGAACTTTCATAAAGCTCCTACAGGATGCCTCCATATCGTCGTAGACAAAATTAACTTCCCGTTGCAGTAATACTAACAAATAAATTTGACGTGGTTTTAATTCGCCACAAACTCTTGATTGGTTAGGTACATTTTAATATTAACTTAAAGGTATAACGTTTCTTTTTCTTTCAAACTTTTAAAAATTTAATTTTTTTACGATAGAAGCAAATAGTAAATGAGTTTTAATTCATGCGAAAATGAATACGGGTAATCTTTCTTGTTTGGGAGGCGGGAATGGGACCGTCGCCCCGGGAACCAACTCCTCTGTCATGAGTCATTTCAAGTGGTTCTCTACGTCCCCTGACTCAGCAGGGGTGCCCTGGGTTCATCTGGTGAGGTGTTTTCAGGTCTTGACGGCGGATACGCTCGCCCACCAAATGCAGCGGGCCGGATCGTGAGGCTGGTTAAGGGAACTGGTCTCTCTCGACCCATCGTCTTGCACCGCAATGGGAGGAATGGATTCATATGTCCGTCACTACTGGACATACTGAACCCTAGGTTACTACCCACCCCATATCCTTTTTCCTTCTCAGAACTTACTCTCCCTGCAATCCTTAAAATACCCTCCACCCAGCATTCCCGTAGGCCCTGAGGGAAATTATTATCCTTGGCCTCCGGTGTGAGGTTATTGTAAAACACTCATCCACAATTTCTGTAAAATTTTTAGGTAACCGGAAATTATCAATATTTTGAACGTTATGTCTTTTTAATATTTGAATTATTAAATATACCTTTTGGCCATCCTGTACAAAGTGTAACGTGTTTCATACGCTTTCGCATACGACTCAGTGTCTAATTAGGAATACAACCAGTGCTATTGAAATTACACTCGCAGCCCAAGGATGCGAGGATTGGCGTCTGCAGCTAACCCAACCCATCCCAACCCAACCCAACTTACTAAACACCCGACTGCCGACTGCCTGGCTCGCAACAGGCCACACAAACGTATATCCTGCACACTATTCATAGTACTCCAACCAACCGCAGCCAACTTTTACAATGGGGGGCTTATGTTAACTACCACAAGTTATCATGAAAGACTTAGGTCTGTTTTAAATTAATGTTTAATTCAACTTTCTGTTATTGATGCTAAAGAACTTGTCCTGATTCGTCGGTGGTAAGCGGCGTTAAGGATCTTTATTATATACTGGTACGAGTAGTTCTGTGAATTTTAGATTTCGCTCGATTACTCCGACTTGACGGCTAGCACACAGCAACATTTACCACGCTACAACAGCTAGCAACAGATACCACGCTCAAGCGCTATGGTGGAATAAAATGGGACTACCACACGACTGACATCTTGATAGGATTGACCGGACAAGGAAAACACAGACGGCGAAATACAAAGTGGTCGAGTTTAAACAAGGCTTCGCTGCGCTTCCTCGTTCAATTATAATTTGAAAAAAATAGTTAGTCCATATAGAACCATCATAACATGAATAAATCCATTTCCATTAGATATTAAAGACATCATGTACTCCGTTAGTTGACTAAAAAATACCTTTTGTTTTTTTTTTTGTTTTTGGTATAAATCAGTAAAAATAAGAAAACCGGTGATTAGTGATGCCGATCGAGCGCTGTTATATATTTTTTAATTTTTTTATATGAATACCGCTCAAGAGTCCCAACTGCTCCCGTCTGAAGCCAGTGAGACTATGGCATCCCCAATTGGGGTATGTTGTGTGGCTGAAGGTAGTGGGGAGGGGAAGGAGATGGGGAAGAGGGAGGTGGGAAGTACCTGGCTATTCAAATCTGGTCACCAAACACGGCTTAAGCCATTTCAAGCAACGTTTCAATTCTTAATGGTGGTCTTACACCAGGGCGATACTGAGAGTATATTCCACTTTGAAACGTGCCGCAAATATACAATGTATTATTTTAAATGAATAAATTATGAAACAACACAAATTAATCAAATAAAATTTATTTGCCACGCCGCACAGTGGGGCAAGAATGCCCTAAAAACGCCCTTTATTCACAGGGACGTTTAAGGTAAAAATTTGAATGTGGAATGGAAGGTTATAAAAAAATAAAAAAATTATGTATATAATATATGTAAAATATATTACCTCTATATTATATATATTCAATTTAGTAAAATAACTATCAAAAATATTTTTAATTTTCTTTATCTCACATGTTTGAGTAGTCAATACTACCATCATCACCATCATCATCTCTACCATCATCAAGATCATCATCAGCCCGAGTACTTGGATAAATTCCACTGTAATATAATGTAATTATTGTAATGGTCTCATAGAAATCGTTGTGTCTCCATTACTATCATAGTTAGAAGTTTGATCTAAACGGTATAGAAATGAGAAAACAACACGCGTTATATTAAAATCTCGAAGTTAACCACAGAAGTATTAAAATGTACCCATATATGAAACCAAAGCTTTCGAACGCAATTTGAAAAAATTTATTAAACTTTATGAATTTTTTAATATTTTTTTTTTACATGAAACGACAAAAAAGTGAGGTGACCGTAACATTTATAATACATTTGTTTAACAAAAATGTTTTAATTTAGTTTTACTTAAGTAATTTTGGATAGAAAAAACGTAAGTAAGGTGAGCCATTTTTAAGACTTTTTAAGCTTGAATTGAAAAAAATTATGTCTTAAAAATTATATGTTTCTTTCTAAAAATAAAATTAGGAGGCTTATTTTATCACCTTTCATAAATAATTTTTTTGTTTTTGGATATATTCAGCTTACAGTTGGATATATTCAGTTACACAACTCCTTAATGTTGATCAGGATCCATTTGAAAATAATAGCAATAACTTATCTACATAAAAAACGGCTCCATGCCAACTGAGAATAAAGTTAACTCAACACCTCTTCGAAAAGTCATTAAAAGCTATGAAAAAAATAATTTCAAAATAGCCCATAACCCTAACCTAACATAACCTATTCAACCAATTTTTTATATATTTTTTTCATCACTCAATGACTTTTTCGGTGGTTCTGAATGCGTTTTATTCCAAGTTGTCCGGTCACCAAAATAAACGACGTGTACTTCATTGTATAATTACATTACTATCTGGGTTACCCGGCTTTGCTTAGGACAACATTTGAGAGTTCAGGAATAGGGTATCGGAAACAACAATGTTTCACATTGATGTTTCCGATACCCTATTCCCGAACATTCCACAATTTTTCAGAATGTTCCGGGATGTTTTGGAATGTTGTGGAATGCTCTCAAATACTTTGGCTGGGGTGCCCGGCTTCACTCAGTGAGTTGATGTGAGATTGAACTGGCGTTCGAACCCACAAAGGATCTTGTTTTATATACCCCTGCCAATGGGTAGCCCTACCCACACAAAAAAGACTTCAAATGTTTCAGAACATTCCACAATATTTTGGAGGTTCCACAATGATCTGGGATGTTCCGGGACGTTCCCAAATGTTTCAGCCTATTCCTGAACATTCCACAACATCCCAGAATGTTGTGAATGAATGTGGTGGAATGCTCAAGAATAATCTCGAATGTTCTGGACTGTTCTAGAAATTTCAAGGAGGCAATAGTCTCAGCCCTTATATCTTCAAAAGCACGCCCTTCAGGTAAAAACAGGCACCGTCTTCATAAATGAGGGATAGAGGGCTACCACACAATGTAATTCTTACGATCGTACCGGTACTTGTCTCTGATTTTTAGAGACACGCACATCGTACACTTTTTTTAATAATTTATATTGAAGATTAAGATTATCGAACCTTCTAGAACTTTTCACAACCTTCTAGACTCACCGACACACTCCGCCACTTATTTCTGAAAGCTTCTAGAACTTTCTCCTTCCATAACTTCCTTGGGCATTAGGGAAGGTTTTCCAGAATGTTCTAGAACCTTCTAGACTCACCGACGCACACCATTACTTTTTCCAGAACTTTTTAGAACTTTTTTTTTCTGGAACTTTCCGGAACCTTCTAGACCCACCGACACACTCTGCCACTCATTTCTGAAAGCTTCTAGAACTTTCACCTTCCATAACTTTCTAGAGCATTAGATAACGTCTAGAACGTTCTGGAACCTTTTAGGTTCACCGACATACTTGGTCATTCCTTCCAAAACTTTCTAGAACTTTATCGAACCTTCTCGAACTTTTCGGAACATTCAAGACTCACCGGCACACTCCGCACTCATTTCTGGAAGCTTAGAACTTTCTCCTTCCATAACTTTCCAGAGCATTAACAATCCATCCACAACGTTCTGGAATCTTCTAGACTTACCGACATACTCCGCCACTCCATTCAAAACTTTTCAGAGCTCTATTGAACCTTTCAAAACTTTTCCAAACCTTCCAGACTCTAGACTCACCTCCTAGACTCCGCCACTTTATAGAAGCTTAGAACTTTCTCCTTCCATAACTTTTCAGAGCATTGGCGAACCATCCACAACGTTCTGGAATTTTCTAGACTCACCGACATACTACGCAATTCCACCCAGAACTTTATTCAGCTTTATCAAACCTTCTAGAACTTCTGGAACCTTCTGGACTCAACGACATACGCCGATAACATAACTTATTTCTGAAAGCTTCTAGAACTTTCTCCTTCCACAATTTTCTGAAGCATTTGTAAACCAACCAGAACCTTCTAGACTCACTGACGTACTTCGCCACTGTTTCCAGAACTTTCTACAGCTTTATCGAACCTTCTAGAACTTTTCGGAACATTCTAGACTCAACGACACAGACCGCCACTTATTTCTGAAAGCTTCTAGAACTCTCTCCTTTCACAATTTTCTAAAGCATTTGCGAACGATCCAGAACCTTCTAGACTCTTCGCCAAGAAAATTACCCGTAAGAAGACGTATTCCAACACTCCTTTTAGAACTTTCTACAGCTTTACCAAACCTTCTAGAACTTTCCAGAACCTTTTAAAGTTACGGCCACATCCTGTCACTCCTTTCAGAACCGTCTACGGCTTTATCGTACCTTCTAGAACTTTCGGGAACCTTCTAGAAACACTGCCACTTTTTTCTGAAACTTCTAAAACTTTCTCTTTCAACAATTTCCTAAAGCATTCGCGGATCATCCAGAACCTTCTAGACTCACATACTCCGCCACTGCTTCCAGAACTTTCTTCAGCTTTATCGAACCTCCTAAAACTTCCGGAACCTTCTTTACTCACCGACACATTACCGCCACTTATTTCTGAAAGCTTCTAGAACTTTCTATTTCCATTACTTTCTAGAGCATAACCATAGAGTGAACCATCTAAAACGTTCTCGAAACTTTTAGACTCACCGACATAATCCACCACTCCTTCTAGAACCTTCTAGAGTTTTATGGAAGC
This sequence comes from Glyphotaelius pellucidus, assembly GCA_936435175.1. Lineage (NCBI taxonomy): Eukaryota > Metazoa > Arthropoda > Insecta > Trichoptera > Limnephilidae > Glyphotaelius > Glyphotaelius pellucidus. The sequence goes on along the minus strand of OW386538.1, from coordinate 37,207,690 downwards.
TTCTACAACTTTCCGGAAGACTGTTCTTGAAATTTGTAGAGAGCGAAAATTCCAGCCCTTATATCTTCAAAAGCACGCCCTTTAGTTAAAAACGGGACCCCTCACCCTGGAGGGGGGATTGACATCTACCACACCATACAACTCCTTTGATCGTACCGGGACTCGTTTCTGAGTTTTTGCGGGCCGCACGTTTTTTTGGACTTTCTTTTATAAAATATATATTGATTAGAGTAGTCGGTTACCCAAATAGCCACTCATAATTTTAGGTTTTTAATAAATTCCTACTTTTTATTTAATTATTTATCCCTCTCTTCCTGCAACTTGTATCTTCCTAAATATTTTAATTGAATCTCAATCGTCCGCAAAATGGAAAAAAATTGTAGAGTTAATTAAACCCATCACTGGATCCGTCCTAATTACATTTTTTTGGAACTTCAACTTCTACCTTGAGCTTCTCCGAACTAACTTGCCCACTCCGAGCGATGTCTCAAGCATTGTGATTTCTTCAAAAACTATTTACAATTAAAATATTATTTTGCCGTAAAATTCAATGACTCTAACTAGCTCGTGAAAAATGAGAAGTAATTAATAATCTTGTTTTATAAACATAAATTACGGTTTACTCTCTAATTGATAATGATAACGAAATAGAATGTAGTACAGTAAATAATTTAGAAGTTTGGATAAAAAAACAAAGCATAAATGCTTCTGATAATCTTGTTTGTATTCAATTAAATATAAGATCTATACAAAAATATTGGGATATATTGCATGTATATTTATTAAGTAGTTTGAAGCATATTGACATTCTAATGCTATGTGAAACATCTGTTCAAACTGAAAGTACGAGTATGTACAATATTTCCGGATTTAATGCATATAACTACTGCAGGACTGATAAGTCAGGAGGAGGTATTATATTGTATATAAGAAACAAATTTGAATTTAGACCAAAATCGTTCCAATCACAACATTTTGAAAATATAACAGGAAAGCTCATACTCCAGGACGAAACTAAAGTTAATATAATAGCTGTCTATAGACCTCCTAATCTCAGTAAATCTTCATTTCTGACGGAATTATCAGCACATCTTGATACATTTAATAGTAAGGAAAATATTATCTTACTCGGAGATCTAAATCTAAATTTTCTAAATGACCAAGATTATATCATAACTTCGTATGAAAACTTACTTACTAACCATTATTTCACCTAAATGCATCAATATAGTAACCAGAGAAGCTGTTTTAAATGGACAAATAACTCGCACTTGTATTGCAAAAAAATAACTGCTTGCGTCTGCGAAAATAATATTGCTGATCATTTTATCACTGGTATTAATATAAAATCTCATAAACGTCAGATAGACTTTGCAAATAAGTATATTCAAATCATCTCACAAAAGGCTATTGATAGATATATCAGAGATTATAACTGGAGTAAACTTATAGAGGAGAAGGATTGTATTCTATTATATGAAAAAATAAAATCTTTATTTAAAAATTTTTACAATAGTAGTTCAAAAACGATAGTGCGAAAACCGAAAACACGACCTTATGCAATAAATGAATGGGTAAGCAGTGAATTATTATGTAATATAAATAAAAGGGATAAACTATATAAAAAATGGAAAAGTACACCAACAAACAAAACATATGAAACAGAATACAAAAAAACACGAAACCTTGTCAATGAACTTAAAAATAATGATAAAACTAAATATTATAATAATAAATTTAAAACCTGTTTTAATGATACAAAAAAAAACCTGGGATGAGATAAATAATATTTTAGGACGTAAACCCAAAAACGATTGTGATGAAACTATAACACGATACATGTTAAAAGATAGAACTGAGGATTCTGTGTCAAATGATTTTGTGAATTACTTCTCGGATAGCATCAGCAACATGTTACATAAATGCAATCACAAAGCTTCTAATATAGTACTGGAAGAACTACCTCATAGTTTATATATACCAAGAGCAACTATAACTGATATTGAAAATATCGTTAAAAAAATGAAAAACTCTAAAAGCACAGGTATTGACAAAATAAGAATGTTTGATTTAAAAAGAAATATAAAAACTCTTGGGCCAATAATAACTCATTTAATCAATATGATAATAAAGCAAGCAAAAATTCCACAAGAATTTAAATGTAGCATCACTAGACCAATATTTAAAGGTGGAAAACACATTGAACTGGGAAATTATAGGCCAATTAGTATTCTACCAGCATTAGAAAAAATTCTTGAAAAATTTTTATCAAATAAATTAAATAATTACATTGAAAAATTCGCTATCATAGATCCAAATCAATATGGCTTCCAAAGAAAAAAAAAACACTGAAAAACTACTGCAAGATTTTTCCAATTATATAAATAATCAGTTAAATAATAAATTACATGTTATTGTTTTATTTATCGACAACTCTAAAGCTTTTGACACAATAATGAAAACTCCGAAATGAGTTTTATTAAACTCATTGGGAGTAATATATTATAAATGTTATGTAATATATTATCACTAATAAATAAATAAATAAATAAAAATAAACACTTTAAAAATGCTAAAAACTCTAGAAAAAATTGGAATAAGAGGAAATTTGTTAAATTTATTTAAAGATTATCTTACAGATAGAAAAATATGTACCAAAATAAATAATACATTTAGTAAAACAAAAAATATATCTGCAGGAGTTCCACGAGGTTCCATATTGGGACCTACACTATATATAATCTATGTAACTTTAATGAAAAAACTTTTCTCTTTTGTAAAACATTTTGTATTCGCAGATGATACGGCATTGGTCATATCACACAAAGATCTAAAAATTGCAATTGAACTCTTACAAATTGACTTTAATCAACTCTGTAAATGGTCACATGATGCAGGGCTATTAATAAATGCTAAAGTAATGCATATAAGATCACCTAATGCCAAATTTCAATTTAATCCTAATATTATTTCTCATCACTTTAATTGCATCCACAAAAATATTCAAATTAACTGTAATTGTGAAAGCTTAGAATTAGTTACTGAATATGTGTATCTTGGTGTTACGGTAGATTGTTTTTTTAAATGGGACAAACATATTAAAAAAACCTGTAAAAGACTCAGATCAATTGCTAGCAGAATGTACACATTAAATTTTTTCCTATCAATTGATACACTTAAAATAATTTATATGTCACTAGCAGAATCAATAATAAGATATGGGTTAACAATATGGGGAAATACTACTGTAACCAACCTGAAACAAGTACAAGTTGTACAAAACGCAATTGTAAAATTATTAGTTGTCCCTAACATTTTCAAACAAAGACACAATACTCCGTTGCTGTTTCAGAGTGCAAAAATTTTACCTGTGAAGGCAATACTATGGTATAAAATTATAATTCAGCATATATTTACCCCGCAGCATAAAGAGAAACTAGATCATAAATATAGCACTAGATTCACGCGTAACGACAGGTTAATAGTTCCGAAATTTAATAATAAGTACGGACAGAGAACGTTTGAATACAACATACCGAAGATATTTAATTTATTACCTGACAATATAAAGCAACATAATTCTATGAATAAGGTTAAATATATGGTGAAAAATTGGTTATTGGAAAAAGAATATTTATTTTGATGCTTATGATAAAATTTATGAAAAAATGTTTAAACTGTAGATAAAAGATGTAAATTATAACTTTAAATATATTTTTAAGTAATTATAAGCACCTGCTGTCAAGCCAATTGCAATTGGCTTAGCGGGACTGGATTGTTGATTTATAAAATAAATAAATAAATTTAAAAAAAAAAAAAATTAAAAATTAAAAACCAAGCCTGTTCGCTTTAACAAATTATCGGTTTAATGGCATCATTGGAGAGTTGCAAAATGCAAATCCAAATTTACAAAGATAATATCATCAAAAAATTTGAAACCCACCTATCAAAAAGATATTAAGACAACATCAAAATACCAAAATTTAATACCAAACGAATGCAAAGCACTTATATCTCTTTGGGAATAAAGTATTTCAACAACTTTCCGATTGAAATTAAAAAAATAAAATATATCAAGAAACTGAAGTTATACTTAACCGAATCCTATATATGTACACCTACACATATAGATGATCCAGAAGTTTCAATTGTTCCTATTACCTATATACTGACCGATTGCCTGATGTTATTCTATTTCCGTTATAATTAATGTAACTCGCTCATCACGAACTAGCTTCTTCTTTGGTGAGATTGCGATTTTAAATGTATTCTGTACCGTTATGTAATTTATATAACATCACTGTAACCACTTATACATCTACGAGAATATGAAATAAATAAATAAAAATATAAAGTTTGATGTTTTGCGGAAGTTTTCCGGATTATTTCTCAAGACTGAAATCCGAATGATACCAATTAATTTAAAATATTACCTTCTTATAACTTAATAAAAATTGGCAACACCTCTTGCTCAGAACTAATAATTTATTACGCGAAATCATGATCAAACTAATGACATCAAATTATAAACTTATTTGTGTACTTTTTATGTTTGATTTTACCATTTAACATCACACTTTCATTAGAAATTAATAATAACTCCCTAGAGATCATAGTGTATCCGTGTGTATTATAGCGTGAACACTGATTACTCCAAGTTGAGAGTAAAGCTGACGTATTGCGTAAAATTATACCTTCGTTCGAGTGTTGAAGATCGTTACTTCTATTCCTTTATCCTTGAATTCCGATGAATCAGGTAATTAGGTTCCACCTTTACTTTTCAATTGCAGGGGATCAAAAAAAATTTTTGATTTGGATTGCTTCAAACTTTAAAAACAATAATACTTTTCTCCAGTCGGACTCTCTCGACCCATCGCCTTGCATGGCAGTGAGAGGGGTGGATTCATACGTCCGTTAGTCCTAGACACATTGACCCCCAGATTCATAACCAGCCCCCATACCTTTTTCTTTCATAGAACTTACCCTTGTTCCTTTATTTAAAAAGTCCTCCGCATAGCACCCTCAAAGAGGATAAAAACCCTATGAGAAATTATTTACTTCGGTGGAGACTTCCTATGTCGTAGTGCCACATAAAGGAAAAAATTGTTTCTCCCAGCGTGTCCTTTCCCAAGCGTCACTGTTCCGCCCCTGGAGCCCTCTCGCGTCTTCTTTTCCTCCCGCCTTCCCCTTCCACCTTCCCCGTCTTCCACCCTCGTTCCCCCTTCATCTTTCCCGTCATCCACCCGCGTTTCCCCGTCCCGCGACCCCCCCCTTCCTCCGCGTGTTTGTTCCCTTCCCACCCTTCCGAATCCGCATCTTCCTCCCGGATTCCTTTCCCTCTTCCTCCTTTCCCCCTTCCTCCTTCCCTCCCTGCCGCTAAACTATATGAAACACACACATTTTTCAAACAACTCGCGCGCCTATTATATGTAATTTTTTTATGTGAATTTCATAACGCCAGAGACCACCAAAACCTTCGCTGGCAAGCGCACAACAATTCACCAAAGTATGGGAAATAATTTAACAACGCCAGACCTCACGATTTTTAAGCAAATTTAATAAAGCCAGATCCCACCAGTCTATATAGAAACCTTCGCCGGCATGAGTTCAACGAATCACCCAAGTTTTATCGCAATCGGTTGAATGGCATAATGGAAAAACAAAGAAATATTCATTTTTATATGATTACTAGCTGATTCCCGACATGGGTCGTTGCCATGTCATATTCAAAGAAATAAATTTGTTAAAAAAAATTTGCCAAATGGCATATTCAAAGAAATAAATTGTTTCTCCCTACGTCCTTTCCCGTCCCCGTTCCCCTCCCGCGTCCCTTTCCCCTCCTGCGTTCCCCTTCCACCTTCCCCGCCTTTCCTCTCCCTTCTCCCACTCCACTGTCCCGCCAACCCACTTCCCGCGCTCCATATATTCAGTCCCAGTACATTCAGTTTTCAAGCAGCTCGTGTTTTTATTGCAATTTTTTTATTAAAATTTTCATTTTTCATTACAAATTATTGCAATTCAATTAATTTTCATTACAAAGTATTACAAATATTCATTTTTGTAAATTATAAGAAAAATCAAATATTATAAGAACAATGAATCAAATTTGGTACCTACCATAGGTACCTATTTAAAATATCTATAATTCTTGATTCGATCAAAATTATTATGTTAGTATGTACTTCAAAAAAGGGTTTTGAAAATTTAATTTTAATTTAACAATCATTGTCTTGCAAAATGTCATTCTCAAATTTTTGACGGTTTTGCAAGAATTTCTGTGATGATTTAAATACTTTTCAGATGTATTATCATGTGGTTGTAATAATTCAGAAACCTTCGCGGGGGTTTAAAGAAGATATTTTGAAAGTTTCAAATATTTCCTATGCTTTATGGCAATACATTGACATATCAATAATCCCCAAGCACATTTTGAGTTTTATAAACATACAAGAAATACTATGTAAGATGTAGAGAAACAAGATAAGATAGATTTACAAATTTAAAAAGAAAAAAATGCAGTCAATTGTGAAAATCAGGTCAATGAGGCCAGACTCTCTCGAGAATGAATATGTATTTTCCTTTTGAAAGTCTCGTCACTGACGAAAATATGTCTGTAACAGAGAATTTTTTTTTCAGGAACAATATGTTCTCCACCGGGAGAACCATTGGCAGAATGATCATTCAGGCAGCAAGATAGAATAATCTATGATGACGATATCTTAGATAGGGAACATAAAGACCTACCACAGTCTTAAAAAAGTAGGTAATGGCGTACCCCTTTCTTCTGAGCTGCAGAAAGTGGAATCCGAGCATACCTTGAAAAAGTTTTTTTGATATTGCCAAAGATAGTTCTAATTATATCCGTAACGGAATTGTGTTTGAAGATCGAGTGTGAATCCAATATTCTTACGTGATGGTGATGGTGATGACTGATTACTGATGACGATGACCCAAAATTGACAAAACCTTTATATTTATCCCGTACGAAGGGTTGATAGAGGGCTGAAAGATAATTTAAAATGACAACCTCTATTTTCATCATCATAATTTGCCCCATAAACAATATAACAGCTACACGTTATAGACGTATTCACCCACTAAAGGGTTAAGGGTTTATGAATATTATCGAATAACCTTGTGATTTATATTCCAGATATGGTGGCTTTGAGGGGGGTTATTTGCTTTGGGGTAATTAGGAAAAGCGTTTGGAGGTCGCAGGCGCCGGAAGATAGAGCGGGCATGATTAAAGGTGATTAGTTCGAGGAGAAATATAGACTAAAGGTAAGTTGTTTAAAGGTCATCTAAAGGTAAACGAGTGAGCAAAAAATACAAGTTCATTTGTAACGCCTAGAACAGATTAGTTTTAAACGAAAGCGTTTGAACAGATTAGTAGTTAAAGTGTAGCTGCCACCTACCTTCATTATTACCGATCAGCATATTTTTTAAATAACAGTATGACCTAAGGTTTCACTTAACGTCGTTAGGGGATTACATAAAAGGGAACGTTCTTTGCTGCACTTTAATAACCCCTACCGTATAGATGTGTCATTTTTACTTTCTTATTTCCAGATTATTTTATCGAGTCTTGGTACAATAAGCTGAAAATCTAATTTAAAATAAAAAAAAATACTTTAAACCTCTTATCAATTATCACATCACCTTTTAACGTTAATGATATTTTTCTTGTATATAAAGTCCTTTGCCATTTAACTGCCATTTGGTTAGTAAATTCTGTTTAATATGGGAAATAGCGCAAAGAAAATTGGCGAAGTAAGCTTTGTGTGGAAAAGAGGTTACTGGGAAACTTAACAAGAACAGGCTAACATTTTTTTTAATAATAATATCTACGACAAAATGACTTTGATTATGATTTTGATTTTAAACATTCAAATTGGTTTCCAAAATAATTATAATCATCAATCGATCAATTCCGTTTATCATCTCATCAAAAAGTTTGCACTCAACCAATACAGGTCAGAGACAATCTCCCGGTATAATTCCTTTATCTTTATTTATTCACCATCGCCCGTTCAGAAGCTTTAGAGGTGCCTTCTCAGAGCTTAATCTTCAGGTGTGAATAGCTAATAATCATAATAATTCTTTCAGGAATGTTGATCCCCTTACCAGCTTACCTTGTATCTATATATATTGTATAACTTATATCTATAACCTATAAAATATACCAGTTATTTCGAAGCAGCGGTAAGATTAAATTTAAAAAGGAGTAAGTATGAGGTTGAACTTTTTTTAATGTAATTTTTTACTACGTTTCATTGTAGTACGTAACCATAGGTAGTAACAAAAACGTGAAAAGGTGGAAGGTAAAAGCTTACGTACGCCTGCACAAAACAAAAAACGTTACGTTCTTGAAAAATCAGCCGAATTCGTCATCATGATTTTTTCAAAATATCACACGACAGAAGAGATATTCTAGTACAACATAGCAAGACAAGAGGTGTGGTGCTAACGAATAAAGCTCTAGAAAATTACTTATATTTCAATTAGCTTTTAAAAAACTTAAAATTTACACAAAAGTTGTTGAGTTTTTTTTAAAATGATACACACCTGTCTTAAGGCGGAATTTACGAAAACCGAAATAATATTTCGAGGCGGGGAGGAATGAAGTAAAATCAAACGGGGAACACGCTACACGCTTGGAGAACATACTACGAAACAAAGCAGCGAACAAATCCATTAGACTAGATGGTACCCTTGAGTAAGGTTTGAACATGAATCGCTTAATAATGGGCATCTTTCAAATTATGTTTATTAAGTTGTATGTGCATGTTTTATGTTAATTTTGTGGTAAAGTTCATGATTTTATGATTGCTATCAGATTTCGATGAAATATTTGATAAATTATTCGACACAATCAACTGCACTGCAAGACGGTAGGCAGTAGCTTATGACTCGTAACCGACATATTCTTCATTGACAGATGTCAAAACAATACGGTATTCAATTACGCATCATTTTTATAATACATGATCATTATTATGTCTGAATATATTGGCATGATAAATAAAATATCGGTCATTTTCAATATTTATTATTATTTACAAAAAGTTAAAAAAAAAAAAAAAGACAGACATTCCCGGGCTACGAAACTGCGTGCATACAAGGATATTAGAGCAAATTCTTCTCAAAATAACTTTTCAAGTTTCATTTGTAAATGTCATATTTGGGATGTTTTGGATCACGGAAGAAAGTGGGTTAGAAGATTTATGGAAAACTGTGTACGGAGGTCCCACAGTGATACACGTGCTAAAAGGACTCGCTTATGCAAGAGCTGTAAGAGCCTATGTTCTTACAGGTGCTGCAATCGTCAAAATAATTTGAAATGACTCTCATGATACACTTTTTCCTCGTGAAATAAAAGAAACATTGTGAACAGCGTTAAAGTGTTGAAGCGTTTTTTATATCGTTAATCAATTAAAAAGTACTCAGTGTTTCAATTTAAAACTATAAATACCTACCTAAGCTCAAATCGGTCATCTGCAAGCACAGTGTGCTAGGCCCGACCGCCAAGCACGCCTTGCCGCCCTGCTATTGAGTCGGATTTTGACCAGTATTAAGGATAAAAGTAAGCAGTTATATATCGTTTTAAAGCTTATTAAATTTGGCAAATAGATTATTTGAAACATTTTTGCTTGGTCCCTCATATAAAAAAAAATCATCTTTAAATCAAAATTTTACGAAAAGAATTTTTTTTTTGCGACAATGTCATTATTATTTGCCAAACCGTAGTAGATAACAAAAAAAATTCAAAAACTTATTTTTAGACAGCTTTCTAAGAAGTGTAACAGTGTAATTTTTTTCAGATGTATATTAAAGTTTAAGAGATATAATGGATTTTGTAGAACTCTAAAATTGCAAAGTTTGGCAGGGGACAGGGGGGGGAAGCAAGCGGGGGAGGGGAGTTTTTGGAAAATACTCCTTGTAAGATGTACTATCCACCTGCAAAAATTCAGCTTTCAGCTCCACCCCTCGAATTGGACCGAATCTGCCAAAAAACTAGGAAGTTACAAAAATATCTAAGCAATTCCACCTAAAAATCGAACCGAAACTTTAAAAATCTACTACCAAAACATCCGCGGACTACAATCAAATCTCGATGGCCTACGAGCAGCTCTACCTTCTCATCATCATGACATTATTATACTTGAGACGTTAAATTAACGACTTAACATTTTTATTCAAAATATTTAACTCTAATTTTGACTGTTTTGAACTCCTGCAACTCTTTAACTTACGAACACCCACAGTAACAACACGAAAAAATACAATATACAGCAGCACTCATAAGCGTAACTACATTGCCCACTCTCCGGTACAACGACTTCACAAATAGCTGTATTCTTCTGTTTTTGTTTCTGTGTTTGTATGACTTTTATCTATTTTATCTTGTAATTTTATTTTTATTATTTTCTATGTTTCAAAGTATCTGTCAAATTAAAATTACACCACAAATCATGTAAAAGTAATCTGGGCGTTAAATAAATAAATAAAATAAATGTCCTTTCAAATGCAAAACACGGGTTAAAACCCCAAAAACAAATATCGAAAATATATTCCATAGTTTACATTAAAAACCTGCGGCAGCAATGTGAACTAACACGTTTCAATATGAAATAGCATAATTTGTTTGTTATTCAAACAAGATAGTTTTAATAATTGCTGCAAGGTTCGCTAGATTCATACTGGGAGATTTATGGTGAGGATCGTTTCGTGTTTTTATGAAACTTTTTCCCTACTGTTCTCAATAATTATCTCGTTCAATTAATAAAATACTAATAATATCTATCCATACCTAATAAACAAGAAGTTTCACTTCTGTCGCGCGTGGACTCCATGTACGCGCTTTTTTTTATTTTTTTCAGTTTCAACAATTTTTTCGTTAATCTTATATTTAATTTTTAGGAGTGTGTCGATTTCTTTTTGTTGGTTTGCAACCTATTTTACAATTTTGTTACTTCTATTATAACTTTGTAACTCATTTTATTTTAACATAATTTATAAGATATACCATTATTACAATTAAAAAACTGTATAATTAGAAATTTAATTAAAAGCTCAGTAATGCGTAAATAAATACATAAACAAAACTAGGAATATGATTCTGGTGAAGGCGCACCCTAAGACATTATACGCCGCTGATTTCTATACCCAATAGTACCCTTTACACACAGAGTTCGGAGCGGGACGTGCCCCGCGCCACTTCAGGCCGCCGCACAGAAAAGTAAATACCGAAAGTAAGATAACGGTTTACAGCGCAGTTCACTGTGAAACTTTACTGCGCGGCGGCCTGAAGTGGCGCGAGGCACGTCCCGCTCCGAACTCTTTGTGTAAAGGGTACTATTGTTGTAGACGTGGCCGGTCGGCCGCTATTAGTAAAAAAGTCAACCTGGTTCTGAAACAATACACAATAACATAACGACGTTCCTTTAGTTTGACCTCTTTTCTGATGTGCCAACACATTTACGTATTTATTTTTGAAAACATTTGACGTCCTCTCACTCTGAAATCATCTCGTATACTGACGAGAAAAAACTCATGTCGCGGTTTTTATAATACCGTGATGCGAGTGACAATATCGTTATATTGAAAAACAGTTTTAATTTATTTATGCATTGTTTTAATGCTTTTTAAAATAATTTTATTCAACAGACATTTAGAAAACATTGATGTGATGATAATGTATATTTTTATAATTCTCCTGTATTTGGAATTAAATGATGTAATTGAACTTTAAGCTATTTTTAGAGGTTGTGTAAATATTTTTTTACGCATTTGTTTTAAAGATTTTAACATATTTTATTTTTCCTCCATTTAGAAGAATAATTTTTTTATTCAAAACATAATATTATTTTCTAATAAACAGTATAGAAATCTTCTAAAAACTGCATCAAAAACCGCGTTTTTGCTGCGTTTGCGGTAATATACCCTTAAGAAATGTTAGGAATGTTAAAATAATACATCCGTCGTACAATAATTTACATGAATATTTTAAAAAATACTGAATAAAATGAAAAATCATGTTTGTAGGAAGGTAGGTGTTATATTTCTTGGTTAAAATATTATCATCGAAGAAGAAGATAACACTTATAATTTAAATGAAAATATGAAAGAAAACAAGACACAGAAAAATAGAAAAAGACAATGGTCGCAACTGGGACTCGAACTCAGACCTCTCGTCTAACCGGGACGTGCGCGTTATCCAATTTCGCTATTGCCGCCTTCTGTCAAACCGTCATATTTGTCAATCTCATATTTCAACTATGGAAAAAATATATATAAATATAATATGGAAAAAAAAAGAACTAGTTGAAGATAATATTGTTGATACCAGAGTTTGCGAGGCAATGAGAACCCAGGCTGTCTCTCAGTGGTATTTTGATGGGCATTTTTCACATTGGCCGATTGCCACTCAAACTTCCACTTATCTTCTGGGGTGAGAGGTGATCGGAGGAGCCTTTCTCATTCTGTCCAGAAGGGTTTCCGGGACTTCAAGCGGCCGGGTGAGAGACGACATCATCGTGCAAACGTATTGCGCTTTTTTGCAGCGCCTTCTTTACTCCCTTAGTGTAGCACTGTAGTGGAGGCCACAACCGAGTTGAATCAAATCAATTGCTCTTGCCAACCACTTCCTACAACTAAATACCTGTATTTAGTAGGCAGTTAGTCAGAATTAAGTTTTAAGACCGTCTTTTTCTGGTTATCAACATGGTTTGGTTTTATTCAATTTATTTATAATTTAATTAAGGCTGTTTGACATTTCTGTGATAAAACTGAATAATATAGTAATACATTATTATACTTTCATGAAGAAGTTAAGACCGATATCCAATGAAAGCTTGCTGGAAAAAAATAAAACCTTATAGATTTAATTAAATGCTGCAATTACATTAATTAATTAAAAATACAATTTATTTAGCAAACGCCTATTTAGCTAAACGGTAATCGTTTCAAATCAATTCCCTTTTGTGATGGATAGGATGCATGACATTTTTCACATTAATACGTTACGTTTATTGAGTAACCAATTTTTTTCGATACATTTATGATTTTTTATAGCAGAAAGAAAATATGAACTTAAAAAAACTCTCAAAAAATAAATCCCGACAAATTTAAACTTAAACGTGTTCAGGTATAAATACCTATTTGATTTTTTTATTTTTTATTTACAGTTTTACTAATAACAAAACGCTTTAACGTTCGTTAAACGGCACATCCGTTGATCGTCCGATGAACGGCATTTTTACATCATTACTAATAACAATATCACGTTTTTATGATTATTTTGTTGGTTGCATTAGATTTCGCTAGATCTGCGCAGGCGCCGCGGCCAACTAGTTTTATATTTTTGCGGGAAAAATTCATTTGGTGACACGTTGAATTTTACACGCAGAATCAAATGTTTTTGAACAGAATTTTAGTTGTAATGATCAATGCACCATTATATTTGTATGATTGAAATAATTTCTATTATTTTCATTATTTATGTCAGTTTCAGTGCTCTCATAATGTCTCTGTTATCATTTTAATTTTGTTTACCTAAAATATAAGTTATTTCGGATAAATTGTTTTTTTATCCGCTTAAGTTAATAAAACTTCCGTAAGGCTTGTGCGTGTGTAAATAAATACCAAATTCGAGTTATCAGCGTTTACATTGTTCAAAAATGAGTTCAAAATGGCCATTTTTTCAGTTACTCTCTTGAATTCAATTGTTAGAATTTTTTGGTAATTTTTAATTGTATCAACGATAAAAAAAGTTAAGTGACAGTTTTCTTTCAAATTCATTATAAAGAATTACTGTGTTTTTTAATTTTCGATTTTCTCAAATTTTTCGACGTTTTGATAGAATATGTTAACGGTAATTAACGGTTTTTCAACTTTTTTCATGTTGAAAGCTTAAAATCTTGCAGTTTGAAACGCTAAAGTATATCAAGTACAAAAGTCTAAAAGTCTAATTTAATCTAGTTTCAAAAATGGTATTTCTTTTATGACAACTTCAAAAATCAGAAATATACATACAAGAAATTTAAAATACTTTGGAAAAATTCAGAAATTCATTCAGAAATTATCAATACAACAACCATATACAACAGATAAACTACCCCCTCAGGCTGTGTAAGCAGTGTATATATCTTCCCATGAAATTTTTATTGTCATTTTTTTGTATCCACGGTCGTTTATCAATTGAATAATATTTTTACGATTTTTTTTACTAAGGCAGTTAATGTTTATAATAATAATTTGATAATTTGTTGAGCGCCGTTTATTGTGAAAAATCACTTCAAGGGCGCTGTACAATTTATTAAGAATTCTCAGGCTCTAACTAATTTTACTAGTAACAAATAAACGCAGAAAACATACTTACCTGGCAGGTCACTTCCGATAAGCACACTTTATTTAGAAAGTTTGTGCTTGGAGAAAATACGGCTTTGCACGCGGAGGACATTATATTAAAATACTGGAATTGCATGGTTTTACATTTGCTACCCCCATCACAATTAGTATTACATTTATGAAAAGATTAGTGGCAAAAAAAGAGTTGATATTTATTTTTAAGGACAGGAAAATTTAGGACTCTTTAGTAATATAGAAATTTTTATGAAATGACCTTTAAAAACGCTTACAAATAAATTGTTTTTTCTTACATTTTTACAAATTAGTTATTTACAATTTCGCGGGCAGTGAAGGTGAAGGTGAAAGGTTTTGAGTTTATGGAGATGACTGTCTGAAAATGAGAGTTTTTAGTTAAGCTCTAATACTATAAAATATTGTAAACTTTTACAAAAACTTGTAAATACGAGCTATAACTGTTTGCCAGATTTTTATATCACGCTTAGGGCCGTCTGTTTCAACGCTCGCTAGAGTAAAAGTAAAACAAAAAGCAGTTACTAAAGTTAAATTTCACCAAAATGCGTTTTTCAATCAATTTGTCTGCTTGTTTTACGTTACTTTTAACTTTTGTATTTACTTTCCGAAAACCGATAGTTACTCTAGAGTTACTCCGCCATATTGGCATATTTGACAGTTCTGTCCGAGGGAAGCTACGAAATTGCGCGCTTCAACATTTAATCAGTAATCATGATAAATATTGTAAAAGACGATGATAGTGACGATGAATTCCTCATTCAATATGTCTTGCAGCGAAAACCAAAAACATTTCGACCCCGCGTCAATAATATGGTAATTTGGGACGATCCCGAAGTTTTGGCGCGGTAAAGGATGTCGAAAAATCTTTTCAAATTTTTTACGCATCAAATACAAGGACACATTACAACTACTGGAAGGTAAATTCGCCACCAACTCATTCAACTTCGAGATTTCTTTGGCCGAGAAATTGCTGGTCTTGACTCTGTAATAATAAAATGTAATCTTATTAACAGAACGTATATTAAAGCCATGTCATTAAACAAGTAAAACAGCATAGTTCATAGTACAGCATAGTACTTCTTTACATATTCTGCCATATTTATAGTTGAATTAACGAAGAACGGGAAACAAAATGCGGCCGGATGTTTTGACAGTTCCTCTGATATTCAAATTTAGTTTATGAAGGCACCAAAAAATAATGCGGTGCGTTTTTTCACGTAATTCCGGGGAATATTCTGCTTTTTAGACTGGCCATATTGACAACTATAACTTTAGCGAAAATACACTTGAAACAGCGCGCGGTCCAATTTAACATCCTCGTTACTTTAAAAGACAGTTAAAATTTAACTTTAGGACGCGATTTAACTTTCTGTTGAAACAGACTTGCTACTCAACTTGCAACCTCTACTCGGCATCTTTAGTATCATGATTATCTCATTATTTCCAAAAAGTTTTAAAAAATTGCATTAGCCACGGTCTTACAATTTTTATAACATATCTTTGTAATGATCCCCTGATGAAACCGTCCTCATCAAATATTGTCAACATTATTATCCATACTAATAGTATAAATGCGAAACTGCTCGAGTTTGTTTGTAACGCTTTCACGCATAAAATAATTATACGTTTTTAAAAATTCTTTCACCAATAGAAAGCTAAATTATATGCGAGGACTATAGGATGTAAATAATGGTAAGCTCTGGTGTTATGAAATTATAAATATTATTTATGGCGTTATAAATATTATATTTGTTATAGTTATTAAATATGAAATTATAGTTATTATATTTATTATACGTTTTCTGTCGCTAACAAAAGCGAGTTATTGCTAATGTCAGAAAACAAATCGTGGCGATGGAAACGATGTTGATATATTTGTGGGCTCTATGCTGGTAGGTACTCAGCCCTCTACCTACTGGTCGGCTGCTGCTCCAGAAAATTCAATAATTAGAATATGTTTTGTTTTTTTTGGACAAGCTTATGTTTTGGAATAAATGTCAGATGAGAGTTCCTACATTAAAAATATAATTCGTAACTATTATGAAGATTGTATAATAAATAGTGTTATTTTTTAATATATTTACAAACTTCCACATATTTAAATAAAAACAAATCTCCGAAATGTTTGTAAGCGCATAAATTCCGAACGATTGCACCAAATTGGATAATTCTTTTTTTCTTTGAGCTCTATCATTATGAAATTAAGGCGGCACGCGAGCTGTTTGAAAACTGAATGTACCGAAAATGAATGTATGGAATGCGGGAGGGGGTGGGGGAGGGGTGGAGGGGGAGGGGGGATATATCCCCTAATACCATGCGAGTGAAGCCGAGGGGAACAGCTAGTACATTAACAAATATGTTAAGTTCCTAGCTGGATGTCTTTTATTTAATTCTACCTCTCCCTAACCATCACCTTGCTGGAAAAGAATTCTAAATTTGGAACAATTGCAAGAAAGATAGTTGTTTAATTTAAATTAGCTAAGGCTCACACCTCTCCAGACATTTCGATTTGTTGGTTTGTTTAAAGTCAATTAATTAACAAATGAAATTATCAATAGATGTCAGGAGACGCAAACTCTCTTCAGACAAGACCGATATAAAAGGCCTGTGTTTAGGTTTTTTCCTTCTCTTTTTCACCATCCTAACTTCTTAACAAGTAACAGTAAAATCCTTGGTCTGTCTTGGGTAGTTTGGGTCTCCGAAATTATTCACAATGTAATTGGGAATAAAGCAAAAATAAAATGTCACGAGTCCTTTGAAAGTTTCCTGAAGCGGCCTTATTATTTTATGAAGTTCCTTCTTCCAAAACAAAACATATGATCCTACGAGTCGGATAATTTAACGCGAGTGATTAAATTAGTAAAGAAGAACCAGCACTGAAAAAAGGAACAGCCAACATGCAGTTTCCAGCATCCAGCAAGCAGCAGAGGCCATCAGCGATAAAAAAGGGCAAGTGACCAATCCATATCCATACTATCTACCTTACCATTAAAATCCTTAAAAGCAAAAAAAATCAATGACATCAATATTGTGCATTACTCAAAAAAAAAATTGTTGCAAGCCGGTATGACAAAATTATTGACAAAATTATTGATTATTGACAAAAACTACAGCAATGTTTTTAAATTTCGAGATTTATAAAGTTTGTTTGAAATTTTTATTTTAAATTAGCCGCGAAGTCAATAAAGCAGTTTTTGTTGGAAATGCTCTATGGGCGATTGAATAAAAATCAACGGGATTCATCTATGATTAACGACGTTGGTAAATTATTATTATTGTTATTGTTGTCTCGTGACAGTTCGTGAAGTAAATAACTAAAATTTGGGAAGTTATCAGTGTGAATATTATATGATTAATAGTGATTAAACGGTGATTGCGATAAAATAATTGGATAACTCTGTAAATTGTAAGTACACATCTGATTAATCAAAATGGATTTAAAAACGCTGATCGCTCAACGGGGCGTTTGTAAAGGCAAGATAACAAGGTTCAGAGAATTTTTAAACAAAGATTCACTGACGCAAAGCGAACTAGAATTGCGTATAAAGCGTTTCGAACCTTTGCTAGATAATTTTGAAGAAATTCAAGATAGAATAGAGGCATTATCTCCAGACGATGTTGAAGGCGACCGAGCGAGCTTTGAAAATGATTATTTTTGTATATTGGCCAGCGCAAAAGAGAGGTTAGCTAAAAAGGATTCTGCAATCACGGCGAATAACAATATTAAATTACCGATAATTGAATTACCGAAATTTAAAGGGGATTACTGCGAATGGATGCAGTTCCGGGATGCGTTCATATCTTTAGTAGACAGCAATCATAACCTGGATGCCGTTCAAAAATTTTATTATCTGCGGTCTTGTCTGAAAGGGGAAGCGTTTAAACTCATAACAGCGTTACCGATATACGCGGATAACTACGTTACGGCTTGGGAGATGCTTACGGATAGATACGAAAACTCAAAAATAATTATAAATAATCATGTAAACGCATTGTTTAAATTACCGGACGTAAAGGCAGAAAATCACGTCGCAATAAGGAATCTATTGGACGAGGCGCAATTACATTTAAAATCACTAAATAACTTAAATATAGCTACGAAAAATTGGGATGTAATATTAATTTATTTGTTATCAGGCAAATTAGATTCAAATACAAGGGCTCATTGGGAACAATACCCAACAAAGAATAATTTACCTACCTACGAAGAATTTATTAGTTGTTTGTATACAAGGGCCCAAGTACTAGAAGCCTCGGCAAATAACGAAAAAAGAATTAATCCGGGAAAAACGAATCCGCATAATTATAAAAAGGAAGTTTTGGTGTCGTTGTCCGCACAAAAATTAAAATGTTTACATTGCAACGATAATCATAAAATTTATTATTGCCGCAAATTTTTAGAATTAAAACCGAAAGAACGAATTGATAAAATACACAAATTAGGCGCTTGTTTAAAATGTTTAAACCCCGGTCATAAATTGAAGGATTGCAGGTCTAAATTCAATTGCCGTAAATGCGATGGTGAAAATCATAATACTTTACTTCATGTTAAGAAGGAGGAGGAATCAAAACACGAAAGGGCATCAACATCTTCCGCGAAGGAAGCGCCTTTAGTATCAAATCATGCCGCGAAGGTAGAACAAAATTTCGTGTTATTGTCAACTGCCATCATCAACATAAAGGATGATGCAGGAAACTCAATTCAAGCAAGAGCTCTATTAGATTCTGGAGCTCAAACGAATTTCATAAGTAAGGCATTCGTCAAGAAATTAAATTCAAAAACGAAAAAAGTCAACATTCCTGTCACGGGAATCCACAATAAAATTTTAAATATAAGATCTAAAGTGGGATTAAATATAACTTCAGGCTACTCTGAGTACGAAAAGAAGATAGAATGCCTGATTATACCTGAGGTGACCAGTAATCTGCCCCAAATTTCCTTTCAGAGAAAAGAAGCGGAGATCCCCAGCGGTCTCCAATTAGCAGATCCAAACTTCAACATTACCAGCCCGATAGATCTACTACTAGGAGCGGAGGTATTTTGGGAAGTCTTGCATAACGATCGAATGAGGATTGGAGATGCGGGACTCACGCTGCAAAGGACCGAGCTAGGATGGCTTGTATCCGGGCCTATCTCCACTCCGAAACCAAAAAGGCCAGTAAATTCCTGTCATTTATCTTTAAATTTATTGCATAAGCAATTAGAAAACTTTTGGAAAATAGAGGAACTAGCTCCTGTAAAACATAGAAGCCACGAAGAAAGAGCATGTGAAGAGAGCTTCTTACACACGCACAAAAGAGATGAGAAAGGGCGTTTTGCGGTAAGATTACCGCTGCGGCCTAATATTAATCAAATGGGTGAAACCCTAAAGGTGGCTGAAAAAAGATTCTATAATATGGAGAAGAAATTCCTTGCCAATCAAGACCTGATGCTAGATTATAAAAAATTCATGAAAGAGTATCAGGAATTGGGGCACATGACGCTGTGCGAAGCACCACCAAAAGATAAAATTTGTTATTATTTGCCACACCATGCAGTGATGAAGGAGTCTAGCACGACAACCAAAACCAGGGTCGTGTTTGACGGATCAGCCAAGTCATCAACCGGTATATCATTAAACGACGCCCTCATGGTAGGGCCAGTTTTACAAAAGGATTTATGTGCACAACTGTTATTTTTCAGAAAGCACCAGTATGCATTAACCGCCGACATCGAGAAGATGTATCGTCAAATATTGGTGCAACCTGAGGATAGAGATTTGCAGCGCATAGTCTGGAGGGACTCTCCGGAGGAAGAAATCCGACACTACCAACTCAATACTGTCACCTACGGTTTGGGACCATCATCCTTTCTGGCTACCAGATGCTTGGAGCAGTTAGGAACGGAAAATCAGGAAGCATACAGAAAGGTCAGTCAAATCCTAAAATACAATTTTTATATGGATGATTTGATAACTGGCGACGAAAATGAGGCAGATTGTCTCACTATTAAGCATCAGTTAAGCAGCATTTTGGCATCTGCTGGGATGAATTTACGAAAATGGCGATCGAATCTACCCTCTATAGGTTCGAAATCAGAGAATGATGCAGATATGATTATTACTGATAACCCCAAGGAAAAGAAAATTTTAGGGTTGTCATGGAATAACCAGCAAGACTATTTTCAGTACATTGTAGAGCCCTTAGAAGCGTGCGTTAAAAGCAAACGCCAAATGCTATCATGTATCGCCTCTACCTTTGACCCATTGGGACTGATAGGCCCAATAACTTTAGTCGCAAAACTGATAATGCAAGGTTTGTGGCAAACTAAAATTCAGTGGGACGAGGATGTTCCATCTGAGCAGATGAATGCATGGAATTCGTATATAAATGAATTACCTATTTTGAACAAGTTAAAAATACCGAGAAAAATAATTTGCAAACATCAAGTTAAACTGCATCTGCATGGATTTTGTGACTCGTCAGAAAAGGCCTATGCAGCTTGTATATATATAGTGTCTACTGATGAATCAGGAAACACAACTTCTAATTTAGTCACATCAAAATCAAGGGTGGCACCGTTGAAAAGCATATCACTACCAAAGCTGGAGCTTTGTGGTGCTGTTTTACTCACAAAATTAGTAAACTATGTCAAGATAGCTATGAACTTAAATGAAATAGATACAACCTACTGGTGCGATTCCATGATAACGATTTTCTGGATTCGTGGACAACCAGCCAGGTGGAACACATTTGTGGCCAATAGGGTGGCTGAAATCCAGGAATCCAGTCAACCCGCACAATGGAAGCACGTAAGATCGGAGGATAATGCGGCGGACGTTTTATCCAGAGGCACCACAGTCTCGCAACTACTTAAATCTGACATTTGGTGGCATGGGCCCACCTGGTTGACTTCAGGCGATTACCCGATTACTTGCAGTGAAGTTACGCCGTTGGATTTGCCAGAAGAAAGATTGAAACTAACGTTAATTTCAGCAGTAAAACAGGATTGGGAAATATTTTCCAGATACTCTTGCTTAACCAAATTGCAAAGGGTGACAGCTTATATTTTAAGATTTATTTTTAATTGCAGAAATCCTTTGTCAAGACGTGACGGAGCGTTAACTGTTTACGAATTGGAGAATTCACTTCACATTTTAATATCTCGCGCACAATGTTTTGCATTCCCGGAGGAGACGAGGGCATTGCAAACCGGGGTAAATGTGAGAAATTGTAGTAGATTAAAGTCATTAAATCCTTATTTGTTTAAGGATTTAATCCGGGTGGGGGGTAGGTTGTCCAACGGAAAAATGATATCGGAAAGTCAACAACACCCCATAGTACTACCTTCACATCATAAACTAAGTGAACTTATTGTCAGGCACTACCATTACTCATATTTACATGCAGGAACGCAGGCATTGTTAGCGTTAATAAGAATGAAATACTGGCCAATTATGGGTAAAAACTTAATTAAAAAGGTTCTGAAATACTGTATTGTATGTTTTAGGTGTAACCCGAAAACAGAGCAACAGCTGATGGCGGACTTACCGACCGAAAGAATAACGGAAGGTCGCCCGTTTCAATTATCCGGCGTGGACTACTGCGGACCCATTATGATTAAATCAGGTGTCAGCCGTAAGACTCACAGCGTAAAATCTTATATATGTCTATTTATATGTATGGTAACCAAAGCTATACATCTAGAAGTAGTAATGTCTTTAAGCACTGATAGCTTCCTAAATGCGTTTAAGCGTTTCATCTCGCGAAGAGGGAAACCCAGTAAAATGTTTTCAGATAACGCCACGAACTTTCGGGGCGCGAATAACGAATTGAGGGAAATCTATGAATTTTTGAAGAATTCAAATGAAAAAATCGATAAATACTTAGCCAATTTATCCATTCGGTGGCATTTTATACCCGCAAGGGCTCCGCACTTTGGGGGACTGTGGGAAGCAGGGGTCAAATCAGTAAAATACCACTTGAAGAGGGTGGCAAATGCTTCATTACTAACATATGAGGAATTCAGCACTGTGTTATGTCAAATTGAATCATGCTTGAACTCCCGTCCTCTCTGTCCGCTGTCCAATGACCCCCAAGACCTAAATCCTCTGACTCCTGGTCACTTTCTCATTGGAACGAGTTTAGCAGCGATCCCGGAGCAGAATTTGCAGAATGTGGCAGTCAATAGATTGAATCATTACCAAAAATTAAATCAACTAATACAGTCGTTTTGGTCGAGGTGGCGCAAGGAGTACTTAGCTGAGCTGCAGACCCGGACGAAATGGACTGGCAACCACCAAAGGCAGCTGCAACCAGGCCAAATGGTCATTTTGAAGGAAGATAATGAGCCTCCTTGCTTTTGGAGGCTAGGACGAGTGCACGCTGTACACCCGGGACCCGATGGAAGAGTACGAGTAGCTACCATCATCACAGGACAGGGAACGGTTCAGAGGGCAATATCAAAACTATGCCTACTGCCAATTGAGGACAACAAATGCGGAGACCATCTACCCGAGATGGACCAAGGAATATAAGAAGCAACCCGGCAGCGCCTGTGCACAGTGCGGCGCCCACAAGCAAAGGAAAATAAATGGATGGAGCTGGGTGTTTGTTTTTATAATCAGACTTTAATGATAAATTCGCTTTTGTGAATAAAAGTGAAAGGCAATAATAAATTCGCTTGTGTAAATAAAAGTGAAAAACAATGATAAATTCGCTTGTAGAAAAGTGGAAAATACAATTAAAATAAAAAAAGTGCAAATAAATAAAGATGGTGGAGGTCGTGACCTCTTGTGAAAACTCATATGAAAATTAAAGGTCATAATCTAGCCAAAGGAAAATGAATGAACACTGCAAGTGCCCATTTAAATGTATATAATAAAATTAGCTGTCCTGGAAGGAAGACCTGGTCCAATCCGCATGGCATTGTGTTTGTCCTAAAATTAAATGTTTAATAATTGTAGAACTTATTGATTTTAATGTTAATCGTTAACTTAATCTTTAGCTTTAATGTTTAACTGGAGCATGTAAAATATGAAATGGTTAGTTAATTTAATCTGGTGTGAAGCAGTTAAAGTTGTTTGAGTTATCTTTAGTAGTATAAGTGAGATATTTTAATTATTATATTCTATTTGTGTAAAAAAAAACTCTGGCCTTTACCGTTTTTTGGGCGGGAATATGTTTAATTTAAATTAGCTAAGGCTCACACCTCTCCAGACATTTCGATTTGTTGGTTTGTTTAAAGTCAATTAATTAACAAATGAAATTATCAATAGATGTCAGGAGACGCAAACTCTCTTCAGACAAGACCGATATAAAAGGCCTGTGTTTAGGTTTTTTCCTTCTCTTTTTCACCATCCTAACTTCTTAACAAGTAACAGTAAAATCCTTGGTCTGTCTTGGGTAGTTTGGGTCTCCGGAATTATTCACAATGTAATTGGGAATAAAGCAAAATAAAATGTCACGAGTCCTTTGAAAGTTTCCTGAAGCGGCCTTATTATTTTATGAAGTTCCTTCTTCCAAAACAAAACAATAGTTGAAATTCGAGTGCTTTGTTTTGAAAACAGAATAATATTTGGAACTATATTGGAAGCAAGTTGCTAGTGTTTTTCGTGTACACAGCCAGGTACTTCCCATTCTTGCTCTTCCTCATCTCCTTCCCTTCCCCACTACCTTCAGCCTCACAACATACCCCAATTGGGGATGCCATAGTCTCACTGGTTCCATACGGGAGCAGTTGGGACTCTT
This sequence comes from Glyphotaelius pellucidus, assembly GCA_936435175.1. Taxonomy (NCBI): domain Eukaryota; kingdom Metazoa; phylum Arthropoda; class Insecta; order Trichoptera; family Limnephilidae; genus Glyphotaelius; species Glyphotaelius pellucidus. The sequence goes on along the minus strand of OW386538.1, from coordinate 37,183,579 downwards.
GTGCGGTATTCATATAAAAAAAATAGTAAAAGTGTTACAAGTTCGACTTATATTGAAAAAAAGGACACCAAAAGATTGAATACTGTTTGGCAAAAAAGGCTTACTTAGTTAAATGGAACGGTGTGATACCGATTGTTTCTTGAAGCATCGTGATGAACAGCGTGGCAGCAGCAATCATCTCATTCCCAAAAAGTAATAGCTTTTTCCAGTGCAAGAGTGGCATTGTCAATGTTGTCTCCAATACAAAAGCTGGTGGATCTGAAAATGTTTTCCGATTTTAAAAGAATGTGGAAATTAGCAGACGGATTCGTCGGTCGTCAACCAAGAGGGTGGCCACTGCTCTGGGCTGTTGAACAAAGAATAGATGTTGCTTTAATTTGAACTCTCAGGTTCGGGGTTAGGGTTCGGTGATGCGATGGCAGGTTTGGCAACTGTAGTGACCAATTAAATTCCAGGGTTTTCAATATGACCAATATACAATGGTAAATCATTTGAGTTAGTGCCACACACCGAAATCATAGATATAATATAATATCTAAAAGGAACCAAGTACTTTGTTACAAAACCTTTATTATTTTATACACCGTACGATAACAAGATTTTAAAGAATTTTCATCAAAAATGAATCAACTTAAAAAGCAAAATCTTCTCATACAGTTTCAGCACATAATAATATAATAGTCCACAACGCCGGAAAGTCGGCATGTCTGCGCCTGGCGCTAACTTGAGAGGCACCGCTTTTTAATCTTGATTGATATCTTAATTGGCTTGTGATTGATTGCCTTTCTTATTAGACTGTTAAAATTAGGTTTTGTTTGTACTGGCTCGACGGGTCCCAATTCTCGATAGCGCCAACGGCTTTCCTCCAAAAATAAAGGCGATTAAATACGGCTTTAAGCTTTTAATACATCCGTTTTATTTTAATTCCGCTGTTGAATCAAATTCGTGAAAGATGATATGGTTATCAATTATTTTCAAGTTATTTTTTATTTTTTTTTAGTTTTCAATTCAAAAATGAAAATAAATATTAAACTTTTCAAAGACCCTCAATCAATTTTAGATTGATATCTCCGAAATAAAATAGCTGAACGTGTTTAAAAAAATCGAAACAATGTTTTTTTTTAATTATCGCAATTCCTGACCATTTTGAGTAAAAAAAGAAGATATGCAAGAAAAGGGGGTAAGTAATTACATAATACATGGTAATAATACATTTTAATATACTACGAGGAATTTATAGTCTACTGGCTAGTTTGTAATAAGTATTTGGGAAGCGGGTATGGGTACCGCCGCCCCGGGAACCATTTATTGCATAACCAACACCTCTGCCATAGGTAACCCCAAGTGTTTCGCCACTTTGGTGACTTAGCAGGGGCGCCCGGGTTCACGGGGTGAGATTTGACTGGGTCTTGGTGACGGATGTGTTTGCCCACATAGTGCGTAGCAGGCAGGATCAGGAGAGACTGGTTGAGGGAGACCTTTTGAACTCTCAAACCGGACTCTCTCGATCCATCACCTTGCACCGCAATGGGAGGGATGGATTCATACATCCATCATTCCTGGACACGTTGAGCCCCAGATTCCTACCCACCCCCTCATACCTTATTCCTTACCAGAATTTCTCCTCTCCTTCCCTTCCATAAAACAACCCTCCACCTAGCATCCCCAAAGATGAGACGTACGTACGACACTGTAATTATCACTAAAGGGAAATCTTGGGACGAAACAATGAGTAACGCAAATGTAAATATAAACATGCTCAAAACATGGTTCGACCTAAATTGTCTCTCACTAAATACCGAGAAAACATATTTTGTACCATTCTCTTTAAAAGAAAAAAATATCGAAAACAATATTACTATTAAAATCCATTCATCACAATGTGAAAATAGAAAAGAATGCAAAAATTCAAATTGTTTACGAATAACATGCAAAAATAGTATAAAGTATCTGGGTGTCATAGTAGATAGACACTTAAAATGGAACGAACAAGTCCAAAATACAGTAACCAAAGTAAGAAAAGTTATTTACATATTCATTAGATTGATTTCTCTCTTGCCCAATCTATTCTACAATACGGTGTAATCGGATGCGGGGGGGAGGACTTTCAAAACTAACCTCTTACCTGTCGAAAGGGTACAGAGGTTGATTCTAAAAGTCATCCTACGAAAACCATCTACATATCCAACAACTCAACTATTTAACTCTTTTAAGGTTCTCAGTCTAAATAAAATCTTCGAAAAGAACTCATTGTTACAGATTAACAAAGATCATTTCAATACAACAACAACAATCACAAGCGTAAGTAACCGTCCACGATCACGTTACAATTTAGAAATCCCAAAATATTAAACAAGTGCTTCTCAACACCATTATGCTTACCAAGGTATACATTTTTTCAATGCCCTCTCGTATAAAATCAAATCTGAAAAAATTATAAAGTTTTTAAATCCCAAATCAAACAACAACTTGACCAACCCAACACTAATTGTAAGTTTTAATCTCATAGAACGAATGTTTATTTATCTTATGATTACATAAGTAGAAATTGATAAAGTGCAAAGTATAAAATGTTCTTCTAGATGCAATTAATTTCTGCTATCACTATAAAGTAACAAACAAAAAAAAAAACAAAAAATTTTTTTTTAGAACATATCCTCTAAAAATATGATATCAGATTTCGAACTAAACTTGTATTTATTTGTATGTACCCAAATTGTAACAACTTATTATGATGTACCTACTTTACAATATTTTCAGCTCTTTCATTTCAAATATCAATGATTTTAAATTAACTCTATTTACTTGCGCACTTGAAGTGAAGTGACACAAAACTGCGCTTTACAAATGTAATGTTATTATTATTATTATTATATTATCACCTACCTAATAATCAAATGCAATAATAATATTTTTATTTCTGCTACATATCTATACCTGTTTATCTATATTGTACGTCTATTTTTAATTACTGTTATTCTATTTTTGTTCATTATGTAGACCGGTTATCATGTATACAAGTTTATTTATTTTTTCTTTCTAATTTAATTACTTCTTTAATTACTTAATTTCTGTACCTATTTTACAATGGCACTACTCCAAAATTCAAACATGAGAAATTCTTTCTCTATTGAGTTGGGTAGCTTGTTAACAAGAAATTAATGTATTGTAATTAGTTTTAAGAGCCATATTGTTTTTCTTTAAATCTGTTATATGTATGTATTTTAAATAAAAAAATAAAAATTTGGTGACTGAGCAGGGGTGCCCGAGTTCATAGGGTGAGATTTTAGAATTTTTAACGGCGGATGCGTCTGCCCACCTACTGTGTGAGGTCCGGATTTGGAAAGATTGATTGAGGGAGACCTTTTTACTTCTCCTGCACGACTTTATCGCAGTGGGCTACCTACCCCTCATGCCTTTTTCTTTCCCAGATATCTCTCCTTCATTTCCTTAAATAAACCTCCCACACGGCAACCTTAAAGATGATATACGCCCTGAAGGAAATTATTTTTCTCAGAGCCCCCTGTGCGGAGCTTATTAAAAAAAACATTAAAAAAATATAAAACGGGAGTCAGTTTATATTCAGCAATGTTTATGATTATGAAGAACATTTTGAGCAAACGTTATATATTTATGTGTTATTATATTATATTATGCATAAAAGGTACAACAAGTAAGAAACCAAAAGCAAAAAATTACGGGATTATGTTATTATTCTAATAAATTGAAAAGAAGTGAAGATCATTTGAACAAAACAGATTTTTTTGGGATATTTTTGTTTCTAAAGCGCGTTTATGTTTAGTTAAATTCTTAATATTACTGACAGCTAAGGGAAGTTTATTCAAAATTACAAGTTACACGATAAAGCGGTAACGGTAGATGGTTCGGTTTGATCTAGAAAGTTCGATTAGATGATTATTAACATTTAAGTAGATCTGCTGACCTCTTTTTTTTACATTAACTCCACACAGGAGGCTCTGAGGAAAATAATTTCCCTCAGGGCCTATGTCATCTGGGATGCTGTGTGGAGGTCTTTTTGAGGAGAGGAAGGAATGAACATTGGTCTTGAAGAGACCCATGTTGTAGGAGGGAGGAAACACAGATGCCGGCAAATCGTTCCATAGCCGAGCTGTTGAACTCAAGAACGAGTCGAAAAAACGACCCGTTCTCATGTGACAAATGTCAACCGTGTACATATGTTGAGCGCGCGTTTGGCGTGTCTGCCGACTACTCACCGGTGCCGAAGGGATCAATGACGCTAGTTCCTCAGAGCTTCTTCCATTGAAATACCGGTAGAACATGGATAGCATTCCCACCCAACGCCTGTGCTCTAAAGATTGCAATCCTTTCGTTAAGATAGAGTCGAGGGTATTTTTCAAGTATTTTGGAGCTCCAGACCAGAGGTGGCTGCCAAATTCAACCATGGGGCGCACTTGCGATTTGTACAGGGTTAGCAGTTGTGTACTATTAAAGTATCTGCGGGACCTGTACAGTGCGCCCAGTTTTTGAGAAGCTAACTTTACTCTGGCTTCGATAGAGCCCCCATACCTGAGATGGTCACTTATAGTTACACCAAGCATATCAATGGAAGGTCTGTTCGGAAGATTGCTTCCGTTGAAGGACACTAGATTTTCATTTCGATCCCTTTTAGACGTAATCAGACATGCCCTCCGAGCCGTTGGAGTTTGTGTGCCCTTTAGGGGCTTGTCAAACGAAAAGCTGTCATGGACGGTACTGTCATCCGCGTAACAATGAATTGGTGCACATGACAAAAGGTCGTTGATGTGCAACAAAAACAAAGTTGGGGACAGGACCGATCCATGTGGGACGCCAGCATTTATTGGATGTGAGGAAGAGGCGAAACCATCAGCAACCGTCTGAATTGACCTCCCCCTCAAAAAGTGGGCAATCCACGTACACAGGGATACGGGAAGTCCGTAAGATGGCAGTTTGTTGACAAGTCCTATATAGGCAGCCGGCGTCAAAGTGGGATAAAAAATAGTAAATTTTACGTCATCGAGTATACGAATGAAAGCAACGAATAACTGTAGTCTAGATCATCCCATTGAAGAATTTCTTGGTCTGCCGACCAGCAGCCTGGCAGGTTTTTGTGTACGATTTTTTAAAGTATTTTTACCATTTTAAAATTATTTTCAATATCTTCATTATTATTTTTATTTCATTATGGTTTTAAAAACTTAGAATGCCATATTTTAAAAATATAAGTGATAATGATAAAAATAAAATAAAATTGATAGTTTCGAGTGTACTCAACGGTCGGCGAGCCTTTCAACGCCAAATAACTTACAAAACCTGCCGCGGTGCCCTTCACCGCTGTCGCGTGCCCATTTTATTAAACAAATTTATAATAATAAGAGTCATTTTAAGATTGCCTAATAGTTCATAGTGGTTGCAGGTTCAAAAAACTACCGCAGCATCGCCGTAGGAGCTGCGTTCGTCCGGAAAACGACGGAAATCTCCAAAAGTATCTTAAATATTTATTTAACCGGGTAGGTACCGGCTTACGCATCGGTTCCTTTCCTTTAGATATCAAATAAAAAAATAATGATTTGAAATCACTCGGGATGGTCGCACTTTTTGCCAAAATGCATTATTTCAGGTATGTAGACTTTTGTAGTTATGAAGGAAATTAGTACTAAATAAATCGGAACGTTTTTGAAGTAAGATGGGTCCAAATACAATGCTAAACACTTTTCTTTTATGATTGTGTGAGTAAAAATTCGATTTCTTTGGACAATATTAAATAATAAAAAACATTATGGGTGTATGGTTACCTACAAGCATTCTTTGAAAGAATATTTTTTCTGTAATTTTTTTACTGCAATAAAATTGTTCGAGTTATTTTATGCTCAATAATAAAATAATTGTATAGCGCAGTTTTGTGAAAAATGACAATGCGGGCGCTGTACAATATTGAGTTTCCATCAGGAATACACATTTTGAGAGAGTAAAATATTGAATAAAATATGCTTATTTCCTAGACAAGGTAGGTACTTAAATACCTAGGGACTTTTTTCTTTTGAAAATAAAAAAAAACATGATATCAAATAAACAGAAACAAACAAAGATGGTCGTATTTTTTTGCCAAAGTCGATAGGTACCTATCATTTCAAAACCAAATTTCAAAATTAAAAAATTAGGATCCGTAATATTTATTCAAAAAATATGTAGGTACTCATGTGCACCTGCCCTGATTTATTTTTTATATGAACGATTTTGCATAAAAAATTATTATTTGTTAAATAATTTTGAAAAATACATTTTTATGGCGCCGTTTTTGTGAAAAATGACAAAAAGGGTGACGTACAATATTGAAAATCTACCAGGATCACATGATGTATCACTATAGAGTTCAAGTGGGGTGGGTCGCGAACTCACATTTCAAACTTTTGTCAACAAACCGGACCTCTCAGCGGTTTCGGTTGTTGTTTTACGACAAACGGCATTACGGCCGAAAAATCGATCCTGGCTAAAATGTTTTTGAAAAATATTATAGTCTAGATATCTCCTCAACTTATTCGACCGTCATTACATACGCATCGCATGTGAAATATTTCAGGGCAAGCTAAACAAAATCAGATTTTTCCACGAAAAACACGTGCTTAAAAATTCCTCGAGAAGTGTGAATGTTGCTGGCCAGGTTAATTTAAATGGTTTTCATTCCTGGGTAGGTACTTATTTGACGACGACGTACTTCATTGAAAAAATTTGAAAAGAAATGCGTAGGTACTTTCACGAATAGGTAGCTTCACAATAAATTAGGTTTTAATGCAATACTAAGGTAAAGTTGTTCCAATAAAGTTGAATAATTCAACAATGTTTTTAAAGCTAATTTTCACGTTCTGTGTAAGTTCTATTCGGGTTCTGATGTTTTATCGTTATAGGCCAGTCGCATCATAAAACTGAAATAATTACAGAACTTTAATAGAATTTGAACAGAACTTTCACAGAAGGCTAAAATTAACTCGAGTAGAACATATTTTCAACACAAAATTGTAGAAAATATGTACAGGGAGACATCTAGCGGTGAAGAATGTAAGTACTGATTATTTACATAAGAATAATTGACACAAATTTATTCTATTTTTATTTTATGGCGAGGAATTTGACATTTCGGTACATTGCGCGGTCGAAAATATCGTCAAAAATACGCATTCTGGCGGAGATGTTTTTTAATAAATCTTAAGTAGAGAGTTATTACAAGCAGTTAAAACCGTGACATGGTTCGCTTTCCATTCAAAATGTTACACAAGAGTGCATTTCACAATGACATGTTTTGACACTTTACGTAAAAAGCATTTTCCTCTAAAATATCTTTTGGCTTTCTAGCCAGTATAAAACCTAATTTTCTTACAAATAAATTCAGGTTGGGTAAATTTTCTCCAATATTGCAACACCGAAAATGAAAATTTTTCCATAACCCTCTTGAACTTACGATATCACCCCATAATACGTTTTTGTATGAAGATTTTTTTTTAAAGATGGCGGATTTCAATTTTTACGGCTTGGTACGGTTAAAATTCAAGCGGGATTAGTCCAAGTTTGTGAGTTGGTCTTGCATGTGTAAAAAATATAAATACAGAATATTGTAAAACTGCAAATTATGAACTAGGTAGGTACCCGATAAATGGATTTAACTGATAAATTGGGCTCCAATATAGCTTAACATTAGGATTCGTATTATTTATAAAAATAAATACTTCTGCGAACTTTTTTTCATTGAAGTGATTATTTGACAAAAAATTCTGGATATACATTTAAATGGCGCCGTTTTTTTTAATTACTGTAAGGAAACTTAGTACCTACTCGCGCACTATGAAATAATATTTTCTCTGTAATTTTTTTACTGGAATAAAAATAACTTTAAGTTTCTAAAAACTTCTGAATAACACATTTTTATAGCGCCGTTTTTTGAAAAAATACTACAAGGGCCCCAAGTACCTACCCATGCACTCATGTGTAGGTACCTACCCTGATTTATTTTTTATATCAACGATTTTGCATTAAAATTATTATTTGAGAAATAATTTTGAAAAATACATTTTAATGGCGCCGTTTTTGTGAAAAATGACAAAAAGGGTGACGAATAATATTGAAAATCTACCAGGAGCACATAATACGCAGGAGTAAAATATTACAGACAATACATTTATTTACTAGACCAGGGAGGCAATTCTTTCATTGACAAAAATGATGAATTTAAATAAAAAGAAACATCCAAAGACGGGAGTTTTGAAGTGATACTTCTATAGCACTGCTGTGATTTGCATTTCGGATGAAACGGAAATGACGATTACTCCACCTGCGACAATGGTCCATTTTTTTTTTGCCAAATGGTGTAGGTACCTCTTGAATACTGTAGGGGTTCATAAATTTTAAATTAAATTTCAATGTGAATATCGCACAAGAGTCCCAACTACTGCCGTCTGGAGTCAGTGAGACTACGGCATCCCCAGTTGTGCTTAGCTTAAGTTTCTAAAATATTCTTAATAATACATTTTTATAGCGCCGATTTTATTAAATTAGTGCAAGGGCAAAAATTTTTTTTTTTATCCAAAATGCAAATTTTTTTTTTCCAAAATTAAAAAGTTTCCGAAATTAAAATTTTTTTTTTTCGAAATTCTTAAATTTTTTAAATCCAAAAAATTTTTTTTTCAAAATTAAAAATTTTTTAAAATTCAAAAATTTCCAAAATCCAAAATTTTTTTTTTCGAAAATTCGAAAATTTCCTAAATCCAATTTTTTTTTCCAAAATTCAAAAATTTCCAAAATCAAATTTTTTTTTTCCAAAATAAAAAAAAATCCAAAATTCAAAAAAAAATTGTTTTTAAATTACACCTTACAGTACCCGAGATGAGTATCAAATTACGCGTCTCGATCTACACAATCTGAAGGGCTGAATGAAAAAAATAAGCGATAAACTCCTAGGACCATTTTTTGAGATAAAGCTCTAATGGTTTTTTTTAATTTAAATTAAATGAAATACTGAACGCCCTGAGTCGGGCGGCAGGATTAATTCAGTGCTGAATTGAGCGGTAAGCTCCTAGGCCGTTTTAAAAGTATCGGCGACCAAAGTGGCACTGTGGTAAGAGTCTTTTCAACAGTAAACTATACGTTTCGGGTAACAAATTACGCGTATCGACCTGGACAACCCAAATGGCGCATTGAAAATTTAAGCAGGAAGCTACTTGGCCTCCTTTTGCGAGAAAAGGCCCGTACTGAACGCCTTGAACCGGGCGACCGAAGCAGCCCGAGAGCGGATGTACGAAATTGGGCTGTCAACTGCCTCGGCCCTTTGTAGGCGCACACTCCTCGCTTTATCAAACATCGTTTTTTTCTTCACATATTTTATTCAACACACACTCCTCGCTTCATCCGCGTTCACACGTCAAATCGCGTAGTGTTTAACCCCTTGGTTGCCTCTGCAACAGGCAAAGCAAGTTAATATAGTATTGCACAGTTTTTTCGATTGCCAATTTGGGGAGGCCTGCAGGCGAAAAACGACCGTGCCTCCCCTCAATTTCGCCCACCTCGAGGTTCATTTTTGCTCGAGGTCAACTTTAAAATCGCGCCTGGCACGCGAAAACGACCTCTCCGCTCCTCGAGTTTCGCACACCTCGAGGTTCACACTCGCTCAAAACCCCGCGTGGAGAGAATAAATGGGGAAAAATTGAAAACGCCGTTTTTTCACGCCACTGTGGACCTACGCGCGTTGAATTTCAGAATACTCGAAGGGTCTCTCTTGCAGGCCAAATTTGACACTAGCAGATGTTTTTTTTCAAGTTCAATCGGGATCGGGAAACATATTTATTTTCATATATATATTTGCCAAAACTTTACCAGAGACATCTAGCGGTGCGGAATATAAGTACGGATCGTTCACACAAGACAAAATCAAATGTCTATCGAACACGGCTGTAGTTCTATTTCAATCCGTTCGGATCGGCAGGTTCGTCTGTATCGAAAGAAATTTGCTCAATTCACGAAAAAAGATCTCCGTATCGAGTGTTGCTAGACGCTCGGTTTTGGAATGCCTATTTTAGGAAAGTAGTTTTTTAATTTAAGTACGGGTTCACAATGTCGCTGACTAAAATTGTTATCTGCCAATAAATAGTGTGGATACGTTAAAATAAAATAATTATTTCGTATAAATTTAATAAGATACCTAAATTAACTGCTTTAAATATACCTACACTAGCTAGAAAAAATATTATTAAAATTGTGAGAGGACTTCTTTAATCTCATTTCTTTGATGTGAATTTGTTTTTTCTTTTGTTATTTTTTTCATCATTTATACTTTCATATTATTTTTTGGAATATAATATATATATTAAGCTTGACAACAGCAAAAAAATACATGAAAACTTATTTATTTGTAGGGTGTTTTGATTGTTATTTTTTCAAAAACACATTTTTTCCTACTTTTCACAGGCATATTATTAAATGTCGTTCTTAATAAAGCATCAAAGTTAATTTATAAGTGCTTTCTTACATTCTCAATAAAAAGATTACGAAAAACATTCATTTATTTATTCAACATTACTTTTTTTTTAAGCCAGAAACATGTTTTTATGAGACATGGTATCACTTACATGTCTCATAAAAAAACTCACATGTCAAATTTTTGCCAACAAACCGGACCTCTCAGCGGTTTCGGTTGTTGTTTTACGACAAACGGCATTACGGCCGAAAAATCGATCCTGGCTACAATGTTTTTGAAAAATATTATAGTCTAGATGTCTCCTCAACTTATTCGACTATCATTACATATGCATTGCATGTGAAATATTTCAGGGCAAGCTAAACAAAATCAGATTTTTCCACGAAAAACACGTGCTTAGAAATTCCTCGAGAAGTGTGAATGTTGCTGGCCAAGTTAATTTAAATGTTTTTCATTCCTGGGTAGGTACTTATTTGACGACGACTACTTCATTGAAAAAATTTGAAAAGAAATGCGTAGGTACTTTCGCGAATAGGTAGCTTCACAATAAATTAGGTTTTAATGCAATACTAAGGTAAAATTGTTTCAATAAAGTTGAATAATTCAACAATGTTTTTAAAGTTAATTTTCACGTTCTGTGTAAGTTCTATTCGAGTTCTGTTGTTTTATCGTTATAGGCCAGTCGCATCATAAAACTGAAATAATTACAGAACTTAAATAGAATTTGAACAGAACTTTCACAGAAGGCTAAAATTAACTCGATTAGTACATATTTTCTACACAAAATTGTAGAAAATATGTACAGGGAGACATCTAGCGGTGAAGAATGTAAGTACTGATTATTTACATAAGAATATTTGCGAGGGGGACTGTAATTTGACATTTCGGTACATTGCGCGGTCGAAGATGTCGTCAAAAATACGCATTCTGGCGGAGATGTTTTTTAATTAATCTTAAGTAGAGAGTTAAAACCGTGACATGGTTCGCTTTCCATTCAAAATGTTACACAAGAGTGCATTTCACAATGACATGTTTTGACACTTAACGTAAAAAGCATTTTCCTCTAAAATATCTTTTGGCTTTCTAGCCAGTGTAAAACCTAATTTTCTTACAAATAAATTCAGGTTGGGTAAATTTTCTCCAATATTGCAACACCGAAAATGAAAATTTTTCCATAACCCTCTTGAACTTACGAAATCACCCCATAATACGTTTTTGTATGAAGTTTTTTTTTTAAAGATGGCGGATTTCAATTTTTACGGCTTGGTGCGGTTAAAATTCAAGCGGGATTAGTCCAAGTTTGTGAGTTGGTCTTGCATGTGTAAAAAATATAAATACAGAATATTGTAAAACTGCAAATTATGAACTAGGTAGGTACCCGATAAACGGATTTAACTGATAAATTGGGCTCCAATATAGCTTAACATTAGGATTCGTATTATTTATAAAAATAAATACTTATGCGAACTTTTTTTCATTGAAGTGATTATTTGACAAAAAATTCTGAATAAACATTTAAATGGCGCCGTTTTTTTTAATTACTGTAAGGAAACTTAGTACGTACTCGCGCACTATGAAATAATATTTTCTCTGTAATTTTTTTACTGGAATAAAAATAACTTTAAGTTTCTAAAAAAATCTGAATAACACATTTTTATAGCGCCGTTTTTTGAAAAAATACTACAAGTACCTACCCTGCACTCATGTGTAGGTACCTACCCTGATTTATTTTTTATATGAACGATTTTGCATTAAAATTATTATTTGAGAAATAATTTTGAAAAATACATTTTAATGGCGCCGTTTTTGTGAAAAATGACAAAACGGGTGACGAACAATATTGAAAATCTACCAGGAGCACATAATACGCAGGAGTAAAATATTACAGACAATACATTTATTTACTAGACCAGGGAGGCAATTCTTTCATTGACAAAAATGATGAATTTAAATAAAAAGAAACACCAAAATACGGGAGTTTTGAAGTGATACTTCTATAGCACTGCTGTGATTTGCATTTCGGATGAAACGGAAATGACGATTACTCCACCTGCGACAATGGTCCAATTTTTTTGCCAAATGGTGTACGTACCTTTTGAATACTGTAGGGGTTCATAAATTTTAAATTAAATTTCAATGTGAATATCGCACAAGAGTCCCAACTACTGCCGTCTGGAGTCAGTGAGACTACGGCATCCCCAGTTGTGCTTAGCTTAAGTTTCTAAAATATTCTGAATAATACATTTTTATAGCGCCGATTTTTTTAAATTAGTGCAAGGGCAAAATTTTTTTTTTTATATCCAAAATCCAATTTTTTTTTGTCAAAATTAAAAAATTTCCAAAATTAAAATTTTTTTTTTTCAAAATTCTGAATATTATTAAAATCCAAAAAAATTTTTTTTTCATTATTAAAAAATTTCCAAAATCCAAATAAATTTTTTTTTAAAATTCAAAAATTTCCAAAATTCTAAAATTTCCAAAATCCAAAAATTTTTTTTTCCAAAATAAAAAAAATTCCAAAATTCAAAAAAAAATTGATTTCAAATTACACCTTACAGTACCCGAGATGGGTATCAAATTACGCGTCTCAATCTACACAATCCGAAGGGCTGAGTGAAAAAAATAAGCGATAAACTCCTAGGACCATTTTTCGAGATAAAGCTCTAATGGTTTTTTCTAATTTAAATTAAATGAAATACTGAACGCCCTGAGTCGGGCGGCTGGATTGGTTCAGTACTGAATTGAGCGGTAAGCTCCTGGGCCGTTTTAAAAGTGTCGGCGACTAAAGTGGCACTGTGGTAGGAGTCTTTTTAACAGTAAACTATACGTGTCGGGTAACACATTATGCGTATCGACCAGCACAACCCAAATGGCGCAGTGAAAATTTGAGCAGGAAGCTACTTGGCCTCCTTTTGCGAGAAAAGGCCCGTACTGAACGCCTTGAACCAGGCGACCGAAGCAGCCCGAGAGCGGACGTACGAAATTGGGCTGTCAACTGCCTGTGCCCTTTGTAGGCGCACATTCCTTGCTTTATCCACATTCAAACACATTCCACATTCAAACATCGTTTTTTCTTCACCTATTTTATTTTACACACACTCTCTTCGCTTCATCCGCGTTCACACGTCAAATCGCGTAGTGTTTAACCCCTTGGTTGCCTCTGCAACAGGCAAAGCTAGTACTTACCTATTGCATAATGTTATTCTATTTCTGTCATAATGTCAAGCACAAGAACTAGCTTCTTCTTTGGTGAGACTGCAATTTTAAAGAATTTCTGAACCAACATGTAATTTATATTAACCCACTGTAAACTTATATATCTATATTAAATAAAAAAATAAAAATAAAATAAAAAATATGATTATATGTGGACACTATCATACCAAGAATATAAAAGCCTAATTGATGAACCTTTATGTGTATATAATGAAAGCAAAAATTGCATTGATCATAACTTTAGTAAACTAATAAAAAAAACTCAAGCCATTATTTATACTACCACACTGAAAGACCATTACACAATAACTCTATTTATTACAAATAAAATATACTTCAGCCAAATAAATAAAATCACTCAATAACGAAGTCTGAAACTAATTGGGAAAATGTCAAAAGGGAGTTAACAATGAATGACTGGAAAAGCCTTCTGGAAAAAGATGATTCTGATACTGCTTGGAGTTATTTTATAGAAATTATACAGGATACTATTCTATCAAACACCAAAACCACAGAAAAAAGTATCTCATAAAAAAATACACGTTAAACCTTGGATCAGTCAGAATTATACAAACTCAATCAGAAAAAAAGACAAACTGCACAGAAAAGTAAAAAAATAGCCCTTCTGATGTCCATACCCTTCGATTGTACAAAATATATCGTAATATATGTAAAAATGTAAAACGTTAAGCTAGAGAAACATTCCATAAAAACAAAATTGACGAATGTATTAATGATTCCCGCAAACTCTGACAGTGGCTGTTCAGATCTAAACACCAAACACGGCTAAAGCCATTTTAGGCAACTTTTCATTTCTGAAAAAAAAAAGGTTGAGGCTCTGGTGATGTCAGTTATATCGGTGTGTATCAGGTGGATTCCTGCTGCGGCAGCAACTTTTTTCACAATTTTTAAAGGTTGTTCGTGGTTTTGTAGTGGAATTTCTGCTATTTCTTAAATTTTGGTACGGTTTTCATCTCAGATAGTCTGATTTCAAGTTTTTAACTATCGTATTTTTTTTCCGTTAGGTCTTTTTTAATATTTTCAAAATCAGTTTGAATCGATAGATTTAAATTATTTAAAACCTCAATTTTTTTTAGTATCTCATCGTATTGATCACTTATAAAATCATTGATGTTGATGTTTCTGAAATTTGTAAATTTATTTTGGTAAATTTATCTCTTTTCAGGGTTTTAAATTTTTTGTCAACGTTTTCAATAATTTTATATATTTTAATTTTATCATCGGAAATTATTGGAGCTTTGCTAAGTGGGCTAGACAGAAAAAAATAATATTTTTCATATAATACCGACTTATCGCTGGTACGATTTTATCAAATATTTTGAAATGATTTGAACAATTTGTTTTAATAACATTTTGTGGGAAATGAAACCGTTTTCCAATTTTTTTTTTATATGAATACCGCACAAGAGTCCCAACTGCTCCCGTCTGGAGCCAGTGAGACTATGGCATCCCAAATTAGGGTATGTTGTGAGGCTGAAGGTAGTGGGGAGGGGAAGGAGATAGGGAAGAGGAAGGTAGGAGTACCTGGCTATTCAGATCTGGTCACCCAACACGGCTTAAGCCATTTCAAGCAACATTTCAATTCTGAACGGTGGTCTTATACCAGGGCGATACTGAAAGTATCTTCCACTCTGGAACATGCCGCAAATATAAGGTAAAACACCACACTTCTGACCATGCTCCAATTTCTGACATATGTAACACAAATTACAATTTTACCAACTGAAGTAACATTCCTACGTATATTGATATTAGCGCATCGAGAAAGTTGTTCTCCTCTCCCTCTAACCAATGTCTAGTCAAAGAACTATTTGACACCCATTTTTACCAAAATTTTATTTAGTATGTGATTTTGGTGATTTTGTGAAGTCGCACACTTTTTCACCTTTTTCGGCGAGTAAACCAAATTTTTCAAAATGTGATGACACAGTTCACCAATGTTTTATGTATAATTTTTTTATGGTTTTCAATAGAGTATTGACCATATTTATACATTTAAAACGGAAAAAAATATATTTCAATGGATTTATGACAGTTTTTGAGCGATCAGAAATAGGTACCTGTTTTAATAGGGTTACCATATTTCTGACATGTATATCAGAAAATGATACGCCTCCAAAAAATCATGTTCATATTTCTGACCAGTATGTCAGAAATTGATACTTATCATATTTTGGGGGTTTTTGATCCTGACATGAGAAGAACGGTTGCGCGACCTCTTTTATAATAAATTATATTTTGGATTTGAGGCCAAAATACCCATTGAAATCGAAAAATTAAAAAAATGCATGAGAAATATCTATTGCCGATAGTGTAATTTTTTTTTTTGTACGTTTTAATATAAATACAGGCCATTTGAAACAGTTTTCTAATGATTTTTACAGACATGTTTTGCAAGTTTATGAGCACAAGGGAGTACAAGGCATTATTTGATATTTGGAAAAGGATGACCGCAACTGTACACAACTTTTCGGGGAATTTAGATGTATCTAATATATCATCGGAAATGAATTCTGATAGTATGAAGAGTATAGAGTAGAGACCCTCAGTGGATTGCTGATATGAATGACGAAACTATTTTGAAAATCCCTATTGTTTTTGAAGACAGTGAAAATAATATGGAAATACTACATGAGAAACAAAAATCATCGAAAATCAATCTTGTCAGCAGGATGATGAAGACAATGCCCTCACTCCATTTAAAAATAGTTTTTTTCTGGCCTGTTATTAATCAACCTTCCACTTCTTTTACTAAACGCCAAACGACAAAAATACCAACAGTATACTGGTGAGTGGTTCAAATTTCATAAACGAAAACAACAGGCCAAATAATAAAAAAGGATTTGTTTCCTACGTCAATTGATTTATAAATTGGAAACTACGTTATATTTTTATATAAGGGTGCGTATTTTCCCGGACAAATAAGTGAAGTAAAGAACAGAAAAAAAGTCACAAATAAATTCTATGTCATTATGTGGAATAAATTTTTGGAAATGGCCAAAGAGAGAAGATCAAATGTGGTACAATATCGAGAATGTTATCGAAATAATTGAAGATCCTAAGTATATCTAGAATCAATCTAGGACAGTATGAGGTACTTGAATTGAAGAAATATGAAAAAATAAACTAACAATTTTTGGTTTTGCAGATGATAACTTTGTGATGGAACTCTAATAAATAATACAGTGTTCAATGCCTACTTGGTATAAACTTCCTAAATTCAAAGTACCTATACATTATTTTTTTTTCTTTATTTGTTATTGTACCTATTTTAATTTAGATGTAATGCCTGAAGAAGGCAAGATAAGGTTAAGTTTTTTGTTGACGTAAAATAACAGACAAAATAAAGTAAGCGATTTTTTATACCAAATAACAATGTTTTTATTAATTTTCATCCCTGTATAATTTTTTTTTTAATTTTTATGTTTTAGAATTAATAAAGTTTCTCCAAAATACCGATTTTTGTTTTAAATATTGTCCACATAGCTTCGCATTTTATTTTTTTATTTTTTATTTTTATTTATTTCATTTTTATTTAGTAAAATATTAACACATTTATGTACATTATTTATAAAATGTTTTGACTGTCCAACTAGGATGATTACCGTTTTAGGACAGTCAAATTAGGTATTTTGCAGGTATGTTCATGTATATCGGATACTGGATTCACATTGATTTTGGTATGTCAGAAATACGAACAGCCATGCCAATCAATAGGAACATATTGATTTTGCTATGTCAGAAATAGGTATTTTGTTAGCATGTTACATATTAAATGATTTTAAATATTTAACTGTAATAAATTTACCAAAAAGTGAGATTTCGTTTCGAAAAGCGAAATTTTGAATGTTTCCAAAAATTCAAAATTTCGTTTCAAATAATACAAGGATGATTTTAGAAAAAAATATTGAAATTCATGAAAAAAAAGTAATAGCTTAAGGTGTCAAAAATTGGGTGTTTTACCTTACTATACATTATTTTTAATGAATAAATTGTGAAATAACACAAATTAATCAAATAAAATTTATTTGCCACGCCGGTATTCGGTCCCGCAACCTTCAGAATGCGAGTCAAGAGCCTTACCGCTGAACTACGCCGGCCGTCGTTTAACTCCAGCCATTGAACCACAAGTTTTGCTACGAAGATCATGTGGGATCAAAGTTCTTAACGAAGGTGTTGAACCAGGGTGAGTTGATAAACATAACAAATACTAAACGCACCCTCTCTAAATATAAACTAAATAAAATACCCGTGAATACGCTGTGCCCAGGGAACCGCCAGATGGCGTTTCCGTGTAAATTCGGGATGAATTGTTAATAATATTGTGACAAAACAACAACACGTGCGCAAAGGAATATCTTTTCCCAGCTTTTAAAAAATGTACGCTATTAAATTTCAGTTGTCTAAACAGCTGACTTATTTTCACAATGTCACTTATATATTACTGCGTTTTTATCTATGGTCTTATAAATTTTATTACGACTAACATAAAATATTTTATATTTCCATCGCTAAAGTGAATTGATATCTGTCTACCCACTTTGTATTATAAGTATGAAATTCTTTTGTTGACATTTATTTTTAATGATTAATAACACAAAATTGTTAAATATTTGGTTAACAACACCCTTTTACATTTTAGATTATCACGGAACTTATTTGCTTTATAAATAAAATTGTTTTTAATCAATTAAAAAACATAAGTAATATATCGCGGTTTGCTTTACTTTGTAACCTGTTATGGAATTATCTCCGCAAATTGAAAAGGTGTGCAATTTTTTTGTTAAAGCTTAAAAGTAAGGTCTTGTGTTATTAATTATTTTTTTATGAACATCAATCAAAACCCTATATCTCCATGCTTGTAAAGTATTCATTAAATAAGCCAAAACTGTTCACATTAAGACTCTCATAATGTGCATACACTGTATAAAATTGCTGAAGCAAAACATAATCATTAATTAAATAGATTAAATGTTCAGCATCTGCGTACCTCACGAGTTCAGAGAGTTCAGAGCACAAGAGTTCGATCTGTCTAATTAATTTTCTAAGAATGCTGCACTGAGCGTTATTATTATTGAAGTTTCCATCATGGTGATTGTTTCCTTTCGTGTTTATTTGTGCAGCCGTACAAATCCTCGATTCATTCGCATAAAAGCTGCTTCTCAAGCTTTTCAAAGAGGATTGTTATAAAGCAATAAGCGGATGAGCAAACATAATGACACAAGAACTAAAGAGGGATTGATGCATCTATATTATCTAAATCTTAAAGCTTTGCTGCAATTGATATTTGTACAAAGTGGATTTTTATTGTGTACGCAGTTAGTAAAATAAAAAAATGTTTATTACTTCATAAAATAAACTTTTACACAAAAACCACTATAAAGCGTATTTTTTAACTTGAAAATTATGAATACATATTATATTAAAAATATTTTATGGCTTGGATTATTTGTGACATTTCTCTCGATTAATTTTTTTTTCTTTCATATAAAATTATTTGTTGCGGCGATGCGTTCTGTAATTGCTATGGACTGTAATTGCGATTCAAATGATCTATTTTATTATGCTTAAAATTTGACTTACCAAACTGCTTCGTGCTTTCCATTCACTATGGTATTCACCGGGAAGGTGTGCGTTAGTAGAAGAGATTTTAGGAAAGGATTGGTGATATTTGCTTTTTGAACGCGGAATGGCAAGCGAGACTTCAATGCGCATTAACGGCGGTGTTCGCGGTTTTTGCGATTTTGTATGCGACGTATGTATATCCGTAGCGGAATTAAATTCAACTCACGAATTATTGCGGTATATATTATGGACTTCTGTCCTTTGCTACGGTGTAATTTCAACTGGCGAATTAAGGTAGAGAACACACACTTGGTAGTTTCCAAAATACAATGATACAACAATAAACCAGCGCGGGCATTATTCATTAAATAAATAAAAACCACTTTTTTAATTAAATCTTTTTAGATTTTAGATTTTTAGAATAAAAACCAAAGAATTAACTTTTTTTTTGGCTTGTGTCTAGAAATTAAGGTATTTGGTCGCTTTAAATAATCTTTAATTATAATAATGTTTTCCTATTAATGGAAGTAGTATTGGGTTTTAAAATACTGACAGAACTTTTTGTAAATGAGTGTCGACGTTGAATAATTAATACACAAGTCACAATTTTTACAAAACACATTTTCTGTGTTAAAGTTATATAATAATTAAGCTATATTAAGCTATTATTATAATGAAAAAAATTCTAGATCCCTTAAGTCAACTAACCCATGGAGTGATGCTTTCAAACATGAATATGTGATCTATATCGCGTGATCATATGTGCAAATTGGTTAAAAGACTTTTAATTCTGAAGACATACCATTATTTATTGTTTGACATATTTTTAGTGTTTATAATTTTACATAATATTTCATACACTTTCCTAATAAGGAAGATACTTGTTCTTAGGTGAGGACAACTATATATTATAAATCTTTTTGAAATAAGAATATTATTACAACTATTCGTATTTTTATAAGAATCTTAATGTAAATTAAGCCGGGCGATAATACTTTACAGATATTTTTTGTTCCACTTCATTATTTGTTAATTTACATATTAGTATAATATATTGATAATACATGCGTACAACAAATAAAAGTAATAGAAAATATAGATGAGTTATAAATGATACAAAGGAATGATAAGCAAAACAGAATTGATTTCAAATCACGGCACACACGTTCATGTAATATTTAAAAAAAAAACACTGTAATACAAATTCAAATAAAAATGCTTTCATAATTAGACTGTGTTTAACATATAATATCATTCTCTCTGAAATTGATATCTTCAATTGTGACGAAAATAAATATAAAATATCTATTAAAAATGTATTAATGTGTACAAAATTAATGGTATATTGTGGAACAACTTATATTATGTACTACCTCCTGTTGTAATAATGTAATTTCTTTTAGTTATTGTAAGATTACTGTTTATTTTATAGATACATAAAATAATGTTATAATGAGGAAATCTATAATTAGTTTCTCAGATAGGTAAATTAAACATGTATAAATTCCACATTCAAATTTTCACCTTATGAAAAGTTATGAAAAAATAAAAATTTTGTGTACATAATATGTGTAAAATATATTACCTCTATATTATATATATGCAATTTAGTAAAATAACTATCAAAAATATTTTTAATTTTCTTTATCTGACATGTTGAGTAGTCATCACTATCATTATCACCATCATCATCTCTACCATCATCAAGATCATCATCATCATCATCATTATCATCACTACCATCACTACCATCATCATCAGCCTCAGTACTTGGATGAATTCCATTTATCGGCTGTAATACAATGTCATTATTATAATGGTCTCACAGAAATCGTTGTGTCTCCATTATTATCATAGTTAGAAGTTTGATCTAAACGGTATTGGAATGAGAAAACAACACGCTTTATATTAAAATCTAGAAATTAACCATAGAAGAATAAAAATGTACCCTTATTTGAAACCAAAGTTTCCGAATGCAATTTGAAAAATATTTATTAAACTTTATGATTTTTTTTTTTACATGAAACGACAAAAAAGAGAGGTGACGATAACATTTGTAATACATTTGTCCAACAAAATTATTTTATTTAGTTTTTTCTTAAGTAATTTTAGATAGAAAAAACGTAAGGTGAGCCATTTTTAAAACTTTTTTAAGGTTGAATTAAAAAAAATGGTGTTTTTATAATTAAATGTGTCTTTCTAAAAATAAAATAAGGGGGCGTATTTTATCACCTTTCATAAACAATTTTTTGTTTTTGGATATATTCAGAAATGTTTCGTTTATATCGATTTTACCGTGAAGCGGAAAATTATTTGACCTTCTGACAAGACATGCCCGAGGGCTGAGGGGTTAATTAATTTAAAAGTGCACAAAAGTGATAGAATTTTAATTAACAATTTTTTAAAATTAATAATTTACCAAAACGGATTGAAATGTACGCATCTATGAAAACAAAGTTTATAACAGGTTGATAACAGTACCTACACGCGACGATTTTACTGCTGCCAACACTTCGTGTTGGTGTGTAAGAGAGAGAACGCGGGAGCGGTCTCTTTCGGCGCGGCCAGTTTCAGCTGAGCTCTCTTGGGGAAGACACGGTGTTCGAGCCTTGCAGATTTGGTGTGACGGAGTCCGTGAGAATTATTCGTTTCTTGTTAGTCGATCATGTTTAATATTTTATAACATTTTGTTTAGTGAATTACCATGTTTCTATTAGTGTCTCATGCTTCACATGAGGATGGCACTCACAACCAGGTTTGATATTGTAGCTTTTCAAATATGTCGGTACATGTAACGATGACGCAGCAGATTCTAACATCTTTTAGATTCAAGTTTTCTAGAAGGCCACCCCTGAGTTAATCTTAATATATTTATTCATAGTCTGATCTCTCTATTAGAAATTCCTAATTAAGTAATAATTTTATAAATGAATTGCCCGCATACTTTATGAATAAATATTAATTGTTCTTAACAATGTGAGTGTTGATTTTAAATCTACCTTAGTTGCCTTTTCTCTTGAATATTTGCTTGATGGCGATCCTGGGACACCATTTGATCATTGTTTTAGGGTTCCAGCCTGAGCAGAGAAGTGATTTTGGTAGGTTGATATAAGAATAACAATTATCATTGTTACAAGTTTCCGAATGCAATTTGAAAAAACTTTGTTAAACTTCAAGAATTTTTTTTTAATTATTTTTACATTAAATGTCAAATAATAAAGGTTATGATAAAGTTAGTTATACATTTGTCTAATAAAATCAATATGTATTTTCAGTTTTTTTTTTTATATCAGTAATTTTTGTTAATAAAAAAAAGAGTGAGTCATTTTTTAAACTTTTTTTATGTTTGCATTAAAAAAAATTACTTGAAAAATTATATGTATAGTTTTAATAATAAAATTTGAAAGAATCACCTTTAATTTAATCACCTTTAAGTTAATCACCTTTCAAAAGCCGTTTTTTGTTTTCAGGTATGATCAGAAATATTCCATTTAAAATTAAAAATGTACACGTATATGAAACCACAGTTTCCGAATGCAATTTGAGAAAAATTTATTAAATTTTATAAATTTTTTCTGATTTTTTTTACATAAAATTATAAAAAAATAAGATTGCTGTAACGTTTACAATACATTTGTCTAATAAAATATATATGTGATTTTAGTTTTTTTTTTAACAGTAATTTTGGTTAGAAAAAAACGTTAGGTGAGCCATTTTCAAAACTTTTTTTAGGTTTGCTTTAAAAAAAATATATTTTAAAAATTATACGTACAGTTTTTATATTAAAATTTGATAGCATATTATATCAGTTTTCAAAAACAGTTTTTTGTTTTCGGATACATTACGAAATAGTCCATTTATTTGAATTTTATCGCAAAGCGGAGAATTGTGATAAAATACACCCGAGACTTGTGGGGTTAATTACTTAAAAAGTGCAAAAAAAAGTCAAAAGTTAAGAAGTGATTCGTAAATAACAATAGTTACTGATATAAAACATGTTTTCAAAACAGCCCGGAGGTGCCCGGAGCTAAGTATATTTCTAAATGAATCTGAAATTTTTAGAAATCAAGATCACATTTTTGTATTTAATTGATATACACTTTTACTCATCAATGCAACTAATTATTTAAAAACTATAATATAAAAACAAATAAGTTAAATACCTGAGCATCATGGCTACATAATCACTTTTGGGATTTGTATAAGGTATCTTCCGAAATAAATATGTAAAGTTGAGTGATAAGCGAGCACACTTAACGGGGTTTCTTGACTTCACGACCGATAGCTATGTTCTCGGGGCAATTACAAATGGAAAGGTTAGGTCAATTGCGTTTACCTGCTGTGTAATTATGCAGCAACTAAAGGGGTATCTGACAACATATAACACGACTTTGTAAGATTGAAATATTTTTTTTTGTTTTTGTATGAAAATGGGGGATTTGACCCCACTGTGCGACAGTCACTTCTGCGTACTCTGACCGCCAGATTCCGACCAAACCTTTTTTCCTTTCCAGGAAAGAGAGGAAGTTTCTGGAAAGGTGGGAGGGTTAGGGGAGGGTTGGAATCTGTTACTCACTGTAGGAGTGACATCATATGCATCCATTCCTTCCACTGGGTCCGAAGATTCCGGCTGTAGAGGTCAAAGAGTCTCTCCCAAACCGACCTCCCGTGTATTTGGTAAGATGATGCATCCACCAACAAGACTTGGTTAAATTTCACCCCATGGCACTCCTGTAAGTCACCAACGTCCTCACTCCTACATAATGGATCACTGCGTGGCCCAGGGTCTCTCCCCTTAAACACGGTATAGATCCTAAGGGATTCGATTTACTCCTGTGTGGATTTAATTTAAGTATAATAATTTTTTTTCTTATTTTGCATGCTCCACAGTTATAATATTATTTAAGACCCCGACCAATATGGCTGACGATTTCAATCAAGTTAAAATTATTATCGCTTAAGTTACTTCAGTGGAACCTTTGAAAAATTCTTTCATTATAAAATCCCAAGGGAAATTTATCAAATTTTGAAGAAAAAAAAAAGTTTCAAACCAACAGTCCCCTATTTTATTGCGAAATATTTAATCTCAACTTTCATTGTTTCAGATTATTAAACTATCCCACTGCACCCGAAATTTACACAATGTATTTACGAAATTTGGATTTCATTGTTAAAATTAACCATCTTACCTTATCTATCAAACGTACCGCCCGTTTTTGCACAGATTCGAGGGTTTTTTTAGGTATTTTGGGACTCCAGACTAGAGGTAGTTGTCAAATTCAACCGTGGGGCGCACTTGCGATTTGTACAGGGTTAGCAGTTATGTACTTTTAAAGTATCTGCGGGCCCTGTACAGTAAGCCCAGTTATAGCTTGTTGTAGAATGACAATTTTCATTCTAACTGATACAACAATATATTTTTTCTTTACATATATCTTAATACATTTTATATTATTTTGTGTGTAGATATCCGATTATCCGATTATCCGATTATCCGATTATCAAAAATTTTTTGATAGAGAAATTATATATATTATATTCTCCCGGTGGTAAGATTACGGTACAGTAGTTACACACAAAAAATATCGATCCCCACAATCAAAGAAGTGCTCGAGCCGCCACTGAATATCATTATAAAGCCAGATATCTTAAAATGTTGAAAAACAAAAATATCTGTAGGAGCTTCCAGTCTGGGGTCAAATTAACAATATACTGTTCAACTAGCCCCATCCTACACTACACCAGCGAAGTACCTAAGCACTAGTATACACTTTTTCACTTTACGATCACTATACAAGAAGAATGCCTAAAAAGCACCCATGCATGAAATTTGTTAAACATACCAGGGGTTCTTCAATTATTCCTTTCAAAAAGCGGAGGGAATTTAGATAAAGCTAGTCCCAGTTTCTGTTTTGAGTCTTTCGCTCGAATAAATGTCTTACATCAAAAGAATGAGAAAAAACGAGGGATGCATTGAAAAGGTGGGGAGGCGACAGAAGATGACGATTTAGTTTAGACAACATGCCATGTTTGTATTCTCTCCAGTTTTATATGAGAAACGTTCAATCAACGCGAATGACTGTGTGAAGGTTCGTAGCTTCGTATCCTTAATACGTTAAGCGTATCGGATTCTGTTTATCTTTGAAAGCTTGCGTCAGAATAAAATGTTAAAACAAAGAACAATTTTCAATGTCATATTCTTTGACATTTGAGAATTACTCTAATGCTTCTCACCAACTAATGAAAACTGATTTGCCATATAATGCCAAACAGAAAGTGTCAGTTTTTACACATATATTTACATATTTTGTCCTGCCGAAATATAGTTGAGACATTGAAATCAGTAGCCGTTTTTATGAACATTTATTTTTATTTATTTATTAAGACGTATACAGTACATTATTACATAAGTGAAAAGGTACATTAAATTTATTGTTCGTGGTTTAAGTACTATAAGTCCAAACAATGTTTTAGTAATTTCATCTTAAATAATGAAAACTGTATAAGTACAGTTATAACATATATAAAAAATTATGTTTGTTAGCTTGTTTGCTTGCTTTCTTGTTTATTTGGTTTTTTTAACGTATTGCTATATTAAGCATGGGAAAAGTTTGAAACCTTCAAAATATCTTCTTTTCACCCTCGCGAAGGTTTCTGGATTGTTACAACCACATGACAAGATATCTGAAATTTTTTTAATCATTACAAAAACTCTTACGAAACTGTCAACCTTGTCACACTATCAGAATGACATTTTGCAAACCATCGATTGCTCAATCAAAATTCAATTTTCGAATAAACTCTTTAAATTAACGAATTTAATTGAAGTACTCAAAGTACTCACCGATCGAATATTTTGAATCTAATCAAGAATTGTAGGTATTTTAAATAGGTTCCTATGGTAGGTACCAAAATTGATTGATTGTCCTTTTAATATATAAAAATGAATGTTTGTTATATATGAAAACTGAAAATTTGTTTAAAAAAAGGTAGAGGAGAGGGTAAGTAGATGAGAAAGAGCAAGGCGAGGAAATATCTGGCTATTCAGATCCGATCACCAAACACAGCCAAAGCCATTTCAAGCAACATTTCAATTCTGAATGGTTCTCTTGAACGTGGCGCAAATATTCTATGTATGATTTAAAATTGTTGAAATGTGAATTTCACCTTACACAGAACCAATATAAATATTGTTTATTCCAATTCTTCTATATATCTAGACACAAATAGATGTGTATGGCTTCTGCAATTTTTTGTTTATATTCAATATTTTTTTTTTATGTAAGCCTTCATATCATTTCTACAAATGTATTTTATTTTTATTATGTATACATATGCTTTTGTTGTTTACAGATTTTTTTCTCATTTTATTATATATTCTTTATTGTTTTAATTTTCAAGTACTTAAAATGTGTACTCAACTTATAAATTAGAATGTAAAAGCCCATTAGGGCGTGTAATAAATAAATAAATAAATTGAAAAATTTGCTTGCGCACGCCGGAATTTAAGCCTGCAACCACCGGCTTGTTAATCGAGAGCCTTACTCTTCAACAACGGGGACCGTTAAAATGCATCATGAAATATTTGATGTAAATAAAAATTAAACTTACGTAGTCTTATGAAAAAAACCTTGGCCAATGTACTAGTGATCGAAAGGGACTGAAATAATAATGATTAAGCATAATAACTTTTTGTCGTTCTGCCTCTAAATAGCTACAGGAGAAAGAAACATCAATTCAATGTGAATTTAGATAAATCACGTTTGCTTTTCATGCCCTACCTTTTTTATTCAAAATATCCGATACAGCAAAAAGAAGACGGTATGAAGAAGTGAGAAGAAGAAAGAAGAAGAAGAAAATGTGTGTATTGATAGAATGACAATAGAGGCTCCTCCTGCGGAATCACAAAGAGCGATCCTTGCTCAAAATAATCCCAAATTTCAAAAAGTTTTTTAAGAGAGCGTACATCGTGCTTGTATTTGGGGTAATATCAGAGGGGAAAAGTTTAAATTGGATTTATGTATCTTCTGGAAAAAGTTAAAGAAGAAATTTGATTGGATACCGAACATGGCATGTAATCCCTTTTAAGCATTTAGTTTCAATGGGATTATTGTGATCTCTTCTGCTTAGCAATCTTCAAGACTTTTGATAACACTACGAACTTCGAATTAGGCTAGGTTGTAGTAATAAAATAGAGAAACAATTATTAACACGATAAAAACAGTCTTCGCATCGAATTTTAAGATGTTTGTATTTTAAACCCTTCTGTACGAATATCGCTTGGGACGCATGAGCCTGTCCTGGGGCGTTCGATAATTTTGACTTTATGTGACCCGATTAGAACCGTGGGTCGATTACAGGCGGGTCGATTAGACCCAATGGCGAAGTGACGTAGATAGATCGATGACGCCGGCGTAATGACGTATGTTGGTCGTAGATTTTATATGCATAAATTGAACAAGTGTAAACACAGAAATAGGGATATCTAATCTGAAATAGACCAACACTGCAGTTTTCGACTATTTATTTATAGCCTTTTTAATATTTCACTTACCTACCATATCTACAAACTTGTATTTTAGATGCTTTTTAAGCTTCGCTTAAGAGATCGAATTTACGTACGTCACATTGGTATCTGGTAAGGGCCCAGGCAAGATAAGCCTAAGGACACCTTTACTAAAAATTACTTATTTAGTTACCGGCCATATTTCTGTAGCGAGAATAAGATTTTAGACGTGCGGGTCCGTTCTACAAAATTTAGACATTTATGGACGTTTGCCATGCCCATCATGGGTGCTGAATAAGTCGACAGCTCATCGATCAAATGATTTTTTTTTAAGTGATCCAATCGATTATTGTTCGTTTGTGAACGGGTCAAAATGATCGGGTCGATCACAAACGACCCAGGACTCGCTTGGATGAGCAATGTCTAAAATTCACATTATATTAACTAGTAAGAAATATGTACTTCAGGTGAGACCTCCGACTTATAGTGGTCAAATTAAAAGCACGAAGCCGTGGGTTAAAACACCGGCGAGGACGTGTAAGGTTTTTTTTAAATTGAAATAGCTATGTTTAGGGACAAACTTTTAACATTTCGTTGCTTTCCTATATACCGGTATTTCAATGGAAGATGCTCTGAGTAACTAGCGTCATTGATCCCTTCGGCACCGGTGCATAATCGGGAGACACGCCAAACGCGCGCCCAACATATGTACACGGTTGACATTTGTCACATGAGAACGGGTCGTTTTTTCGTCGTTCTTGAGTTCGACAGCTCGGCTATGGAACGATTTGCCGGCATCTGTGTTTCCTCCCTCCTACAACATGGGTCTCTTCAAGACCAATGTTCATTCCTTCCTCTCCTCAAAAAGACCCTCCACACAGCATCCCAGATGACATAGGACCTGAGGGAAATTATTTTCCTCAGGACCTCCTGTGTGGAGTTAATGTAAAAAAAAAAAATCTCCCTCATCTTTTTCCCTTCTTACTCTCCTTACTTTCATTCGCTTCCTTAATCCCAACATCCTCCACGAATTGGGGATGATAGGGTTTTGCTGTCTCTGGGCAGTTACGACTCTTGAAATTGACTAAATTTTTAAACAATTCCTTTTACGAATGGATCCTTTAGATCATGGGTCGGCAACCTTTTGTTGTAAGCCCTTTTTCTTCCCAGAACTCTCCCCTCCTTCCGTTCCTTGAGAAAACCCTCCACACAGCATCCCCAAAGATGACATAGGCCTTGAGTGGAATTATTTTCCTCAGGGCCTGCTGTGTGGAGCCAATGTAAAAAAAATACATACATTTGTACTTACAAATATTTTAGTTTTAAACATAAAACGCTTTTTGTTTATTTTTACTACATTTATTGTAGTTAATAAAATAAACGAGATTTTTGTGGTTGCATTTTGTTTGCAAATTGTTTTTTTTATATTAGCTTGCATTTTTGAAGTAGAGCCGCGTAATATTGCGTCTAAATGTGATCCCGATAACCGAAAACAGTGTTTGTTTTTTTCGATAATTCAGAATTGAAAAAGTTTGCTCACAAATATGTAGTAAGTACTACCAAACATAGTTATTATTTGCTGAGCAAACCTTTTTAACTCCTTGTAGTTTTCTATCACGTTGATTTGCAAATCGTTTGGTACATTATCGATATCCACTGCGAAGGAGTTTTCAAAAATCTCCATCGAGCGTGAGATCTTTTTGAAATGAGCAAACCGGTTTTCAAACTCGGTTTGAAGTTTTCCTTTTCTCGCTCCCTTTCACTATGTTGTGTATTATGTCGTCCGTCACATGCGTTGTGGCGAGATTCTTGCGGGCCGTAGGTTGCCGATCCATGCTTTAGATCCCAGATCTTTTATAATACAAACGACTGAACAAACATCTAACAATTTTGCTAACTTCTATTCTGTAAATTTTAGGTAGACGGTAGGTTACACAGATGTGATAAAAACAGAAAACAGCTTGCTCTTAACACAAACAAAACTCTGTGACATCGAAGAAGTTGTCAACAGTCGCCGGCGATAGACAAAATTAGAATGTCTGATATTAAAAAACATTTTGATATTTTAAGATATATTATAACTGTAATTTAATATGACTTTAACGGAGGCAATTATACCAAAATGTAGCATCATCTGACCCATCTAAAAAGGTGGTAAACTGTGACATTGAAAACTATGCATAGACCGATCAGTATTTTACCTGCAATCGAAAAGATCCTAGTATAAAATAAATCTATAAAACTAATGAAGTACCTTGAAAAATTTTCAATTATTGATATCTATCAATAATTGAAAATTTTATTTTATAAATATTATCTATTTCCAGAAAAAAAGGAGCACAGATCTACTATTTCAATAATTTTAAAATACAATTAATAATTTATTTATTTGTAATAGACAAACAGCTTGTAGGTACATTAAAAATTAGAGATATATAATATACAAGTTAAATAAAGTCAAACCTAAAGGGTCTCTTTTGTTAGACTCATTTGGAGATGGAGTTTTATTATAACTTAAAAATAATTTTAGGTGAGGAGGAGAGGAAGAGCAGGAAAATGGATAACGATAGGAGATATTCCCTATACTTTCCACACTCTTGTATTAATTTTCGATCGTAAACGTTACTTCTATTCGGTATTTCTGAAGGGTATTGTTAAAGATGTCTATATTGTAAAATTTTGTACTATATTGCGCACATATATATTTCTACTCGTGGGCAAATGAGACAAATTGAATTGTCTTTTTGATCTTGTCGGAATATGAATTTGTATTAAGTTGGTAAGCTCTGGCAAGCCCAGGCCATTATTCAGAATTTTAAATAATAAGCTTTGGTCAAAAATTTAACGTCGTGTGTAAAGGAAGTTGAAGTTGTGAAAGTTTAATGATTCGGTGTTATTTGAAAAGTTTTGTTTATAATTTACGTGATTAATTTTTTTTTTGAATTCCTTCCATTCTTTCGACATCGGCTTGGTAGAGAGGAGTCCAGATCGGTGTGCAGTGTTCTAAATGGTGACAAATGTACGCTGTGTAAAGGTAGTAAAGAGTTTTAATGTTGCGGAAAAGATTTGTTACATGAATTATAAATCCCAGCATTTTGTTGGCTTTGTTGAAGATTTTGTCAGTATGTTGTATAAAGTTTGGTTAAACATCCAGTATTACCCCAAGGTCCCCGATGGATTCTACTTCTTTAATATGTGTCCCGTTTAATGTATACTCGGAGGAAAATTTATTTTTATTGCGAGTAAATGATAATTTATTGCATTTTGAAGTATTTACAACAAGTTTGTTTAATTTACAGTAGACAAAAAGACGATTGAGGTCCTCTTGAAATTTAATGCTTTGATAACTTAGTATATTTTTTTATCGTCTGCATATGCCAGGTAATTAGGGTGTAAAAAACATTTGTGAATTTCATATATATACACATTAAATAATAATGGTCCTAAATGGGAACCTTGAGGTACGCCAGAGGGCATGAAGAAGAAGCTGGACTTAGTTCCCTCAACTGAAACACATTAAAGTCTGTTCCGAAGGTATGAAGTGAGCCACCGAAGTAAGTCTCCATGGATGCCTAATTGATTTAATTTTTTAATTAGAATGAAATGATTTTCCTTATCGAAGGCCTTAGAGTAATCAGTGTAGATTACATCTACTTGGTTTCTATTGTCCATATTACTCGTTAAATATTCCGTGAAATATACCAAATTTGTTAGTACCGATCTTTTTTGTAAAAACCCGTGTTGTTGGTTTTGTTTATTGCGAACAATTGTAGTATAAATTTGATCGTAGACAATTTTCTCAAAGAGTTTACTAAATACTGTGAGAATTAAGATTGGCCGGTAGTTTATAGCATTGCATTGACCTAGTATACCCTTATATACTTGGTCGAAGTAGCATTGCTTTTTGATCCGGTTTTATGAATAGGGATTTTAATTGCTTCTTTAAATTTTGTAGGAAATTTTTCCGATTTTAGTGACAATGTAAATATATTAGTTAAAGGGTATGAAAGATTTTTGGCACATTTTGAGACAAAGTATTCCGAGATACCATCACTGCCAGCGCCCTTACTAATATCTAAATTCTTCAGGTACCTATTGATAAGAATGGTACTCTAGTATAAATATATTTAATTTAAGGGTATGAGAGCCCAAAAAGGTAGGTTTTTAGTTTGGACCTAAATTCTGTTGGGCTTGTTATGCATCTTAGTTCAGGAGGGAGTTTATTCCAAGCCAGATACTCCGAAAGCACGTTCTCCAAACTTAGTATTTGACTTGCGCATAGGTCTTATCAGTTTGCCTATAGCTGATGATATTGCTGATCTAAGGGTTGACTCTCTTGGACAAGTGTTTTCCGGGACGCATGGTTCAGAGATGTAAGTAAGGGCCATTTCATTGTTGGATTTAATCACCATCCAGCACAATAACAGATGTACAATTTGTACATGGTTACGAAGATGTTCGAATTTTTAGAGACACGGGTTATGAGCCATGCCGCTGCATTAAACACGGATTTAAGTTTGAAATTTTGGAAGGTTAGCATAAATGCCGTCATTGTAATCGAGACGAGAGACTACTAAGATTTGACTAGTAGTTTTGTTTCCTCTGCGGGAAAAGTTATATCTGATAGCATACGAAGTATTCCGGTTTCTATTGAATGCAACCTTCTTCTGAATATGCGGATTGACAATTTTTGAATAATTTATTTGAATTATTGACTGGTTGTTTGAGCTGCAGCAATTTTCTCCGGGATTTTTTATTTGATTAAACGAATAACATCCATAAACATTTGATATCCATTATCTGTCTGTTTCACCTAAAAGGAAATTATTCTTAATTATTATAAATTTAATTATTACAATAAATATATTTTTGAAATACTTTTACTGTATTTAAAAGTTTGGTTATTTAGTTACGGTGATTATCTATACAGGAAGTATTTTTGTTTACCCCGAAATTAAAAAAAAAAATGAAGATAATAGATAAAAGGTAGGTTTATGAAATTGTTTAAGTGATAGTAAGTACTTTTATTTCAGGCAGAAAGATGTATTTTTTCCAAGCGTTACCTAAACTTTGTATAAAGTAGTAAAAAACAATAATTTTTTTACTTGCAATTTATACGCACATCAATATAATTTCTCAGCCAACACGTTTATTGGAATACTCACCGATCTCCATTATTAAGTGCAAATATTTATCTTTTCGAGACGGAATTAACAAGAAAGGATGCTCTTTGCTCCCCCTGAAAATTTTCCCCGGGACGGCCATTGTTTGCGCCCAAGGAAGTGTAAAAACAAATTCATCTCTCCTCCGCCTGTGTTTGCGCTCACTTCCCGAGGAAAGATTTTAAGAAGATTACCAACGAGTAAAACATTTACGTCTTGTT
Source organism: Glyphotaelius pellucidus (assembly GCA_936435175.1). NCBI lineage: Eukaryota > Metazoa > Arthropoda > Insecta > Trichoptera > Limnephilidae > Glyphotaelius > Glyphotaelius pellucidus. The sequence continues at coordinate 37,150,426 of OW386538.1, read as the reverse complement.
TTAATTATATTTCAAGAGCACTTGCCATCCTAAGGTGATAACATTATTTGTGTAAAAGCAAAGATGCATAGATTTGATAAACTCAGTCACTCAGTGCTATAAATGACGGGTCGGAAAGTGCACGAGTGTGGCAAGCTCAATTGAAATTAGTCACATGAGAACGGGTCGTTTCTACTACTCGTTCTTGAGTTCAACAGCTCAGCTGTGGAACGATTTGCCGGCCTCTGTGTTTCCTCCCTCCTTCAACATGGGTCTCTTCAAGACCCATGTCCACTCCTTCCTCTCCTCAAAAACACCCTCCGCACAGCATCTTCAAAGATGACATAGGCCCTGAGGGAAATTATTTTCCTCAGGGCCTCCTGTATGGAGTTAATGTAAAAAAAAGTGAAAATATTATCCAAGACGAACCTAGACCACGGAATTTTGCATTGCGTTCTAATGTTTGAGTAAATAAAGATACATGTTAAATTTAAAGTTAATTTTTTTTAAAGAGATTCATTTGACCATATAGGTAAGGGGCCATCCATAAATTACGTCACACCTAAAGGGGGGAGAGTAGAGAAGTGTGACATTGTGTGACAAGGGGTATAGGGGGGTCATCAGCTCTGTGATGTCACATGTAAAAATCTAAATTATTAAAATGCAAGACTATTATAATGTTAAATTGCAAAATATGTGACGTCACACTTGGGGGAAGTGGGTCTTCCAAATGTGACGATGTGTGACAGGGGCGGGGAGGGGGGGATAGAAAATGATCATTATCATGAAATTCGTGTGACGTAATATATGGATGGCCCCTAAGGAATGTTTAATGTTTTTTGTTGTTGCATTTATGGACATTAACTTTTATTTTATTTTTTAATTGATGAATAAATTTTCTATAACGATTAAGATATGCCATTTTTCATTTACCGCCAACGGAAAATCTAAGTATTTATGAATTTGCGAAATTAGAATATTTTTAAAGAAAAAATTAAATTTTATCGTCTTTAGAGCGACGATTAATGGTACGAAATATTCTAAGCTTTTAAATAATATCCCTCATTTGTGAAATACCCCATGCCCAATTAACACATTTACTCCAACTGATCGTGTAAAGTATTAAGTGATATAATAATTGTTCGTCCTTCGAAGACATTTTAAGACGGGCTCCGCCGCACACTGTCAATATTTTATCCAAATTTCGCAACATTTTCTGAATATTTAGAGATGCATGAAATAATGCCGCCCTCCTTGCCGGAACTGTAAATTTCAAATATATTTAACCATAGGCGACCTACTTCACGATCGGATGGTACCTCCATTTGGACACGAATTTCAGAAACCAAGCTTATAACTCATTTTCCCTAAAAAAATATTAAAAAGATTTTCTACCAAAAATTGGCAATCTGCATTGATGTACTAAATCTAACATAATGTAACACACACCTAATATTTTTAGTGTAGAATATTTAATAATTTTTATAGATTTTAATCATTTATAATTGTAATAACATGTTTAAATCTGTTATTTAAAAAAATGATTGAGTATTGAATAAACATAGGTACGTATGAAAAATATGTTTAAATATAAGTTATAAAAAACAGCATAATAATTTTTTCCATTATTCCCTTTTTTATAAAACCATCAAAAAATGAACGATCCCGAATCTTTCAGTAACTTTTTTTTAAATAAATGTATTTATAAGAAAGTTTGAATGAAAAGTGATAGTCCAAAGCACTTGGGAGTTGATGGGCCACTTTCTGTTTTTTGTATTCCCTAAAATTCCAGTACAAAAAATTTAATGACTTGCCGCTTAGAAATTTCAAACTTATAAATAACGAACGTAGAACGTGGTACTATCGCCAATAAAATGAAAGTTTCATTGGGATTTAAAATTGGTTGGTTTTCATTACAAGTTTGAATAAAATATCGATAATAACCCGGGTTAACAACCTATAGCAGAAAACAATCTCACATCACAAAATCTTAACGAACAAAAGATAGACAGCCCAATAAAACACAAAAGATTCGTTTACCAACAATAATAATAATTATAATAAATGTTTAACTTCCTTCCCAGAACTTCATCTCGTTCCCTCCCTTAAATAGACCCTCTGCACACTATCCCCAAAGACGACATAGGATCTGAATGAAAATATTTTTCGCAGTGCTAGAGAAGGACAGGGAAAATATTTTTCGCAGAGCTTTAACAGAAACTCCTGTGGAGTTCATCTCTGCCATAGATCACACCAAATGATTCGCTATGTTTGGTGATTTAGTAGGGGTACCCAGGTTCGTGGGGTGAGGTTTGTCTAGGTTTAACCTAGACCTCTCCAGCCGGATTCTTTTGACCCATCGCCATCGCATTGTACAGCTGTGGGGTGGATGGATTCATACGTTTGTCACTCCTAGAACATTGACTGTTAGATTTCTATTCAACCCACCATACCTTTTCCTTCCCAGGGCTTCCACTCCTGCCTTTCATAAAAAAAACCTCCAGCTAGCATCCTCAAAGATGACAGACTCTGAGAAGAATATTTTAGGTAAAAAAACTTTTCTTCAATCCGTTTTAAAAATAAAAATAATTCAACATTTTCTGGTCAACGTTTTGTATAAAAATTTTTAGATCAACATAAATTTTACTTATTTTTATGAAAATTAATACCGATAGTAATAAGAATTCCACAAAATTAGACATTAAAATATTGTTAGCAAATAAGTAATTTTTAGAGAAGAAACGTTATTTGATTACCAACAATGAGAAGAAATATAAAAAGAATACAAAGGAAAAAAAGGTATTTAAGTAGGATACTTGGAAAAAAAGAAAAGTTGAAAAAATATCGAAATAGGAGTTAAGTAGAGCATTGTGTTGAACGTTATTTAGTAGATATCTACCCAATTCAAGGTTTGAAAGCTTACACTACCTAATTTTCTGCTTTTTCCATCAGTCGAAGAGACCTACCATAATTTGTATCTACCTTCATAGCAATAGGCCCGTAATATTTTTCTACAACAAGTTTGTACCACTTAATCATGGTTATTGTCAGACTGCCACGTCAAAATATCATGTATTTATGTGGGAATTCATGCTGTGCTACAAATTATGCATTCAACAACAAACCACGAACGAAACTTAAATTACGTTATTACGCAATACATTATTCAATAATATCTAATTACCGAATAATAACACCAGTGAAATTATACCATGTAATCAACGTACACGTTTCTTTGTATCGACCGCAAAAATACACCCCATCAAAAACGATCCCTTCTACATTTTTATTTAACTTTTTTATGATTTTTACTTGTTTAACCAATGTGCTCGGCTTTATCAATTTTACCCTCGATCGTCAGGAATTTTTTGGCGTTCGGATTGGAAATTTTCTCTTTAAAAAAATCGTACCAACGAATTTTGATAAACTGTTAACTCGCTTAAAGCAAATTAATTTGCTTTAAACGAGCTTTAAATTATTTGTATTAAGTTTGTAGGTTTTTTAAAAAAAAATTCACGAACGAGTGAATTTGTCGATATTGTTAATTGTATAAAATTTTATTTATAATTAGATATTTGTGAGCAAGTATTTACAATTTAAGGGGGGCGATACATGTAACTGCCTGAATTTTGACCGTTTTTCAGAGGCTTATTTAGAGGGGAATAAATAAATAAATCGTTTTGAAATTCAGTATGTTTATTCATTATATATTAAAATACAAAAATCAGATTTTTTGTTTTCAAAATGGCCGCCGTAGTAACTAATCTCCCGAGACCCTCGTGGCGAAAGGCATCAATTGGCGGTATTTTTAGCTATTTTTACAGCTATTTGAAATTTAAACTTTTGGCTTGAGCGTGTTCATAAAACATGTATCTTCTAGTTGAACTAACAAAAAAACAAAAAAGTAAAAAAAATCGTTAATTGGCACGCCTCAGAATAAAAAAGTTCGATTTTTCACCCTTTTTTAAGGTTTTTGGGTCAAAACAGATAATTTTTGTAAATTTTTTTGACATGTTTGAGATTTAACTAGAAGCTAATACTATAAAAAACGTTTGTCAAATTTCATAAGAATCGGTGGAGAACTTTTTGAGTTATCTTGCACGCCAATTTAAAAAAGCACTTTGGAGAGAAACACATGTAAAGTTTTGACACACACTATCATTAAAACGACCTCCCGACTAGTCAGCTATTCCAGGGCCATACAGAAGTCCTTCGGTGCGTTCGAAGTACTCGTTTTTTTTCTTATGTTGTTCTTGACATGCTTGTCAAGCTTTTTTGGTCGTCAAAGAGCTGAGGCGATTTTCTCGACGCACCCTTTGGTCATCGATTTTGTCTTTGAGTTGAGGCGGAGCACCTAAATGAGTTTTTAATCGATAAATAATGCGAATTAATCGAAATAATGCATTTACAGGAATATTTTTGAGATGTTATTTTAACTGTTTAGGCAAAAAAAAATCGTTTTTTTTTTTACATGTAATAGAACTAAATAATAGAACTAAATAGAAATAGAACTAAAAACAAAGTTAAAAATGATTTGACATTATTATTTTAACTAAGAATTTTTTTATATACTCACAAAAATTTTAGCTCTTTTTTTCACTGGACAAGTCAAGGACTGATCAAATCTTTCAATCGTAATTAATCAAACTAAAAATTATTCAAGAATAATTTTAAAAAAAATTTCTTTTTCTTTTTTACAAATCACTTTGACTGAATCAATTTTAAAAACTGTACATGTAAACACATGCTGCTCTGAAAAACAAACAAAAATTGATAATTAATTATAAATTGAACTACACTTTCGTACGTTAATTTTAATTCCAGGAATGTAAAATGACTTTAAATAAACAGAAAATTCAGTAAAATGGCTTTAACTAAACAAAAAATAACGATTACATATTTATATCCCATCCAATCCTTTTGGCTAAGCTCCGAAAAATCGGAATAAAGAATAAGGCATTTGATTGGTTCAAATCATACCTCACAGACAGAAAGCAATATGTTAAGCTACCATCACATAAATCATCCCATCAAACCAGCATTAATTTTGGTGTACCACAGGGCAGTGTACTTGGTCCCACACTTTTTCTCATCTATATCAATGACTTATGTAAATTATCTATTGATGGGAACATTATCACATTCGCCGATGATACTGCCCTTGTAATTAAAAGTAAGACATGGGAAGAAACATTCCATAAAGCGGATCTAATATTGAAGATTATTAAACAGTGGTTAGATGATAATCTACTTACGTTAAACATAACAAAAACGAAATATCTAACGTTTAGTCTTAATATTCCGAGTCAGCCTTCAATCAATCATACACTAATAATACATTCTTGTAGAGATGTCTCTTGTTGTCTATGCAAGCCACTGGAACGAGTAGATTACATTAAATATCTGGGTGTAATAATTGACAATAAGCTACGGTGGGAAGATCACGTAATAAATGTTACAAACCGGATACGGAAACTGGCTTACATCTTCAGGACATTACGAAATATTCTGAATAAAAATACACTAAAAACGGTATACTTTTCCTTATGTCAATCTATTATATCTTATGTTATAGTAGTCTGGGGAGGATGCTCTAAAACAATATTAGATCCATTAATTAAAGCTCAAAAATTGATAATGCGGACTATTTACAAAGTACACTATATTCACCCCACGAAGGACTTATTTAAGGACTTCAAAGTACTCAATATAAAATCCTTATACGTCAAAAACATATCCACCTATTACAAATTCAAACATACGAAAAAAAATATTTTTGAATCAACCTACAATACAAGAAACTCCAACAAATCCAATTATATTATTCCACCAACAAAAACCTCAATGGCACAGACACAATTTAACTTTCTTGCTCCTACAATCTTCAATAATTTAACAATAGAAATAAAGTCAATAGCCAAATATGACAGTTTCAGGAAGGCGCTTGGGGACTTTTTGATGAGTGATTGTGATAATGTTAGTAGCCTGTTTCTCGTACTCAGATGAAAGTGTATATTTTGTTTATATGTGTGAGGATGTTGTTATATGGTAGTATATACGTATGTGTGTATATACATGTATAGATGTGTGCACCAATATATGCATGTGTGCTTGCATGCACCCAGACTAACAAAAAAGGTAAAAAAAGTTATTACATCGCAAGTTATTACATTACAAGTACATTTTTACAATCTTATGTTAATTTATTCTCCTTTCTACTTTCTATTTTTTTATATACATAATTTCTACTTTTTATTATAATTTCTACTTTTTATTTTAATTTCTACTTTTTATTATAATTTCTACTTTTATTATAATTTCTACTTTTTATTATAATTTCTACTTTTTACTATAATTTTTCCAATTTTTAGCATCATTTATACTTAAATCCATGTTCACACTAGACTCCATACTTCATAAATCATAACTTTTATCCATTGGTCACCATGAGACAGGCAGCCGCCTAGTATGGTGATCTAATATTCTTTATGTAAGTGTCACTAATATGTTACATGTGTTCTATAAATAAAAATAAATAAATAAAAAAAATAAATACAAAAATATAATAAATTAAAGAATTTGCGTAAAAAAAACATTTCACGGGAATTTTGAACGAAGAACTCAAATCTGTGATATTTATTTGAAATTAAGATATTATACTAGATATGCGAGACGTCTATTGGGTATACAATGAAACTACTAAGTAAGATATGTTAACATCGAACTTTTGAAGTAATTCCTATAATTGTAAAACATCTCCTTAAATTAGCCACATTTTGGGAAGCGTATGCTTGAGGTTGTTTGCAAATTGGCCAAATTGTGGCCAATAACGCTCCAGCGATTAAAGAGGGTGCAAATGTTACTAGTAGAAATGAACCCCGATGACAGTCATAGCGATGTGTACACACCTGCCCCGATGACGGACACTACAATGCTGTTCAAAACGCTGGCTGAAGAGGGAAAAAACGCTACACCGCATAAAAACCCGAAAACTAATCACGATCATTTTTTTTTAGCCCATATCAGTAACACAGCAAAACTGCTCCGTAAGCTCTGTCGAATATTCTGCTCTCTCAGGGCCATCTTAAGGGGTTATATACAGTTAGAATTTTCTAGAAATAGATTTTTTTATTATTTCATTTTCGTAATTTACATATATTTAAATATGCACAAAAAAAAAATCAAGTCAATCTGGCGATTATTTTCGAAGTTACACGCATATTTGTAAAGACGTGTCAAAGCGTTTGAAAGTAGAAGGCAAACTTTAAACGCGTTTTTCTCAAAACTGTGTTTTGAAAGTCGGTGACCACTATAACTCGAAAACGGCTGAACCGATCAGTTTCAAATTTTAACACAAGCTTTTTAAGTATATTTTACAGTTATTAATTGAAGGCCTGTTCTCACCGATTAATACATATTTTTTTTATAAACAATGTAAGGCCAAAATTTTGGTAAAAACTCGATTTTGTTTTTGAAAAGCCGCCATTTTGTCAAAAAAATTTATTTTGCTCTGCCCTTCGATCAATTAGAGGAAAATTTATTATTATAACGAAATCCGTTTGGTTTTTTCATTTTAAATTATCCATTCCAGATATGATGGTCACCGCAAGATGCCTTTTTTGGGAGGAGCTTCTGGAGATCAGCTATAGCAGCTTTCAAATTATTATTTTTACAAATAAAAAATTTTAAAATACTGTTAAAATTTACCATAATATGTGTACAAATTTTTAATTTAATAAATTTAAAAGTCTTCTTAGGAAAAATTCTTGAAAAATCCCTTTTTTTGAGCCTCCTGAATGTATATAACCCCTTAAACTTACAGACACTAAGAAGACTATTTCGCCTTTTTCCAACCCTTGGCAACGTATGGTTTTGTTGAATGGGGCATTTGTTTTACTGAATACATTATCAATTCAATAATTACTCAAAATATATTTTGAGAATTATATTTAAATGCCAACCTACATATCCCTCAAATGAACTAACTCTTTTTTGAAATCGGGTTCTTAGATATTGGGCAGTTATTAACTGAGATATGCATATGTTGAATATGGAAAATAACCTACTGGTTGCTAAACAACATCAAGCACACATTCGCTTTTCATCAAACCTGGGTTGTGTGGTCCAAAATACGGATTGATAATTGAATATTCGAAAGGGGCTATAAGCTTTTTGAACAGATTATATCAATTGAAAATTACGCTTCACATATTTCAATATTTGATTTATATTTTAAAACATTTTATTCTTCTTTTAAACTGGTCGGTAATTCTTAGGAGCTCTTCACCGCTCTATACAGTTGTAATGAGTTCTGTGGTTGTAACTTCTTCCAAAAGAGAGGACTTATAATACATTTTTTGAGTATTTTAATTTTATTTTCATTGAAATGTTTGTATTATCGTTCAGTTTAATTTTAGTTTTGATTTTTTTCATATTTTTTTTATATGTTCTTTTTTGTGTCTACATTTTCTTTTGCCACATACGTACAATGGTGGTCTAGGTCTAGATAATGCAAATGAACGTTGTAAAAAAATAAAAATAAAACAAGTACTCACACAATTTCATATTTAAGTGATTCAGGCGATTTGAAACAATGTACCATATTGAAAAACGCTTTTCAATAATTGAATAGCTTTTTCATAAACACTTTTATTTAACGCCTACGCGCGATTGTAACAGTGGAAAAGGTAATGGTATTTTTTGCTTACATTAAATAAACGTCTTTCTCTTCGAGGAGTTCCGAATAACCAACGTTTGCATGGGTAATGCAAAGCAGGAACCTTCATAGAAATGAAACTTTATTATTAGGAAAATTCCCATCGAAGCTTTTTGAATAACTGAACGCTGAACGATATCTACGCCTACAAGGAAATGGTACCAACAATATCACTTACTAGCTTCCCATGGAAAATAGTTCCACTGCGTATGATGTTTTTAATATATTTACGACGCACCTGAAAATATTACGAAAGGCTTGTTCTGGTTTTCACGAAACATGAAAGATTTTTGTTGTCCTAGAGTAACAACTTCTGTATCTTTTTCTGTTTTGTATTATGTTTTCAATGATTAAACAAATATTTTACGTAGGTAGGCAGGCACCTATTCTTTAAAATGATTTTAAATGCCATTTATAAGCATTTTAATACAATCAATAGAAAAATTGTTAAAAGAGTTCATAGCGATTCATTCTTCACGTGAGCGTTTAAGTTCAAGGTACGGGTATTCAAATGTCTGTTGTCTCCTATAAATTTTCTACAAATCGTTTTTTTCAAACAGCTCCGCGCAGGAGGCCCAGAAGAAAACAATAATAACTTCCCTCGAGGCCTACGTCATTTTTGGGGATGCTGTAAGGAGGGTCTTTTAAAAGATGGAAGAAGGAAAAAAATATGAGGGGTGGGTAGGATTCTGGGGGTCAATACGTCCAGGATTTACGGACATGTATTCATCCTTCCCACTGCGGTGCAAGACGGTGGGTAGATAGAGTCCTTCTGAGCAAAATGATCTCCCTCAATCAGCCTCTCCCGATCCGGCCCGCCACGCCAAGATCTATGCAAACCTCACTCCGTGTACCCGGGCACCCCTGTCACACAAACGTAGCGAATCACTTGGGGTGGCATATTACAGAGATCTACCCGCCTCCCAAATTGAAATAAATTAATACAAAAATACTAATTTCACTCGATTGTGCGTGAAATGTAAGTTATCAGTTATTACTATAGTCAGATTTTTTAAATTTATAATTCTGTATTTGAAATGTGTATTTTTGGTTCAACTTTTTGACATATCACGTCAGTTTTAAATAATTTTAATACCAAATTTAAATAATTGTAATACCAAACGGTGTTCAATCGAAAGGTTAATCTCTGATAGTTTTTTTCTGTTTTTTACCAACCAAAAAATGTATTTATATTGCAAAAAAGCGGAAGCAAATATTTTATAAATACTTTCAGTTTCACAAATCCTATAATTATAATAGTCCGTAATTATTCACGGTTCTCCACTAGTCATTTACTTATTAATAATAAGTCAAAACATTTAATAAATAATGTTGTATAATCTTGTACCAAATGAAATAAATAATTTGTGTTCTCGCACTTAAATAGAATACTCGTGTATAAATATGTATAAAATGCCGTGACATTTCTAACATTTTACGAGATGATTCTAAACAAAACGTTTCTAATTGTAATTTCTTAACACTAAACTGTGAGATTAAACTACTTACGTTTGAAATAAATAGGCCTCTTGCTGATTGCTCTTTATACATATTTAATTTTACTTATTTATTTCTATTCTTGAACATACACTTTACAAATTATTACATGGTTTACATAGATAATAAGTTTAGTAATAAGAAAAAAATGTTAATGATCCGTAACTGTATGTAAATAGGTTAGTAGTAGTATTTTGTGAACACCTCACTATGCGAACCTGTGCTGAGGTGTTCCCATATTTGGGATTAAGTGCTATTCTGTCGACATAAGTAGAAACACCGTATCCTCCTTGATATTGTCAAGAAGGGCACTGTCGGTCGACCCATGGCGACAGTATCATACACATACATGTAGTTAGAATCTATATACAGTTGTTCTTAGCATCAAGATTATGAGTAAGATAAATAATTGTCTTGATAAACGGGTAGATATATTTTCTATGAACCACATGCCAATGGTATAAATAAATGATATTGTGATAATATTTTCTGTCCCGAAACAAAGTTTTTTTAATGTTTGGGTTAGGTTATATTTTGTTAGGTGTTATAATGTTTTGAATAAAGTGAATACCTTTTTGTTTTATCCAGTCTCTGATGTGTTTTTTTGTGAAGAATTGTAGGTGTATTTGTAGTTAGTAGTTGCTTCAGTGTGGTGGGCACGCAGTTATATAGTTTGGTTGCGTAGTACTTAAAGTTTCTTTGCCCGTGTGAGTTATCGGTATATTTAATGTTTTTTTGTAGAGGTCCTGGTTTTAATTGATATTTGAGGGTGCATTGGAATGTGGAGTTTATGTTGGAAGAAGTAAAGTAGTACAGATTTGGCATAGAGTTGTCTTATTGTCATGACGTCAAGTGTTTCGTAAATTACATTCGAGCTTGTGTAGAGAGGAACTTGGAGCCTTTGAATGGGTTGCCTTTTGATTTTTTTCTATTGGGTCAATATTATATTCAAAGTATTATATTCAAAGTATTACAAGCTTTTTCTTAAGTGAAACTTCTTTAGCCCCATTGTGATTTGAAGTTCGGATGAAACGGAAATGACGCATTACAGTACCTACGAAGCGTCAAACTGCGCTCATTGATCGCTTTGATAATGACATCACTTTTCAAGGCACCTTTTGGTTGAGATTGTTTTCGTGAAGTTTCGCTTCTACCGCGTCCGAACGGCACTCGATTTTTTATTTTATTTTGACAAATATGACTACCTTTATTAACGAAAAATATTGACCGTACAATGATGGAGGACTTGGCTAGCGGAGAGATGGTTGGCTAGCGACCGCGACGCCTGGGTGTGGGAATCATTTGTTCACTAACAGTCTACTGATCTATCTAAATATAAAACTTGAAACACATTGGATATCTACGTTGCTTCGGAAACTCGATTATTAGAATCAGTTGAATTTTATTCTAGATCTGTACGTTCAAAACCGGGTGGCATTAATAACACATTTTCCAGTCCCGGAGAATTTTTAAAAGTCGCTTTTTTGGAAATCTTCTCTTTATAATCAAGAAATGGGGTGTTCAAGTGGCAATCTATTCGAGAAAAACGTGTGTACTCGTGTACCGATGCATTAACAGGGTAAATATTGGCTAAATCCTGCGACACGCGACTCTCAGATCCGCCCCAGCCGTTATTAGGTATCAGGGGAGCAGACGTGGGAGAAGCAGGAAGCAAGTGCTTTATGGCTAGCTTAATGCATAGATCAGGAGATTCACGGGAGGTTAATGAAGGAGGTCTGCGCTGCAGATCCAATAATCCTGAAAGGTAATTGGTAACGCTACGAACTTTTTCCGGGTGACTTCATTTCAAGTTTTACAGCCCTTCCCTAATTTTGTAAATAAAGTTACACGCAGAGCTACGATTGAATCAACCTTATCCATGTGACTTGTTTTTAAGTTGCATTTTGAGGCCCTTCCCTAATGTTGTAAATAGGGGATGTTTTCAAAGATTGCATAGAGCTGAAAGCGGAGCTAATTTTGTAAATAGGGAAAACGCGGAGCGGAGTGATCGAACCAAATTCTCTTCTTGTGACTTGTTTTAGGTTTCTGAATGTATTTTTTACAGCGGATGTCATAACAGTTCATTGATGAATAATCGCAGCACCAACAAACTTCTTATAATTTCTGTTTTTAGAAAGCGGTCCGCTTTAGTTGTAACCGTTCCATCTTTCTCATAAACTAGGCATGTAACAGAAAGATAGGTTGCAGCGGAACTGCAACATATTATTGGATAACAGTGAGACGATAAGAAAACAATTTTATAAATATTTTAATGATTTCTGTACGGCAGTTTTCTTTATCACCTCGTGGGCGCTTTATAACTTCATTTTTTTAACGCACAGAACAATATGCGTTTGAAGATGACATGTCCTAGTTAGGTTCGATTAGAAGTGTTTCATTTGGCATACTTCTCGTTGAAAAAAAATTGAAAGAAACTTTTTTCGCAATGATCATCGATATTTTCAACGTGGGAATCGGCAAAAATACCCCAAAATTAAATGCGAAACGACCGAAGAGATTATTTTTTGACGTAGGCGTTTGAAAATAACGTAGTACGAACGTTATTATAAAGAACGCACGCATATTTTAACAATAGTATTATTATTCATGTTGATAATTTAACACGAACCCACGTACTTAAATGATCAACGAATTTCATATCAGATGCTAACATTACAAGTACCTATTTATTGCAGCGGTAACGGCCTATAAATAATGCCAAATCCTAACAAAAACGACCGTAACTTAGTAGAAATCATGCATTCAGAGAACCGAAACCTTCTCACGATGCAATCAGAAATCTAAGTACATAATGTATGTGTTTTCATACGGCTGGCGTGCGAATGGGTCTGATACATATTGTGGGAATATAATGCACAATCAATTCAGCATCTCATTTATGAGGTAACAATGGCACCACCAGAGACGTAAGTCCAGCAAGAGATCTCCCATCTCTATCTACAATATCTGTTGTACTCTGTATCATAGTATTTGTCCCTAGCACTGTCCATAGATTGCTCACTTGTGGTAATAACGATTAAGATTATGATTAATTTATTGCAAACACTGGTTTTCGTTTCTTATTCCTGCAATCTGTTGGATTCTGTAGCACTAGTAGCTTGTTTTTATTTTATTACCAAAAAGCTTACCGAAAATACTGTCACAAACTCTGCAACAAAATTTCAAAATATACCAAATAAGTTGCTATTTGACCGATAACGGCGTGCGTGAATGATGAAAACCGGGTAAAAGATGGTTAATTTTCAAGAGAAAGGTAAGCTATTTTTAACCACCCTCCCTGCACATATTTATAAATTACAAAAAAATTCCACGTCCAAATGAAGGAAAAATATTAAGTATTTTCCTAATTTGCAACTTTTTTACCGATAGATTATTTAGATTGAGAAAAATTAAAAATTGTTATTTTTTATTGAAATTTTATACACTTATCTTATCCACGAATCGACCACTCATATTAGGACAGCCAAATTTCGGATTAATTTTTTTTCTTCTGTAATTTTTCTTCTTCGTAATTATTCACGGTTGTTTTGTATTTTTTTTTTTTTTCTGTAATGGTTATATAGGAAATGTTACATCACTAGTTATTACAAAATCTTTTAGTGGTAGTTTAAACATAGGAGTATAAGAAGGTTCTACAATAAGAAGACTTGCTGATTAACATAGAATTACAGCTCTTGTCTCAAAATATGTGCTGTAGCTTTTAGATATGACAGTACGATAGAGCTAGCTATATTATAAATTTTAATTTTCAATGAGTAGGTGAAAAACTCTATAGTTTTTAAATGTTTTTTATTCAAATTGATTGAATAAGATAAATATAAAGATACTATTGAAAGTCATTGTAGTCGTGCTTTATTATTAAAATATGTTTATTTTTCGAAAAGATATTTAGACTACATTTTTTGTGTAGGGACTGACACTAATGAAAATTAAATATTTTCTTAAACTTCATTAATAAACTTCACAAAAAATTTAATTTTACCCAGAAATTGTAAAAAAATTGCTGTTTAAATTTTTTGACTTTAAGTTTTACTTTTGTCAATAATAAATTTGAAATTAATATTTTTGGTAAAGATACATATACGCATACAGATATCGCTATACATAAAACATCTAACCATCCATTTTCACTAAAAATAGCAGCTTTTCATACCTTACTTAGTAGATTAATTAATATTCCCTTGTCTTTGAGTAATTTCAATACTGAATTAAATATTATAAAACAAGTTGCAATCAATAACGGTTATACTTCAAAATTAATAAACAATATGTTAAACAAAAAATAAAAGAAAAAGTTTATCAGATCTTTTATTTATCCACACGTAATAAACAACGAAAATAATTGGATAGAAATAGTATTTTTAAATAATAACCCTTCAAATTTAATAATTAAAAACATGTCAGATAATATCCAACCAGCTTTTTACGCTAATAACAAATAAAAAATATGTTTTGAATAACAAGGATAGGGGTGGTTTTTTGAACAAATCTGGGGTTTATAAATTAATTTGTAATGATTGTAACTTTTTTATGTAGGAAAGTTTTAGTACCAGAGTTATGGAATATGCAAGGTGTTTAAATAATAATTATTACTAGTTGTCGCCCAATGGTCGAAATTCGACCGTAATTGTAATGTTTTTTTTATTGATTAAATGTATTTTTTATGCATAATTTAAAAAAAAATATTAGCATTCTGCACTCCTTCTCTATATAAACTATAAGTGTGCGAAATTTCATACTCCGCCGTCCGCGCAATTTTCGTAAAAAGGGGTACAAAGTTTTTGCTTCACGTATTAATATATAGTAAGTATAGTATTAATATATATACACATAGAAGATTCTTAATTGCCAACCACGTAATTGAATAATTGGCAACCGCATAAAAGCCGTTAACCGTTAAAAAGCCATAACCGTTAAAATTATTAACCATTAGAAACAAATCATTCGTATAGACATAAATGAAGGGCTAAAAATTCTACACACAAACACAAAGGGTTTACAATTAGATAATTTAGAAGTTAGAAAAAGTGTTAATAGGCAATTGAATATTAATAATAAAATATTTTTTTAAGCAGCCATTTCTTAAATTTATTTTCACACTAGCTGGGGTGCCCGGCTTCGGTCAGAACAACATCCGAGAGTATTCTGGAATGTTCATAAACCGGGATATTCCCGAACGTTCCAGACTATTCCTGAACATTTCACAACATTCCAGAATGTTCCGGATGTTCTGGAATATTGTGGAAAGCTTTCTCTCCCGAATGTTCTGGACTGTTCTAGAAATTTCCAAGAGGTGAAACTTCCAGTCCTTACATCTTCAAAAGCGCGTCATTCGGGTAAAAACAGGAACCTTCTTTATGAATGGGGGAAAGAAGGCTAACACAATATATTACTCCCTTGATCGTACCGGGACTCGTTTCTGGGTTTTAGTGGAACGTACTCTTATTCACTTTCTTTCATAATATATATTAAATAATACTAAATATTTACAATAATTTAGTTTGTTATTCGACTTCCTATAATTCTTGTTTGTTTTAAAGGTTTTTATTATATACATGCAATTTTTACGCATTTGAAAATATTTTTTTTAAATCATTTTATATCATTGTTTTTTACGATATTTTTAAGAAATTATTTAAGAAATTATTCACCTCTCCGTTTAATATTTTGTTAGCAGTTCTTATTTGTCTATACGTGTTTATCTTTTGTTATTTTTAATATTAATCTTATCCCGACCAAGAAAACTTTTTTGAAACATGTTGATAATATTGATTATTCACTGGTTTACAAAGTTATTTTATTTATTTATTTATTGATCAACGCCCTTTTTCAGGGCTTTAACATATTAATGGTAATAAATGCAATATTTATTGTACATAACTGAACTGCTTCAGTAACAATATTTTATCATTGAAGAAGAAGATAACACTTATAATCTAAATGAAAATATGAAAGAAAACAAGACACAGAAATCAGAAAAAAACAATGGTCGCAAACTGGGACTCGAACCCAGACCTCTCGTTATAACCTTCAAAAGTTATAAAAAGGGAGTTTTTCTCATAAAAAAAAAAAAAATACAATATTTTATATTTGTTTAAAGATAAACTGATGATGTCCACGGACTTGGTGTAATTGTTTCCTTCCATTAGTATTCTGGGTAAAGAGGAATACATATGGTAGTTAGTTCCAGAATTTCTGCACTGAAATAAAGCCTGACTTCTTTTATTACCTTTACATATATTTTTTATATTTGTTTTCATTTAATCAAAAATGACACCACAAAGTATATTTGCAAAGTTTGAAAAATAAATTATTGTAATAATTTACACTAATAGAATTTAGATTAGGTACTTAACAGTTAATTTCATCGATAAGTAAGAATATAAAAAAAGAGAATTTCTTCTTTAAAAAACACTTTAAAGCCGTCAATCAGGAAGCGCTCAACTCGTTTCCTGTTATGTGAAGTCAAAAGTTCACATGGCAATTATTACCAAATTGGCGGAAAGAATTGCCACAAAGAAATAATCACAGCGTTACCCATATATTTCATCAAATTAAATCATAACAAAAAGATTCTCATTTTATTGAAATAGCCTGATATTGGTGGAATCGTTGTGTGATAGTGAAATCGTTGTGTGATAGTGAAATGACTTGAATGAAGTGTTTTTATTTACATGTCTTCTTCTTCTCCATCCGATGCCCTATCCTAACGAATGTCGGCTAACATCAAAGTAATACTCGTATATCACCCTTGAGGTTTCAACTTGAAGCTAACTTTTTTTTACTTTTTGAAGATTTACTTTTTTTAATTAATGACTATTTAAATAATACAAACTAAAGTAGTTTATTCACTGTCCTCTTCACTAGGGATTCCTGTTCCGGTGTTACAACATGATTTCCTCATCTTCATGTTTGTTAATTTCTTAGTCTTCACGTTTATTGACTTCCACATCTTCATGCATGTTGACTGTAGATTTTGTTAGCGCTACTTCACAAGTTTTATGATTTCTTCATCTTCGTGTTGACATGTCTATTTTTTTTGTTGTTTTTAATCATTTTTGTGTTTTTAATTTCATTTAGAAGGGCGTTATATATTTTTTTGTTTTTCTGGCCATTTTGTGTACGCATTAGGGAGGTTCAGTAGATTTGAGGTTTTCGATCTTGTAGGTCTTTCGTTCGGTGTGCGGTCACTAAGGTATTATTTTGTACCTTTAAATTCGGGTGGAACATTTTTAAGGAGATATTTCGTTCTCTGGGTCCCTGATTTCGTGGAAACGATTTTT
Organism: Glyphotaelius pellucidus; assembly: GCA_936435175.1. Lineage (NCBI taxonomy): Eukaryota > Metazoa > Arthropoda > Insecta > Trichoptera > Limnephilidae > Glyphotaelius > Glyphotaelius pellucidus. Next base: position 37,132,930 of record OW386538.1, on the reverse strand, counting down.
TTACTAATCTGTTTTGTTTAAACACGCAAAATATGAAAAACTTTAAATAATTGAAAATGGAAGATACTCGCAGTAAGAGCCTCTGTGTGTTTAGATTTGAAATATTGCATTTTAGATTTGAAACAACGCTTTTTGAAACGAATTATAATTATTGGTATTTGGGTAATATGCCTCCCGCGTTTTCTCCTCCTTGATCCAACTGCAAGAACAGTCTTGCATTGTCCATCATTAGGGCAGATGTTTTTGGACTAATGTTTAGGAGAGTCTTGCGGTGTTTATCGTTAGGACTGATATCTTATCAATATTCATAACAGTTCTATCCTATTTTTATCCTTCATATCCTTAAATCAATGTTTAAAAAAGTCTGGCAGATGACACTGGGTGAGTCATATCTACTGAAAGGCTGTGGAAAACAATCGGCGCTAGGAGGCCGTAAGAATCTTTCATTTGTTGATTCTTGATGGAATTTAATTCGTGTTGTGTGAGAAACATGTGCGTTGCCCTTGAAATTCATGTCCAGACATTATTGATCCTTAAAAAACCGAGACCTTCTCAAATATATAATATGTTAGTGAAATGGATAATCTCAGTATCTCCCTTGTGTAAGACCAACCTGGATCAATGCGTTGCTTAAAATGGCTTTAGTCCTTTTTGATGATCAGATTTGAAAAAAACAGGTACTTCACCACCTTCCTGTTCCTCACATTCTTTCTCTCCCCACATTACCTTAGCATCACAATTTAATAATAATAATTGGAGATGTCATGGTCCCAATGCTTAACAGTTTGGACTCTTTTGCGGTATAACAATTTTAAATAGTTTTATTCTCCCTATGATGTTTAAGGAAAATGTATACATTTATTTTAAACAAAATATTCCCCCCCCCCCCCCCCACCCCCGACAACCATTTAACAGATAACCAACACCTTTGCCATAGCTCATCCCAAGTAGTTCGCTACGTTTGGTGACTAAGAAGGAGTGCTCGAGTTCATAGGGTGTAGTTTGTCCGTATCTTGTGGGTATCGTGGGTGCATCTGCTCACCAACTGCATGGCGGGTGGGATCGGAAGAGACTGGCTGAAGGAGACATTTTGACCTCTCAGAACACAAATTCTTTACATAAGAGGACTGTGTTTTGTTAAACTTGAATTTTCCGAATTTTTCGACGTTCTAATAAGAAATGTTTGAGGTAAGCCTTTTTGTCAACTTTTTTCATTTTAAAAGCTTAAAATACTACAATTTTTAAGCCCTAAGTATATTTCAAATATAAAAATTTAAAAGTAATTTTATCTTCTTTCTATAATTGTACTTGTTTTTATGATAACTTAAAAATTATAAACACACAGAACATTTAAAATATCTTGGAAAAATTACGAAACTTATTGAGACGTTTTTAAAAAAAAACGTATATATACAACATTTGAATATACGTTTTTGGCTGTATCAGCAATGTACATATCTTTCCATGGACTATTTTTTGTGAGTTTCTAATTAGTAAGGTTTTTATATACATGGTCGTTTATCAAATGAATAAAATATTCATGACGTTTTTAGTAAGGCTGTTGGGTCATTTTATTTTATGTTTGTGCTTGATAATGAAATTTAGTTATGATTTGATTTAACCAGTGGACCAACAGTCATACAGAATACACTACCGCCTCGAAATCATATTACCTACTCAGATTAGATGCAGCACTTGTCTGTCTCGGTAATATGGTATTCCAATCTCCCTGATATTGTTTTAGTAATTACATTAGTTTCATATAATACACATAACACGAGCGCAGAACACAAATAGCTTTTGCAGAATACCTTGTTTCCAAATTTTAATTTATCGCATTTATAACATTAATTCATTATTAATTCGTTTCAACGTACAGAACAAGAAACATTTTGTCATCGAGACTTCTCTGGAGTCCATAATAAAAAATAACTTAACATATTTGTTTCATTCCGCTAAACTTACAATTAATTTAAAGAAATAAAAAAGGAAGTAGACTAAAACAAGTTATTTTTTTAAACGTTCCCAGGTTACGACGTTGCTTTTTTTCGCATTGGCATCACACAGGAGGACCTGAATAAAATAATTCCCCTCAGGACCTATGTCATCTTTGAGGATGCTGTGTTGACGATTTTTTTTAGGAAAGGAAAGTGGAAGTTCTGGGAAAGAAAATAGTATGTGAGGGTATGGGTATGAATTTGGGAGTCAGTGTGTTCAAGAGTGACGAATCCAACTCTCCCAGTGCGGTGCAAGGCGATGTTCCAAGAGAGAGATCAAAAGGCCACCCTCAACCAGTCTCTGCCGATCCGGACCGCCACGCAGTGGGTAAATTATATGCAGGCGCAAGTACCGCCAAGACCCAGACAACATCATCCCATGAACCCGGGCACCCCTGCTAAGTCACCAAACGGGGGTTCACCTCTAGGGGAGACCAATGGCGGACGTGTAAGTTATCTATAAAATGGTTTCCGGGGCGGCAGTACCCATATCCGCCTCTCTAAAGCATATTGTTTAAATTATATCGTACTTGCTGGTTCCCGGCATGTGTTGCAACGCCATATTCAAAGAAATAAATTGTTTTTCCCTGCATCTTCTTTCCCGTGCGTCCCCATTCCCCTCCCGCGTCTCCTTTATCTCCCCTCTCCCGCTTCCCTATCCCACCATCCCCCCTCACACGTTCCATATGTTCAATCCCAGTACATTCAGTTTTCAAACAGCTCGCGTGGCAGCTGTTCCAATTTTTTCATTCAAATTTTCATTTTTCATATATTACAAATATTCACTTTTGCACATTTTAAGAACAAGCAATCAATTTTGGTATCTAACATAGGAACCTAATCAATAATTATAGAATTAAAATATCTATAATTATTGATTCGATTCAAAGCATTAGCGAGTACTTCAAATTAGCGAGTACTTCAAATCAATTCATTAGTTCAAAGAGTTTTACAAAATGTTATTCTTAAATTTTGACAGTTTCCTAAAAGTTTTTGTAATGATTAAAAAACTTTTCAGATGTATTTTCATGTGGTTGTCCAGAAACCTTCGCGGGGGTTGAGGAAGATATTTTGAAAGTTTCAAATATTTCATATGCTTAATATAGTAAAGAATACATAGTAAACTCATAACTCGTAGACGTACCTATATATCCCCAAGTAAGCATATTTTGATGTTTGTATATATCTATGTATATAAGAAAAGGTATAAATAATAAAAGATTCAAAACGTGATTCAAAAGCCATGATTTGTTTATCAGAATACAAAGCATATTACAAATAATTAATTTAAAAATGGACAAAAAGCTTTTAAAATTTCAATAATTCGAAAAATTATGTTGTTTGTAGTTTTTCTCAAGGACATATCTTATCTGAATAAAGCCTTTAAAAGCGAGAATTAATCCCCCTAATAATTCCGATCCGTACAAAAGGAAAATATAAAAATTTCTCAAGGTGAAAATAATCGGAAGGTATTTTTCATCGCCTAGGGCCAGAAGATAAAAAATATTGAAATAATTAAGCCTTTTTTGTAATAAAACCTGTTCGGATTTCTTAATCGTTTTTGATAATTAGGTAGGAACACTTTGTGAGTATTATTTAATAACTGCAAACCACCTTCAAAACGTCAAAATTTACGACCGTCTTTGATATATTTTTTTTTAATCACGCAGTTGGGAAGTGGGTGGGCACAAGATGAATTTTTAATGGGTCCCACTAGTTGCCGATAAAAATAACCGTTGTAACTTTTTCGATTTATTTGAAGTATTTATTCCGTGGTTGAGTGGTTAAGATCATTTGCTATGAATACGGCGCAAATAATTTTTGATTTATTAATTTGTTTTATTTCAAAATTTATCAACTTAAATACATAAATGATCCAGACTGGAAGATACTCTCAGTATTGTCCTGGTGAAGGATCGAAATAAGATTCGAAAATAAATTCGAAAATAAAATAAATTCGAAAAATAAGATTCGAAACCTAAAATTGCGTTCTGGGACATCATCTGAATAGTCAGGTACAGTCTCACCTTCCTCTTCAGCTTTATAACATATCCTAACGAGGCATTCCGTAGTATCACTGGCTTCGGACTTTACTAGGGACTTTTGTGCGATATTCGCATAAAAAAGTACGCCGTACGTACTTCCCATAGCTGCTTTTTGAGATATGCTGCTGCGGTCTGTCGTGCACTCACTTATCACACAAACATCAAAGGTGATATCTACAAGTATCAAAGAAAATTGTTCAAATGGATAAATTTTACGTTCTGATTCTTAAAACTAAAATTAAAAAATAAAATGTTATTAATAACCTGGCTAAATTTGAAAAACTGGAAATCGTATTAATATAAGTTATAAGCGAAAAATGTTCCTTGTGCCATGATTGAGGTCTCTGCTAGGAAAGGAATTGAACCCGAGACGCCTAGATGGGAACCCAGCCACTAATCGTAAGTTTTCGATGCGTAAGTAAATTGTACAATACAAAAAAGTGATAAAAATATTCTCACACTCACTACAAATTGAGGGAAAAAGTTTCAAAATGGGAAATAAAGTAGTGTATTTTTCTCGCACGAGTTCTCACACAGAAATAGAGCTACTTGCCGTTATATAAAACCTCATTCTGCAAAAGGGTATTTTGGCGCTATACAACATTCCCCTTTCTGGTGTTGTGTGGTAGCTGACAGGATAATGCACGCGGGAGTTGTAGTCCGTCTTTTTAGCAACTGTTTTCACCTAGATAGTCTCTAAATCTCCGGAGACTGAAGTTAGCTACAGGGACTAGGCAGTTAAAATAAATAATTGTATTTTTAATTGATCCCTTTTATTAATTGGATTTTTTTAAATTTTTTTTTTATTAGTATCTATAGCAAAATTTGTGCAAAATGTATTTATAAATTGTATTATATTAGGGTATTATAAAGTTTTTTTTTTCACAGTCCTCTTCACTAGGGTTTCCTGTTCTGAGGCGGCCTGTAGTTTTTCCACATTTGTATTTAGTATCCAGTTGTCTTTACATGGTCTTCAGTATGTTTGATAGTTCATTTTCACTTTGTTCTCTCAACCATATTTTTACTTTTGTTTTAAATTTATTTATTTCTGTTATTTTTTTTGTTTGAGTTGGTAGAGCGTTGTATAGTTTTGTCGCATTGAATTTCATATTTCTTTGTTCAAAAGATGTTTTCAAACTGGCTGTAGCTAGAATATTTTGGTTTATTGCCCTGGTTGTGTATCTATGTTGGACAGTGGAGTATTCTGATATGTTTTTTTTAATTTTAAATAAAATATTTTTTGCATAAAGTTTTTGTATGTTGTAGACTTGAATGCTTTGAAACAATTCTTCTGTCGGAGTTCTAACCGGTAATTTCAAAATTGTTTTTAGTACTCCTTTTGGGCAATATTGAGCCGGTCCATGTGAGTGCTCAAGGCAGATCCCCATCCAGTTATCCCGTACTCTATTTGTGATTGACATAAAGCGTAGTACACTTTCTTAATGTCGTTTATGTTGAGGATGTTACGGATGGCTCTAAAGAAGTAAATGTACCTGGTGAGTTTTTTTGTGATTACTTCAATGTGTCCGTTCCATCGGAGATTATCATCAATTTCAATAATACCAAGCTATTTGATACTTTTGGAGTGTGCTATGGTAGGACAGTGGCATGATAAGCCTTGATTTTGATAGTTTTCTTGGCATGTATGTAATTTGAGATTAAAGTCATCTTCTGGCTGTCCTCTGGTTGTTATAGAAAATGTCAAATATTTTGTTTTATTGACATTAAGTGTAAGGGAATTTCTCTTAAGCCAGTTTTGCAGTAGACCAAGTCCATGTTCCGCTTCTTTGTAGTTACTTCTCCAATCTTTTTCGTTGAATACAATTACTGTGAATTGGATTATTCTATTGGATGAATTACTTCCTGTGAAAGTTTAAATTTTTTCCCTTAAATGCATCTTGTGAAAGAAAAACAATACACCTTTACATAGTGTTCGAATTTTTTTGGTTTCTTTATATCATAAACCTCTTATTATAGTTGCAAAAAACAAAACAATGATTTTGAGAAAAAAAAATTTAAATGCATATTAAGTTTTATAAACTTTTTAAAAATATTTAATGATTTTTCGTAAATGTCAACTTCGTGTTCAAATCTGTCCAATTTTCAAGTATTGCGGGAAAGACTGAGAGAAATTCTATTAGATTGATTCATGTTATTTCAGAATTTAATAATTTTTTTTTAAATCTAAGGTCTATTTGTGCAAGTTCCATAATGGAAGATATTCTCAGTATCGACTTTGTGTAAGACCATCAATCAGAATTGAAACATTACTTGAAATGGCTCTAGCCGTTTTTGGTGACTAGATCCGAATAGTCAGGTACGTCCCCACCTTCCTCTTCCCCTCCCTACTGCCATCAGCCTTACAACATATCCCAGTTGGGGATGCCGTAGTCTCACTGGCTCTAGGACTCTAGGCGGAAGGGAGCAGTTGGGAAAGTAGTGCGGTATTCACACAATTTTTTTTTAATGCCAGGTCCTTCCCAGCCTTCCCGTGCTCATTCCTTTCCAACCACCCCTACTACCATCATTATAAGCGAAAAATGGAACTTTTGCATTAAATGGGAACTTATTTAGGGACGGACGTTGCTACCAATAGGGCTGAGTTGAAGATTCATTATTACATTCATTATTTTTGTGTTTAATTCGTAGAACTCCATTTATTTTATTTTTTTAAATTCAATGCAAATCAATTTTAATAATATTGTTATGAAGTTCGGCAAGTATTTATTGTTTGAAAGCTGTATCGGCTTAAAAGGCCATTTCCAAACTGTGGTCAGGCCACTTTGAAGTGACTTATTTATAAGATTCTATTTACCCCCGCCCATTTCAAATATTATGCGGTCGAAAATGATTTATTACCGGTTAAACCAAATTACTGAGAAAATTATCGTGACAATAGATTCTACATTATATGGGGTACTTTGAAATCTGTTTTCCCCACATTAAATGTGGTCTTAATTGTTTAACAATGACGTGACTGCTTCGACTTATTTAAATATGTGAACATATTGAGAAGTGCGGAATAAATATATTTTTTAATATTATTAATTAATGTTAAATTAGAAAAATTCGTTCGTTCGTTGATTTCTAATTTTTCAAGTACATCTTACTTAAGCAACTTACTTGAAGTAAATTTGAAAATGGCTTTATACGCCGAAACAGCTGTCACAATAATAAAACATCTAAATACTTCCAAAACTTACTATTTAGATTAACGTTAAATTTTAAAAAATCTTTATTATGAACCCATTTCGTTTCATAGGTTATGAAACGAAATGTGCTGGGGAAAGAGTTGTTGGGGAAAGAGCTAAGTTTTCGTTAGAGCAATTCAGAAGGCGGGAATGGATACCGCCGCCCCGAGAACCTTTATTGGATAACCAACACCTCTGCCATAGGTCACCCCAAGTGGTTCGCTACGTTTGGTGATTTAGCAGGGGTGCCCGGGTTCATGGGGTAAGGTTTGTCTGGGTCTTGAAGGCGGATGACCAGGATACATTGAAACCCAGATTCCTACCCACCCTTTAGGCCCTTTTCCTTTCCAGATTCCTCCTCTCCTCCTTTTCTTTAAAAAAAATCATCCATACAGCATCCCCAAAGATGACAGGTCCTGAGGTAAATTATTTTCTTCGGGGCCTCCTGTATGAAGCTCATGTAAAAAAAATACAAATTACTCAGCGTAATGTGGTAGTTGACCTAGCACATCGTTTTGGTTTTGTAATTTACACGGATAAGAAATAATAATATTTCTAACATAACTTACTTCCAAACGATCGCGCCATCTTCCGGAGGGTGGACAGAGATAATGGACAGTCACATAACTCTGTTGTGGCACACATTCTTTGCTTCATTCACATTCAGACATCGTATCAATCCTATTATTCTGATATTCTGACTCTTGATATGACTCGACTCAAGTGTGGGATTCGAAATCCTTCTCCTTTCTCCGTTCATCCGCTCCACAGGTCAAAACCATCTAAGCATCGCTAATAATATTATGCTCACTTCAGCCTTTCAAACTTTCATTGGTTCCGTCCACGTGAAGTCTGTACAACGCGCTGAGCTGCTCCGGACTAGCAAAAGGTCAAAATAGATTGTACCTACTTGCCTTCCCATCAATGTTCAAGTATTTATTAACTCGCTTGCTGGTCCTCGCGACTCAGCGAGCTGTGGAGGCGTCATGGGGACGGAAACATTGATTTTATACATTTTAAAAAATTTTGTTAATTTATAAATTGAGTTTAAAAGCAATGTAATTTGATATTTAATTTGTAATTTATATCGAATAAAAAAGCCTAAATTGATTTTAAAAATAAACATTTGAGCCGCAAAATCAAATTATACTAAAATACGTGTCACTGAACATTGTTTATCAAGTATCCGATAACAGTTTTTTTAATATTCATACTTTTTTTAAAGTTTGTAAAAATGAATGAAGTTCAAAGGGTATAACTTACAGCTATACAGTATCCTACAGTTAATCCAATTACGATTGTAATATGTACGTAATATAATATTTTTTGATATTATAAATATTTTGTAAATTACATTAGCTCTTAAAATAATTCTCTTCACGGCCTATGTCATCTTTGGTGTGGAGGATCTTTTTGTATAAAGGAAAGAGAGGACTTTCTGGGAAGAAAATGGTACAATGGTGATTAAGAATCTGGGGTCCGCGTGTCCAGGAGTGAAGGATGTATGAATCCATCCCACCCGCTGCGGTACGAGGCGATGGGTCAAGAGAGTCCTGCTGGAGAGGCTAAAAGGTAGGTGGGCAAACGCATACGCCGTCAAGACCTGTACATACCTCACTCCGTGAACCCGGACACTCTAAATCACCAAACGTTGCGAACTTGGGCCGACCTACGGCAGGGGTGTTTGACATCCAATAAGAAGAAGACGGATTAAAGCAATTTAAACTATTCATTTAAGGTTTAGTGGCATTTAAGGTTTAGTGGCATTTAAGGTTCTTAAAGGGAAATTTTTAGTGACGATTTAAATTGGAATATACATAAAGTGTATTTATTTTAGTTTAATGTTGTGAAATTCTTTTTGAATATTGTTTTGTTATTGGTCATTTCCTAAATTCAGAAACATTCTCGGTAAATATCAATGAGTTTGAGATGTAGGCAATATTTATTATTATCTGTCTAGTTTCCCGAACTTCAAGCTTTCGAGGAGCGGCCGTTATTCACTACTTGATATCCAATGATCCAAAGATTGAGCGCATTACTTACATTTCAGGTTGTTGTTGATTTATATTGAATTGTATACTGAATTGTAAAGAAGATATTAAATAATTTCTCTTTGAATATTGAAGGCATAACACAAAATGCAGTTTTCTCTTTTCAGATATATTTTTTTTTTTTAGGTAAGCAAGTGAGTAATTAAACAAAATACATTCTAAAACGTGTGAGCAACATTAAAAAATACAGTCGGTAAATAAAATTAATTCATGCGGGCGTTCTTAAAATAGACGATGGTGTGATAGTCAAAATAATTACCTTCCAAGCAGTTAATCGATGTTCGATTCATTAAAAATATATATATATATAATATATGTATATATAAAAATGTGATATTTAACGGGTCCCATCATAGAAATACTTTTGTCTATGGACCACATTGATATTTCACCTGTCTGCGCAACAATGAATAACTGAAGCCAGTATATTATTAGGCTGGAGGCATCAGGGAGGGGAAAGAGATGGGGTGAGAAAGGTGGGGTAGCTATTCAAATCCGTTCATCAAATGGGGCTAAAGCCATTTCAAGCAACATTTCGATTCCGATTTTAATGAAAAAAAAACACATAATTGTAAAAATAAATAAAATATAATAAAGCCATTTTAATGTTAAAAAAACACATAATTGTAAAAATAATTACGATTATTTGGATCTTTTCAAGGAGGTCTTCAATTGATCTAAATGCAATAATTTACAACAGTTTTAGAGTGTGAAATAGTCACTTTATCTAATTGTACAATTTTCTGTATTTCAAAACTGTGTAAAAACATTTCATCCAAATTTTCTTATTCAGCCAACTTTCCTTTAGAATATTATAAAATTTGATTGCCAATTTCATGATAATTTTGTCCCTAAAATTAGTCATTGCTCATTTCTTGTTTTAATGGAACCGGAAGTTTTCAGCGCTTTTGAAGAATTTACGTCCAATGAATGGGACAATTAGAATTGACTGATCTTATTTGTCTCCCACAAATTCCGAATTTGATGATCCTTAAATTTAGAATAATTTGAATATATAAAATTTAGATTTGTTTATTTCAAATACCTATCTTATTTGTAAGATGGTCTCGATTGTCATTAATATCACGGAATGTATTTTTTTTACAAATGGATAGGTAAATTTAGGTTTATTTTTCTTTTGGAATGTTCTTGTTATTTCTCTTCTCTATATTTTATTTTCTATTGATAAATATATAATTTACACTTATAAGTAACTTCTTGTATCTACCATCAAAACCTTAATATTATTTATCAAGTGTTATATTTAAGTTTAAGACAATATTATTATAGTCAACACACTATTTACATGTAAAACATCTGTTCATTTTGACTGTTCTAAAACGGGCAAATTGCCTAGTTGGACAGCCAAAACTCATTATAACAATGTAATATGTAATGTTTCTCAAAATAAATAAATAGATCATTTGTGCAGGGTTGGCATTTATCACATGAGAACGGGTCGTTTCTACGACTCGATCTTGAGTTCAACAGCTGGGCTGTGAAACGATTTGCCGGCCTCTGAGTTTCTTGTCTTCTGCAATACGGGTCTCTTTTAGACCCTGGTTCATTCCTTCCTCTCAACTAAAAGAACCTCCATACTAGTGTTAGGTAGGTAACACGACATCAGGATGAATTTGTACGAGGTACTCAAATACTGAAATGAGGTACACAAATATAATATATATATCAGGACTATAGTTTTTACCAATTTTATTACGTACCTGCCTACTACTTTTACTTAATTATTTGTTTGTCACAACCTGCCCCATTCCTGTCACAACTGACCCCACTGGTGGGGCAAGTTGTGACAATTCCCATATTTTGTAAAATTTATTTGTTTGTTGTTTATTGATTATTGATTAACACCCTTTTTCAGGGCTTTTACATGTGATTGGTAAGAAATATAGAATATTTATTGTATATAACTGAACTGCCTCATTAACAATATTTTATTTTTGTTTAAAGATAAATAATTGAAGATGTCCATTGTCTTGGTAAAATAATATTTCGACGCTTTATTCGTATGTTAACAATACCAAAATAGGCTAGGTTAATAATACCAAAATAATGCAGCAAAAGAGTTATTTATTTCCATTAAAATGTCAAAACTTTGATTTCATTAAAGATTTTTCTATTGAACTCAGTTTTGTAATTTAATCACAACACGCCCCACCTCCCCAACACATGTGGACCGATTGTTCCCAGAAGCCGAAAACGCACTGCGGGTTGATTGAATTTTTAATCAAGAGTTCGCGATAAAAATACCGCGGCATTTACAAGTGTTGTTAAAAAGCTCGCAAACATGTCGGATGTCACATTTTTGAAAAAATTTTGAAATATTCGCTGCGTTCCGAAGTTGTGATTAAAATTCTCTGAATGGAGTCCATACATGAAAAGCTTTTTCACATTTAAAATAAATAGGAATTTTTTCCATCGCACTTTTTTCATGGGCATTTTAGTTTTATTTTTAGGTTTTCATTATTTAAGTCAACAGCACGCTCAACAATGGCAAGCACGAAAGGAAGGAGAACAGAGCGTTTAGGATTGAGATAATAGATGGGTTAAATCTTAACATTAATTGCTTTTACAAGTAGTTACCTGATTATAGATTAATAACAAGATAAAACAAAACACAATTAAATGAAAAGCAATATTTTAGAAATAGCTGTAGGTACGAGGAATTAATTATCAAAGTTTCCGCTTTCTGGGATAGAAAGAAAGAAAAAATCAGAGTGTGCAATTCAAATGCGTTAGAAGTGAAACCTTCAGAAACCTAAAAAAGGCAAGAATGAGGAGACTAGGAAGCACTTTCTTTATCAATGTGATGGATTAAAAGAGATAACCTGTTGTACGCTGATGATGGTGGTGATTGAAAGAGATAACCTGTTGTATGCAAAAGTGGTGCTAATTTCCAACAGTATGGAAGATCTAAAGTCTCTCGTATCTGGGATGAAAGAAATATGTATGAAGAATAAGTTAATGATGAATGTACATAAGTCTAAAGTCGTGGTGTTTGAAAGAGAGAGTACAAAAACAATTTAAATTATGAATACTTGGAGCAGTTTGATGAGTTTGTGTATTTGGGAAGTATGTTTACGAGAGATGAGAAGGCTGATAGAGATATTGAAAGAAAAGGGTAAATGCAAGTAATTCCATTAAGGGAGGACTGAACGCCATTGGCGGCAACAAAAAACTGTCCGAAGAAACGAAGCTAGCCATCCATCATAGAGTGCTGATACCTACGATGATGAATTGCAGCGAAGCATGGAACTGGCGGAGGATAAATGAAAGTAGACTGAATCTTTTAGAAATGAGATTCCTGTGGCGTTTGTGTGATAAAGCCATGTACGATAGTGTGAGAAACGTGGAGATATAACCAACACCTCTACCATAGGTCACCCCAAGTGATTTGCTACGTTTGGTGACTTAGCAGGGATGCCCGGGTTCATGGCGTTAGGTTTGTCCAGGTTTTGGCGGCGGAAGCGTCTGCTCTGCTGCTGCGTTTTAGAGAGAGACCGATTGAGGGAGGCCTTTCCAGCCGGACTCATCGCTTTGCACCGCTGTTGGAGGGATGAATTCGTTCGTCCGTCACTCCTGGACACACTGACCCCCAGATTCCTACCCACCCCAAATATATTTTAAAAATACCCTCTACACAGCATCCCCTAAGATGACAAAAGCCTTGAGTGAAATTATTTTTTCTTTTTATTATGGCCTCCTGTGTGGAGCTAATGTAAAAAAAAAAAAATGGCACGACTATTGACGAATCGGATTGATTCGGGCCACGTCAAGAGTCAGAATAATAGAAGAACGTGTGTGAGACGATGTATGAAAGTGATCGAGGCAAGGAGTGTGTGCCGAGACCGAGTTTTGTTGTTTGGCGGTCCGTCCTTTCTGCCTACCCCTGCGGTAAACGACGTGATAGTTAGTAAGTGAAGGATGATTTTTCTATATTTTTGTCTTCGAATTCCAGTGCACCTTTTGTTATAAGATTTGGTCATCGTAATATTGTTGTATTTGTGTTTGGTTCTCCGGAGTCGCTAGATGTCACTTTTTCGTTTTTTTTGCCTAATCCTTTTGGAGTAGTTTGAAGATTGGATATTTATTTACAAAAAATAAAATACATACTAAATACCTACATACTAAAAATACACACCAAAAATAAATACAAAAAATACATGTTCATTTTTGAGTGGTTTGAAGATTGGATATTTATGTACAAAAATAAAATACATAATAAATGCACACTAAAAATACATACTAAAAATACACACTAAAATACATACAAAAAATACATACTAAAATACTTGCAGAACTTGATAATAAAAAAAAATTAAAAATAAAGTTAATATTTTCTGGATTTAGTAGGATTTGAACTCAGTTCGCTCGATATCTGACCTCTGGCCTCTTGGATTTGTCCGGCAGCTTGGCCATTGCGCTACGGGGGGGGGGGGGGGGAGAGCTCGGGTGCGAATTTAGCGGATTAAGAACCGACGATCAATAATATAAAAATTTTCGTCACGTGGTTTCCGTTTCATTCGAATTCGAATCACTCTCAACGCCGCTAAAGAAGTTGAGGGAACGGACTCCGCGTGTCGACGGAGACGGAGGGAGAAATGAAAGGCATCCGAGTTGGTTGCGAGTCCAGTCATTTATTGTATCATGAGCTACGTAGCTGAGGTCGGTCGGTGTAACATGAAGATGTCGAAGTGCCGTAGAGTGAAGCGTTGCGGGTGCTCGGTCATGATGGTGAAGCAAGTCGGAGATGCTGTGATGGAGCAGGCCACGGGCCTGCAGGTCACCAGAGTGTTGCTCGACGCTCGTTGCGGAGAGGACCTGATCATCCAGGCCGTTGTTCGACGCGCGTTGCGGAGAGAAACGGCGGTGACTCGGTGAGTGGAGCCACCGGCAGATAGTCCTGGTGAGGTCCACGTAGGAAGCTGCCCTGGAGTGATGAACGGCGGTGACTCGGTGAGTGGAGTCACCAGCGTGATGCTCGACACCGTGGCGGTGGAGGATGACCTCGTCTTCCAGGCCGCTGCTCGACGCGCGTTGCGGAGATGAGCGGCGGTGACTCAGTGAGTGGAGCCACCGGCAGATAGTCCTTGTGACGTCCACGAAGGAAGCTGCCCTGGGAGAGAGCTGATGCACGGGGCACTGAGAGTTACACTGATTCGCTGTAGAGAGGCGAGATATGAAGGCGACCGTTGAGATTGAACTGAATTGTTTTGATCAGCGCGTCGCGAGACTGACCAGTTTGTTGTTTAGTGCGCCGCTTTATATAAGAGCGAGCGGCTGAGTAACTTTCCACTCGCTGGCAATACGTGCGCTGGAAGGTGCTAGAACTAACTCGTCACTGTAGTCGTGAATGCACGCTTGAGTCTGGACCTTTCGCGAAGGTGGTGCATATTATTATTCAGCCGGCAGCCGGCCGCACGAGTACATTGTCTGCCGATACGTGCATACGTAGGTGCTGCGCGTAGTGTGAATTTGCAAGTACTTTGCGGCGGTAGTTCCTTCTCGCGAATTCTTTGAGTGGCGAAAAATAGTTGTATGAACGCCACAAAGTTTTCACTTCAATAAGTACTATATTTTTACCTTTTTTTAATAATTTCCATCAGGGTCTACGTCATCTTTGGGGATGCTGTGTGGAGGGTCTTTTTTAGGAAAGGGAGAGAGAAAGTTCCATGAAGCAAGGGGGTTCAATGTGTCCAGGTCATCCGCCACCAACGCCTAGACAAACCTCACCCCATGAACTCGAGCACCCTGACAAGTCTTCCAGAGGCGGCAGAACCCATACCCCCTCCCAAATTGAATGAAAGTATTAGAAAAAAATATAGAAAATAAGGAAAGGAATGGAAGTGACATGTTCAATAATTCAGTGAAACAATAAATATTTTAGAACAATTCTTATTTGTTTTCAAGTGAATAAAAACTCTTCACAATTAATGTAGACCGTTTATTTAACGTTCTTCAAACTTAACAATTTACTTCACAACACCTAGATCCCGTAGCGCCCAAACATTGAATGAAAAACCCACAACATCGCGCATTGCCTCAGTCAATTGCACTGACTACCGCGCTACAGAATTCTGTGGACGATGGGGGGCATGGCTACAAATAAACTCACTAAACAACCTTTCCACGTATAATGGATGAATTTCCTTTCAGCTTGGATCAACATATTGTCCATCCGATTCAATGCTGTTAAGCGTTATCGATTCGAGTAATTTTTCATGGGAATACGATTCAATTAACCAGAAATAAAGACAGTCACAAGTTACGGAACGGAAGCAACCGATTCCCGAGTTTTTACGATTTGAGCTCAACAAGTTTGACTTTATGAACATAAAATATCGCCTATAGAACAATAAGCCAGCGATTCAACTACCATAATATCCACTGTGTTATCTAAACAGTGAATAAGTTGTGTGTAAGACTAATCTTTTCAGGGAAAATAAGATCAATAAGAGAAGCAATAGCAGAATAAGAGAAGCAATAGCAGAATAAGAGAAGCAATAGCAGGGAATAGCAATAAGGGAAGCCATAATAATAATTAAACCAAAGTAAATGAGATGTGTTATTTGACTTTTGAGATAATAAGCTTTGTTAAGAATTCTCTTTCTTCTTGAGTCATTGCACTGTTCATCATCAGAGCAGATTTATAAAACCTTGACTAAAGTATGGTGAGGAAATATGGATCATAACTGATTACCCCTAAATTCACACACATAACATGGTGGATAACAATGGCACAACTCAAAAAACTACTTTTTTCAGGAGAGCAGTTTGAATATTTTGTTTGAGTGTATTGAATCAGTTTTTTAATCAATAAAAATACATTATTTCACAAAAGTTGAAAAGCAGTAATTTAATATTATAATAATGTTACATTGATCATTTTGCCACTATTTTTGCTTGAATTCGAGAAAAACATTATTATATAGCAACGGCATATTCGCTTTTAAGGCCACAAAAACATTTTTTTAAATTGTGCCTTTTGTATCGAAGATAGAATAGATATCCAGGAACATTTTTGCATACTTAACTCAAAAATGCATTTTTTGACGTGTGCCACGGTTATCCCTCAGGTGCGACATTTACTATTTAAGAATGATTATTCACACATATCTTTAGGGGGGAGTCTGGTCCAGCCGATCCACAAAATCGACTTTTTTGCCTAAATTAGAATACATTCTCAAAGTTATAGCATTAAATTCGACCTTTAAATATACCGCCAAGCCAAGCGGCCGTGTTACAATTTGGCTGGAATCGTAGCTGATCGAATTTTCATATGCAGACGAACCTCGACTTATGAAACATTATTAGTATTGGTGGCTCGCGTAAAGCTTCAGGTCTCTTGAGAGAGAAAAGTACAATCTTTGTTACAATCTCGTACAATCTTTGTTACAAGGTGACGATCAATTAGAGGACAATTATTGGTGTCTCTTGGCTAGGTTATTATTGTTAAAATAACTATAAAGCTAGTGTTGTAGTTTGTACTGTTAAGCTACTGTGTTTTACGATTATTGAACTGCTTACTTGTAAATTGACTATTCCCACCCAATAAATACAAATTGTGTTTACAGAAGAAAAGCGTGGATGTTATTTTATTACCACGACTGTTACATATACCTTATGTGTTAAAAAAAACATGAAAATCACTAAAAATACGCCGTCCTACACCTATTTCCCCCCTTAAATAAAACAAATTTATAATCCATTAAAAATGAAGTCAACTAAATCAAATTCATAGATGTAGATGCGTCTTCTTGTTTTATCGTTTACCATAATAAAAATTTGTTCGACATCACAATATTTGGTAAGACATAATCATTTCATTTCATAAGACATTTTGTTGCAGACTGCTATGGACTGCACCTCTGGATCTGGAACTGGCGTTGATATTTCTGTCGAGCCGGTAGACCTGATGAAAGAGTAGACCTGATGAAAGAGTAGACTGAGCTCCGCTGAGTGGATTGGCGGTTTTAGCCAGGTTTTCGTAAGTGATGACATCGTGTGAAATAATTGGGGCATTTATCCTAAATTCGTTCAGCTTTGTCCTTCAATCTCTGACGTTCTGGTAGTTCTGTCTTCTCAATGATGCACAACAGCTGATTTTGATGATTTGGCGCGACATCGCTCTCGGCGTTCGACCATTTGGCGGTTCATTGTTGTTTTTTAAGTGTTCATATGAAACACCACTTAATTTTTGTTAATTCTTATTAGTTGAAATGTTGATAATGTGTTTCAATAATGTATTTTTGTTAATACTTCATGTTATCGTAGATGCTCTAGTAGGTAATTGGAAACCGTCTCAACAATGTGCGGATTTCTGATTGAGTTGATTCGAGATGAGGATTTTAGATATAAATAGGTTTTTTACGTTTTATTGGCAAACAGTACAAAATGTTACCTTAATTTGATATTTATTGATTGAATATCTTTATTTTATGATTGAATATTTTTAAAAAATGGACAAAAACTCAATCATTCCTTAAAAATGCAATTACTGGAGTGGATTTTTTTCCTTATACAAAAAAGAGACAGCAATAATATCCTTTGAAAATTGATGTGAAGACTCTTGAAGTTTTTTATTCCTTCTCCATTAGACAAAAAATTGGAAAAAAGTTTGGAACTATAGTCAACTTTGAACCAAGGCATCAGATATAATTTTTGAAAAAATAAATATTTTTAAGGTATTAAAATAAAGCCCGTATCTTAAAGAATATCTTAAGTAATTTTTTTGAATATTTTTTTTAATAATAAGTACGCAAACAACCTGATTCCGCACACCTTCAAACTCGCCTAGACACAGCTGCGTAATTGCGCGCCCGCACATCTCAAATTTCTGTGACCGAGTAAGTAAGTTTCGGATGTTGTCTTCAATGATTTTCTTGATGTCAGATGTTAATTGAGAATACGTTAATAAAAAAAAATCATTTCGGGAGCATGCCGATCAGGGGTCAACGTCGCGCCAGCGCTCAAATTTCCGCCACTGTGTGACGGCTTGACGAGTTTTTTGGGAGTGAATTAACTATTTTAGGTGTTGAATTTTTGTACTTTATAGTTAAATTTGCTTCTACATTAATATGTCTTTTGTCCAACTCCTTCCACAAGCTTGTAATTCATTGAGGTTGCAGTACGGTTAGGTCGTGTTTTATTTTAATAGTATTTTTATCCGGAAGTATATTTTTTTCATTAGTACAAGTTTGGCTTGGTGCGAATTTGTAGATGAGTGTAGGTGGGTGGTGACGACGTTGTCCACTTTCTTGAGGATACTGGTAACTTGACTCAGATCTTCGTTGATGCAGTCAGATTATAGTGTTGCAGTACTCTCAGGAATATTGATCAATAAAATATTTTTGGAACGAATTTTCCATTACTCCATTTCAGCAATTGTTTCCGAAATTCCAGATATGTCCGCAATGGCACTTGATGAAAGCTGAGGTTGGCTTTTGTATTCATATAACTCTCCTTCAAGAGTTGCCATTCTGGCAGCCATACCGGCTACCGTTCCCAGTATTTCGTTTGTTTTGGGGATAATTTTAGCAATATGCTCTTTAATGAATTTGCTGTTGGGATCCATTACCATATTAGTTAATATATTTACGGCATCTTTGGCCAATTTTATAGATGGTTGCGAATTCATTTAATAAAATATAAATTGCACTTATATATTTATTTTTGATAATGTTTACAAAATAGAAAAAATAAAAAGAAAAGAAAAGAATTATGAATAAAACCGTCAAAAATGTGTGTTATTACTATGAATGCAGAATTTTAATCTTGAATCGCTTTTCGTGAAGCCTTTCTTTGACACGGGTATTTTAGTTAAAAATATTTACGACAAAACGACGAGAATCAGAAAATTCAAGAGCATTTATTGATTTGACCTTGTAAGCAGAAAAATGTTCGTTCTCGTGATATAAAAATTGGTTAAACCTTTCGTTTCCGTTTTCAAAAAAAACTGAAAGAATACACTGAAAGATTAATATAATCCATACTAATATTATAAATGCGAAACTGCTCGAGTTTGTTTATGACCTTTTCAGGCATTAACCAATAAAAAGACTTTAAAAATTCATTCACCAATAGAAAGCTAAATTATATGCGCAGACTATATGTTGTATATGATGGTAAGCTCTGGCGTTATGAAATTATAAATATTAATATATTTTATTTGTTATACGTTTTCTGTCGCTAACAAAAGCGAGTTTGTGCTAACGTCAGAAAAAAATCGTTTCCATGGAAACCATGTTGATATATTTGTGGGCTCTAAGCTGGTAGGAACTCAGCCCCTGGTCAGTTACTGCTCCAGGAAATTCAAATATTAGAATATGTTTTGTTTTTTTTTGGACAAGCTTCTGTTTTGGAACAAATGTCAGATAGAGTTCCTACATTAAAAATATAATTCGTAACGATTAGGTATAAAGACTGAATAATAAATAGTGTAATTTTTTATTATATTAACAAACTTCCAAATATTTAATTAAAAATAAACATCCGAAATGTTTGTAAGCGCATAAATTCCGAACGAATGAACAAAATTGGATAACTATTTTTTTCTTTGAGCTATAGCTTAATGAAATTTAGGTGGCAGGCGAGATGTTTGAAAACTGAATGCAAGGGAATGAATGTATGGAATGCGGGAGGGGGTAGGGGTGGGGAGGAGGGGGGATAATTGATAAGTTCAACCGCTACAGTAATTTCCCGTAATACCATGCGAGCGAAGTCGCGGGGAAAAGCTAGTAGCAATATAAAGTGGAAAATGCAAATCAGTACAACAGTAGAGAGAATAAGAAAATTAATGTACATTTTCATTAAAATTCGAAACATTTTCAATATTACAATATTAAGAACCATTTATTTTTTCTTAATCAGTGCTACAATATGGAATTGTTGGTTGGGGTGATGCTTTCAAAAAACAATAATAAAAATAATTTTTAAAAATTCATACGATTTCCCCACAATTAAACTATTTCAAGATTTTAAAATACCTTCACTTCACATTATTTATAAAAAAATTACAAATGATTTAACCAATTACCAGTCAATCTAAGATTGGAAACTAATTGTAAAAAATTCAAAAAATCAATAAAAACACATTACTATGATTACATCTTGTAATACTATACTTCTCAACACAATTGTAATATCGGATATCCTTTTTCTTTCTGTTTCTTTCTTTATTTTTCTCTTTTTCTTTTTTGTTACCTCCTCAAATTCATTTCTGTTTTATTCGTATAAGTATATTTTTATATATGTGTACACATATGCATATGTTTTTATGTATGTACACATATACACAAATTTTTATGTGCGTGTGCATGTGTATATGTATATGAGTATATGTGTATATATGTGGATATGTGTGTATATGTATACTTACATATATTACTTTTTTCTGCTTCTCTGTTAAATACCTATCTTTGGTTTTACACCTAAAAAAAATACTTTTTTTTTTCTTTGTTAAATTGAACTTTACATTCGTTTTCTCCGCCTTTTTAACTCGAGCTATGCTCTAAAAAAATGTGTAATACTTATTAATTAATGTATTTTTTAAAAGAAAAACTTTATTTAATTAATAAACACATGTGATGACCTCTACAACACTATTGATGACCTCTTGCCCCGCTTCCCTACGGCAGAGTTTGTGGTCCTGGGGGACTTCAATGTTCATAACGAACCTTGGTTGAAGTTCTCAGGATCAACAGACTCAGCTGGACGACAAGCGGAATCCTTTGCCCTTTGCCACGGAATGGAGCAAATGGTTCAGGAGCCTACACGGGTTCCTGATGTCCAGTCTCACCGCTCTAATCTGTTAGACCTGTTTCTAACCACTGTGCCACACGGTTACAAGATTGACGTCACAGCGCCTTTAGGATCGTCGGACCACTGCCTGGTGACGTCGTCAATCCCCGTAACCTTCAGACCGCCAAACGAGAGGCTGAAAAGAAAAGTGTGGCACTACAGGTCTGCAGATTGGTTCGGTTTGCGGGCACATTTTAATGCTTTTCCGTGGTCAACTGTCTGTTTTCGGACTTCGGATCCCTCAAGATGTGCCCAGGAAATTGGTGAAGTCATCGCGTCCGCGATGGATGGCTTCATCCAATCCACTGTTAAAGAAACTGGTGTGGGCTCAAAGCCGTGGTTCAGTCGACAATGCTCTGAAGCAGTGCGACGAAAAAACGCGGCTTATCGAGCCTACAACACATCTCGAACGTCCGAAAACAGAATAGTTTATAACAAAATGTCAAAGGAAAGCAAGAGAATCATAAATAGGTCGAAATTTGAGCACGACCTGCAGATCAGCAGAAAGCTGGCTGCATGCCCGCATGGCAGCAGAGCGTTCTGGTCGCTTGCGGGCTCAATAGGTCGCAATTTCTGCAAATCCAGTCTGCCACCTCTTACCAGAACTGACGGCTCTCTAGCTAATACCGCCGCCGAAAAGGCTAACTTATTAGGCAAAATGTTCGCGGAAAACTCGACCCTCGATGATCAAGGTGCTATCCCGCCGTCGGTTCCTCACTGCGGTTTTCATATGAAAAAGCTGAGGATCCGGCATCGGGATGTACTCCAAGTCTTACGAGGGCTCGATGTTAATAAAGCTAGTGGGCCTGACGGAATACCTGCCCTGGTATTGCAGAGGTGCGCTGCAGAAATAGCTCCAATTTTGACGAAGCTTTTCAAAATGTCCCTGAAGTTTGGGACTGTGCCCTCCGGTTGGAAAAAAGCGATCATTCACCCTATTCCAAAGAAGGGTGACCGCTCCAACCCGGCCAACTACCGCCCCATAGCGATCACATCTGTTCTGTCAAAAGTGATGGAACGTGTGATCAACGACAAACTGCTCACATACCTCGAGAAGAACAAAATTATTAACGACCGTCAATACGGATTCCGGCGGAACCGCTCGTGCGGTGATCTTCTCGCGTATGTGACGCATGTTTGGGGGCGGTGCCTGGAACGTTTTGGTGAAACCCAAACGGTTTCACTGGATATTTCCAAGGCCTTTGACCGGGTTTGGCACCGAGGGCTTGTCAACAAACTGCCTTCTTACGGACTTCCCGCATCCTTGTGTATGTGGATTGCCGACTTTTTGAGGGAGAGGTCGATTCAGGCGGTTGCTGATGGTTTCACCTCTTCCTCGCATTCGATAAATGCTGGCGTCCCACAGGGATCGGTTCTGTCTCCGACTTTGTTTTTGTTGCACATCAATGACCTCTTGACGTGTGCACCGATTCATTGCTACGCGGACGACAGTACAGTCCATGATAGCTTTTTGTTTGACAAACCTCCAAAGGGCTCACAAACCCCAATGGCTCGGAGGGCTTTGAAACAAAGAATGGACGGTTACCTCGAGAGTGTTTCCTCTTGGGGTAAGAATAACCTCGTCGAATTTAATGTTTCAAAGACCCAATCATGTCTGATCACGTCTAAAAGGGATCGAAATGATAATCTAGTCTCCTTCAACGGAAGCATTCTCCCGAACAGGCCTTCCATTGATATGCTTGGTGTAACTCTAAGTGACCAGCTCAGGTACGGGGGCTCCATCGAGGCCAGAGTTAAGTTAGCCTCTCAGAAACTGGGCATACTGTACAGGGCACGCAGATACTTTAATAGTACACAACTGCTAGCCCTGTACAAATCGCAAGTGCGCCCCACGGTTGAATTTGGCAGCCACCTCTGGTCTGGAGCCCCAAAATACCTGAAAAAAACCCTTGACTCTGTGCAGAAACGGGCGGTCCGTTTGATAGATTCTCCTAATTTAACTAACGGATTGCAATCTTTAGAGCACAGGCGCCAGGTGGGAATGCTGTCCTTGTTCTACCGGTATTACAATGGAAGATGCTCCGAGGAACTAGCGTCATTGATCCCCTCGGCACCGGTGCATAGTCGGGAAACACGCCAAACGCGCGCTCAACATTTGTACACGGTTGACATTAGTCACATGAGAACGGGTCGTTTCTACGACTCGTTCTTGAGTTCAACAGCTCGGCTGTGGAACGATTTGCCGGCCTCTGTGTTTCCTCCCTCCTACAATATGGGTCTCTTCAAGACCCATGTTCACTCCTTCCTCTCCTCAAAAACACCCTCCACACAGCATCCTCAAAGATGACATAGGCCCTGAGGGAAATTATTTTTTCCTCAGGGCCTCCTGTGTGGAGTTAATGTAAAAAAAAAAAAAAAAATGTAACCTTTGTACCATTTTATTTAATTTAATAAATAAAATATAATTTTCACCTCGTTTTGCAAAAATCAACAACATTATTTATTTGACTTTGTACGTAGAAATATTTACACCTGCGGCGCTTTCTCGAGGGTCTTCCTAGTTAGTGTATTTTATAACTCACTCCATTCACCCTTACAACAAATCCCAAATGAATTTCATAGTCATACAGCCTCCGAGAAATATATTGGGATACAAAAAAAAATTTACTTTCCGTCAACATCCAAATGGCTTTTTAGGGATCTGATAAACTAATTACATGATTTTTAATGTAACTTTTTCTCGCGTTCCTTTCGGGAGAATTAAATTACCTGTGGTGCAGTTCAGTTTTTTTTTATGTTTCCCTGGACAGAAAAAAATTGCATCGAGTCAGTGTACAGTCAGTTGTACCGACCAGTTACCCAGTGTCCATTACACAAATAAATTGGCATGACTTAAGGAGGGTTGATTCATTTTCAGCGCCAAATCTCGCCTCCTGTTAGCGCAACCAATGCGCAATGGCGAGAAATCATAGGCCACTGGCAGATCAGGCCGTAGTGGAAGGTTGTAATATAGAGCAAGGCTATTAAGTGGATAATTGATCTGCAAAGTTTTTCCATTTCACCAGGCCCGGATGAGTTAACGCCAATTCCAGGATTATTAATGAAAAACCGGCAGGATATAAAATCTGGGAATATAGCGCCGGACGAGCGAAATACTTGGCATGAATTTATAACGGCTTTTATACGTTAAAGTCCGACTGAAACTTTTTTTGATTGCCTATATTGCCAACTGCTCGGTTTCTTGTACATTTTAATGGCGAAAGGCCCGCCTTTGGTTACATAAATTCCCCATTTATTTTCGCGAAATCTCGTAATTAATATTAATAACTAAATATTAACTTCGCTGGAAACTTTTACGGTTCATCATTTTTATATTCTTCAAACTTTTATGGATTGTTAGAATCGTGAAATTGATTTTGGCAACACATTGTTTAACTCGCTGAACAAATTATAAAGATCTTTATATAAATTATGAAAAAAATTAAAACTTATTAGAATTAAAAAATGGTTGCGATTCAAAATATTGTAATGGTCATTTAATACATTTTTTATTTGAGAAAAAAAATTTTTGGTCGAAAACGAAGGAAAAGAACGAAATAACAGGAATTAAAAGAATGGAAGGACCAACGATCCTCGATAGAGTTTTAACCGTATTGTTAAATAATGTTCGAATGTTTTACGAATGAGGTGATCCGGAAAGAACTGTTATAGAAAATTAGAATTATGAACCAGATTAAGAAAGCGACATTTTAATGGTTTGGACATGCAGATCGATTAGTCGGGGTCGGGAGGATGTTAAACGCTGATGTTTAGTTGACGAAAGACTAAGTTGGGGATGCCTTCAAAAGACGCGATAATCATACCTACGCGTGAGTTTTTTCATTTGTCATAATATCGGGAGTCTGAATAATATATATGAAACTAGGAATATACGCCAGAGAAAGTTCTGTGGTGAATACATTCATTTACATGAGAGAAGAAAAAAATATAAATTTAAAGCAATACACCTACACACCTTTCTAAATAATGACATCACTCATGTTTTTTGATCTTAAATAATAATTATTCCGTATCTGATCTTGAAGTCAATCTATACGTATATCTTTGAAGGGAATTGGTTAATTAAAACAACCCCTCCTTAATACAAAACACAAAGCCTGGCACAAATTTAAATAATCTTACGCTACTCCTCGGGGCACTCAGCGATTCCATAAAGGCCACCCATAATCATTGTAAGCCGGATAATATTATTCCCCTGTTAATTAAGTTATTCTATGTATGAGCGTTCTAAATTTCGGTATTGCGCATTTAAAGCTTTTGCCCATACAGAAAGGATCATTTAGGTAGCAAAATCGATTTATAAATATTCGATACGCTCTCGACTAGACGACAATCAATGAAGTTGGACCAAAATTAATTTGTGAAGGGGAAATAAATTCACAAATAGTCTACAAATCCACATTCGGCCTACAATGATTTCGAAACAAATACATAATCTATGAACCAATTAATGAAGATCGATGCACAGTTTAAAGTGGACAACTGAATATTCTAAGCGTTTGCCTCGTTGTTCTCAATTGATGGTATAAACCTAAACATGTTCAGGAATTTCTAATCCATGTTTTAATAGGCTCTTCACAAGTCTAACAAAGTTCATCAATATAATCATATATTCTCCTTTTCCATATTATGCAAACAAACCTACGTTCACACTGGAATAACAAATAATTTTGCGCAGTTTTTTCAAAAATAAATTAACCATTTAACGCATTTTACTTAACTGTACTTTAATGGATATTTTTCTCGATATCACATCGTCAATTGAAAACTAATCGGGGTTTTACTCGAGTAGGTAATATTAATCCATAAATATAATTTTAATTATGAACGTGGGCATTGGCCCACGAGAAATCTACAAGATCTACAAGATCTTGTTATCTACAAGAAATGTTTTGAAATTATTGCTTTTACCCAGTGAATGAGGTATTTTCACAAACTTCGAATAACTTTAAAAATGTGTGGAAAGTAAAGTTTTTATTTCTGATTCTGATCATTGTATTTAAAATGTGAAATTTCATATTTTCATTCATAATTGTTGATTTGAAAAACAGCACATTCCGAAACGGTTCCAACTGGCCACAACGTCATTATGACATAGAAACCACCACTGGGCCGACGTTTTTTTTATAAGTAAGGCTGTAAGTACTTAAAAAGTGTTCTGTGTGAACCTTATGTAAGGGCGAATAAAATATTATTCGCCCTTATTCGTGAGGTGTAATATGAATCACTCGACAGACTACCGAGCGATTCCTGAGCTTCACTGGAGGACAATGTCATGAAGATATCAACAGAACTTGAATAACATTACTGTGACTATTTATCTTTTCTATTTCTATTATTTATCCATAAATGTGTAGTTTGTATCACATGTGTATTGTAAATGGACACACAGTCTGTAATACAAAAAAAAAAAAATTATGAAAGAACGTCCGCAATTAAATTCAATAAAACGATAAAACCTACCTTGAATACAATAAACTCGATTGTGCTTACCTTGTTGTTACCCTGTTTCTTTTATCTATTCACATAACATAAAGGAATGAACTTTATTTTGGAGTATTGAATTCAACAAACAGGTATTGTGAAATATTATGCTCTTGGAGAAGTTGAGTTGTATGTTATTTTGCATTTTGAACAATATGACAATTAAATGAGAAATTTGAAAAACGCAACTTTATCTTCTTCACCACAAATAAATACTATATACTTACATTTTTATTTGGGGATAACTTTTTGACGTTTATATACCTAATTGCAAAATGTAATCATTGACCAAGATAATATCAACAACTCCCAATCAGTGAATGGACAAGATTATTTAATCATTGACGAAGATAATATCAACCACAACTCTCAATAAATACATGAAACAGTTAGTCACAGAAAATAAAAAGGTTGCGGTTGCAACTGAGACTCGAACTCAGGTTCTCTAGTCTTGGGTAACCTAGTCTTACTAGAACCCAAATCTTCTAGACCAGTGGTTTTCAACCTGTAGTACGCGTACCCCTTGGGGTACGCGAAGCAAAAATGAGGGTACGCAATATCGTGGCACGAATGAAGGTTTTTCAAACTCGGCTCTACCTACGTGAAAGAGCCAAACTTTGTAAAACTTTGTTCTGCAAAGCAAGCTCAAGGGTCAAATTGACTATATTTTAACATTGTATGATTGATTATACAGGGTGTAAGAGGAAATCGGGCTTTTTATTTAACTACTAATACATGAGTAACTCATTTTTTACAAACATTTTTGAGATTTAAAAAATTCACCCTTTCACCACTTTGTGAGTTTGGAGCTGTGCATGGAGAGCATTATTTTTTGTTTTTCGTCGAAATAACAAGACGTTGAACAAAATTTGTTCAATTTCGCATGCAGAATCCCAGGTTAAAAATGCCCGAAGTGTTACACTCCGTATAAAATTACATGTGACTTGATTGTTAAATTAATGTAATGATGAGAGTATTGAAAAATTACAAATGAAACATGTCTTAAATTATACGTATACACAAGATAGTTAGAGGGTACGGGGAACAACAAATTTGTAGAAAGATTCAAGGGGTACGCAGGCTCAAAAATGTTGAAAATCGCTGCTCTAGACTCTAATGGATATCAGACCAAGAGAATAGAAACCAGAGGATCTAATTAAAATGACAATTAAAATTATTTTCTGTTAAAACATAATTTTTTTTTAACATTAGCTCCACACAGGATTCCCAGGGGAAAACAATTTCCCTCGGGCCTGTGTCATCTTTGAGGACGCTGTGTGAAGGGTCTTACTAGGTAAAGGAAGCAGATAACTTAAGTAGGTACCTACTTCTTAGGGCATCTGAATTTTTCACACAATCAGATTCAATTTTTAAAATGACTCCGAATTAAATCAAATCCGAAAGCTGCACCTGAATTACAGACATATTTTTTTATGATTGAATAATTGACACCTTAGATCTTCTAACTCGTGAAGGCAACCTTGATAGCATTTCTGCTTCTGCCTGAAGAAGGATGGATCAAAGATATCCAAAGATATATTTTTAATATCACAGAAGACAACTGCGAACATTCCGACAGTGAATATCACAACAAGACTAGAACCAGCATTATCCATTTGGCATTCCAAAAAAATAACTAAAAATGAACAACAACTAAATTTAATTCACCCCATCCTGTACAAAGGTGCGCTAAATCTCAGCGCAGAGCCGGACTAATATTTTTGTGTGCTTGGTGCACCACTTTTTATCTTTGTTTTTTTTATATATTTTTACCAGTGCATTTTTCAATTGATGAACAGAATATTTAGTTTTGAAATTATTAAAAATACGGAACTCACTTCTAGACCATGTATCCATCATACAAAATTGAATCATAATGACAAAACTTTCAAAGTAATAAAACTACATTCGGACGAAGAATCTACATATTTTATATTTTGTATCAAAATTTAACAACCTCCTTCCACCGATATAAAACGAATGGAAAAGTTTAATGAGTTCAAGAAAATAACGAAAATCTGGTTGAAAGAGGCCAATAAAATAACTCTGCAACGAGGACTAAAAAAATGTTACTGTAATATTTTGTACGTTCACATGTTTTATAAAGTGGCTAAAGAAAAATAGCATAAGACAGATTTTTGTCTTTAAACAACAATATTTTCTCCATGTTCCGCATTGTGTGCAATATTTTCGGCAAGGTAGTTTGGTAACTTAGCTTGAATCTGGTGAGAATAGAAAAAAAACGTTTGATTTCTGATAGCAGCGTTATTTGCCCCAAAAAAAGGCAATCCTTTAAAAAAATAACAATAATGCTTGTTCTTTGAAGTTTGAACATTTCGTAGAAGAATAAAACATTAGACATGATGACCGGACGACTCAGAAACATGCATCTTCAACATCTCCTTTGAAAAATCAATAAAAGTGTTGAATATTTTTTAACTGTTTAAATAGGTTAGGAGGTTAGGTCATGGTGGTTATTATTTTTAAAAAAATCATAACTTTTAATAACTTTTCAAAAGGCTGTTTGGATGAGATATACGATTGTGTAGAGTGGATTGATATGTTTTGTGTAAAAGAATGACTGGCGAAGGACCTTGATTTTGTGTTACTATCACTGCCTGAAAAATGATAAAAATACATGTGGCATAGAAAGGAAAGGACTCACCGAAAGGATGAAAGAACTTGTAGGCTGGCCCTCGTCTGCTTTCTCTATGATCCAACAGGCACAAACAGCAATAGATGCGAGTTTCGTTTATTTGATAATACACAGCGGGGTTATTTTAATAGCGGTTCACCGATAGCAGAGCACAATGGTTATATGATATATTGCGGCGGGCAGTTATTACAGAACACTGAGTAAGAATTGACGGATAGGCAAGGGATAGGTAGGAAAGGAATTTGCAACAATATTAATACCAATCTCAAGCAGTGACAGTATGTATGCGTG
This sequence comes from Glyphotaelius pellucidus, assembly GCA_936435175.1. Lineage (NCBI taxonomy): Eukaryota > Metazoa > Arthropoda > Insecta > Trichoptera > Limnephilidae > Glyphotaelius > Glyphotaelius pellucidus. The sequence continues at coordinate 37,103,380 of OW386538.1, read as the reverse complement.
CTATGCAGGTATGTGTATGTGTAGGTATGTGTATGGGCGTAACCACTGTTGAAATGCCATTTTATGGAGATGGCGTGGAACCCATTACTCACTTCCATTATATAGGATGTTACAGCACCTACCCGAAGGATTTTAACCAGTGATTCTGGAGCATACTTGAAATAAAAAAAATGTAAATGTCGTTTTGCTCTCCGATGATATTTTTTTTTCAATAAAAACAATAAAAATATTTTTCCGTTGTTACTGAGTAGTCGGGTAAACGTGAAATATTTTTTCTTCAAAATTTGCAAATTCACTTTGTGGCGTCATTATTAATTTAATGAAAACAAATAACTTTGTGTACACCACTATGTAATTAACAATATCAACATTTTTCGAAAAATATGTTTTCTTCGTCAGGATAATAAGGATATAATTAACTTATTATCCTGACGAAGAAAACATAGTTTTCGAAACATGTTGATATTGTTAATTAAATAGTGGCGTACACAAAGTTATTTGTTTTCATTAAAAAAAAGTTAAATATTTTATTTGTTTTAATAGAAAAAATATATCACCGAACAGCAAAATGACAAATACTTTATTTACTTCAAATGTTCTCAGGAATCGCTGGTTAAATTAGTTGCACCCTGGATAAAACCTGACTCTTTTTATTTTTGTATTTTATTTGATGTCGGTTTTATTTTATTTTAGTTGTTCAATTTATTACTTCATGTTATGTTTTAATATAATAATACATCCTATTAATTCGAATGAGAATGCAGAAAAAATAAATTTTAAAATTCGTATTATCAATTTTCTCTCCTAGCCCCGGTTCTGCCCCACCACATTACCAACAAATGCCTAAAGCCTCAGATATTTTTGATAATGGGGTGCACCATTTATTCGGTCGCCTGCATTCTACCTGCGATTTCAGCACAATGGTGTCCCATGGCCTGCATTGCTCGCATGCCATTCATATATTTTAAATTCGGTCCCCAAAATGTCCACAATCAGAAATTTAACGAGAATAAAGATTCGAGAGGTGGCGTGGTGGTTGTTCCATTGGGGCATAAGGACAACAATTTGGAATTCATTATCCACTTGCTGGTACCCGGCATGCGTTGCAGTGCCATTCAAAGAAATAAATTGATTCTCCCTGCATATCCTTTCCCGTCCCGTTCACCTCCCGAGTCCCCTTCTCCCTCCCTCGTCACCCCTATACGGGGCGACGAGGGAGGGGGAAGGGGACTCGGGGAAAATATTACGGGGAGTGGTGATTACTTAAAAGTTTCATAAAAAAAAACAAAAAGGTCTCTATCAAAAAAAGCTCTAGAAATAAAGGATAACGTGCTAAAATGGTTTAGTAGCTATTTGTTAAATCGCAAACTGTTCGTTAAAATAAAATCTTGGATGTCGAAAGCTTTCCTGGCAACTAGTGTCCTACCGCAAGGTAGTCACCTTCGCCCGGTTTTTGTTCCTCATTTTCATCAATGATATAACCTATAACCAATTGCTTCAACGATGTCGAGGTATTGCTCTTTGCTGATGACTTCAAGCTATACAAGAAAATAACTGATATAAATCATTGCCATATACTACAGTCAAATATAAGTAAGTTTAAAGATTGGTGCATTCAAAATAATTTATTTTTAAATGTAGAAAAGTGCAAAACCTTGACTTTCTTCAGAAATAAAAATCCGACTTTATTCCAATATTCCATGAATAACATAGCCTTAGAAAGAGTTACAGAAATGAGAGATCTGGGAATTATTTTGGATGAAAAACTAAGTTTCGCCAATCATATCCATCAAATTGTGAACAAAGGTATGAAAACAATAGGCTTCGTATTACGAACAAATAAAAACTTTAATTTCTTACAAGCAATTAAACTAATATATGTATCTCTAGTTAGAAGCCTAATCGAATATAACTCAGTAGTTTTGTCCCCAACTTACAAAATTCACGTTAATAACACTGGTCGAATTCAAAAAAAAATTCTGCGTTTTATCAATTTAAATTAAATATCCCAGTAGAAGACTTAAAATACGATTTAAATATTCTCAAAATACATACATTAGAAGACGGACGTAAAATAAACGACTTAACATTTTTATTCAAAATACTTAACTCTAAATACGACTATTGCGAACTCTTGCACTCAACTTACGAACACCCACAGTAATAACACGACAAAATACAATATTCTACAGCAACACTCATAAGCGTAACTACACTGCCCACCCTCCGATACATCGACTTCACGCCATGGGAAATAAGTATTTGGGTGATGTTGACATTTTCAATATCAATTTGGCGAGTTTTGTGGATCATCTAAGTTTTAGATTCTAAAACATTTATTTCAACACTATTACTACACACATCTTGTAAACCTATAAAATAGCTGTTTTTCTGTTTTTGTTTATGTGTTTGTATGACTTGTTGTATAACTTTTTCTAATTATTTGTATTATTTCCTAAGTTTCAAAGTATCTGCCAAATTAAAATTACACTACAAATCATGTAAAAGCCCTCTGGGCGTTAAATAAATGAAAAAAATAAAATATAAAATTAATTCAAGATTGTTCGAAAATAGCATTTACACGTTTACATCCTTAATACATGTTTAAATCTTTTAAAATAATCAAGATGTCTAAATAACAAAAATAAAATATTATAAATTTAAAAAAGTATTAACCCGAAAATAATTTTTTTAATATGAGATGGCTATTTAAAAAAAATTGTTTGATTTTAAATAATATTTAATTGACTATTCACACGTTTTCTAATTTCTAAGTTATCGAATTGTAAACTAGGTTAATCTACAATCAAATAGGCTTACTCTTGATAACAAAATATCAAACCTCAAACACGCAGTAAAAAAATTCCCTTGAGTTAATTGACAATTTAATGTATGCCTTTGGACATCCCTAAAAATGCACTGTTAATATCATTTGATGTGGTTTACTTATTTCCAAGTGTCCCTCACTTACAAAAAGAATTCTATAAAATAATTACTCGATTCTTCACGGAATTTGTGTACAGACAATTAATTTTTAAAATTAATACATATTATTAATTTTTTTAATAATAATTTTTTTGTATATATTATTTTAGGTACTTAATTTTTTTATTTTTATTTTCATGGGTTTGAATTTTTATTATATTTGAACAGAATGCATTTGGTGTTTTTTTTTTTTTAAGTTTTTTTTATTCATTAAAATGTTTGTTACATGAATTTTCGACCACCATGCTAGGCACATGCCCGTTTTGTGGTGGTCGGAGTTCCTGCGCTAAAGTAGATCCCGACTTCCCAGAGATTATCAATGCAAGCGATTCTGGACTTTCAACTGGTCCTTTAATATCTAATGTAGTCAGCGAAGGTCTTTCTGCCTGTCAATTTGAGCATACGCATATCATTTAAAGAGATAAATATGTCTTGACAAACTTACCGACTACCGAGGAAAGTATGAAGAACCAAGAAAAATCAATAAGATGCAAGAAGAGGCGAGAAAGGCCACGATAAGAAAAAAAGGTTGAGATGAACCAAGAAGTTTCCTACCCACCCCTTAAACCTTTTTCCTTCCCAGAACTCTCCTCTCCTCCTTTCCAAAAATAAACCCTCCACACAGCATCCCCAAAGATGACATAGGCCCTGAGGGAAATTTTTTTTCTCATGTAAAAAAAGCTCATGTAAAAAAAGAAAAGAAGTTTGCAAGAAGAAGCAATATGAAGCCAGAAGAACTAAAAAGAAGAAAAAATGGCTAGTGGAAGCAATGTAATGCAAGAATCGAAAAGAATATAATAAAAAAGTCAAGAAACAACCAATAACAGTCACGACAAAAAAAATAATACGCAAGAAGAGACCGGTAGAGGCACAAAATTAAAGAAGGGAATAGTTGGAAGTCGAAGAAGTGGGAAGCGAGAAACCAGCGTTCAATCATCTCCTTTATTCTTGTACCTACATATCGACCAAACTCCGCAAAAAGACGCAATAAAAATCAGGCAAGAACCAAGAAGACGGAATAAAATTCAAGAAGAGCCAAATCGAGCCAGGGAGAGACAAGATACGAGAAGACACAAAACGAAACAAGACAGGCCAAAAAGAAGAACAAATAGAGACTAAAAGAGACAAGAATAGTTGGTAAGAAGATTCAAAAAGAGCGAAAATGAGACAAGAGGAGCCAAGAAGAGGCGAGGAAATGCAAGAAAAGGCAAGAAGAGGTAAGAAGAAGCAAGGGGAGCCAAGAAGAGATGATTATCCAAGAAGAAGCAAGAAGAGATAAGAAGAGCCAAGAAGAGGCAAGTAGAGTCGATAAGAAGCAAAAACCAAGAAGAATCGAGAAAAGACAAGAGGATTCAAGAAGAGACAAGAAGTTTCAAGAAGAGGTAAGAAGAGACAAGCCAAGCCAAAAAGGGGCAAGAAGATGCAAGAAGAAGTGAGAAGAGCCAAAAAGAGACTATAAAATCCCAGAAAAGACAGGAAGAAGTAAGAAGAGACAAGAAGTGCCACGAAGAGCCAACCAGAGCCGAGAAGAGACGGAAGATTCAAGAATCGGCAAGAAGAGACAAGACGAACCAAGCAGAGGCGATAAGAACCAAGAAGATCCGTGAAAATCCAAGAAGAGTCAAGAAGAGACGATAAGATCCCAGAAGAGACGAGAAGAAACAAGAAGAGATAAGAAAAACCGGGAAGAGGGAAGAAGAAGGAAGGCATAAAGAAAAGGAAAAAGAAAATCATAACGCTCAATCTATTCCTTTTTTCCTGCCCATCCTAAATTCTAATATTGGCTTATTAGGTTGCCATGTATACCGGTCGATTAAACACCAACCTCCTTCCCATCCTCAGAGCACGTGTTCCAAGTCCACACAAATCAGTGCCCCTCGATGTACCGGTGCTCCTGGCTGGGGAGTACAATCGTATCGTATAGCACGCAGGATTCGAACCCGCGACCTTCGAATTGTGAGTCGAGAGACTTACCCCTTGTCTACGGATGCCGTCAAATGTGAAGGTGGCCGGAGGCCGTTGCTTGAATTGGTTTTAGTCGTGTTTGGTGTCCAGATCTGAATAGCCAGGCACTTCCCAACCTTCCTTTTACCCATCTCCTTCCATTCCCTACTCTCTTCAGTCTCAAATTCAGTCTCAATTCCAATAGGGGATGCTATAACCTAACTGGTTCTGTATACCGCACAAGAATTCAATGAAACTTTTTTTTTTAAACTTTGCATCTGAACTAAAAAATTCTTTTAAAACTAAGCTTCGAACCGATTATTTTTGTTATTACACTTATTAGTTGTTTATTATAGGATAGGTTACAAAGTTTATAGTGCGGTTGGTAAGTTGGTGTATATTGCTATCCCTGTAGTTTCATATTGCACTATTCTACCAAGCTGAGATCTGACGCTGGACATGCGATTGTGCAATTAAAACTTAATATTGCCATTTCGAACGACAAAGTGGCAATATTGCCATTATATGTAGATAGGCACTGAACACGTTGCTATTATCACTTGGAATTGAACTTATAAAACATGTATTATTTTATGGATTGATACTTCAAATAAAAGTTTTGGATTTGATGGTGATACGGATATACGAGTACTTAAAGGAAATATGTTAAATGACCTATTTTAAATTGGTGCTTTAAATCTAAACGATCGATTATAAATACTCGCATGTATGTAATTAAGGCACTAGTTTAATGTCAGTAGTTTTCTTAGTCTTACTCGTAAGCCGCTAGCTTAAAGTATTAGATTTAATTTTTTTATTTCTTTTATATATTTAATAATATTATTATTCAATTTATAAAAACAGTTTATTTATAAACAAGTTCTGCTGGGTAATTATTTTTACACGTGACAGCTGTTTCGCCTTCTGAAGGCATTATCAAACTGTGGTCTTGCCACATACAGACGAGGTATTTATGTTATGTCTAGATAGGATTTTGATGACTAATTTTAATTATGAGTAAACTGACTAAAATTATTAATGGTTATTACCCTTTTAAAAGATACCCAATACTTATATTGTTTAAATTCGACTGAAGGTCGTTAAGTGCACTAATCGTTATTTCTAATATGAATCATTTCCAAATGATGACTCATGGTTTTATTTTCTGTATAATTAAGTTTAAGGTCGTTAATACTCTAAACTTATTCCTAATGTGAATTATTCCCAAATGATGACTCGTGGTTTTATTTTCTAGTAAAATTATTATTATTATTGTTTTAAAATTGGTTTGAACATATCTAACAACGGTGAGTGAATTATATTGGTCTGTTCATTTATTAAAATAGCTTTAGGATTATTAAAGTGCTTGTTAATTTCTAGTTGTTCTAAAAGATTTAGTTTATGTCCTTTATTTTGTATATGTAAGGGAGTTGGCTTATTATCGCCGCTAAGTGAGTGATTATCATCTAGGAGATGTTTGGCAAATTGTGATTGCATTTTATTATTATTTTTAAATGATCGCATATGTTCTTTGAACCTAGTATTAAAGGACCGGCCAGTTTGTCCAATATAAACAGCGTTGCATTCGTCACACTGGAGTTTATAAATGCCGCTATTTTTTAGTTTGGGTATTTTATTTTTTGAATTTTTGAGAGATGATCCCAAATTATTATTAGTGCGGAAGGCAATATCTAATCCACAATTTTTGAGAACTTTAGCAATTTTATTGGATGTCGGTCCGACAAATTCTAAACATCCAAATTTATTTTCCGTTTTATTATTAATTGCTGGGTAAATTAAGTTAAGGTTATTTTTATGTTTTTTATGACTAATTATTTTATCAATGTCTCTACTCTTGAAGCCGTTATTTTTTGCAATGGATAAAATTGTACTTTTTTCTTTCTCGAATGCTTTATTGTCAAGTGGAATATTAGTAAGTCTGTGTATCATTGAGTGATAAGCAGACAATTTATGTGACCATGGGTGCAAAGATTTAGAATTGATGGTCGTGTCTGTAAACGTAGGTTTACGATAACTTTCAAATGCGTGTTTATTATTTTCTCTACTGATTGTTAAGTCTAAAAAATTAATTTTATTATTACATTCTCTTTCAACCGTAAAGCAGATTTTACGGTTAATGGAGTTAGCAAATGTAACAAAAAGGTCTAGTTGTCTGTTGGTACCTTTCCAACAGAAATGCCCCAACGACATTACTCGCCAAAAAACTTAATTTTCTTTTTAAACAATATACTAAATTTTCTCCAAAACACAGTGTTAAAAATTCTCTGGAAGTCATAACTAAAATTCAAAATTTAGATCTCCCGCACAACTGCCAATTTTTATCTTTAGACGTCGTAAGCCTTTTTAGCAATATTCCTATCCAAGAGTGCCTTAAAATCATTGAAGATAAATTAGATAAATCTAACATAAATCCAATTATTAAAAAAGACTTATTTGACCTTTTTAAAATATGCGTGGAAACCAACTACTTTTTATTTAATGATAAATTCTATCAACAAAACGATGGTTTACCGATGGGGTCGCCTCTGAGTCCCCTTCTTGCTGAAATATTCATGGACTACATTGAAAATCAAATTTTAAACTCAGTCTTTAGTAAACACATAATCTACTATGTACGTTATGTGGACGATATTTTGATCTGTTGGAAAGGTACCAACAGACAACTAGACCTTTTTGTTACATTTGCTAACTCCATTAACCGTAAAATCTGCTTTACGGTTGAAAGAGAATGTAATAATAAAATTAATTTTTTAGACTTAACAATCAGTAGAGAAAATAATAAACACGCATTTGAAAGTTATCGTAAACCTACGTTTACAGACACGACCATCAATTCTAAATCTTTGCACCCATGGTCACATAAATTGTCTGCTTATCACTCAATGATACACAGACTTACTAATATTCCACTTGACAATAAAGCATTCGAGAAAGAAAAAAGTACAATTTTATCCATTGCAAAAAATAACGGCTTCAAGAGTAGAGACATTGATAAAATAATTAGTCATAAAAAACATAAAAATAACCTTAACTTAATTTACCCAGCAATTAATAATAAAACGGAAAATAAATTTGGATGTTTAGAATTTGTCGGACCGACATCCAATAAAATTGCTAAAGTTCTCAAAAATTGTGGATTAGATATTGCCTTCCGCACTAATAATAATTTGGGATCATCTCTCAAAAATTCAAAAAATAAAATACCCAAACTAAAAAATAGCGGCATTTATAAACTCCAGTGTGACGAATGCAACGCTGTTTATATTGGACAAACTGGCCGGTCCTTTAATACTAGGTTCAAAGAACATATGCGATCATTTAAAAATAATAATAAAATGCAATCACAATTTGCCAAACATCTCCTAGATGATAATCACTCACTTAGCGGCGATAATAAGCCAACTCCCTTACATATACAAAATAAAGGACATAAACTAAATCTTTTAGAACAACTAGAAATTAACAAGCACTTTAATAATCCTAAAGCTATTTTAATAAATGAACAGACCAATATAATTCACTCACCGTTGTTAGATATGTTCAAACCAATTTTAAAACAATAATAATAATAATTTTACTAGAAAATAAAACCACGAGTCATCATTTGGGAATAATTCACATTAGGAATAAGTTTAGAGTATTAACGACCTTAAACTTAATTATACAGAAAATAAAACCATGAGTCATCATTTGGAAATGATTCATATTAGAAATAACGATTAGTGCACTTAACGACCTTCAGTCGAATTTAAACAATATAAGTATTGGGTATCTTTTAAAAGGGTAATAACCATTAATAATTTTAGTCAGTTTACTCATAATTAAAATTAGTCATCAAAATCCTATCTAGACATAACATAAATACCTCGTCTGTATGTGGCAAGACCACAGTTTGATAATGCCTTCAGAAGGCGAAACAGCTGTCACGTGTAAAAATAATTACCCAGCAGAACTTGTTTATAAATAAACTGTTTTTATAAATTGAATAATAATATTATTAAATATATAAAAGAAATAAAAAAATTAAAATGGAGTTCTACAAATTAAACTTGATAACAATAAATATTAGATTTAAGTCACCAGCTATATTATTTTTTTAATTTTTTTATTTCTTTTATATAATAATAATAATAATAATAGCCTTTATTCAGACAGTAAATTATATAACATTATTTATAATAAACTTTTCACTTATCATGCATCGACTCCCTGTCTGTATGTCACTAGTTGACAAAGGCCTCCTCCAACTGTCGCCATTTCTCTCTATCATTAGCTGTTCTTGTCCATGTACCACCTGCCACGGCTTTGATGTCGTCAACCCACCGTCTATTTCTTTTATATATTTAATAATATTATTATTCAATTTATAAAAACAGTTTATTTATAAACAAGTTCTGCTAGGTAATTATTTTTACACGTGACAGCTGTTTCGCCTTCTGAAGGCATTATCAAACTGTCTTCTGAAGGCGAAACAGCTGTCACGTGTAAAAATAATTACCTAGCAGAACTTGTTTATAAATAAACTGTTTTTATAAATTGAATAATAATATTATTAAATATATAAAAGAAATAAAAAAATTAAAATGGAGTTCTACAAATTAAACTTGATAACAATAAATTATTTTTTTAATTTATTTACTTTTACAGCGAAAATTTCAAATAAAAAATTAAATTTAATTGCCATTGCAATTGCAATTGCTTTTATGAGTGGAAGGGGGTGCACGGACCAGATTTTCTATTGCGTATCACTGAGAAGTTTCCAGCAAAAAATCAGAAACTCTTCTGTGCCTTCGTAGATCTACAAAAAGCATACGACCGAGTTGACAGAAAAAATCTATGGAAGGTGTGGTCCAAGTATGGAGTGAGTACGAATCTCAATTACAGGCAATTGCGTCTCTATATGAGGGAAGCGTTGCATGTATTAGGGTGAAGGGCGATTTTACGGGGCGGTTTGACATCACAAAAGGTGTTAAGCAAGGCTGCGTATTGTTGCAGTGATTATTCAATCTATCTATACATGGAAAATTGTATGCGAGATTTGAAAGAGATGGGATTGGACGCGAAATTGAGTAACCTGAAAATATGTTGCCTGTTGTATGCTGATGAGGCGATGCTGATATCTAACAGTATGGAAGATCTACAGTCTCTCGTATCTAGGATGAACAAAGTATACATGAAGAATGAGTTAATGATGAATGTAAGTGAGTCTAAGGTCTTGGTAGTTGAAAGAGAGAGTACGAAAACAATGTGCAACATAGTTGTGAATGATAAAAACTTCGAGCAGGTGGATGAGTTTGTGTATTTGGGAAGTATGTTTACGAGAGATGGGAAGGCTGATAGAGATATTGAAAGGAGGGTAAATGCCGGTAACCCCATTTGCTTATAATCTTCAACTAATTCCTCAGATTATTATTATCTTCTTCTAATGAAGGAAACTAAGCCAGCCGTCCATAATGGAGTGCTGCTACCTCCCCTCCCGCAGTGAGGCATGGAACTGGCAGAGGAAGGATGAAAGTAGACCAAATGCTGTAGAAATAAGATCCCTGAGGTGTGATAAAATCATGTAGATACGATCGTGTGAGAAATGTGGAGATCCGCAAAGAATGCAAGGCTGATATAAGCGTAATGAGTAAGATTAAGAAGGGATGCTCAGATGGTTTGGCCATTCAGAGCAAATGAACGAGGAAAAGAACGAAAGGAGAATATACGTTTCAAATATGAATGGTAGAAGAAGTTGGGGACGCCCGAGGAAGTTAATCAATTTGAGTCGGGCCATATCAGGAGTCAGAATAATAGAAGAGCTTGTATGAGACGATGCATGAATGTGAACGAGGCAAGGAGTGTGTGCCAAGACCGAGTTGTTTGGCGGTCTGTCCTCTCTGCCTACCCTTGCGGGGAAACGGCGTGATGGTTAGTTAGATAATTAGTTAGCCATATATTTTCGACTCTTGTACGGTATCCACACATAAGTAAAATTTTAAGAAAAAAATTAAAATTAAAAAAAGTAAAATTTTAAGAAACCCCCGACACAAAAAAGAGCTGATAACCTTGAAACGCCTGAACAGATTTTCATGAATTGTAACTAAGAACCATCTCGATTACGTCAGTTTTCAAACAAAAAAACTGCATCATAATCGGTCCATTCGTTTAGAAGCTACGACGCCACAGACAGATTGACACACAGACACGTCAAACTTATAACACCGCTCCTTGCGTCGGGGGTTAAAAAAGTGGGTATTTTATAATTTCGATCAAAATAACTTTTTAGACTCATGTAAATTAGATCTCCATGATATTATGTATTGAAAATGTATGTAACTACGGAATGTAGTTCCTAAAGCCTGTCGTGATATTAAATCAAAATTTAATAACCTCTTGTAAGCTATGGTTCCATGCCAACTCAGAATCAAGTCAACTCAACACCTCTATGAAAAATTTAATATTATAACAGCCCCCCTAACCTAACGTAATCTATTATAACCACATTTTTCAATTTTTCACTTTTAATTACTTTTCTGAAGAAGTTCTGCGTTAATTTCATTCTGAGTTGTCCGGTCACCGTAAACAATGACCGCTTTTTAAGAATATTTTTAGTAAGCGGTTACAGTTTTTCTCTGAACTCAACTGACAAAAAACTTATAAATTTGTCTAATATATGGAAGAAAATGACGAAATAAAAAAATATTCATTCGTTAAAAAAAAAAAATATATATATATATACATATCTTTCGTTTCCTTTTTTGTTTACATTTACCCCACACAGGAGGCTCTGAGGAAAATAATTTCCTTCAAGATCTATGTCATCTTTGGGGATGCTGTTTGGAGGGTTTTTTAAGAAAAGGAAGTAGAGGAAGCTCTGGAAAGAAAAAGTGCAAGGGTTGGGTAAGAATTTAGGGGTCAGTGTGTCCAAGAGATGGGTCGAGAGACCGGCTGGTGAAGTCAAAGAGTCTCCCCAAACCGGCATCTCCCTATCTTCCCCCCCCCCCCACGCAGCTAGTACGCAGGCGCGTCCGCCGCCAAGCCTCTACACACCTCACCGGGCACTCCTGCAAAGTCACCTAACGTAGCGAACCACTTGGAATGACCTATTTTAGAGGCCTGATGGCCTCCGTAGTCTAGGGGTAAGGCTTTTGGCTCGCAATTCGAAGTTAGAGGGTTCGAATCCCGGTTAAAAACACAAATTAAATCATTTAAAATAATACGAGGTATATTTTCGGCACGTTCATAATTGGAATAATTTCAGTACCGCCCTGGTGTAAGACCACCATTGAGAAGTGAAACCTTGCGTGAAATGTCTTTAGCCGTGTTGGGTGATCAGATCTGAATAGCCAGGTGCTTTCCTACCTTCCTCTTCTCATCTCCTTCCTCTCCCCACTACCTTCAGCCTCACAACATACCCCAATTGGGGATGCCATAGTCTCACAGGCTCCAGACGTGAGCAGCTCGGACTCTTGTAAGGTATTCACATAAAAAATGTGTTGGTTATGGTTATGGCCTCCCAGATTATTAAAACCTTAAATAATTGAATTAAAAGTTGTTTTAATGAAAAACAAATACCTTTGTATAACACCACTATTTTATTAACAATATCAACATGTTTCGAAAACTATGTTTTCTTCGTCAGGATAATAAGTCAATAATAAATAACAAAAGACAAACAAGTATAGACTAATTAGAACATAGACAATATATTAGAAAGGAGAGGTGATTAATTACCTAAAATATATCATAAAAAACAATTATATAAAATAAAATATAAAAATTATTTTAGAATGGGTAAAAAATTACATTAACATAATAAAAAATCTTTTAAAAGGAAAACAAGAAGTCTAAATAACAAAATAAATTATTATAAATATAAGTATTAATACGAAAATAAATTTAAAAGATGGCTATTTTTATATATTTTTTTTTTTTATATTTTATTTTATATAATTGTTTTTTATGATATATTTTAGGTAATTAATCACCTCTCCTTTCTAATATATTGTCTATGTTCTAATTAGTCTATACTTGTTTGTCTTTTGTTATTTATTATTGACTTATTATCCTGACGAAGAAAACATAGTTTTCGAAACATGTTGATATTGTTAATAAAATAGTGGTGTTATACAAAGGTATTTGTTTTTCATTAAATTAATGATGACACCCCAAAGTAAATATGCCTATTTTGAAGAAATAAAAGTTGTTTAATTTCGAGGTATCACTTATCGAGGTAACTGTACTCTGTACCTGTACAGACAGTAAAATGGTACTGTAAATGTCACATATGCGCGTAAGAATCCTAACTTTGCAAGATACAATCATTATTTAATGTGCGTAGCTTAAATATTTCGTCACACGATTTTTTGGTGACCTTAATACAATTATAATTTATTTTATAATTTGATCAATTATGTCTATCTGTCGTCTGCCTGCTTATAAACCGCGTATAATAAAGCTAAAAGAAAACGGAATATTTTAATACAAAATATTAGAGAGGTATTTAATTTTTACCATAACATTATCATAGTGCCAACATAATTATGAACCGACGCGTTCAGCTTCAATATCGAGAAGATATTATTCTGATTGAATTGATGTCTATTATGAACGTGTTGACAAAACGCCGACAGCTAGTCGGTAGGTAACTACCAACTGTAAATTTACGTGTATATTTTGATATATACTCTACTTTCCTTTGTCATCTTTGGGGATTTTCATGGAGGGTCTTCGTTTTAATTTTCATTGAAATAAACAGTTGAACCTTTAAGTAATAGGTACTCGAATGTCGTATTCGCATGATGGAACTAAAACAAAATTCTAGGAAATTCATAAAGTAAAAGATTTGTATGCTTACGTTAATAAGTTTATCTAAAATATAATACTATTTCTAGGAAGGTGCTTTCTGTTGAAGCCCACGTAATCAACAAAAAACTTTTATTTTAAAACCTAAACACTCCGTGATAATTCGGAACAATTTCAAAAGAACATAGTTATTATTTAACATTTCATGCAAAGTATTCTTTTCTGAAAAATTCCATGTTTTCTTTTATAAATTTTACCCGAGTTTTCTTAAAAACGCCCGTCTTTATACAAAATTATTAACACTTCGCAACAAAAAGGAGCAGAAAATTATGAAATTTCTTAAAAACGTGTATGAATTCTCCCGGTATGATGTTGTATAGGTATGAACCCGACCTGGTTGAATTCAGTGAAAGCAAAATACCCGTGGTTTAATTATTCCGTCCGTGAACAGACGTAGTTCATATTATAATAATCCACCTCTAACATTCTTCTCCAAAATATATTAGTGGGAACGCGCGGAAGCCGCGTTTTACATTTCCCGCACTTTTGACATGCAAAAATCTCATTGCATTCAACACCCGACACGTTTCCTGGAATCCTGGTAGGAAACATTTCGTTAAGCCTCAATCGCCTCGTGGAACTCTTGACGCCTTTGAAATATATGCACGCGGAATACACAAGTTAGGCAAGTCTAAATATTATTAAGGTGGATGGAATTCTACCTCTAATACGTGGGCGAGTTTTCTTAAAGACACAATTACAATTCTGGGAAGTTAGGAATTAAATTAAGTAATTTAATATTCGTGTCAAGTTCGTTCAGCAGGCGCTGCTCACGAAGGTTCAGTGTGCCGATAATTCAAATGTGTAGTCTAGTAAGTAGTAAATTACTAGATTAAATTACTAGTAGTAAATTAAAATTGACACTGTTTTCCCGACATTTATTTTCGATCCATACGCAAAATTTTTTTATCGGAAAATCGCTGGAATCATTACGATCTAGATCATAAGTTCTCAACCTTATTTTGCGCACCGCCCATTTTGAGAATATGCTTTTTTTTCTAGAGCCCCCTAATTTTGTTTTATTTACGGAGGGGGGCCGGGCTTTATTTGTTATACCTTTTTGTTCAGCAAGTTGAAAAAGCAGTTCTTTTGGATTTTAAGTACCGGGTTGCTACCTCCTTCCGTCTTGTACTCATGTTATATTGTCAATTCTTAATAATACATGTAAGATGATAGATATAATAATAATAATAATAAGCCTTTTTATTCTGAACTTCTGTATGAATTTTGACATGTTCTTATTTTTTTTATAATATATCCCGAAGCTCAGTTTGCCTCTTGGCATAGGCCTCCTCTAACATTTTCCACTGGGACCTGTCACGCGCTACTCTTCTCCAATGATGTCCAGCCGTGAGTTTTAGGTCATCTTCCCATCTTATTTGTTGGCGTCCTCTACTTCTCTTGCCGTCTCTGGGATACCAGTCAGTGACATTTTTACACCATTTCTCTTGTGGATCATGTGGATCTGTGGATCGCGGATCATGTGACCTGTCCATCTCCACTTTTGTTGGTCTATTCGAGTAACTATATCAGCAACTTTAGTTTTCTCTCTTATTTTGCCCCATCTCACTCTGTCCTGTTTCCTTATTCCTGTCAAACTTCTCTCCATGGCTCTCTGGCAGCGTTCCAACTTTGCTCTGTGGCGTTTGGTGAGTGCCCAAGTTTCACATCCATAAGTGATGACTGGAAGTATATATGTGTTGAAGACTTTCTTTTTTATTTGCATACTTAGCTCCTTTGATTTCAAGACTTCTTTCAAAGACTAGTATTTTTTCCATCCATTTGCTATTCTTCGCTCGATTTCTTTGGTGGTTTGATCTTTGTGAGATATTAACTGTCCCAAATAGATGTAATCTGACACATATTCGAGTGGTTGGTTGTCAATTTTTATGGTTACTGATTCAGAGTTTGTAAGCAATTTTGTTTTGTCTTTGTTCATGCATAGGCCGACTTTCACACTTTCGTCGTTTAGTGATTCTATCATTTTATTTAGGTGCGTTGGGTTTTCCTCGAATAGGGCTATATCATCTGCAAATCTTAAGTGGTTCAGTTTTGCACCGTGCACGTTGATACCGTATTTTTCCCAATCTAGTTTGCGGAAGATACTTTCTATAGCAGCCGAGAACAATCTTGGTGATAGAGGGTCTCCCTGTCTTACTCCTCTCTCGATCTTGAACTTTTTTCCCAAGGTTTCTAGTTGGATCCTCGCTTCGCAATTCAAGTATATATTTTTTATAATATTGATGTAGTTTGAAGGTATCCCTTGCTGTTCAAGGCTATCCCATAAAGCTGTGTGTCTTATGTTGTCGAAGGCTTTGGAGTAATCGATGAATGCCATGTATAGTTTCTTATTATACTCATTATATTTTTCTACTATTTGTTTCACTGTGTGTATGTGATCCAAGGTAGAGTATTTTTTCTAAAGCCGGTTTGCTCCCGTGGTTGGTTTTCGTCTTTTTCGTTTTTAAAATATTAATTTTACATATTCTTTCCAGGATAACTTTAGAAAACACTTTGTAGATATTTGACATCAAACTTATAGGTCTGTAGTTCCCTATATATTCCTTTTGTCCTTTCTTAAATATAAGAATTATGTTCAACGTTTTCCACTGTGTAGGGATTTGACCAGTTCTTAGTATATCATTGAATATTGAAGTGAGTATTGGTAGTAGTTCTTCCAAGGTGCTTTTAAGGAGTTTGTTTGTCACTTTGTCTGGACCTGGAGCTTTTTAAGGAGTTTGTTTGTCACTTTGTCTGGACCTGGAGCTTTTTCCATCTTCTGACTGTATATGGCCTTTTCTACTTCTCTGGTAAGTATTTTTGGTTCAGTTATAACCTTTTCCTGCTCTTTATTGTCGTCTATCCTCGGATCGTGTTTTTGTTTGTCGTCTGGGCTTGAATAGAGGTCCTGGTAAAATTTTGTGGCTATTTCGTTGATGTTTTTCCTATTTGAGGAATATAGATATTATGGAATGAAAAATAAAAATTGCATTTCGTCCAATTGTAATTAATGTAGATCTGAATGTAATGGAATCTTTCAGTTCAATTTTCATCCACTTCCCGAACTACCGAAATATGTGAATTTTCGCACACCTAAAAATTATTTACAATACAGACAAATATTATATAACAAAAATTGAGCAATGTTAAAGTTTACTTTGCTTTATTATTAGCGTATTTTTTTTCCTTATTTAGCCCGTATATTTTTTACCTGCCCACGTTCTCACTGTGCCATCTCAACGCTCCCTAATTATATCTGGGTCCCTTTCTGCCGGGGCGTTATCGTCCACATCGAGAACCTGTATCTAGATGAACAAAAAGTATTTTTATCACTGCGGTAGTTTATTTGTAACAAAGTTTCACTACAAATCCCGACGATCAAAGTGCATCCGCCATTGCATAGTGGTCCAAGCATTTATTTGATCTGGAGTCGAGTGATGGCGGATTCTTGTTGAAGCACAAACATGAAATGCTATTTATTATTATCTGTGATTGTTTTTTGGTTACTACACCTTGATGTTACACTTCCTCCTTCTTTATCCAACGTCTTTTATTTCGATGATGGACACTTTAACGATGTCTGAAGGAGGAATTCGCAACACACCATAATAACCCAAAAACTACTCACGATAATATTTTTGGATGTGAAAAGCTCAAATAATCTGACTACTAATATTATTAATTTTAATATATATATATATATAGTTATTAATACCCTAGCGAATGTACGGTTGAAATTTAAGAATCCCACTCCGAGTACAACTCTGACGCCGCGCCACATGAAACCATTTGTGAACGTGAAGTTTGTAAATTGAACTACTATCATAATAGAAGCGAATTAAAGCCAGTAGCTAATAATGGCAAAAAATGCCGCCACTTACGTTAACAGCTAGCATTAGGAACGTCGGCTGTCAGGCGTAAGTACTTTTGGATTTGCATTTTTATTAATCTCTCCAGTCTGGATACGGATGATAGGATAGTTTTTAGACTAAATTTCTGCAGCGCTACCTGCCGCCCGCAGGGCTTAGCAGCAAAAACCTGCGGAGCTGGTTTTAACAGCTAGAGTGTAATGAACGTTTGAAAACAATTTGAACATTTGCACTACCAGTCTTTTTTAAACATGTTATTTGCTTACTTCTTAATTTAATTACTTAAATCAGTACCCATCGACAAACCGCTAAAAAGTAGTTTATTGGGATTTTTCTTTTTTCTGTATAATATTTTATGTGATATTGAATTACTTTGTATTTATAATAAATAAATTAAACCTTGAAAAAAAAAAAAGTAGTTCAATAAAATTTTTTGAATTTGATTTTTTCATCAAGTGGATTTGATTTATTTGCTGTAATTGTGTAACGCTGCAAATAGCGTTGATTATATGGCAGCAGGTATCAAATTTATTGGTGCTTTTAAATACTTCCTTCCATACGGCGTGTTAAGGTCCGTACTTTTTTTATTGTTTTATTTATTAAATTACAGAAAAACATTTTGTACAAGAATTAGAGTATACCCACAAAGCTGTCATATGGCAGCTTGTCTGCAGGTTCTAACAATTTAAACATTCATAATATAATATCTAAGAAAAAATTTGTAAATGCATTTAAAGTTTTACGGAAACATTAGAATATATCACATAGTAGTATTAGATAATTTAACTTACAACTATAAATATATAAGATATTTCAATATACCTACCTAATAAAAGATATGTAGGCAGCTATATCAAGATATTCAAAGATACATGGAGTTTTCGTTCTTGACTTATATTACTTTAACCAATGATTTCTGACATTATTTAGAGTAAAATATGTTAACGATTTTTTACCTCCGGTTACCTATTTTTCAAAGCATCTTTATCTGAAACTATCTTTCATCTCGTCACTGGCCACTCAGGCGAGTAACCACCCAACCCCTCACCCCAACTCTAGCTGTCGAATACCTTAATGATTTTTAATGTTTTAGTTGAAAAGAAAATATCGAAAATGTCACCGGAGACAAAACATCCATTAACATTTTTTACTTCACTTAGGGCCGGTTCCATCCGTTCGTCACATTTGATACTATTTATATTATTTATACCACCTAGGGCCGGACCATCCGTTCGTCACGTTTGATACTATTTATATTATTTATACCACCTAGGGCCGGACCATCCGTTCGTCACGTTTGATACTATTTCTATTATTTATACCACCTAGGCCCGGACCATCTGTTCGTCACGTTGGATACTATTTATATTATTTATACCACCTAGGCCCGGACCATCTGTTCGTCACGTTGGATACTATTTATATTATTTATACCACCTAGGGCCGGACCATCCGCTCGTCACGTTTGATACTATTTATATTATTTACACCACCTAGGGCCGGACCATCCGTTCGTCACGTTTGATACTATTTTTAACTAATATTTAACTATAGATTTTGCTGTTTTATAAACATTTGCCAGGCTACCGGTCGGTTAAATAGCGGTTAACGCTTTACGGACCTATTTTGGACAGTTAAATGGATAACGATCCGTTTGCTGACATTTTTTGACAGTTGTAAGTAGGAAGTTGTTCTCGGCGCTCGGTCATTTGGACCCGTGCACTATTTTTAAGTGATAATATTATGTAATTTGCGTTTGTGCAATGGATTCCCCATCGAGCAGTTAAATTAAAGATGAGCGATTGACAATTTTCGAAGATAGTTCATCCAGTACCAGTGAAGTCGAAGCTGCAAGACAGACAACCGCGTATTTTTATACATAGACTGGACTATTTCAATTATTTTGACCTCGATTTTAAAATGAGATTTCGTTTGTCAAAGAGGACCGTAACTCAAATTTGAAGCTCAGTTAATGCAGCCGAACGGCTAACACAACGTTTTTCTAACACAACGTTTCACGCTCTGGGATCAATGCTGCAAGCAGCTGGCGATTTTGCAGGAATCTCCCAGTCTCAGAGTGACCTAAGTAATAAAACTTACGCACCAAACATAACCGATTACCACTAGTTTATAATACACAAAATTGTTTGCACATTTGTTTATAATACGCAAAATAAGATTACGAATATTAAGATTAACAGAAATTTGGTACTTCGTTTATAAAACCGGCCCTTAATGTCAAGAATAGTAAAAAGTAAATCAAGTAGCAATTTTTCTATTGTACAATATTTCAAATGTTTATATTAGGTACCCCTACCTGCCTACTACATTTTGTATAAGCATTATGAATAAATTAAATACTTTTAAGCTTTTTAACCGAGGCTTTCAGGGGGACGTAAATAAATAAAAAATAATTGTATAAATAACCTAGTGTTTTCTTTCTCAGTGTGTACGTAGGTATAAATTTACAAATATACCTTGGAATGCTTCAACCCTCCCTTCCATTAGTCCGGGGTTAGATTAGACCCACGATCTCTTATTTAATAATTGTATAAATAACCTAGTGTTTTCTTTCTCAGTGTGTATGTAGGTATAAATTTACAAATATACCTTGGAATGCTTCAACCCTCCCTTCCATCAGTCCGGGGTTAGATTAGACCCACGATCTCTTATTTAATAATTGTATAAATAACCCAGTGTTTTCTTTCTCAGTGTGTACGTAGGTATAAATTTACAAATATACCTTGGAATGCTTCAACCCTCCCTTCCATTAGTCCGGGGTTAGATTAGACCCACGATCTCTTATTTAATAATTGCCTGATATTAGTTAATGTCTGATGGGGCTCGTTTGACTCCTTGCTAAACTTGTCCCATTATATGGTTAATTGAAAATTGCTACTCAGTATTCCGATCGCGTCTCGCCCTTTCGGGTTGTTTCTGTACGCAAAAATGGAACCTGGATTACCTGGGCTGGTCTATTCACTTATAAACTTAGTTTTACTTTAAACTTTGGTAAAGAAAACGGAGTTTTCCTTCGGAAAGTAACCGAATGAAATTTAGCTAATAATCGCTTAATTACAAAGAACGGAAAACGGTGTATTGAAGATCAGGTAAAGAAAGCGAGTACTTCCTTCCTTTTCCACGGTTAAAAATCAAAAAAAATGTTCAAACTTTTTTCCGATTTACTATTAATGAAATTGATTATTAACATTGAAACAAAACAATTATGTTCGATCTTTGTTGGGTAAGGTGGGGTTACTCCGTTCAATTTTCAACTTTAAAACCTATTAACTTTTTTATAAGAACATTTTTGTAGGAAAAATCTATGTTATATTAGAAAGGTATATTAGAGTATATTATATTATACGAGTATATTAGAAAAATAATAATTAGATAAATTTGACTATTGATATTAAAAAAATCAACCCGTTAAAAACAGAAGTAATTTAATACATCTGTTTTCAATTTTCGATCTAGTTGTTCCGTCTCATGGGCCGGCAATTTCAAATTAAAACACCTTTTTTGGATTGACCGTGAATTCCTTCCCAAGGACTGACACTCATCTTATGGGAAATTATAAAATGTCTTTTCAAACATAAAAAAAAACCGAAAACTGTTTGACTGAGGATTGAACCTTCCTCCTCGGGAACTGACTAAAATGAGTGAACACCGCTAAAACTTTAGCCAAATCGTAATAGGATAGTGCCTAGAATTATTTCGTATATTAACTTCAGTAATTTTAAAAAAATATTGTCATCCTATTTCAGAAAAAAATACGTGAGTGTGCGCGTGTGCGTGCGTGAGTGTCATATTGAGAGAACGCATTGTTATCAATAACGAGTCTCTCTGCCGAGTTTCAGTTCGATCGGATGTCGGGAAGTGGGTTAATTTGTACTTCAAAGATTTGCATTCATTCTATCATGAACAAAATCGTAATTCAAATAGGTGTATTTAAAAACAAATAGATACATGAGCACAAATACATTTTTTGGTGTAACCACCTCAACGGGCTTGTTCCGATGTATGCTTACGGAAAAAACATGGCAAACTCACCTATCGGAGTGATTCATTTTGTATGCCTGTTACAAAGGTAAGTCAACTCCAATAACTTTATGAAAAATTTGAGTTTGAATATACAAGGCGTTATATTACATTAAAAATCTGTAAATCAGTCACAAAGGTGAAGGGTTTTGTCATACATAATTTAAAGGATTTGACCAATCTTTCAGTTATAAGGGTGCTTTGCTCAGCTGAGTGCCTACCATTCTCGAGAGGGGATTTCAGGTATGGGGGCCAGAGGACATCGTTTATGTACTAAATATTGGTCGAGAAAATACAAACGATTTTTTACGCTACTTCTTCTGTACGAGAGAGTTAGATTTTACCCATGGCTGTTTCCAATAGCATTTATCTCGGGAATGCTGGTTATCTGCAGCCTAAGTTCCGGGAGGGATGTTGCATTACTGCTGATGGCTTATAAGTTCCTGAATGGTTTATTATCAATACGAGATATTCTGGCTAAAATAGGATTCTACGTCCCGGATAATTTCAAGCGAGGCCGCCAAAAACGCTTTTGATTCTTCCCAGGTGCAGAACTAACACCAAGGGTGATGCCCCTGGGAATACTCACTATGTTAATTAATAGCCTTGCAAGACATGTGGATATGTTCCACAAGTACGAAAACGATTTTAATAATGAAATGTTACCTACGCTTTAACTGTTTATACCTTAAAAAAATTGCTCAAATATATATTTATTTATTAGGCAAAGAAGTGTTTTTTATAATTATCTTTACCACTTTTGCAATATATTAGTTATTGTAAAGTTTTTGCAAATACATATATAAATTGTATCGGTAGATACTGATAAATTCACACACGATACCATAAAAATCATCGAGGAATTTACAAAATGTACCTACTTCCTACTTACATTTTTGTTTCACCGAAAATATCAAAAAAATGTCTTCACAATTCATCAGACAATATGCTGGAAAATAATTAGAACCCAACTATATCGAATTATTTTCCCACTACCCGAAAAGAAACCGTGAAAAGAAGCAAATAATTTCTGAGTTGTAGAGAGAATTTGTTGCAGATATTCTCGACGATCAAAGTCAACAACCGATACAAAAGTCGCCCCATATTACTTAGATACCTGTCGTTCTTTATCTTTAATTATTTCTATTCTTCAAGTTTCTGCTGTTCATATGTATAGGTATTGTTTTCTGAAGTCAAATTTTGTACTTATGTAACTTATAAACTATTGTAATATGTACTTTTTTAGTTAAAAATCTTACAAATTTCGTTCAACGATATATAAATAATTGTTCTTTTGACTTTATGTCCGGGTTAAATCTTCCCCAGAGGAAAAACTTAACCCTTCCACACACTTTTCCATAAATGATCATCTAGTCAATCCACGCT
The DNA here is from genome assembly GCA_936435175.1 of Glyphotaelius pellucidus. NCBI lineage: Eukaryota > Metazoa > Arthropoda > Insecta > Trichoptera > Limnephilidae > Glyphotaelius > Glyphotaelius pellucidus. Next base: position 37,080,287 of record OW386538.1, on the reverse strand, counting down.
ATGCAATTGTACTGTATAAGTATAATAAATACAAAACAATACAAGAACAACATGTCAACCTATCAGAGAAAATGGGAAAATAATTCACAAACTCCAGATATTTTTATATCAGAGGGTTCGGCTCGATAGAACTCCTAAGTGGACCGATAAATCCTACTGATCCCTTAATATAAATATTTTAAAAATTATTATTTTTATTATTAATCGCCATTTTAATAAATTCATTGTGATATTCGTTACATTTTAAATATACAGTTATTGCATGCCTAGGATAGAAAATTGACGTGATCATTTTTCGTTGTACGAGTATATTAACAACTCATATATTAACAACCTATAATTTTGAAAAAATGTTTACACAAGAAAGTTCAGACAATTTCTAAATTTCGTTGCATTGTTAAATCGAAGCTTATATTGAAAAAAAAAGTAAATAAATCGTTTATGAAGAATTTTTTTGTGGGTGAATGTAATATTTCTCATATTATTGAAGTGAAAACTTCTTTAGCACCGTTGTGATTTGAAACTCATGAAACGAAAAATAGCGACATTAAAAAGAGACAAACACAAACATCTACAGGATTTAGCCTGCGAGAGAAGGAGATAGTAAAATCGGTCTCCTCTCTGTGCGGTGCTTCGTAGCCTCCCCACTCTTGTCTACTTTAGTTTTCTGAAAGTTTCACTTCTACCGCAAATGAATTGCACATTATGTCTTTTTTTTTAAAACCTGCTTAATGATTCCATTAGTAGCTTTTAATTTGTTGTAAGTACGTCTACAAGTTGTAAAATTATTGGTACGTATTTATGGCTCATACGTTAAATTATTCTCTGGCCAGTGAAAACAAAATAATAATATTATTGTGGTGCGCCCATATGGAAACAAAATACTTATGCTGCGCCCATATGAAAAAAAAGTAAGCATTATGAAAAAAAAAAATAATGATATTATTTTGGTGTGCCCATATTCCGTATAACAAACTTGGTTGCTTTGTTTAGTTTTTGATAAAGCTTGTCCTTGAGAGCTTTCTTACATGGCAGAACCTTCTGAATTTGTGCCGGTTACTTGCAAACATTTTGTATTAACAATTTAATACAAAAACGACACGATTGTTTGTTGTTTCCAAATAAGGGTTTATTGTTCATCATGATATTAGGATGGCGGGAGGTAGTGGTAAGCAGGAGAGGAGAAGCGAAGAGGCGTGAAATTATCAAATGAAAGATGAATATTTAGATTAAAAGGAGCGCTATTATTATTCATGGGTGTGTGTGTTGAAGACGGAGGAATGCTTTCGGGTTTAATGGGTGGTAGTCATATTAAAATCTCACAAATATGCCGACGAATTTTACATCAATTTAACCTGCCCAAGTTTAAAAAAGTACCAGATTATTTTCATTAATTGCACCCTCCTGTCCAGAAATTATATAAAAAAGATACTTTGATATAGTTATGATTATTTGATATAGTCAGATTTGAACTAATCAACCTATATCAAAATATGCGTATGAAAAAAAATTCCCTTTAAATTGTTTAGTTTTACGGCCTCCGTAATCGAGGGGTTAAGCTATTGACTGTCAATTCGGAAGCCGCGGGTTCACTACCCGGTGTGCACAAATAAATTTAATTTTTTAAATTAAATAGTTAATTTATTTCACAATTTATTCATTTCCAAAGATTTATAGTATGTCTGTAACTTGTTTCCTTGCCTTAAATGTCGAAATAATTTTTTGAAAAATTAATTGCCGAAGATTATTAAATATTTTACAATTTGGTGAGGCGTCTATGGGTACCGTCGTCTGGGGAACCATTTATTGGATAACCGACATCTTTGCGAAAGGTCACCCCAAGTGGTTAACTACGTTTGGTGACTTAGCAGGGGTGCTCGGGTTCATGTGGTGAGGTTTGTCTGGATCTTGGCGGCGGATACTTCTGCCCGCCAGCTGCATGGCAGGCCGTATCGGGAGCGAATGGTTGAGGGAGTCTTTTTGACTTCTCCAGCAGTATTCTCTCGGAACATCGCCTTGCATCGAAGTGGGAGGGATGGATTTTTACATCCGTCTTTCCTGGACGCACTGACACCCAGATTCCTACCCAGCCCTAATACCCTTTTCCTTCCCAGAACTTAATCTCCTTCCTTTCCTAAAAATACCCTCCACACAGCATCCCCAAAGATGGCATAGACCTTACGCGGAATTATTTTACTCAAGGCCTCCTGTGTGGAGCTAATGAAAAAAAAAATAATAAATGGATATGATTTTCACGGCCAAAAGTATTATAACGATTTATTTTTGGGGAATTTGCTGTGTTGTGCTACCTCCTTTAGAGAACATTTCGGATAGCATTACGTTGTCCATCATCAGTGCAAATGTGTGAATTGAAGAATTATTATTTTTTTTAATTAAATGTGGTGCTACTTATTAAACACAACAACAATCAATAAATTAGTAGCATGTGTAGGTACCTGTCTTAATTATTTATAATTAATTATTTTTTGTAATTTTTAACTTCGATATCAACTAATGAAAAATGTTCTTTAGATGAAATACAAATTTTAACTTTTGATGAAATTAATTAAGTCTAATTTTGACAGCTACAAAACAAGTTCCACATAATAACGATATTCCCAATTAGGAAGTTTGTGCTCACGAGATGTGCTGGAATATTATCTTCTTTCTAATAAACACATTTGAACATTAAATGCATATGGTTAATTAAAAGCTCTAACTCATTTTTTGACGACGGCATGATTTATAATTTGGTAGGCGGATATGGGATTTGGGAACCATTTATTGGATGACTAACTCCTCTGCCACAGGTTATCCCAAGTGGTTCGCTACTTTTGGTGATTTAACAGGGGTCATGGGGTAATATTTGTCCAGGTCTTGGTGGCGGGTGCGTCGGCCCACCTTATGCTGGGAAATGTCTATGTAGTTTGTAGAACGTCACGCGCCGAACGCTTAAGCCGAACGCTTAAGCTGAACGCTTAGGCTGATCGTGCATCTCTATTGCTTGTTCCGCGCTCTCGCTGAACGCTTAGGCCGAACGCTTGTAGCGCGCCCTCGCTTGTACGCCCGGCTCAGGCGGAACGTGACGTCGTGACAAGCGTGACATCGTGATAGCGTGACAATGAGTCATGCTTTTTCGTGAATGCGGCTGGCGTTCATCGATTTATAAGACGTTATCGCGTCAATATTTCCTGTTGTGTCCATTTCACTTTTTGCTGGAGATTTTGATTTTTTTAGAATCATTTAACATTCTTCAAGATAATATCAACAAATTATCAATTTGGTGCAATGAAAATAGCTTTACTAAAATATCTCAAAATTTTAAACGGTCAGATTTTCTCGAATGAAAAATTCAATGATCTATAATTACAATTTTGATAACAATGCTCTTGAGTCATTAACATAAATTAAAGACTTTGGCATTACTTTTACATTCCAACATTATCTTCATCTTATAGTTTTTAGTCGCAGGATAATACAGTTAAAAATTGACCGAGTCAGATAGGGAAATATTGGCTCAATTGGTAGAGTTACGGCCCGGAAAGCCTAAGGTCATGGGTTCGAGTCCAGTATCTTTTTTCAATTTTTTCTGTTTCAGATTTTTGATTAAGTTTGGCTTATATTGAATTGATTAATTTAATATTACAATTTGAGGTTTTACTCATTAAGTTAAAAATGAAAATAAATAATCATCCTGGACTTGAAGGAAAGTCAATAGATGTCGCATATTGACCCTTAATTTACCCGGTAGGTCCTTGGGACTCCATTGAAAAGTTTCAGCGTTCATAAAACTGTTATTTTTTGGAATTACAAATTCTACGTTCCAGTACCTCCACGCAGTGACGCGCCAAACATGGGGGTGAGTGGACGTCGATGTGCGAGGCTCCGATTGATAAGTTATCACGCTGGTGGAGTCCGTGGCACTCCACCGGGGTATTAATGTTATAGTTTTAACCTATTGTCGATATTGAACAAAAAAAGCAAAAAATAGAATCTTGTTCTTTTTTTTTATTTTTATAAGAATTGACTATGTTCTTGATATATTTCTTTAAAAATTACCGAAAAATTGTTTTGTTTTTGAAATGTTGAGACTAGAAGTTAAGTCTCGTAATTTTGTTACAAAAAGTGCCATTTTCTAGAAATTCCTTAATAAAAGGCTGTGATTCTATAATTTTAAATAAAAAATCTATGCCATTGTAAAACCAAATATGTAATAAATATAACAAGCTTTTCATTTAAAAAAGTGTTTATTTCATGTAAATTTACGATTTTATTTCCGGGAGGACTCCCGACTGGGGGACTGGGGACTCCACCGGGTAAATTGTGTATGTATGAAGTAACCGGGTAAATACAAATTGATAAATTTATCCAAGACTATCTTGATGGCATCTCGTTGAATCTTGCAATCATACATAAAGATAGCGGCCAATAAAAATAAGCGTTAAGATAATTTTTTTTTTTTTTACAGTTAATACCGCACAAGAGTCCCAACAGCTCTCGTCTGGAGCCAGTGAGACTATGGCATCCCCAATCGGGGTATGTTGTGGGCGGAAGGTAGTGGGGAGGGGAAGGAGATAGGGAAGAGGAAGGTGGGGAAGTACCTGGCTATTCAGATCTGGTCACTAAACACGGCATATGAAGATAATGTTGGCAATATCCAGTCAAAGTATGATACAATTAAAAATGACCGAATCCGGTAGGGACGCATCAGCTCAGTTGGAAGAGTTGCGGCCCGGGAAGCCCAAGGTCCTAGGTTCGAGTCCCAGATATGACCGTTTGTTTTTCTGATTTTTCTCTTTCAGATTTTCGATTGAGTTTCGCTGAAAATTTTCAGAAATTCCAAGACAAACTACTGTACGGGAAATAATTATGGCGGAAATCTTCAATTTAAAAAAATTGTTGTTACTGAATTAGTGCAGTTATGGTGGAAATCTTCAATTTGTCGCTAAAAAAATGTTGTTACTGAAGTAGTTCAGTTCGTCTGCAGACGTATCAAAAAAATTTACGTCTTTAGAGATGCAAGAAATCCGCTTAAAATGTCGGTTTATTTTTAGGTTATTTTTTTGATATTAAAGCAAACTTTTAAATTTCTCTACATTTTGTTCAAAAATGTTTTGGTAAGAATTTTTTTTACTTATTTTTCCGGGTTTGAAGCTTAAAATATAGCATTTTTTTAATACTAGAGTATAATTCAAATACACAAATCTAAAAGGTAATTTCATCTACTTTTTAAAAATGGTATTTGTTTTTACGAAATCTTCTAAAATAAGAAATAATAACCTTCAAAATTCAAGATACTTTGTAAAAATTCCAAAATTCGTTCAGAAATTGTTAACAAAACAGTCGTATTATATTGGATAAACTACCTCCTCAGACTGTGTAAGCCATGTATATATCTTTCAATGAACAATTTTTTAATTATTTCTTCAAAATAGGCAAATTTACTTTGTGGCGTCATCATTAATTTAATGAAAAACAAATAACTTTGTGTAACAACCACTATTTAATTAACTGACGAAGAAAACATAGTTTTCGAAACATGTTGATATTGTTAATTAAATAGTGGTTGTTACACAAAGTTATTTGTTTTTCATTAAATTTTTTAATTGCTAATGTTTTCACATCCGCGGCCGTTTATCAATTGAAGAAAAATTTCACTGGGTTTTTTAGTAAGGCTGATAGCGTTTAAAGAAAGTATGTTATAAATCGGTAGAAATTCGGGAGCGGGCAAATACTCATATTTTTTGTTTGTTTTAAGGCATCTAAGTTACTTCTTGAATGTTTTGTTGATTTGGAACAGTTTTAGTTTGTAAATACAATATTTGCCTTTTTTACTTTAATTTGATTTCATATTTTCTACAATAGTAACTAATTAACCACCGCTCCTTGTATTATTTTTTGTCCGTATCTATGTAATTATTTGTCTAATCTCGTGTTTTATATATTTTTCATCACACGTTTATTCTGACGAAGAACGCATTGGAATCTAAACATTTCGATTATTTATTAAAAGTGGTGCAGCACGGCCAACAAAACGTAATGATAATATACTTTATTATTAGAATTTTCCCATTTTCTAATAGATATAATGCCGAAAATATTTAACACATTTTTACGCTGTATTTTGGGGAATGAATCCGCGCGAAGACGTCATGAAGTGTAATTTTGCTTTTTTAGCAAGAAGGTACGTACCTACAACCTATATTCTTATACCTAGTCACAGATATTTTTTCTTCAAAATAGGCATATTTACTTTGGGGTGTCATCATTAATTTTATGAAAAACAAATACCTTTGTATAACACCACTTTTTTTATACAAAGGTATTTGTTTTTCATAAAATACAGATATTTTTAATTGCTCTTTTGACTTTACGTTCGGGTTAAATCTTCCGCACAGGAAAAACTTAACCTTTCCACACACTTTTCCACAAATGATCCTCTAGTCAATCCACGCTATGCAATTGTACTGTATAAGTATAATAAATACAAAACAATACAAGAACAACATGTCAACCTACCAGAGACCAAATGTGAAAATAATTCACCGAATCCAGATATTTTCATATCAGAGGGTTCGGCTCGATAGAACTCCTAACTGGACCGATAAATCCTACATATCTCTCAATATACATATTTAAGAAATCTTTAGTAATCCTACATGTATTTAATATGACTGATTTTTGCATTTTTATATATAGATTCTTTGACTAATCTAATAAGCCTAAATGTTGAATGAGAATTACTGACATTATACACAGAAGACTAATAATTATTGTCCTAATTTTTTTTATGGAAAAATGGTTAAGAACTTGGCTAAGATGACTAAATATAATGATGCCATGATTTTGGGAAACCAAAACGGATTATGGTTTTCCTAAGACTCATTTGTTCCCAATACCTAAATAATTTATTGTCAGAATCGTGACTTTTGGCGCCAAAATCCTATGCCTATGTCCAACTACTGCCGCAGCCAAACCGGTTCCGGGTCCGAAACAGGTTCTGTCGAAGGTTCACGTACGACTTGACCGCACTCACTCACAAACTCACCACAAGAAACTAAAACACACCCACTCTTAATAAGGTCAAATCAACCACACATAAAAATCTGATTTATAAAAAATGCTGCGTTCACATAACACTTTTCTAGTAGGTGCCAAGCGCTAAATGTTTATTTCTCGGAATCTACCTGGCTAGAGCCAATGAAGCCATGCAACTGTAACCGCAGTGCGCTAGTTTCACCTGGGAGTTTCGTATGCGCTAACCGGCCGTTGAGAGTTAGAAAGATTAGAAGAAGGATTACGAGCCGTGTTGTGAGCTGGTTATGGAACATTCATAGCTCGCGCATAGACACACATGTGAAAAAATGTAGGCAAAGCTTGGCGAGCCGCTTCGTGTCCCCGGGGCAGGGTCGTAAGTGAAAAGTGATCGGCAACTCAAAATAATTCAAGTAAAAAAATATATATTATTCTTTAAGAATATTCAAAATCTTTTTGCCTTTGTAGCTCACCGACGCTGCTTGTCAAACTTTTATTATCTAGTAGTTCCGTGAACAATATACCTCGTGTTCAAAAAAGTGTGTTTCCAATTTTCTCTTTTTTAATAAATCAAAACAATAATTTCCTCCGAAATTGAATTTATAAGAACTTATTTAAATACACCTAGTCGTAGTCACCTACCTGCAAACTTATAAACCATAAATTTATGTTACGTTATTTAAAAAAAAAATTACGAATTAAATAATTTTTCGAAAGAAACGCCTCAATCTCAATGAAAATTCATTTTTAAATCTTTTTCTCATAGTTAAAAATAATATTAATAAAATGCACAAAATAAAAAAACGACGATTTCGCATTTGAAAAAAATTATATTGATAAAATTTATTATATTTAACATTTTTTTCATATTTTCAAACATTATTTTATTTATTTTTTAATATCATTTATTATTTATACAGGGTGTCCGAGGGTGAAGTGCATTAACTTCGAGAGGTGATTCTACATGATAGTATAAATAACTTTTTTGAAATTCCGACTTTTAGGGGTACTTTTTTGGTAAAAAGATAAAATCAGTCCAGCGTGTGCGGCCAGCATTATTATTTTCCGCTATTACGATACGGGCCAAATGCAACCATAGAACGTTGCCACAATCGTGCCCGGCAAGCCGACAACAACTTATTCAGGTAAGTTTTACCTTACGCTAAAGATTTTTAGTAGTATGGGAAAAAATGTTGGAATTTCAGAAAAAGTTATTAATCTTTTTTACTTCTACCATAATGTAGAATCACCTCCCGAAGTTAAAGCACTTTACCCCCGGACACCCTGTATATTTAAGTACATGCTATTTTTCCATGGAATCATTAGCTTGTGGCTGGAAGAGTGGTGTACATTGTTTCTTTATAGATATTTAACAGTCTTCAACAATACTAAGTTTACATATATGTATTATAAATGTTATAAGTAAATTACAATGTAGAAAACAATAAGTTGTAATTTTTTAGGCGATATATAATTGTAAGTATTTTGCTACTATCAAACTATTTCACTATTAGAATAACGAATCCAAGAATACTGTATTTAGTTGTTAATGATAAAAAAAAATTTAAATTATTTGAAGAAGGATAATATCATTTGAGGAAACTGAGGTATGAAATATATTTTTTATTAAGTCAGGTGGAAACAATTTTTTTATAAAGATTATCTTTAAAATATTTTTGACAGTGTTAATTAATTGGATTTTATCATTGATATTTCTAATTTCTTGCGGTAGTTGATTGAAAAAAAGTTCGACCTTGATAGGTATAATAATACCTAATTGCTTAAAAAAATGTGCAAATGGTAAAACAAATATTTTGTTGAAAAATTGGCTTGGCGAAAGAAATAATTTGTATTAGACTAACACAAAAATTCTAACTGCATTAAATTATGTAAAATAAGTTTATTTATATCTCCAAAGTAAATGTACCCATCGACAAACTGCTAAAAAGTAGTTTATTGGGACTTATTTTTTCTGTATATTTTATTTTTTATTGTCATATTGTATTACTTTGTATTTATAACAAAAATAAAAAAATTACAATAATTAGATAATTTCTAATACGCCGTTTTTGTGGAAAATCGCTTCAAGGGAACTGTTCAAATTTTGCGTACTAGATTTTATATTATTAATTACAAACAGACACATAATTTTTATTAGTATTACTCGTACAACGTCTGCAATATAGTCTGTACTTTGTTTGAGAGAGAATGCGGATTTTTGTCGACTTTTTATAACAAACTTTTATAACAGTGGACATGTAAATATATTCTTGGATAGCTTTAATATTTCAATAAATTTGAAAACATATTCTAAATTTTTGTTGTATATATGACTCAAATTAATTTATTGAATTTTTGAGTATCGCAAGTTTCTTAGCACGACATGGTTTCATAGCAGATTGGGAGGCTTGAAAAAGCTGTGCAAAGTATGGTAACATTTCACGTTCCAGAAATCGAATTTCTTCTCAAACGCACGGACCTCGCTCCCTTTTCAACTCCGTGTATGAAAAGGTTACCGATGAATGGTTCTAGTCAATGTTAGTGCTTGTGCACTTTGTAGACCGGTCTAGGTAGGTACCAAGTCTACTTGAGATCGGAAAACGATAAAAAATAACATTTTTTGCCGTTTAGTTTCTGAACTCGGGCAGAGAAAAATCCATTTTTTCATATTTTTAACTGATTGTATTAAGTATTGGCAGGCCGATTTTGAAAATGAAATACGAAAAACTTAGATTCTTAGTACCTAATCATTTTTTCAACAACTCGCTTCTTACTCCACACATTTAAAGCGTTTATTTCACATGGCTAAGCATTGTTTCACTTTTTTCTAGCTTTGCAAAGCGCCATTGGCTAACCGAGCATTCCTATTATCGTATCGTATGTAGTGGGTAGTTCACGTTTGAGGTCCTGCTCTCGACAATGCGAATGCATCGCCATCGGCCCGAGGTTTCTTCTCGACGAGCGTCAACTGCAGCGGCCTGCGTTCAAAACTTCAGAAACTTCGTGCTTCGTTTCGGGAACAGACCGAACGGAACGCGAATAGCGAACTTCGGCGAACCGAGCAGCCGAGCTGCCGAGCAGCCGAGCATACAGAATGAGCGGGTGGCGGCCGTTGGGGCGGCCATCTAGCGGCGCGGGCCGAAGCTCGCGCGGAGAGGGGCCCACTCGCTCGGCAGCCAGCGAGAGACCGGCTTTCGGTTGGATACGACGTGTCACGTGCGCCCAGCGTTCGCGCCCGTTTACCTTGGCGATACATTCGAAACTTCTCCAAACCGCCGCAAAGTGCTTAACTTCCGATTCAAACCTGTAAAAAAGTTCAAAGTGAAATAAACAATTTAAAAAAGTTAACATTTCATTATTCGTGAGTGCTTTCTTAAGTTTTTCAGTGTTAGTGACGTAGAATGGATACGGTGAAGGCATTTTGAATGCAATCATAGTGTGAGGTGAAGTTCTTTCAACCTGGGAATATTCTTAGTGCGAAAAAGTAATAATACAAGTGAATTGATTTTTTGTCTGAATTTATTGTGATGTGGTGACCGTTGGATTCTGACAGTACGTGCCACTTCGAAGGAAGATAACAACTTCTTTCAAAATGGGGAGCAAGTCCTGGGATGTGGGGAGTTCTCTGGTGTTGACTTCAATCACAGGTGAGCTTATCCACTTCTCCCTTCTCCTCGCGAACTGGCCTTGTTGGCTTTTGCATCCAAACCGGTTCAGCCACCATTGCCTTTCCACCCACACGAATGCAAAACTCCTCACAATCTCCTGGCGAATCTTCGTACGTCTTTTTGCGATGTCGACGACGACACATCTGCAGTCCACATTCTTGAATTAAATAATAATATGACGACACTGTTAGGAAGAATAAAATTTACGAGAAACGCTTTTGTGTTTTTTTGTTGTTGTTTTTTATCCGGTTTATGTTGCAAACGTTTTATTAGTACCTACCTACCCAGTTTTACCGTCATATGGCGTGTAATTAGATTGTGCAGTTTTGGTTGCTAATTTCGTATTTTTATAGGTAAACAATGCTGAATTAAAATTATTACGGTTGTAGACGAACTTTTTGTTGTTATTTACAAGATTGATGCCATTTATTTATTGCGACAAATTAAAAACATGTTTGCTTAAATTAAAAACTGTCGAAAAATGTCACTTAAATTTTTAAAAAAGATCTCTGTGCATAATAAACATCTCTGTAAATATTATATATCATAATAACAGTTGTTTCATAGAATTTGAACAATTCGTCAAATTTCAAAGTGAATTTTTAAACAACCGGTCATTGATGAAATAACAACAAAACTTTGATATTTTGTAATATCTTCAATTTTTTACGAACATTTTATTTTCTTTGGTTATGCTCTCTTTTTTGAGAGTGCCAATATTTCTACTTTACCGAACAAATTATTTTTTCACGTTGTGTGAATAATTTCCAAATTAACCCGCGCTTCTTTCTTGACACGAAAAAACACCGTGACGTCCGTTATTATTTATTATATATCTAGTCAATATTAAATATAATCCATAATTATTATAAATTATAACTAATAGTTTTTCTTGGTGAGGTGTTCACGAAACATCACTATTTTATATTATACTTTATAACGAATCGGTTTACATTATTAATACAAAAAAAAATTGCTTTGGATAAATTGAATTGGCTAACATTATCTGACAGTTTCCATTAATTCCCTTTTTTTTATTCACAAAATTAATAAAAACCATTTTTGCGCTTGAAATTGTGACCTCCAGACTCCGCTTGCCAAGTGATATTTGTATGCCTTGTAGGTATATTGGCGGTATATTGGCGGCGATATAACCTCTTAGCTTAGGACGGGTTGTTTCAAATCATTAATTCTTAATCCAAACAAATCCGGCTACGGCCCGAACTAAGGAAAAGTAAAAAAAAAAATCGCAAAATGGCGGCTATCTGAAATAAAAAGTAATTTTTTCACCAGTTTTTTTGATTTTCCTAATTTAAAAAAATAGTAAAAATTGAAATTTTGTTATTGTTTTAGTTCCCGCGATAGAGTAATGTATAAAGAAGGGTCACACCAAATTTCAAGTACATTGGTTTAGTAGAACTTTGAGATATCGTGTCAACCGTCTTGAAAAAAGTGGTTTTGAGAAACACGCGTTTAAAATTTTGTTCTATTTAGATTTTGGTTAGATTTCGTCTAAACTGCGGCATTAAAATGGTTATAACTTTTCAAATAATGCTAATTTCGGAAAATCCTTGAGATATTTTTGAATATTTATTCTTTGGAAATATGAAGAGAAAAAAAATTGCTTTTTTTTCTAGACTAAACTACTGCCTTAACCAGTGATTCCTGACATTATTTCTAGTAAAGAAAAATAAATAAATAAAATATGCTGCATGTACCTAGGTATATATGGTGCTGTAGTATTTTTATTGGAAAAAAATGGTTCCATGACAGCTCAGAATCAACTCAACTTAAAACCTCTTTTAAAAGTCAAGCTTTGTTTCTTTTAAATAGTCCGTAACTTAACCTAACGTAGGTAACCTATTTAATAACCAATTTTTAAAAAAATCATCACTTTTAATGACTTTTCAAAGGAGGTGTTGAGTTGAATTCATTCTGGGTTGTCCGGTCACCGAAAAAATACATTGTTAATATGCGATATTTTTTTTTTTACAATAGTTCCTCACAAGAGGCCCTAAGGAAAACAATTTCCCTCGGGGCCTGTGTCATGTTTGGGGGTGCTGTGTGGAGGGTCTTTTCAGGGAAAGAAAGAAGAGGGAACGAAAAACTGACGAATTTATGAATTCATCCCTCCCCCTTCGTTGCAAGGTGATGAGTCGAGATAGTCCGGCTGGAAAAATCAAAAGGTCTCTCTCAATCTCCCTCAACCAGTCTCTACAGATCCGGATCACAAAGCAATAGGTGGGCAAACACACCCGCCGCCAAGTCCTAGACAAACCTCACCCCATACTAAGTTTTCAAACATAGAAAATCACTTGGGATGGCCTATGGCAGGGGTGTTGGTTATCAAATATGGTTCCTGGGGCGGCGGTATCCATTTCCGCCTTCCAAATAAATTTTTTGAAGTTATTAGAAAGATACATTTATTAAGTATTTAATCAAGTTTACGTAACTATGAATAAATACATAGGGCCTTTAAGGCTTCCTTACACCCCATCATTACAATTCAAAGAGTAATTATGGGGATTAATAATGGAAAATCATCCTTAGGAAACCATATGATTTCCCTACTTTAGAGATATTTCGGGAATTTAATGTATTATCTATCACAGAATTGCATAAGAGAAACGCATTATACCAAATTTATAAAGAATATTTTATCCAAAAAATTCACCCCTCAGATAGCATAAGCAACAGATTTAAAACTATTGGCTTAATAGCCATCCCTGTGCTTAGAACTACCACGGCTCAACACCACTATTTATATTTAGGTGTGAGATGGTACTATATATTATTATCCAAAAACAAAATTAGTGTTCCAGAAACATTGAAATATGAACAATTCAAAAAGCAAATTAAGTCCCAGAAATTGGATAATGGTATATTCTACCCTTAATTTACCCTTACTTAATCTGTAATATTTAATATTAAAAATAAATTATTGTTATTGTCTTTCAATAACTATTTTTTTCTAAATTGTTTACCTAAGAAAAATGAATGAATTATGCGATACAATGAAAGGCAAATGTTTGGACGTACTTTGTGTGACAGAGAGTATGAAAAAAGGGAGCGGTACAATGCAACATGATGACAGATTCGTCATCTGGTCTGGAAGACCGGATACGGAGAGGGCTTGTCAGGGTGTTGCAGCGCTACTGTCTCCCAGAATGGTAGAATGTATGTTACAATATGAATGTGTAAGTCCGAGAATTATGTGGATCCGTTTCAAAATTGGTTTGACAAGGGTGTTTCTTGTTATTTGCTACGCCCCTGTTAATTCTGAAAGCGACGAAGTGAAAGATGATTTTTGGACTGGTGTGAACGATGTAATGAGACAAAAAGATTTGAATGAAAAGATTATTATGGCGGGTGATTTGAACGGGTGGGTCGGAATTAGACGTGATGGATTTGATTCGGCCTTAGGTAAGTTCGGGGATAAAAGAACGAATGACAATGGGAACAGAATACTTGAAGTATGTTTGGAGTGGAACCTTTTTGTGTCGAATACTTTCTTCGATCATAAAGGTATCCACCAATATACGTGGGAAAGAGGAAATGAAAGGTCAATAATTGATTTTGTAGTAATTGACTCTAGGTTGAGAGCCGTTACCGAGGACACAAGAGTGTTCAGAGGGGCTGAGGTTGAAACTGACCACTTTCTGGTGGTATCGAGAGTAAGCCTCTTTCGCGGCTGGCGCTCTAAGGTGAAAACGGTAACAACTCCAACAAGAGTCAAAATAGAAAAACTGCAAAACGGTAACATCAGAAGTGAGTATGAGAAGTGTGCAGAGATGAGATTGAATGAGAAGGAAATGGATGGTCTAAGCATAGAGGAAACATGGAACCACATAAAGGTGAGTCTGTACGAATCTGCTAAAGACGTGTGTGGGATAAGTAAGCAAGGCAGGAAGAAAGGTGACGCATGGTGGGATGATGAGATCAAAGCACTGGTCTCTGAGAAGAAGAAAGCATGGTTATGTTTGATAGCGACTGGCAGTGCTCCAAGCGAAGAGAGAGATCGAGCGAAAGAAGTGTATAAGGTATGTAAGAAAAGAGTAAGTGTTGGAGTGAAAGAACGAAAGAAACGTCTGGAAGAGGAAGAGGGAATCAAAATGACACACCACTTCCAAGAAAACATCAAGTTGTTTTGGAAGGAGGTCAAAAGGTCCCGAAGTGGTTCAGAGAACGGAAGCATGAAAGTGATAAAATCGAAAGATGGACAAATGTTGACGAATGGGGAAGAAATAAAAGAGAGATGGATGAAATATTTTGAGGAAGTCTTTGAAAGCAACCCGGGTGATAGTGAGTCCAGCGTCGAATCGGGTATGAACGATGACGGAGTGAATGTTACCAAAATCAGCATGGATGAAATAAAAAGATCAATGAAATGTATGAAGAATGGTAAGGCTGTGGGTTTCGACAATATTGCTGCCGAATACTTTAAAGGGGATAGTCCTATTATTCTTACGTGGTTGTGCAAACTTTTTAACCAGTGTTTAGAGGAGGGTTACACGCCATTAGATTGGAGAAGGGCTGTAATCATGCCATTATACAAAGGTAAAGGGTCACGTATGGAATGTGGGAATCACAGGGCTATTAGCCTGCTTAGTTCAGTCGGCAAGCTATATGGTAGAATATTGATAGAAAGGGTAAGAATGGAAACAAAGGAAAAAGTTTGGGATGTGCAAGGCGCTTTTATGAGTGGAAGGGGGTGCATGGACCAAATTTTCTCGTTGCGTATGCTCACTGAGAAGTTTCTTGCAAAAAACCAGAAACTCTTCTGTGCCTTTGTAGATTTACAAAAAGCATACGACCGAGTTGACAGGAAAAAGCTGTGGAAGGTGTTGTCCAAGTACGGAGTGAATAAGAATCTCATACAAGCAATTGCGTCTCTGTATGAGGGAAGCGTTGCATGTATTAGGGTGAACGGTGATTTTACGGGGTGGTTTGACATCACAAAAGGTGTTAAGCAAGGATGCGTAATGTCACCGTGGTTATTCAATCTATACATGGATAATTGTATGCAAGAGTTGAAAGAGATGGGATTGGGCGCGAAATTGAGTGATCTAGAAGTATGTTGCCTGTTGTATGCTGATGATGCAGTGCTGATTTCTAACAGTATGGAAGATCTACAGTCGCTCGTGTCTAGGATGAACGAAGTATGTATGAAGAATGAGTTAATGATGAATGTAAGTAAGTCTAAAGTAATGGTATTTGAAAGAGAGAGTACGAAAACAATGTGCAACATAGTTGTGAACGACGAATACTTGGAGCAGGTGGATGAGTTTGTGTATTTGGGAAGTATGTTTACGAGAGATGGGAAGACTGATAGAGATATCGAAAGAAGGGTAAATGCCGGTAACTCCATTAATGGAGGTCTGAACGCCGTTGGCAGCAACAAAAAATTGTCAAAAGAAGCGAAGCTAGCCGTCCATAATGGAGTGCTGGTACCTACCCTGATGTATGGCAGTGAGGCATGGAACTGGCAGAGAAAGGATGAAAGTAGACTGAATGCTGTAGAAATGAGATCCCTGAGACGTATGTGTGGTAAAACCATGTATGATCGTGTGAGAAATGTGGAGATCCGCAAAGAATGCAAGGCTGATGTAAGCGTAATGAATAAGATTAAGAAAGGGACGCTCAGATGGTTTGGGCATGTAGAGCGAATGAATGAGGAAAGGAGTGTAAGGAGAATATATGACGCAAATGTGAATGGTAGACGAAGTCGGGGACGCCCGAGGAAGACATGGCACGACCAAGTGAATCAGATACTTGAGTCGGGCGATGTCAAGAGTCAGAATAACAGAAGAGCATGTATGAGACGATGTATGAATGTGAACGAAGCAAGGAGTGTGTGCCAAGATCGAGTTGTTTGGCGGTCCGTCCTCTCTGCCTACCCCTGCGGGGAAACGGCGTGATGGTTAGTTAGTTAGTTAGTTAGTTAGTTGTTTACCTATGTCAAATAATGTTTGTATTTATTTCATAGGTCTTTGATCATTGTTTACATATTTCATTAGACCATTATTTTAATTTTTGCATGTAAATACCTACTCCTCCCATAAACGCGAGCTCCTAGAGCTCAACTACTGGAATAGTAGAATAATAATGAATTATTGTTAAACTTTGCATATTGTAATCACTTGTAATGTTAAAAAACAATTCTTGTAAATAAATAAAAACATAAAAATAGGTCAGTGGATGAGTTGGCGTCGCGTCTGGGTCCCACCAGGGCGTTGCGTGTTCTCCAACCTTCTAAGTCCTCCATCACGACACAAGCAACATTTTCCGTGGTGGTGGTAGGTAACTTGGAAATGTTTGTCTTTCTTTAAAAAAAAATTACTTTATTAGGTAGGAGGTATATAATTAGAATATATTTTTTTGGAAAAATAATTCGAGCGGAACTCTCGTTCAGTTTTCATTCTGGCTTCACGAGAACGGGTCGTTTCAACATACAACTTCAACACCTCCTTTGAAAAGTCATTAAAAGAAATTAAAAAATAAATTGGTTACGTGATTAAGTTATGTTTATCAAAAAATCATAACTTCTAATGACTTTTCAAAGGGGTGTTGAAATGCCGTTTGTTGAGCTGTCGTGGAACCGATGTGTTTTGTTGCCACAGACAATATAATTGTCTTGAGCTTATGAGTGTGTCGTTTCAACTGATGAGATAAACTATTTCGGTTATCGGAGATGAAAAAGAGCCCAATTTTAAACAGCAATTTTATTCAAATCAAATTAATTTTTATGTATCTGGTTTGGCGGCCATCTCGAAGGTTAGGATTTTTTTTCCTTCTGTAATTAAACTCAAACTAAGAACCTATTTTATAAAATAGGTTTTTAAGTTCTTAATTTGGTTTTTATATATATGTTTTCTTTTTTATATTAACTCCACACAGGAGGCCCCGAGGGAAATAGTTTCCCTCGGGGCCTATGTCATCTTTGAAGATGCTGTGTGGAGGGTTTTTTTGAGGAGAGGAAGGAGTGAACATGGGTCTTGAAGAGACCCATGTTGTAGGAGGGAGGAAACACAGAGGCCGGCAAATCGTTCCACAGCCGAGCTGTTGAACTCAAGAACGAGTCGTAGAACTACCTATTCTCGTGTGACTAATGTCAACCGTGTACAAAGGTTGGGCGCGTGTCTGGCATGTTTCCCGACTACGCACCGGTGCCGAAGGGATCAATGACGCTAGTTCCTCGGAGCATCTTCCATTGTAATACCGGTAGAATAAGGACAGCATTCCCACCTGAAGCCTATGCTCTAAATATTGCAATCCGTTTGTTAATTTAGGAGAGTCTATCAATCGGTCCCTCTATGTCTATCAATCTATAAAAACATTGTTTTGGTTATTAGGCATATCAAGTCTAATCAATAGTCTTAAGTAAAATTTTATTTTCTTTCAAATCCATACGAGCAAAGATAAAGTAGGTACCTACCTACCTACCTTTAATATAATTTACTTTTACTGTTTTTTTTAAATTATTAAGTGATATATAAACAAAATCTCGCAGTTTTAATCTTTTTGTCGTTACAAATATTTCGACTCATTTCAAATTGAATCACTCATTTCAAATTCGTGATTAAAATATCTCTAATGGTACTTAACATACTCAAATAACATTAACGAATACCCTTACCGTATTATCAATACTTAAGGGGAAAATAGTAGCTATACATTTGTAGGAGTATCGAAATTAATGTGTTTCCCTTCTGTCTTTACATTCATTGATTACAATATTTTAATTTTTTATTTTTTATAATTTATTTATTTATTTTATTTTAAATATCAACAAACAAGTCCTGCTAAGCCAATAGCATAGGCTTGTCAGCAGGTGCTTATGGTTCCATAAGAAATATATTTTAAAAGTTATAATTAACATCTTATTTCTACAGATTCAACATTTTTTTCATACATTTTTTCATAAATATAAATATTTTTTTTCCAATAACCAATTTTTCAGCATATATTTAACCTTATTCATAGAATAAAGTTGCTTTATAGTTTCAGGTAATAAATTAAATATCTTCGGTATGTTGTATTCAAACGTTCTCTGTCCGTACTTATTATTAAATTTCGGAACTGTTAACCCGTCGTTGCGCGTGAATCTAGTGCTATATTTATGTTCTAGTTTGTCTTTATGCTGCGGGGTAAATATATGCAGAATTATAATTTTATACCATAGTATTGCCTTCACAGGTAAAATTTTTGCACTCTGAAACAGCAACGGTGTGTCTCTGTCTGAAAATATTAGGGACTACTAATAGTTTAACAATTGCGTTTTGTGCAACTTGAACTTGTTTCAGATTGGTTACAGTAGTATTTCCCCATATTGTTAATCCATATCTTATAATAGATTCAGCCAGTGACATATAAATTATTTTTAGTGTTTCAATTGGTAGGAAAAAATTTAATGTGTACATTCTGCTAGCAATTGATCTGAGTCTTTTACAGGTTTTTTTAATGTGTTTGTCCCATTTAAAAAAACAATCTACTGTAACACCAAGATACACATATTCCGTAACTAATTCTAAGCTTTCACAATTACAGTTAATTTGAATATTTTTGTGGATGCAATTAAAGTTATGAGAAATAATATTAGGATTAAATTGAAATTTGGCATTAAGTGATCTTATATGCATTACTTTAGTTTTTTTAGCATGTATTAATAGCCCTGCATCATGTGACCATTTACAGAGTTGATTAAAGTCAATTTGTAAGAATTCAATTGCAATTTTTAGATCTTTGTGTGATATGACCAATGCCGTATTATCTGCGAATACAAAATGTTTAACAAAAGAGAAAAGTTTTTTCATTATAGTTACATAGATTATATATAGTGTAGGTCCCAATATGGAACCTTGTGGAACTCCTGCAGATATATTTTTGGTTTTACTAAATGTTTTATTTATTTTGGTACATATTTTTCTATCTCTAAGATAATCTTTAAATAAATTTAACACATTTCCTCTTATTCCAATTTTTTCTAGAGTTTTTAGCAGTTTTATAGAGTTAATTGTGTCGAAAGCTTTAGAGTTATCAATAAATAAAACAATAACACGTAATTTATTATTTAATTGATTATTTATGTAATTGGAAAAATCTTGCAGAAGTTTTTCAGTTTTTTTTTTCTTTGGAAGCCATATTGATTTGGATCTATGATGGCGAATTTTTCAATGTAATTATTTAATTTATTCGATAAAAATTTTTCGAGAATTTTTTCTAATGCTGGTAGTATACTAATAGGCCTATAATTTCCCAGTTCAATGTGTTTTTCACCTTTAAATATTGGTCTAGTAATGCTACATTTAAATTCTTGTGGAATTTTTGCTTGCTTTATTATCATATTGATTAAATGAGTTAATCTACGGTGATGTCGGTGATTAACTATTTATTAACTTTTTGTTTTGGCTGACTAAGTTATATTGTAATTTCCTCGAATTGTTATTTTTATTTTGCGCAAACATATTAAAAAAGTATGTTGATTTATCGAATTCTCCATTCTCGCAATCTTAAAATAATATTAATAAAAATGTTCTGAAAATTTCTGCACACAATTTTAAAACCGAGCGACGCATCTTAAGTTTACATTCAAACCGAGTTGAGACCAACATTTTTTTTAACTGAACTAAAAGCGTAATCTGTAGTTAATTCTAATTTACACTGGTCCTTTTATCCCAAAATTTGCTTATTATCGGGCACACGGACACGCACGCTTCACACTTTTATCGGTTCGTGTTTACGCTACAGAAAATATTGAACGGTGTCCTAATTTGAAATTAACATATTTGTACTGTTACATCTTGGTATACTTTGTTTGCTTCGTCTTAAGGGGGGGGGGGGGGGGGGGTAAGGTTTTAAAACTCATTTTAATTTTTTTTTCTAAATGTAAAACACGTCGAGAGTATTGTGTCAAAATTTCAAGTAAATCGAAGCAAAACTAACGAAGATACAGCATTTCAACCGACCGGCCCTCTTGCTCTTTTCAAGTATATTTCGAGTATAAAAAAACTTTAAATCGATTTTCTCACAAATAAATTTTTAAACTTACGAACTGGGCTGCATTTTTAATGGCGTACCATCTCATTGATTGTTTTTCTTTTCTTTCAAAAAAACTACAGTTTTCCAACTCAAACGTCAATGTGTGGTTTACCCATGCTTAAACGATTTACGCCCTGAGCTTTGAAACGACGTCCTTAGATATCAGAAATGATATGAGGTAAACAAAATAGTATTGCAGTGTGCAGTTAATTTTTAAAAATGAAGTCGTGAATTCTATTCCATTAGAAATGTTTAAAGCAAATCAACCATATTTCATATGTCGAGTGCGATCGCTGAGAAATTCTTTTCGAAAGGTAACTCCACGCCGTACATTGTACGTGTCGACTACAAAAGGGTCCCTTTACAAAACGGACCTCAAAGGTATCGATATTGCTGTTGGCCGCCGTGCTTGGGCCGATATTATACCTACTTGTGAATACTTTATGTAGAAGGTTCCACTTTACCTGCGCGGAGCATTTTTTCTTATTAATTTTTTCATATTATCCGCCCTGCGAATTTCAGCAGGTAGATTTCTTTGTAAAAGTGCACCATTAAAGAGAGGGCATAGCGTGCCTGTGAGTTCTTAGCGCAGGCGACTATTAGAAAGTTTTGTCGATAAATTCAAGTTACCTTGAGCACTTATTATTAGAGGTATAACAAATTTAGACTTTACTTATCCACAATAAGGTGTAACAGACTCTCGATTGTGACGGTACAAACCTGAGCAAACTTAACAAGTAATAAGTGATTGCTCTTTGTTGGGCTTAAGTCAATCGTGGTTTCGCTAATCTCTCTCCATTCGACACACGTCATATACTTTTAGATTTGTTTTGGTATTTTTATCGCTTTTCCTTACGTTATTGAAATTGCTTTTAGGTTTACTATAATCAATCGTAGGAGGAACACATTGTTAATTTATATAACTGTACATACTGGGCGTATAGGTATAGCTTAAAAAAACCCCCAACAATCCAAAATAGAGCAACGAGACAAATTTTGAAGTGTAAAAATCAATACAGAAAATCCTTAAGGAATTATGATTTTTAAAGAATAAATTTAACACTAATATTGTTTGCATACATATTTTTTTGTTTGAACATATTTTTTTCTGCAATTTTTTTTTGCAATAATTAGTATATACGTATCTTTTTTGTACATATGTATTCATTAATTTGTACGTCTATGTTCATTGTAGTTCAGAAATTATTTAATGACATCATCATAATATTCCCTTATAAACACGAGTTATTCCATTAGGGAGGTACTAATTTATATCAAAAAACTTATATTATATATGGTTCCATGACATCTCAGAATCGTACAATTTCAACGCCCTTTGGAAAAGTCATTAAAAGTTATGAAAAAAATAATTTATAAATAGCTCATAACCTAACCCAAGGCACTTAACCTATTTAACCATTTTTAATATATTTCTCATCGCTTTTAAAGACTTTTTAAAGGAAGTGTTGTTGTATGATTCTGAGTTGTCCGGTCACCATCACATATTTACCATTAGGAGAAAAAAATGTACAAACATATGTAATATATTATGTATCTATGTGGAAAACGTAACATTTAAAGCTATCGAAGACATAAATATTCTTAATAATAATAATAATTATACAATGCAATTACATCGCGTGGATTGACTAGATGATCATTTGTGGAAAAGTGTGTGGAAGGGTTAAATTTTTCCTGTGGGGATGATTTAACCCGGACATAAAGTCTAGAGAACAATAAATAAAGTTTATTCCAGAATGTATTCAGGGGTAGTGCAATGCAATACATTCCATATTTTGAAATAACAGAAGCAATTTAGACAAATAATAGGTTAAGGCACATAGATAAAATAAATAAAAAAACGAATAAGCATGAAAAACATGAGAAATGAAATTGAAAAAATAGTAAACACTAAAATGAATTCATGCATCTGTTTACGGAGGATATTTCATCGTCTCCCGCCTCCAGAGGGCCATCAGGGGGGACCATCCATCCAGGCAGTCATGGCGGTGATGATCGCATTCTTCGATTGGCCCAGTCTACGCCATAAGCTTCCCATACGGTGGCGGAGAAGTGCTTCGACATTAAGTTACTATCACTAAATATTTGTAAGTAATTCCATTTGCAGTACACACAAAATAAATGATACCCCTAAAAACTTTGACATTATCATCCATTACAATTCCAAATTAATAATAAAAATTATTTTATCCCAAACTGCACAATATTAAAAACAACAAACAGAATCAAATGTCTAGGAGTAGGTATATATATATCGACAGATAGAATTATAGTATATCGACAAAATATTTGTATAGGAAGGAACAAATATATCAAGTTGTAAACAAAAATAGAAAATGATATATTCATATGTACATATTTTTAAGAACCAGAAATTTTCTGTCTCTAAAAAAATTATAGTTAATAAATGATGCCTTGGTTCAATCCTTTACAATACGCTATCATTAGTTGAGGATCCGCTTATAAAACATATATTTTGTTGATAAAAAAAATTTGATTCCGAACGAAAAAAAATTATGTAATGAGTGTTAAGCAAAGAATTTTCTACCAAGTTTAATTTTTATCTACAAAGTTTTTGACAATTGCACACCAACGACTACGACTAGAAACAACTACGTTACACTAAAGATTTCCACACACACCGTAGAAGACAAAAATAAAAGAATTATTTACTTTATAAGGGTATCCAGATGTATAGTTAAGATCCCAATGAAATTACAAATATATCTAGATCAACACATTTTAAAAAAATGTTAAAGTTCTGTTTTGTGATAAGTACTTAAGTATTTAGAAATAAGCAATGTGTATATTAAAATGGACGTTTATATCTCACAACATGTAGTTTAACTATTTTAAATTAAATAAATAAATTGTACAACATAAGTAATAATATATTATGTATGCGCTGTAAATGGCAGGTTAATATCACATCGAAGGTTCGTTTACGCTATTTCATGTATTGCAATAATATTGAATAAAAAATAATATTATTTTTTTGATAAATGGTTGGTTCACTTCTGCTATTTTTAGTAGATTCCCCTCCCCTCCACCCAAGGACCTCCTTGGGGGGAACCACCTTTCCAGGGCTCACATGTTACAGGCAAATCACAGGTACCACCTACCTCCACCGCGATTCATAAAACGTCGTAAATCAATATCGAAATTCGGGAAACATTTTTTCCATTAAATTCAGATATATCGACGTTGGGTCATGTGATGCGAATGATATTTCGAACACATCGCCTCAATGGAGAACGCAACCCGAAAACTACCCGAGTTTACCTTAGGTTTATCCGGCCATTTAATAATGTGATGTTATCTAGGGGTCGTAATTTAGATATTATTTGTGGAACTTATTATAAAACCCGTGAAAAATCGTTACGTTAAATTACGTTAGTTAATATCGTTTTCTTGAATATGGAAAAAACGCAGACCTTTGAAAAATCATAGAATTAAATAATTTTCTGGTAAAAAATATTTTGGGTAAATACTTATTACTTGTCTCAAATCTTAACAAAATCAGTTCCAATTTTGAAAATGACTTTTAAATTCTAAACCGAAATTAGTATGTTTGATGATTATATTTTTTTTGACGAACCCCGTGGCAAAGCGGGTGAGATCCTCGTCAGCGAATCGTCTTCCAAGTCGCGGGTTCGAATAAAGGCGTGCAGGAATAAATTGATTCAATTTCACATAAAATAAAAATAAAAATAATATATATATATATACTTACTGTAGTATATTAGGGGCAAATTCCAGAGTGGCGGATAATCTCAGTGTCGCCCTGGTGAAAGACCACCATTCAGAAAAAATAATATTTGTCGATACCAAAAAAAAATTATTATTTGGGTTTCTACGTGATTTATGTTCAGTTTCCACCTTTTGCTTGACGTATGAGTTTCCGGACACCTCGTAATCGTATAATATACTATTGTTATTTTTATTTCAATCAAAGTTGTTCTTTATTCACCTACGGCTGAACTTCCAAGGTCCTCTATCGCCCTTCGTCCTTTTCCATTTAGCTTATATCTTATATCTTTTTTCACTATTATTTGTTCTGAGTATTTGAGCTTGATTTATCTCCCTTGGTAAAGTTTATTGGGGCTTTATCTCTTTTGTTGAGTTTGTTAATTTATTTTCTTAATTAATCTTGCTTTCAAAAACACAGATAAGCCTTTCTATGTCGAAAGTGTATTATTTATGTTGAATTGTTCGTATCCGATTTCTTAAGCCTCCCAAACGAGAAGTGTTCGTTAATTTACTTACAAGTATATATAAAACCTAAAGAAAATCGTCAGTACGATTGCTTCCTTACAATCAAACGAATTGCTTAATATTATTCAGACACCCGTGTGTTTCTTGTCTGAAATAATTGGGTATTTTTACAGTTTTTTCTTCATTTCCTACCGAAAACAAATTTAAATAAAAATTACAGTAATAATTACATTTTTATGTTGACGAACAGATTTTCTTTATCGGTTTAAAATATGACATTTTTGATTTGCCGCCAAAACGATAATGTTCGTTTATGTTAGTGTCGAGGGCGTTTCTGGTGTCATACTGGCCGTCGCTTGTAGGGACAATCCGGATCAAACTGTTGTGTGACAATACTGCATGTTTATGTTAGTGTCGAGGGCGTTTCTGGTGTCATACTGGCCGTCGCTTGTAGGGACAATCCGGATCAAACTGTTGTGTGACAAAACTGCATGTTTTTTTGTTTCTGACGTTTGAATTGATTACGTGAGTTCGTTTTGCATATTATTTAACCTCACTTTCAGCAGATTTTGCGTCGCCTATTAATTAAGCAACGAAAATCAAGACTTGAACCGCGACAGCATATAATGTATTATTATTTCTCTTGGCGCAGATAATAAAATCACCAAGAACAAAGGCGAGGATTTGATGATAACATCGTTCTTAATTACATCCCCTTTCGTCGGTTTTGGTTTTGGCTTGATAAAATAGTGAAGAGTTATTTACATTTCAACAGCAACACCAAAGACAGAAGAGTATTTATTAGATTAGTCATTTAGAAATCTTTAAAACCAGCTAACTGCACTAATTACGGGTTGTTTCACAGAATTTGAACAGTTAATACATTTACGAGATTCCAAGTTCTGTGAAAGTTCTATTCACGATCTGCTATTATCTAAGTACTTACTACAAAACAACTGGCCCAGTTTGAAATAATAACAGATCTTGAATTTTAATCTTGAAATTTGATGAATTGTTCAAATTGTGTGAAATAACCCATCCTAAAGCAAAGTAGTTTTTTATCTCTTTGCCATAGGTAAATCATTTTTTAAGTAGTTATCGAACTTTTTTTATTATCTTCCTTTCTAAGTAGTGAAAGAAATATTAGGTGTCTATGATTGAAGGTAGGTAGATTCTTAGCTCTGCTGCTCAGTAAGAATAATTAAAATTTATCGATGAATTTTCAATTGTTCGATTCCGAACGAGCCTCCCAACCTCCAACCTCCAACCTCCGAACTCGTCAACTCCCCATTTAAAGCTGTTGGATCTGCCCCGGCAATTTCCTCTAACCGCAAGTCGGGTGATTTATCTAAGATATAAATAACCACTTTCCTGATAGGTAATGGAAATGAAGACGAGAAATTGAAGGAGAATCATTTGTAATTTTCAATCAAAAAGAGATTGACAAAAGTAGTATCATTTTCATTGTATCGTTTCCGCACATCAAAACGTATTTTATTCTTTGTTCCTTCCTTATGTCCCGTGTTGGCGCGAATGCGAAATACGGGGGGAAACAAATTATTCATAACGATTTTACTTTAGCCCCCGGTATGCGTAGGTACATTATCCATCCATACTAATATTATAAATGCGAAACTGCTCGAGTTTGTTTATGACCTTTTCCCGCATAACACAATATAAAGACTTTAAAAATTCATTCACCAATAGAAAGCTAAATTATATGCGCAGACTATATTTTGTATATGATGGTAAGCTCTGGCGTAATGAAATTATAAATATTAATATATTATATTTGTTATACGTTTTCTGTCGCTAACTAAAGCAAATTTTTGCTAACGTCAGAAAAAAATCGTTTCCATGGAAACGATTGCTACTGCTTCAGAAAATTCAAATATTAAAATATGTTTTATTTTTTTGGAAAAGCTTCTGTTTTGGAATAAATGTCGGTTCCTACATTAAAAATATAATTCGTAACGATTATAAAGACTGAATAAATGAACTGAATAAATAGTGTAATTTTTTATTATATTCACAAACTTTCAAATATTTAATTAAAAATAAACATCCGAAATGTTTGTAAGCGCATAAATTCCGAACGAATGAACAAAATTGGATAATTCTTTTTTTCTTTGAGCTATAGCTTTATGAAATTTAGGTGGCAGGCGAGATGTTTGAAAACTGAATGTAAGGGAATGAATGTATGGAATTCGGGAGGGGGTGGGGGTGGGGAGGAGGGGGTATAATTGATAAGTTCAACCGCTACAGTAATTTCCCGTAATACCATGCGAGCGAAGCCGCGGGGAAAAGCTAGTAATAATATATTTTAGATTGTATTTGGAAACAAGTTCAATACCTCGTAATCAATTGTTTGCGTTTGGATCTGTCAAATTATTTACCTGAAAATCGTTTTTATTATTTCTTCGAAATATAATTATGAAATTTGATTACTCCGCAGTGTACGAGTAGAAGAATTTCCCCATCGGTTCAAAGAACCATTACGGGTTGTGAATTGTCAACTCCGAGCTGTTATATTTGTTTTCGGTTTCGTTTGAAATACATTATTATATATGGTCATGTCTAGTTGTTTTTCGTTGGGCTATATTCTGTAGGGGTGTCGTTTATTTGCTTTGCTAGGATCCTCAACTGAACCCCTTTATCCAGCTTGCGACCCTATATAACATTTAATAGCTGAGAGTGGCTTTCGTCAAACGTGCTTTACGGGCGCGCATTGTAACCTTTTTGTGACATTCCTTTTAAACAATTTTTAAACCGAAAGCCCTTTCGTGACTGCCTTCATTCATTATAACATGACGAGTCCCTAGGCCTAGACGGTCTTGTTAACGAAATAAATTGGACTAATTGTGTTTCACTGGAGCTTGCACTGTTTTAATTTAAATATTTTTCATTGATCATTCTGTCAAACTTTTTATTACTCTACGTACCTATGCACAGTCATTATGATAAAGTTTCTATTATTTAATCAACATTTTCTCCAAATTTTAGTTAGTCAGCGATCAACGCAATGCATGTACCACTACGTCGATTGAACTCCCGGTTTATGCGAGATATCTTGGTCTGTTGTCGTTTTGTAAAGCGAGTAAACTCGGCAGTCTTTTTGCATCGTATCGGTTGGAGAATGTCCAACTCAGGAATGACACTGCACTTTATTGCGTGGCTATTCAGTTGTGGTCAATAATTAATGGGGGCGAATTATCTGGCGGACCAAATCGGGCGAAACATCGCTCCAAATATAGTGACAAAAGATGCGCAAAATGATCGCTTTAGCGTTTCTTTTTCTTAAAATAGATCGTAATTTGACGATAGTGTCAATCTATACAAATACAAGAATTCTGAACCGCAAATTGTGTGCTGGATTATAAGCATGTTAATATTTGATGTTGAATTCAGAATCACAGTGTTCAATGCCGTAAAATGTTTATAAAACCTAATTTATTCCAGTGATTCCCGTTCTCGTGCCTAACCATTATTCACTTCAGAAAGATTAAAAAAATCTTGGTGGAAAACACCTCGTAATATTTTTACGACTGCCACCGTAATATCACACAAATCATTAGCTGTAGTACAAGCGAGTCTACACGTGCGCAAAGTATCTTTGCTACGGTGTACATTAATCAAAAAAGTTTCAGCACCGATCTCCCCAGTACATTCATATAGTAATTTGTTTGTGGACTTTTCTCTTTAATGTGTTTATTCGTGGAAGTTTAATAATTCCAAGCATCGTTGTTTGACTACTGTCGGCTCACGTCAACCTTTGCCTAATCTGAATCGAGAACGTGACACTCCGCGTGACACTCAGATCTCGTGAAAACCTTAAACTTACTGGCGTTGCTCGGAGGGTGGTTCTGATTGGCGTTCTTTAATTTTAGATATACCAACGTTCTGTAATTGGAGATATACCAACTCTGAAACCACTTCAACGAGTCTG
The DNA here is from genome assembly GCA_936435175.1 of Glyphotaelius pellucidus. Taxonomy (NCBI): domain Eukaryota; kingdom Metazoa; phylum Arthropoda; class Insecta; order Trichoptera; family Limnephilidae; genus Glyphotaelius; species Glyphotaelius pellucidus. Next base: position 37,051,364 of record OW386538.1, on the reverse strand, counting down.
ATATCTTCGTGTAACTTAAATGGACATGGCATGTGTAAGAAGTAAGAAGCGAGTATGGCCATGACAGGACGGTCGTACGGTGGGCCGCAGGTGCCGTTGTTTTAATGACTACGCACTGTCGAGCAGCCACATTATTTTTTCTAGAGCGGAAATCGAGTCGTTAGTGGGAAGAAAGTTGTTTTTCTTCTTTCCATCGGGCGGCTAATTCAACCGAACGGAAGGCGAAGTATTTTAACGCGCGAAGATAAATTGACTTACAGTCCAACTATCTTCAGCAGTTAATCAGTGCAGAGTCTGGCAATAAGAAATAAGAACGAATCCTTAGAGAAACGCAAAGAAACTGTCTAGGGTGGCTACTGGCAAGATGGGGTAAAACTTTTCCGCTCTTCCTCGCTGAAAAATAACAAAAAATACCGAAGAAGAAGAAAAAGCCTCCAAACAAAAGATTTAAAGGCGTTTCAAATATCGTTGACATACCATTCTGTCATGTTCAAACGCAACCCGTCCCGGAGAACTTGAACAATATAAACAATAAAATAAAAGATTTTCAAAATGTTTCTCAAGATGTTTAGTTTTATAAATGCCCCCACTTGATCCCACCCCTTTAATGTTCCGATCAATTTTCGTTTTAAATCGGAATGTTTACAAATCGGCGCGCGGGTCAGTGTAATCCTTCAGGGTTCACTTCGAATTTAGCGGGATGAATAAATCATTCGGGACTGTTTTGCGTCCTTATCCTTTTGCGAAACTTCGTCTGAGAATGGAGGACGAAAGCGGTAATGTGAAGTGTCTAGCTACTCTATATATAGAATCCCTCAGGAACAGGCATTCCTACATCGGGCGTGTTACACACATGTAATGTACTTGTGCTTTAACCGCCGGTTCATGGTTCATGGATTCTAGAATGTGGGAACATAATATTATTATGAAAACACTTACATTTTAATATTCAGGACTTGGCTTTATAATTTTATAGAGAGCTGTTTGATAATTTCGGCTTTATTTAGTCGCGTAATAATTTGCGTCGCTTCAGAACAGCATTTACTTTGATAAAGTTCATAGTTGTCGTTTCCTCACAGACTTAAATGCTTACTTTCAAAGCAAGTTTTCATAACAACTTGAAAACTTCGTTGCACGATCGAGACTGCGGTGAAATATCAGCTCCGGCGTATTTTGCTTGCAGTTGGGCTCTCAGAGCAATGCTTGTTGTCGTGTCCGCTTATTTATTCTACGCCCTTTCTTTCTAACTACCTCTAGCCGCTTCTTGCAACTTCTTGCGATACTCGGCGGCTAAAACGAAAGCAAATCGAGCTACTCGAACACACTCCATTTACCCGACTTGCTTGATTGGTGAAAGGGCACCCGTTATTGTGACTAACTATTACTAACAAACAATCCAGTTTCTACACCACTTCTTTCGTCATGGATACACAATGAGCCTATTGCATATATTTGCAAGTCACGGCTTGAAATACCCAGCTACAATAAATTAACTAATACCTACCAAAGCCTGGCAACCATCGATTCAAAAGACATTAGTTTTAAAAATACTTCCGATTTCAGTGCTGTTTGAAATAACTCATTCAAGCCCTCCAAACAACTTTATCAAATATTGCCCGCACGGCCAGTGATTCATTTCAGCTTGTAAAAGTTTCGACGCGATCAATTGAGTCGAATTAGAGAATGGCGTATCAAGCGATGCACACTGTGGCAATATCAATTATAAACGACAGTTATTTATTTGGACTTCTTCTCGAGTAGAGAGTAGTTGTTGTTTCTCAAAAGTTTTCCGAGGTTATTTTTATATTTTTCAAGAAGTTTGACGAATTCCCTTACCTATCTTTTATATTGGTTTTATATCGGTAGATGGATATCCCGCTAGCATTTGGGAGTTTTCCTGGCGCCCGTCACCACTTTGCCCGAGGGATCGGTATCTGGTATGCTCGGTATAAAGTAATGACTTCCAAAACAGGCACTTACGTCGTACAATGCCAACTTTAGAATGGAGTGTCGATGCCGAGAGCTGAGAACCGGGAGACGGGAGGATCAGATGTGAGCCACGAGAAAAGAGGAAAACATGTGACGAGAAAGAAAATTAGGTTTGGTCCCTCGAGCCGACTAGCAGCTACTCGCATCTCGCTATCCGCTGTGTTCTGTGTTCTGTGTTCGTCCCGAGGCTCGGGGGAGCGATTAGGAATGTTGTTGAAAAAAGTAGGCTGATAAGAAGAAAAACAAAAGGAAGGTGAATCGTCGTTCAGCTTTTGTCCTTTCAAAATATTATTAACATTAGGTACGAAGCGACATTTTCGAGCGCCACGTTTGGGTGTTAACTTTAATGGAAGTTATCTCCGTACGTTTTTTGTGATTCCTTATTTTTTATCGCGAGCGCATTATTTTTAATCCTGAAAATGATTGTCTCTGTTTTACAATTTTGTTACGAAACTAAAGAGCATAGTTTACACTGGAATATTTCCACAAATATCTTCCGATGGGATCTGAGATCTCTTATCGAGATTAATGGCAATGTTTAAACTAAACAATAGGCTCTTTCACTGATAACGAACAGTCCAGAGATGGTAGTGGGTAATAGACTAGTCGGTTTAGGGAGAGCACGATTCCGTCTGTTAGTTAGTCGTTGGGTCATTTGAAGATCCCTAATCCTGTCTGTTCGGCGTTTCCATATAAAGGCGTGAACCAATTACTGATACAAGTCCGGTAGTTGTCCGACCCTCTCGGGCTTAGGGCCCAAAACTTCTTAGTGAGCCTTTTATCCCCGAATTTCCGTACCGCAAGTCCGAAGTCACCCCGCCCAAACACTAAACCGTCTTACGAGGAAACGCAACAGTTTCATAAAAACCCCAAACGGAGATTGATGATTGATACCGAGGGTGCAATCGCTAGAACAAGGGAAACAGGGGCTGTGGAAACAAATTTAATAGATTACAGTCATTTGTGTGAACGGAGCCTATTTATCACAATGCTGGAGTGAACTAGGGTCGGCGATGAATAATTCCGTCACATGACCACGAACTGTCACTTCGAAGCTTGTTTAAAGCAACCTATGCTTTGTCTGTTTTGATCTTCCGCTGTCCCGTTTCGTCAGGCTGACAACCATGAAACCGTCAGAATGGCTGCTCCCCAAATAAAGATTCAATCTTTATTTTTTGTCAAAGGAATTCTGAAGGAAATTGTTGTGTAAACTACGGGATGGTTTGCCTGTGATTTTTTCGTTCAAATAACCTGCGCGGATGGAGGAAAGTAAATTATGCTGTGATTCGAGGTTGAATCCAGATTTGTGTGTTTTTATGTAAAAAAAGGAAACCATTGGAATACCAAAGAAACTTCTGAGTACGTGGGTTATGTTTGTTAGAAAGAAAAGTTGATGGAACCGAAGGTGGATACAGGTAGTTACCCACGTCTTATGGATTTACTATAACTTTCCGTTGAATAACTTTCGAAGTGTGTCACCTATCTGCTCTCTAGGCGGGTAGTAGGTACTTAGAAAGCATATTGGACGACAAGGAAGGTGAATGGTAATTGTTTAAGTACCTCCACTGTTTGCTGTAGCGAGAATATTATGATAACTGTGGACAATGCTTTTCGAAGTTATTTAGCAAATACATAATATCATTGTGCCTTTTGAATGGTGTTTGGGGTTGACCTTATAATATTCTTGTACCGTAACACAAAACGTTATTATTTTCATTGAAAAAATAATAGTTACACTCGTGTAATAATATCAACACTTGGCATTTAATCCGGGGACAATGGAGGCCTCTGGCGTCACTTTGCGGCATTATAATGAAGGGAAAACAGAGTACTCGAGTTAATACGTAATATTGCCATGGGAATTATTTTATATAAAACTTAAAGACCTAATAATTTCCAACGTAATTCCACGCCATTTTGGAAGAATGGCAGGGCGCCTCGGTGAAACGTCTCGCATTCGCTACCAGATAATTATAATTTATATGGCATCTTCTCCTTATTATGGGCCTCTTTCGCTTATAAAAGCTTCATAAAAAGTTCAAATTCTTTCAAGCTTCCGCAGAATGTTGTCTATGTGAGAGGATTTCTCTCAGAAACAAACTTTTATCCAATTTTATAATGAGGCTATTCTGTTGATTTGATCTTTCCATTTTGTCTTATCAGAGCTCTCTGCTTTGGAGGCCATTGGAGGCATTTGATTACCTTTCAATAGGAACACTTCTAAAGTGATTTTTTTTTGTCAAAATATGTAATGTATATAATTATTAAGTATATAATTCGGCGAACTCATTTTTTACCACTCGTATGGTATTCTGTATTCACATTCTATGTTATTATGGCGTTCAAGTTTTGAGGTTGAAGAATTTGTCTAAACTTGAAACTGGTTTTATTTCATGTGGTTATACCCCCGAGGCGTTTTGGCGCGAAATAGAAGCGGAAGAACTCGTATGTGCATAGTTTCATATTGAACCGTGGTAGGTAGTTAGTCTCGGGTCGTTACGTCTCAGTTAACTTAAACTACGAAATGAAAATACCAATACATTTAATGCGGATATCATTATTCTGATTTCAACTTTACTATACATTTTCTTCTGCAAGATTTTGCGTCTGACGTTGATTGGGCATAATATCTTTGTTTGGGGAAAGAATAGTTAAATCTTATTTAATTCAATTTTTTTAACTGATGTCCTGTGCTTGTCTCACTAAGAAAACCGGTGTTGAGTTAAAACATACATTTCTAATTAAGGACATCTTGGCTTTGATCGTGTTGTTGAAACATTCATCCCATTAGAAAATACAAATTGTATAACTCGTTCTCATATTAATAGCGTAACTACCTTTTTTATATTAATTACACACAGGAAAATAATTTCACCCAGGGCCCACGTCAGGGCGAGGAAGTTCTGGGTAGGATAAAGGTGTGTGGGGTGGGTAGGAATCGTGGTCAATGTGTCCAGAAGTCGAACGTACGAATCCATCCTTCGGTTGCGATGCAAGGCGATGGGTTGAGAGAGACCAGCTGGAGAGGTCAAACGGTCCCCGAAAACCGGTCCCTCCCGATCCCGCTATGCAGCTGATAAGTGTTCGCGTCTGCCGTCAAGACCTGAACCCACCTCACCCGATGATCCTGGGCACCCCTGCTTAGTTATCAAATGTAATCTAAAACCTAATAAATGGTTCCCGGACGGTACCCATACCCGCTTCCCAAATTGAAAACCTGTTTTATATTAGTTTTAATTCGGGTTGTTAGTTCTAACAACCAAAGCAGCCTACAATAATATGTATATTAATTAGTTTTTCATCCGTATATTGTTAGTGTTTATATTACAGAACATTCATAATTAAAATCATGATTGAATTTATAAATATTAATAGCAAAACTTATTAATTCAGGGATAATTATTTATGATTTTGAATTAGATAATATTGTTAGTGTTTATATTACAGAACAATCATAATTAAAATCATGATTTAATTTATAAATATTAATAGCAAAACTAATTAATTCAGGGATAATTATTTATTATTTTGAATTAGATATTAATCTTAACTATCTGTAATTTTTAGAGTTCTCCGTGACCCCTGCTATTTTCACGATGGCGTAGTCGTTATTCAAATTAGCACAATCTTCATATTCTCTATAAACACGTTTATTGTTTTGTTTACCTGGCAACACCGTTCGCATTTACATATTGTTATTCCAAAGTGTTAAATCTAACTACCTCCATGACTGAACGCTAAGCGCCTTGTCTCTAATCCCGATTAACCCCAGTTTAAAAAAATACACAATTTTCTGTGTGGTTTTTTTTAATATACCCATTCACGCCTCGTTACAATGTGGATTATACTCGCAGCATCAACCTAGTGAGAGATCACAATATAGAGTTAAAAATCTTGCCTTAGATGACTTTAGTTATTATTGAAAAATAAGATAATATTAATAAATCTAAACGAAAACATGAAAAACAACAAGATGCACACACACAAAAATAAAAAGCTCACGGTTGCAACTGGGACTCGAACCTAGGATCTCTGGTCTTACCGGCTCAAGCGCCTTGACCAACTCGGCAACTGAGACTTCTTTTTGTCGATTTCATATTCAGAATAAACAATATTATCTTTGACTATTTTTTCCCATATTTTTGCAGCTACCTTTTGAAATGATCACAAATGTTCGAAGAACTGGTTTTATTTATTTATTTCTATTCTTGTACATACAATTTACAAATAATTACATAGTTTACATAGATAATAGGTTAGTAATAAGAAAAAAACATGTTAAAGATCCGTAACTGTTACACCGTTATTACGTTTTATTACACCGTTCATTCTCTTGGTCTTGTTCTTTTTCATATTTTCGTTTAGATTTATTAGTATTTATCTTCTTCTTCAATGATATATTACATTAACGAGAATCACCATCTAAAGATAGTGATTCTAACAAAAAAATGATTTTAATTACGTTTAGTGACTAGATCTGACTAGGCAGGCACTCCCAAATTTCCTTTTTATTTTTTCTTCCTTCACAATTTTTATGTGAATTCTGCACAGGAGCACCAAATGTCGGTAACAGTGGGACTACGGCATCCTCAATAATAATACGTGGTGTGTTACGGCCAAAAAGCGAGTGGAGAGAGGAAGGTTGAGAAATTCCTGGCTATCCAGATCTGATCAATAAACACGCTAAAACTACTCCCTATCTCGGAAAATTTCGACAAATGGAAAATTCATAATTCCAGCAATTGGTATCTATTAGGGCGACCAGACAACTCGGAATCAATTCAACATATCCTTTGAAAAGTCATTAAAAGTGACGAAAAAAATATAAAAAAAAAAATTTATTTTTCAATTATTTTTTTGTAGCTTTTGCTTTTGAGTTTATTTTGTATGAAACCCTATTCTAGTGCTGTATCACTCAATAAAATAAAATACAAATGATAAAACTGTACGCAGTAAATAACCGTGATGTTGTATTGTATCATATCTTACAAATTTAATGGTTCCATGCCAACTCGGAATGAAACCAACTCAGAACCATCTCAGATAAGTCATTTAGAGTGATAAAAAAATAATTTTAAATTAACCGATAACCCTAACCTAACTTAACCTATTTAACCAATTTTTTATTTATATTTTTTTATCACTCTAAATGACTTATCTGAGATGGTTCTGAGTTGGTTTCATTCCGAGTTGGCCGGTCACCAAATTTAATACACAAAAAAATGTGTACGCACATTGACTTCAAGGTGAACTAGGTCAGGTGTATATTCTTACGAAATATTAATTCTTCGCTCACATATCTCAGCCTACTTGTACACATCGGGTTTATCAAAACTTTATTATTATTACGTCTGAAATACATTACATGTGAGGACTATTTACCACCAGAGTACTTTGTCTTGTTTGTAAATATTTTTATCTCGGTAAACTCAGTCGTTTTTCCACAATGAATTTTTTTTTAGAATATTATGTTTTTTTTATTAAGTAGGTATGTGTAGCGTATTTATAATGTCCTCCTCACTAGGAATTCAACTGTATTCAATGAGTAACCTTTCAATGGCGCCAGTAATTTATTATTGGTTCATGTTTTATTAAAATTCTTTGTACGTAATATCTTCAATTCTTGTGCGTAATATCAGTAGTTTTTCTGTATAGCTATTTTTCCTTATTTGAACTATGTAAGTCTGTGAGACATAATATGAATTATGAATGAGTTGATGATGAGTTGATAAAGAATGCCAGTCCAAGTGTAAGCAGAATATCGATAAAGATGATTAAGAATGTGACGCTTAGATGATTTCGATATTATGTTGAAACAACGTATGTGCGGAATTCAGAAGGCTAAGGCGAAAGCGAATGGAAAAAGACCTCAAGAAGACATGGTACGATCTTGTAGATCAAATTTGATTAGAGTCTTTTCTAGAGCTTGCAGGTTGCAATGAGTATGTGCCCTGGTAGATTTTTTCGATTATTGTACGACAGATTAATCATCCAACTTACCTCAAGATTTCTTATTTTAACACCCTTAAAATTTGTATACAAAACGTTATAAGGTATTTAAAGAGTAATACCATTCATCTTGTTACGCCATGCTGTGCTAGAACATCTGTTCTGCAGTGTAGCATCTGGAACAAGTCATGTTGACGATGACGGCTGAAGTTTGAAGGCACATATAAGAAATAAATCCAAAGGCCATCGTTCGAGTTATGCACTATAATATTTATTTAAAATTAACGGCACAAGTGCCGTTTATATACACATTTTTTAACAGTCATAAGTAGGTACACTATAGATATAAAGAAGAAAAATAAATTTAGTAAGATTACGTAAGTAAACAAAATAAAGAATATACATTAGTGCAAAGTTAATGAAAGCGTGAAGATGAAAAAAAAAACAAAAAAAATCTGTTATACACAGACGTCGCTAAAACATGCACTGCTTGTGTCTTGTACTGCAGTAGAGATTTGTTAAAAATATCAGCAACATTAGCATAATAATTACCAATGGTGTGGAATCCATTTAATACAGAATCTTAGCCTGAGAAAGTTAGTATAATTGTCAAAATAATACCTAGGAACCTTAATGTAATGATACGAGGTGAACGTTAATCAACATATTGATTATTTACAATTTTAAATAAAACTATAAGACCAAATTTTTTTGTGAAATTTCTTTAGCCCCGTTGTGATTTGAAATTCGGATGAAACGGAAATGACGCATTGCAGTACCAACGAGCATCAAACTGCGCACATTGGCCGCTTTGATTATGACCTCATTTTTTAAGGCTCCTATTGGTTGAGATATAAAACGGAAATGACGCATTACAGTACCAACGAAGCGTCAAACTGCGCTCATTGGCCGCTTTGATTATGACCTCTCTTTTCAAGGCCTTTTGGTTGGGAATATGTGGGCGAAAGTTTCACTTGAACCGCGTGCAAACTGCACTCGATTTTTTTTCTTCTGTCAATTCAATAATTTCAATGAATGTAATAAAAATCATAATCTATTTATATATTCTAAAGGAATTCCAAGTCTAAAATGAATACAAAAATTATTGGGACTCTTTCAATGATGTGATTACTAAAGACAGGTGACCAAATTGTAGAGCTATATTCTGGAACACTTCTAACGAAAGAATTTTTAATCTCGCTCAATTTGTAAATATTTTTTAAATCGTCGGAATTCCCAACATTTTATTTACCCTGTTAGTGATAAAAGTTATAAGAGATACAAAGCAGAGTTTCGGTAAAAATGATGCCTAGATCAAGTATTTCGACTATAGAGAGTCAATATTACGCAAGGAACAGTTATATACATAAGGAATAGTTATATTATTGGATGTTTAATTTTGTGGAATCTCAACGTGGTGATTGTCAAAAATTTTCTGAAATTTATTACTAAGACTACGTAATGCAACATTTCTTGGCTAAATCTGTTCCTTGCCCGAAGTAATGCACGGAACCTCGGAAAGTTGCGTGCTACCGCATTTATATAATATACTCGTGGATTTGTGTAGCATTCAAGTTTTTCTGCCTACCGCTGCTTGGAAATTTTGAAGTACTCATATGTATAATTCTGTTTGTACAAACAGCAGGCCCATCACAAGTGCGATTTTAATGCAAACATCTCTTAAATTGAAGCACGAAAGCATCATTGGCCAGGTATTTAGATTTCTACTAGGTACGTTTTTTACACATCCTCGGTTCACACATACCGACGTAATCATACCAGTATTATAATAGCTTATAGCTTGTATCTTATGGCCCGCAGATGAACTTGTGGCCTGTTTTACAAGCTAAGAGCTTAGAGAGGGGGCTGCATGTTTCTCTATCTCGCTCCAGCGAATACCTGTTTGACTATAACGCGTGCCGAGTGTCAATGCTGGGGATCGTTAATTGCTTTTTTACTGTTCAGAATACCCCGACTCTAGCGAACATCTGGAACCTTAATACTTATAAGCACAACTATGTAATCTTTAAACTTGGCTCATCTTAGACTTTCCATCCTTTTCGTCAAAGATAATATCGACTTAACCCGGATTATAAAATTAATAGCCAAGTTTCCTATTAGTATTTTTTATTGAAAGTATTGTATGTGTAATGCAGGTACTTTAAAATACAATTTTTAAAGAACAAAATTTCAGTAAACTTTTTTTGAATTCGTTTTTATTAAAACAAATCGGAACAACAAATATCAGCCATTTGCATACGTGGCGTGGCTTTAGCCAAATAACTGAGCAGAAAAATCAGATAGAACCTTGTTCTTCTAGAACAGGTAAGCATGGTCCTGTATATTATTTTCTGTCTTTACAGAGTATGAATAAACAGTATATGTACGCAGTATCGCGTTCATTGGTCAAATCATTGTATATATTTTCGTATCAGTGATCGATGAATCGGTGGATGCAATTTTTGGCCATAAGTTGTTTTTAATTGTTTGTCCAGTTTGTAATTGGAAGTAAGATTTTAGAAATATATTATAAGTTTGTACAGCGCATTTGAGGTGATTTTTCACAAAAAACGGAGCTATTCAAATCATCCAAATATTATTATTATTATTAAAAGGAACTGACTATTTTAACTAGATTTATTATGCTAAATTTCACGTTTTTTGCATAGAATGTTCTTTAACTTGGATAATTCAATAATTCGTTCTGCATATTCACTTTATCATAAGAGCCATTTTCCATTTTCTCATTTCATTTAGCTTCGCTTTTCCTAACGAGCTCGGAGTAGGCTCGCCCTACAACTCAAATGGAACTGTGGTTCTTCAAATTCTTCGTTCTCTAAATTGACCGTCATTTTTTTTCTTTTCGAAGTAGCTTTTACATTGCAAATAGGACCTTGTTGTTTTAAAACATAAATAAATAATAAAAAAATATTTTATGTGCAACTTTGTTGCATAATTATCTGCCAATTTACATGTAAGTCGGACATAATATTTTAGATACGGTTTTAAGGTGAAAAGGAGTAAATCTTTGCCGATATGTCTCATTGCCAATATTATTTGGTTCTTAGCAAAAGCTTCACACGAAAACCACTCTTCGGAATTAATTTACTTCTTTCCACATACACGTATTAATAATGAAAATCCTTGTACACCTTACTTACATACTTGTAAGTATCAATTAACAACTCCTCAAAGTATGTACTTTTAGCTTTATAAGCTTCCAGCATAATACTAAGTGATTTAGCCACCTAAATTTCTTTCTGGTGAAGCTATCGTTGAGTTAGGTTGCTCTTACTTGTTTAAGCGTAACTTTGGAATTAGAGGCATTATAAATACCGCTGTTATTATCAAGCATCACGTGTAGTAAGTAGGAACTAGTGTTAGGCGTGTACAATTCATTCTACTTGTGCTCGTATTTCTTGCGAAGATTTTAATCTTATTTATACAATGTAAATTTGGTATTCTGTTTACATTAACCCGGGTATCTTACAGCTTCGGAAGGAGGTAGGAAGATACTGGGCGCGTGCTTTAATACATCCATCGTTGTTAAAATATACTTAATGTGGACTAGTTTACCTGAAAATGAAATGTGGCCTTCGTGATATAAGTGTCTACCGAAATTAAAAATAATGGCGCCTGCGGAGCAACGGAAAATACTTCTCGGATAGAAATACCGGTAGGCGGTTCTTCTCCAGCCAACTATGCGGGTAGCTATTGAATGAAATCGTTTAAAACAACATTTGCATAATTACACTAGCTCTGAAATATTCGCCACTTTTTTTAACGATTCCTTCACGAATACAGGATTGCATCGATTTTGACCACGTCAATGGAATGAAATATTTTACTTAAAATGAATACTTCAATCTAGCACACACAGCATCTTCAAAGTAATCTTTGAAGATGCTGTGTGGACGGTCTTTTTCAGGAGAGGAAGGAGTGAACATTGGTCTTGAAGAGAGGAAACATAGAGGCCGGCAAATCATTCCACAGCCGAGCTGTTGAACTCAAGAACAAGTCGTAGAAGCGACCCCTTCTCATGTGATTAATGTCAACCAAATAACATTTAAAAAAAGCCGGGCGCGTGTTTGGCGCGTTTCCCGACTATGCACCGGTGCTGAGGGGATCAATGACGCTAGTTCCTCGGAGCAACTTCCATTATAATGCCGGTAGAACAAGGACAGCTTAAACTACTAACCTACCAACACGAAAGTTTATACAAATCTACTTGTTATTTCAAAATATTAGTCTCCGGTATTATTTCGACTCTTGGCAACTCTTCTAGTAGGTAAGTCTTGAAGGTAATATACCATTTAAATAACACAAATATCGTATCACAACTAAGTTATGTATTTTTGAAGCTGATTACTATCGTTACACATGACAGATTAAGAGGAACGTACGCGCGGCCCATTTCGGCCAGTTTCATACAAACCTCAAATTTGGATTTAAGATCAAAATACCAACCAAACTGAAAAATTATTTTTGTAATCAAAATGTAAATCAATTATCTAGCACGGATGTGAGCTACTTTATTTATTTTTGATTTAAATTGTAAGATATAGGCCATAACAGATTTTGGTATTCCATGATTTTAGATGCAATTTTGACAATTATTTGTGAGTAAATGAAAGGCATCAAAAAATAATTTTAATGTATTTATTTTAAAAATATAATGAAAAATAAAATATAAATTACATTATTTTTTCGTGGGCACACCATTCAGAAAAAAGAGTATTTTTAAATAAAATATTTCGAAGCCATCGTTAAATAAGTAATCTCCAATATTAAACTGAAATTTGACGATTTTAATAAAATGTACCGTTTAAACATTGATTTTACAATTAAGTGTTTTTTCATAATCATTAAGCAGCGTGTTCCTCTTCCTCGCGAAGTATACTTCGCAGTTTATTTGTAAATAAATAAACGTCAGCAAATTAAATGGAAAATGGACACTGCAATAATGCAACTCGGTAAAATGTTCGCTAGTTCGCCTGACTGCGTCTTAATTAACTACTGGACTTTGCACTGATCAGGCTTAAATATAAACCTCACATCTCAGAATTTAACAATTAGATTTAAGTTATAACAGCTGAATATATTATATTCAGCCATACCTCTGCCAGGACAATTTTAACGAAAATTAAAAAAAAATTGCACATTTTCGCGTTCTGGGATTTAAAAAAAATTTACGAAAAATTCATTAATTGAACCACGTGAATCTTTTACGAGAACTATTTTTTCTGAGAAAGATTGTAGTCTTTTGATCTAGGTATGCGGTTTGGTGAGTATCCACATATTAATATCCAATTCTTTCCAAAAAATATTGAAATCCGAGTAATCCAAAAAAAATCATAATATTAAAAATTAAAAAGCTCCCTTAAGGCGCCGTATACCCGCTCAAAAAGAAGATGGAGAGATATGTAAATACGAATGTTAGAGAGAGCGCGCTAATGTTAAAATCCATAATATTTAAGCGAAAATTGTGAAAATGTTTAATAAAACACGACTCGCTTAAAACAGAGCAAAAATCTCGTGAGGGTTGTCTAAAACAGCATTTACTTAAAGAAACACTGTGAATATTTTCATAAATATAACTTGTAAAATAACTGAAACTTGTTCATAACATTTTTCGGAGCATACTTTGCGATTTTTTTCTCTCTAGGAAATTTCATATAATTAGCGTTTCGGCGTGGGGAACGTATACAGATATTATATTCAAGGATAACATATGTTTTTTTAAGAGCTTTAAAACTGAAGTGTTTAAGGTACATATATGTATACATCGGTAGAAATGGGGTAAGCCGCAGCTTAAACTGATTGATATAGTTTGTCAACAGGTCTTTAAACGTTTACTTTTTAGAAATTGAGACAGGTACATAAAATATACACATTAATACATTATATATACATACATACATATATTTTACATACATTTTTTGAAAAAATATTGTCAATAAAATTTATAAAAAATAAAGAACAGAGAAAATGAAAGAAAAAAATAAAAATGGAAAAACGTTAAAACGAAAAGAAAAAAACAGAAATTAGTTTAAAAAAGTTCTTTCACATAGCAATTTTTTTAGCATACATTTCCTTCTGAAAATCAATCCACAGCTTTTTATTGAATTGGACAACATTATTAGCAATTTTTTTAGCATACATTTCCTTCTGAAAATCAATCCACAGCTTTTTATTGAATTGGACAACATTATTGGAACAAGGTATTCTAGAGTTCTTAGACCTATTTTGTCTTATGGTTATGTTCCACAATTTTATTATATTTAGATTGAGCCACAATATATCACGAACAGATAATAAGTTTAGAGTTGTATCGTAATGATTTTGTTACGTCATGTCTGTATCCATATTCAGCTTTGTTTAATAATAATTTTGTCAAGGAATATTGTACATTTTACTGTGGTAATTTTTTCCGCAAAATTATAACAGCAGAAATTAGAGACAAATGTTTCTAGTTTATATTATTTACTTTAAAATGTTGAGACTTCATCAAGTATTCCAATATTTGCTAGTAAAATAATTTATTTTGAGATGAATTAGAATTTACCACCCATTTTTCAAAGTGCCGTAGTCACGACGTTAAATGCAATAAATAATCCTTTGAAAGTGTTTACTTGGGACGAGTAATAACAAAGTTACGACGCGTAGGATATTCCTCTAATGTGCTATAAACATAGGTAATATGTAGTACTAAGTTTGTTAAAAATATAATAAAACACACAGGTACACATTATGTGATAACGCGATATAATATTAATTAATATGTTACAGCACAATATTATTATTTTGCAATGGTTGTTACCTGTGGAAAATCACGGAAACTTAATTTTCCAAAACGAAAACTGAAAAAATTAGCGGGTAAACTGAAATCTATTTGTAAAAACGAAAGTTTCTTCGTTTGTCCCTTATGCTCTTGTACCATTCGTCCAATTGCGATGAGACTTTGGCGATTTGTTGTGCGCACGCCCGCAAACGTTCACCTTTTGGTGAACTTTAGCGTTAAGAAATTTGTTTAAAAAATTACAATAGGTGGCAAATGTAAATAACTGTAGAACCTGGATTTGCTTTGAATTCGAGTGTAATTTTCAAAATTGGACCGGTTGTGGGAAAAATTAAGACATACTTAAACTACCAACATTATTTTAATTAATTTACGATTCTGTGTTTGAGATGTGCATTTCTTTTTTTAAATTTTTGACATTTATTGAGGTTTACTAACGGTGTAAATTTGATCGTCTCTAAATTGGAATAAGTGTGTGTTTTTTAATGATCCCGAGGCAAATGTTTTTTGTGTAAAATACTTTCAGCTTCACAAATCTCACAATGAATTACAATAGTCCACGTTTTTTCAAATGTGCTGTATATATATATATATTCTTGTCAGTGGTTGAGTGGGCATCGCGTTTGGGTTCCACCCGGGCGTCCCGTGTTCAATTCCTCGGCTGGCCAAGTCCTCCATCACAACACAAGGAACATTTTCGGCTTTCTGTGGTGGTAGTAGGAGATTTTCAAACATTGTTGGGTTATTCGTAACCCGGGAATGTTTGTCTTTCTTTTAAAAAAAAATATATATTGTACTGAAAGCAGTATATCTTCTTATGTTGTTAGTTGTTCAGTTGGCTGTGATGGGTAGGAGATGAAGAAGAACTGGTTGTACCAGGACAACAGAACTCGAGCCGGAGCCTTATAGGATGATATTAAAGTAACTCGTTCGGCTGATATCACGACTAATGTTGTTTATGGTGTGAATAACCGTTGCTTCGTACTATACTGATGCATAATATTATAATATAGATTGTGTGTGTATTTGAAATTGATAAAAGCATGCCAAAACAGTTATATCCTGAAATCCTGAACCAGAACAGAGAAAAAGTGTTTAAAATAATTTCTTTATGTTTATTTTAAGAATTTCATTTTATTAGTTTCACGAACGTGTTCTTTCTTGCGTTATTATCTAATATTCGAAATTTATGGAACAAACAATATTGCGGCTTTCTTATTTTTTACAGTTTAATTAAATTTTCGAAGCTCGATAACGCATGATGAAAATGACATTGCCAGCAGAAATAATTTTTTTACGTCAACTTTTTTTAAATATTTAAATCCAGTTTTTTTTACAGTTGTGTTTTACGTAAGTCTTACAAAACTAAGCAATATTCAGTTTGATTCTCATTTTTTCAACCACGCATTAACACCACACAGGATTTAATAATTTCCATCTGGGCCTATATCGTCTTTGGGGATGCTGGGTGGAGGGTCTTTTTAAGGAGAGGATGGAGTGAACACGGGTCTTAAAGTTACCCTTGTTGTAGGAGGGAGGAAACATGTAGGCCGTTAACAGCGTACTAAAAGCGTAAACATTTCACACAGAAATTGATTTGCCATTTTTCTGACACTAAAGTTTTCTGTTTTACAGTAGTTACGATTGTCAAAAGTTAAAATAGTTTATAGCCTGCGATAGCAATAATTTTTCATCCGTAATACTGCGAGCATAAAGCATAAATTTCTATTTTATTTTGTTCTGCACCGCGTTGGTAATCATAATAACTTAGTTCCGGCGGTTACGGAATATCCGGTATTTCCACCTCCCTGCAGTCCCACTCGGGTCGTGTAATCGGGACGCTACTGTAATAACAATATTTCGACGGACAGATGATGGCGAATACGTAATGTCACCTTTTGACGGTTGATCCCCTCTTTTTATAACCTTATCTTAGATTACTTAAATATTGTATGTGCTATGATATTTTTATGTTGCTGTCAAAAGCCACAGTTTTCTGGCATATTCTTTGTGACCCCGCAAGAGTGTTTTATGCAGAAGCAATTTTCAAATGTGATGCTACACTATATCAATGGTTTCAATTTAAATGGCGACTTTGTTGAAAAACAACGAAAATCTTAATTTTAGAGGCACGTTTTAAAATATTTGTAACTGTAAGCGTTTTTTTAAATTTATTTAAGCGTCTCTTTAAGGCTCTCTCATTAACACCTTTATCGCTATCAATTACAAATCGGGTCATAAAACCATCACCACCCCAGCACATAAATTTTAAAATATTTCTAACTTTCTCTGATTTTAAAACCATATTTTATCAACACTCATTGTTCTTACGATTCCTGTAGTAAGTACCTAATGGTCCAAGTATTAACACCTTCGCCATCAATTACAATTCGGGTCATAGAATCATCAACAGCCCAGCAGCCGGTCCGTAAATACTAAAGACGGCGCAGGCTTTATCTCTAACATAACCGAAGGCTCTGCGGCTGTGCAAGACACAAGATGGCCGACCCGAGACCTGAGACCCGAGTCATCGTCTCGCTGGCTAGGCGTTGACCCCGGGCTGTGTTGCCGGCTCGCAAGGCGCACAACCAACCGGCCAGGTAGGTACCCGACGCGCACATGTCGTGTATGGCGGGGAGGCTTGGCAACGCCGCATGGCAACATCGTTGCCAGTTGCGCGCGCACCCGCACGGGGGTGCCAACGGTTTTTTTTTCAAACTTGCCGGCAAAACTACAGGCTGTAAAGAAAGTGAAGGAAATAAATAAAATTGAACATAAGTATTTTATTACTGTGCTGCACACATTTTAGAAAAAATTGTAATGGATTTTTATATCATGTTATGTTTGATCTCAGAATCTGAAAGGTTGACATGGACAGGAAAAGTAGCTTAACTTTTTTACATCTTGTTATTATTTATTTTGTTATAAATTCAAAAATTTCGCGATTCTTTCATTATTATTTACATATAACATCTAATTAATTATTTACTTGGTGTGAATGTGCAGATACCCACTCACCAAGTTTAAAAAAATAACAAAAATTATTTGGACCAAGGTGCTTCTTTAAAAGTGTCATTTCTTTTCCTTTGAACCTCCATCTCGGTATTGCCATTTAAAACTGTTTAAACGATCGCAGCACTCTCAAGTTTTGCCTTAACTTTCTTGCCGTACTGTAACTCTACAATTTCAGATTCAGTTGCCCGTCGGTAACCGTCAATTATTCAAATGTCGATTGGTAGTAGACCCGTTTCTCGAGTATCGATTTGATTGATCAGCTCGTTAGATGCCAGTTAGTAAGGTTTTAAACGCATATGTACATAATTACAACAAGTATCTACTCTTACTGATGGAAAAGAGCTAGCTCTCTTTGTCCATTAGAAATAACATCGTAACATGCAATTTGAGGAAGTAATTTTATTTTCGGCAGTTGGGTACAAATTTGTATTCTACTTTTAGTACTTTTTAATCCCTTGTAATCTAATAAAACCAACGTAATGCGAACAATGCCTAATCCAAATTAGATTAGGTTAGTACGTAGTACGTACGTGATTACTGATCTCTGCCATTTGAGTAAACATTGAAATAGGTAGTTTCTGAGCTTAGAAAGGATTTTTCGTTATTAGCTGGAATCGGACAACTCTTTGCATGACTCAACGAAGCAATCTGCAAGTCATCTTCTGGTTAAAGTGTCGCATGACTCCCATGTCATGTGCCTCGGGAGGTTGGAACGATCAACGAAGCATCACAGGTAACTTGTTATTCGCTAATTAAGCCATTCGGCATCCGACGGCAAACCCCTCCGAGACATCCGATCAACACAATTTTATATTTCGCGAGAAAAACAGACCCGATACTGCAGAATCGCCGGATTAAAGAAACGGAGTTTGTACAAAACTACGAATAGGGGTTCCGCCGATTCGCACGGCTCGGAAAAATATCATTCCCATACGTGACGCAAGTCGCTTACCGTTTGTTTCGCACGTTATTAAGGCATACGTATTCGAAGGATTTTGCAGGAGTCAGCAAGAGGAGAACTGACGATATTCGATAGCGATAAATAAAAAGATTTGCCAGAACGTATCCTAAACCCAACCTCCCTGCATCCCCCATCCCTTCTGTGCCCCGCACTCCGCAGAAGTGCCGCGTAAAAGCGAATCATAAGGATCGCAACTTCGATCAAGAAAAAATGCTTTACGTCGGGTGGGTGGCGCGCTGTAAGGGCTTATTCCGCGAAAACACGTTCCAGACATTTGCAGATGTACGCTACGCTGTGCACATATCGAAAGAAATTCCCGAAACACCAAAAAATACACGCCACTGATAGGTATTATCAACCGTTTGAAATGAAATATAGTTTACGCGTTTAATCACAATAAACCTATAATACAGTGTACGCGAATAATGAATTAGACTATAAAGCGATTGTCTTCTCTTGCTTGTGCACGATGATTATCTGGTTCAGACTGATTTTTAACTTGTGGGTTATTTTTAGATTACGTAAATTAACAGTTACAATTTATTCTAAGCGGGATTTGTTCGCACATTCATCATATCTCGTTAGCTGTTAAAAATGAACCAATTACTCGACTAGGGACATCAAGCTGGCTACAGATCGTCCCATTGTTTTATTTTCCAGTGCCCAACTATCATTGTGTGCTTAGTTTCAAGTACTCTATTTCCATCTTCAATGTTTTCTGCAACATTCTTATTTTTGTAATTATTACATTATGGCCCATTAGTGGGCATATTGTGGTTTGATTGATTTCGTATAATTTCTATTGTGATTGCCCTTGTACACGCGAAATACTTTAAACGGGTATAACGTCCCGTGAGCTCGCCATAAAATATTACAATATCACCCAACACCAATCCGTAACAACAGAAAACTTACATCAATTTGATTATTGTTATTGAGATAAAAAAATCTGGTATTTCGATACTGCTTGCAGTAAAATACGGAGAATATTTTAATGGCTTGGTCTGAGACTTCACACACGACTGTGACCCATTTGTTCTTGCTTCCATAGAGCGCAAAGAATCACACTGCCACTACGGCAGGGAAGCGAAATAAACTCCTTTGTGAAGATATTAAAACACTTAGCTCCTTATTACAGTACCAAACTTTTCTAAAAAAATTACACGAAGGTAAAATAAAAATAATATCCATGGTAAAATAACGACAAAAAAAATCTAATTAGTTCTTAAAAAACGTTCTTTAAAATGTTTTAATTTATTCAACACGAAAAATCAAACTGTCCGCGTTCCCACAAGACAATGGGAAGTAACTTCTTGGCTTTTAGCCCTCTGAAGTACCTAAAAGCACCAGACCATGAAGTACGAGTAATATAATTCTGAGGGGCTCCTTCTTCCTTCTTCCTCCCGACCGTTCTACCGCCTTCCATTATTTACAAGTTGATGGCCTGATTGTTGGCCACACAATCCAAAAGTCCGCAGACCATGAAATTGTTTCTTCTATATTTTCAATTTGGACATATCGATCAATTAAAGCAGTGACAGGTGTTTCATCGAAGAGGGGGAAGTGATTGTCGTTGAACAGATCGGCGCCACTAAATAACTAATAGGCTCCGCTGTTAATACTAATGGATTATTCATAGGTACATAAATGAGTTAGCGACGTAATTTCGCTAACTAACATTACCTTAAGATCAATAAACACTGCACTTCAATGTCCAAAGGTAGAAGGGAATAATTCATATTAATATTAATGGGAACCAATACGTCTCAGTTTTAAGGATATTGTTTACTGAAATGATGAAGTATTCCAATTTTGCGTGATTTGACAGCTAGACATAATATGAATTAGCTCTATTTACCCCTAAAATCTTTTTGAACTGTTAAGCCTTCGATATAGACATGATTCTTTAAGCCCCCGCATTCCATATTTCTACCGATTTAAAACATATTACCCTTGGACACTTAACGTTTTTAAGCTCTTATAAAATATATATGTTCATTTTGAAGATAATATCTGTACATTTGCCGAGCCGAGACGGTAATTATATGAAATTCCATCGATACAATAAAATCGCAAAATATGCTCCGAAATTTGTTCTGTTCGTTTATCATGCTACAGAAATGAAAAAAAAATACAACGTTTCTTTAAATGATACTTCAGACATTTGTCGGGAGATGTTTGCTCTATTTTAAACAAGTCATGCTTTATTAAATACTTTCCTTACACCTAAAATAATAATATTTGGATGACTTCTATAGCGCCGTTTTTGTGAAAAATCACCTCAAGGGCGCTGTACATTTCTACAATCTTACTTCTAACTACAAACTATACAAACCTCTATTAGTTATAATTGTTTTTTTTTTAATATTAACGCTCTCTCTCTAACATTCGTATTTACATACCTTCATTTCAAACCATCTTCTTCATTTTGAACGCTTACTACGGATTCTTAATTAAAACCATCAACAAACATCGTTTCGCAATCATTGAGGATTATTTAATTGCAAGAAAATGTGTGTTTTTATGCAAGAGTTGTTTCTTTTACCATTTGGACTGAGTGACAATTTGAGTGTGATTATTTAATTTTTCTTACGTTTTGCACTATAAAATTCCACTCGTTGTGTCATGTTTTAAGACCGGAACCTAACTAGCGTGGGAAATTAACAATGGGATTTATTTTATCGTTAAATCTTTAAAATTCTATTCGCTCCCGCTGAGTATGTACCGGATCATTCATTATAAACGTTACCAAGTTGTTAGGAAAGTTAACCGATTAGTGAATATTACGTAACAAGTTTAACAAAGTTTTCCGAAATAACAAAGACCGTATCAACATTTCATTTTGATATCAATAAACTGCTTCCGTCAAGTTCAGACTCGGCTTTTCCGTGTGATTATGTGAATGATTTTTCTCTCGCGAACCCGTTGATAATTCTGCAGCTTTACCTCGCCGTAAAGCAAAATGTCGGCCATATAACTTTACCGATATTATTATATTTTACGACCGCTTTCTAGTTAACTTTTATTTGAAGCTAGGCGAGTGTGTGGAGTGTTCGCCGACGTCAACATTTTACACATTTTTACTTTTTTTGTTCATCAACTTTTATACGGGGGAAACTTTGACATTGAACGATGGATGTGATCTACATTAAGAGTATATCATCTCATTTTAGCGGAATGTCGCAGCATTCTGGGTAAACATTTACACTATTGCCGGCTTGGGGATGATTGAGCCCATTTTTTAGAGCGTAAAGAGTGTAAAAGATAAACCATTAATCATGATTTCAGCTATAAAACCAAGAAGCCTACACATAAATAATATGTAATGAGTTTCAGTTTGTATTTTCTTGGCTTGGTTTGGTAGATGAAATGATCTCAGTGTAACTATTTATTTCATAAACCATCTTTAATTTTTCTCTGTTATCTTCAATCAATTTTATTACACAAGATAGCGGAAATTTGAAATGCTGTAAAGGCTTAGGTCGAACAAAGACATACTTGGTCGAAGTGTAAAGGTCAAGAATTCAAAAATGAGTTAAATTTGTCATTTTTCTACGGTGTTTTTCTCATTTGTTCAGCATCGTCGAAATAATTATAGAAAAATAAGTGCGTTTTTTTATTTCATGCATTTTAAGATTTTTTCTGAAAAATTAAAAATAAATTAAACGCTGTTTTATAAGAAATTTACCCAAAATTTTAAGTATTCTGAATGATCTATTCAATGCTATTTTATAATTAAAAAATCATAATTATAGGTCTACAAAAATAGTAGCCATGATTTTTTTTTTAAATAAAAAATTTTTTTTTCGCTCTCCTGACCAATTACTTAATGAGGGGGGGGGGGGGGTAAGGTTTTAAAGGCGAAAAAGGCATATTTTCATGTTTTTTTTTGAGATGTGAATAATGATGGCTAATTTCTTTTATATACACGTTATAGTATGACATCTAAAGTATCTTTGAAAAAAATATTTATAAATAAGTCCGTGAGAGCGAATTTCCGGAGGCGCCTCGAAAAAGAGGTGTTATGCGGTGAACATCATAACTCGTAAACGGCTCATTTGAAACAAAAAAATTGAATTGAGTTTAAAAGGTGATAGGTTTTTCCAGTTAGTGACGTAGCGTTTTTTTTCTTTTATTTCTTTTGCAGCATGTTGAAGTCAAAAATGTGATTTTTGCTAAAATTTTCGATGAATTAGTTATTTTAAAATGGAAAAAAATGGTAAAAAAAACTCCTCATCACTTCTTGATTTATGTGTAAAAATAGTGTACAAAATTTCAAAAAGATCGGTTTAGTAAATTTTGAGTTTTGATGTTCACGAACTTTAAAAATTTATTTGCGAGAAAATCGATTTAAAGTTTTTTTATACTCGTAATATACTTGAATAGAGCAAGAGGGCCAGTCGCTTGAAATGCTGTATCTTCGTTAGTTTTGCTCCGATTTACTTGAAATTTTGACACAATACTCTCGACATGTTGTACATTTAAAAAATAAATTCAAAAATGAGTTTTGAAACCTTCCCCCCTCCCCTAATATATTGTCCTTTACATCATGTCAAATTTCCGTGATCGATGATATCGGAAATCGGTAAAACAAGTGTGCTTATACAGCAGCAGCAAGCTGCCTTTTTTCTTCGGTTTTGTTATCTAATTTAATGTGAATGTTATCATGTTACCAACTTCGTAGATGTTTATCTAACAGTTTTCTTCTTCGCTCGTGGGTTTACATTTGCCTCACATAATTCCATAATTGAGGTTGCCATAATCCCACTGGATCAGAGCAGTAGAAATCTCGTGTGATATTCTCATTAAAAAGTTAATTACTTTAATCCCCAGCAAAAGTGTATCCGTGTCTTTCATTTGTTGGCATCATTATCGTTACGTTTCTTGTCACTCATTACA
The DNA here is from genome assembly GCA_936435175.1 of Glyphotaelius pellucidus. Taxonomy (NCBI): domain Eukaryota; kingdom Metazoa; phylum Arthropoda; class Insecta; order Trichoptera; family Limnephilidae; genus Glyphotaelius; species Glyphotaelius pellucidus. The sequence goes on along the minus strand of OW386538.1, from coordinate 37,027,752 downwards.
GCAAACTATGGGAAACGAGGTGGGGAATGGTGTACAAAACCCCATAGACATAGACTATACACACATCAGACGTCTGCCATTAGCTACTTGGAAGTACATGATGTGCAACCAATAATGTGGAGGAAATGAACGTCTTTCAGAGTATACCATGAATACATTATCCCGTCGTGTGCCTGTCATCTGCAACAACTATTTACTCCTTACCCTTACTCTACCCTTACTACTTAATAAGGTTGCCGAAAGTTAAAAACGTGCGGATATTTTTATAAAAGTATATATTAAAAAAATTAATAAGTAATTCGAAAAATAAACACTACCGACGCTACGGAATAAGAACCGAAAAGTTGACTACAAACGGGTTTCCAAAATTTTCAAACTTCTGCGAGTTAAATTAATGTGGAAAAAATCTTTTAAAAATCCAATAAACGAAGCGTTTAAAAAAAAGAAGCAAAACTCTTTTTAATGTTACTCTGTAGTTTTCTGAAATAACAAAAATGGAAAAAGCAGATCGGGTGCAGAAGCCGTTCATTGAAATGAATAAGATAAATTACCAACCTCTCTGTACATGTATATTTGTAATGTAATTTGGAAAGCGGGTTGGGTATGATTGAATATGATGTGTAATGTAATTTGGGAAGCGGGTTGGATACCGCCGCCCGCGTGCCATTTATTAGATAACAAACACCTCTGCCACAGGTCACCTCAAGTGGTTCGCTACGTTTGGTGACTTAGCAGGGGTGCCCGGGTACATAGAGCTAATATTTTCCGGGTCTTGGCAGCGGATGCGTCTGCCCACTGCTTGACTTTTGATCTCCAGCAGAACTCTAAGAATATCGCATTGCGCCGCAGCGTCCGTCACTCCTGGACACACTGACCCCCTAAATTCCTACCTACCCCTCATACTTTTTCCTACCCAGAACTTCCTCTTCTTCCTTTTCTAAAAATACCCTCCACATAGCATCCCCAAAAATGACATAGGCCCTGAGGAGAATTATTTTCTTCAAAGCCCCCTTTGTAGAGCTAATTAAAAAAAAGTGCTTTATTAATATTTTCGATGAAAACTTGTGGGATGAATCTAGTAGTATTGGAGTGAGACGCAAAGAGTACATTGTATTAAGTATTTGCATTAGGTTAAGCTGTCTCTCTCATCCCAGATCTAGAATAGGAACTAGTCTCAGTCGCATCCATAATTTGAACGCCGGGATTTGAACCTGCTTCGGATTGCTATTCGAGAGCCTTACTCCCGACCAACGAGTTTGCTCAATGAAGGTCATTTTTTTTTTATATCCAACTCAAAGTAACCATTAGTTCAAATACTGATTCACTCAAATATCTACAAATTTATTTAGACAAGTATTATCTTGATTTCACCCATTAGTACTCATCGCCATTTGCCTTCTCTACTTTCTATTTCCATGACTGTTCATTTTCAACTAATTACATTATATAGCATATACAGTATCTGCTATCAAGCAATAATTAAGCCGAAAGTTTCATTTAGCCAACGTAGAAAGTGATATTAGAGATGCATTTTTTTTATTTTTGATTTTTTTTTATTTATTAAATTACAGAAAAACATTTTGTACAAGAATTAGAGTAGACCCACAAAGCTGTCATATGGCAGCTTGTCTGCAGGTTCTAACAATTTAAACATTCTTAATATAATATCTAAGAAAATATTTGTAAATACATTTATAGTTTTAAGGAAACATTAGAATAGATCAACATAGTAGTATTAGATAATTTAACTTACAACTATAAATTTATTTATTTATTTATTTATTGAAACAAAATACATATACATTATAAACAAATACTTTGACCGTCCAACTAGGAGATTTCCCGTTTTAGGACAGTCAAATTTCCTGGTTTAGTTCACATTAGGTAGTTGTTGTTTTTTGTAAAACATAATATTGTATCTAATAATTACAAATGTAAACATCATTTCAAGTACAATGTTAAAAAGGCCGTAAAGCAGTTAAATATAGTGACAGTTGTGAAAGTACTGAGAAAAGTTACAAAGTTTAAATAAATAAAATGATAATATATTAAAACTATAAAGAAAACCAAAATATAAACTCATTGTTTTGTGAACAGAAAATGAAAACTAAATCTTAAAAATAAAAGCTTAATCTTAAAAATAAAAACTAAATCTTTCATCGATATATTTCCTATCCGAATGTTCAAACAGGAAATATATCGAAGTTTTTTTATTTTGTTATTTTTAAATTGTTTTTAAGAAAATATACGATAGGTTTGAGTAGAGGCAATCTAATTATTTTTATGTATTAATAATTTCATGATCTATCTTATATTTTAATAAAAAAAAATATATAAATATATATATATATAATAATAAAAATAATTTAAACAGTAAAGTGAATGAGAGATATCGAAGAGTTCTTCTCCGTAACTGAAAATTGAGAAAGATTATAAGTCTAATAGTACTAGTAATATAATTCTGATAGGAATAAATAGTTCTATAATTCTCACAGTGTTTATTACATTGGAATCTCAATCAAAACTATATCATGTAAAAAAAAGAAGGCAGGAATCGTTATCATTTGAAAAAAAAAAAAAATAAGTCATAGAAATGACATATTTGCATAATGCTTTCGTACACAATAGCAAAAAACGAATAAATAAAAATATAAATATATATTCCAGTTATTTTAATCTGTTTGTTGTTAAATTGATAATTTTGTTTATGTTGCCATCTGTTAAATTATTTAAAATTATATTACACACAGTCTTGTTAAATTTCAATATATTATCAATGATACAAATAGTAACTTTAATCTAATTATACACATTTATATAAAAAAAAAAAAATACATTCATTAGCTAATTGAATGGTTGCTGTGTGGTAAGTTTCCTAAACAAGGTGAACAGAGTAATCCAGAATCCAGGTATATGCTAACATCAGGGAACAATTACCTTCAGCTTTACAATATGAGATATATAAATGAGGTACGGGTCACAAATTCGCTGTTTCTATGTGAATAATTTGTGTACAAATTTATTTTTTAGAGAGTTATTTTGATTTATTTGAGACGTGTTCATAATATATATTATGTAAATTTTTCAGAAGTGAGATACTAATTTATTGACTAGCTGACAGTAATAATAAATAATTGCGTGAGCGTACATAACATTTTTGTTTATCTGTTCGTAAGCATAGATTCGCATTCGGCTCTTCCTAAGCTCAGAAGCCAGTCATTAACCAATTTACGCAGAATGCGTACACCTTTCGATTTCCAAGAATCGGGTACGAGGTTGAGCATTTTCGGGCCTAAGTAATAGAATTGCCTTTGAGCGAGGGATGTCATAGTTGTAGGTGGAACTACTGGATTTCTTCTTGAATGTCGAGTGTCATGATAATGTTCGATGGAGGGGTAGTGTTGACGTTGTTTTTGTGTGTGTAATATAATTTTTCTTATGTATAGTTGTCGAACATCTAGGACACGGAACTCCTCGAATAATGCATCACTGGGGTACCTAAAAGGTTTTTTAAGGATGACCCTTAGAAGAGATTTTTGTGCTTTTGCTAAAGGATCCAGTATTGTTTTAGTACATCCGCCCCATCCTAGGGATGCATATTCAAGAATTGAGTTACACATGGCGTAGTATATTCGTTTCAGTTCATTTAGGCAGAGAATATTTCTAATAGACAGGAAAAGGTAGGTAAGTTTTCTGACCTTTATGGAAATTGAGTCTATATGTGCGTCCCATCTCAGAAATCTATCTACGATAATACCTAGATATTTTATATTGTCCACACATTCTAAGGTAACACAGTTACATGTATTTGTGTCATTGCAATGGTGTATAATAATTTTTTGTATTTCTTTGGGTTGTCCTGCTAGAGTTGCACTGAAGCAAATGAATTTTGTTTTTTCTGTGTTGAGGGTGAGTAGGTTATTGTCTAGCCACTTTTTAACCTTGTTTATACCAACTTCTGCTTTGCTATGCACTTGATTCCAGTTTTTGCCTTCGAATAACAAGACTGTGTCATCTGCAAACGTAATAATGTGGTCGGCGAAGGAACTGTTGCACAGCTCATTAATATAAATGTTAAACAAAAGAGGTCCTAGAGTACTTCCCTGCGGTACGCCATAATTAATATTGGATGGATCGCTTAGAGTATCATTAATATCCACTCTTTGGCTCCTGTTCTCTAAATAGCTGCCCAACCACTTGAATAGCTGACCCTGTACACCAATGTTCTGAAGTTTTTTCAATAGAATTTTGTGTGAGATGGTGTCGAACGCCTTAGCTAAATCCAGGAAGAGCGCAATGCATTTATTTCCTCTATCGATATTATCAGAGATGAATTTCGTCAAGTTAACAATGGCCGTTTCCGTACCTAAACCTGGTCTAAAGCCGTATTGTCTATTAGAAAGGAGTTTATTATTTTCAAGATAAAAGCTTAGCCGGTTTTTGACGATTTTCTCTATAATTTTCGAGACAGAATTGAGCAAAGAAACTGGTCGGTAATTGTGTATAAGCGATTTATCCCCATTTTTGTGAAGCAATATAACTATTGAGTGTTTTAAATGATTCGGGAATATACCTGATTTAAAGCTTAGATTGGCAATGTACGCGATCGGTGTTGCTACTGAGAATTTTATAATTTTTAGCAGGTTAGATGAGACCTTATCAGGACCACAAGCATTCGATGCCTTAAGGTCGTCAATTGTTTTCAGGACTTCGTTAGTTGTTGTTTGGATGTTGTCTATTTTATGGCCGAAATTAGAGACAGTTAAATTAGCGAGATCAGTTTCAGTTGTGTTACGATTATCAAGAATTTTTTTCGCAAGAGTGTCGCCAACAGACGTGAAATAATTATTAGCAAAGTTTGCCATTTTTTTTGGGTTTGAAGAGTTTGTGTTATTAATTAACAATGATTTTATTTCGGTAGATTTATTGATTTTTGTTTTAGTTATATTACGAAAAGCTTCCCACAGTCGTTTTGGCGTGCAGTTATTTTCGTAAATTAATTTTTTGTAATAATTTTCTTTGGTTGACTTGATTAAATTTTTGCATAAGTTCCTATACTTTTTGTAATGAGCTTGAACTAAAATATTTTCTGGGCACCTTTTCGCCCTTTCGTGTAAACGATTCCTTCTATGAATAGATTTAACAAGCCCTGGAGAGATCCATGGCGCAAGTTTTACTTGATTATTTGATATGAGTTTGTCGCTGGTATGTTTAGATATATATGAATGTAATTTGGTGATAAATTCGTTCATTGCTAAGTCGATATCGATTTGATCTAATACATTTTGCCAGTTTTCCGTGAGCAAGTCCTCGAGTAAGTTATTATAATTAGTACGAGGTACAGATTTAATTTTTGCTGCTACAGGAGGCTTATTTTTGAGGCAGAGAGCTGTACTATAATGGTCTGAGATTGTAGTGTGAAAAACAAAAGAGTCGAAATGGTTAATTTTTTTAACAATGATGTGGTCTAGGCAGGATTTGCTCGTGCCCTGTTCTCGAGTAGGACTGTTGATTGTGTGAATGAAACCATTTTCTGTTAGAAGACATATATATTCATTGGATTGGCGGTGGTATTCAGGAATAGTATTAATATTGAGATCACCTATAATGATTTGACGTTCAAATTTTTTTGAGTTGTTGATGATTGATTGAAGAGAACATAAAAAAGAGTCAATATTTTGGAAAGAAGGTGATCTGTATATTGCGAAAATGCATAAGTTGTCATTCAATATAATTTTCAGACAGTTTGCTTGAGTTAATAAAATTTCATCTACTTGTGCTTGAATTCCGTCTCTGATGTAAACAACAATTCCACTAGATCTATTTAAATTTATATTAGTGTGGTGTTCAGAGTAATTGTGCAACGCTTTGGAGGTGTAATCTTTATTTAACCAACATTCTGATAAAATTATAACATCAAAAGCGTAATTAAATTGATCTAGAAATATTAAAAAATCATCGAGTTTTGAAATACTTCTGATATTTTGATGTATGATTTTTAGATTATAAGATGACCAGTTATGATTGTTTAGATGATTTAGATCATAAATTACCTTCGAGTTAAAATTTAAGTCGGAATCATAAACATCACTTTGTAATTGAAACATAATAATAATTATAATAATAATAAACATAAGCAAGGTAAGTACAGATTGTGAAGAGAGATTGATGAGAATAATATGTTAACATGAAATAAATACATACATCAACATAAGAAATACACAGAGATCTGATTAAAATAGTGCGTAGGCATTTGCTGTGACATTTTATCACCGATATATAAATAATTGATATAAGTATGCTGTTTTCTGTTGGCAAATTATATGTGATAACAACAGATAAGGCAGATAAATACATATAGAATACAATACATTGCTTACATAACATCCTGTTGAAGATTATGAAATTACTTTTAAATGAATAAAAAAATGAATATAATAATTACCGACTTATCCATTTTAAAGGATATTAACATAATAATGTAACTCAGGGCACTGTGAATACTTATGCTGTAAATAGGTTGATGCGAGAAATAAGTTTGAAAAGAATAGGCAGCTACAATAATCTGTGATGTATACAAATATATGTCTACTAACAGGATATAGATACAATCATTAGGTTTTTTCCCAGAATTTATAAACATTTCCTCTAAGTATGAGAATACATAAAAACTCCCTGAATACGTTTAAAATATATAGGCTTAAATATAATACTTTTTATATATGTTGCTGTTGGTGGTGTGACTCATAAAACAAAAACAAATAATATGCGATGTAATTAAAAAAAAATAATAATAATAAGAATAATAGTGATGTGCATTAATTTGAGCACGTGAAAACTTATCAAAAATGAAGGTATGTCCCTTGAAAAAACAAACGAAGGAAAATATGTTTACATAATTATCCATCTTAAAGTATATATTAGTAATAAAGTAAATAATAGCAAGAAAAGTGGTAATAGATTTTTTGGTGGTAATAGATTGGTATATCATCGATTGGTATATTATCTCATCGATAAATCAATGAGCATCAAAGACGCAACTAAATTGACAAATACATTCAATAACATTAGAAATACACAGAAATGTGACTAAAATAGTGCGTAGGTATTTGCAATTAATTATTTTTTCTGATGTACGAACAGTTGTATTTAGAATGTTGTTACCGAATGTCAAATTATATGTGATAACAACAGCTAAGGGTCGTAAAATATAGAATACATTACATTGCTGATATAATTTCCTGTTGAAAATTATGAAATTACTATTAAATGAACAAGTAATGAATGCAATATTTACCGACTTATCAAACTTAAATAATATTAACACAATAATATAACTCAGAGCAGGGTGAGTACATAATACGTAAATAGGTTGGTACGATGGATGTGTTTGAACAGAAAAAGAATCTGCGATAACCTGCGAACTATTCCAAAAACTGACCATGAAAGGAATATAGATACCTTCATTAATTTTTTTCCCAGAATTATATAGATTTACTATAAGCATGGGGTTACATGAAATCTCACTGATTGTGATAAAAATAAATGAGTATATAAGTATGGTAAGTATTCGATAACAATGTATTAGATATGGGAACAAAAATAAAAAATAAGAATGAATGAGTGTATAAATGATCGATAACAATGTATTAATGATTTGAGAACATGAACTGATACCTTCATTAACAGCCATAATGACAAAGTGAAATAGAAGTCAGATAGATTGACGTTTTAATCGTTGTAGGTCATTGGCATTGTTTATTGTTATGATTTTTGAGCTGTCAATTTCCTTTAGTAAGATACGACCAGATGATGACCACGCATATTTAAAATTGTTTTCTCTGGCGAATCGTTTAGTTTGTCCTAAGAGGAATTTAGCTTTTTGTGTTAGATGATCCGATACATATATTCTTTTGGCATCTTGCGATAATCCTAGATCGTATGTATTTAATTTATTTGTGCTTGGAGTTGTGGCCTTTATGTATGTTTTTAATTTGTATAAGAAACTATCCCGATCTGGAGTGTTATTAAAAGTCGCAATGATTGATCTGTGCTTTTTTTCATCAATTTTATGTCCCATTCTATGGATTTTTTTTATAGCCGAGTTCATATTTCCTGAAGAGCCCTCAAAGTTGATGATTTTTGCTATTTTATTGAGAACTTCTAAATGGTTAGTAGAGATGGATTCCGGGATGCCTCTAATTTCAACATTACATATTTGATGCATATATTCCAGTCTGTCGATTTTGACGTCTTGTTGTGAGATTGTATTAGTTAAAATGTTGTTCTGGTTTTTTAATTCAAGTATATCGGCATTATCTTTAACCTGAGATTTTTCGATAGAAATCACACGATTTTTTAGATCTTCATGTTGATCGGCTATGAATTGGAATGACTTTAGTAAATCGTTGTTTTGGATTAATATTGCTTCATATTTTTGATCATAAATGCTTAGTTTCTTGTCCACAAAGGAAATCATCGTAGTTTTAAAATTTTCAAGTTCCTTCAAAAATATTTCTAAGGTTAACAGCTGATTAGAGCCATCTGTGAATGACGGTACTGGAATTACGCTGGTTTCTGACTGTGCGGTTGTAGACTTCGCTGAATGGGCAATTAGTTTTTGATTTTTGGAAACAGGTGTCAGGTCTTGATTGATTTCATTCATGTTATTCGCGATAATTTTCTGTTTTGTTGACTTTGGAGTTTTAACACACTTTTTGCATTTCCACTGTTGTAATTGAGATTGACTTTTTGCCCCTCGGCGAGAAGTTTCCGCAATATCAGCACACAAAATGTGATATCCATCTTCACATACAGAACATGATATAAAGTCAGCCGGAACTTCAATATTTTTTTCACACGCAGTACATTGAGTATGCATTTTAATTTCGTAGAGCGTGAATGCAAACTAAAAAGAGCACTTTAGAATACTTGCTTCCTTTAAAGATGCAACACAATTTTAGAGATGCAACACAATTTTAAGATCCTCACTCTATAATGTTCAAGAACTATGGCACCGATTGTTTAGTTTGTGACGTAAACTTTGGAGAAACAAAAAAACCTCTTTTGGTGCAAAAAAACACACTTTTTGTGAAAATAAATACACTGGGAGAGTGCGCAATCTTCGATTTAGATGAATTGACCACTTTTTAGTTATTGTATACTGATTAATTTGTTAATTCTTTGATAATTTGAAAGAGATACAGAAAAACGTCAATACTAAACTTTGTAACTTGTCAGATGAAATATATAAGATATTTCAATATACCTACCTAATAAAAGATATGTGGGCAGCTATATTAAGATATTCAAAGATACATGGAGTTTTCGTTCATTAACCATAGTTTTATCATTTTAGCACTTAGTCTCTCATTTTTTTCAAATTTTATGTTTTTATTGATTTTATTGAAAATCACTGGTATTAGATATTCAAGAGTACGCCTTCCATATTTATTTAATATTCGAGGAGTTTTTAGGCCCTTTCCTTCTCTAAATCTTGTGGTATGTTTGTGTACAAGTGGGTGTTTGTAAGGGCTTTCCCCCATATTATAGTAGTGAACCAGTGGAGACCTTTTATTATAAGTAGGCTCTCTGAGCCATACAGTAGTTTTAAGTTATATCTCTGTTTCTAAATCTTTGTTGTGACAATTTTTTTTTATTATGGCTGTTTGTAAATTTTCAATATATTTAATGTAAGTAGTGCTTGCATGTCCCCAAGTTCGAATACCATATCTAAGGATGGATTCGACCATAGAAAAATATATGAGCTTAAGAGTACAATGAGGCAAAATAAATTTTAATTTGTAAAAGTTACTAGCTAAGGATCTGAGCTGGTTACAAATTTTAGCCACTTGTTTATCCCACTTAAAATTGTTATCAACAATTATTCCCAGATAAGTATATTCATTTGTGAAATCTATTTTTTCACAGTCACAAACATTAACAATTCCTCTATGTATACAGTAAATATATGTATATAGTAAAAGCTATGAGCGGTTATTTTAGGAACATTCCACATTATCAAACTTGGTGATTTTATGTACATGCATTTGGTTTTTTTAACATTAATAATTAATCCTACATCATGAGCCCATTTCTGTCAAATAAATTGATATTTTACCCGTTATACGCCAAATCGTAAAATGTTTGAATAATCTGTAAAGTCCCTTTTTGAAATTCATCTCAAGGGCGCTATACAAATATTAATTAATTAATTCATCTCATTACTAACCATAATATAATAAATAAGAAAATTAAACGTGTTTTCCGTACAAATATGGATGGATATAATTAATGTTCTATTTAGCCCGATAGCCCAGCGCTCAATCTTGCCTGAATCGTCTGCCTGACATCGTAGCTCTTCGTCCTATTTGAGATTAAACTCAGTTTTGGATATTTGGATCACAAAACACGTCCTCAAGGCATGTCTTGTGTTCTTTTGTATTCTAAGCTAATGCTAACAGATTGCATCCAACGACCCGTCAACCTGTAATTCGAAACTAATGCGTAATATTGTTATGATTATTTATTTATTATACGTGAAAGTAGCTTGTATTTTTTTTTACATGAGCTCCACACAGGAGGCCCCGAAGAAAATAATTTCCCTCAGGGCCTGTCATCTTTGGGGATGCTGTGTGGAGGGTTTTTTTAAAGGAAAGGATGGGGAGGAGAGTTCTGGGAAGGAAAAGGGTTTAAGGGGTGGGTAGGAATCTGGGGTTCAGTGTGTCCTGATCATCCGCCTCCGAGACCTAGACAAACCTCACCCCGTGAACCCGCATACAGGTGTTAAGGGACATAAAAAGTGTCCCAACTGCTCCCGTCTGGAGCCAGTGAGACTATGGCATCCCCAATCGGGGTATGTTGTGAGGCTGAAGGTTGTGGGGAGGGGAAGCGGTTAGGGAAGAGGAAGGTGGGGAAGTACCTGACTATTCAGATCTGGTCACTAAACACGGCTAAAGCCATTTCAAGCAACATTTCAATTCTGAATGGTGGTCTTACACCAGGGCAATACTGATACTATCTAACACTCTGTCATTATTTACTTTAAAAAAGTGTTGGACAGTTAGGACGGGTAAGAGGGTGGGCGGTCACTCGACTGGGTGAACAGTGACGACACGCGGAAGATTCTGCATCATTCAAAAAAAAAAGAAAGAAAAAAAAACTTTGATAAAATAAAGTCGTCGAAAAGTCACCAGATACCAAAATTTCATGAATATGTTTTACTCCAAATAATGTCAGGAATCACTGGTTAACGTAAGTCAAGTACGTTCCTTAACATCCTGTATACAGAAACGTACTTACTTGACAGGTTTATCATACATTTTTACAACATCACTGTTTTTCTCCTTAATTATTATTGATAGATATTGTTAAGTATTTGTTTTAAATATTTATGTATTTTTACTTTGCAAAAGGCTTTCTAAATTTAGAGACAGGGATTTGCTTAGAATTTATCTGACATTGCATAATTTCTAGAATTTAGTTCAGTATTCAGCGTGAATTTAATTCCTAATTGAAACGTCGCAACATTCCAAGAACATGACTTCACACAATAAACAATGGGCACAATTCGGCCAAGGTTTTGCAAATTTATATTAAACTAGCAATGGAGCGCACGCTGGCATTTTGGCAATTCTGGTTTTCCGCAAATTGTGCACGAATGCATACAGAACCCGGTCTCTACGGCCAGCTTAATATTTTGCGGAACACTAGGTAGGTACTATTTTAAAATTGAAATACATGAAAAACTAGTGATGCAGAGATTATTATTTTGTTGTTTTGTTGTTATTAGGTTGTTTTTATATAAGGCTTTATTTGTGACACGATCCCAACCTCCGGATGATAAAGTTTTATTCGGGGAAGCTTTCAACTGATGGACTATTAAAGTAGGAATAATACGCGCTGGCATTTGAGTTATATCTTTAATCGAACCGCGTTTCACCTGGCATTATAAATGGCAGCATTAAAAGTGGCTCCCCCGGCATTTTGATAATAAAGGCATACCGCTGATAGCTCCGTTGTAGCCTCTCTCTTTCACACAAATTAGTAAATGGAAATATAGGTTACGACGGAGCTCTCCGCGGCATGACAGTAGTAATTTAGATATTTAATTTGGCGCTTATACAAGAAAATGTATTGTTACTAACTGCAAGATAACATGTTGCAGTAGGTACTGCCAATGAAAGTTATAATGGAATGATTGCAATTGGTTGATCAACCTACTTGACCGTTATCGCCGCACGTATGCGGCGGCACTCGGACGATCCAGATAGAGTTTCGCCGCATACGTGCGGCCGTACGACTTAATTGAAAAAAAAATTTAAATGTTGAGAATCACTAAATTTGTCCAACTATAATTTATAATGCAATAATGGTTACAGTAAAAAAAAAAGCTCTGAAATTAACTTGTGTAGTAAAAAAAGGTAAGAAGATAATCAATTAAATCGATTGCAAAATTAAGAAAAACTTGAAAAATAATTCACTCCCACGATGTAAAAGGCCAAAAAATAACTCACTAATTAAAGGGTTAAAAATAAGAGGAATACCCTTAAGTTAGGTTAGGAAGGGTCATTCACGATGTGATCATGTAAGAAAAATTATGCAGTTTTATTTTGGATTGTTTTAAGTATGAATCACATGAAAGTCGTTTTACTTACAATATTTTATGATTTAATTGTTTGTACGTATATTTTACCAACAATTCGGGCCACATCCGATGTTTTACGATGACCTAATCTGCTAAGTCCATTGAAACCTTAGTTAGTTGCCCGGAATTACCTGGTTTCGCACCACTCTAATGTTATTAGGAATTACTAATACCGCAGCCACATCTTTAATCCCCTCTCCCCGCACTGCCACCAAAGCTTTTAGCCACACAGCCCGTAACAGGAAAATCTAGGACTTTGAAGTGAAAGCTTAAATTTTTTTGTGTTTCGGATAATATTTTCGTATTCCGTATTAATATATATTTTTCGTGTTGAAAAATCTTAACCTTATAGACGCCACTGTATCTTATCTGAAGTTTTGACAGCGTGCTCCATGGGGGCTGTTGCAAATATGATTCATACGATTTTTTTTTCTAATATCTTGTATCTTTGTACCTGGATTTGTTTATTAAAATCGCTTACAGTTTGTTGTGTTTTGAGGAACAAAAAACTTGAAATAATACGGTGTTCAAAGATACATTTAATCCAAGTATGCGAAAAAGGTTAAACTCTATACCTCTCCCACCTCGGACTTTTACAAGTTTATCCTTAGAAAAGAACACTCTGAAATGAATAAAAAAACTAAAGTTAGCGTTTTACCTTTCTTTACGGTACCTAACCAAATGTAACTAAGTAACTAAAAATAGGCAATTAATTATTTACGCTTTATTCGCTTTTTTGTGTTCTTGGCTTTATTTATTCATCTGACATTTTCTTAAAGTTGTTTTCTGTTATACTTAATTGCTTAAACGCTCTGAACGACATGTCAAATCAGAAATAAAATGATTACTTAATCTTTGTTCATTGCTTTAACAGGTCCGCTCGCAAAAAAGATCTCATTCATTCCACCTAGCTGTAAAGTTAATAAAATAATTCAAGGTTTTTGAGCGGTTAGTTTGTAAATGATTATTACCTCAAAAAACTATATGACTTTACTGTCAATTTCATTATGATTTACGGTATCTGGCAAACGACCACTTATAATTCCATTACGTAAATTACAATTAACAACGTTTTTTGTTATTTATTCATTTTGGCATACATTCTTCTTCTCCTCACCTACCAATCTATCACCTCCTTTTATTTCTTATCCTCGGGTAATTCAAACACCTTTTGAAAAAATAATTGTTCGATTATCCTTCCTGGACTATCTTCCAAATTAAACTCGATCTTTTATGTTGATGTGTTTTTACTATTAAAACCCGAGTTAAAATCGAAAGCTTAAAGTGTACTCGTGCCCATGATTTTAAATCAGAGTTTTTGGTGATATCCCTTTGGTCTGGAGCCAGAATGTCGATGGTCAGTTGTTGTATTTTTAATCTTTTCTGTAGTAGTTGTTTTATTGTATTCGTGCTGTAATTTAGTCGGCAGCCACGAATCTTGCTTGCCTTTTGTATTACTTTTCAACAAATGGGTTGGTCGATGGTATAATAATTCAGCCGGCGATGATTGGAAGAGATTGTTCCCGAAGGTGGAATCGTTTCTCCGTACCCCTGACCGATACCAATTATTATTAATCATAACATTGAACCCCTAACAATGGTTCGATACCAACTAGGAACCCTGGGGCGAAGCTAGATTGGTGTGGCGATACGCAGTGGTATAGGGCTAGAGACAAGATGCATTCAAATGTATAAAAACTGAATTATCAACATGGCTTTCTCTTCGCTCAGATGAAAACAACACCCTTTAAATCACCATATTTTCTGACCTACGATGTACCCTGACCTATAATAAAACGTTTATTCTACTCCCATCAGAATAACACTTGTTTGCCAATTATCTTCATGTGTATGTGTAATTAAAAAATATATATGCATTCTAGTTTTTACCAAATTGTGATAGACGCTAGTTTTTTTTACACATCGTGAATCTATTTTGGTTGAAAGAAATTGTCACTCTTGTTTACTGCGGTACGAGAAAATGCATATAAAATGTACAAAATAAATAAACGTGAAAGAAATCAGATATTTTTGTTTCAAGCTGGGTAAAATCCCCTGGAATATTGTTAAGATTCTGTCACTAGAAAGTTTTGATACTCTCCACGCCAAAATAAGATAAATCCCGGTTGAGAGCGACGTAATCTGCAGAAATCCGCCCAGCTGCCGCTCAGTGTACATTTCTGTCTGGGCTGTAAAAACTGGATGCTTTTATTTAACACAAACTTAAAACGGAAACATCTTTATGATAGCCACTGCGAGAGCGGACGAATAAAGCACGAGATAAACTAATAGACTATTCTTTCCCGCTAAAAGCCTCCCGAAAGGCTAACTAAAGAACGCAGATAGCACGCGAAGCTCTGAATAAAGCTCGTTACAGAACACTCGGCGTCCATATCCCTCGGAGGCTGTGGCTGTGGAATTGTATAATTTACTCCCCGTGATTAACCGCGCAAGGGCTGCACTATTTCTGCTTTTTGACGGATTCACCACTTTCGCCAAGGGAGCGTGTCCAATTCGTCACTTTCACCAAAAGTTACTCGGCGAATTTAACACTTGTTTTCTGCATGGAAGCCACAAAGTAACAAAGCTATTGTTACGTTGTGGTCGGTTGTACTGAGATTAAATTGAACAAACGTTTACCATTTCTCATAAAAAGGGAAGGGTTCTGAAGAGAACGGTTGACAGTATTAAGTCTCTTCAAGACCCATGTTCACTCCTTCCTCTCCTCAAAAACACCCTCCACACAGCATCCTCAAAGATGACATAGGCCCTGAGGGAAATTATTTTTTCCTCGGGGCCTCCTGTGTGGAGTTAATGTAAAAAAAAAAAAAATATTGTTGTATTAAATCTTTAAAAAAATAACATCAAATAATTTCGGATTTGAAGTAACAAGAAAATTGATACACCCTTTTACCGCCCGCCGTGCGTGGGTGGTAAAAGGGTGTATTTTTCGTAATTATTTTCAAGCAAACGGAATTTTTTTATTTAAACGCATGGTTAATCAATATAAACATATAGAAGAGTGTTTACAAATTTTTGTACACGAATCTAAAGTATGGTTTGCGGTAGACGCCGCTTTCAATAGGACACTTGCTTTTCGGTGGTTGACAACCGTACTGTTCATCAGAAAAATAAAATAAAAATATATTTAGATACTAGACATATAGGTTTATGGCACCACGTAGAGGAATTTTGATATCTAGAAAGAAAGAAAAAAATGGCCGACCAACGAATTTTATTTCTGGTTTTTTTCGAAAATTTTCATCGTTCATAAAAAAATAAAATAGAAGGGTGCCCTTTATAAAAAAATCCTTACGTGGTGCCATAAAGTCTGGATTTTCGAACAGTTAAAGACTTATTGCATGTAAATCGGATGTATAGATTTTTTTAATACGCTGTCAACCAGGATAAAAAAAAGTAGTTTCGAGAAAAACGCTTTCAAAGTTTTGCTGAAGGATAATACAACATACAAACTATTTCAAAGGGTTACACATAAAATGCTGTATCCTTGTCAATTTTATGAATTTCTTTAAAACATTTAGTGAGAGCATTTTTAACGAATGTGTCTTTCAGAAAATTAAATTTAAAAAAATGACAATTTTTTTTTCACAGTGAGTAACTGCCTTAATATACCTACTGCTACTGCTAACTACTAACTACTGCTAGATATTTTAGTCCGCACAAGTTGTCACGCCCTCGGAGTCAAAGATAATCGTTGCGCAAGCAGGGTATCGGTAAAACCTAATTTTATTTTTCGCATTGATTCGCGAAAATCAAAACAACTTCCTAAATATATCCAGAATATGTTTCCTTTCGTAACAGCATTCATGGTATGAGATGACGAACCTAGCAAAACAACAATACGGAGTTGTCGAAACTTGCAGTTTCAAACATGTAGTGAAGATCTTTATGCTATTATTTTCTAGATGTTTTATTTTATAACAATTACCCTTTACCTTAGATTAAAATGTCATCCTAATAATTAAATTATTATTTTGTTTCAGGTATGTAATTCCAAGAATATTCAAATCAACTGATGACGCACCTAAACTGCAAAGCTGCTATTGTTTGCATTGTATGGTAAGCATTTTATTTAAAACTGAGCGGGGCATTTAATAATATTATTTTTCACATTTAATAATATTTTTGAAATTGTCCGAATGCTAAAATTTGCGCCGTCATTTGCATTCTCAATCAAATCGACTTTGTCTACAATAATTCGAAATATCATTCGATTTAAAATATCTGTTTATTTTAACACGGGTGTATTATGTATGATATGTGCTTTAATAGTTATTTCACCTTTTGAAGGCGTCGTCAAACTGTTTCAAATACAGGTTCGATAAATTATACACCAAATCTCTAAATGAATCTCTACTTATTATGCATTAAAGTCTCTACAAATTATCCAAACATTATTATTATTACTACAATTTGATCAACGTATTTCGATTTAGCCCAACTTTCATTTCGGTGTTTCTTTTGAAGTGAAAACTTCTTTAGCACCGTTATTATTTGAAACTCGATGAAACGGAAATGAGCGACGTTAAAAAGCGACAAACACATACATCTATAGGATTTAGCCTGCGAGAGAATGAGATAGCAATAAAATATTTATTTATTCACGGGTACTCTGTTCCAATATAATACAAATCCACAGTCCCACGCGAGCCTCCAACAGTGTAGTGGTATAAAGCGCCTGACGAACTTCAGCGACCAGACATCCAGCGAACTAAGGGTCGAATCCTACGAAATCCAAATAAAAAAAAAAATATTTGTAAAATCAATCAGTCAAAATATCCAATCTTCAAACCAATTCAAAATGTACATGCTAAAGAAAAGAAAGCGACATCTAGCGACTCCGAATAATAAAACACAAATACTAATCAGATGACTAAATGTATGAGAAAAGGTGCACTGGAATTCGACGGCAAAAATATGGAAAAAATCTTCTCATTGATAAAGAAAGTGTTTCGTAGTCTAACTCTTGTTTTAGTTTTCTGAAGGTTTCAGTTCTACCGCACGTGAATTGCACTCGTGATTTTTTGACGTTTAATTTATTTACTTCTGCCCTATCGAATATTCAGTAGTTCAACGCGAAACAAAATTAGCTGTAACTTTATAGTTCACCTTAAATAGAGTCGAACTTTGAGGTATAACTCCGATTGCAGCATTCGCGATTACAACACAACTATTATTTCAGCAAAAAATCCTACTTTATTTGCCTTAGATTACGGTACATTTATTCAGTGGATTAATTCAAGGAGTTTTAGGATTAATTCCAGGATTCACGGAATATTTAGGCAAAACAGGGCGGTAACTGTAAACTGTATAATAAAGGAGCTAGATTAATTTTGTCGTTAGTTTAAATAATGATATTACGCCAACAAATTATATCCAACGTTTCCTTATAATATGTATTTTTAAATATACATCTTTCGGCCTTTGAAATAATTATTCAGTAGTAAGATAACAGATCTGAATAAAGCCAGGTACTTTTCCAACCTTCGTCTTTCCCCTCAACCTTTTTTCTTCTCATTTCATATTATTCTCCATTTGGGAAGTCCTTAAAAAAGGTAGAAAAATAGGTGCTTATTCAGAAAAGATGTTATTTTTTTGTAAAAAAGTTAAAGTATCGAAAATACTCATTTTGTTTGTACGTCTGTCCTGCGTAACTCAGGAACTCGGATTTGCTATGAATGTTAGTGTCATTTTCAAAATTGGAACTGATTGTGCGAAATAATCAGATAAGCTTTAAAGTACATACCTATAATAATATTACTTAAATTCGTGGTGGCATTCAATTCTATAATGTATTTTAATTCTATAATTTAAATTAATATTTAATTCTATAATATATTTAATTCAATTCTATTATATCATTTTATAATGTATTAAAAAGTTTTTGTAATGTATTTAAATTTTATAATATATTAAAAATTGGAACTGATTGTGAGAAATGATCAGGTAAACTATAAAGTACCTACCTATCATAATACTCTTAGGTATATTATTAATCTTTCTATTTTTGACAATTCGTGGTGGAATTCAATTATATATATATATAGCGCAGTTTTCGTAAGACATCACCTCAAGGAATACTGGATGTCTTACGAAAACTGCGCTGTGTAAATCAGCAAAGTATTATTATTATTAAACATATAAGATTGTTCTACACTTACTGTTAAAA
The DNA here is from genome assembly GCA_936435175.1 of Glyphotaelius pellucidus. NCBI lineage: Eukaryota > Metazoa > Arthropoda > Insecta > Trichoptera > Limnephilidae > Glyphotaelius > Glyphotaelius pellucidus. The sequence continues at coordinate 37,008,916 of OW386538.1, read as the reverse complement.
CCAACGTTAAATACCTGGGTGTAATTATAGATAGCAACATAAAGTGGAAAATACAAATCAGTTCAACAGTTGAGAGAATAAGAAAATTAATGTTCATTTTCATTAAAATTCGAAACATTTGAAATATTACGATGTTAAGAACCATTTATTTTTCCTTAATTCAATCAGTGCTACAATATAGAATTGTTGGTTGGGGTGGTGCCTTCAAAACTTCTCTTTTACCTTTGGAAATCATTCAAAAAACAATAATAAAAATAATTTTAAAAAATTCATATGATTACCCCACCATTAAACTATTTCAAGATTTTAAAGTACCTTCACTTCACATTATTTATAAAAAAAGTACAGTACAAATACACAAAGATTGCTTCAATAATGAGAACCTTACTCATTTTTCAAACAGCATTAGAACAAATATACTTGGCTCTGTGACTGTCCCGCGTTGTAACACTACCACAGCCCAACAATTCTATAAATATATTGAAGTGAAATGGTTTAACCAGTTACCAGTTAATCTAAGATTGGAAACTAATTATAAAAAATTCAAAAAATCAATAAAAACACATTATTATGACTACATCTTATAATACTATACTTCTCATCACAATTGTAGTAACGGATATCCTTTTTCTCTTTTTATTTTTCTCCTTTCTTTTGTTTTACACATAAAAAAAAAATACAATTTTTTTTCTTTGTTAAATTGTACTTTACATTCGTTTTCTCCGCCTTTTTCACACGAGCTCTGCTAAAAAAAAGGTGTAATACTTATTAATTAATGTATTTTTAAAAGAAAAACTTTATTTAATTTATAAAAAACCATGTAAACTCTGTACCATTATATTCAATAAAAAAAAAAAAAAATCATTTTATAAATGTATGATAAAAAATTATTTAAATTGTCGTTATAAAATTGGGATTATAATTTCCCGTGATTTTTCACGGTTATGTGCCGGTAAATACACGTCAAAAAACCTTAATAAATTTAATGTTATTTATTATAAGAAGAATTAGTATAAGAGGAGTGTAGCGTTTTTTTTATGAAAGTCTACAGTTTTACTCCGAGATAGATGAAATTTTGCACACTTGACCTTCAAAACAACAAGAAGGTCATCGTATACGTGAGATTTAGAAAATCTACCCCCATCTTCCTTTCCTACCCCTCGAAAAAAATAAAGCTCGGGCAACGCTGGCTACCTCAACTACTTATGAAAATATATGACTTTTAAATTGATTTCTCCATTCTATCCATTTTCATCATTCTTTGTGCTTTGTTACGGTCCACAGTGGTCCCAAATCCCATTCTAGCTAGACAAAAATATTTTTCCATGGAATGTGATGCAAAAGGGTCACAAAATTTACATTTATTTCAACCACTGTTACAGAATTTTCAAAGTAAAATAAAATAGAAATAAATTGCGTGTTGTACAATGATTCAAATAAGTTATAAAAATCATTTTATTTTAAGTTTTTTTTTAAGTAATTAGTTAAAAATATTATTTGTAACATATAAGAACAAAACCGAATGACATTTGTTTATGGTCGAGTCACTATCACCACTTTTTTTAAATGATAATATTTCTATGTGGCATTGTCAACAGACTTCTGCAGTTTCTTCGTTGGTTCTTCCAAAATCGACAATAATTTTAAGTCATCACTAGATAAGACGTTGGGATGTTTTCGATATTGTGGTTATTTCGGATATTTACAGCTTCTCGTTTTCCACCTGACCTCAAACTGACTTAAGCACCGTGAAAAATGTTATTTAAGACTTCGAAAATTCAGAGGACATTTAATTTTTCTTATTTTACTTTTTAACGAGCAAAAACCAAATTATATTTCTCGCTCACCACACCACATCACACGTAACTACTGGAAGAAAAAAAATGTATTAAGCCATTTCTGTTTTTTTTTTACATGAATTTTAGAGTATATCTTCGACCACTTCCTATGAAATATTAATAGAAATGAGGCGATATTCTTCTTTTCCATTTTCTATGACATATTAATAGAAATAAAGCTATTTTTCTTTAGTAAAATTTTTTTCGAGACCTATAAAATTGTTTTTTTCAACCAAAATTTTTCCGTGTTGCAGCATAACTCGACTTTGATGCGCCTTTTTTCTAACATCTCCAAAATATCAAAAATATAGATCAAGGGTAGATGCTCTGTAAAAGTCAAAAGAGCACGTAAGAGCAGACAAATTCTATAAGACTATAGATAAAGAATGGTTTTATATGAAAATTGTTTATTTTGGAAGTACAAATTGGTACACGATTTTGAAAGTTTAATCAAACTTTGGCAAACGATTGTAAATATTGATAATGGTTTCGCGATTTTTTAATGACTAATAAAACTAGTATGGAAGGAGCAAATTATTAAATACTTAAATAAATTTGAAAGAACATTCTATGGACTTCAATTTTTTTCATGACATAATTTCTCCCCGATTTCAAATAACACCACTAACGACCGAACAGCGCGTACACCCGAAAGAGATGGGCCGCGGGAAGGCCGCCTGGCACATTCAAAATGTCGTGTTTACATCGTTGCCACGTGTAGCGCGTATTGTTTTAATTTTTTTATCGATGCGAACACAATGCTATGGACTGTTTTCTATGCTGTGAGTATGTTTTTGTACATAAATAAAAACATCGTTGAAATCTTTTTGTCTAGCTAGATTGTTCTAAGGGAACCACCGTGCGGTCGTTAGAAATGAAACCAATTAGCCATCAAAGGTTTGATATTCTCTGAATTTACATACCTTGTGCGTACAAACCTGCACCATGGATGGAGTAACTTTCACATTGAAATTGCTATCCCATATGCCATTCATTCAACTCAAGGCTTTCTATTAATAATTATAGCCAATCATGGTGCATGGCAATTCTGATTGTATACAATTTTTACTTTGCGCTGTATTTTATCATATTTTTACTTTGAAATGTAATAATCCTTTGTGCGGAAGCTTTGACGTCCCTGGTTAAGATTTTACCGATTCGACGAAGCGAAACAGCAAGTGTGACAAGTAAATTATTGCGCTCAAAGCAATCGTCAACAAATTTGTAGAAAACCTCAATTATTACGAGCTTTGGGCATGTCAGTTCACCTGCTAACACAATAATCATTACTTCCATCCCATCAGCTTCGGAGCACGTTCAAAATCTTTCAAATTATATGGCACCTTTTTCGTGACAAAAGAATACGTGTTAGATTCATCTTCGTGATGTATACTTACCCAAAAAATCATTGCTATTGACACCTCCCAACCAAAATCTTTCCACAGGTGTCAAAATAAGTTTCACCACTTCAATGCCGCCGTTTCCACATAAAATAGCACGAACATCACCTGTTTCAAAACCATTTACCCATAATAATAATTCTAGGTAATAAAGCCATTTTTGTGAACATTTTCTCAGGGGTGTTTTAGCTTGGAGTTATTTCTCTTTGGTACTCTGGAAATCTGAAATTTAATTAAATTAATATAAGTTCTTACAGTGGCCTACGTTATATAATATAACTTAGCAGTAAATAGAATAAGAATATGATTATGTCTCCTTAAAAACCTGCGAACGTCATAAAACTGTCCAAGATTTTTCTCTTGCGATTGAATTGTTGATTAGGCAACTAATTTCCGTTTGCAACGTCATTTCTATAATTAGCTATGAAGTATTGGAACGCACTTTACCTGTCGGTAATAAGTCACGACGCCATAGTTTGCTACCAAATTCTTAATTGTGAAGAAAAAAAAACGAATTTAAAATTTGGGCAAGTGTTAGTGTGTTGATTGTATGCGAAATTTGTACCTGGTAACTAAACACATTAGAAAAAAATAATTTGTACCCCGCGTTACTTTGGAATAAAACCAACCTAGTTTCCGACACAACCATCCATGCCTTATCATAAATAACTCGAGCAAGCTTGTGCCCAAAATTAGTTTGTTTTACCGCAAAGCTATTAACTTTCAAAATATATCCTTATTTTAGATTCTGTTTCTGTTGAAAAATACAGCAAGAATACCTTAGACAAAACACGTACATTAAAAATCTTACCGACGTTATTAGATAATAATATAATAAATATACATAAGCGCCCTTGAGGTGATTTTTCACAAAAACGGCGCTCTACAAATTGTCCAATTATTATTATTATTATTATGTATGTTTTGGAAAAAATATTTTTACGATGCTAATGAGAAAGTTTTTCTAAGAAGTGTTCATAGAACTAGCCTCAGAACTGCCCTATCTACGGCTATTTTAATAGTAGTTGATCGTTTCTTACCGCATAGATATATCTAAAATGATTACTAGATCCAGGTAGAATCGACCCCTTTGGCTTTCTGCTCGACTGCAACCTAAAACAAGGACTCGGGTTCATGACTAAACATAAAATATCTAGGTATGATGCCTACGAACTCAGTTTGCTTGTTGTTTGATTGAATTAATTTAAAAATAAAATAAATTATTTGCTTTGGTAGCACAATAACTTTATGTACACGGCGTGTAGATAGATACACATGAATCATTCATCGCAAATAATTTTAAAATGTTTAATATTTGTTTTGGAAAAAAAACTAGTGTAAATTACCACGACCGGGATTTGAACTGAACTAATCAGTAAACTTCGTGAAAAATTTATTCAATGCGCATTTGTCTACGACGGTGGCTATATTATTTATTCTGATAGCTTGTTGGTTTAAAGTAGTCGCCCGGTCTATGCATTATTAAACTTCGCCTATATGTTTTTGAAAAGTACTACATTCAAGAATAGATGTTATTAATGCGCATTTATTTTCCTTGTAATAACTAGCAGTTTAACAAATTTTCATCGTAATTATGGCAGGTCTAACCTTCCCCGCGCATTGTACAAAGAATTATGCAGATTTTAATTAGCTAGTGGCTAAGAAGCGAACAAAAGAAACTTGTAATCCAAAGGGTCATTGAATATGTTATTCAGACATCACCATCTGAGCAAACATTGACAAAGAACGAAAGAACCCACTCGATTGTAATGTATGCATCCATGTAAAGATTTGCATAAAGCTCCGTGGCGTTATACGAAAAGAAACCAGTCTGTTTAGTGGTTTGGCCCTGCGGTGGATTGGGCCTGTGAGAGTGTGTGTGTTGGGTGCTTACGGCATATCCTGCTCATCACGCGGCCTGGCATTACCATGGCGAGGGTGTGTATAAAAAACCCCATTAAGTCTTCTTGCCTTTGATTGTGTGTTATTTCTAGCCGGTTTCCTTCGAGCCCGTCTCGCCTTTGTTCTCCTGGTTACTTCCACTCAGAAGCGTTGCATCAGCTCGAAAGATGCACTTGAGGTATGATTTTCGTTGATAATAAGATTATCTATGTTCTAAATTATCATAATATTATAAAACGTTTCACCTGTGACTTTTCTCTACGCATCATTTAACCAACTTGTGTCTTGGTCTGACAAATAAATATGTTCGATAAATAAGCATTTGTCAAATTTATGGGTGTCATTTTATGCGCTATCCCGCAAGTAGTTACATTTATATGCAGATTCATAATTATTCTGTTTCTACGATAAATATGCACACTGGCGTCCTTGTGTTCTTGCTTCATCTAATCCAAGTAAGTAACTGACAGACCTTTTGTGACTTCACTCAATAACGTTTTTAGTAAATTTATTTCGATTTTCTTAGAATTTCTCAAGTAGGTAGTTGTTTTAAATCTTTTTTAACTTCGAAACTTGCGTAGTTATTTCCTGGTTCTTTGTAGGCACTAGGCACTTCCAAATAATTATATTCGAGTTTAAGTTAATGACTTATTTAGATGGAGCTAGTTCGTCCTGGAATTTTTAAGAACCCCATTTCTGATGAGACCGGGGTATGTTGGTAGGTGTTAATAATTACAGTCCCTTCGAGGATGGAGAAAAACCCTATTCCTACTACCAAAAGAGGATCGTCTGTAACTCCTCCTTAATTCTGACTTTAAAAAGTACGATGAGAGTTTATATTAAAATAGTAACGTTCTTGGAAGACTGGTAATTCAAACTGATTTTTTGGGTTTGTATGTAAAGAAAAACAAGAAGAAGCCCTAACATATTAAAACAGTGGTTTGTTTCTTGTTATAAGGGGTGTTACTTACTTACCATCGGGTGTTGATTAGTATACAATTTTGTGCAATCTGCTTTTCAGTAGAAGAAGCCCTTTCCTAACCAAGTTTTTATTGGTTTCTCTTACGTTTAATGCAGCTATAACATTCTGTAGCTAAAGCCAATAATATTATGGTATTATTACATACGCTTTTGGCATCTGCACCCATTACTAGATAGAATTCGCGAAACAATGGGTTGCACGCTTTGTGGTTATTTTTTGTGAATTGCAGCAATATGTTGGGTTGTTTTTTTTAATAAACCTCGAAGTTGGGATATAACGAATCCTTAAAAGAGCGCTTTTATACTGAACGTTTTAACCGTGATATATAACGGCGAACTATTTTTATCACAATGCACGCTAGCCGTTTTACGTTGTATGTCTTCGTGTTGACATAAAGAGGCGGTTAAAAAAAATCATTCATGTATTCGTCAATTTTTTACAAGAGCTAACGAAGTAATAAAAACGGTTACAGCTACATTTTGTGTGAATGAACGGTTGAGTCACTTTGAACTATATAATTCTTTTGCTTCCTCGTGATTACCAATTCATAATACCTTTCCTTAATTTGATTATAACGTGCAACTTTTTCTCTCATGCTCAAAGAACACAATATATAATATAAGTTAATAAGCAACTCCCGTACTGTAAACGTACTGTACTCGACGCTTGAAGCATCTAATTTTCCATGCTTTTCTGTTTAATTTCCTATTGTTTTTATTTATATCTGAATTATGACGATATTGCGTGTCACGATTGTCTATAATTTGTCAGAAGTCTTTGTCATCTTTCTACGACACGCATAGGGCCATTAACCCATCCGGTTCTGGTCTGTGGTTAAAGACAGAATACAACCACTGAACTGTTATATCATCCCAGCAGAAGGATTGTAAAAGAAGCCCTGGTCACGAACGCGGCGGACTGCGGAAAAAACGTGTATGTTTAATTCGTTAACAGCGTAAAATGAAGATTTTAGGGCCTTCCTGCTTCGTGAATCCCCCCCCCCCCCCACAATAAGATTTCCGTACAATTCACTTGGTGTCATTGTTTCCCCTGGTTTTCTGTTCCCACTGCAGGAACATTGTGAGACTATAGTAAAAGTAGTTAGGTTTCCATGAGGGAAGGTACATATTGTTATTGAATAAATTCACCTCGTGTGAAAAGTTCCGTGTGTGTGTTTCAAAACCGTTGTAATTATTAATTTTATTATTCAGTGGCATGTTCTACGTACATTATGTTGATCTCATGCAGTACACGAGAGATGGGAACCGCACCGAGCGTTGGAACTAGATACGAAACATCAAACGATACAATGAATTTGTTACGTTTCTGCAACTTCCTCAGTTAAATGTGACAACGTAGTAAAGTCCTGTTTTAAATCGACCATTTTGTATTTCATCTGCCTGTAAATTTGTGTTACATCCCGGTTCCGATTCAAGATGGTGACCGTTTTAATAATTCAGTAAAGATTATTTTTTCAATTATGAAATAGTCTAGTTTTATTAAGTACCTACATACTTGCAAATGATATCAGAGGAAATTTCGGTTTTGATTTAACATTTAAAAAATTATAAATGTACGTTTTTGGACGCGGGGTCCACCATTCACAGAACTGATAGTAGTTTATAAAAGGTTGTTTTAAGTAGAATAAAAACTCCAGCATCATTTCTGGGGTGAAGTTGTTTGTTTCGCGCGTGTTCATGACTACCGGGCAGTTAAACAGTCGGAGGTTGGCAACTCAGCCTCCTTCCAGACCTCATTGGAGGCTTCTCCGCTGCCGTACTGTAATAAAACAATGCCCAGAGCCTATTTAGTATTCAGTATTCATGGTTTCTTGCTGAGAGTTGTTTTGTACGCATCATAGACGTGTATGTTGGTTTAGCAGCCAACCCATCGGCTCATACAATAAGCTGACCTGCTAAGCATACCAATATCATGGGTACGTGCACTTATGCTATAGGCCTTCTGCCAAGCTTTTCACATCCATCCATCATACATTTTTAATAAAACTATTTTTATTAATTCACATGAATCATAATTTTGCAATGGATTACATGAAACACATTTTTTTTGCATTACTATGTAGTTATATATAGTGAAATAAAATCACACATCGGAAAATCTGAAAGAGTAACTATTTCATCTGCTTTCAAAAACGGTATTTCATTTTAGTATAAGTTTATTTATCAACAGCAAAACTATTTGAAATTGAAAGTTAAGCAGTAATATTCGATGACATCTTATTTTTTGTAGGCCCGAGGGGATATATTTTTAAGAATATGGTGTTTTCAAAATTAATCACAAATGCATTTACATCAAGAATCATAATATTCCTACGTAATAATCTCCCCATTACTTTCCATAGCTTATGTACTTTATCGAGTATCGGACTCTACTTCTACTTTTATAATTATTGCATTCGATAATGATCTCAATAACAACGTATTGAGCTCGGCTTGTAGATACGATACGTTCGTTACGTTCGTTTACCGATGCAGCAATCAGATTAGAAATACAACGTGATATTATACACCTACGTAGTTTGTAAAAAAACAGCCTCCGTTATCATCGTAACCGTATTTACGACGTTAATTTGAATAATATATCCTTAGCTTCTGAAACAATCGTACCATATGGGCTCGAATAATATTTTAGTAGGCATTTTCGAAGTTACCAATAGGGCCTTAGGGGTGTTCCATAATTCATGAGAAAACGCCGGGTTAGCTACCTTTTCTGAAACCTCCCAATTTGGTTGATCTCAGTTTCTATCCGGTTAATATAAAATGACGATATTCGAAGGGGCACAACACGTAGCCCAAGCTTGTGTCACGTGTGCGCGTATCATACAAAACGCCCTCTACTAGTGGATGCCAAATTTTGAATTGAAATGAGAGTGGATAAAAAAATAAGTAGTTCGGACGTCCCAGAAAGTCGTGAGATAAACGTTTGAATCGCTTACTTGGGGCGGGTCAAGTCAAGAGTTCGAATAATAGAATAGAATCGTCATGGAGTTTGTCGGGACAGATGTGCGTAGCATTCAATTCCATCTGCCTGCCCCTACTCGAAAATAGCGGTACGGTTAGTTAGAAAATATTTATGTTTTAAATCTGTACCGTCATGTTAGGTATAAAGTCCTTGTAATTATCTCCGGGAAAAAATTGTTGAAAATATGGTATGCAGTATTTCTGATGGCCTTCGTGGTCGTGAATCCGGAGGTCACGCGTTCAAATCCCTGGGTGCGCAAGTAATTTTTATTTGATTAATTTGTGCTATTTCACAATTTATAATAAAAATAATATATGGTATTTGCGGCACATTTCAGAATGGTAGATATTTTCGATAACCCTGGTGAAAGACCAGAATTGAAACGTTGTCTTGAATGGTTTTATCCGTGTTTGGTAACCTAATAATTAGGTACTTCCCCATCTTCCTCTTTCCCATCTCCTTCTCCCCCATCCCCTTTCCATTACCGGAAAGGAGACGGGGGAGATACTGTTACCTTCATACTACCGCTACCTTCAGCCCCCCAATATAACCCAATGTGTGGATGCCATAGTCTTACTGGACCCAGGCGGTTGGGAGCAGTTAGGTTTCAATTGCGGTACTTATTTATCAACAAAGAAAAACAAAGACCTCCTTTATAAAATAGTAATAAAGTTATTTTTTGGATTGGTATCATGAGTACCTGCCTACTTATCTAGAAGATTTTTCTTCCTGTTGTAGACAATCTACCTACTAATTTAACAACACCACAGAAATTATATTTAAAAAAATTCTAATTTATATTTTTCTCTTTATTTACAGGTTGGTTCATCATTTCAATCTTAACAATCTTCTTTGATTGTTACCCCTACATCCGATATAATTCTAAGGCCCGCCATACACCTTCAAGTATTCTTGTCAGATATAACTGCGTAATTGCTCAAGTATACTTGACAAGTCTACTGGTAAGTCAATATTTTATTTCAGACAAGAATAATATTGCTTTGCACCTCGATAAAAAATATTTTATTTACCCGCTCAGATGTACAGAATTCACCACCGTAATAAAGTTCGCGCGGTGTGTGTGGTTGGTTAGTTCCTTAATTTAAAGAGAAAACTATCGAGTGTTTTAAAGATAGAAGTTTGCAATCAACGATGGTAGAATTGAGGGAATAAAATCTGAAACGAAGTTGCCGGGGTTAGTGGTTAGTGTACGATGTGCAATAACACATTTCTCTCCGTACCCTCAATTTGATTCCACGGACCATCCCTTTGCACAATCAAACTGGTTTCAACTTTCCCGAGAACTTGGCGATTCCTCGCGCAGATCGTGATGCAAGTTATAACGAACTTCACCCGAGAGCAATCAAATGCTCGGAACAAATCAGGGAGGCTGTATTGTGTGGATCGAACGCGGGACTAAGTTAGATTGTAAACAATTTGCTCCTTACAATATTTTTATTATAATATATAATGTTTTTAATTGGATCATGTATCAGTCCATCACCATTACGTGATCATATTATGAAGAACTTAATATTGAGTCTTATTTTGGCATTTCATTCAAATTAGTCTACAGTGAAGATTAAACACTGTTGAATTAATATGAATTAAATAACGCTGACCCGTGAAAAATCACTGGATTCGTGAAGGTGAAAGTATTTATTTAAATATTTTACTTTCAAAACAATTCAATATTGTCAAGTTTCTTTATTCTTTAGAATATAATGGTTTTTTTTACATAACTGCCCTGGGGAAATTAATTTCCCTCAAGACCTATGTCATCTTTGAAGATGCTGAATGGAGAAACTTTTTGAGGAGAGGAAGGAGTGTACATGGATCTTCAAAGAGACCCAAGCTGTAGGAAGGAGGAAAACAGAGGTAGGATTGGACAATCAAAAATATTTACCTTTCGAATGAACAGCGTTAGTTAACTTGGAAAATGACGAAAAATATCAAAAATTAAACAAAAGAAATACAAGTTTCAAATAAAGGATTATAATTAATAAAAAGTATTTTATGCTTATCGATAGGTACCCTACCCGCTTGTCTGAACAATCAGTTCCAATTTTGAAAATTAACTTAAATTCATAGCAAATTTGAGTTCTTTGAACGTGAAAAATTTCTCGCAGGATTATTTCACATTTCACGCAAAACGCTACCAAAATTGAGAGTGATTGCTGTGAATAATTCACTTACGTAGTACTATGTAGATAATTTTGTATTTTTGAGAAAAACGCGTTAAAAAAATTATAAATAGAAGGGGGTGCCACAGGCGAGAGTAAATTGGATTAATGGAAATATTTTCCAACTAATTCTGAAATTATCACGGTTTCCGGTTCAACCGGCAATTTTTAGAGATAAAAAAAAGGCTTTTTTGAATATAAACAAATCGCTTTGTAAAATACCACTTATTTAATCAAAATGTTTCAATATGTTTCAAAACCAATGGTTTCTTCGGTCAGGATAACATTAAGAATTTATTTCAACTAAAATTAAATTAAAATTTTATCCACACAAAGAAACCATTGGTTTTGAAACAAGTTGATAATTTCTGTTAAATAGTGGTGTTTTATAAAGTGATTTGTTTTAATTCAATGAAAAGTTCTGATTGCCTCGCAAACTCTGGTCCGCCATAGCATAAGGTGCTCCCGTAGCCGTTGTGCCCATATGATGCATAGATGTGGCCTTAAAAAGTCGGAGATGTGTGAATGCGGTGCGGTGCAGACCACCGAACATGTGGCCCGCTCCATTCATTCCTCGGCGGAATTGATGAAGTTCACAGGTTTTCGTTATTTGTTTTTGGGCCGTGAAAATCTAAAAAGTTCACAGATGTCCCCCTCTGACCCCCCTCGGGGGTTAGAGGGGGACGAAAGAAGAATTCAATTAAAATGACGCCACAAAGTGATTTTGAAAAGATTGAAGAACTTTATATATTTTTTTAATACTTAATTAAGGGGGGGGGGGGGAGGATAAGGTTTCAAAGCTCATTTTTAAAATTATTTTGTTGTACAACATGTCGAGAGTATTGTGTCAAAATTTCAAGTAAATCGGAGCAAAACTAACGAAATACAGCATTTCAAGTGACCGGCCCTCTTGCTCTTTCCAAGTATATTTCGAGTATAAAAAAAAACTTTAAATCGATTTTCCCGCAAATAAATTTTTTAAGTCCGTGAACATCGTAACTCAAAATTTATTTGACCGATTTTTTTGAAAATTTGTACACTATTTCTACACATAAATAACAGGTAGTGGACGAAGAGTTTTTTTTTAGCATTTTTTTTTTAGCATTTTTTTCTATTTTATAATGACAAATTCACCGAAAATTTTAGCAAAAATCGCATTTTTGACCTCAACATGCTGCAAAAAAAAAAACATAGCACCTTTTAAACTCATTTTTTTGTTTCAAACGATCCGTTAACAAGTTATGATGTTCACCGCATAACACCTTTTTTTGGAGACGCCTCCTGAGATTGGTCTCACGGACTTATTTATTAATATTTTTAATAAAAAAATTTTTCGAAGATACTTCTATAACGTGTATATGAAAAAAGTAAGCCAACATTATTCATATCTCAAAAAAAAAAATCATGAAAATGTGCCTGTTTTTCGCCTTACCCCCCCCCCCCCCCTCCCCTCCCCCTTAATTACTTCACCTTATTTCATAAGCACACATACAAAAATAAAAATAATCTCTAATGTGGTAACCTCGTGAAATCGCAGGGCTTCCTGTGTTCAATCTATATAAAAATGAATAATAACCAAAAACTAGATTTAAATTTTTTTTAAAGATGGCCACTAACCATTTTTATATGTATTGTTTATACTATTTGAGCGAATTATTTAAGTACTTACATTATCTGCGGATTGCATCAAAAACAAATAATACATTGAATTGCCTAATATGCGTAGAAGATGAAAAGATTGGGAAGGAGGCTGTGGCCTGGTCACCCGGTCTCTTCTCTGAGTTCTCTGGGTCTCTTCTCCGAGTTATCTGGTTCTCTTCTCCAAGATTTGCAGCTGCTGGTCACGCTTGTTAATAATTGTCTCTCATAAAACATAAACAATTCATCTTAATGTTACAACAACATAAAAACACAGATATAATCATCAACTGACTATAAGCCGCGGCGGGCACAATTGATAATTCACAAAATTGAACTCATTTGCGGTTATTTTAAATATCACAACTAAAATATGCAATATTCGCACAATGGTGCGTAGCGATCACGAAAACAAATGACGAACGACGACGACGACGACGATGTCAGTTGTCTGTGTCAGGGAAAGGATTAGAAAGGAAAGCATAATTTTAGGCTTTTAATTATCTTAATTTAAATCATCGGTAGGTACCATAATCTGCGCAACTTTATACTATAATAGAAATCTAAGAAATTGTGTTTTATCAATTACTCGTCTTGTTTGTTGTTTTTTGTTTCTTTTATAGAAAATTAAGAAATCTCGAAAATGTAATTTGAGTCTCAATCGGATACACTGAACTCTCCAGGTCCAGAGTCGGTGTCACCTGGCAGAGGCGCTTGCAAGCTGCCTTATTAACGTTCTTTCAATAATGGAATTTCCAGTCTAAGGGCTCTGTTTACACAAAGATCAAACAAATTTGTCTCTGTAAAACATTTCTAAAACTTAATTTCATCCTTCTATCGCTTTAATTCACGGAAAAACCTCGTGAAAAAACTGTTTATTGACTTGTTAAATTTAATTTCGTATTTCGCGAGCAAAATCGGTTGTGAGATTATTGTTTCCAAGTTTTCCGCTGTGATCTTGATCAAGTTTCAACTGTTCGTAATGTTACGAACAGTTGTTAGCAATCCGATATCATCATCTTGAAACTTCAGCGAGCAGATTCAATACAATGTTCACACCATAGAGTTAACATAAAGTAGAGTAGGCAGACAGGCAACATACAGACGAAGACTTGATACCTACCGTATCGTGTGACTCGCATTCGACAGCTGAACGATGCTCGCGAAGCATGTTGACGTTAACCAAATTGAATGTAATGGACACACGAGTCGTGGCAATATCAGTTGCGGTGTTTGACGAACTTCAATATTAGGCAGCTGTTTTTGAATTTGGAAAGAAGGGGAGAAATAGTGGAAACATGATAAAGGATGTAGCAAAACATCAACGACTTAGGAACCTGTGCAGTTCTAGAATTCAAACTTCGATAGGAGGACAATTAGAAGAAGAAGACAAAGTTAAATGGTTCATTACATAGAAACATTGCCGTGAAATTAAATTAAACTGAATTTACCAATAATTTATTATTTGTTATGTTAATTAAATAAGGAAAAATGCTAGAACCTGCAGACAAGCTTTGCATTAAAAATAAGAAATACGTAACTTATTCTTGCCTATTCCCCCGCATTCCACATTTCTGCCGATTTATAACATATTTCTCTTGAAAAATTTCAGTTGTTAATTTCCAGTGTAGTTTGTAGTGCCGAAACGTTAATTATATGAAATTCCCTCGAAACAAATCGGTAGGTATGCTCAGAAAATTATTAAAAAGACATTTTTTTCTGTTATTTAACATATTATAGCTATGAAAAAATCACCGTGTATTTTTAAATGTAACTTAAGCATTTGTCGCAAAATTTTTACTCTATTTTAACACACACAGCAAAAAACCTTTTTATAAAGTAAACGTTAAACGCCGACGGTAATAGGTAGACTAAAGACACTAAGTGGTGGGATAGTGTAGGTGGATGTACCAATGTCTTTGAAAGTTGAGCGAATTTTTTCGCAAAGGGTCTCATCTATTTGTAATGTCTATGGTTGTAACCCTGTTCCCTTCGTACCTTGCTCCCGAATGAACCCTTGGTCCTTATAACAGTTCAGGTTACATGCTGGTATCTGAGAATTCAATCCAAGCTCGCTAACTGCATTATGGCAAAGTACTCGAGTATTTCCTTTCCACTGTCTGTCATACGGCTGAAATCTGTCACCATAAAGAGTGTTCAATGACAATAAATCTTAATTTGCTCGTCTCGTTTCATTAATTCAAGTGCTTTCTGAACGAGGCTTTCAAAAATTAGGTTAAATAATTCGCTCGCTGTTGTTCGTTTTCCTCTTGTCATTTTCCTCTAGTTCTTAATTCAAGCATCAATCTGATTTACTTACATCTTTGATTTACCACGGTCTTAACCCTTAAGTCTATTTGTTCGGTTTTCGGAACAACTTATATAGGTCTCATAGAAATCGTTCTAACTCCCTTACTATCGTAGTGAAAAATATGGTATAAACGGTATTAGAAAGAAAAAAACACCACGCTTTATATTCAAATACAAAAACTAACTAACTAAGGTGTTAATTTCTAGTGACCTCCCAGGTTAGTATGGTCCTGTATATTTTCTGCCTGTATAGTTAAATAGGTTATTTATAATCTAAATTTAAACCCACTAAAATGATTTTTTTTTATGAATTTTTATTTTTCATTTTACGTTTTAACATATTTTTATAATATAGTAAAATTGTTTTCATTTTTACTCAGCATCGCGTTCATTGGTCAAATCATTGTATAAATAGTTTCGTATCGGTCGGTGATCGATGAACCGGTGGACGCAATTTTTAGCCTTTTCAATTCAATTCAATTAAATTCAATTCAATTTTCAATTCAATTCAATTTATTCACTTTAAAAACATTACAAAATTAAAATTTCAAATCGTTTTTAAAATAGAGAAAATATTAATATTAAAGCATATTTAAGCAATTTAAATAATATAAACAATTCAAACAAATTATACAATATAAACACCAATGAATAATTTAAAAATCAATGAAGCACAATCAGACTAACAGCAATAAAGCTCGCTGTCTAAATTGTGCTTCATTGATGCTAAACATGTCGATATTCAAAGCCTTAAGTTGTTATTAATGGTCTGTCTAGTTTGTACTTAGAAGTAGGATTGTAGAAACATGTAATACGTTTGTACAGCGCCCTTGAGGTAATTTTTCGCAAAAATGGCGTTATACAAGTCATACAATTATTATTAACCGTAAATTAAGTAAAATGTACACCTTTATGAAAACAGACATTTATGAAAGTTTGGAACTTTTTTATTAATTATTTTTACATCGAAAGGCAAAAAGTGAGGTGACAATAAGATTTATAATACATTTGTCCAATAAAATATGTATGTGTTTTTATGTTTTTCGTTACCAGTAATTTTAGTTAGAAAAAACGTAATGTGAGCCATTTTCAAAACTTTCTTATGTTTGCGTGCAAAATTTTTATATTTCAAAATTAAACATTTATGTCTATTTCGATTTGTAAAATTTGAAAGCGTATTTTGTCACTTTTCAAAAACAGTTTTTAGTTTTCGGATACGTTCAGAAATATTCCATTTATTTGCAACGTATGTTTTTTTATACAAATCTACAGTTTTATTCTGAGGTTGATGAAATTTTGCACATTTGACCTACAGAACAAGAGGAAGGTAATTGTTTACGGGAGATTTCGAAAAACCAACGCAATCCCCCTATACCACCCCTTAAATCGGAGTTTTGATATTTCTTAATGAAATTTTGCATACTTCACGTTAAAATTACTTACCATCACGCCGTTACCCCGTTACCCCGTAGGGGTAGGCAGAGAGGACGGACCGCCAAACAATTAGGTCCTGGCATGCACTACACTCCTCGCCTCGTTCACATTCATATATCGTCTCATACATACTCTTCTATTATTCTGACTCTTTACATGGCCCGACTCAAGCATCTGATTTACTTGATCGTGCCGTGTCTTCCTCGGGCGTCTTCATATATTCTCTTTACACTCCTTTCTTTATTCATTCGCTCTACATGCCCAAACCATCTAAGAATCCCTTTCTTAATCTTACTTATTACGCTTACATCATCCTTGCATTCTTTTCGGATCTCCACATTTCTCACACGATCATACATGGTTTTACCACACGTACGCCTCGAGATCTCTCCATTCGAGCATTCAGTCTACTTTCATCTGTACTCTGCCTCTTCCATGTTTCACTGCCGTACATCAGGGTATGTACCAGCACCTCTTTGTGGATGTTAATATAAGAGGAAAATAAATCACAGTCTATATCTGATTTTTAAAAACTCTGTGTAAAGCCCTAGCAATGCCGGGTACTTCGGCTAGTAATAAATCATTATAGGACATTATCGCCAATCGAATCGAACAGTATTAACACAGTAGCGTCTGCGAGGTTGAATTTCAGAACCCAGTTTCGAGTGCATGTTGACGCCATGCCGTACATGCCGCGCCACAAATAATATCTGTGTACGTGAAATTTCAAATAAAGCTAAGGTTGTAATTCGGATTTGAATTCAAGAATTCGTCATAAGATGTCGCCACTTCCCTTGGCAGGACGCATAGGAACGTGCCCCTCCTAGGTAATTTTACGGAACGGGCTAATTTTTTAAAAGATTGTCGGTAATACTCAGTTGTTGTATCAAGCGGCTGTTTATTGCATATGAAGTCATTCCCGTCCCGATTACTTTGTCGGACTTTGTCCCGGTGACTAGCCATCACTTGTTGACAGTGTATACGAGGAACAGTCTAATTTTTGAACTAGTTCATTTTGAATTTATAAAACGGTCACCAACACTGGGCGAAGGCGAATCAAAAGCCGCCCGCAGGACCTAGCTGTAAAAACCTGCGGAGCGGGTTTTCAACTGCTGGTGTTAAATTATTTGAACATAATGCGGAAAAGCATTTTGATAGTATAGCAGAGTCAAACAAAATATTTTTATTAATGGTTCAGCTTCCTTACGCATAATAATTTGTTACGAATTATGTACATACGAGTATAGTACATAGTTGTAACACACATTAATTAATTGTATCCTTTACCTAAATACTAGCTTTTATCATACATACAGCATCCTTTTTTTTAATGTTAGGTCTTATAAAGGGTGTTTTTTTTAGAGGTTTGGTTTTTAAACTGGCAACATTGTTTCTACAGACTGTCAATTTGACAGTTGACAGTTGATTTGTAGTCAGTACGTTTTGCCATTTCACTATGAGTAGACTGACGTCAGATCGTGCGCTTGCAAATTGTGCAAATTTATTTTGAAAATCATAGTTCGGTTTGCCAAACTTATCGTGCACTACGTCCATTTTACTGTCGACATAATCATCCATCCGAGCAAGTTATTCGGAAGATCATGGATCCTTTACGCATCACGTACACTCAAGTGGATAATACGCATCCACAAAGACGACAAATAGTGCGCACAGAAGAAGTTATTGCTGTGGAGAGTAGTGTTGAGGAGAAAACGAATGAGTCGATTTCCCATCGTGCACAGCTGTGCCCATCCACTTTGTGGAAGATTCTGCGGAAAGATCTGGGTCTAGGCCTCCACGATCGTGTGATTAGAACACTTTCTTTAGGGGTATGTGAAGTCACTAGTCTATGCTGATAAACCAAAGACGTTGGACCATTTGGAAGTCAACATTCGCCGTGGTTTTGTATCTGATATATGGCCCCAGTTGCTCGATAAAGTTGTCGAAAATTGGACTTCAAGATTGCGCTTCATTTGAGCTCAGCCGTGGCGCTCATATGCCCGAAATCATATTTAAACAATAATGGCATAAAATTTTCTATTAAATAAAGCCAAAATCATAGACATTAACGTTGTTGTTTTGTTTTGGAGGAAGGAACTTCGTAAATAATAAAGCATCTTCAGGAAACTTTTAAAGGACTCGTGACTTTTATTTGCTCTATTCCCAATTACATTGTGAATATTTCAGGAGACCCAAACTACCCAAGACAGACCAAGGAGTTTACTTTTACTTATTAAGAAGGTAGGATGATGAGACGAGAAGAGAGAGAAAAAACCTAAACATAGGCCTTTTATACTGCTCCTAAGTAGAAGAGAGTTTGCATCTCCTGACATCTATGGATAATTTCTTCTATTAATTAATCAACTTTACATAAACCAAAAAATCGAATTATCTGGAGAGGTGTGAGTCCTAGCTAATTAGATTAAATTTTATACATATTCCCGCCCAAAAAAACGGTCAAGACTAGAGTTTTTTTAATACACAAATAGAACATAATAATTAAAATATCTCACTTATACTACTAAAGACAACTTTAACTGCTTCACACCAGATTAAATTAACTAACCATTTCATATTTTACATGCTCTAGTTAAACATTAAGGCTAAAGATTAAGTTAACGATTAACATTAAAAATCAATAAGTTCTACAATTATTAAACATTTAATTTTAGGACAAACACAATGCCATGCAGATTGGACCAGGTCTTCCTTCCAGGACAGCTAATTTTATAATATACATTTAAATGGGCACTTGCAGTGTTCTTTCCATTTCTTTTGGCTAGATTATGACCTTTAATTTTCATACGAGTTTTCACAAGAGGTCACGACCTCCACCATCTTTATTTATTTTGCACCTTTTTTTATTTTAATTGTTTTTTCCACTTTTCTACAAGTGAATTTATTATTGTTTTTCACTTTTATTTACAAAAGCGAATTTATTATTGCTTTTCACTTTTATTCACACAAGCGAAGTACTGATCTCTTCATTGTTGTCCTCAATTGGCAGCAGGCATAGTTTTGATATTGCCCGCTGAACCGTTCCCTGTCCTGTGATGATGGTAGCTACTCGTACTCTTCCATCGGGCCCCGGGTGTACAGCGTGCACTCGTCCTAGCCTCCAAAAGCAAGGAGGCTCATTATCTTCCTTCAAAATGACCATTTGGCCTGGTTGCAGCTGCCTTTGGTGGTTGCCAGTCCATTTCGTCCGGGTCCGCAGCTCAGCCAAGTACTCCTTGCGCCACCTCGACCAAAACGACTGTATTAGTTGATTTAATTTTTGGTAATGATTCAATCTATTGACTGCCACATTCTGCAAATTCTGCTCCGGGATCGCTGCTAAGCTCGTTCCAATGAGAAAGTGACCAGGAGTCAGAGGATTTAGATCTTGGGGGTCATTGGACAGCGGACAGAGAGGACGGGAATTCAAGCATGATTCAATTTAACATAACACAGTGCTAAATTCCTCATATGTTAATAGTGGAGCATTTGCCACCCTCTTCAAGTGGTATTTTACTGATTTGACCCCTGCTTCCCACAGTCCCCCAAAGTGCGGAGCCCTTGCGGGTATAAAATGCCACCGAATGGATAAATTGGCTAGTATAAGTATTTATCGATTTTTTCATTTGAATTCTTCAAAAATTCATAGATTTCCCTTAATTCGTTATTCGCGCCCGAAAGTTCGTGGCGTTATCTGAAAACATTTTACTGGGTTTCCCTCTTCGCGAGATGAAACGTTTAAACGCATTAAGGAAGCTATCAGTGCTTAAAGACATTACTACTTCTAAATGTATAGCTTTGGTTACCATACATATAAATAGACATATATAAGATTTTACGCTGTGAGTCTTACGGCTGACACCTGATTTAATCATAATGGGTCCGCAGTAGTCCACACCGGATAATTGAAATGGGCGACCTTCCGTTATTCTTTTGGTCGATAAGTCCGCCATCAGCTGTTGTTCTGTTTTCGGGTTACATCTTTCTGTATGCTTCCTGATTTTCCGTTCCTAACTGCTCCAAGCATCTGGTAGCCAGAAAGGATGATGGTCCCAAACCGTAGGTGACAGTATTGAGCTGGTAGTGTCGGATTTCTTCTTCCGGAGAGTCCCTCCAGACTATGCGCTGCAAATCTCTATCCTCAGGTTGCACCAATATTTGACGATACATCTTCTCGATGTCGGCGGTTAATGCATACTGGTGCTTTCTGAAAAATAACAGTTGTGCACATAAATCCTTTTGTAAAACTGGCCCTACCATGAGGGCGTCGTTTAATGATATACCGGTTGATGACTTGGCTGATCCGTCAAACACGACCCTGGTTTTGGTTGTCGTGCTAGACTCCTTCATCACTGCATGGTGTGGCAAATAATAACAAATTTTATCTTTTGGTGGTGCTTCGCACAGCGTCATGTGCCCCAATTCCTGATACTCTTTCATGAATTTTTTATAATCTAGCATCAGGTCTTGATTGGCAAGGAATTTCTTCTCCATATTATAGAATCTTTTTTCAGCCACCTTTAGGGTTTCACCCATTTGATTAATATTAGGCCGAAGCGGTAATCTTACCGCAAAACGTCCTTTCTCATCTCTTTTGTGCGTGTGTAAGAAGCTCTCTTCACATGCTCTTTCTTCGTGGCTTCTATGTTTTACAGGAGCTAGTTCCTCTATTTTCCAAAAGTTTTCTAATTGCTTATGCAATAAATTTAAAGATAAATGACAGGAATTTACTGGCCTTTTTGGTTTCGGAGTGGAGATAGGCCCGGATACAAGCCATCCTAGCTCGGTCCTTTGCAGCGTGAGTCCCGCATCTCCAATCCTCATTCGATCGTTATGCAAGACTTCCCAAAATACCTCCGCTCCTAGTAGTAGATCTATCGGGCTGGTAATGTTGAAGTTTGGATCTGCTAATTGGAGACCGCTGGGGATCTCCGCTTCTTTTCTCTGAAAGGAAATTTGGGGCAGATTACTGGTCACCTTAGGTATTATCAGGCATTCTATCTTCTTTTCGTATTCAGAGTAGCCTGAAGTTATATTTAATCCCACTTTAGATCTTATATTTAAAATTTTATTGTGGATTCCCGTGACAGGAATGTTGACCCTTTTCGTTTTTGAATTTAATTTCTTGACGAATGCCTTACTTACGAACTGGCTGAAGTCGTACCTGGACAACCGCTTACAAACCGTAAAAGTGGGGAAAAACCAATCTAAATATGCAACCCTTTCATCTGGAGTTCCCCAGGGGTCTGTTCTGGGCCCACTTCTCTTCATCCTCTTCACAAATGATGTCGCTAAAATTATCGAATCATTTGGTCTTCTATCCCACTGCTACGCTGATGACCAGCAAGTTTACTTTTACTGCTTACCAGATGAAATAGACAGTCTTAAAAATCGCATAACTGAGTGTCTAGAAGCAATCACTCGCTGGATGACCTCAAATAGATTGAAATTAAATCCTGCAAAAACTGAGTTTCTCTGGACCGCCACAAGCAGACGACAGCGTAACATTGATAATTCCCCAATAACTATTTCAGGAAGTGATATCACTCCAAAGGCATGCATAAAACTACTGGGTGTCAATCTGGACGCTGATTTTTCCCTTAAAACTCAAGTGAACAGAACCGTAAGTACGGGGTTCTTTCAATTAAGGCAAATTAAAGCAGTACGGAGAAACTTGACAACAGAAGCGACTAAATTACTTGTCAATTCGTACGTTGTTTCACGTCTGGATTATTGCAACGGAATGTATGCTAGTCTCCCAAAATATCATATTAACAAATTACAATCCGTGTTCAACGCTGCGGCAAGACTTATCACCGGCGTATCTAAATACTCCCATATTTCTGAGCATCTCAAAAACCTTCACTGGCTCAAGTGTCCCGAAAGAATCCAGTTCAAGCTCTGCTGGATGATATTTAAGTCCCTTAACGGAATGGCTCCGGCTTACTTATCGGAAATGTGTATTCCAGAAAATTCCAATCCTCGACAATTAACCCTCAGGTCAGCAGCAACATCAGCTATCGGAAGGTTGAAGGAACCAAAACGCACACCAGATACTAAATTCGGTGAGCGTGCATTCGGAGTGTCAGGACCTAAAGCCTGGAATGGACTGCCACACGAGTTAAGAATGATCACAGATTCAGCGGAATTTAGAGCTAAACTCAAAACTCATCTTTTCAGACAGTCGTATCCATAAGTTAAAAAACCTTTCACCTTCGCCTTTACGGCCCACGACGTTGTAAATAACTAATTGTGTAAAATATAACCAAATTCTTATTTTAAACTTTTGTATAGGTCATTTTATGAAAATTTCCAGTCCCAGAGAGCTCTAAATTCACTAGTCTTTCAAAATAAATACTAATTCAATTTTGGCATTAATCTTCTTATAAATGTAAAAGCAACAGCGATGGGGGTAGCAAAGGTAAATTCATGCAATGTCCAGTGTTTTCAATATAATGTCCTCCACGTGCAAAGTCGTATCATCCCCAAGCATAAACTTTCTAAAAAAGTGTGTTTATCGGAAGTGACCTGCCAGGTAAGTATGGCTCTGTATCTTTTTATAAATAATAAAATTAGATAGATTCTAAAAATAAAAAATAAAAAAATAAATAAAAAAAAAAAAACTGTAAAGCGCCCTTGAGGTGATTTTTCACAAAAACGGCGCTCTACAAATTGTCCAATTATTATTATTATTATTACTTATGAAATTCGTTTGAGCCCCAGAATCTAATAGAGCTCTTGCTTGAATTGAGTTTCCTGCATCATCCTTTATGTTGATGATGGCAGTTGACAATAACACGAAATTTTGTTCTACCTTCGCGGCATGATTTGATACTAACGGCGTTTCCTTAGCGGAAGATGTTGATGCCCTTTCGTGTTTTGATTCCTCCTCCTTCTTAACATGAAGTAAAGTATTATGATTCTCACCATCGCATTTACGTCAATTGAATTTAGACCTGCAATCCTTCAATTTATGACCGGGGTTTAAACATTTTAAACAAGCGCCTAATTTGTGTATTTTGTCAATTCGTTCTTTCGGTTTTAATTCCAAAAATTTGCGGCAATAATAAATTTTATGATTATCGTTGCAATGTAAACATTTTAATTTTTGTGCGGACAACGACACCATAACTTCCTTTTTATAATTATGCGGATTCGTTTTTCCCGGATTAATTCATTTTTCGTTATTTGCCGAGGCTTCTAGTACTTGGGCCCTTGTATACAAACACCTAATAAATTCTTCGTAGGTAGGTAAATTATCTTTTGTTGGGTATTGTTCCCAATGAGCCCTTGTATTTGAATCTAATTTGCTTGATAACAAATAAATTAATATTACATCCCAATGTTTCGTAGCTATATTTAAGTTATTTAGTGATTTTAAATGTAATTGCGCCTCGTCCAATAGACTCCTTATTGCGACGTGATTTTCTGCCTTTACGTCCGGTAATTTAAACAACGCGTTTACATGATTATTTATAATTATTTTTGAGTTTTCGTATCTGTCCGTAAGCATCTCCCAGGC
Organism: Glyphotaelius pellucidus; assembly: GCA_936435175.1. NCBI lineage: Eukaryota > Metazoa > Arthropoda > Insecta > Trichoptera > Limnephilidae > Glyphotaelius > Glyphotaelius pellucidus. Next base: position 36,984,728 of record OW386538.1, on the reverse strand, counting down.
CGTAACGTAGTTATCCGCGTATATCGGCAACGCTGTTATGAGTTTAAACGCTTCCCCCTTCAGACAAGACCGCAGATAATAAAATTTTTGTACGGCATCCAGGTTATGATTGCTGTCTACTAAAGATATGAACGCATCCCGGAACTGCATCCATTCGCAGTAATCCCCTTTAAATTTCGGTAATTCAATTATCGGTAATTTAATATTGTTATTCGCCGTGATTGCAGAATCCTTTTTAGCTAACCTCTCTTTTGCGCTGGCCAATATACAAAAATAATCATTTTCAAAGCTCGCTCGGTCGCCTTCGTCATCGTCGGGAGATAATGCCTCTATTCTATCTTGAATTTCTTCAAAATTATCTAGCAAAGGTTCGAAACGCTTTATACGCAATTCTAGTTCGCTTTGCGTCAGTGAATCTTTGTTTAAAAATTCCCTGAACCTAGTCATTTTCCCTTTACAAGCGCCCCGTTGAGCGATCAGATGTGTACTTACAATTTACAGAGTTATCCAATTATTTTATCGCAATCACCGTTTAATCACTATTAATCATATAATATACGCACTGATAACTTCCCAAATTTTTGTTATTTACTTCACGAACTGTCATGACACAACAATAATCTACCAACGTCGTTGATCATAGATGAATCCCGTTGATTTTTATTCGATCGCCCATAGAGAATTTCCAACAAAAACTGCTTTATTGATTTCGCGGCTAATTTAAAATAAAAATTTCAAACAAACTTTATTTTAATCTCGGAATTTACAACATTGCTGTAGTTTTTTTGTCAATAATCAATAATTTTGTCATACCGGCTTGCAACAATTTTTTTATGAGTAATGCACAATATTGATGTCATTGATTTTTTTTGCTTTTAAGGATTTTAATGGTAAGGTAGATAGTATGGATATGGATTGGTCACTTGCCCTTTTTTATCGCTGATGGCCTCTGCTGCTTGCTGGATGCTGGAAACTGCATGGTTGGCTGTTCCTTTTTTCAGTGCTGGTTCTTCTTTTCTAATTTAATCACTCGCGTTAAATTATCCGACTCGTAGGATCATATGTTTTGTTTTGGAGGAAGGAACTTCGTAAATAATAAAGCATCTTCAGGAAACTTTTAAAGGACTCGTGACTTTTATTTGCTCTATTCCCAATTACATTGTGAATATTTCAGGAGACCCAAACTACCCAAGACAGACCAAGGAGTTTACTTTTACTTATTAAGAAGGTAGGATGATGAGACGAGAAGAGAGAGAAAAAACCTAAACATAGGCCTTTTATACTGCTCCTAAGTAGAAGAGAGTTTGCATCTCCTGACATCTATGGATAATTTCTTCTATTAATTAATCAACTTTACATAAACCAAAAAATCGAATTATCTGGAGAGGTGTGAGTCCTAGCTAATTAGATTAAATTTTATACAGTTGTTTTAATGTGGGTTTTTTTTTCATTTTGAATTTATATACCTCTAAAAAAACACCCGTTATAAACTTACTATTTTATTTAACTATTACACGAGTACATTTTTCTTTTCAATATGATCTCACTTTATTTCTTATAACAACTGTATCATTTCAGCGATATTATTTTTAATTTTTATTTTAACTTTATGAGTAAAACCTCAAATTGTAATATTTAATTAAATGAAGATAATATAAGCGAAACTCAATCGAAAATCTGAAAACGGAAAAATCAGAAAAAGATATTGACACCTCTGGGACTCGAACCCAGGACCTCTCGCTTTCCGGGAGCTTCGCTTATATTGTCTTCATTTAATTAGATATTATTTTTGTCTACTCGTACATTCTTATTTTGTTCTTAATATAATACTGATACCCTCCTGTGTACTTTCTAGAATACTAATACACGTAGAATCTCATGTATCACTTTATGTTAAACATTTTATGGCTTTTAATTAAACAAATATCTGCTTTTCGATTTAATAAAATGTATTGTTATTTTTCTACACAACATAAAACCATCTGTGATATTTTTTTTATTTGAGGTTGATATTGTTACATTGTTAAATTTTGCCATGTTGCTTCTGTGTCCCCTTGGTCTCGGGAAGTCGATGTCAAGGGGAACTGTTTATTCATTCATTTGTATTTTTTATTCATTGGGCAGTCAATTTGTATTTTTTATTTATTGGGCAAAGTCACCTACATATTCTTTGTACTTGCGTATATGTCACCGGGTATAAATTAATGGCAATAAAAATTAACACGTTATGCCACAAATTAATATGTACATAAGTTTTAAATTAAAGGTATTAAAAATATAGCTTGACAGAAGACTTACGATAAGAAAGGTAGTGGTAGAATTTAATAAAAGTTAAAACTTATTACAATGAAAATATTGCATAAGTTTTACAATAAGTAGAAGTAGAGCAGTATTTTTTTTACTCCACATTTACTCCAAATTTGGAGGCACTGAGGAAAATGACGTCGCCTCAGGCCTATGCCATCTTTGGGGATGCTGTTTGGAAGGTATTTTCTTGGGACGAAAGGAGAGGATATTCTGGGGGGAAGGTATGAGGGGCGGGTAGGAATCTGAAGGTCAGTATGTTCAGGAGTGACAATAAATCCGTCCCTCCCACTGTGATGCTAGGCGTTGGGTAAGAAAAGTCTCCCTCATCCGGCCCCTCCCAATTCGGCCCACCATTCGGCTGGTAGGCAGACGCATCCGCATTGATATACTGAAGAACCTACTCATAAAACCTCAGTGCGCAAATAAATTTTACTTTTCGTTATTTGTTTTTAGGGTGTTATCTTATCTAAATTTAAATTATTTTTATCTAATTTAAATTTAAAAAAAACTTATCTTAATTTTACTTGATTAATTTGTGTTATTTCACAATTAATTCATTTAAAATAATATATACTATATTTGTAGAACGTTGCAGAGTCGAATACACTCTCAGTTTCGCCCTAGTGTAAGAACACCATTCAGAATTGAAATGTTGATTGAAATGGCTTTAGCGGTGTTTGGTGACCAGGTCTGAATAGCCAGGTACTTCCCCACCTTCCTCTTCTCCATATCCTTCCCTCCCCACTACTAAAATGTATGTAAATATTTGAGCATCATGCCTATCTTCTAAACATGAAAAAAATTATAATAAAAACCACTTGGCAGAGGTGTTGATTATCCGAATGGTTCCCGACGATACCCATTCCCGCTTCCTAATTTGTGTATCCCAAACAAGAAGCAAGCTACAGACTATTAAAAAGTAATTTCAACGCACACAATGCGTTATTATATTAATTATAAATACTCGTATAGTTAAATCATAGCCCATCAAGAGTTCAATACCAATTGAACAATCGTTACATTGACCATCAATGACATTTTTGTATAATACTTCAATTGCAGTTTTTCCTCAATGTTTACAGTAAAATATCGATACGGCTGAGAGGGTTGTTCATACTAATTAATAAATATGTATCATAAAATTTCTAATAATGTTCAACTGTTTATTTTTCCTTGTGCGATTTTCCTATTGGTAACAGAACCGTTAGAACCGCTCTCTACAGCGTCACAATAAAACAGGGCTATGTAGTTATTTTATCTAGAGGGCCGCATTTAGAATAATTCAAAGAAATTTATATTTATTAATAAACGCCCCTTTTCTGGGCTTTTACATATATAGCGTAGTTAGAAAAATACATATTTATTGTACATAACTGAACTGCCTCAATAACAATATTTTATATTTGTCAAAGATAAATTGAAGATGTCCACTGACTTGGTATAATTATTTCCCTTCATAAGTATTCTGGGCAAAGAGGAATACATGTGGTAGTTAGTTCCAGAATTCTGTACTGAAATAAATCCTGACTTCTAGTATTAGGTACGAAGTGGAATTCGGAAGCTTATCAATTCAAGCAATACCGGACTATCAACTAAATTATTTAGAATTTTATGAAAACTAAAGTAGACAGGAATGGGGAGGCTACGAAGCACTGCATAAAGAGGAGACCGATTATACTATTTCAATCTCTCGCAGGCTAAATCCTATAGATGTAGATATGTGTTCGTCTCTTTTTAGTGTCCCAATTTTTCGTTACATTGTGTTTCAAATCACAACGGTGTTAGAGAATTTTTCACTTCGCAAACAGTGAATATCCCGAAGGGGTGATATACTCGTAGATATAGTGGATTAATCTTCACATCTTAGTTTTGACTCATACTTCTTAGTTGTCTAAGAAATTTGGTTCCTTTCGTATCAAATGTTTCCGAAATTGTTTTTTTTTCCTGTACATATTATTTTTGTCTGTCCACCCCTGTTAGCGACATTCCACGTGCAGCTTGTATGCTGTGCGATGTCCCCTATCACGGCTATGTGCAGTTTGTACCGTATGCAGTGTGAGCTCCGCTTTGTGCCACTTTATAGGTATTGTTGGCAAGGCGGCATGCACAGAGACCTTGTTACTGACATTATGTGTGGAACTACTTACCCGCCCACTAGCCAGCACCCAGCACGCCTGGGATCATTTGCATTGTGATCACAATGTTAATTCCAACTTTGCAACGCATCGGAATGATAGACTCACTCAAAACTTTATTACCAAGGCTGTAACATCTTGCCATAATTACATGACAAATATTGAACACTGGCGCGTATAAACACAGTAAAATATTATGCTTTTCTTTCACTTAGGCCGCCGCTATCCGATTTTCTACCGATTTCTTGCATATCCAATCTCCCTTGAACATTTGAAGTTTTAAGCTCTTAAAAAAAATATATGTTATTTTTTAAGATAATATCTGTACAACCCCCACGCCGAAACGCAAATTATATGAAAATCCCTCGATAGAAAAAAATCGCAAAGTATGCTCCGAAAATTTTTATTTTCAAGCCTGTCTATATTATTTAACAAGTTATATGTATGTATGAATAAAATCACAGTGTTTCTTTGAACGTTGTTTTACACAACCCCCACGAGATTTTTGCTCGAGTCGTGTTTTATTAAACATTTTCACAATTTTCGCTTCGCTTTTATCGTTTGAAATATTAACGCGCTCTCTCCAACATTCGTAATTACATATCTCTCCATCTTCTTCTTTTCTCGCTCGGATACGGGGCCTTAACACAGAACCCTAAAAACGTTCACCATTGGTAAGTAAAAATAGGAAAATTCATATTTTTAACCGATAATATATTTTTTTTATGATAATGTACAATAAGTGCACTGTTTATTGATAAATGGGCTTTTCTAAAATTCAGTGTTTTCATTGCCGATTCAAATGCTTAACTTTATTCTATTATTGATTTATCATTTATTATATCGTAAGCGAAGCTTTAAAGAAATTATCGGAATTTTTGTTACAAAAACAAATCAGTAAACATGGTAATTATACAACGTAATAAAATGAAGAAAATACTAATGTTGCTTTCCTTCTCTTTATGGAGCCGTGTGCATTGTTATTTTTATTCCATTAATTCCAGCAATGTTTCGGAAATAATAAAGCACAATCCAACGATTTTCCTCAAAAAGGCTGTCACGAATCTAAAAGCTCAAAGCTAATTACATTTTAATAGCTCGATTTACATACGTTCAGCATTACGGTCGCGCTATTTGCAACACCATCAACATCTAGCCGTAAACAACTTCATTATTCTTCAGCACACGTACGTCCTACATGGTGTGGTAGATCGGGTTGATCATTGTAGCTTCCTAAAGTGACAATGGAGTGAATACGGGCGCTACTGGCGGCAGCTGTCGCGGGCCAAACGGTAGCAGATTTCGTCAAACCGCGAATCGAATTAAAGGGAACGGTTGGCTACGTGTTAATCGTGTCCCGTATGCCGGGTCCCTGTAGCCTATACCGCCTAGTGCCTATTGCTGCGGTAAGTGCGTGTGTTTGCATGTTAATGGTAAACAACCGATAGCCACACGGGGTTACACGCTGTACGCGACGATATGAGGCTGAATGTTGCCCGACCAAAATGGACCGAATGCAATTTTTGGCGTTTATTATAGTCTTAGTTTGTTTGGCGCTATGTTATGTTTAGTGAAACAGCACGGGAGTTTGTTGTTGGACCGTCCAATATTTACTAATTCTGTTTGGCATCCATCGATCCCTTTGGTGACCAGATTTCCCTAGGCGCTTTGTTTGTTTTTTTTTTGTCATAATTTCATTGTGTTCGTTTTGTTTGACTACAGAACAAACTTTTAGGCTCTATTTAATAAATTGAATATAAAATAACAGCTTCTCTTATTATTTTCAATAAATAAAATAAATTCTGACTAATTGTTCCGTTTTGCGTTCTATTAGGAAGAAAAGAAAGTTGGTTTGAAATTTTAAATACGGACTGGGTTAAAGGAAAAGGTGAACCGAGGACTGACCCCCAAAACTGGTTTTTCCTTAGCTGCCAGCGAGATTTCGAAATCGGCATTCAAATTCCAGGTTTCAAGTTCCTGGAAAAATAATCAAAGGCAAGCATGTCAAATGTCGGAGCGATATTATAAATATTATTTTAGCGAAAATGGTAGATTCTGTTTACCGAACGAGCCAGAGAAGGGTCAGGTTAATATCAAGAGATATTTTTAAAATATAAATATTGTTTCACCTGTTGTTTCATGGCCGTGCCACTCATTTGACAAATTGGATATGACGTGATATAAAATATGTATCTATAAACATCACAATTTTACCTTTCTTTAGTTCCCTATCTTGACTTTGTTCGGTGTCCTTGTTCCATTGCTGGCCCGATATCTAATTACACAGCTTCTTCCTTTCATCCGAATAAAATTAACGTTTTTTTTTCTGTTAGAATTTTGTAAGCACCTACTGTGCCTTATAATTTAATTTGCGAAATAATTGTTCTTCGCTATTTGAATTTTGGGGGTACCAAGAAAAAAACATATATTAAATCATTTGGAAACCATTTTAGGTTTTATTCGGCAGTAAAAAATAGAAGGCTCATTGCATGGTTAGGTTAGGTTAGATTGGGGGTTGAAATTATTTGCCGATCATTCTTGTTCTACTTGCTGAACACAAATAGCTGCTCAACTGACTATTTGCCGACAGAAAATATTTTAGAGCTGACCAAAATCTAAATGTTATGCTGACTATTTAATATTAGGCCAAATAAAGCTAGAAGGCAGAACAAATGTGACGTGACCTACCTGGTAGATCCTGCCTTTAGATGTGGTAATTAAACATGAAGAAATCCACTAACATACGCCTAATCGTATATTATAATATCTTATAAACGGTTTTTAATTGAATACGTGAGGAAACCCATCTCAATTTGTATTTTCGCTGCGGCGTGTTTTGAATTTTGAACCCGCGACCTCTAAGCCAAGGTTCTTCTTATATCTCTGCCACGCAGGTTGTGTTTTCTCTTTAATCTTTTGCCTTTTCCAATCCTATGTACCCATCGATGTCGAGAGAATATTGTTTTGTGACAAGATATAATGTACATAATAATATAACTTCACAACGTTATGTACTGCTGTAGTGAGTAAATATGAAACTTGGTTATCGATACGCTGTGTGTAGAATGTAGATGGATGGATGGGTGGATAATATGGAGGCTGCATCAAGTATCAAATGTCTCTTGAAGGGGATTGAATTTTTCTGGAGTTTTTATGCCCCTTGAATTTTTTCGTTAACACATACCTTCGCTGTGACAGTATTTGAGAAAAATACGCAGCGTTATGTAAAGCGATATCGCGGAACTATCTTTTTCCGTCCCTTCACAGAAATAAAAGTTTGAATATGCCAGCATCGTATGATCATATGAAAATATGTCGCAAGAGTACAATATGTTTTATTGTTGATATTTCTATTTAGCATAAAACAATGGCTTGCATCCGGCTTTGAAATTTGAGCTATTATTACCGACGTATGTAAAACTATACCGATAAAAAATATGCTTTGTGCTCCAAGAATACGTGTATTAAGTACGAGTTGCTATTTGTTTAGCGGATGTATAAAAAATAAGCAATTTACATAATTGCTAGCTATAATCTACCCGGTTAATTGATATTAGATGTGTGCAAAAATGAATTTTCTGTTCTGATATTTGGATGGTTTTTATCGAGAATGTAACGCCGTACAATAGCCACCTCACTTCTTCCAAATTAGTAAAAAAAACAGAGTGTGCAATTCACACGCGGGAATTTTCTTCAGAAAACTAAAGTAGACAAGAGTGAGGAGGCTGTGAAACACCGCACAAAGAGGAAATCTATTATTCTATCTCATTCTTTTGCGGGCTAAGTCCTATGTGTTTGTCCTAAAATCCTAAATCCTATGTGTATGTGTTTGTCTCTTTTTAGTGTAGCTGTTTTTCGTTTCTTAAAGTTTCAAATTACAACGGTGCTAAATAAGTTTTCGCTTAAAAAACACCTCTTTGGTGATATTAAATACAAACGAAGGGTATTTTACAAAACACTTGTGTGCAAAAACATTTCTCAAATATGCAAGTAACTACACATAAAATACCTATGTTCTTTTATTTTTGAAGTGAAAACTTCTTTAGCACCGTTATGATTGGAAACTCGATGAAACGAAAAATAGCGACACTAAAAAGAGACAAACATATACATCTATAGGTTTTAACCTGCGAGAGAACGAGATAGTATCGGTCTCCTCTTTGTGCGGTGCTTCGTGGCCTCCCCACTCTGGTCCACTTTAATTTTCTGAAGGTTTCACTTCTACCGCGTGTGAATTGCTCATTCTGATTTTTCGTTCCTTTTCTATATATTTTTATCCATTGTTTATAATTTTATAAAGCCTCAAATGACCGTATATAAATTAATCGAGATCGATCACTTTTAATTTTATTGTTTTTTTAACTCAAAACGTTAGGAAACCGATCTCAATTTGTACTTTCGCTGCGCTATTTTTTGGATTTGGAACCTGCGACCTCATCCTTTTTCGTCTTCGCTGTTCTTCTCTGCTTATAGTAGATATTTTTAATCATACAATCAGCTAGCTATTTGCACGCATTCTTTTATTTCCAGCGTGGTAATGTTTACTGTCTGCTAACAGTGCTAACTAACTAATTAACTAACCATCACGCCGTTTCTCTGCAGAGGTAGGCAGAGAGGACGGACCGCCAAACAACTCTATCTTGGTACACACTCCTTGCCTCGTTCACATTTATACGTCGTCTCATACATGCTCTTCTGTTACTCTGACTCTTGACATTGCCCGACTCAAGTATCTGATTCACTTGGTCGTGCCATGTCTTCCTCATGCATCCCCGACTTATTCTACCATTCACATTTGCGTCATATATTCTCCTTACAGTCCTTTCCTCGTTCATTCGCTCTACATGCCCAAACCAACTGAGCGTCCCTTTCTTAATTTTACTCATTACGCTTACATCAGCCTTGCATTATTTTCGGATCTCCACCAGTTTTCCACTCAGGGATCTCATTTCTACGGCATTCAGTCTACTTTCATCCTTCCTCTGCCAGTTCCACGCCTCACTGTCTTACATCAGTGTAGGTTCCAGCACTCCATTATGGACGGCTAGCTTCGCTTCTTTGGACAGTCTTTTGTTGGCGCCAACGGCGTTCAGTCTTCCATTAATGGGGTTACCTGTATTTACCCTTCTTTCAATATCTCTATCAGCATTCCCATCTCTTGTAAACATACTTCCCAAGCACACAAACCCATCCACCTGCTCCAATAATAATAATTGGACAATGTAGAGCGCCGTTTTTGTAAAAAATCACCTAAAGGGCGCTTGAAGTAGGTATTCATCATTCACAACAATGTTGCACATTGTTGTCGTACTCTCTCTTTCAAACACCATGACTTTATTTAGACTTACTTACATTCATCATTAACTCATTCTTCACACATACTTCGTTCATCTTAGACACGAGAGATATATTTTTTTAAAAATTATTTTTAAAAGAAAGATAAACATTACCAGGTTACGAATAACCCAACAATGTTTGAAAATCTCCTACTACCACCGCAGTAAGCCAAAAACGTTGCTTGAGTCGTGATGGAGAACTTAGCCAGCCGAGGAATCGAACACGCGACGCCCGGGTGGGACCCAAACGCGATGCCCACTCAACCACTGCTAGAAATCAGCACCGCAACATCAGCATACAACGGGCAACATACTTTTAGATTCCTCAATTTCGCACCCAATCCCATCTCTTTCAATTCTTGCATACAATTATCCATGTATAGATTGAATAACCACGGTGTTAACCTCACAAATCCCACAGAAAATAATGCATTTAGTACCTACGTAGTAAGTTGCTACTCCGCAGCTTACTACTGCGCGCGCATCTTACAACGTAAGTACGAATTATTTAGCGTACAAAAAACTGGCAGGTGCTAGTTGCCACAGCTGAGCTAACCCCGATACAGCGAACACTCCATACAGCGTTGCACGAGGCCGTAACAGCGGCAACGCTGTTGGCATACTAAAATCTTACCTGTTATAAAATCTCCACCAGACAAGCCAATGAAAAGCTAAATGAAGACCGCGCTAGAAAGTCACAGATCATTGATCTATTAAGTTTGCCAATGCCTTTGATTGATGTTTCCTTTCCCAAAATACGAAACGCTCTTGAAACTGTTTTTTCCTCAGGTGAGAATCAGTTTCAACGGAGGTAAAATGATTGAAATAAGTAGGAAGTGTCCAATTCAATCATTGAATCGAAATGCTTCCTACATGCAAATAATATGCACATTTCTTTGCATGCCTTCTCGTGTAATACTTAAATCTTTTTAACACTATGAGCAATGGACTTTGGGAGAAGAAATTTTATAATATACCTTAACATACATTATTTAAACCACTTTATTATTAACATATTGCTATTTTTTCAACACTTCGGAAATGCCGGTTTCCGAAGTTTTGAAAAAGGGAAAGAGGTATGAAGGAGGAGGAATCTGGGGGTCAGTTTGTCCAGGAGTGACTGGAATATGAAACCACCCCTCCCACTACGGTGCAAGGGATGATCCTGCTGAGTAAGTCAAAAGGTCTATCTCAACCAGTCTCTCGCGATCCGCATGTGCTGTCAAGACCTATACTCTAGTAAATCTCACCCCATGAACCCGGGCACCCGTACTAAGTCACCAAACGTAGCGAATCACTTGGGGTGACCTTTGGCAGGGGTTTTGGTTATCCAATAATTGGTATGGGGAGGGGAAGCAAATGTAAAAAAAGCCCTTGAGGATTCACTTCACAAAAGTGCTTTCATTAGAATCTATGAGATCCTTTGAGATGTCACAAATTTCTTTTGCGACATTATTTTAACTACTCACTCTTTACCAAGTTCTGAGTGTCATCAAATTTAAGTAGCTGTCCATTACTCTGTACTTGTTTTGGGTTAAGTTAATATAAAACCAACAATCTCAATTACTGACATGTTTGTCAGCCATCGGCCCAATATCTCTGTTTGCTATATGGCAACAATTTTATGAATTTCGTATACACTTAAGGGTCTACTATTCGTATTTCGACCGATTTCTTACATATCTCCCTTAAACATTTGAAGTTTTTAAGCTCTTAAAAAAAATATATGTTATTTTTGAAGATAATATCTAGATACGTTCCACGTCGAAACGCAAATTATATGAAATTCCCTCGATAGAAAAAAATCGCCAAGTATGCTCCGAAAATTATTTTAAACAAGTCTATTTCTTTTATTTTACAAGTTATATTTGTGAAAAAATTCACAATGTTTCTTTAAATGATACTTAAGATACGTTCCACGAGATTTTCGCTCTATTTTAAACGAGTTATGTTTTATTAAGCTTTTTCGCAATTTTCGCTGCTATTTTACGAATTAAAATATTAGCGCGCTCTGTCCAACATTCGTAATTACATACTCTCCATCTTCTTCTTATTCGGCGCCGTGCATCTCAAGAGTGCCGCCTGAACACCGTTGGGATTAAACATATTACTCAGTCGCTAAATATATTTTGTGTCGAGATTTACTTAAATTACAATTATTTTATGCTATTTATACATAAATACATTGCATTATACCTACTGTTCAATGTTAGGAACATATTATAGTCTTGAACCCACTAGGTTCACTCGTGTGAAATTTAAAAAAACATTCATCGTTAACGTTAATAAAATAGATAAAAAAAAATAAAGAACAAATACCAATAAACTTGCTAAGTTATTATCACACTTATTTTAAAGAACCCGTAAAATTTATATACGCGTAATTAAAAAGTTCAAAAAATATTGAATACTTAAGCCGCCGCTACCCGAATTTCCACCGATTTCTTACATATGAATGAATGAACATTTGAATTTTTTAAGATAGCTATTTAAACGCATTCTTATATTTCCAGCGTGGTAATGTTTACTGTCTGCTAACAGTGCTAACTAACTTACTAACTAACTAACTAACTAACTAACTAACTAACCATCATCGCCGTTTTTCCGCAGGGTAGGCAGAGAGGACGAACCGCTAAACAACCTACCTTGGCACACACTCCTTGCCTCGTTCACATTCATACCTCGTCTCTATCTCTATACATGGTCTTCTATTATTCTGACTCTTGACATGGCCAGAAGTATCTGATTCACTTGGTCGTGCCATGACTTCCTCGGGGGTCCCCGACTTCTTCTACCATTCACGTTTGCGTCATATATTCTCCTTACACTCCTTTCTTCGTTCATTCGCTCTACATGCCCAAACCATCTCGGAGCGTCCCTTTTTTTTACATGAGCTCCACACAGGAGGCCCTGAGGAAAATAATTTCCCTCGGGGCCTATGTCATCTTTGAGAATGCTGTGTAGAGGGTGTTTTTAAGGAAAGGAAAGGGAGGAGAGTTCTGGGAAGGAAAAGGTTTTTAGGGGTGGGTAGGAATCTGGGGCTCAGTGTGTCCTGGTCATCCGCCTCCAAGACTTAGATAAACCTCCCCCATGAACCCGGGCACCCCTCTTTATTAGATAAACACACTTTAATTATTTTAATTAGTGTGTTTATCGAAAGTGACGTGCCACGTTATTATATGTCTGTATCTATTTGTAATAATAAACTTAGGTGGAGCCTAAGAATTCATAATTAATTGTACTGCGCCCTTGAGGTGATTTTAACAAAAACGGCACTCTACAAGTTATTCAATTCTCCATTATTATTGTGATGAAGGATTTGGAAGGAGTCGGCAAAGAAGACATGCCATGGTCAAGGGAATCGAATGCTTGAATCTGTTTGAATGTGAACGAAAACTGAGTGTGCCAACATAAATTAGTCTAGAATTATTGGCTTTTTTACAATTAAACAACTTCACATTCTAATACACATGATGTAGTAAATTCCTTGTGGTGTGGTGGTCGCACCCCCGATGACGGTGTCTGCAACGTTGCCGAAACTATGCAAGCGAAACAAACGTATCTGTTGCGGTTTCGCCCTGCTTACAAATGAACAACAAAAACCTTCGTTGCTTTGTGCTTCCAATATGTTGTTTGGAGTTTGTTCGTTGTTCGTTGGAGTACTCACGGCCGCAAAGAAGGTGCCCTCCGGCATTGAAGACTGACACATGAAAGATATTTTTATTTACACGAAAGTACATAGGTACTTGCCGAAGAACCTTTTCTTAGACAGATTTGAAGTAAACTTTTTTATCTGACAACGTCTATCAACGGGTTTTTCGATTTGTAATAATTAGAAATTATGTAGATGTGTTAAAACAGTTACTCTCGGGTTAGATTCCCGACAAAGTACATACAAAGAAAGTTATATTTAATTAAATGTAGACAATATTAGCGAAACTCAATCGAAAATCTGGAAACATAAGAATCATATTTGCACCTCTGGCACTCCAACCGTTTTCCGGGCAAATGCGCTGAACACTGCGTATAAAATTATATTTGCGTAAAACTGTGACATTTAATCTCACTAAAATACCGATGCTTTGCGCGAGCTATATTGTTTTGAACAGTTTTTATCTAGTTGTGATAAAAATTCAACGTGCTATTTATTTTCACAGTAAGTTACTTTTAATTACGGCCGGTCTGTGGCAGAGTTGACATCGCATTTGGGTCCACCCAGCCGTCGCGTGTTCGATTCCTCGGATGGGTAAGTCCTCCATCACTACACAAGCAACATTTTCCGCTTAGTGTGGTGGTAGTAGTTAGGAGATGTTCAAATATCGTCAGGTTATTCGTAACCCGGGAATGTTTGTCTTTCTTTAAAAAATATATTGGAAAAACCTACAGGACTTTTTTAAAATTGATGTCTATTTTGGGTGTGCTTGGTAGAGATGGTTTTTCTGCATTTTGCCGAAGGCCCCCGAGACGTGCTTCCTTTTAAAAAATACTCGAGTTCTAGGAACAGGTACTGGATCCGAGTTATTGGGTGCGGACTGGGTGCCGTTGCGGCTACCGAAACGCACGGGTTCGGCCGGAGCCGGAACCCGCAAAAAAACTCGAAGCCGGGACCTGCTCGCGACTCGCGAATGGCTCTGACCAAGACGCACGGGTTTGACCGGAGCCGAACCTCGGAGCCGGAACCCGCAAAATAACTCGAAACCGGGAGCTGCTCCCGTTTCGCGAGTGGCTCGGACCGCTGAATTCCGGTTTTGGGTCCGAGTCCTGAACCGGGTTCTCTGGGAGTAGTCGGTTTTAAAAAGGAGTAGGAGTAGGCTCCGCTTGCCGCGAAGAACCCGACTTCAAGAGCCAACTCCAGCTGAACTTACACATCGCTAGTGCTTCGAACAGACGAATTAGTAAAAGAGGTCGCTATGTTTTTAGCGCTTTTGATATTTGACATACCATATCATTGTCGGTAAAACTTACTGTTATTCCTGTTGAAATTAGCTAAACAAACCACACGACACATCGATGTTATAAGATTAATGAATGAAATTAAACAATATTTAGTTAAACAACTGGCATATCAGTGTCGACTAATTCTTCATACAAATGTCAACCTGACACCTTATCCGTATTCTTTTTATTTGTCTTTAATTCAGACGTCCCCCTTCATCAGGCCGACAGTAGTGCGGTATGCGCGGCAACAGTGCGCAGTCCATATACCTGCGCGCTTCTTGTCTTCCTGCCTTCCTCTCTTACTGCGCACAAGGGAACATGATAATAATAACAATAGGCGCAGCAGGGTTCGTTCCCCGACCTTTATATATATATACCTACGGATACAATGTAAGTGATGAATGGTGGTCCTACCGATGAGCGATTTGTTGTAACCTCTCCCTCTTTTCCCTAAACGAGGCACGTAACAGAATGAAAGGTTACACCGGAGCTATGAACGTATAATAATATTTAATAATAATATTTGGATGATTTATATAGCGCCGTTTTTGTTTGAAAAATCACCTAAAGGGCGCTATACCTATCGTTCTTACTAAAAAAATTGTCGTGTCACCGCTGAGAGGTCCATTGTTACCTATTTGTCACAGGAAGTGTTCAAAATTCAAAAAATATTGTGGGTTTAACACAATTTTTGTTGATGAATCCATTTTTATTCTCTTTCATAATACTCGGTTTATTTTTAGTATCATTTTTGTGAAACATCAACTCAACTCTTTATTGTTGGTTCATGGGTAGGAATAGTGATCATTGACCGTTGATGACCTCTGTCTGAAAGGACGAACATAGAACCTTGGGCACAGTCAAGGGTTCAAAACTCGGATAAGTGCAAATATGTACATGTTTATCAAGTGTTTACTGTTAGGTCGTTGATTTGATTCATGAAACTACATTTTTTTATGGGTAAAAGCTAATATGAATAGATGCCTTGGAATTGAACTAGAGTGAAGGAACTTTTTAACAGTACAAAAAGTTAAATTATTGAAGTTATGAAGAATGAAAACAGAACAAAGCAACAAGACTTATGATCATAATTATTTTGATAGATTCTTCCATCTTAACGAACGGATTGCAATCTTTAGAGCACAGGCGTCGGGTGGGAATGCTATCCATGTTCTACCGGTATTTCAATGGAAGATGCTCTGAGGAACTAGCGTCATTGATCCCTTCGGCACCGGTGCATAGTCGGGAGACACGCCAAACGCGCGCCCAACATATGTACACGGTTGACATTTGTCACGTGAGACGGGTCGTTTTTTCGACTCATTCTTTAGTTCAACAGCTCGGCTATGGAACGATTTGCCGGCATCTGTGTTTCCTCCCTCCTACAACATGGGTCTCTTCAAGACCAATGTTCATTCCTTCCTCTCCTCAAAAAGACCCTCCACACAGCATCCCAGATGACATAGGCCCTGAGGGAAATTATTTTCCTCAGGGCCTCCTGTGTGGAGTTAATGTAAAAAAAATATCATGCTTTAGAGAAGGCTGTAAGAATTTACTTAAGGCTTTGTAGAATACCGAACCTAAACAATAATAATTTAAAGATGCTTGAAACTGATTTTTATAAGTTTAGTCCACCAACCTGACCAACAATGTTATAATCGAGGTTCGAATAATCGTGTTCCGGATAATCGAGATTTTACTTACACGAAAGATATTAACTAAAAGCTGAGAAGAATGCAGATTTGCATGTAACCTTCAAATTATAAACCTAACCTCAATCTTAATTCAACGTTTGAACACCTATTCTTAGGTACTTCGTATAAACAATACCACACCATTGAATTAATTACGAATCTGAAATTGATACATTAAGTTGAAGGCCGCCATCTTTAGCCTTTCTCTGGAGTTTGAAGTCACGCAACTCATCCGTTTTGTATTCTGAGTAATTAGGTACTAATTATTATTTTATTTTAGGTACTCTGATCAAAAAACAGATCAGTTGGAATTTTGAACGTTTTAGCGATGTTTTCGGCGGTAATGCGCGTTTTCATCCCGCGACAAAATATCCCCGACATATTATCTACTAAAACTTAACCTAACCTAACAAAAATATGGGACAAAAATAATACAGACATCCTGTAAAGACATTAAATGGTCCGGGTGTTGGCGGCGGTTGCGTCTACCCACCAGCTGCTTGGCAGGCCGGATTGGGAGAAAATGGTTGAGGGAGTCCCTCGGAACATCGCCTTGCACTGAGGTGGGAGAGATGGAGTCATACGTCCGTCACCCTGGACACACTGGCACCCATCCCTCATACCTCTTTCCTTCCCAGAACTTCCTCTCCTTCCTTTCCTAAAAGGACCCTTTACACAGTATCCCCAAATATATAACAGTTCCTGAGGGGAATTATTTTCCTCAGGGCCTCCTGCGTGGAGCTAATGTAAAAAATTGTCCTGTTTCATTACAGTAGATATTCTTAATCACCCTTTCCAACCCTGTTTTTAAAACAGCAGATATGTTTAATTACTCTTTCAAGTCCTGCTTTTAAAACAGTGAACATTTTTCAATAATCTTTCAAGCCCTGTATTCAAAATAGTAGTCATTTTAATTACTTTTTCAAGCCCTGCTTTCAAAACAGTAGACAGACACGAGTAAATTTTATTGCTCTTTAAATAACATCACAACTTTTTATTACCTATCTAGGTATCCAAATGTTCTGATTGTAAAAATAGAAATCTTGTGCTGTATGTAAATGTTGATTAATCTGTCACAACATTAAAATTATTCTCTCTTCTCTCAACGTTTTGTTGATAATTTGATGAGTCATGCAAATGTTATGTATAGAATCACAGCTATCATAAAATAATATAGTATATATAAACATTTTTTTAAAGAGTTAAGTCAGCAATCTTGATTCAGGCATTTCCGTTGACGTTTTCTGCATACGTCGCGATATCGCGTAGGTATAGTATAGGTACCTTTCTCTTATTTCTTATCACTCTTATATGGCGCCGTCTCACCTCCACCCGCACACATGGCGGTTGTATGCAATGTAGGTATTTACCTTTGCAATTTCTTTACGAACAACAAGCCTTTGTTCACTTCCTGGAAATACCGGTCAATTTTATCAGACTCGCTCGCCGGGTACATAGTTCGTAGCGCCCCCTTGCATCTACATAATACCGTTGGTTGGTATCATTAAACAGTCAAACCGGTTGATAAAGAAATAAAGACGTTTGGGAAACATACCTAATAATAATACGATCTTAACTAATTATCTTCAGACAATCCGTTTTTCTGTCTTACCAAACACTCGGCAACAATTGTAACTACATGGTACTTCATAATAATTTTAACATGCAAATTTTGTCTCTCTGCACCACCATCTTAAAATCTGTGAGCTCTGCGTCATGAAGTTTGCGCAGATTTTTGTGTCTCAGATTTGTAGGAATGTTAATTCCATCATGAAATATCGACTGTTTTTTGGTAAAACCCTTCCAGACACATTTTGGGAATGTCACTTTTCAGTGGTTTCGTGTAGAGTTAGTTATAGTTTTTTTTTTGCTTATTTAGATATTTTTAATACTAAAAACTAAATTTATTCGTAAATGTTTTTTTCGTTATTTCGAAAAAAAAACACAGTTGAAAGTACTCAACCCTCAAATTTTTTATGATCATAAATAGAATTGAAATATTTTATATCAACAATTTTAAAACAAATAGCCACTCAAATGTCAAGATTTTTAATTATTTCTACGAATTTGTAAATATTTGTTATTACCGTCTCCTGCAAATTTTTCATTTTATTTATTTATTTATTTAACGCCATTAAAGGGCTTTTACATTACAATTGAATTAAAATTACTTGAATCTTTACACATCAATCTGTCTCTTGACGAATCACATATAGGAAAATCAAATTATACTACTGTACCGCCCACTATAAAATGTTGCTTTTGATTTCCAAAATACACTAATTAAAGAATGTATTATATACCAATATTAAAATATATTTTAGGATTAAATACATGTAACAAGTGTTAAGTTGTGTTCCTCTGCGCGCAAACTCTATCTAAATTTCTAGACAATAAACAGTGTTAATTTCAAGCGACCTCCCAGGTAAGGTCCTGTATACATTTTTAGGAAGCATCGCGTTCATTGATCGAGACATTGTACATCAATTTTCGTATGAACCGGTGGATGCAATTTTTAGCCATAAGTTGTTTTTAATTGTTGCCTAGTTTGTAGTTTTTCTAGATTTTAGAAATATATTGTAAGTTTGTACAGCGCCCTTGAGGTGATTTTTCACAAAAACGGCTGTATAAATCATCCAAATATTATTATTATTATTATTAATGACGATTATGAAATACAGTGACACAAAAAGGGTATCAGTAGTATTAGGACAACATAAGAGACAACATATTTTGTGGCTTGAAGGGTTTTACCAATCCGCTGTCGATATGGAACCCCACAAAACAAAGTGATTCCAAATTGTTATTTTTTCCAACCCTTATTCAACTCGTTTGATAACATTTCTTTTCTGTGAATGGGTTATAGAATTTTATTTTTACTTTTGTATTCTACGTAGTTTTACTTCTTTATTTGAAATTCCCGAAGGGCCTCTTCAGAAATTACCCGAAGCATTTTTCCACCTTTTCCACAAATTGAATGTGAAAATTACCTGGAATTAAAAGTAACTTTCGAGACTACTTTTATCTTTTAACTGAGCAAACAACAGAAAATTGCAGTAACGTTATACATACCTGGAAACAATCGCCAATCTCTGCAATATAAAAACTTTTTCCTTGTTGATGTGTCTCCTTTCCTCTCGTTTACTAGCCAGGGACGAATCTCCTTACTCCCTCGCACTACCGTATAATATTCTGCAGTTACCAAGTCCGTTCTCTGACCGCTGAATGTTTGAGCTGCATACAAGAGTGTTTATTAGCATCTGCAATGACGTAACTACCACAATACTGGTTCTCGATTCTAGCCTTTCGGATGTTTAGTAAAGAGTCGAGTATTGTCTGCGGAATGAAGAATTTGTTATCCGTGTTTCATATCCTTGTGCATTTTTTGGTTTGTGTTTTCAGTAGTTATTGTGAGCAGACCATCTTTCATGCTGTCTGTTCCCTTGCGAGAATCGGAATGCGGAATATTTTCTTTTTGGCTTTGCCGGATCACATTTTTCGGAGATTTCAATACGTGGCCTTATACAAAACTTTCTTTAAAATTTTTAATTCATGATAATATGTCTTCAAAATAGGCAAATTTACTTTGTGGCGTCATCATTAATTTAATGAAAAACAAATAACTTTGTGTAACAAATTTATTTAACATAGTTTTCGAAACATGTTGATATTGTTAATTAAATAGTGGTGTTACACAAAGTTATTTGTTTTTCATTAAATTCATGATATTATGTTTTACATTATTTATACAAAACCGTAAAAATGTGAATTATTTCTCCTTTGAAAATCAAAAATTTGTGAACCCTGGAAAAAAAAATTGTCGTTCAGATCTTTTAATATTGGTTTTCTTATTAATTCGTAACTAAATTCAATATAGCTATTTTTGCGAAATATAAAAACTTCCTTGTAACAAAGAAACGTAACGGTAAACGTAAACGTACGTAACTGAATATTAATTTGTCTTTTAAAATGTTAATTAGTAACTGCTGCTTTGACTTCCTTTGATAACCCAGTTTTATTCATAATATTTTATAATTTTTGTAACCAAGTAAATAATTTGCTTTAACTTTATTTGTTCAAATCTAACATGTTTTTTTTTTACATTTTATTCATACACCCCGTTGAAACTACTAACGAATTATAACTTTTTTTAATTTTATTTTATTTATTTATTTTTATTTTTTTTATTAATATTGGTTTCATTTACATTTTCATAATATAGCTTACATATTTTATACACTCTCCTAAGAAAGCAGATGCTTGTGTTTAGGAGAGGACAACTTGTTAATAACTTAAGAATTATTTAAAAAAAAAAAAAATGATCCTTATCACAAACTGAAGAGTTTAACTTGTGAAGAGATTTAGACTTAACATATTTTAAAAGTTCATAGGAGTAATTAAACAAGAAATGTATATAGGATGTACATAAAACATTAGGAATAAAAAACAGTCAAAAATATATCTAGGAGAAAATTAAAATATGGTGGTACTACCAAAATAAGATTTAATTTTTTTTAAAATTTGTTGTAATTTTTTTCTGTTCGTATATCAGCGGAATGAATAATTTTATTCCTTTATATACATAGTGATTCTGTGCAGTTGTGGTTCGTACGGGAGGTACAGTTATTCCACCAATAGAAGTATTCCTTATGCTAATATTTTGCAGTGGGGTAATATTTTTATTAAAGATATCTTTGTGTAGCTGAGTATTATTTTTTCGTAAAGTTTTGTAAGTGGGGGAACAGGGAATTCTTGGAATACATTTATTGTTGGGTATTAATACGATTTTTTTAGGATAATTTTTATAAGAATTTTTTGAATTGTTTCGAGTGGGAGAAGGGATGATTTGTATGCACCCCTCCAAGCTATGATTCCATATTGTAACATAAACACACTTATGAGTACACACAATAAGCTGTACAGCGCCCTTGAGGTGATTTTTCACAAAAACGGCGCTCTACAAATTATCCAATTATTATTATTATTATTATTATGACAAATAATGTCTTATTGCAGTTTTCTTGTTTTTGTTTTACGAAAATCTATAGAATAACTTAAAAATATCCAATACTATTATTATTCAATTTATAAAAACAGTTTATTTATAAACAAGTTCTGCTGGGTAATTATTATTACAAGTGACAGCTGTTTCGCCTTCAGTTTGATAATGCCTTCAGAAGGCGAAACAGCTGCCACGTGTAATAATAATTACCTAGCAGAACTTGTTTATAAATAAACTGTTTTCATAAATTGAATAATAATATTATTGAATACATTAAAGAAATAAAAAATTAAAATGGAGTTCTACAAATTAAACTTGATAACAATAAATGAAAATAACGGTATAATCTGATATAGTTTCCATGGTGATCGTCGAAACACTATTCAAATTTCAACGATTCTGCACTTAGAAATACAATTAAAAACCTTCAAACCATTCAACCGTACACCCTGGTGGCAAAACAGCATGTGTTCCGCTAGGATCCTTCTTGAATCTGCCATCTGCTAGACACCGGCTGACTTTTTTCTCTTTGCCCATCCCGATATCAGATTTCGTAGGAAGTGGAAAATTGGAGAGGTACTTACAGCGAGCCCTGCGGAACGCCCGCACCTTCAGCCGGTGCAGCAGATGTGGAATGGGCATGCCATGTGTCGATTTTGTTGCACGCAGAAGACTTAAAATCTCCAAGCATCCGCCTACCTGGACGTCTCTCGCATTTGCTCTTTTCTCATAATAAAATGTAAGTTAATTGGTTCGTTTGTTGTAAAAATAATGATTGCGGACCTAAATAATTGACAACAACCGTTTCTAACAACTGTAATGGTCGCCCGCGTGTTTTTTAAAAGATTTTTTCAATGTTTTTTTCCCCGTTTGCAAAACGTTTATTTGGTTTAATGAGGTTCTGTTTCTTTCATCAAAAATCTTATAGATTCCCCCTTTTCTTGTCAGTTTAGCTTAGTTTGTCTTTTTATGTAAAAGTTACCAGTTACCTACATTCGATCACAGAAATAAAACCATTAAAATTTTCCAACAGATTAAAATTTTAATTTACCGACTTTAAATTATGAAACTAAAGCAATAATAAAACAGTTATTGGATAAACTATAAACTACTATGGATTGGTGAAATTCAGCGGTAGTTAAGACAATCAAAATTGCGTTGGTAATGTTTTAAACGACATGCTGTTACGCCTTGTAAATTATAAACACTTAATTACACCCACCACCTCTGCGCATATATATTAAGAATGAAATGCAATCTCAATTAACCTTTTATTTGAATCTAAAAATATAATTGATTGAAAAGCGAATAAGAAAATTTTAAATAAATAAATATTAAATGGAAATTAATATTATCGCGATTTATATTTGGGGTATTATGCGATGTTGTGTTACCTCCTTTAGCCAACGTTTCAGACAGCGTTACAGTGTCCATCATCAGGGCAGATGTGATGATGATGGATACTGTAACGCTGTCCAAAACATTAGCTAAAGAAGGAGGTAGTGCAGTACGGCGTAATACCCCAGAAATAAATCGCTGTAATCCTTTTGGCCATGAAAATCTAAAATCATATCCGAAAATAAATTGTATCTTCGTATACACCATTATATAATCAAAATAATCGACATATTTCAAAACCAATGTTTCTTCATCAGGATACACGTTTAAGGGGGCCGACAGACTTAGCTATAAAATATAAAAGTCATTTGGCTTCCCGTATTTCGGCATATCGCTCGCCATACATGCCAAATGATCTTTTATAGATAAGTGCGTTCGCCGTTTAATCAAAATTAACAAATATGAGAATATACAAACAAATATACACAAATTAACACCTAACGTTTCAACGAGTAGTAAGTAGTTAGTTATTAGGTACCTTAACAATATTCCATAACCATATCAATATTAATTTATCCTCTTATATCGTCTTAATTTAGACCACACCTTCGTGATGTGATCTGACTGTAAGTTTAGTAAATAATTAATTTAGCTACAATGAAAATCGGAATGATATTAATATTGCGGGTAAAATATTTTGATATTGCAGGTAAAATTATGACGGAAATTTGTTTTAATGTAGTTCTTTCTTCAAAAAAGTTGTAGTTTTTACATTTCATTGTAACGACAAAGTTTGCAATTACGTTATGAAATACCAATGCACGCAATCGTTGGCATGTTTAAAACGTCTACCCGTAATATGAATATTACATAATATTTTCACTTGTTGCATGTTTTGGCCGAATTTTGAATATTTCCATTGTTTGCCACTCCGTTCCACGTAATTGAAAACCGAAATGCATATTTCCTGCCTCGTCTCTATAATGCCAACAGCTTCCTTCCTGCTTCCCCAATGCACTTGAACTGTGTGCGAACTATTAATAACCGTTTTAAGCTCCATGACTCTGCACAGTAAGGCTGGGCGCATATGCATCTGATTTGGCTTTCCGATTGTCTGATCAGACAATCGGATCGGATTAACACCGCGCACATCCGATTCGAAGATCGGATGAGTAATACGACCGAGGCCACGCCCTTCGGACGGTCGGATTGGCCGGCCGCACAGTGGTCCCAAATCCCATTCTAGCTAGACAAAAATATTTTTCTACGGAATGTGATGCAAAAGGGTCACAATATGTTAAAAAAAATGTTAAAAAATTTTACATTTATTTCAACCACTGTTACAAAATTTTCAAAGTAAAATAAAATTCAAATAAATTGCGTGTAGTATAATGATTCAAATAAGTCATAACATAATATCTGTTTATTTTAAGTAATTATTTAAAAATATTATTTGTGGCATAATATAAGAATAAAACCGAATGAAATTTGTTTATGTTCGAGTCAATAACATCACTTTTGTTAAATGATAATATTCCTATGTGGCACTGTCAACAGACTTCTGCAGTTTCTTCGTTGGTTCTTCGGAAATCGACAATAATTTTAAGTCATCACTAGATAAGACATTGAGATGTTTTCCATATTGTGGTTATTTCGGATATTAGAGCTTCCTGTGTTCCATCTGACCTCAAGCTAACTTAAGCAGCATGAAAGAGTTCTTTTAGACTCCGAGAATTCGGAGGACATTTAATTTTTCTTATTTTACTTTTTAACGAGCAAAACCAAATTATATTTCTCGCTTACCACATAGTCCATCATTACATGTAACTACCGGAAGAAAAAAAACTGTATTAAGCCATTTCTGTTTTTTTTACATGAATTTTAGAGTTTATCTTCGACCATTTCCTATGAAATATTATTAGAAATGAAGCGATATTCTTCTTTTCCATTTTCTATGACATATTAATTAAAATGAAGCTATTCTTCGTTAGTAAATTTTTTCTCAAGACCTATAAAATGGTTTTTCTCAACAAAAATTTTTCCGTGTTGCAGCATAACTCGACTTTGATGCGCCTTTTTCTTCCAACATCTCAAAAATATAGATCAAGGTAGAGCCTCTGTAAAAGTCAAAAGAGCACTTAAGAGCAGACAAATTCTATTAGAAGATATAGATAAAGAATGGTTTTATATGAAAATTGTTTAGTTTGGAGGTACAAATTGGTACACGAATTTGATAGTTAAATCAAACTTTATAATAAAATTTATTAAACTTTATATAAAAACTTTGTAAATATTGATTATGGTTTCACGATTTTTTAATGAATAATAAAAGTAGTATGAAAGGAGCAAATTATTAAATACTTAAATAAATTTGAAAGAACATACTATGGACTTCAATTTTTTTCTTGACATAATTTCTCTCCGATTTCAAATAACACCACCAACGACCGAACAGCGCGTACACCCGAAAGAGATGGGCCCCAGAGAGGCCGCCCGTCTCATTAAAGTGTTGTGTTTACATCGTTGCCACGTGTAGCGGGTATTGTTTTAATTTTTTTATCGATCCGAACATAATGCTACGGACTGTTTACTGTGCTGTGGGTATGTTTTTGTACATAAATAAAAACATCGTTGAAATCTTTTTGTCTAGCTAAATTGTTCTAAGGTAACTACCGTGGGCCGGCGTGGTAGGGCCTGGCCTATTTTTATTGCCGGTCAGGTTTTCGAATCGGATGTGTGCGGGCTTTCATAAGAAATGTATGGCGCGAAGGAATTCAGGTTGTCTGATCGGACAATCGGATGGAGAAATCGGATGTATGCGCCCAGGCTAAGGCGGTTAAGTTTCTTTAAGGCAATATATTCCCAACTAACATCAAACCGTTTGTTTATAAGGGTCGGCAAATACGATGGAAAATTCAATCACAGTCACTATCTCCCCAGGGCGCTTTATACATTTAGATAATTAAGTTTAAACATGTGTTAAATTACTTTATTATGTCATTTGAACTTTATTTGATGCAAACAATTAAATCAATTGGATCGTTTCGTGTCTTCCTGGGGCTTGACGGACTTCTTCCTCTCATTTATGCATTGAATATTCTATGATTTTGGTTTTTTTATGGAAGTAGAAATGTGTATGTGTCTTAAATTAAATTTATCTTTTTTTTTTTTACTTTCGATTTTGTTATTATAAGATTTAGTCAGTTTTGAGATGGTTTGAAGAAGGGGCCGAGAAATTATTATACTAATTAATCTGAGTCTGGAAGAGAACCGGACTAAATGCCTGATAAAACAAGTTCGGCCTCTCATTCCACACACGGACCAATTTTACAACAGCGAAAGCAGGAAAGACGATGCACCATAAAGCAGGAACGTAAAACATCCGCGGCATAAAATGGGACGTTCCATACTTTTATTTATGTCGCGCACTCATTCCTACCTGCTCTGGCTAAAAAACACAAGTGAAATAATAACTGTGGAAACAAGCGTGCTCCAACTCCAACCAGACCATAAGTAGTAGTGCCTTTGGAATGGCCTCACGTTGGTTATTTAGCCGCTGAACATACCTTATACTTAGGTACCCAGTACCCGTCCTTTACACCTGCCCGCAAAATTTTAGGAACGTTAGTTGTAACTTACCCGTCAAATTCATTATGGAGAAGGATTCGGGCTTTACAACACTCCGTGTGGTTACGGTTCATTGTTTGTTTTATACCTCGGGAAGGTGTACGCGGTAGGGTGTAGGTATTATCGAAGATCTTATCTTTACGTGTTCAAATAAAGCTAAGAAATCTTTCGCTAAACATCTGTTGGGGCACACTTCAGCAGAGATTAGAATGTGAATATTTTAGCGCGGGCAGTATTTTGCATAGAGCGAAATATTATCTTTCACTATATAAAACGATTTTGGTTTTGAATGTGGATATAATGTGAACAACTGTCATGTATTAGATTAACGATTGTCGGAATTGCTGTGGTATTGCTTTTATTATTTGTTTTGATTATTTTGTGTTGAAAGTTAAAACTTCAGTTCGCGACGTCTATAAATATAATACAAACATAAGCATAGATAACATTTTAGTTTGTTTTCCCTTTTAACACATTATTTTGTTTAAATACGGTGCCGCTAAGTGTTTTGAAAGTAATGTAGGTGTAATTTCATGATATATTATTTTTCTAGCTTTAGTCAAGTGCCCTTGATGTAGTAATAATATACCTTGCTAATTTGGCTCTATGGAAATTAGCAGTGCGTCAGTATCACTATTAGTCATCTCTGAATGTTATTAAAGTCCCCCAGGAGAGCAGTATTGGCAACCGTACTTCACTTCCACTTAATGCACCGGTTTCGCTATGAAATTCTACACTCGTACGCGCCCAATGGTTTGAAGTGAGTGCTCCACCAAGGTTATCACCATCACTCCCAGCAAAAGTCTAGACGACGAGAGACTGTATATGCGTATACAGTGTAGGTATATACTAAAGATTTAAGTGCTAAAGAGTTTAGAGTCCAGACAGCAGGTAAGAATTCTGGGTCTGTTTTACAGGTAATTTCGTAGAAATTCGCCCAAATAGCGCCCATGTTGCCTTCAACTTCACTGATACTATTTGTAACGTTCGACTTTTTGACCATCATTTTTATTTACGCAATCACACAAATAAAGTAAAATATAGAATGATGAGGCTATAATTTAAGCAACATAATAAAAAAAGCGTATAGTTATTAAAGTTTTAACTACTAAATCACGTACCTAAATTGGCAATACTTTTTTTAAGTAAATTTCACCTTTCAACACTAAATGAAGAAAATAATTAAGAAAAATTGCCTTTTTTATTAAGCATCATGGAGAGAAAATATTTAAATCAGCGAAGACCATTGGATTACTTATTTACAAGTTGGACGAAACCATTAAAACCACCAAAATAGTGGTTATCTCAAAAACGAAAGAACTTACCGACTGAAAACAACCGCCACACCCATGCATATAGCAGCCACTAGTTGACACCAAGCATTCAAATAGATTTGCATTTGATGCCCGTCAGTTTGGCAAATGTTGGCTAGCTAGGATTAATATGTTTAACAGCACCATAATTCCCTAAATTTGACACTACTGCAAATATCTATAGATAAATTTAATATAGATATCGACCACTAGCGTATCAACACGTTTTGCTTTTTTTTATTATTAGTTACTTGGGAGTTGGGACCCTCCTAAAATCATAAAAAAAATCCTGATTTGAACGCCATCAACAGACGTCAGTATACAAACTAAACAATGTATTTAAAAAAAAAACAAAACATACGGTATTGGTATATATTATTTTCTTCTAGTAAAAAATCGTAAAATTTGAACCAATTTTGGAGGAGAGTAACGGTGAAAACAACCTCTATTTTGATAATTTTATGTAGGTATTATCAGCCTAAGGTCCAGTATTCGGGGTAGGAGGGGTAAGAGCGACAGTGACAGCAATTTGGTAAAATACCTATTGTTAAAATTTCTCTGTGACCGGTTCCTCTTAATCAATGTATCAGCTCTTACGTTACCTACTACAACAGCTTGAGTTTCTTCGAGATCCTAGGAAATTTCTTCCTCTCCTAAAATATCCTACGCACAACATTCTTAGAGTTACATAGACACCCTGTGTGGAGTAAATGTATTAAACATGGCAACAAGAATGTGTATGATCCAAGGAATGTGTCAGGTTAGAAAGACGCCCTCTCCGGCGATGACAGCGGTGGTGTCGGAATAATGGTGACTTATTTGGTATTCATGAATTTTCCGATAATGTACATATTTTTGAGTACCTTTTGCTTTTAGGAGAGTTGCAAATAAAGTCTCATTTTTATCCGAAAGCCATTAATTTATTTCACACCAAAAATACCCGATAAAGTGTGAAGCGACCCCTTTTTAAGTACCACTTCTAAAAATTTCCCCCATAAAACCTCTCTTGTTTATTTAAATTCACAACACATGACCCCCAAGCAGGCAGCCTCAATATCTCATGTTGATAATAACACTGATAAATAAACGTCGTTTTTATGTAAATTTTTTTAAAGGGCATATTTTGCTTTCCAGCTCAAAGTGTTTTTCGAGCGATTTTGAAGGCTATTCGACAGCAATTTACTAAATTATTTAGTTGATTCATGATTTGCGTGAATTTTGGCCGCACGAGAATGGCCATTTATGATTCGGTGCGCATAAATGTTTATTATATTGAGCGTTAACATTTTTATAGAACAGGCTAGTAGCAGTTCACAGTTCACAATGGTATGCTGAAACCGAACCTGATAATAATAATATTTGTAAAAATTGTATATCAATTGTATAATAAATGAATAATGAAAGAATCTAAATGCTGTAGTAACGAGATCCCTGAGACGTACCTACGTGTGGTAAAATCTTGTATTAATGTATTACGAATTTATGTATATCCGGAAAGGTTGTAAGGCTGATGAGAATAATATATTTTTTTTTTAAATGTACACCGCACAAGAGTCCCAACTTCTCCCGTCTGGAGCCAGTGAGAACAGTGAGACTATGGCATCCCCAATTGGGGTATGTTGTGAGGCTTAAGGTAGTAGGGAAGGAAAGGAGATGGGGAAGAGGAAGGTGGGGAAGTACCTGGCTATTCAGATCTGGTCACCAAACACGCCTAAAGCCATTTCAAGCAACGTTTCAATTCTGAATGGTGGTCTTAAACCAGGGCATTACTGAGAGTATCTTCCACTCTGGAACATGCCGCAAATATACTAAGTATACATTATTTTAAATGATTTAATTGTGAAATAACACAAATTAATCAAATAATCTCGCAATCCGAAGATTGCCATCGATCCCGCAACCTTCGGAATGCGAGTCAAGAGCCTAACCGCTAGACCACGCCGGCCGTCTTTATTAATTACTAGCTGGTTCCCGGCATGCGTTGCTATGTCATTCAATAAAATAAATTGACTCTCCCTTCTTATCCTTTCCCGTGCGTCCCCGTTCCCTTCCACCTTCCCCGCCTTCCCCCTGCCTCATCTCTTCTCTCTCCACGAACCCCACCTTCCCCCTACCTTTTCTCCCTCCTGCAAAAATATATGAAATACACACATTTTCATTTATACAAATTTCATAACGCCGGAACTTACCATTATATATAGCCTATGTTACTCTCTGATAATGTAGCTTTCTATTGGTGAAAGAATTTTTAAAATCGGTTCAGTAGTTTCGGAGCCTATTCAATGCAAACAAACAAACAATCAAATCTTTCATCTTTATAATATTAGTATAGATTAATAATATTAAGAAAGGGAAGCTTGGAATAATAATACAAGAGTACTAGTATGGCTGAGGCAGAATGTGATTGAAGCAAGAATTGTAAATCAACAGAGTTGTATGGCGGTTATCCTCTTTGCCTACCGCCGCGGAAAAACAGTGAAATAGTTGGTCAGCTTGAACATTTTTCGATAACAACCGTTTTTTTTTAAATTTTCACGTTTTTTGAAGTGAGTTGTGATATTCATATGCAAATGTGATTGCACTCTTTAAGGTCAACCGTATTATGAATTTCATGAAGTAGGATTGGAAGAACCTTTCAAAGTTGACATTTAGATTAACATTAATCGTAGTAACGGCATTAACTTTAAATATTCAGACTCGTTAGAATAACGTGTTTCTTCCACGTAGTATCTGTGTAAAAGCGACATGTGACCATGTCTGGACTGTTTTGTAAGGTGACCGGCCAACTCGGAATGAAACCAACTCAGAACCATCTCAGATAAGTCATTTAGAGTGATAAAAAAATATATTTAAAAAATTGGTAAAATAGGTTATGTTAGGTTAGGGTTATCGGCTAATTTAAAACGATTTTTTTCATAGATTTAAATGACTTTTCAAGGAGGTGTTGAGTTGACATTATTCCCAGTTGGCATGGAACCGTTTTGTAAGGCCCCAAGGGGGTAAATGAATTTAAGTAGGGTAGGGTACGTTTATGTTAAGAGTGTACTTGCGTCTTTACTTGCAGAAGTTATGGGGGGGGGGGGGGTTCATTGTCATGACTTTGGCACAAAAAAATCTGATGTCAAAATATAACAAGTGCAAAAAAAACAACAATTCCAAGAAAAGTCAGGGACGCTTGTTAAAATAAATCTTCTATTACTCTCGAACGGTGGGCTCTATTGTCATGAAATTTGCACAGCTTTTACTAACTGTTCAATGCGAAACGTCTTTACTGTCATGTGTTATCCAACTTTCAAATGTTCTTCTAACTCGTGGTCGAGGGGTAAGGCTCTCGATTTACAAGCCGGTGGTCGCGGGTTCAATTCTCGGCAGGAAAATTTTATTTGATTAATATGTGTTATTTAACTATTTAATTTGATATAAAATAATATATCATACATTTGCGGCACGTTCCAGAGTGGAAGTTACTCTCAGTATCGCCCTGGTATATGACCACCATCAGAATTAAAACGTTGCTTGAAATGGCTTTGGATGTTTTTGATGACCAGATCTGAATTGCCAGATACTTTCTCATCTTCCTCTTACCCATCTCCTTCCCCTCCCCACCGCCTTCAGCCTCGCAACATACCTCAATTATGGATGCCATAGTCTCACTGTCTCCAGACAGTTGGGAGCAGTTGGAATTGGGACCTTTGAGCGGTTTCACACAAAGAACCCCGTATTTGTCCAAGTTTTTTTTTCAATTGTTTAATAAAAAAATGATATCGATGAAATTGTGTTAACATTTCGTAAGAAGCTGAGAAGTAATAGAAGCTAATGACAATCTAGAAGAACCATTGAATACAAACAAAATGATAACGATCAGTATCGAGTAGATAATAATACCGAATTAAAGGTCACAATCACAACAATCTCTTACATTCATTTAAGTCCTTGATTCGCCCATTCTCCGTATGCCCATTCTTATAATACCTGTATATTCTATTCAAACTCAAGCCCATACAAATAGCACTAATATATACCATTCAGTTGTTTTGTTTGACATTCAGTCAGAACTCAGCAGTACAGTACCGTATGTATACAACAATGCGTTTACCTATGACCTTTCGTGAAACCGCTGTGCAGACTCACCGAAATTATCCATTAAGTTTAAGAAACTTTGAACAATTAAAGATAAAATTCTTTTCTCGTTTTTCTTCATTTTTAATTCATTATTATTTTCTCATTATTCAAAGAGAAATGCGCTTATATGACTTACATAGTTTCTTTGTAGGTTTCTAAGGATGGGTTGTTTCAAAAAAATTGATGGATTCATCAAATATTTGAAGTTGATTTTCACGTTCTGTGTAGGTTCTATTCAAGTTCTGTTATTACATCGTTATAGGACAGTTGCTTCACAAAACTGAAATAATCACAGAACTTGAATAGAACTTACACAAAACGTGAAAATTAACTTCAAATATTTGATGAATTCATCAAATTTTTTGAAACAACCCGTCCTTACACTTGATGTTGCATACTGTGGAGTTACGTGATGAATATAAGAAGGTATTTGTGTACTCAAAGTTAAAGCTAAGTTGTTAACTCACTCTTTCGGAGTAAGCATTAAATCAAACCACAGAAATCTCTCCTTTGAGTTGT
The DNA here is from genome assembly GCA_936435175.1 of Glyphotaelius pellucidus. NCBI lineage: Eukaryota > Metazoa > Arthropoda > Insecta > Trichoptera > Limnephilidae > Glyphotaelius > Glyphotaelius pellucidus. The sequence goes on along the minus strand of OW386538.1, from coordinate 36,952,397 downwards.
CTATTTGACTTCATTTATCTTACTCGTGGTTAATTATCACTTCATCTTCTTAACGGTAAAGAGTTTTTGCGTATTCTGAAATAATTCATTTGTTACATTAGGAATTGTAGGGGTACATTCTTAAGTGGAACGACTGTGCGGCCTTTTTCACACAAAATTAAATTAAACACTCATATAAATTTGGATTTGAGGGTAGAATACCCAACCAAAACTATAATTTTTTTAATCAAAAGTTGAGCAAACGTCTAGTACGGATGTATGCTTCTTTATTTATTTTCAATCCAGATACTAAGAGCATCTTACACTCTGGAACGTTTGCAAATACCTGTACTTAATTACAATATTTTTAATTAATGAATTGTGAAAAACTCAATTTGATGACACACAATTTTCTTGACTACCTCCGGATCACAGTACGTAACCTTATTCCTCGACCACGTAGGTCGTTAAATATTTTTGTCTCATCAACGGTGAAAGTTGGCACCTTGATATTTGTACAAAAGTTTTCTTTTGAAATTAGGTTCTAGTTCAGCGCAACACTTTTAAACTCTCATTATCATTTCCATCATGAACTCTAGTAGAGCTTTGAAACCCTTTAAAGCATTTTAATGGCAAAATAACCAAACATCACGGCACATTATTATTTCATCCATTCAAAAAAATCGAAATCTCGGGGTAAAATTGGTGGGTCGTAAAACTAGTTTATAATAATAAAATAATGATTACCTGTTAGGTCTATTTTCAGAGACGTTGTCAGAATTCAGAACCAAAAGGTTATATATAATATATCAGTTTAATCAGTATTTCAAAGAGCAACAAGCAACACTAGAACATGACTATATCAGTTTCCATTTTCAATCACACCGTCAAAGAAAACACTCGTCGCAAATTCTGGTTTCTATTATTTGTATCCACAGACAAGTTAAAAGGTGCTTTTATACTTATCTATATATTTATCGGTATAGATATTACTGTTTTATGTCCAAAATATCAAATAAATCAAATTAAATACACAACACGGAATGAAAATGAATGTTCAGACCGTTGTTGGTAAACATGATTTAACTTATTTCGTACGCGGAATGTTAATTACCTATTATGGTCGACCGAGGCAGAAGCATTCATAACTCATACTTTATCTTTCTTCGGTCGATGACTGAACTAATTAATTACCCGTCCTCTGAGTAATTATCAACCTTGGCGACTTCCTTCGGCTATTATCGACCAGCTTAACTGCCTGAATTTCGATAATAAACAAATTCCCTCCAAGTTAAAAAGCTCTCTCCCCGAGCCTCAAACACGCCGACGAGCTTCTCGTAGTATTCCCTTATCTCCGGTTTTAAATAATAGTGGTGAGTCGGCGACCGTTCAATTATTGGAGACATAAAAAGAAATTAATCGCAGCTTATTTAAATATTTCTAATTCTTAGGTTTTTTTTTCAATTAGATAGCATTCACTTGAAACCCTATTAAAAATAATTCACTTGATTAGAAAATTTCCCTTTGAGAGAGAAAGAAAAATTCAATGTTTTCTGGAATACCAAATATTTTTATCATAATAAATTTAAAAAAAATATTTTTTTTTTCGAAAGATTCATCATCCATCTACAGTACAAGATCTCTTATCTGACGTTATTTTTACGACAACGTCGGTACGGTTGAAATTTAAGAATCCGACGTTGGTGCGAATAATCTGATTTTTTTTTTTAACGTTGAGCATGTCCGGTATGGTCTAGTTGCGTCGTTGACTTATAACCTGGTGGATGCAACAGTTAAGTAGGTTAGAACCTTGGCAAAAATGACGCTAGGACGCTATACAAACATCGATATATTATTATTAAATGTGTTCGCGGGCTAATCAATTCCGCTTCACACAGCTTGGCATAATTGAATGTTTCTTCTGCAGAATTTTTTTGAATCAGCCAGAACCGAATTTACCGATAAGCTTAAGAAGCTACAGCTTTTAGGCCTTAGAATATCACATTCTGCCTGAATGGCAACGGAAGAGAATCGACTGAAAATATACTATACCATTCCATAAATTCATTCTCAATCATGACAAACTATTCCTACAAAAATACTCCGCACACAACACATGTCTTCTATAAGCACGCCTCAACAAACACGAATTTCAAGGTGATTCACAGTCTTCAAACTGGTTGATCAGTGGTATACTATTCCGAAATTATTCCTAGGTTTGCACAGTCGATAATTATTATAGTATCATTATATTGTTGTATTACGTGAGACACTTGTTGTTCTGATATGGCCATAGAAACTCATTATTTTTGTAGCGTTTTCGTGAGAAAACCTCCATTCCGTAAGAAAACTTTTTCATGAGATGGAATATAAAATTTATTGTATAGAGTACGAGAGTGATACATTATGAAAACCATCGTGCGAGAAATGAGGCTTTATCAAAATAAAAGGCTCGAGCGATAAATAAAAAAGTATTCTTGTTTTAAATTCGTGAAAAAGATTTGCAATGCGATTTTGCAATGTTTTTCTTTATCCGCTCCCACCCTCCGTCATAAGAGTTAAGGCCTCATATTTTTATGGCTTCCCGTCTCATCAAGGTACATCCGGAACTGGGTTCAACAAAACCGATATAATTACGGACGCAAGGGCCTCTCAGTTAATTTCTATTGTTGCTAAAGAGAAATTATCATTAATAATTCCCTCCTTTACTTCTTGCTTAGTAAAACAATTAAGTCGATACCTACTGTATATTTTATTAGATTTTCGCACGGATTTACTATTTTACCGAGGCGGAGAGAAAGCGGTCCCTGTGTTTAAACCAGGAAACGGTTTTATTTATACCTTTGTACTTGCTACACAAGAAACCTTCAGATAATGGCTAAATCTGAAAGTTTGTATGGGTAACTGCGTTGTTTTGCTTCATCGGCTCGAAGATTTTAATTGAATAGGTTAGCGATAACTAATTAATACACACACGCCAGTATTATTTAGGAGTTCACTTTTACGGAGAGCGTATATCCGGGAACTTATTTACGATATTTTATTATAGATTGTGGTTTACTTCTAAAGTTATTTTATTTAAATCAATCGGTCCTTATGTTAGATGCAGTAATCTAGATTTCATCTCACTCGAACGGCAATGAACATAATTTCGCAACTCAATTTAACACGAACGAGGTTTCCCATTGATTCCCTAGGAGCGCTTAGCCGGGAAAGAATTTCAAAGAGTTGCCTAGATCAATCCTCATTCAGAAGGGTTATTTGGCAAGGGCTATTGGGGAAATCTTCTATTTACGCGACGTATCTTTCTGTAGGATTTACTTGCAAATCCCCATTCGTTCCCTCACTCTCCGTTACCCGACGGATAAAGATTCCTTTCAGAGTCGGTACTTGTTAAAAATATTAGATTAAGGCCCTCACATACTTGAGTATGTTCTCCGGGTATTTTAATGATAAACATCTTGGATCTGTTGTAGTCGGAATACCTCAGGGTCCAGCGCTAGGCCTGACTAGAGATGAACAATAAGCCAAGCTGTTAAATCGTGTTGCTACTCGGCAGATGCAACGAACACATCTTTGTTGTTTATATAGACGATACTTGTGACTTGTGATAAGGCACGAAAACTCGACATGCGGCTACACCGGATCTTAATCATTGGTGAAATATTGTTAATTCTCTGTATCACGACAAAAGCATTTAAAATATATATTTTTACCACTCTTTACTCGTTCTTTTGAAAGCGCTTGCCCGTTTATGTATATTATACATATATTTAATCTAATCATTAATTGCCGCAGCCATCAACCATTTTTTTGATTTATTGTCATGGTTATTTCAGATCCTGATTAATGAATTATCGATTACCGGCTTCATGTCCGCAAATCTCTGCTCGATTTCAGCTGTCCAAACAGCTAAAAAAGTAATGAAGCGTGGACCATTAAAATGATCCTTACGAACAAGAGAAGCGTGTAATAGAAAAAAAACATCAGCCACGAAATTGTCGTGATGTGGACATTAGCCCTACAAAGCAGCGAGTGTCTTCACGCCTTGTGGCACGCGCGTGTTTGTTCAGTTGTTGTTACTCCCGTGGACAGATGATCTCGCCGACATGCTGATTAATTATTGTTAAAATACTACAAAAATAAAATAAAGTCAGATCAAAGAATACACTATTCGTTACACTTCAAAACTAATGGTCCTGACGGTCAATCAGTTTTTTTAACCTTATCTTTCCTACTCACACCTCTCTATTGAGTAATTTATAAGAGTGCAGGCATTGTACGATAACCTATACTTCGTACGTATTTGAAACTCTGGCACGTGTGGTCCACAGATCAGCATCCCATGTCAGTGACTTTCTCTACATTAATAGTCGCCGCATGCCCGTGTACTTATCATAATAACAATCTGTTCCCCATTGTTTCTTAAGAACCTCAATGTTAGTTTACATTGTCTGTAATTTATCGTCAGGCATAGCAGCATGCCTCTGTCATTTCAACAATTAATTGAACTATTAAACAGCGTATTAAGGCCCGGTAGTAAACGCTCAAAAAGACGTAGGGGCAATATGTAATTACGAATGTTGAGGGCGCGCTAATATTAAAACCGATAATAATGAAGCGAAAATTGTGAAAATGTTTAACAAAACATGACTCGTTTAAAATAGATCAAAAATCTCGTGGGAAATGTCTTAAAAAGCAATTAAAGAAACGTTTTGATTTTTTTTCATACATATAACTTAGAAAGTAACAGAAAAAACGTGTTTGTAATAATTTTCAGAGCATGCCTTGCGATTTTTTCTATCGAGGGAATTTCATATAATTTACGTTTCGGCGTGGGGAACGTCTAGATATTATCTTAATAAATAACATCTATTTTTTTAAGAGCTTAAAAACTTCAAATGTTTAAGGGAGATACGTAAGAAATCGGTAGAAATTCGGGATGCGGCGACTTAAGATCTATGCGCTCTGAAGTTACCTTCAAATTCCCACCGAGATATTCTCTAATTATGTTTAATTAAGAGCAGTTAGCAAGCAAACACTGTTTTAAGTATACATGTGTTGGAAGTTCGATTAAAGATTGTAGCTTAACAGACGACGCTAGGATTAGGAATTATTATCCGCTTTGTTTACATCTCCATCATAACCGAAATTGGTAGATGTTTGTCATATTATATTGTAAGAACAAGCACATGTTTATTTCGTAAACATTTGTGACACACTTCCGCAAAGTGGATATATTCTAGAAAGCGAGTGGTGCCTCCGGAGGTGCCTGTGTGAGTGAGCTGATCGAATAGTAACACGAGAGCGATATACCGAAATGTGATACAAAACAACCATTATTGCGAGATATACTGTCAAATAATATGACCTTTATCAGATTTCCTGTAAATTAATGTGTATTATTTCATTTGTTTCAGGTATGTTCAACTGACTGGCCCAAAAAAAGTCTGGTAAATATTTTTTTCACCATTGATGTAAGCAAGAAACCCTAGTCAATAGGAATGATATTTGTTTTTAGGAATGGAAAATTAACATAATAACTCCGGTTTATCTTACCCACATTTTCATATTACCGGGTTATCTTTTTTTCTAGATTTAATGTTTTTCGTCCGTTATAAATTAGATCCATAAGCTAAAGGAATCACGCACAATCGCGTGCAAGCTCATTTAAAATGCACAGTAAAACTGCTTATCTCTTCGGGTTGATTGATTCTGAGGATACCGTTTATCTTCCTGGCCATTAAACTGTTTTTTTCTTCGGTTCCAGATAAGATTATTTTATTTTATTTTTTCGCATTATTTTGTTTTATATTTTACGTTAAATTTTAATTTAGGATTCTTGCCAATTATGAATCTTTCTACCTTCGAGATGATGTCCTTTGTAGAACGCATTTGCTTTGATGGATCCCATTACGATAGTTGTTAAAATAAAAGGCTTCGTTCCCTTTTACCCCGACCTCATTTGTTTTATGTTTTTTCCTTGGAGGGGCGACATTTATTTTATGTCCATCCACCTTTTTATTGACGGGTTCTAGACTTTCGACTTATTTATGGACGGTCATTTATCGCTAAGGTCTATAATTTATACCGTGACTTTCGCGACACGTCTTTTATGAATCTTAAAAAACCGACCATCAAATTGGATATTTTGTAACCATCCTTTTTATAGGCTTTAAGAAGGCGATTTATATTCCCTCATTCATAAACTTTATTGATTTGAATATAAACACTCCCTTTCAATTTACGCTCCCGCGAGGGTAAATAATCTATCTGTTCGATCAATCACAAAGTTATTAACGGTTTGTTGTTTCAAAATCAGTGTCGAATTTATATCTATGTTTCCAAAATACTTAAAAATCTACGCTAAAGGAGTTCATTAATATTCATTTATATCCGACACACATGAACAAATTCCATTGATGGTAAAATCATCCCCGATGGAAACAGTAAAGAATGATGATTTCCAACCCTTCGGTAACCCATTGCTCAGTCCGCATAGGTGCCCGGCCCAATTGCCGATGACGATAGTCGACCAGGCTCAGCGATCCCAGCAGCGGGAAATACTCTTACCAGTCCTGGATTTGTCAATAGGCCTTATAGGCCGCGGCCTAGGGGCGGCAGAGTTCAGGGGGCGGCGCTCGCTCGCTTTAAGTAAGCCGTTAAGTTTGTGTGCGATTATAAATAATAAAAAAAAACAAAACACTGTGGATATATAGAGTTTTCTATTTATATATTTATAGAGTTTTCTATTATAAATCACATTTGTTAAAAGTCGCTAATTTCCAGTACTCATTCCTATGCTACGCTATAGAAGTTATTTTTTTTTTAAAAGAAAGACACACATTCCCGGGTTACGTATAACCCAACAATGTTTGAAAATCCCCTACTACCACCACAGAAAGCCGAAAATGTTGCTTGTATTGTGATGGAGGACTTAGCCAGCCGAGGAATCGGACACGGGACGCCCGGGTGGGACCCAAACGCGATGCCCACTCAACCACTGACCGGTTATGTTACAAAAAATTGGTTTAAGAAACAGAAAGAGGAAAGACACTCAAGAGAGTAAACCTCACACGTTGAACAGCAAGAGCAGATGCCTGTAAAAGTTTGAGGGATTCCTGGGATGAAGTATTTACGATTTAAAAAATGATTGAAAATGACGCTACAGAGAAACATATCCCGCGAATTGAAGCGAAGGAAATTCACTTCAAAATGAAAAATTGCAGTAAAGACTAAATTAAGTGAGTGCTCAGATTCAGAGCTCTTTTCATTTTTAACAAGAATGGGTGAACTTTCAACCTAAAGAGTTTCAGAAAAAGCTCAGGCTCTTGTGCAATATTACTACAATGATTTAGAAGACGATTTAATTCAAGAATATAACACTTTCACTGTCACATTTCCGCTAATAAGATGGCAGAGAAACCTGAATCTACATCATTACTGAATCTTTTTAAGTTTTTGAGGAAACAATCTCTGTGCAACGTTTACCCGAACTTGATACAAATTGTTAATAAAGAATAAAGGAATTTTTTCCTTTTAAAGCGAGTGAAGAATTACCAAAGGCCTTCTTCGTCCCAAAAAAAATTAACTCTTTGGCTTTTCTATGCGTAGAAGCAGACTTAATGAAATCTATAAAATGTGAAGACATTCTAGATGATTTTGTCGATAAAAAATTCTGTAAAAAGTTGTAATTCTTGTTTCATGTTACACTTTTACTTATTCATTTTTGAATACCTACTTGACCTATGTTTGAAGATTTATTTTGAAAATTGTGTGTCGCCTAATAAAAGCCTACAAGTGTGTGATTATGAAAGGTTGCAAATTCTAAGAAGCAGAAAGGGGCGGCGCAAACGAAGTGGCCTATACTTATGAAAAGTATAAATTCGGCCCTGACTCTTACACATACTTATCTGTTTCGGTGTGCTATCCTTACTCCGAATTAACTGGCTTTAAGACAGATCCCAGAATACAAGTATTCCTCATTAACTTGCCGCTGCCGGGTCCGGCTTTTTTACCTACGCTTTAGCTGTGGTTTCGTAGTCCATTATTTTTCTGTGCACGTACTGCGGCTTTAAGAAACAGAATACGTGACCTGTACAAAAGATACTCGATTGGTCCAAGTGTACGGCGCGTTGTTTTCTTAAGCTCGGTTTTTTTTAACAAATTCTTTTTACTAGGGAAACAATGAGATACGGGGATGCCCGAGGCAACAAGTTACCTTACTTAGGATTCCTTTACTACCTAGTAGCCGGTGCCACCCTGGAATCACTTCCATTCCATGGGCTCGAATTATCACGACGTCTTTTATTAAGGAAGTTAAAATTAATTCGCAGTTCGATAATTTGAGAACTTCCATCATAAATTGATATAAATTTATTCTGCTATTCCTTCGAAATAGGGAAAACTCCTCCTCGTCTTGTGTTTAGCGCGAATCCGTTAACATTGTTTAGACCTTCTAAATCTCTTTATAATGCATATAAAATGAGTTCCAGCAGTGTTCCAAACAATCAAGATAATACCCTTAATATTCAATTTGAGTTGTAATCTCCTTCCTTGATCTAATTCACTTCCAGCGCAAATGATCTCAAATAACATACCAATTACAAGCTCGACTTCTATTCTTCATTACGCTGGGTTGACTTATCTGTAAAAGACATCATTACCTAATAATACCTACAGATGCTGATCGCAGATCGCAGGGGAGGTTCGGTCCAACATCGCCGGAATGATGGATGAAATCCTCAATGGTAAGTATTTCTGCGCTATTCCAACATCCCCGGCCGTACAACTTCTGATTTATTTTGAACTTTGCGCAAGCTTTTTATTACGCTGAAATTTCACTCATTTTGTGCGGGTCGTTAGTCTCGCGAAATTTAACTTGCTTTATTCCTATATTGTTTATAAACACGGAGCGAAAGTTTAAAATTTTAAACTACCAACGGCGAAAAGTACAATGTCGCATGCTTGAACTGAAAGTTCCACTACAATAAGTTAAAATATGTATCACTATGAAACAACCTTTCTTTGTCTTCTTAGAGGCCCATCTTGTTTATACAAAACTCAAATGAATTTCATAAGTTTGTCCTTAACTAATTGTTGAATAATGAACTCGTTTGCTGAACTTACATGGATTTTTCTTTATGTATTGATATTTTTACAGTTGGAAAAGCTCGGAAACTCGAAAATATTAATATGTAATTTTCGCGTTCATTGTCGAATAACCTTTTCAACGTTATCATTACAAGTATCCGACGTTGCCGGTTACATTAAATATTAATTTGTAAGTTATTTCTTACGCAGTCTTAGTATGTTTAATGTAAAAGCCATCACGCACATTACTGCTCCCAGTGACAGCTCGCCTCCCACCCCTCTGGCGCCCTGCCTACCCAGCTGTACCCCGAGGGATGGTTTCAATGATTACGTGCGATTGTTAAATTAGGTTGGGGTTTCTTGAAAGGGAATCTTCTAAACAAAAGCCTCGGGCGAATCGTATCGTGATTATAAAATTAAAAGGTTTGCGTGTGTTAACCCCCGCAGACCTCCCAATAAACCTTTGCCCTGTTAACGCGTGGAAATCCAGGCTACATAAAGATTGTAGATATCCCGAATTAAAATAATATGTTTGATGTGTCTTTGAAGAACATGTTCTTAGAAGGAAAGCACGCGGAGCCACATGTTTGCGTATGTAGTCAAGCTACTTTTTTTCACTGTTGACATTTTTTTTTTTTTTTTTTACATTAACTCCACACAGGAGGCCTTGAGGAAAATAATTCCCCTCAGGGCCTATGTCATCTGGGATGCTGTGTGGAGGGTCTTTTTGAGGAGAGGAAGGAATGAACATTGGTCTTGAAGAGACCCATGTTGTAGGAGGGAGGAAACACAGATGCCGGCAAATCGTTCCATACCGACCCGTTCTCATGTGACAAATGTCAACCGTGTACATATGTTGGGCGCGCGTTTGGCGTGTCTCCCGACTATGCGCCGGTGCCGTAGGGATCAATGACGCTAGTTCCTCAGAGCATCTTCCATTGAAATACCGGTAGAACATGGATAGCATTCCCACCCGACGCCTGTGCTCTAAAGATTGCAACCCGTTCGTTAAGATGGGAGAATGACATGTCATAATGTTGAAAGACTTGAAAGAGTCTTAGAAATTATTGATTTATCCGAAAAGAATTTGGTTCACCCATCATCAATAATTTTAGCCAAACAAACATTGTACCTTTGACACGAGGCAGTATTACAGATAGTAACTATGCCAGCCATCATTATTTGAGATTCTCACCACAAATTATATTTGGTGTTATGTTCTTTGATTTGTAAGGGTGTTAAGCCGTGTTGTCTTCCTACTCTTTTTTGGGCTGACCAATTATGGATTGTCCAAAATGTTGACTAAATACGGAGAAAACGAAACACCGGTATTATCCCCAAAAGTCAAACAGTATAATATTATAGATATATTCATTAAAGTAAATATAAGGGTCTCTGTCTCGCGTGTGCGGTTTGAGAGATTATCGCCAGGTAACATGTGTAAGACTAGCATAAGATGTAAGATATTGTGCTGAGAGAATGCTTCAGTACAGCCTTCAAGCGCGCAGCTCGAAGCATCAAGCATCAAGTGCCCCAGTAAAAGGAAGGTCCCACAGCCTTCGCCCGCTCGGGATTATCCCACCTCATCCCCTGTCTTTAATGAATCCTTTACGGAGATAATGAACTTTGCACACAGTTTATGAATATTTCAATATCACGGTCTGTATAGGGTATTATATTGATTACAATACCGAGATTCGCAGCTTACTTGGGGTAAGATGAGCGAAACATCTTAACGAACAGTTTCCACGTATATTAGATTCTGCGTGTTTGCGAAACCACTCGCCCAAAGAACGAGGTAAAATACGCGAACAAATCACCAAGTCTAACGATGTAGGCGTCGGAGCTTTTTGTTGTTTTTTGGGTTCTAAAATAATTTTGTAAAGAGTGGAAAATCTTGTTTATTTAAATGATGTCCCATAACTCAGGGTAAACAAGAAATCTCGACAAATCTTCGTTCATCCCAAGGGGACGCTGGTCCCGCGATGTGTTCATCTAATCAAAAATATAATCTTACATTCGCTCGTCCCGTAAATGTGATTACATAAATTGTTTTCGGGCGAAGGCACAAAAAACCCGTTCTTTGCCACCGAGGAAGCTAAAGTCCGAACCCGGCCTTAAATTATTATTCTAGGGTTGCTAGGATTAAATCAATTTTTCAAAGTTTTTTTCCTTTATTTAAGTATCCATCAACTTCAACACGACGTCGTTCTTGGAATTGTTATTTCGCTTTCTTCGTAGGAGGGGGGAGTGTGAAATGTTTTGTTCGTAGGAGGAAAAAACTTTTACGTTACATTTGTGTAGATGGATTTAAGCCACCTTCTCGGATCTACTTTTTATACATCCTCTCTTATCTCGCTTGTGTTTCTATCTTCGTCCAATTAAAATGATGAAAACCGACTCTTTCTTGCAGTTTTTCTTTCTTCTATATTTTGGAAAACATTTTCGATCGTTTTGAAATTTGAAAGAGGTACATTATGTGGAGTCTGTCATTTCTGCCATCATTTATCAATATTATTTAAGTTTCCTGTTTTATTTAGTAGCGCCCTGATCGCTGTTCCTTGTTGCCTGTTGGCCCCCTTGCCCCTTCTGGTCTGAAGGCTCCCGGGAGATGTTTTGCTTTAATTACAGACCCGTCAGAGGCGTGGCAAGATCGGAACCCGAGAGTGCTGGAAGATTTTAACTTCACTTAAAAATGAAGTGAATTCTCAGGGGCTAAGTAGCCCTTTTAAATACTTAATCTTCCCGCTCTGAAATATCCTAGTTTAATTAACGGTTTTTGTATTACCGCGGCTAGTTAACAAATTATTTTCCTTCAATCAAAATATTGGATGAAAGCTGTGAGTGTAAGCAAGGCCTTGATTTCTTTAAATAATTTCAATTAATATACTTTTTTTATTTTATTAACGTAAAGATGGAACAATCGAAAGTTTTGAAAAATGTAATTTCTTGTCCAATGAAAATTTGATCGAAAGCTCAACAGACTATAAAAAACCGCTCTTCAATAATGGCTTGGCGTTTAATAGCTTTGAAATACCAAAATGTTTTTGTGTTTTGAATTCTGTTGGAGTCAAAGCAAGCCTTTGTTTTGAGGAAAATATGGTTCACTCTAGCTCAAAGTGAAGTAGGAAATTTCTTTTAACCGGATCAGCCTTCTACTGTCGATATGCCCGGAATCCGACTAATGAACGTTCTTTCCTAAGCCGGAGATTTTCCAGACACGCGCACTTACGTTCGGGTCGCAACTGTTCCCGGTCAAACTTACGATTACCATAGTAAAATTTTACGAGATATTAATTTTTATAAAAGAATAGTCAAATATCAGTGAATAAAAATTACAGCACCGTGAACATTCATCGACATGTTTTTTGAAGTGAAAACTTCTTTAGCACCATTGTGATTTGAAAATCGACAAAACGAAAAATAGCGACACTAAAAAGAGACTAGCACCTATAGGATTTAGCCCCCGATAGTAAAATTGGTCTCCTCTTGGGCGGTAGTGCGGTGCTTCGTACCTACTCTTAATAATAATAATAATATTTGGATGATTTATTTGGCGCCGTTTTTGTGAAAAATCAAAGGTGCTGTACAAACTTACAATATATTTCTAAAATCTAGAAAAACTACAACCTAGACAAACAATTAAAAACAACTTCTGGCTTAAAATTGCATCCACCGGTTCATAAGAAAATATATGTACAATGTCTCGACCAATGAACGCGATGCTTCCTAAAAATGTATACAGGACCATACTTACCTGAGAGGTCGCTTGAAATTAACACTGTTTATTGTCTATTAAGAAATTTAGATAGAGTTCGCACGCAGAGGACATTATTGTGAACACTATCGACTGCTCCAATTAAGACTGCAGTAACTCACTTTTTGTCATTTTGCAGGAGAGCGATTTTAAAGTTCAAAAAATTCTGCATAATCTTAGATGAGGTTTTTGAATTTTATTTAAATTGAATAAGTATCGTTATTTAATACTCTTTCTAACTAATTAATATTTTCTTAGTATTTCTTTCGAATTCGCACTAATTTGAAGGGTTTTGGGACTTACTACTCTTTTCCTCGGAGTTTATATAATATCAATAGGTTGTATGTTGAGCTACTTCTTTGTTGCAGGGAAAAGTTAAACAAATTATAAAAGTAGCGACGAGCTGTTTAATTTTAACAGTAAAAAAACATAACTTATAGACATTTAAATCACACGGTTGAGAGTTTTTCAATAGTTATGGTGTCTCAGTGTTACAAACAACAACATAAAAAACATTTTAAGTTCGATTAACTGATACAATAACGTACATGTTTGTTTAGAAACTGTTATCTAAATAAAATAGAAGATATTCTTGTCATTACATAAAATTAAAGAAAAAAAATAACATTATAAAGTTTTATTCGTTTTCTGAATCATCAGACACCTCATCTCTGGCATTAGAATGTCCAATGGCAGTTTCTTTAATGGAAGAATTTAGTGAAAGATAGAAATTATGGTAAGTCTTTGGAATCAGTACGCTGTTGCATAATGCTAGCAAATCTTTATGCTTAAGTTTATCGATGTTTTGTTTTTTATTATACGCAGCAACAGGTTCAACTAATTTATCCAGTCGTCTGACTCTTGTCCATTTTTCTAAAATTACGTGGGTTCTTCCATGTAATCATACCTTATAGATACCTCCAGTGGATTATTGTATATCGCAGATACCTCGCGTACTTTGTTCCATTTCACAACTTAATTATCGTTGGCTTTTTTCCAATTTCTTTGCAAAACGTGCGACTTGAAATCCAAAAAGTCTTCATAGGTAATTTCGTTAATTTTATAAGGCAAACCTTTCACTTTGCACATTGAATCAGCATGACCCATTGTTGAGGCACGTAAATAGATTTCCCTTTCCTTTGCATTTTCTATTGCGGCATGCATGGAATCACCCTAATTTTGAGTGTGTCCTTTCTCCATAAAACGATGCGTTACGTCAATTTCGAGGGTTCGTGTGGCGTATTCTAACATGGAAAACATATATCGGTTTTGATTCTGTCCACCGCAATTATCCGAATAGAATATAACTTTACGTATAGCCTTCTGTTGCACAAAAGTTAAAAAGTTTAAAATACATATAGCAATTTCATTGGCACCTCTTTTGGCTTCTGATTCATGCCAAATAAAGCAGTGGCCCTGTTTCTTTCCAATATCATAAATGGTGAAATTGTATGTTGCGTACTTTCTTAAAAAACTACTCACATCTGACTGAGGTGTCTGCAAAACCTTTTGCAAGTCAAATACTGCCTTACATTTCCAGCCTTCTCTATATCCGAGTCTTTTAAGACCCTGGCCTGACCTTTATTTTTCTAATGCGTTTCATAAGCGTCTTTAAACAATAATTTTTCTTCTTCTGTGGCTATTAGAAATTTCTCACACACCTCACACTGGTTTTTTTTAGGCTTGTGAAAAGCGTAATTATAATGGAAATTTAAAACGTCTGAGTACTGCCTCAGTATAGCAGATGTTTCAAAGCTTCTTTCTTGCTGCCAATCTAGATATAGCCTGTACATTTTGGAAATGCTCAGATCTCTTTCCAGGTAAAGCTTCTTGGTCGATTTACTGGTGTAGTGTGACTCCACTACAGGAAAGGCTCGTATGTGTTTGTGTACAGATGCATTTGAAAACGTAATATTTTGTATGAAATACATACAGTGCTCGGATTATCCATATTGTCAGTTATTTTTGTAGCACAATAGAACAATCCTGTTTCCTCACTAAAAAGTAACACGCTATCAGGAGAAGTTGGTCTACAAACAATCAATTCTACAGGTCTTGAATTACTACATTCATCAGGCTTCCAACCGTCATCAGAATTCATTCCACTAAAATCTTGCTGATCTCTGTAGGGACTCAATAAGTCGTCAGAAGTAGATTCTGTAATAATAAATTATTATATTAACAAACAATACGTAAAAAATAAGAAATCACAAGTCAATTTCCGAGACATTAGAATTTTGTTTTAAATAAATTTTAGGTGATGTCTGAGATATATAATGTTTAGGATGGGTTGTTTAAAAAAATTTGATGGATTCATCAAATATTTGAAGTTGATTTTCACGTTCTGTGTAAGTTCTATCCAAGTTCTGTTATTACATTTTTATAGGACAGTTGCTTCACAAAACTGAAATAATCACAGAACTTGAATAGAACTTACACAAAACGTGAAAATTAACTTCAAATATTTGATGAATCCATCAAATTTTTTGAAACAACCCGTCCTTAGACTTACTAGACTGCATTGTAGACGATAATGTTCTAGCATTAGCTATAATTTTAGCTGTCCTACTGGATATTCTCATGTTTAACACTTTCACGGTACGATTCTCTTCATATTTTCAATTTTATCATTACAGTAGGCCAACCGTAATGACTGCAACATTAACTGCCAAACCCAATTCAAATGATAATATCGATATTTCTCCATAGAACATATAAGTAAGCCTGACTTAAGACCATAGATAAAAAAAATATTCCGATGAAAAGGGCAGTAACTCAACTTACTTCTTTAGTACATGGAAAACTAATGACTTAGTGACTTACAACAATTTTATTTATTTTATTTATTTATTTTATTTATGAAAAGTATACAATACAGAATATAGTAAATTATATAAAGCATTGTACTCCCAGGAGTTAATAAACTCATTGCGGGAATGATACGCATTACATGAAACATATAGCTGTATGTATTAAATGGACATATGATGGGGACATACACAACATTATTATTTCAGATAGTCATTAATAAGATGAAGTTTGAGCATGTTAGTTTGGGTCTTTTTACATTGACTTGCACGTTTGATCTCGTTGGGTAGTTGATTATATTTTGTGTGAGCTATGTATTCTAGGGATCTTAGTCCATATTTTGTTGATTTGATTTTTGATATAAGAAGTTTGTTGTGATTTCTTGTGTTGTGTTGGTGTACGTCGCAATTGTAATAGAGTGTAGTGTTGGAATGTGCCGAGTGTTGAATTACTTGTAATATAGTTTTAGTTATTTCAAAAGTGGGAATGGTATTAAAAGGAAGTATTTGGGTGTTTCTGTAGATATCTTTGACATGTGTGTCCCAAGGTAGACTGAAAATATTTCGCAGGGCTCTATTTTGAACGACTTGGACTTCTGAAATCATTTTTTTTGTAGCAAATCCCCAAATTCCGGCGAGATATATTAGATGTGAGTGAATCATAGCATGGTAAATCGATTTTAATAGAGAGGGAGGAAGTAACCCGCGAAGTCTATATAAAACACCAGTTATAGGAGTAATTTTGGATAGAACATGTTTAAATTGGTGATCCCATGTGAGTTGTGAATCAATGAAAAGGCCAAGATATTTTGTAACATCAGCCCTTTCAAGGCGGTTATTATCAAGACTTATATTAAGACTTACATTTTTTTTATTTGCAAACAGTATGTAATGTGTTTTTTTTATGTTTAGGCTAAGTTTGTTTAGTCGCAGCCAGTTTGCCAGGCAAGCTATATCCCTTTCCATTTCCTTTTCAAGTTCGTTTAAATCATTATTGTGATAAAGAATCACTGTATCATCTGCATAGAGTTGTATTGTACCCTTAAGTCCCCATTTAGCAATATCATTTATATATATTAAAAATAGTAATGGTCCAAGTACGGAGCCCTGAGGCACGCCACATTTTATCGTTCCCATGCTGCTTGTCCCTTTTCCAACAAAGGTCTGACAGTGTCGGTTAGAGAGGTAGCTACACAGTAACTTCAGGGGAGTGCCTACTATGCCTAGGTGTTCTAGCTTCTTTAGTAGTATCCCATGGTCAACCGTATCGAAAGCCTTTTTTAAATCTATAAATAAGCCTGCAGTGTGCTTACCCTGGTCTATATGCTTTTGGAGGGCGTATACAAAATCGAAGGCAGCACATTTTGTGTTAGATTGGTTTCTGAATCCATACTGTTGGGATGCGAATAAATTGTTTGATAAGAGATATTTAGTGAGCCTAAGCTTAATAACCTTTTCAAAAACTTTAGAGAAGACAGAGAGGATGGATATAGGACGATAATTAGAAGGATTTTTTGAAAAGGCTTTTTCTCAAATTGTATGACTGTTAGAGTTACAAATGTCTTCTTAGGAGGTAGATAATAATTTATGAAACCCAAAAATGTAACTAACTCAAAAACACCAAATTGTGAGTTACTGCAGTCTTAATTGGAGCAGTCGACTTGTTACATGTATTTAATCCTGAAATTTATTTTAATATTATTATATAATTATTCTTTAATGAGAGTATTTTGGAAATCAAAGGCAACATTTTATAGTGGGCGGTACAGTTGTACAAGGATTTGATCTTCTTTAATGTGATTCGTCAAGAGACAGATTGATGTGTAAAGATTCAAGTAATTTTCTTGTCTACTTTAGTTTTCTGAAGGTTTCACTTCTAGTCGTGTAAATTGCACGCTCTGTTTTTTTTTTATTTTTATTCCTAGAGAAGAAAATTCAAATCTTTAATGCGTTATTTTGTTGGGTTCGCAACACCTTAAAATTTTTTTTTTTCACTTCCATGTTATATTCAGTTGTAACTATAACTACTTTTTTCTGATGGTTTGTATACGTACATAATATATGGTTGAATATCACATGTAAGTGACTAGTTATAAATTATAACTCTGCTGAATATTATAAAGTTATATTTTATTGTACCCACTGTCATAATTTTTCGATCACAAATATTTTGATCAGCTTAACTTGTGAATCAGACCGTTGTGCGTTTGTGTCCCTTTGTCGTCTAAACGCTGATCCTACGTGACATCCCATCGTCAACCTGGCCATTACTGGGCCGGCTGTTAGGTCGAGAGAAGAGCTCAGGAGATTAATCAGAGGTTGATGGGCGCAATAAAGTGGATTCTATTACGTAGCCGACTTGGCCAAAGAGCTTATATAAAACACGTTAGGGGTAATTTGTTTCGATTACGCCCGATGCGCTGTTGTTTTGAGCTTAGCATTAGGATATTTGCTACGCGTATTTTATCCAATTATCCACTGTAAATATTGTATTATTGCCTGAGGACGTGTATTTTGAGATTATGTTGACTATCTCGAGAAGTGATTTAAAAGACGCCTTACCTGTGCTTAAAATTTAGAAATGTATGTATTTTTAGACGTCACTGTGTTGTTTTTCTTTTGCAGTTCGTTTGTCAACACTATTGTCGAACAGTTTGTGATTCAGCTGGCAACACGGTATCGCATCTGCCCACATAAACACACTTTCTGCAATTCGATTACACATCTGCCCTGATGATGTACACTATAACGCTGTCCGAAACGTTTGCTAAAGAAGAAGGTAGCGTAACACGGTATAATACCTCAAAAACCTAATAAACACACTTCCTGCAATTCGATTACACATCTGCCCTGATGATTTACACTGTAACGCTGTCCGAAACGTTGGCTAAAGAAGAAGATAGCGCAACACGGTATAATACCTCAAAAACTAATCACGATAATACTTTTGGCCGTGAAAATCTCAAATCATATCAGATTAAATAATCATTTTTAACGCTAATACCATCTTGCTTTTTAAAATAATTGAATCGTATGATTAATGGTTTATAAGTGATTTCGGTATTCAGAATGGGCTCAATTATAATGCTCACGCACTTTTACGTAAGTTTGATTATAACCTGGTAAAAGCACGTAACATAAACAAAGCAGTAGTAGAAGATGCCAGAGGATATACTCTCAGATTGACGGCGCCCAACCTTTCGAGTTAGAAATCAATTTTCTCTTTTCCTTATATCCCTTTGTTCGGCATTGGTTAACTTATTACAACTACTTTTATATTTCCCTGGCGTTCTTCTTCTTTTCCTTTTCCAATTCGCGTATTTTCCATTCCTCGCAGTTGCCGTGCGGCGTCGGGTAGCATTAAGCCATCATTTTGATGTGAATTCAGATGATTGGAGGTCGTTACTTATTCCGTTTGATGATAAATTCTAACTAATAATTTACTTCGAACGAGCCATAATAAATTACGAATTTAAAAACACGAATAAATTTTAATGATTTAGGTCGCGAAAGTTATCACGGCGAGATTGCCAATCGCTTAAATAAACCACCAAATGTAAGGTTCTCTTTCTTCTCTCGCTTTTCACTTTGGAGTCTTGATTCCACAATTGATTCTTTTCGGGATTCCCTCTCAGAGGCAAACCGATTTTTTTATATCTATTCCGCAAAACATCAATTTCTTCCGAATAGAATACTGGTATTAGTACCGATAAATTGGTATTGAAAGCTTTTACCCTATACAGCGCGGACTATTTTATTGCTTAATTTAGCTGAACCTCTCCACAATCTGGCTAAAAGATATCCCACATAAAATATCGTGGTCCCGTCGAGTAATCTTCGGTATACGTTATCACATAAAATAGTCTAATGTTTAATAACATATTTAGCTTTCCCCTAATGTTTATGGCTGTTTTGTATTGTGTAAAGCCGAACGACGTTTCTTAATACTCTGCGCATCTCAGTTATTATTGACTGTGTGGGGAACTGGGAAGCAGAAAGTAGGAACTATATATGACCTAGAACCGTAAAAACATCCCGCATATATCACTATTCACGACGTGTGTTTGCCATTTAAAGCAAGAGGAACGGAATAAAGCGAGGATATATGTGCTGAAGATCCATCAAACACACTTGCACTCTCTAAATATTATTTCTCTGGCTGTTTTATATTCCCATTAAGGAAGAATTCTCTTCACATTAAATTTATTGTCCAATAAATTATCACTTTCCACTGACGAGGACTCTATCCGTTATCGGAGTATTTTCTTTTGTATCTCGTTCTCGCTATTTAAGGGCCGCTTCAGAAAGGAAAATATACACAAACTCGCAAATCTGCCCAACTTAAGACTAAGTAATTCTCTGGGAGTAAATAGTTGGTATTGTTTATAATTGTCTCCGCACTCCACAGAAGGTATTGTGGAAATGTGGTATTGAGGTTGTTTTATACTGGTAATGCGGCCTTAGCCGTCTGGCCGCCGCGATGGCAAGACGGACGGATGAAACTTGATACGGTGATAGTTGAGCTTATTGGGAAAGGACAAGCTTCGGCGAAGGGTGATGAGAACTGTGAGAAGTTTCATTATGCAATGGGATATTGCAATATTGAGGTCACTGGACGTGTTCTACAAACTAGACGATCATATTATGTGCTGCAACTAATGCCAACTGAAGGGTATCATAACTTCGTATTTTGTACAATAACTATTTGACCGCCCATATTCGAAATTCACTGAACTAAAACTAAGTTCATAAACTCTGATATGAAGCAATTACTTCACTTCCTAAGTGCTCATAACAATTCAAAAAGCAAAGTAGTTCTGAGATGATTAGGAAACAACATTTTAATCTTCTATTGTTCCTAGGTACATATATTATTAGTAAATTTTTAAAATTTATTAATGACATTTATAAACATATATTATATCATTGACGAAGAAGATATTACTAATAAATCTGAACGAAACTTGAAACAGAACAAGACAAAACAAATATGTCCCGGTAAGACAAGAGATCCTGGGCTTGAGGTCCAGTTGTGACCGTTACCTTTTTATTTTTTCTGTGTCTTGTTCTATGTTCATGACTCGTTTAAATTTATCAGACGAATCTTCTTCTTCAATGGTATATTACAATAATGGGAAACCTTCAAAGGTTATTCCGATAAAAAATAAATTAATTTTATAATTTATAAACGGTATATAAGGTACTTACATTCTTGTAATACATTACAATCCAATATTAATGACTTTTTTAAAGGTTTTTCATAAAAGTCAGAATAAAAAATAATAGGGAATTTCGACTGTGTTTTTTTTATTCTCGAAAAAATAAGTAAACGAAATTACGAATTCCAGAGTGGAAGATACTCAGTATTCCACCATTCAGAATTGAAAAGTTGCTTGAAATGGCTTTAGCCGTGTTTGGTGACCAGATCTGAATGGCCAGGTACTTCCCATCTTCCTCTTCCCAACTCCTTCCCCTCACCATTACCTTCAGCCTCACAAAATACCCCAATTGGGGATGACGTAGTCTCACTGGCTCCAGACGAACTCTTGTGCGGTATTCATATAAAAAAACGATGGTGGAGGTATTTTTATTTTATTTTTAAGTAGACGAATAACATTTCTGTAATGATGTAAAGATAGGAATGTATTGATAATGTCATAGATTTTCCGCCAAAACAACATGTTCATTTTTATTCGTGTATATGGCGGCGCATACTCAGTCGAATTATCAATTTACGGCACCAAAAATATTTTTATTTGCAATTCCGATCAGAAATGTGTGAGAAGATTACATAAGAACTTTTTTTATAAATACCTTTTTAATTTTAGTTGGGGTCAGATGTTCCTAGTTATTCTTAAAAAAAAATATTTCGGATTGAATTATTTCTGTATTTTGATAAAAGATAAAACACATTAATATGATTAAACTGTAAAATGATCATAACTTGTAAAATTGTTTATTTTTTAACATTATAAATATTTGGTTATTTTATCTTAATCCTCATTTCCTTTAGAGCGGGGTGGCCAAGACTCCCTCAAAAGAATGCGCTCGATTTAAGAAAGGGGAACAGGGGGAATATACATTTAACGTTTTCATATTACTTGAAAGGTTTTCTTTAGAACCAGTAAAATACTGGCGTGGGACTCGGTGGAACTTTTTTGTAAACTCTAGTTGAAGAAAACATTTCAATTTATTTTTTTTTTAAATTAGTGTTTCACAAAACGTATACTCTATCTTTACAACGTCAAGACTGTTATATTAAAAATAATTTCAAATAAAAGTACATTCCTGAAGCTTCAGTATCCATGTTGAAAAACATTTTGATTTTTAAATGGGGAAAGCAGGACGAGCGTAGATTCCGTCAATGAATCAGGCGCAACCGAACAATATTCGCAGCGCGATATTATATTCCTATATTTTTTTCAACTTTAGGCGCACGCGCAGGCTATTGAGTCGCGTTAACAATAAATAAATTTACTGATCATTGTGAACTGGTTAATCGAGAACATTTCAGAAACTAACTAACTAACCATCACGCCGTTTCCGCAGGGGTAGGCAGATAGAACGGACCGCCAAACAACTCGGTCTTGGCACACAGTCTTTGCCTCATTCACATTCATGCATCGTCTCATACATCTTCTATTATTCTAAGTTTTGACACGGCCTGACTCAAGTGTGTGATTCACTTGATCGTGCCATGTCTTCCTCGGGCATCCCCGACTTCTCTTAAATTCACATTAGCGTTATACTTACATCTTCTCACACTATTTTCTTCTTTCATTCGCTCTACATGCCCACACCATCTTGATTTTTGAACATCTCAGAAATACTTATAATTAGTTTGAAGACAATGCTTTTACCTATTTTTGCGCCGCAATTCCCCTTGGCCGTCCTCGTGTGCGGCGATGACGTTACGCCGGACAACTTTGATGACAGCCGTTTTGTCTAGCCAGTTTTACGTCAGTTAATAGCCCTTTTTACGTCATAATGACGTTATAGCCAGTCGGAATCGTTTCGGAATGTGCGGTTTTAGATTGCTTTTGAAATCAATAATTATGAATATTAAAATAATGCGCCATTTTAGCACGATATTCACAATCTTTTTTTAAGATGCTTATTCATAATTTATGAAAATACCCCATTTTGATATTTCTGATTTAGTATGGTGGTGATTTAGAATGTATTGTTATGGTATGGATAAATAGGTTTGAAACCACTTAATTACATATAAAAACAAATAATCACAAACATTACCACAGATTACCACTTCGACACCTCATTTGGACAAGGCTCCAACAGACATTTTTTTGAAAAATTACTTTCGAATGCAAAACCATTTTTTTTTGGTAATTCCTCAGAGCCACCTGTGTTGTATTTCCATAGATAATTGTGTGAAGAAGTTCTAACATCAAGTATTTAAAGCTTCCATTTATTTTACAAGGTTCTAACGTCGCTTTGATATTTTTGCAATTGCCATTTTGTTTGTAACTGGTTGACAGTTTTTACGAGGCGCAGTAGTTCGTCACTTTAGTTGGATAGGGTTCTAACTTCGCCTTATCACGTTCTGAGCTGTCAAAGTTTGCGATGACGAATTCTCGTAATCTATTTAACAATTTCAGATTTTAACGTTCAATATGCACGTACAAGCTGTTGAAATGAATTATAATATGCACGTACAAGCTGTTGAAAGAATACAAAACAAATTCTTACGTTTTCTAAATTTTAAAATGGGTATTTCAGCAAATATGTTAAACTACAACACACTTTTAAACGATATGAATATGCTTAAATTGTCAGACAGAAGAATTTTCACTGACTTGGTATTTTTATATAAAATTCTAAATGATTTAGTTGATAGTCCGGTATTACTTGAATTGATAAGCTTCCGAATTCCACTTCGTAATACTAGAAGTCAGGATTTATTTCAGTGCAGAAATTCTGGGACTAACTATCATATGTATTCCTCTTTGCCCAGAATACTAATGGTGGGAAACAATTATACCAAGTCAGTGGACATCTTCAATTTATCTTTGAATAAATTTAAAATATTGTTATTGAGGCAGTTCAGTTATGTACAATAAAATGTTTTTTCTATGCTATATATGTAAAAGCCCCGAAAAAGGGCGTTTATTTATAAATAAATAAATAAATATATAAGTGAATATATAAATATTTTAGTTTAGCATACTTTAAAAGAAAATGTTTAATTAGAACGTGGCCCTGTCTTGGGAAATGTAGTTAGAACCTTCAACCATGATTTATTATGCCCTAGTTGGTTACACGTGGTTCTATCTGCACGTTAGGTATGCTCTAAAATGGTATATATCCCATTTGTGTAACTGCTATCGGTATTGTAAGAATTTCCTCATGCTTATCTCAAAACTTATTTTTTTTAGTTATTTCACTTTGGAAACGAGGTAACTATCGATGTAATTTATTATTTTTTTTTACTTTTTAAAAGAAAGACAAACATACATTTTCAAATAATTTTAGGTTACGAATAACCTGACAACATTTGAAAATCTCCCACTAAGTAAGCGGAAAATGTTCTTTTGTCGTGATGTAGGATTAGCCAGCCGAGGAATTCAACTCACGAGGCCAGTGTGGCACGATGCTAACTCAGCTACTGACCGTTCATTATTATTTATTATTATTATCTACATAGTTAATTTTTTATATCTAAAACAGATTGTGCATTGTGGTTATTGAACGCATAATTTCAAACCACTAAGTCTTCTCCGAAACATATAGTATTATCTATAGTGTTTACCAAGATTAAATACAATGTCAATACTGAAAACACACTATTATCAAATTAATTTATTGCGATACGTGTGCAGTGCTTGCAAAGTATTCCCTTTACCCCACCTAATCCTTTCAGACCATGTGTATATTTGAAAATACATTGATTTCAGAATTTTTTCCTCACTGTCTGAAACCTAGAGCGAATAAAAATTGGCGATTTCCTTTTTAATTGCCGGTATAACTGGCTTTGCTCGCCATTTTTTTATTAGATTTTAGCTACTACTGGTCGTAGCTGTTTTTTAAAAGATGATTTTTGTTTTTAATTTACATCAAAATTTTTGTAGCTCTTTCTTTGTGATGCAAGTTTTGGAGAAATTTTTTCAATATATGATTTTTAAATGAATTTTTAACTACTTCTATTTGAATTTTATTTTCTTGAATGAATGAATCTAGTGGAATCTTGGAAGTAGAAATTAACCCGCTTCCCGATATCCGATCGAGCTGAAATTCGGCATATAGACTCCAGTTGTCGATGACAATGGATTCTACCAACTTTTAGTGGCAATTACTCATTCACATGCATTTCTCTGAAATTGGATGACATTACAGCAGGGCAGCATATGATTGCGTTTTGACTCGGTTTTTAGGTTAGGTTAGATTAAGGAAGGCGTAAAGGAGGGAAAAAATTAACGCTCAATCCTTTCCTTTATTTCTTTCTGCCCATCTTAAATTTCAATATTGGCTTATTAGGCTGCCATTTATACCGGTCGATTAAACTCCAACCTCATATCCTCAGAACACGTATTCCAACGTGACCTAACAAATCAGTGCATCATGGGGTTTCATCGTGGGTTCATGGGGTGAGGTTTGTCTAGGTCTTAAAGGCGGATGACCAGGACACACTAAACCCCAGATTCCTACCCACCCTTAAACCCTTTTCCTTCCCAGAACTCTCCTTTCCCCCTTTTCCTAAAAAAAAAAACCCTCCACACAGCATCCCCAAGGATGACATAGGCCCTGAGGGAAATTATTTTCCTCAGGGCCTCCTGTGTGGAGCTCATGTAAAAAAAAAAAAAAAATCAGGGACAGAAGTACTCCTGGCTGGGGTGGTACAATCGTATCGTATCGTATATGTTTTTGGAATACAATGTACGGTTTGTAATTTAATGTGAAACACGCCCTTCAAAATATATATATACATCATTAAATATGTTCTGCCACTGTTAGTTTTAATTCAGGTCTGAAAGGGTTAATAACACTTTGTATGCATTTCGAAAAATTAATTTTTCTCGACAAAGGCGTTTAAGTTTCCCTAAATTTATTCTTGTTTTTACGTCAGTTAACAACGCGACAGGATACTTAACGGTTTTACCGCCTGACTGATTTTCTTATAATTTTTAATCTATGGACGCAATATGGCGTCTCCTTGTGCTTCAAGCGAGGCGACAGTCTCGAGAATTTTTTCAAAGCGCATGCCGTTGAAGAGCAGCTTAATATTAAATTTCATTACGACCAAAAGTTTTATCTTATTTGCAATTTGTCACCTCGCCGGATAAGAAGGGCGGAAGCATTATGGAGGTGATTTATGAACCCGAAGATGATAAACAATTTTCAGTTCAGTTCCGTTTACAAGCTCCGAAATCATTCGTCCGTGTAATCGCTGCAAACACGACATTTCAAAAAATGTTTATGGCTCAGAGCTTATTGTTTCTTTTTTCCAGAATTAAATACATGATTTTTTTCTTTTGCTTTGTCTATTTCTTTTTAAATATTTTATCAAAATTCATCTCTTCAAATAACCATATCAAAAAATAAATAGGTAATAATGATGTAAGCCTTTTGCTGCATTTACTTTACATTTGCGAAAATAGGCGCGAGCCGAGCCACAAATTATGGGAAAGGAACGAAGCAATCGTAAAACGCCGCCGCTAATAGTTCGGAGGTTGGCTCGCGTGTGTATACGGAACTCGGTACTTTTTTTGGAACTTTGGAGTTAATTATAATTATTAAAAAAATATCTTGCATTATCTGCTGTGTTCGTACAATGAATAATAAAGTAAAAAATAGCATATTAGTCATATTTTTATAGTTAATATGGTAAAAAAAATGTATATGCCCAAGTTGCCTCAAAAATCACAAAATTTTTAAATTAATTGATTAAATTCTCAAATACAATTAACGAACGGTCTGTATTTTAGAATTTAAAACACAAATAAATAATGTAGCACATATCTGTCTTAGATATTTATTTGATTACAAAAATAATTTTTCCGTTTGGTTGGGTATTTTGGCCTGAAATTCAAAATTAAGATTAGTATGAAACGGGCGATTAAATTTAGGTTTAAGTATTTTCTAGCTTTTGAGGTGATAAAATTAACTAAGTATTTTTATAAAATTTTATAACATTTCCAACTTGTCTCCGAAAGAAACCTCCATGAAAATTTCTCCACATTGACGTTTCAAAACTGTTGTATTATTACCGTCGCGGATCGGGACTACGGGTTGGCAATTAATTTTAACGAACGCCCTGGCCCGTTTCAAATGTTCCTTATCCCTGAAACCCCGCGTACAGTATTAAAAAAAACACTTGACATTTAAAATTTTATCACCGCTGCCACCGTGGTCCTATACCCTTTATGGTAAATATCACCAGGCAGATACGCGCACAGACGGCGCTGGTTTTTTACGAACCCTTTTCTATTGACGCATTAACACGCAGGAATTAAAAAGCCAATTAAAATTAAATGTCACATTTTATAGAAACACACCTCTATCAAAGCCCACAAGCTTGAAGCAATGTTTAGAACTCATGCCATGTCTATAAAGAAGGAGCTATGTTCAAATATGTTCCGAAGGCATTGATATTAGTCTAAAAGCGAAACAGATGTTATTTTAGGTGCTCTATAATATAGCTGATAGCTGGCTATATAATGAGTAGGTAGATTACTACTATTTTTTGCTTTTGTTATCACATGGAAATCTCTTCAATGTTTTAGTTTAGTTATGAGGTTTGATGATTATTCCTCATTTGGATTTTTTTATTTCAATACGACAATCTCAATGCATATAGCCTTGAGACGTGATAACGTTTTAATACACAATTAAACTGTCTAATAAAGTTTTGCAGCAGGGAATAGAATGTTTTTAAATATGTGGTATGTAATTTATGTATACATTAAGGGCCTATTAATTAATACTTCTAGAAATTTTAGTACTAGAGTTATGGAGCACCTTAGAATAATAATAATAATTCTGAATTTGCCAACCACGTTTGGAAAAAAAATATTCTTTTGATATAAAAAAGGTATGAACACAATTGTGTTTGGGAATTAATAAAGTGCAGCCAATTTCATATTATTAATAACCAAATATTTTTTTAAATAGTCATCCCTTAAATAAATTTTCATTTTAAAATCTTTATTTTTATTTTAACTAGCGATTTCCCGGCAAGCGTTGCAATGCCACTTCAGGGGGGGGGGGGGGGGTAGGGTTTTAAACACTAAAAAAAAAGTATGTTTTCATGATTTTTTTTGCAGATATGAATAATGTTGGTTTATTTATTTTATATACACGTTATAGTATGACATCTGAAGTATCTTTAAAATTTTTTTTTTATAAAAATATCAATAAATAAGTCGGTGAGAGCGAATCTCCCGAGGAACCCCGAAAATGCGGTGAACATAATAACTTGTTAAAAAATAATTTTAATGTTAAACGCAACGTACGTTATAATCTACGCATTCACAGATGGCGCCAATAAAATTATTTTAGGTTTTAAACACTTTTGCAAGTTATGCTTTAAAATATTAAGA
This sequence comes from Glyphotaelius pellucidus, assembly GCA_936435175.1. Classification (NCBI taxonomy): domain Eukaryota; kingdom Metazoa; phylum Arthropoda; class Insecta; order Trichoptera; family Limnephilidae; genus Glyphotaelius; species Glyphotaelius pellucidus. The sequence goes on along the minus strand of OW386538.1, from coordinate 36,924,204 downwards.
ATAATTAATTGTTCGTGCCCGTACATACGCAAAATGAATATGAATAAATAGTTTTGTCAATAAAAAAACTCAAATCTTTCAAGAGAGGCTGACAAATACAATATTGGATTGAATCACCGATGTAATTTTGTATTTGACAAAACTATTTATTCATATTCATTTTGCGTATGTGCGGGCGCGAACAATTAATTATTATTAATATCTTAAAGCATAACTTGCCAAAGTGTCTAAAACCTAAAATAATTTTATTGGCGCCATCTGTGAATGCGTAGATTATAACGTACGTTGCGTTTAACCGTTTGTGTTATTTCACAATTTGTGTTATTTCACAATTTATTCATTTAAAATAATATATGATATATTTGCGGCACGTTCCAGAGTGGAAGATACTAATAGTATCGCCCTGGTGTAAGACCACCATTCAGAATTGAAACGTTGCTTGAAATGGCTTTAGCCGTGTTTAGTGACCAGATCTGAATAGCCAGGTACTTCCCCACCTACCTCTTCCCTATCTCCTTCCTTACTACCTTCAGCCTCACAACATACCCCAATTGGGGATGCCATAGTCTCACTGGCTCCAGACGGGAGCAGTTGGGACTCTTGTGCGGTATTTCATGTAAAAAAAAAAAAAAAAAAAAAAAAACCGTAAACAAAAAAATCAAAATGTTTTGAAAAGGTGATATGTTTTTCTAGGTAGTGACGAAGCGTTTTTTTTATTCTTTTTTTTTGCAGCATGTTGAAGTCAAAAATGTGATTTTTGCTAAAATTTTCGGTAAATACGTTATTATAAAATGGAAAAAAAAATAGTAAAAAAAAACTCTTCGTCAATACCACTACCTGTTGATTTATGTGAACAAATAGTGTACAAATTTTCAAAAGGATCGGTTAAGTAAATTTTGAGTTATGATGTTCACGAATTTTTTAAAAAAATTTGCGAGAAAATCGATTTAAAGTTTTTTTATACTTGAAATATACTTGAATTGAGCAAGAGGACCGGTCGCTTGAAACGCTGTATCTTCGTTAGTTTTGCTCCGATTTACTTGAAATTTTGACACAATACTTTCGACATGTTGTACATTTAGAAAAAAAAATATGTTATAAATGGCTTTTAAAACCCTACCCCCCCTTAATTTTTTTTTTTTTTTACAGTTAATACCGCACAAGAGTCCCAACTGCTCCCGTCTGGACCAAGTGAGACTATGGCATCCCCAATCGGGGTATGTTGTGAGGCTGAAGGTAGTGGGGAGGGGAAGGAGATAGGGAAGAGGAAGGTGGGAAAGTACCTGGCTATTCAGATCTGGTCACTAAACACGGCTAAAGCCATTTCAAGCAACGTTTTAATTCTGAATGGTGGTCTTACACCAGGGCGATACTGATAGTATCTTCCACTCTGGAACGTGCCGCAAATATACTATATATTATTTTAAATGAATAAATTGTGAAATAACACAAATAAAGAAATTGTTTCTCCGTACGTGTCCTTTCCCATTCCCCTTCCCCTCCCAAGTCTCCTTCCCCTCATGCGTTCCCCCTCCACCTTCCCTGCCTACCCACACCCTTTTCCCGCTCCCCCATCCTGCCAACCCCACTCCTGCGTTCTATATATTCAGTCCCAGTGCATTCAGTTTTTAAACAGCTCGCATGCCACCTATTTAATGGTAGGTACCTATTTAAAATATCTACAATTCTTATTTCGATTCAAAGTAATAGGTGAGTACCTACTCCAAATAAATTCATCAATTTACAGAGTTTCGAAAAATTGAATTTTGATTTAACAATCATTGTTTTGCAAAACGTCTTTCTCAAATTTTGTCATTTTCGACAGTTTCGCAAGAGTTTTTGTAAATATTTAAAAACTTTTCAGATGTATTGTCATGTCTTGTGTAATAATCCAGAAACCGTCGCGGGGGTTGAATGTAGGTATTTTGAAAGTTTCAAATATTTCCTACACTTAATATAGCAATACATAGACAACTCTTATACCTACTCATATAAATGTTTATAAGCAAGTATATTTTGATTTTTATATATGCAGATATTAGCGAACTTCAACCGAAAATCTGAAAACATAAACAAAAACGGACACATTAACTCTCGATGTTAGTCGGTAGAGCTCCGCTCCGGCAAGGCGTAGGTTCTGGGTTCGAGTCCTAGATGTGACCCTTCTTTTTCTGTATATTAGATGGAGTTTCGCTAATATTGTCTTCATTCAATTAAAAAAATATTTTTGTTAATTTTCATTTTATCCTAACGAGAAGCCATTGGTTTCGAAACATGTTGATATTTTAGATTAAATAAGTGATGTGTACACAGTAATTTGCTTTCATTTAATAATAATATTATTTATGTACTTTACCAAAACGATTTATCCCTATTTTCCGCGTCATCAGTGGCGCGCTTTGTACCATTTCATAAAATATTTAATGTCAATATCAAACACGCTTTATTACTTCCGGAATATACCGATGTAAAGTTTTTTCATATCCGATCGCATGAGCAGTTTCTATCCGGTTAATGTTTAGTAATATATATATAAAATTGAAATTCAATGAAACGAAACTGTTTTTTTTTAAACTCGAAATTCAATTGATATTATTGCGTGTTTGCAGTTCATATTGCCAGTTATTTTTATAAAAGTAATATTTCCACCATTTTTGTTTCCTCTCCTGTTATTATACTCAAATTACACTTTTTTGCTTCATTTCCACAACACATTACTCCAACTTCCAGCCCCCAACCTCCCCTAAACCCCAACCTTCTACCGGTGTACCTAAAATAATCCATCTTACTGACTAAACGAATTGCTTTGATTTTTTTTAGAACGTTTGAAAAATGAAACACAAAAATTTTAAGGAAAATCTACGATAGAGAAAGTAAACCCACCCCTTTATGATAAGGTTATTAATTAGTGTCATTAGTTGCTTTAGAAAAGAAAGACAAACATACCCTTATTTCGATTAACCTGACATTATTTGAATTCCTCCTTGTTCCTTCATTAAGAGCGGAAAATTTATCTTGTGTGATAATAAATTCGCTGATTTGAATACGGTATGGTGAGACGGCAATAGATGCATTGTTTACGTAGTGCGTTCTCACTCTTTCTCTTCAGGTTCATGAACTGTATGGACATACTTGAGGCAACCAACGGATTTAGCCTTAGCGTTATGCAAATTTTGCAATAATCAGTTGTAATACAGGACTAGTCCATTCCTCTCGGAATGATATTGCTCATACGTGCCTGAAAACTTTAGCCGTTGTAGTCACCATGACTTATTCCAGATACCACACGGCAGAACATATGTTCTAGCACAACATAGCGTGATAAGAGTTAAGGTGTTATTGAACAATATTTCTAAAACAGGAAACATTACATTTAATGACTATTTAAATAACTTTTTGTATATCTATCTTCTAAAATGTTAAGAATGATAAAATAAGAAATTTTGTTCTGTAAATGAATGATTTAACAAATAGATGTTTGCGGCGTTCCACCATCTCTGCTTAACCCTTGGTGGAAATTAGCAATGGTTCCAATGGAATTAGATTAAATAGCCGGAAAATTCTAAATCTTTTTTTAACGTTTTTAACTTCTTCTTAACGTTTTCATTCCCATTCTTTATATTTCCTGCCTATATTCTGCCCTATAATCCATTATCATTTAGGGTGCCATAATCCAACTGCTCGTCTGGTGCGATATCGCAATTGATACTGGTATAAATATTTTTTTACTCTAGAAGTAAGTTCTGAGAAATGGGATAAAAGAAGCAATTCACAATCCAAGACTTTACCGACTTAGTTATCATTTTATCACCATAAATTTAAAATCATGATTCGATTTCGCGAAACGCCACTCTCTTTGGGCGGTGCAAAATGTGAATAAAAGGCAATGACGATGTTAGAACAAATGGAAACTGCAAAAAGCTCGTTCACCACCGTGATCGCTGTTAAATTGTATTTTTTTTTGTCCACCCACTGCCAGTACCACTGTACGTTCTACTTTCAACGCAAATAGAATTTGCTTCTATTTCGGAGTTTTCTGCGGTCCGACCGCCATACAATTGTGGTGGGTGATATAAAAAAAATAGCCACAGTGCCATGTTCCAACTTTATTAATGGTCTCTGGAATGTCGCTGTCAGAGTAAAACATGTACCTAAATAAAAATATAGTGTATGTAGTGTATTCATGTCGATAGCGGAAATTTGAAAATGCTGTAATGGACAAAAAATAAAAAAAATAGTAAAAATTTTAATTTTTCTCCGTCTTTTTCTCTTTCGATCTGCGTCGTCGAAATATTTCTAGGAAAATAAGTACGACGTTTACTTTCAGCAGTGCCTCTAATATAATACACAAAAGATAATTTAATTAAAATAAAATAAATACACTTAATTTAAATTAAATTACATAATGTAAATAATAATTCAAATGTAAAAATATAATCAATTCAAATATAAAGTATAATTAATTCAAAATAAACAGTTTTGTCTTTTACAGCATTTAAAATTTCCGTGGTCGATCGAATTAATTCAAATTCCATTTGAAACAGTTTCAACTCAAATTGTAATTACTATTTCTAAAATTTTCCATATAAGCCCTTCTTTCACGTATTGAGTTTTTTTTTAATAATCATTTTGTATTTTTTTAAATCGATAACAAAATTTTCATGGAAATTGTGATAAGCAAAATGAGTGTAAATTATTTCTATATACGTAGATATCTTCACTTTCACTTTTAATGGTACCTAAATATACATATACATATATATATATATATATATATATTTTTTTTTACATTAGCACCACACAGGAGGCCCGCAAGAAAATAGTTTCCCCTCAGGGCCTATGTCGTCTTAGGGGATGCTGTTTGGATGAATTTTTTAATGAAAGGAAGGAAGGGAAGTTCTGAGAAGGAATTAGCTATGAGGGGTGGGTAGGAATCTGAGGGTCACGTGTCAAGGAGTGGCGGACGTATGAATCCATCCCTCCCAGGAGAAGATAAAAGATCTCCCTCTACTAGTCTCTCGATCCTGCCTACCACGCGGCAGGTGGGCAGACGCATCGGCCGCTAAGACCTGGATGGACCTCACCCCATGAATCCGGGTACCCGTGCTAAGTCACCAAACGTAGCGAACCACTTGGGGTGACCTACGGCAGAGGTGTTGGTTATCCAATAAATGGTTCCCGTGGCGGCGCTACCTGCCTCCCAAATTGAAATTAAAGTAAATATAATGAGAAATTGCGCGGTATCAAAACAGGTGTAATTATAAGGTGTGCTATTTTCAGGCGTGTGTTTGTTGATTATTGATTAAGTCCTTGGAGAATAACACCCGCATAATTAACGGAATTCCAAACCCTTGAATAATGAAACTTTAACTTTCAGCCTACCTTCTCAAGATGCTGAAGCTTTATCATCTTAAAGATTTCCTGCGAAATTATTGAAAATTCTGCTTGAAATCACTTAGGTTTCTAAAATATAATCAATCATACATTGCTTTTGTGCTTTTGCGAATTGTACCTATAACTACGGGCGTAGTATTATATAGGTTCAACTGCTCTCAGGCATAATCATATTGCTGTGCCCTAAAGGTAAATTTGAACAACGATCAATATTTGGCAAAATATTGAATACCTTTTACCTACTTAATTCCTGCGTTGCGTTTCCTGGTAAGTTAGCTCAGCGGCTGAGCGGTTATGTCCATGTCTCTGGTAAATTGATAAATAATGCATATTTCACTTTATGAAATAGTTTTAATGCGTTCATAGTTGTTCACTTTTGTGCTTTGACCCAGATAGGGCTATAATCTTGGATGAACAAAATCTTAATATCGGGGTTTTATATTCCCTATTTTCCTCCTCCAAAACTGGATCGATTTTTGAGAATTCGTTAACTAACTGTATATCTGTTAGAGGGGGGGGGGGGGGGGGGGGGGTATAAAACTATCTTTTTATACAGCGTTTCAAGCGACTGGCCCTCATGCTCGATTCGAGTATATTTATTTATTTACGCCTATTTAGGCTTTTACATATACATAACAATATTTACAAAATTATTCTCGTAAATAGTGCAGGAGACGACTGTTTTAAACACTTACACAAAAATAAATATAAAGTAATACTATTATTGTACACACAGTTACGTAGGTACAAAATGTAAAAATTGCTGCTTCTAAATGGAGAGAATTAAACACAAAAACAATTAATAATATCATTTATATACCTCTCAGTCGATAGTTACCCATTTTAAAGAAGCTTCGAATAATGTATACTACATACCTATTAATACTTTACTAGCAGTTAAAAACCCGCTCCGCTGGTTTTTGCTAGGCCCAGCGGCGGCTTTTGGTTCGGCTTCGCCCAATTGAGATTTATGAAGATGCAATTTTAAGAGTACTTCGCCTGTCAGCCGACGTTCCTCAATCTAGCTGTTACGTAAGTGGCGCCATATTTTGGCGTCATTAGCTACTCGCTTTAATTCGATAGTAGCTTGGTCACAAACTTCACGTTTACAGATCGTTTCCATGTGGCGCGGCGTCAGAGTTGTACTCGGACTCGGATTCTTAAATTTCAACCATACAGTCGCTAGGCTATTAATACTGTCGGATTAAATAATTGTAAAAGTTCGATAAAATGATTCTCTCTGTGTAGCCAAGTGGTTATGTGCCTAGCTACCTGACGAATTCAGAGACGTATTTTGAAATTGTTATTAATTCTGATTGCCTATTTTCGCCTTTGGTGGAATTTTTAATCACCGTTGAAGCGTGGAAAGATCCTCCGTTACGATTGGCTATTAATTTCCCATTCGACAGTCGCAGTCGCAGTGTAGTCAGGAATATCCGGCGGTGTTCACATTCACAAAAGCATAATTTTCAGTTAGCTACTTGCCTTGTACACACTGCTTTGAGTAACTGTACAAAAAATAAGAATAATCGGTTACAATGGAACCCGAATATCGGGAATATTTACAAAAGGGAATTTCCCTTTCTTGTTATTAGATTTCGATTTTACAGGAAAATTCCAATTATAAATAGAGGTGGTACTTATTTTAATTGGGTGACGACTTTGATCATCGCGGATGTCTGCTTAATTCTAACTACCATTCAGAAATTGCTCGCTTCATTTTACTGATGTTGCTTGTAATTACAGATTAATTTTAATTAAACAAAAATAAACATAAACGTCGGTTTATTACTATAATAATAATTGTAGCTTTGTTACACTTAAGGTTACGTGGTCAAAAAAACGAATCACTTAATGATTGTACGATTTAATTTCACATAAATTTAATGGTAGATAACATTTTGAAATGTTCGTAACTCGTAACATTGTTATCAACACTTTTCAATCCCTTTATTATAACTAAAAGTTACATTTTGCCAAACATTAATGTGAGCAATATTATGAATTATATTGTTTTAATTTGTTGTTCGTGGAATCGTCACGATGATAAGATACAAAGATCATCAAAGAAATAATGAATTCAAATTAAAATATTCCTTGGTTTTGTGGATTATTCTGTTATTTATGGGGAGTTGCTACTGAATAGATAATAAAAGATAGAAGTGGATTCCGTGTCGTTTTGAAAGATTCACTGTGGCCACTACCACCTACCACGGTTCTAGCCCCGAAAAAACGATGAAATAGTGCTATCTGTCTTTCAGTGCCTGCATATCCACCATGGATCGATAAAACCTTATGTCAATACGATATTGACTAATTTCGTCATCTGTGGTTAGTTGGCGCTACTTGCGAGCACGTTTAACAATTGATAAGAGATTTTCCGACCGATGTTCGATAAATTTTGGCGCGGCCCCTTTGAGTATCAAAAAACCTGTCAATTTATACAACATTTTTTATTTATTTATTTATTTACTAGCTTTTCCCCGCGGCTTCACTCGCATAGTATTACGGGAAATTACTGTAGCGCTTGCACTTATCAATTATCTCCCCACCCCCATCCCCTCCCGCATTCCATATATTCATTCCCTTACATTCAGTTTTCAAACATCTCGCCTACCACCTAAATTTCATAATGTATAGCTCAAAGAAAAAAGAATTGGTTATCCAATTTTGTTCATTCGTTCGGAATTTATGCGCTTACAAACATTTCGGATGTTTATTTTTATTTAAATGTTTGGAAGTTCGTTAATATAATAAAAAAATACTCTATTTATCATTCAGTCTTTATAATCGTTACGGATTATATTTTTAATATAGGAACTCTCATCTGACATTTATTCCAAGCTTGTCCAAAAAAAAAACGAATTCTAATATTTGAATTTTCTGCAGTAGTAGCTGACCAGTAGACTGAGTATCTACCAGCATAGAGCCCAAAAATATATCAACATTGTTTCCATGGAAAAGATTTTTTTCTGACGTTAGCAAAAACTCGCTTTTGTTAGCGACAGAAAACGTATAACAAATATAATATATTAATATTTATAATTTCATAACGCCAGAGCTTACCATCATATACAACCTGTAGTCTGCGCATATAATTTAGCTTTATATTGGTGAAAGAATGATTAAAGTCTTTATATTGTGTTTTGCGTGAAAAGGTCATAAACAAACTCGAGCAGTTTCGCATTTATAATATTAGTATGGATTGTTTCTTTACATTGCAGGTAAAAATGTTTACAATACAATTTGCAACCTCACTAGGACAAATAGGGTGTCAATTAGTCCAATTTGTCCTAGCTGAGGTTAACAATTCTACAAATTAACAAAATAACACAAAATTATACAGAAAATCAAAAAACAATATTGTTGTATTTCTTACAGATTGAGATTATGGGTACCTACTTAACTGCTTGAATAATGTCGTTCGTTATGCAAAACAACTGCCTAATTAATGGAGGTTTGTTCCGTTCGATCTTGGAGAAACGCAAGTCGTTGAAATGTGACTAAAGACCTCTTTAACTAATTAACTCTGTTTAGTGTCCAAAATTACATGCGAAGTGACAAAGTACCTATATTAAAGTTAGTGTTTCAATTCGAAATTGTCAATTTATTAGTATTTTTAATTTTTACACGGCCGGTTGACTTTCAGGATCCATAAACATATCCGCCAGTACTGCCATCGTATATCCTTTTATTATTTATTCTCTGTCAATATCGGCCTGACTATCATCTTTGCGACCGTGCTCGTGAAATCGGTATAAATTATCGGTATATACGCCTATCAATCCGATTTTGTAAAGTTATCGATTTCTTCATGAAACTAATTTCTGTATTTGAATTTAAGAAAAGAATGGTCAGACTTTTGGAACACAAAACACGTCCGTCTTGCATTTCTTGTGTTCTTCTTTATCGTGTGTAGTATCGTATAGGGTGTATGGCTTACGGTTTTCATGATTCCGGGTTTGTTATCTCAGTCTTAATTACCTTCAAAAGATCGTTTCCATTAACCGCGATGCTGACCACAAAATTGTACGTTCTTATGCATGTTCAATGTATTTAGTTTAGTTTACTCTACAGCAAAAAAAAATATTGTATCTTTTTCCAGCTTGCGACTGTATTTGTGGCAGAGCCGTGGTTTTCTTGGGTAAAATAACATCAATTTTGATTATTATCTTCTATTATTACTCTAGTTCTGTGAACGGTAGACTTCACGCCCAAAAAGTATGTTTCTATTTTATTTAATTAATCAAATCCAAAATTTCCTCTCGATTCATAAGATTTGTAAGTATGTACTTAAATACGGAATTAAACAATTTGACCAAATAGACGTCACTAACACAAGACAATTCTTTTTTCAAACTTTCTTTAGGCAGGTATGTATCGAAAATATTGAAAAAATGCGAATATGAAAGTCGCAAATAAACAAGACGATTTCACATTGAATCTTTACTGAACCATTAAAACGGCCGCCATCTGAAAACGGAACCGGAACGTATAAACACATTTGCAGACAACGAAATGCAGAACAGTTGATTTTTAAATAGAACTTAAGACATATCATTGAAGAAGAAGATAACATTTATAATCTAAATGAAAATATGAAAGAAAACAAGACACAGAATTTTGTAGATTATAAATGTTATCTTCTTCTTCAATGATATATTACGCTGATGGGAATAACCTTCAAAAGTTATAAAAAGAGAGTTTTTCTTAAAAAAATAGAACTTAAGACGTTTACGGCCAGTCAGTTATTCTGTTTATTCGAACCTTTTGTTTATAGCTGCGAAGAAATTCATTCCCAGAGGCTACAGAAAAGTGTTCTTCCCAACATGGAGCTCAGAAAGTAAACGCCTTCTAGCTGATTTCGAGAGGAATAATGACCCAGACACTGCTTCCGACCTTCTCCAGTCTCTGGATGACGGGCGCATGAACAGGTGGAATGAACTAATGGAAGAAATGAGTTTCGAACACTCGAGCAGACAAAACTATGGATCGCAAAACTGTATACTGAAGTTTTTAAAACTGGAGAAATTCCAAATATCTGGAAAAAAAACTAAAGTTATTGCGATTCTCAAACCCAATAAGCCACCAGAGGATCCAAAGAGCTACCGGCCCATCTCGCTTTTAAGTACCATGTACAAACACCTAGAGCGAGTGGTGCTCCGCAGACTTACCCCAATTCTGGAGAAAGTGGTTCCACAAGAGCAAGCTGGCTTCAGACCAGGCCGCAACTGCTGCGATCAGGTGCTAGCTCTGACAACACATATCGAATCTGGTTTCCAGGAACGGCTTAAGACTGTGGCAGCGTTCATCGATCTCTCCGCGGCTTACGACACGGTGTGGCACAAAGGCCTCCTTGTCAAGCTCTACGACACCATAGAGGATGGCAACACAGTACGACTTATTGAGCAACTGCTAACCGGCCGTACTTTAAGGGTTTTTCTAGGCGGACGAAAAAGCAAAAAAATACCCCTCAATAATGGCCTCGCCCAAGGCTCAGTGCTGGCCCCATCGCTCTTTAACATCTATATCCGAGATCTTCCTCACACTAAAGGCAGAAAATTTGCTTATGCAGATGACATCGCCGTCACAGCCCAAGCCAAAACCCCTCAATGCAGCAGAAGAGATCCTTAATTCTGACCTCAAGGCTATGGAAGAATTTTTCCTCAATTGGCGACTAAAGCCAAACGGGTCGAAAACAGTCGTGACAGCTTTCCATCTCAGTAACTCACAGGCAAATTCAAAACTCTGTGTTCAGTTTGATGGAAAAAATATTTACCATGACCCCCCACCCCCGCTATCTTGGAGTAACTTTGGACAGGAGCCTGAACTACCGGCAACACATGGAAACAGTGGGCAAAAAAACCAGGACAAGACTAAACTTAGTCAGTAAGCTAGCTGGAACTAGCTGGGGATGCGACGCCAACACGCTTAGAACGGCATCCATAGCTCTGGTTTTCTCAGCAGCTGAATACTGTGCTCCAGTATGGGCTAGGAGCGCCCACACTTCCATGGTCGACGTTCAGCTTAATGCCACAATGAGAACCATAAGCGGAACGTTAAAATCTACGCCTCTGCCTTGGCTCCCCGTACTTGCAAATATAACCCCGCCAAATATCAGGCGAGAGATTGCAACACTAGGGGAGTACAAGAAGGCGCTGCAAAAAAGCGCAATACCTTTGCACGATGATGTCGTCTCTCACCCGGCATGCCGCTTAAAGTCCCGAAAACCCTTCTGGACAGAAGGAGAAAGACTCCTCCATTCACCTCTCACCCCAGAAGATAGGTGGAAGCTTGAGTGGCAATCGGCCAAGGTGAAAAATGCTCATCTCGTAAAAGACCCCACTGAGAGACTGCTTGGGTTCTCATTGCCTCGCAAACTCTGGTCCGCCATCAATAGAATAAGGTGCTCCCACAGCCGTTGTGCCCATATGATGTATAAATGGGGCCTTAAAGAGTCGGAGATGTGTGAATGCGGTGAGGTGCAGACCACTGAACATATGGTCAACGAATGCCTGCTCCATTCATTCCCCGGCGGGATTGATGAGGTCCACAGGGCAACGTCTGAGGCTCTAGACTGGCTCGCAGACTTAGATGTCCCCCTCTGACCCCCCCACCATACGAAAGAAGAAGAAGTTATTCTGTGTAGGTATTCTTAGTATATATTATTATCTCAAAACATTTCTCATACTCGAGTAGTTAAGTTACACGTTTTACCGCCATCGGTCAGTCGGAAATTTTATTCGGCATTACGTAAAAAAGTATATCGCAATGTTTACCGCAAAAGTGTATTACGTAGGAACCTACTAATAATAATGTATAATTTCTGTTCTGCCGCAAACATATGGAATCTTCACCCAGTCTGTTGACACCGCAAATATGGTTGAGAAATCTTCGCAAAAAACTTGCGGTTAAAAATTGGCACGAGCGATCTTGCAAGTGAATTTGCTTTTTGCGTTCTCAAAGCTCCTGTTTTGCGGTTAGTTGGAGAACTTGCCAGAGGACGGAGTTAATCGCTAAAGAAGCCAGAAGCCTTTGGGAGCCCTTTGGGACGAATCCTTATGGTCCCGAGTCTCAATACTGAACTGCATTTACCATTTATGCATCGTGTAAATATGCATGTCTTTAAGAAAATTGGCTCGTTGAGGTTCTCATTGCTAACGGGAGTTGGAGGAAGTTTAGTAATTATACGACTTACCTAAATTGTTCTCGGAAATATGAGCTAACTTATTATTAATAATTGATTATTTGATGCCAATAACGTTATATATAATATATAGATACGTGGTAGAAACCACTAAGTGGTAAGCCGAAGACAAGCAAATTGTATTGTCTTCGATTTCGTAGTTTTAGTACTCGACCACCACAAGCGCTTAAGTTCGTTTCCTACCATTGGAGGTTATCCACCACTTACCCGCCCTGGTATAAGTAACAGATGGTTACTCTTTCAAGGCTCTCATAAGGACTCTATTTTTTCCGAAATAACGAAGCTACATGAACGTTTTCGTTTCCTACCAGTAAGTAAATTACATTAAGAAAGCGCCAAAATGCCTTCGTGTGTGATGAGAAAATGTTTCCATTACACGGTAGACACTAAGTCAAGGAATAACATTTTATTCGTAAAAGCACCCAAATTATTTATTACTATAAAAAATATAGTTATTTCGATTGTTTCCCGAAGATTTTTAGCGAAAATTAGAGAAAAGTGAGATAGTAAACGTAGCAACAATTAAGTATAAGATAGACAACCTAGGAGAGTAGGTCGTCTTATACAGCATTTCTTATTCGTCTTAGTGTAAGCGAGGATGGGTGTCTTGGCATCTCAGTCACACTCATGATGTAGAATGTAGTATTCGGCGCAAATACGAAATCCCCACCAGGTCCTTTATCTGTTGTTCATACACACGCATTCTTTGAATGTCTATTTTTATCATACGTGAATAACTTTTGAATTAAGAATTTACTGAAAACATAAGAGTGTTTCTTACTTACCACATTCTATCTTGAGTTTGTGAGACAATAGCAAGTCTAGATGTAATGTATAACGTCATTATTGTGTGCACTTACTTAGATACTAGATACCTTCTGTTTTTTTTCATTAATTTTAATTTTCATTCATGATAATAGTGTAATATTTTTTCTACCTTTAATGAAAAATCACATTGCAATTGTTTGAGGAAGGAGTAACACATGTGACGAAAAAGTTAATGGTAGAAGTCGTGGACGTCCGACGAAGACATGGTAATATGGAACAAGACAAGTTAAGTCGGGTCATGTCAAAGGTCAACACAACAGAAGAGTATGTTTGAGACGATGCATAAATTGCCTGTCTGGAGCCAGCGGGATTATGGAATAAGGATTGGGGAGAGAAGAAGACAGGGGAAGAGGAAGGTCGGCAAGTAGCCAGACTGCGGATCTGGTCATCAAAATTAGCTAATTCAATTTCAAGTATTCAACTACTGTCTTATAACCACCATTGACCACCACAACACGGATATGTACATGGTAGTCTAAAAATTCTTAACTTATGTAATTAACAATGAAATTAATAAAGAAAAATTAAAAAAAAAAAAAAAAAACTATTTGAACTGATGATAAATATGACTGATTAGTGTATTTTTAACTTTTAGATTTCGATTTATTTTAACAACGTACATACGTACGTGATAACCGTTAAAATGTTATTGAACTGAAAAAATAACGTTTTTTTACGCTAGGTTAAATAATACTAAAACAAAACCATTAAATTTCCCCATAAAACGCAGTTTTAATTCAAGATTTATGTACGTAAAAATGTAAAATATTTTCTATTGTAACTATCGCATATTTGAACTGAACTCTGACATTTTATTTTCTGTTACGCGGTTCGTACCGATAGAAGTTACCCCAACAAGTTGGTACCGGTAACTTTTTCAATTCAGCGAGGACGATACGCCTTCAAAGCTCGCTTGTTAACCGATTTCAGTTTTAAACTTAAATCTTAAGTGGCTGTTAACTTATTAAAATATGAATTCCGTTTGGCGGAGAAAATTTAAAAATGGTTATCTTAACATTTAACAAGTTTTAAACAATCTCCTGAATCTGTTTAATTAAGTGAACCAATAGTATATTTATGGAGTAAATAGAAAATGTTTCAAGTGCGAATTTAACGAGTCTTTCCTTGAAGATTAAGATTATTTAACACGAGTCCGTAGTCGAGAGAACGTATCATCGTGCCTAATGCAAGATGTGTGTGCCAAGACAAATTTGTGTATCGGTTGATACTCTCTTCCTGCCACTGCTGGAATTTGCGTGATGTTAGTTATTAAATATATGATTAGTTAGTTATTTAAATATACGCCAAGCATTATTAGACGTCTGGCATAAATAGGTTTTTCCATTGGTGGGAATTTAAAGCCATTGGTCAACTCAAAACAAAAACATGCATCAAAGGCAGTTTTTTTACGTAGTTTTTAAGATAATCTTCAATTACAATCACCATAAATATTATTTATTAAACGCGGTTACGATACATCTGAATCGTAATTGTTACACCATTTCTTACTTCGCATTGAATTCATTGTGCCGTTACTTTCAAATAAGTAAACGTGGATAAATTTATTAGTCATTGAATTTTTCCAGTTGTTGGAAATAACCCCATTGAATTGCGTAAAACGATTTTCCGTTTATCGCTTGTTTTAATACGTGCCCGAGCATAAAATATTTTGACGATGCACGGTAACGTTTTTTTCCCATTATAACATTTTTACAGTCTTTTTGATTGATACTTTTGGGCGAAAAGCATATAATTGGTAATGTAAAACAAATAGGCAATCAAAACACGTTTCCACAACTTTTATGAGTAATTTTAAAATCGCGTTGCCTGTAGCATTTTTTTATGAAATGATTTATTGGTCGCGTGGAAAATCGTAAGATTACGAATAAATTGTGAATATATCCCGCACTAAAGGCGGGAATATAATCTTGTTTGAATAATTATCATGTTGCATACGTAGGTAATGTCGCGCCGTAAATCTTATCCTGAATCCGATCTCTCTTCCAGAAAATAAAAAAGAAAATCTCTAGCAAAGTTGGGATTTGGCTGTAAGAATCTGAGAAAATCGCGCCTCTACCGTTTTACAACACTCCGCCGCTAAGCATAGTATAGTCAACATGTCGAGCCTTGTGGAAAATAACTTTGGGCCGACTGCCTCAAAGAAAAATTCTGTAAGGCTTTAGGGAACACATGAACTTTGCGTGAAGTTAAGCTGTTTATAAGAAGGTTGTGGGTCAACATTCTAACGTGGATTCACGGAATAAAATATTAAGTCTTGGTCATTGAGCGGGACGGATTAGGCCGAGATAGCCACCGCTTTTATCGTGTTGTGGTCGGGGCATTAGAAAGGGATTATTTTATTTGACAGACGTGAATGTTGAGTATTGTCTTGTTATTTATTGTCGTCAAGGTTTTATTGTTACTTTACTCTTAGGAAGTAATCAAGGATTTCGAATAACTAATGCAGCACCATTCAGCCAGTTCAATTAAATACCGTAAAAATAACACTTCATTTTTTAAATTAATTATTTCATATTGTTGGATGAAGTAATAACTTAATCTTTATGTGAAAGAAAGAAAACCAATGGTTATGTCAATGTTAAAGTTATTTTAGTTTAAAGAAAATAATTAATTACAAACTTTACTAACCTCCGGGTTCTCAAATCGGTTTTTAGTTGAAAAATATGAAACAACTTATAAGGCGTCTTCTTTTTTTATAGTTAGATGCTTGTTTGAAAGCTCAGTACGTCTTGAAGAAATTATATGACGATCTGGAAAACAGTTGCATTAAACCAGAAATTCCGCATGGAAATGACTACGAAAAATTTCGTGATGCCAGAGCTCACCATTCAGGAATTTCTAGGGGAACACACAAACCGATTTTCTTATAATAATAATATTGTAGTCATATTAGTTAAGATCGTTTAACCATGTAAATATTTTTTTTATGTATCCTTTTTATATCTTGTCATCATTTCTTGATTATTATATATGTATAATATGGAACTCGTGGGATTGCACCACCCTCCCCGAGATCTGGAATAAATGATTAAAAAAAAAAAAAAAAAAAAAAAAAATATTTTTTTACATCAGCTCCACAAAGCATCTTGGGGGATGCTGTGTGGTGGGTCTTTTTATGGAAGGGAAGGTTAAGAAGTTTTGGGAAGGAAAAGGTATAAAGGGTGGGTATGGATCTGGGGGTCAGTGTATCCAGGAGTGACGGACGTTTGAATCCATCTCTCCAACAGCGGTGCAAGGTGATGGGTCGAGAGAGTCCGGTTGGAAAGATCAAAAGGCCACTCCAACCAGTCTATTTCGATCCGGCCCGCCACGCAGCAGGTGGGCAGATGCATCCGCCGCCAAGACCTGTACAAACCTCACCCCATGAACCCGGGCATCCCTGCTAAGTCACCAAACATAGCAAATCACTTGGGGAGTCCTACGGCAGAGGTGTTGATTATCCAATAATGGTTCCCGTGGCGGCGGTACCCGGCGACCGGACAACTCGGAATGAAACCAACTCTGAACCATCTCAGATAAGTCATTTAGAGTGAAAAAAAAATTATATAAAAAAATCGTTAAATAGGTTACGTTAGGTTAGGGTTATCGGCTAATTTAAAATTATTTTTTTCATAGCTTTTAATGACTTTTTAAGGGGGTGATGACTTTATTCTCAGTTGGCATGGAACCGCGGTACCCATACCCGCTTCCCGAATTGCGTAATATCCCAAGTATAAAGAAACACATCGCACCGGGTTGCGATCCAATATGGCACTTAATTTCCCCGGTGTACAGAAAACGCAGGCATTTTTTTGTTACAATCCGTGCCTGTATAACCTAGGGGTGTATTTATTCAGCTAATCGCGATGCAATCACTCGCATCTACTAAAAAAATAGCAGTAATTCATTCGGCTTCGTCAGGTTTTATTCGATGGGCGTTCTTCGTAGCGCCCGTGTGAGCAGATATTTTCACGGCGGTTGCGAAACTATTACCTACGCAAGTCGTGTGAAATGTCCCGGATAATTGTATGGTTTTTATGAATGCACACTCGTAATTTTATTTTACTACACATTTTTATGTCTTAATTTATATTTCATAATCTTCCACGAATTTAGATGGTAATATAATTGTCAGCAATAGGTGCTCAAATCAATATCAAACGTGTTATTTATAGCCTATTCCGTATTACACGGAAATAAATTAACTTTTTTACCCTGGATTATTTTATATTAAATTAAAAGTAACTTTATTGCTATTTATCAAATTTTCCCTAATTCGGGGAAGGTAAAACAATTTATTTACTCTTGTTTATTATTTGACAGAGGAAACGACTGTTAACAATAGTTTATTAAGAAAGACTAGAGACTGCTCAGTGGAAGATAATCTAAGTAGGTGTCGCTTTAGTCAGAGACCATCATTCAAATCGAAACGTCGCTTGAAATGCTTTAGCTTTATTTATTGACGACGTCTGAAGAGCCTGATTCTTCTTTCGTGGTGTGCCAAGGTAATCTTCTCCACATCCCACAGCCCCAAACGGGGATGACATGGTTCCACTGGCTCTCTGCAGTTAGCTTAACTTTATATATTTGTCATATAAATAAATATACAGTACTTATTAGATATACAGGAAGTTAAGTATACATGGTGTTAAGGGGCGCACTTCACTTACCAGTGATTCCTGGCATTATTTGGAGTAACAAAATGTAAATTTAATTTAGGTGTCTGGCAACATTTTTGATGTTATGTATAATATTAATAGTAATAATAATAATAATAATAATAAAATTACATAATAAATAAATAAAATAAATCTAGAGAACAAATAAAAATAATAAATAAGAATACAGATGAGATTAAAAGAATTTGGCCTTCTCAGACTATAAAAATATTACCATTTGTTATTTCGGCTACTGGCATTATACCTAGCTCTCTAATTCAAAATTTAGGCTTATTAGATTTGTCAAAGAATCTTTGTTTTAAAATGCAAAAATCAGTCATTTTAAATACATGTAGGATAACGAAAGATTTTTTAAATATTTATATTGAGGGCTCAGTAGGATTTATCGGTCCAGTTAGGAGTTCTACCGAGCCGAACCCTCTAATACAAAAATATCTGGAGTCAGTGAATTATTTTCCCATTTTTTCTCTGGTAGGTTGACATGTTGTTCTTGTATTGTTTTGTATTTATTATACTTTTTTTTTTTTACTTTATTTATTCTCATTTCTTTGTACATATAATGTATAATAGCACATATAATAACATAACTTATATAGTATACTTGCATAGCGTGTATTGACTAGATGATCATTTGTGGAAAAGTGTGTGGAAGGGCTTAGGTTTTCCTGTGGGGAAGATTTAACCCAGACATTAAGTCACAGAAATAAAAATAAAAACGTTTAGATTTTTTTTAAATATTACATTGTTTTGTTTATTTATCAATTATTCCACTGACAAAAAGTCACTTCTCAGCCATAATCAAGATTTCTCCTGAAATGTAGCTGGTTTTCAGCAGTGCCTCTAATGTATATTTATGTATATATTTTTTTCAACAAAACATTTAAAAAACAGTAGGTTTTGGCATTTGGGGACGGGGTGAGTTTTGGACGGTTACTCGACTTATTAGATATACAGGACAATAGACCATATGGACCAGCGACAATATGAAAGTTTTTTTTGTTTGTTTGCAAAAAAAAAATAACGTAAAAGTCGCCGGAAAATTTAAGGTTGTCATGCGGCCCGGGGTGCAATTTGGGTTGGCCAGGCCTGCTGTACAGCGACCCTTTCCAGAAATATATAATATTTAGTCAATTTACACGTCAAGATAATCATTTGTTGCTATTTTTGAGTCGTTATTAGTTGTTTTCTTTAATGGGTTTGCCGCAGCCTTACAAGCAATGTTGTAATCTTTTAGTATGTCAAGAATTTGGTAATTTTGTGTTGCCCGCATACCCGACAAAGGGTCACGCTGAGGGTACCAGCTTCTAGAACGCGGTACGATCCACGCTCGCTCTCCAAACCGGTAGTTGTGTTATTAAACATCAACGATAAGGCCAGCCGCCATCTTAAGTTTCGGTTATAAATCTCCGAGTTATGTCGGCCATTCGACTCCGGCCCATTTATATATTGTTTGATTATAAAACCCTTTTATCGCTTACGCGCCCTAATAACTCGGGCGCTTATCAGTCCAGCAGCGGCTCTAGGGCAAGAGAACAGGGAAGGTAGCCAGCCCTCAAGCCTGCCAACTAAGATGGGATCCCGTAAAAACACAATGGATTTTCATGAAGGTTTAATTGTTCGTAAATTGGCGTGAATTCGCTTCAAACCTGTGTACGAATTATGTTTACAATATGGTGGTCGGTTGTTGTAAAATACATTAAACGGTGTTGAATACACGCCGAGCCTTATCAAAATCACACTATTCGAAGGCGTAAAATAGCTAACAATTACGCCGCTTCCCCGCAGTGTTGGGCGGGGAGGATGGAATTCATAATACATGTCTGTATGCACACACTCCTTGCCTCACTCATATTCATTCATCATCCCTTTCATCTTCTTCCGTCATACGCACTCTTGGCATGACCTGGTTCAAGTATTCACTTGATCGTGTCGTGTTTTCACGGACCACCCACAACCTCAATATAGTTATGTTTCTATGTTTGTTGACACTATTTTCTCCGTAATCTAAGAATAATTTTTCCAATCACATTAATTAAGCATTCACCGACCTTAATTATGATTTTTTTCTTTATTTTTCGTCAAAAATTTCCATGTCTCACTTTGCTGTTATCAATATCAGAACTCGATTATGAACTGCTAGCCTTAATTTTTTAGACAAAGTTTGAAATGAAAATGAACGGTTACAGTCTCGTCTTTTTACCTTTTCCTTTCGCGACAAAGGCCAACTCCGCTACTAATAAAGTATCTTCTTAAATATCTTAGAATTCGATATCGCTTTTTAAATCCACGGAAAATCCGCTAAAAATAAAATACTGTCAAAGAAAAAGCAAACTGTCCCAGTTAGGACAGATTTCATGCGTGGTCTAACCTTATCTTCTGACTAGACTAGGGTTCTCTCTTTACTCTAAAAAGATATTATGAAAGTAGATAAAGCTGCTTCTGTCGAGATAAGACGTGTCTGCATCCATCCCGTGTCTGAAGCTGCCATTGGAACTTCCCGATGGAACCTCGATCGTAAAGACGAAAGCTCCGACGAACTTTCGGGTTATTTCGTAACGCCCAAACGCGTTGGAACCATTCGGACGAAAACTACGTTCGGGGGATGTTTTCTACGTTTCATTTTGCTAATGTGTCATTCGATTTCAATTTAAAGCGAGTTCCCTCCGCATTTGCGACTCGTACATTGTAATAATGTCGCAGCTCTGAGCAAAATTAAACCCGCACCAAACTGACTTCAGTGTAAAAAGATTAGTGTCTTAACTTTGACTCAGTTGACTTTAACGCACGCTGGGGAATGAAAAATATCTCCAAAAATTACCACGAGTGTGCGTAAATAATTTTATAAATTTTTGTGTGAAAGGATTATCCCGGTTAATAAGTTTCAGTTAATATAATTTTGTTAGTTGAAAAGAAGCTTTTAGTAAAAATCTTTTATCTAATAACAACGTAGCCGTGTATCTAATCACAGGCGTATTATAGCGTAGCATGAAATTATTAAACTTCAACCCATATTCAAAATACAAATCTCGCCAAGGTGGTAAAATAATAATTTGGGTCAGAGGGCGGGGCGTTCATACAGCCACCCGACCCCATGTCTTTTCTGATTACAGTTTCATAATCGCTTTATTCTAATTTCATGCCAGGTAAGCTCGACAGTAAACACAACCCAAAGCGTAAGATGTAATTGAATAAATCATCAAAATTAGTCCACTTTTACAACACTTTTACAATGCCATTTATCTCGGAACAAATCGTCTGGAGTAATTTCAGTCGTAGTTTTATTGCGCGGCCATTTCGAGCAGACGCTGTTATTGTGTTGATTAAAAGTTTGTTTTATTAAAATGCGTAGCACGATATCTCGGATGGACGGGCAAAAATGTCACGGTAATAGTTACTGTTAAAGTCTATTCGGGTCGCAGATTTTAGTTTTCCTCCATAAGCAATGCGGACAATTCATATTTTAGATCTTTCCGCGTCTCTCAACTTACGCTTTCCTCTTTTGATTCATTAGCACAAGCGACAGAAAATCGCATTCCCTATCCAATAATTAGCTCGTCTGCCTAAGTGGCGTTATTAAACGCGCCAGAAGTCAGGATGAGTGCCGTCTGCAGTCTAATAACCGGGCTGATTTGTATTTTTAAGACGTGGAACGAATAATTGCTCGGCGTTATTCAAAGTGCAGGGAACAAGTTTTTACGGATTACGCGACTGTAAGGCGCTTGCATAAAATGCACGTTAGGTAATTAGTCTCAAGTTTGCCTTTTCGTGCACTGAAAACTGCTGCTGAACGAAATTAGTCGAGCAAAAAGTAAAACACATTCATGTCTCATTTAATGACACTTGGATATATTTCAGTGTTACGAGAACTTTATTCTTTGCGTCGTGTCGCTAGCGCTACGCTGTACAATTCACCCGCTCAAATTATAACTGGTTGTTAAATGTAACACACAAATAATAAAACATTTATTTTCTTGGTTTTTTAAACATGCGGTATATAACAAACACGTACTTATATCGAATCGAAAGTGACCTACCTTATTTATTATAATTATTATTTCACGATCTTTGTGGTACATTTGTGATTTCTTGCGCTCTTCACTTTCGATAACAAATCGTTTCGAATGCCACCCAAAATAGAGTTTCAACTCGTACAAACAGTAATGTTTCACAAATGGGAATAAATAACTCAGTGTATAATTTGTTCTACGTGACGTTCTTTAGATTAAATATAAGTACAGACGCTTCGACCGATTTCATTCACCTTGGGCTGGTTTGTGTCGTGTCTTGATAATAATTTTCGTTAAAAACATTTCATTAATATCTGGGTTGATATTATCTATTCGTAATTTTCAGAGAAACTTTCCAATGTTCCCGTATCCTTCTCTCAGACCGTAATAATTCCGTTTGGAAACACCGGATTGGGCTCAAACAATACAAGGGTCTAAATGGGATAATTAAGATATTATTACGCATTTTGCGTTTCAGTACATTTACCGCTGGAAAGGTACCGCAATGGCGCTGGGCAGAAACAATGGGCTTTTTTTAAATTATAAAGGAGTCATTCAAGCGAGTCCAATTGCAGCTTGTTAAGTAGCAATTTGCGTAAGAGTTCTAAGTGAAAATCTTACGGGACGCCGCGGGATTGAGGAAAACATTGTAATTTGTGAAATTGCCGTGGGTTTCCATCATACTCAGGATTAATCTGATTATTTGATTTATGTGTAAACAGCATTGAACGTAGCTACGCCAGGCACATTTGAAAGGAGCAATAATTCTTGTGTAAAGAAGTCAAACTGAGAAACTCTCATTAGTTATTCTCTTTGAATTGACGTTAAATAATTATCCAAAACTAATTGATCACATTGAAGTGATCATTCTCCAATTATGGCGCAATTTGTAATTCAAAGTCGAGTAGTTTTGCGGCTTGTGTTTGGGGAATACGCCATACTCCAAACAGATTGCTGAAACAACACGTGCGTCTTGTAGCGATGTTGGCTCCTAGCTTCAGCTACACAAACCTAACCGCATGGCGAACCGTCAATTTAATTACAGCGTATAATTACTAAGTAAAGAGTTAATAAACAATCCGCAACGCCGCGCATGTTTCGGCGGTTTCCCGCGCTAGTGGGGGTGGATTCAGAGAAAGAGTACCCAAAAAGGGTCTTTTTACTCCCAAATTAATATCTAATGCCGGATTATGGGGTGGGAAAACCTCGTTAACGCACGCGGCAAACTATAAACAGTTTCATTAGGAAAGGTGCGTGCTATTATTTCATTCAAACGAACTGTTTTATTTACCTCCGGCTCTTGGCGTCATTTGACTTACGATTGAGTACCTGCACCAGTATGTGAGATGAACCGGCGTCGATTCCAGTTTGGCCCGCAGCTACGCAAGTTGGGGAGATGGGAGAGTGGCTAATTACGGACCCCACAATTCATACAATTCCGCAGCCGACCATAGAAATTATCTCTCTAATCGGATTCAAGTGTACCACATCTCTGAAGAATTTGGGACGGATGAGGTGATGGATAACCTGACGTGATCTTTTAAAATTCATTGGTATGTCTTCGGAAAACACTATTTTCCAAGTGTTGAAATTTTGTTCCTACGTTACGTTATTTTCTGAAAATGCCTCAACGTTCGAGAACTTTTTATGGTTTCTTTTGAACCTTTGATATAATAATACGTACAGGGGTTGAACGGTTTCGAAATAATAAACCTTTTGAAACGTTAATTATTTTGATAACAATAATGAATGACTTGTTTACTCCGGGGAGAGAGTACTTATTTAAATACGGCACGCTCTGTGAACGTCACGATATCTCATCACCCGTCAAATACACGTCAAACGTATCGCGCAGTTTGCGGATTAAAGAATCACGCTTTTCCCGGCTGATAAAAATTTCTGGCTGTTGAAAAATAAAACACCCTTCAAAGGCAAACAAACGAATTGACCGGGTTTTTTTGTGAACTGAGTAAATGAAGTTCAACACGTCATCTAATAATGATTGTGTTGTACGCTGGGAGAGGGATTTATTCGATTGCGATCGTCGGCGTTACATTTGGGAAATCAACATTCATGCGAGTCGATGATTATCCAGTAGGATTGTTGGCAGGAGCCAGAACTGCACAGTACTCGATAGCAGAAATACAGAAATACAACGGAGCTTGCTCCACTCCGCATTACCGCATACGGGGTAGTTCAGTAGCACGTCAAAGCCGCGCTTCGCTCAATAACTGATAACTTAATGCCTTGATCGTTTGTCCAGTAAATTCAGATGGAAATGTAAACTCAGTTAATAGTGCAAATTTGCTACTTGCACAATTCATACTCACTGGCGGTTGTTTGGTAACTTAGTAACTAGAAGATGTTTAACATACACTTAAGATGTGCACTAATTGTTATGCACATCTTATTTATTATTCACTCATTTACCTGTGAGGTAAGAAACAGTCTTTGTTTATTGTGGTTTGGAGACAAAGACTTTTTTATTATACATTGAAGAAGATTATAATACTAATTAATCTAAACGAAAATATGAAAAAGAACACGACAAAGAAAAATTAAAAGGTGACGATCGCTGCTGGGACGCCATTGAACGGAAAAAAAATATAAGATATAAGATCGAAAATTTGAAATATGAGATCGGCAAAAATGACTTAAACAAAAGGTTCCAATGACCGAGTTGGATAAGGCTCTTGTTCAGATAAGACTATCGGGACAAGAGATCTTCGGTGCGAGTCCCAGTTGCGACCGTTACCTTTTTAATTTTCGTTAAGATTTATTAGTATTATCTCGTACACTTGATATACTCGAGATCTTCTCACACTGGAGGCAGAAAATTTGCAGACATAAACATCGCCGTCTCAGCCCAAGCCAAAACCCTCAATGCAGCAGAAGAGATCCTTAATTCTGACCTCAAGGCTATGGAAGAATATTTCCTCAATTGGCGACTAAAGCCAAATGGGTCAAAAACAGTTGTGACAGCTTTCCATCTCATTAATTCACAGGCAAACGCAAAACTTTGTGTTCAGTTTGATGGAAAAAATATTTACCATGACCCCCATCCCCGCTATCTTGGAGTAGCTTTGGACAAGAGCCTGAACTACCGGCAACATATGGAAACAGTGGGCAAAAAACCAGGACATGACTAAACTTATTCAGTAAGCTAGCTGGAACTAGCTGGGGATGCGATGCCAACAAAGTAGTGTATTTAAATAGCTCACGGGAATGATGCTTATGCCATCTACTCGTAAATACAGTAATGATTCCCTGTTACTTGGAAGCCAGTGAATATTTACTTGAGGATATAAGATTTGTATGCCTAGATATCATGCTGTCGGTAATGCATACAAGCAGTGGTAGCTGATGTATTTAATTAAATGTAAATAAAGCATGTATAAAGATACAGAAGGCTACAAAACCATATCTCTTCAATCAACTGATCACTGTTTGTATGAAAAGTACTCCTGTTTCGATATCATAATTAATTTTATTATTTTCGACAGATTAAACATCCATTTACAGTATAATATTTCTTGTATTAACAAACATTCGTAGCCTTTGGGAAGATTCAAATATATATAATATTTACCCCAGATCTCATAAAATTATTTAACTTTTAATAAACATATTTATCGATAGGTTAGTTCAGCTAAGGTGCATTTATGTCCAGAGGTACAGTGTGAGGTTTTTTCTCCACTATGATTCATCATCACGTGACTATTTTCTCTTTTCTATCGCTGGGACTCTCAAGTACCAACTTTAACCAAAAAATCCTGATAAATCTGGCAACAGAAAAATCGGAAAAAGTTGAAAATATGCCTTTTTTCGCCTTTTGCGTGAGAAAACAGAATGAGGTTTCTACTTTGGTCAAATTGTGTAATACTATATACGAAGTTTGTATATATATAACATTTATATTTGGTTGATTTTTAGGAAAAGTGTTTGTATCGGTGAATTGTATATTAACCTTGCTGTGGATTGACAGCTAGCCCTTTCCAATCACTGTAGCTGCAATCGTATTTAAGGAGAATTTTTGCCAATAAATATCCGGATTTATTCAATCACATTTATTTACAATAAACTTCGTACATAATTAAAATTGTCGCGGTTAAAGTACTCTGGAGGAAATTTATAACGGTCGAAGCCAAAGGGCATGAGCAATGGAATGAATTTGCGATTTCGTCCACCTAGACTGTCGATTACTTGCGGTAATACCAGTCGATAAAAATTTGTTTTTTAATAATTGTAAGGCTGTTCGCCACATTTTTTTCAGCGCCGTTTTTGTGAAAAATCACCTCAAGGGCATTGTACAAATTTATAACATATTTCTACAATGCTCTATCTTACTTATATTCGTGTTCTTGACAATAAAGTATATTGTACCGTACAAATTTATGATATATTTCTACAATGCTCTTTCTTTTTTATTTTCGTATTCTCGACAATGAGGTGTATTGTACTATACAAATTTATAATATATATATATACAATGCTCTATCTCACTTCTCGATAATAAAGTGTATTGAGAGTAACATATTTTATTACTGGGTATTAATCACTCTAATATTCTAATTAACTATTGGAAATTATATTGGCTAACAGTATTACCTAATATTTTTTTAATATAAATATAATCATCTCTCATCTTGTTAAATTTCCGATATACCTATACTTCTTACATCTCACACAAATACTTTCAATTTATTTACCCTCTGAAACTCTTGTAATTTACTGCCTTTCCTGGGGAACGGTGAATAGTTGTTGCTTGCCGCTGCCGTTTTGTATTGTGTTTTTGTAAGTTCACCGCGGCCGCACAGCATTGTTACCAGGCCATGTCTTGTGACGAACCGCCACACCATCGCGCGCCGGGGGCAATTCGATCTGGCCGGGGAATACCGGGAGTTTAGGAATATTGCCTGAGGTTGCTTTGAGCCTTGTTTTCAAGGTGTACGGACTCCATACGGATATTGGTTACTGGCCCTGCAGTAAGTACCCTGTTGAAAATGCATCCCTGTAGTACGCCTGTATCCTGCTGCAATCTGATTGTATCCTGTATCCTATGCGGAACCGTATGATACCTACAAGTTTCTGCAAATATACTTACCATATTTTTTAAGTGTTAGTATTATGCATATGTGTAGCCGAGCTAAAGACCAGGCGTTCAGAGTCAATACCCAGTCATTTACCATTGCCTAAACAACGATTTCAACATTTACGATGCTCATGGAAACCTCAAATACATACTACAGGAAAAAAAACACGGAATATCAGTTAAAACCCCAAATTGATCCCAAGTAACAATGCCAATCTGTGGCATTACTGTGTATCTTTCACACTGCAAACTAGTTTTAGCAACAAGAATCGCCTTCAAAAACGACAGCGGATAATCTTTGGTGGGCAAGAATCATAAGATAAGTGTCCGCGCACAAATATACAAGAATCGTATTTTTGTTCAACAAAGTTATAGATGTATCTGCATTAACTATTAAATTTGTCCCCAAAGATCGTTAATGTATTGTGCGGCTCGCTGGAAAGCCTCGACGTGATTTTTTTGCTAAACGGCTATTAATTAAATTATGGGCTGCTTTTGTTTTCCGGGGTTCTTCAATTAGTTTGAGGTTCCGCCACTGGCTGAAGCCTTCTCCCCTAGACCTATCGTAGCCTGCCTGCAGCATGCAGATACCAGTACGGTACGGCACTGCTGAAACAACAAACACACAGAGCTTTCGGCAATGGCGCCACAGATTATCGGCTAACGTATAACTCGCCAATTCTGTTTGGGGATCATAATCATTATTCAAACCCATTCATTTGCTGCACCACGCAAAGTTTTGAACAGGTAGGTATTCAAATATAAGATTTTATTTATTTGACATACAAATTTACGTTAATGGTTGTGTACGATTCAAAACACACTGACTAAGGAGGTTCCACGCCAACGCAACAAATTGGCTTTTCAATACCAAAATAGCGCATAACCTTACCTAATGTAACCTATTTAACCAATTTAAAAAAAAAACATCATTTTTAATCGCTATTCAAAGGAGGTGTTGAAATTGGATGATTCTGGTCACCGCTGACGGCATTTGGCACCCACGACACCCACGACACAATACGTCATTTCCTTTTGCCCCGTAATATTCCTCAAAGGGGATGCCATAGTCCCATTGACTCCGGAAGACTCAACCAACTTGCTGATTCGTCATTGAAATAAATGACACGCATTCGAAATATTTGGCTGGCCGTTAAGGACTTTTCTTGGCTAATTATAAAATACATTATTACACACTTTCCAGTATTACCTTAATTGCTCACCGTACCATAAAAATAAATCGTCAAATGTAAATCTTGAGACGTCATCTTTATTAAGAACGAACTGTAGACATATAATAATAATAATAATTGGATGATTTATATAGCGCCGTTTTTGTGAAAAATCACCTCAAGGGCGCTGCACAAACTTACGTAGGGATATTATTTGCTGCACAAACTTATGTAGGGATATTATTTGCTTCTTTTGCCCTGGTTGAGTTACATTGGTGGAAAATATAACACAATATTTTGACTGTATCATAATTTAATGAAAACTTTTTACAGTTGTCCGTGGTACGAAAAAATAAATCATAGCAACTATTTGTAGTTTTGTTCTCCCATTCAAAAACTAAATACTCTTTGTCATATTAAGGGTATTCTAGTCTAGAATCCCGAATTTCGGGCGTTTTTGGACGGATAGATTTTTTTTATTATTAATTTATTTTTTTTATGAATTCATAAAATAAAAATTATGTATATTTCACGGAATTACACGCTGTTGAAGTAGTAGAGGGAGGAAAAAGAGCGAGTCCATCTTGTCACGTTTTCAACCCTTCTTGTTTTCTGAAAAATAAAAAAGGTAGATTCTTTATCATGCCAAATGTCATTATGGTAAAAACCAAGAAAATTTAAAAAAAATCTCGTAAAATGGCGGCTATTAAAAAAAAAAGAAAAGATTTTTTATATTTCCGAATTTAAAAAAAATCGTAAAAATTAGTTATTTAATTTTTTTCTTGGTTCCTACCATAGAGGGATGTATAAAGAAAATTCACACCAAATTTCAAAAACATCGGCCACTTAGAACTTGAAATTTCGTGACAAACGTTTAAAAAAAAGTAGTTTCGAGAAAACCGCGTTTTCCATTCAGATTGTATATAAACTGTTCGTATTGCCACGACACTAAAATGGCTATAACGAATTTCGAAAAATCCTTTTTATAGATATTCTTCAATATCTAAACTAACGAATATGAAAAAAAAATCTAGAGTAGAATAGCCCCTTAAGTTAAAAATGCTTTTCCCTTCGTTATGCTATAAGTTACGACAAAACAAATATACAGGAATCTTCTATTCACATAACATAACACGATATAATACGTTCTCATTTAGCTTCTTGATTTCTTTCCAGAAAGCAAATAAGATTTAATATAAACGCCCCTGGCCAGGACTTTTCTCATGTAATATTAGCCAATATTTTCCAAGCATGAACCAGAGTTTTAAATCATTGTTCTTGTCGGAAACTATGAACGCGATGCAAAATCTACTAAGTCACACAAACAAATTTTAATTTATCTAAAAAATATCCTGTTGTATTATTAAATTATGTACTAAATCATTTTACATCCAGAGTTTAGAATACGTGTTTACTTGCACAGTTCAGAATTAAGGTTTCTCTTTAAAATGAAATGAAATGCCTCTAGCAATATTTTGTGACAAAGTCTGAATATCCACCTTTATTCTTCCAACTCTCCTTCCTCTCAAACACTGTATTAAGCTTCATAAATTTTCTCGAAAGGGAAATTAAATAGCTCCACTGGCTCTGAGTAGTTGGGACCCTCACCATATCACGGAAAAAAATCACTTCATTATTTTGTCTGTCAAATAATTTTTTTTTAAACTTTATTTTTTTGCGAAGCTTTCTAAATTAAAGCTTTTAATGATAAGTCATTCCGATGCCTACTTAGTGGCATTTTTCCAACAGAAAAGCCTAGCGGAAATCCCGGAATTTCCTCCAGCAGATATACACACATTTATTACTAGCGCTGGCGTCCTGACAAGCCGAGTGGCGTCCTTCGCCATCCAGCGGCCCCCGGGACCCGCTAAACCTTTTCCCTAAAACCTTAAAAAAAACCTTCCCAAATTCGTTTCAAGTGTTCCGATTACAAATCTGCTTCCGTCCTGGGGATATTCTTCTAAAGAAAAACTTTGACGCGAACGGTTCAATCCCTTTTTGTATACGTCGAACGTGCAAACACTGGATCCCGATTTGGAGAAGAAATTTTATTTGTTTGCCTTCGATGTTTTCGTGTATTATTATTGACTTTGACGAGTACATTCAGGCAAGTTTTCCAATTTCTGTTTTTCTAATAGGGCGCCGAAAAGATTTCGTGTCAAAGTTTAGGTACGTATTTATTCTGAAATTTAAGAAAACGTCTGAGAAAGTAACTGAGCGTGAAAAGTTTTTATTTGTAAAGCGTCTCTAATTTTAATTTCGCCCTGCCTACGGTGCTCTCGTACTTCTCGAGAATTTATTTATTTTGAAAATGATAAATATGCTGGTAGGTTCCTAGAATTTGTAAATGTAAACCTAGACAGTCTTCTGCGTTCAACAAAGTTCTGTGTAATAAAACTTCAAAGCTTTTTAAAATTTCACTATGTATTTTATTTTCCTTTCGTCCTTATCGCATTAATTAATATTGCCAGAGAGCCGAGATCATAAAATACGCGATTAAATCACGTGAGAATTTAAAACCACTTCGTTCATCTTCACTTTGAAATTTCAAATATCCCAAGTCATGAAAAGTTTTGAAAGCTTCTTCGCTTAGAGTCTAATCCAATTTCGACAAAAAATATGCAAATCTGTGATTTAGCACTTTTATAGATTTAGTGATCTTTTAGTCGGAACTCCCATAAATAAAAGTTACGATATTCAAAGTGGTCGAAATATTTTTTTGACATCGTCCAATACCGACTAATCGTGATTTACTGTTTAATAGAAGTAAAAATAAATTATAATGCACCATTAAATATATACCAACCATGATATTTATTAATCGTCTTTAATTTATGTGTGAATGATGAAAACTTTATTGTTTGTATTGAAATTCATTTTGTAAGTGATGAAAATGTAATCGGTTCCGAAAATCATAAATTTAACGATCAATGTCCGTTCATATACAATAAAGGTCCATTTTGATCCTGGATACGAAGTTTTAAAGTAAATGTTAGAGCTATCGCTCCAGACTTCTCTAACCGGAATTTATGGCTGGATTTCCTGACGGGGATATTATATAAAGAATTTTAGTAGAAAGTCAAAGAGAAAAAGAAATATTCGTTTATCGAAACCAATTATTATTATCATTCGCTTTGACTCGCCACACGTCATGGAACAGAGAAGCTTTGTAGTCCTTTTGAAGTGCTGCCATGTGCCGGTCTCTCTGAAGGCCTTTAATATTTACTGGTCTATAAAATATGTCATTTGATTTCATGGTAGAGAACATTGTTTTTTTGAGTGCATTCCGATGTCGTATTATTCAAGCAAGTTTTCCAATTTCTGTTTTTAAATAGGGCGCTGAAAAATTTCTTGTCGAAGTTTAGGTGCATATTTATTCTGAAATTTAAGAAAACGTTTGAGAAAGTAACTGAGCGTGAAAATTTTTTGTTTGTAACTAACTAACTAACCATAACGCCGTTTCTCCGCGGGAGTAGGCAGAGAGGACGAACCCCCAAACAACTCGGTCTTGGCACACACTCTTTGCCTCACTCTTATTCATACATCGTCTCATACATACTCTTCTATTATTCTTTTAGACTCTTATTAGACTTTTGAATGAACGAAGAAAGGTGTGCAAGGAGAATACTGCTGCAGATGTGAATGGTAGAAGAAACCCGAGAAAGACGTGGCACGATCAAGTGAACCAGATTTTTCAGTCAGGCCATGTCGAGAATCGAAATAATAGAAAAGTATGTATGAATGTGATTGAGGCAAAGAGTGCGTGCCAAGACCGAGTTTTTTGGCGGACTGTCCTCTCTGCCAACCCCTGAAGGGACGCGTGGCGTTAGTTAGTTAATAATTAGATAATGCAAACAACGCCAACCTAAGCGCAATAAGTAATTAAGATTTAATGAGGGAACGTCACTCTCATATTCAACAGTGCAACACAAATTCAAATACGATTAAGTAAAAAACGTTTTCTTTAACCTCTTCCGTTTAGACTAAAATTTCGTCCTCAAATATACCGCTTGATATTCAATTTCAAGTAGATTCGCTGTTTTAGAACGTAGCCCTAGATTAATCACTGTATTTGAAAGTCGATTAAAGATTCTTTCAAATTTTAGTATTTCACATTGACATAAATGTAATTAAAAATATTCGAATTTGAAACGCCAACACAAGTATATAAAGTTTTTAAAATCGCCGATGTTTTTCTTGTGAACTGTATAAACTTTATACGAAAGTAAAAAAAAATATTTAGTTAGACAAGCGTATTAATAATAATAATAATAACATTAGGATGATTTGTATATCGCCGTTTTTGTGAAAAATCACCTCAAGGACGCTGAAATATTAAGAATTTGGCAAACCTTGACCAAGCGAACTGTTTGGCGGTTTTCTTATAGATGTATTTTCATACAGATGTCACCAAATTAGTGGTTTTAATATCCTACCTTCAATAAAATTACAAACTTGAGTCGGGTCAAGTAGAAAAAAAAAATCTATTTGTGAGAAGATGTGCTATACGAATGTGAATAACGATTTAAAGTCAGGACAGATGGTTGTTCCAATCTCTTCACTCCGTTCTATATTTTGTCTGGTACCTTTGCATTTAATTATGTTATATTCTTTAATTGAAAATTTTGATAATTTTTTTTCTTTCTTTACAGGTTTGTTTTACAAGAATTCACTATTCATTAATAATTACGTCCTACTTTCAACATCAAGATACATCGGTAAGTCAATTATTTTTTCGGGATCATTCGATCGCAAAATTTACCATATTTCTTGAAGATTACTGAGAAGGTCATGTACTTACCTACGAGATGAAACAATAATTTGATTTGTAATCCGGTGCAGTCATCCGCGAGAGATGTACCAGCGTCATTGCGTCAGCTTCCATTGGCTGAAAATACGACTTCTGGTTTCACGGTCTATTCAACGGCACCGTACCGTGAACTTGGGCCGATCAGAAGCCTTTGTATTGCCGGCGAAGCCTCCAATCGGCTAAACCACGCATCGGGTGCGATTGTCATCTTAATATATTGAGTTGGATCGAAGCAAATAATAGATGTCACAACAGCATGGAAAATAGATTACGCTAACCATTGTTGGAACTCTTAACATTATGTATGAGCGGGGACATTCAGAAACTCTTGTTAGAGTTATTTGTGCCCGACTTAGAATGTGTATTCAAGGCTGGCAAAAATTGCTTTCAATTCATTTGATATTGAAAAACGTGTTTACAGTTGTATTTTATGTAGAAGTAACAACGAGTCGTGCCGACGAAAGGAAATTTGTGAAATCTTGTGTAACTATAATATTTACTATTTCCAATAACAAAAGTGTATACAATTGTTTAAAAATGTTGTCATTCAGTTCAGTTGATTCTATTTTAACATATGTATCATTAAAATTTGGACGAAGTATTACTGTGTTATTACTGCTACCTCTTTCTCAACAAATATAGATGAGTAACTAGTCTGGTCGCTGTGCATCTAATTGCGTCAATAAAATGTATTAGTCCTAGGAACTTTGTATTTAAACACGGTGAAGTTTTTATATCATCTACATCTGATTTTATTCGTATTTCAAGCGTAGGGAAAATTTGATTGCTTGTCTTTTAACGCAGATGATACAATTATTGAGAGATTAATGTTGAGTGTTACTAAAAAAAATCTTTTATTTTTGGTTAAGTTTGAAGGGTTTTCTGCGGCGAGTTAATATCGGATTGGATGTGAGGTAAGCCGCCGTGACAGTCAATTATTTTGGAAACGACTGTCGACGAAATCTAAATCAAAGTTTCACTATTATTGCCAGAAAATCAACCACAAAAACGCAAATCTTCGTAATCTTTGAAGCGACTGTAAATCGTTGTTGAATTTCTCTTCGCGGTTAACGGACCATTGAGGAGTGAACTTCCAGCCAAGATTCTGGTCGAAAGGTTAGTTAACTCAGTGTTTTATCTGTATTGTCTATGTCGTAATTAAATCTGTAAATCTCAATTAGTTCCCCACTTCAATCCACTTCCCAGGCGAAATTTAATGAAATAGTACTTAACGTCCAATCTCGGTGTAATCTGTGTATGTTTCATATTTTAATTTTTAATGGCTCATTGTTTGTCTATTTTTTCCCTGTAATGTTTTCGCAGAAAATTGAAGCCCCCATTGTTCCTGTAAGCTTTTGACGACTGTCGTAAATTTGTACCGAAACCTCGACTATAATTTTCTTATAATAATTAAAGTAATAACGGAGTTGTTATACCTACGGCGGTAAAATATTATTTAAGACACAAGACACTCTGAAGTGTTTTAGAGCAATTTTAATGCTTTCTCTCCGCGTAATTAGTCCTTAAAAGCTTTTATTCTTTGAAATAACCTTTGTAAAAAATAAAAATTAAAGTAGTAATTAATTAAAAACACATTCGATTCAATTTTTACGAGAGTTATTATTTTTTTACAATTTAATGTGTGCAATGAGTACCTTAGACGTAAGTATGATATAATTTTCACAATTTGAAAAAGGTACCCCGCAGTTTTTATAATTTCCCATATAAAAATTAAACTTTTTTTCACCTTGAGAACGTTAATTTACGTAATTCCTACTTCATAACATCGATAAAGCTTTGTTCGGAATTCGTTCCGAAATTTGTCGTCGTTTTAGGTTTTCCATCAAATGTCATTAAGTTTTGTCACGCAAACTTTATTATTTTATCATTGTTTATGTTTCGTGCTGAAAGGCCACGCATTATTGAAAATTTCTCTATGGCGGAGTACTTTATAACTATTGGTGTTTGTCACAAACATTTGAAAACATGTGGAATCGTTAGATCAGCTTATTAAGTTATAATCAACCCGGCTCAGAAATGTATACGTTGGCTGTGTTTTGAATTAGTTATTTGTTCATAAATATTTACCGAATGGAATTCATTAAATAAATTTTCAACTAAAAGTAAAATGAGTAGATTGTTTTTTAATGGAGGCCACCATATTAAAATACATCTGAGGTCTGTGTAACTGCATGAAGCATTAAATAAATTACCTATAATTAGATGAAGGGATGTACACTCCTTCTTAACAGCTTCAATACCAACTTTATTACTTTTAGGATTTTAATATTAGATTCATGTTTTCTAATAGTATTTTAAACCCTACCACTTTATTGGCGTTTCGCTCACATTGTTGCCGACTACGCACTAAGACTATGCCATGTGTTTAAGGCTCGGCTTCCCCCATTTCTACCGATTTATTACATATTTTCCTAAAACTAAAGTTTTAAAGCTCTTAAAAATATATGTTATTCTTGACGATAATATCTATACATTCCCCACACTGAAACGCCAATTATATGAAATTCCCTCGATAGAAAAAATTGCAAAATATGCTCCGAAAATTATTATAAACTCGTTTTTTTCAGTGAAAAATTCAGTGTTTCTTTAAATGCTATTTTAGACGTTCCCCACGAGATTTGTGCCTTATTTTAAACGAGTCGTGTTTTGTTAAACATTTACACAATTTTCGCTTAAATATTATCGTTTTTAATATTAGCACGCTCTCTCTAACATTCGTATTTACGGTGACCGGACAACTCGGAATGAAACCTACTCAGAACCATCTCAGATAAGTCATTTAGAGTGATAAAAAATATATTAAAAATTGGTTAAATAGGTTATGTTAGGTTAGGGTTATCGGCTAATTTAAAATTATTTTTTTCAAAGTTTTTAATGACTTTTCAAGCAGTTGTTGAGGTGACTTTATGCTCAGTTGGCATGGAACCCGTATTTACATTTTTCTCCTTCTTCTTTTTGAGCGGCTACTACTGGGCCTTAATGCCCGATTCTGCATTAAGGCCCAGTACATACCCTTAATTTTTATCACCAGGAAAAGAGAGATGGGAAAAGGCCCTACCTTTAAACGTTGCGATCTGCTCCTTCTTCCACTGGTTACTTGGCACACTTACATCCGATGGTTAACATAAATAAGTATCATTCAAAACGTGATTTTGCGAGAGTTTCAAATAACTGATGGTCACGATCGAGACGATATTTCAACTGATTAATGTGGGACTTCAAAGTGATTGTACAAATAATATTTTGAACTGACATCGGCGGGTAGGTTTTAGTCATCTTTTTCTTTCTTCTGATTCCCAAGTAGGGCTTTGTAAGGAGGGAGAGGAACAATGGGAGATGACAATACATTGAACAGGACCTTGGGATATACGGATATACAGCCCAAAGCTGTTTCAATACTAAAAACCATGTTTTAAAAAAAATTATTAATGGTGCTAATGTCTCAGTGTTTTTCTGTCCAACAGTCCTAAGCTGGTCAACAATAATTGTACGATATTTTTGTTACATTAATACTTACAGTGTACACATATGTCTTGATATGTGTGTTTTAAAATGAAAATACTACCTAAAGACGTCTACTGTATTCATGCGAAAATAATCCATTTCTCTTAGCGCCTACCATATCGATGTATTTGCTAATGCAATCGCTATCTAATCTGTCCCACGTTTCGATGTTATTGCTAAAAGCCTGCCACTAAGTTTCTTAATACTACATATAATTTTATGTTTGAATCGTTAACTTTTTGTATTAAATTAAATTTGACGGCCGGCGTAGTCCTGCGGTAAGGCTCTTGACTCGCAATCCAAAGGTCGTGGGATCGAATCCCGGCGTGGCAAAAAAATCTTATTTGATTAATTTGTTTAATTTTACAATTTGTTCATTTATAATAATATATAGCATATTTGCGGCACGTTCCAGAGTAGAAGATACTCTCAGTATCGCCCTGGTGTAAGACCAACATTCAGAATTGAAACGTTGCTTGAAATGGTTTTGGCCGTGTTTGGTGACCAGATCTGAATAGCCAGGTACTTCTTACCTCTATTAAGTTGCTTTGTGGTGACATCTGGCCACCAAAAGATCCACGGATTTAAGCCAATTATCACCATTACCGCGGTGTGAATGTTTTTGCCAAAGTAACCATGGGAACTCTACTGTTTTCCTTGCTGGAGCAACGGCTAACAGACAGGACTACTAACTACATTGCAACCTGTCTGCAGTGTCATCCGGTTTGTCGTGATAATCCCGTTCTAACAGCTTTTAGAGCATTTAATGCAATAGTTACACGATTCCGCCATTCTCTTTGTCATTGCCATTGGAATTAGCTTATCCATATTAATTAGATTTTATCCCGACTCTGCTTAAAAAGTAGATCAGACGTTTTTCTATGACGATGTTACAAATCTCTGGATAAAAACTTTACGTTAAATGTTAAATACCTTCCACCACTTTCTCGTTCAACGAAACAACATAACTTTTAAAAGTAAGAAACGTTTAATGTAGCGAAAACTCCCATTTATCACGAACACTGACTGACCTTTGATATTGTTATTCTGGGATATTGGAACGAAATTTACAATCATCATTTGTGATTCCTAAAATATCGGAAAGGCGAACTTGCTATAAACGATCCTACACTCTTACTCTTTCATTTATAGACACTTTTCTTTGATGATAATGAAGTTTTTGTGCCGTACAATGACGGCTTATTTGTACCCAAGTAAATGTTTTCCAAATAAAGAATACGACCAACGAATCTGTTGTTTTATCTCCATTGATTGTGTACTACAGTTAATTTATTTCCCAAAATAAAGTCCAATTAGATCATTCAATAGCGCAGGTAGCTCCTATAAATTTATCAACGTCTTAAAGGTGTTTAACTGTGTTTACAAGACTTTTATTTTTTTGGAAAACTCATTAACTCAACGTTTAATTAAATAAGTTAGATTACTTTCTTTAGTATGTATGGTATTATATTAGAGCATTTGAGACTACAACTAATGCGTAAAATTTCGTGTATTTTTACCCATTTTTAGTATCTATGTACATCAGTACCTAAATATTGAGTAGGTACTTACATCAAAACCAGTAATTCTTGCATATATCTAAATAAAGATTTAAAAATAAACAAACCTTTTGCCAGATTATTATTTTACAAAATCGGTATTTTTAACGTGTAAAGTAAAAAAAAAATCAGGATGTTAGAGCGAAAAGCGGGGATTACCTAAAAATGCATGGTTCTATTTTTCACCTATTTCTATGATAACGCGTGTCAAATTACACATACACAAATATTCATGATGAATTTGTTAATGTCCTCGATATGCAAAACAGCTGCCGCGCTTTAAAATACTAATTGGAACCAACGCAACCCTTAAAAAAAGCGCACCACGCATCACTTATTACTTAGAGTAGGGGTGGGGAACCTTTTTGCCTTGGGGGGCAATTTGTATGTTTGTATTATCGCCAGAGAGGGGGGGGGGGAATCTTTTTTTTATATCACGTGTGATAAGTATTCTTTCAATAAAAAAACATATACTTTTATTCTGCAACTAGAAAAATAAATTGAAATTTAAAACTTGCAAAAATTGTAGAAAAATATGTGAATATTTTATATAACAAATAAAATAAACGCCTGGGTTGCCGGCACCGAAACTGGTTTTAAATTAAGTATTAATCTGCATGCGAGTCCCCAGCTTTAATTAGTATTGCTCTCACAATATGCGTATGGTTTTCCTACAAATTAAGAATTTTGCAGCGTGTGGTTTGAAACAAAAATTTTAACTTCACTCGAAACATTAGAACGGTTTTCTTCAAAATGCCTCGGCAGATTAATCTGTTACTGTTAATCACTCGGAACATGTAACTGCTTTTAATTTAAAAGTGAATCTGTATGCGAGTGCAATTTAATACTATATGCTTTGGTACTACAGTCAGAACACGAAAATGGTTTTCCTCCGATTTTTGTACTTAGAACACATGGATAGTTTACTTCGAAATGCGTCAGCAGATGAATCCGCAACTTGAATTTGCATTACGAACACAAGTGTGGTTTTAACTTAGGCGTAGGAGTCCACCAGTCCACCAGCTTAAATCATGTTGTACTCAGAACATGTGAATGGTTTTCCTCCATTTTACAGCAAATTTGTTGACTACAATATTTTTTTTAATAAATTTCTATTTATTTAACTATTGTCAATAATTTATATGTAAAGATTTTATTTAACTGTTTTTTTATGGCAGAAGTGTGGTTATTATAAAGAAAGCACATCAAAGCGCGCCCTTGGGGTGACTTTCCACCAAAATGGCGCTTTATAAATCAGCCAAATACTATTATCATATTTTTTTCCTTCCCGAGTAGAGTTGTCATCAATACTGAGATGTGTTCTCAATATTAAATTCCCTATCGTGTAAGAAATTAATATTAAACTAATAAAAGATGTTGGATCACGCATGTATTTGTGTCTAAACCAATTTTTAGTAATATAGGTGCTTATAATCACATATCTGTCAGCTGTGTTACGACTTTCTCTAGGTTTAGTCATAATTAAATTGCTGTACACTGGGCTGGTGAGATCTAATTTAGAATATAATTCAACCATCTGGGCTCCATTATATAAGACACACCAACAAAAAATTGAAAGAGTACAGCATAAGTTCTTAAGATTTATTAATTATAAACTCGGAATACTTATCGAAGAACTAAATTATGTATATCTAATGGAATTACTCAATATAAGCGATTTAACGTCAAGGCGTGTAGTGAGCGATTTAGTTTGCCTTTTTAATATATCGAATGGCAGACTGGACGCCCTCGATTTAACTTGTAAAATTAATTTGAGAGTACCCACGCGTGATACCCGTTCTAATGCACTTTATTTTGTTACCAATTCTACTAATAATTATTTTGTAAGCTCTCCAATACAAAGACTTCATATACTCGGAAATAAATATACTTCAATTGACGTTTATCGACATCAATCGACTTCTAAATTTTTAACTCAGTATATCAGAACATTTAAAATAAAGCTCTAAATATCATGCACCATATAGCACCTTAATCGATATATTATTGTAGCTATGTTTCGATAAACACGTACCAAATATGTATAATAAAGATTGCTAATTATAAATATAAATAATGACAATCTTATCGTATTTCTCTTTATAATTAAAATAACTATCTCACATTAATTAACGTGACCATATATTCTATTTTACCCGCTTTGTGTCATATCTAGTGTTATCTATATTTTGTTTCTTATATCTTATGTTATCTTTATTTTTTTTCTTATAGTTATATTATGTTTATACTATATTTTGTTATTTCCTATACCAAAAACATGTACTGCACTTTATGTAAAAGCCCTATGGGCGTTTAAATAAATAAATAAATAAATAACAACTTTAAAATATAGCTGAAACACCATGAAAGAAAACCGTACTCGCCTTCTGAATGTAATTTTTTGTAGTGCTTTCAGCAGGCCACACTAAAAGTGCTCGCGGGCCGCAGGTTCCTCACCCATGACTTGGAGGGTGGTGCAAATTGATTTTCTTCCTTTTATATATATATACGTGTCTTCGCCCAATTCACTCTGATGTTTTCAATCAATTGCAACAGTGGCCACATTGTAAAGGTATGGGATTATCCGACTTGCTAGTGGTCGCATTCGTTTAGTTTCGACCCGCGGGGCAGGAAGTAACTAGCTATGAACTTCCAAGTGTTTCTGCTGGCAAATCAAACACACGGTTAGGTTACTCGCCGATCTGCTGACACAGTTAGACTTAATCCAACTCGCCAATTACATCGCCTAAGTCCAACGGGATTCGGTTCAGTGCCGCAATTGAACTCCCACCAACTGGGGGCTGTTTGCCAACGGTCTTCACCTACAAATGTACTTTCATACAATTCAACAACACTTTGTAAAAAGATGTAGGCGATATTGGATAGGTGACACGTCTTGTCGCACGATTTAGCAGGCAAAAACCTGACGCTTTTTAAAGGTCTAAAATTCTGACACGCAAATTGAAGAGCTACGAAACTAACTTGTTTGGTATAAATATGCACTGTGCAGCGTGCTCGCGGTATCCGGACTCCGGACATGCAAAAACTACTGCTCTGTGTGACGCAAAATTCTTGAGCCCAGAGCCAGTGGGACTATTAAATCCTCAATTGGGATGTGTTGTTAGGCTGTAGGAACTTAGGGAGAGAAGGATATGGTGCGAAGAGGGTTCAATCGTAACTAGTCGGTAATTTTATTTTATTTTATATGATTATTTAAGGGAAAATTGACAGCAAATCTAAGATTACATAATAATACAATAATAAGATAGTTAAATTATGCCAATTATGAACTTTCCACTGATGGTAGTGAATCATAAAGTGTGACATTATAAGGGTGTTTTCTTAATCAATTATTTTTGACGTGATAACGTCTTATAAATCGATGAACGCCGGCCGCATTCACGAAAAAGCATGACTCATTGTCACGCTGTCACGATGTTACGTTCCGCCTGAGCCGGGCGTACAAGCGAGGGCGCGGAACAAGAGTTCGGCCTAACCGACTTTACAGACAATCAAATTTGGGGGGGGGGGATATATAGGAATTGATCTTTCTAGTTTGTTGCTTAGTATAATTTAATTTAACCCGTTGATTAGTGATTTCATTTTTGCCTTTTACATAGTGGGAGTGAGTTATTTTTCAAGTTTTTCTTAATTTTGCAATCGATTTAATTAATGCAATGAGTTTATTAACTCCTGGGAGTACAATGCTTTATATAATATACTATATTCTGTATTGTATACTTTTGATAAAATAAAAAAAAATAATCTTCTTACCTTTTTTTACTACGCAAGTTAATTTCGGAGCTTTTTTTATTACTATAACCTTTTTTCATTGCATTATAAATTATAGTTGGACAAATTCTGGAGTTCTCAATATTTTACAAAGAAAGTCGTACGGCCGCACGTGTGCAGCGATACTCTATCTGGATCGTCCGAGTGCCGCCGCATACGTGCGGCTCCTCAAAGGGTCAAATGAATGTGTGGATCTATAGATAAATGAGTTCTGTTTGGAGTTGGTTTTGCAAAAAGGGAGATTAAAAATAAGCGACTGTCTGCTGTTGCGATTTGGAACATGGAATGATGGAAGATCAGGACTATTGGTTAAGTTACGTGCAATTTTAAATAAAATTACCAAATCTGCTATATTTCTTCGGCAAGTTAACGTCTGTATATTGAAGAACTTTGCAGAGTCTTCATTACTAATGTGAGATCGAAAAGAGCGGAAGTTAAGGTACCTCAAAAATCCGTTTTGAACACTTTCAATTCTATTTTTGTGTACTGCATATAGCCTGGGTTGCACACTTGAGATGCTTATTCAATGATACTACGAACGTATGAGAAATACAGTATTTTGAAAATAGTAAGATCTTTGAATTAATTACAGGAACGGATTATGAAACCAAGCATAGAAGATGCGTTAGTGACTATGTAGTCGATATGTTTATTAAAATTCAGTTTACTATCAAGTATAACCCCAAGTCCTTAATGTCTGATTTAATAGATAATGGTTGATGATTAATTGAGTATTCGTGGATAAATAAGCTTTTATTTCTGGTAAAGCGCACAACGAAGCACTTAGATATATTTATTTCCAGACAATTGGCAAAACAACACGTGTTCAAATGTTGCAAATCATCTTGCAGCTTCTGACAGTCCTCGATTGAGTTTATAGGTGAAAAGATTTTCATGTCATCTGCATACAGAATGGTCTGTGAGTTTAAAAAACAGTTATCAACATCATTGATATAGATGTTAAACAATAATGGTCCCAACAAGCTGTCTTGAGGTACTCCCGATGTAATAGCAACAGAGTCGGATTTAAATCCAGCAACCACTGACTACGGTTTGAGATATAAGAAGAGAGCCAAGGATAAAGATTGCCGTGTATACCAATCTTTGAAACCTTGTTCAAGAAGGTTGAGTGATCGACTTTGTCAAACGCCTTACTGTAGTCGGCGCAGACAGTGTCCACTTGCATTCTGTTATCCCAATTATCCTGGAGATACTCTGTGAAAGTAAACAAATTTGTGGTTGTAGATTTACCACTAATGAAACCGTGTTGGGTTGTATTCAGGCTAGGCTTAAGAGCAGCATATAGTTGATCATAGACTACTTTTTCAAGAATTTTGTTAAATATGCAAAGTTTGGAGATTGGCCTGTAGTTTTTAACGTCAGTTTTTTTTACAATTCTTGAAGATGGGAGACACGTATGCGGATTTCCATAAAATAGGGACAGTGCATTCGGTTTATGGGACAGAGTAAATTGGGAGAGGGAGGGTAAGTGTAATAGGAGTAGATAATAGGAGGGGGAAATGTGTGGAGAGATACATGTG
Source organism: Glyphotaelius pellucidus (assembly GCA_936435175.1). Classification (NCBI taxonomy): domain Eukaryota; kingdom Metazoa; phylum Arthropoda; class Insecta; order Trichoptera; family Limnephilidae; genus Glyphotaelius; species Glyphotaelius pellucidus. The sequence continues at coordinate 36,880,598 of OW386538.1, read as the reverse complement.
TGAATAAAAAAAATCTATTTTACGATGCGAAGAGGATGCAGATCGACTCAGGCAATTTTCTTTTAGGTCTTCTTCCTTGGCAATTTAGTAGGGGTGCCCGGGTTCATGGGGTGAGGTTTGTCTAAGTCTTGGAGGCGGATGACCAGGACACACTGAACCCCAGATTCCTACCCACCCCTAAAAACCTTTTCCTTCCCAGAACTCTCCTCCCTTTCCTTTCTTTAAAAACACCCTCCACACAGCATCCTCAAAGATGACATAGGCCCTGAGGGAAATTATTTTCCTCAGGGTCTCCTGTGTGGAGCTCATGTAAAAAAAGATAGTATAGGAGGCAAAGTAGGATTTTTTCTCTAAAATATCCTGCTGTTTTTTAGCAACGTGAATTTGTATCCATTTTCCTTCGCAATAACCTTGTCCCGAAAAGGAAAGATTTTGTTAGAGCTGGTCAGATGATCGTGGACATAATTTTTTCTTTCGTCACCGGGATAATTCAGGTCCTTCGTGCCTATTCCTTTCCTTCCTCGAATTTCCGCGATGAATTAATTTTTACGTGAGCGGGAGTGAATTTGACAATTATTGGTTTGATTAATTTGCAATGAATTCGGTCTTTCGCCGAGACTCTGGTGGCGAACTCGATTTCATTAGTTTTAAAGTTTTGTATACCAATTTCGTTTGCTATCTCTGATAGGATGTTTGGAATGTTTTCGTTGTTATCTTTTGGTATTCCTTTTATTTCGTTATTCTACAGCCTCATCCATTGCTCCCTTTTATTGGAATCTTTTTGCATTAGTTTGATGGTCGATTGAAGGGAGGAAACTTCTTGTTCCAGATAGTTACGACTGTTCAAAACCTTGGAATCTTTTAGTAAAGTCATCCAATTTTAAACAAATCGTTTACTGCTGCAGTTATTTCAAGCAACGCTTATTAGATACTGAATGGTGGTCTTACTCATACCTGGGAGGTACCTACTGAGAATACCTTCTATGACGCCTACTTTATCCACTCTCATCTTAACATTCAGCCAGATTTTTCTCGTAGTGAGGTAGTCAGATTGCTACTCTCTTTACTCTCGTGTCGCGCAGTCGTTGCTTGTATTCCTTTTAGTTGTCAAGTATTTTCGCAAGCATCTCATCCTTATGCTAAATACCCACACCCATTCTTGTTCGATGGTTTTACGCTCATTCGAACGTGTCACATGTGTGTCTCGCTCGATGCATTTTTGTTCGATGCGAAAAAGATTCAAAGACAGAAATTAGGTCGAGCATGTCTCAAAGTGTAGAAAACACATCGAACATGTTAGTCGCCCGTCAGGAATAAGCTTGTTGTCCTGGTCATTGGAGAACAAACATGGATATTTGGAGTTATCCTCGCGATTTATAGAAAACGTTATTAATATATGTCGGGAAGAAGAGTGCTTATGGACTGCGAAGTCAGCAGATTTGACATTTGACTTTAAATAAACCACCCACATTTTACCTTAGATATCTGAACTGGCTGAGCGGCGTCTCGTGTAGAGCTGCTCGAGTGTGTAGACGCAACGACGAGCATAATTTTAAATCAACATGTTGGATCGAGCCAAACCGTTGAACATAACGGGCTTAGGTACTTAGCAATACTCACAAAAAACCATTCGGTCGATGAGAGACGAAGTCAGCGCTCCTACTCAGGGGCATGACAAATTATAAAAAGTAACAAATTATTTTCACCACTTAAATTTAATAAGGCTTTCTTCTTAAAAGATTTCGATGAGGTGTCTCTTGCTTGTTCTTGCTAATTGATACACGCCCCTAGATTGTTTCTCTGTTCGAAGTTTCTTGTCCCTAAATAGCTGAACTGGAGATTTAACGTGTAAATAACGCAAATTAACGCTCGGGCTAGTTCAAATACAAGTTACATTTCTAAGTGGTAGGTATTTATCGTAAAATATACGTTTAGTTCAAATGGCATTAGTTTTGGTTAACTTGCCATCCCCAATTTATACAGCTTCTCACAGAGCAGTGATGATCAACCTTTTTAATTATTTTTATTTATTTTTTTTATTTTTAATTAAAGAAAGACAAACATTCCCGGGTTACGAATAACCCAACAATGTTTGAAAATCTCCTACTACCACCACAGAAAGCCGAAAATATTGCTTGTGTTGTGATGGAGGACTTAGCCAGTCGAGGAATCGAACACGGGACGCCCGGGTGAAACCCAAACGCGATGCCCACTCAACCACTGACCGGTCAATTGAAGGGCCAATTTATACAAAATTTTATTTGTCCAAGGCCAAAACAATGAATGCTGTTGATTTTTATCTTTCTGAAATATTATAGAACGTATAAAAATACGTATTTGCATTTTTAAGGAATTATTTAACGTTTGTAATGAAACAATTTAGTCAAGAAACATTTTGGTATTTTATAAAACTAAAACCTTTAAAATGCATTAAATATAGATCTTAATAAAAAAAACGCTGCGACGCGAAGGTAACATTTTTTCTTCACTTACAGTGGAACCACAAAATTTTGTCATTTAAAGATGGTTCGCATTACGCTATAAATCTGCGAGCAGATATCTGTTGATTCGCGAGCGCTTATCTTTTGTCCTTGCACACGAGGCTATCGAATATTTCTTCCTGTGGTAGGAGAGGGGGTCAGTCGAATTAGGGAGCGGCAACGGAACGCATATTTTTTGTACTGAAATCTGTCAATTTGACATCTGTCATCCACGGGTCTAGGCAGCTCCGTAATAACAATGACCCCCTCTCCTGTTTTAGTCGGAGAAGGGAAGAGTTATCTTCTGGGATATCGAGTCTGGAGCGGTTACGTCTGAGATGTGTATTGTTATTATATAAGTAAAATATTATTATTAAGAGTGGCTGATTCAAAACTTTAAAGAAAGACTGAAGTTTTCTGCTAAGTCCTGAAAACAGAACTGAAACCGTTGAATATTCTTTACCGCATTTTATTTAGTCAAGTGGGCAGTACGAAAGGCTCGCAGGTGACACGAAATGCATTTGGCCCGGGGTTGTTCACCACTGTCTAGAGTTCTAGAGCCTTGCTTGGATTTCGGTTGTATCATCATTATAATACAATACGTGTTAATGATTACGTACGATCTAAATTACGTTATCTTTGTCCTTAGTTAATCTGTACTGAATTCAACTGAAGAAATCACATTTTGAATACTTTTTGTTCGGGGTGTTAAGAGCCGTTTTTTGACACTTTAATCAGTGATTTCTAACATTATTGGAGTGAAAAATGTTAATGAAATCTCCGGCGACTTTTTTATGTAGTTTTTTCAACTGAAATCGAAAAAAAAAAGATTTTTCTATTTAAATCGAGAAAAAAAACAGTATGCATTGGACAGTTAGGGTCGGGGTTGGGCGGTTACTCGGCGGAATCACCAGTAATAATAATAATAAAGTCTTTATTCCAGGATGTGGGGAGGGGAGTGCAATCCCACACATCCCATATAGGGTATAATTACATATGTTATTATATATGAATATTAATTACATATGAATAAATAAAAAGATAAAAATTAACAAAATTAAAAATTAAAAAAGAGAAGCATCATTAGATACACTATTCACAAAAAAATATAGTTAAGTCTTTAAATCAGGTTCTTGTTGTTCCATCGGATCTCAGATTGTAGGAGCCAGTGTTTTTCTCCAATATTCATCTATGCTCGATCCTGGAATCAGACGGGCTTCCATGATGAGGATATTACTGGAGGGGTTCATCCTTCCCCTCAGTCCTGCAATCCTTGTTCTTAATAGAGCTTCGAATCCTGGAACTCTCCCTTCTGTGAACATTGAAGAGGCACTACAGTACCTGGGAAGTCCGAACATTAGACGGTATGCATTATTATATTGCACCCGAAGCCTTTCCATGGTCCTTTTTTTAAATTTGCCCAGAGCTCGCACGTGTACAGGGTGGTACAAAAGGCTAGGAAGAGCGTCCTTTTTACCCGTGGGCTGTAGAGCCGAAATCTTCTGCTGAGCATATTGCATTTTATGCTAAGTACTCTCCTCTGCCTGTCGATGTCTTCATCATCCGTTAATTTGTTATTGATGACATGTCCTAGATACTTTGTAGATTCTATTATTTTCAGAAGCTCACCGTTCAGAAAGACGGGTGGAATATTTTTTCAATGGACATGCGAAAAAGCAAAGAAAAAAAAACATCAAAAAGTCACCCCAGACCAAAATTTCACTTACCTTTTTTAATATATATGTATTCACGTAAATGTGTATGTACTTTTAACTGTAACTAAAATACTTTTATTTGATATTGGTAGACTATATTTTTTAGAACTTGTAATTTCAACCAACTTTGCAAAAATAAAGTTGTTGTGAATGGTATGCTAATCTATAATTGGAATCATCGCTATTACCTATAACCATATTGAAAATGTCAATTACTGTAATAATTATGAGATGTATTCTGCTGGAGAGCCAATAAATAAATAAGTAAATGTTCTATCAAAATATTTACTATCAAAGTTGCAACATACAGTTTTGTATCATGACCAACCGGTTGATGCAATTCTATTAGCCAACATAAGTTTTTATGATCTATATACCATCATAAGTTGTTATGATCTATGTACTCTTATAAGTTGTTATGATCTATGTACTCTCATAAGTTGTTATGATCTATGTACTATCCTACGATCTATGTAGGCAGTATAGTTCAGAGATTTTATCCCATATTTTGTAGTGTGTGTTTGAGGTACGCGAATTTTATTGCTATTTCGGGTATTGTGTGGGTGGATGGATGGATGTCTTGATTGTAAAGTGGCTTAACGTTAGTGTGAGTTGATTGTTGAGTAATTTGTAGGATGGTACTTGTGATTTCATGTTTAGGAAAGATTGTTATCGGAATAACACCGGAAAATGAATAAATGTCTCTGATATGGGTGTCCCACGGAAGTTCAAAAACATTTCTGAGAACTCGGTTTTGAACCACCAACACAGATCAGCTGTCAATTTCTTTGAGGCAAAGCCCCAGATACAATTATTTATTTATTTATATATATAAGGTGTACATTTATTTATAACAATTACAGGCAATATAGCCTAAGACGTTATAATTGTACCATTTATGCAGTGTATATGCAAAGCCAAAAATCTTACAAATGCGCTATAGGACACAAAAAATAAATCTATTTTTTTATCCACCGCATTCAAAAAGCACGTAGCTCTCCCCAGAGGTGAGTTCATAAATAAATTAATGCGGCTTGCTCTACTATATAGGAGGTTGTGATGACGTCCTCGAGAGTGAGACTCAGGTACAAAAAAATTTTATTGGGCCAGTATCTCATTATTAGATAAGTGACCGTTCATTAATTGAAAAAAAATATTTAAGCAAACCAATACCTCTACGTGTCTCTAGGGAGTGGTAATTGGTCATGCCTAATATATAAATGGATGGGTAAAGCCAAGGGTAACGTTAATAGAGCCGCGAGAATAAAAACCTTAAAAATTTCTTATGGACTCTTTCAACGCGTAAAGTGTATGTTAATTCGTGTGGGGCCCAGATGATCAAGTACAAGCATGACTCAAGTACACTCAGGACTTGTGTGTTATATAATAACGTCAGTGTTTTTGTGTTACAAAACGGATATGAGTTTCTAATTACGAAGCCAATAAATTAATTAATTATTTCTAATAGTTATTATGTTATAATTGTTGATAGTTTGTCTAGACGTTAGTTGCACATTAACGATTTTATCGATTCATTGCTCCAATTCATTGCTACGCTGACAACAGCACCATTCACGAAGATTATTTTTAATTTTGCATAGCTAGTTTTGAATGGAATTTCTAGGTCAATCCTGTTTTTAGATTTCTACCGTATTTTCAACATGAGCTACGGAGCCTTTGAAATGTATTTGATTTTAACAGTTACAAATTAAATAAACATCCCATTTTTATTAAAATTTTGTGCGAAACCTAAACTAAATCTCATTATAATGCAAATAATGGTTCTGTATTTTGTAAATAATGTATCAGGCAACCGTATACAAGATAATAGTAATAATTTTATGTATATTATTTCCAAGCAGATAAAGACGTCATAAAGCTTTAGTTATTGTTATTCACGTTAATGAAATAGAATACTAACATGTATAAACTATTAAAGCCTTCATTTAATCTGTTAGAGGGATACTACAAGGGCCTCGTGAAATGAACTGAGAATAAGTTTTTTCGTCTGCTGTAACCGTTACGACCCATTGAGATTTTATTAACGTTGTTTTTGTCCTGATCCTGTCATGGTCCACGAGCCGAAGGACTTTCTCAGATTGTTTTCACGGTCCACAGGAAGGGGTGTATGCTGTGTGTCCTAGAGTCCTTACACTTTTCTACGGATGCAGAACAGGGCCGTCGTGGGAAAATAATTTCCCTCAGGGCCTATGTCATCTTCAGTCTGTGGAGGTTCTTTTTGAGGAGAGGACCATAGATCTTGAACATAGATCTTGATTGAAGACTCCCGTATCAGGATAGGAAGTAGGAAACACAGTGGCCGCCAAATCGTTCCACAGCCGAGCTGTTGAACTCAAGAACGAATCCTAGAAGCGTCGTATGACAAATAATGTCAACCTAGTCCAGCCACCTAATTTACATAAACATTCCTGGTATTGTGAACAAACGTTCATTATAAATTAGGAAATCTTTATTTTTTTCAAGATCTAATACCAGTAGGACGAGTATAATCGTAATGCAGATCAATTTTCAAAGACTGAGGACAGGTTATTTAAAAAAATTTGAACAATTCATCAAATGTTTGAAGTTAATTTTCACGTTCTTTGTGAATTTTATTCAGCTTCTGTTATTATATCCTTATAGGCCATTCGCTTGAGAAATAATCACAGAACTTGAATAGAACTTACATAGAACTTGATAATTAATTTCAAATATTTGATGAACTAATACATTTTTTTGAAACAACCTATCCTTACACACAAAGGGCACGACAACCCAACAAAATGGCATTTCAACACCTCTTTGAAAAGTCATTAAAAATGATGAAAAAAAAAAGTCCAAAAACTGACCCAACGTAACATATTTAATCAAGTTTTATTTTCTTCATAACTTTTACTTTTGAAAGTAGTGGTAAAGTGCCGTTTTGTCGAATTGTTTGGTCGCCTATGAAACCAATCTTCAATTTGATTTATATTTGAAATTCGACAAATATTTCAAACCATCATTGCGTGCCTTTCTTAATCTGGTTTATTACGCTTAGTACATAACAATTGGCTAATTTTTTAAAGCATAATAATGATGTCATCTAAAGAGCTCTTCACAAAGCTAGAAAATGAGTCAAAACTATTGCTCTAATTACCAGTGAAATAACTCTCACATGGGTCTCTATCTATTCTCATCACTAATACGATCTCACATGGTTTTGTACTTTAAATTTTCGTTTATCTAATATTGTCTTCAAAACAGTTTTTTTTTCTTCTTAAGACTTTGCACTCTCGCATGTGTTGCCGTACTAGTAAAATAGAGATTTCCTAAAATGAATTAATGTCAACGCAATTCTGAAGAACCGCATTTGGTTCGGCCGCCCGCCTCAGCCGCGCACACATGCAATGAGCCTGCGGCGTCCCTGTGATATCCCACAACAAACTGTCCTGGGGGCCTAGTCTCTATCTTTCACAACGTCCGTACGGCAGGTTTAGCTACGTCACAAACGCATATTAACCCTCCTCCTATCGTGCTAAAACTTCCTCGCGCTTCAGTACCGTACACTCAGTAAATATGTATGTGTTGTTATTGTTTAATCCAACATATAAATGTATTGCGGAGGAATACCTAAAATATGAATTCTATTTTTAGTATATTTACAGTAATTATAGACCGTTTCCGTTTAGTTGACAGCACCCGCTACTGAAGGTTAAACCACAAACGTGCTGGTTTGTTAAACCGAAAGATAGAGAGTAGGCCCCCTGGGCTTGTTTATGTCGCTCAAAGAAGCTGCTATAGAACAAGCGAGGCTTGAGTAGTTATGAGAGCCCAGAAATAAATTAGCTCAAAAAATGGTTGTTTTCTTTTGTTCGGCCGCGGTTGACGGTCCGTGGTTTGTTAGTTTAGTTAGGAGTCTGGGGCCCGATCGTGTAACGATAATGGAGAGGTGCCGTTAACGTAAATTTAATCAGGCGTATCCATCTACCTATCGTGGAGCGTCTGTAGGAATGATGGCTCGGCGAGGTTGAAAGGGTATTAAAGGGCTACGTACTCAGAATACGAACGCCTTCTCATAAGAAATAAATCCTCACACATCGGACAGTTTCCTATATTCCTAACGAATTAGTGGGATTCCGCTGAAAGGATACATTTTTGCCGCAAACCGGGAATTTCTATTTACGAAATCGTTTGGCAATCCATTTCATGTTCTTGTACTCGGCCATTAACCCACTTAACTTCTACATGTGCGAATTATAATGGGGACAACATAAAAAAACGATGAATTTTTGACCTTTTTTGTGGGTTTCTAAATATAAGAAAAATAATAATAAGTCGGTATCATAAGAGATTATTCATGGATTTCTACGTTGGCTAGATAAAAAAATGTTTAAAAGTATTCTTGTCCTTGAAGGCTTTTAAACATAAATGATCATTCCGAAATGATAAGAGCACTCTAATCCGGCGTTTTGGGAACAAATATGGAGGAAGAGAAGGTTCTAAATAATTTTCTCAGTTCCTTTCGCCCCGCAGAACTTATAACACACAGGGAAACCGCAAAGCCTTGGTCCTTACGTTTAAAAACATTTCGCTTTTTTGTAGGATTTCATTTCTTTTATCTTATGATCCCTTAATTAATATACTTTCTCTACTCTCTTCCAAAGCATTCTCCGAGTGTCACTTCCCACCTCCACAATTAATTATAGGTAACGTCATTGTCCTTTAATGAATAGAAACAAATGAAAGAATTTGGGCACAGACACGCTTTGACCGGGCTTAGTTGAATATCCACCAACCTTCGTAATTACCTTCTTAGAATAGATACAGTAGGTCCGACCACGAAAAGGTGAATCCTTATGAAAACATTAAATATTAATTTAATATTACCTAATTTATTTACGTATATCTCTACAAGTTATGGCACTTCGTTGCGATAATAAGTATATATTGCATGTGAATAATATAATAACGAAATTTGAATATCATTAAAAGTTTCGAATCTTCCCTGCGTATTTACAGCTGCCTTTGTCACACAAGATACGTATTTTAAACACCTTTCCTTTTATATACCTGTCATAAAGTAACATTTATAATGTCGACTTGGAAGTGAAAAGTGTATTAAAATTAAGGAAATCTTCTCTCTCTCTGTTTTAATTTACGATTTATTTTTCTTACTGGCATTTCTTCTTATTTAAGATCTCTTGTGACGAAAAGTTGGAAAATATTACGGCTGTAAAAATGGCCTTCCAGGAGTCATTTAAGTATAATTGTTTTAAAGTAAATGAAATGGCCTCAACGTAGGGAGTGGGCGGACGGGGGTGTTGATAGACTGTAGTCAGTCGGCACTGTGTATTAGACATGGGCAGATTCATTTCCAGGAGTGAATCGATTCTGTCTGATTCCCCTGGCCTTTTGAATTGATTCCTTATATTCATTCCTTTAAATCAATTTATTTAAAAAAAAACACACCTGGTTTATATATTTATATATATTTTTATTTTATTTTATTTTATTTTTTTATTTTTATTTTAATTTTTTTTATTTATTTATTTTTTTTAAAGAAAGACAAACATTCAACAATGTTTGAAAATCTCCTACTACCACCACAGAAAGCCGAAAATATTGCCTGTGTTGTGATTGAGGACTTAGCCAGTCGAGGAATCGAACACGGGACGCCCGGGTGGGACCCAAACGCGATGCCCACTCAACCACTGACTGGTCAATATATTAGATAATATATATGTATATATAATATATATAATATATTATCTAATACGCGGTAGAAGTGAAACCTTCTCAGAAAACTATAGAGACATGAGTGGGGAGTCTACGAAGCACCGTACAAAGGGAAGACCTTTTATACTATCTCATTCGAGTCAAATTCGATCATCTGGGCCCCACACGAATTAACGTACACTTTACGCGTTGAAATTTAAGGTTTTTATTCTCGCGGCTCTATGGACGTCACCCTTGGCTTTACCCGTCCATTTATATATTAGGCATGACCAATTACCACTCCCTAAAGACACGTAGAGGTATTGGTTTGCTTAAATATTTTTTTTCAATTAATGAACGGTCACTTATCTAATAATGAGATACTGGCCCAATTAAATTTTTTTGTACCAGAGTCTCACTCTCGAGGACGTCATCACAACCTCCTATATAGTAGAGCAAGCCGCACTAATTTATTTATGAACTCACCTCTGGGGAGAGCTACGTGCTTCTTGAATGCGGTGGATAAAAAAATAGATTTATTTTTTGTGTCCTATAGCGCATTTGTAAGATTTTTGGCATTGCATATACACTGCATAAATGGTACAATTATAACGTCTTAGGCTATATTGCCTGTAATTGTTATAAATAAATGTACAACTTATATATAAATAAATAAATAAATTCTCTCGCAGACTTAATCCTATAGATGTATTATTAATTACTTATTACTTAATCCTATAGATATATTACACTTGTTTGCCTCTTTTTAGTGTCGTTATTTTTCGTTTCATCGAGTTTCAAATCACAGCAGTGCCAAATAAGTTTTCACTGCCCATAGCACTCTTCTTAGGGTGAATTGCCTATTTCAAAAACAAAATCCACTTAAAAAATTATGAATTACGTCATTCTGAAAAATCGTGCTAACGACACGCCACGAGGTTAATGTAATATTTTGACAAGAAAAATGTATTTATATTAGGCTAGCAATTAAATCTTAAAATTAAACAGTTTTTGGTTTCACCCTTAATTTTATTTTATTTATTAATCTTAAAATTGTTCCACTTGACGTGATCTAATATTAACAAACATTTCAACATTTAAATATGAGTATTTTATGACCACAGCTGATTAGCCTTATAATATCTGCAAATTTATATATTATATCTACCCAAGAACTGCGTCTAAAAGTAGGTGCTTGTATTCCAATAGCTTTGGTACGTACCAAAAATAACGATAATATTAGTTATCATTTTTGTTTACCACTTTTCTAGCTGAAGTTCGAATTCGAAGTCTGAAGTTTTCGAACAACTATGTAATGAAATTGACGGCTTGGCCCGCGGAAGAGAAATGAATGAACCGCACGGACGGATTCGCGGCAGGTATTGAGTAATGAAAGTAACTTTTGACTAGTGTCTGCAGTGACTTGATTAATTCGCGAGCTGCGGACCTAGTACGGACTAGCGTTTCGGACAGACCTGGGACCTAAGATCGATTCGTTTAAACTGGTCTTTGTCGCAACTGCAAAAGACGCCTATGTTATAATTCCTGAATAGAACGTTTCGGACAAACTCGATAGAGACAGACTAGGCACGCGGACCTGGGACGGCTGGGACCTCAGATCGGACCTCAGATGGGGACAACTCACCTAATAGAGATAAATGTATTAATTCTTCGCATAAGTGAAAGAGACGCGTCGCTCGGAACTCAGAACTAAACCGGCTGACTCGCTGACGTGATATGCCTACGCGTGTTTTTTATGAATGGCGGCGCGGGAGTGGGATAGGTACTTAATTTAGGCATCTTCGCGGCGCGCCGCCCATAGAATAATATTTAAATACCTACGAAACATATATTTAAATTGTTTACGGTACACACCACCATTCAATTTATGGGGCTGTTAAAAATCGTAGGATGCAAGGCCAAAGCTAAGGAATGAATTCCTTTTGAAATTGGGAATCAGATCGAGTGTGTCACAAGATTGAATTTATTCATTTAATACAGTCATTCAATTTTGCCCACGTCTACTGTGTATCCTTGTATCTGGGAGGGTATTCATTGTCACGTCACGTATTAGCGGGGAGAAAAGCGAGAATCGCTAAACAATATCACAAAAGACTTCCAGGTTGCTCGTATCGTATCCGTTATTTGACATTTGCGGTAGGCCTCATATTGAAATATATGATTCGCTCTGGACAGGTAAATCGACATGATTTATAGATGTCAGTCTTTGGCGTATTGTTGATTGAAACCCGCAGTTCCTTTTATAGGGAAATTGTTTTTCTATTGTTACAAGAAACGAATTTTCATAGACCATTGTCCTAAAGGTAATCAAATATTTTCGCAATATTTCTATATTCTTTTCTATGGCATTCATAAACAGCCCGTGTTCATAATATTCAAAAACAATCATTCGTCTGTTTAATATTATTAACAAAATCAATGGATTTACGTGCGCCATTGTGTTTGCGTTTTCTTCAATAAGATCATAAATGGAACCTACAGCTGTCTTTAATAAATTCATAACGTAAAAAATCATTCGATCCCCTCCTTATTTAAATACAAAAATCAATAAATTTTTCATATTTTTCCTCACAATTTCTACGCAAGTTTCCGTTTTATGTAATCTTTGACTTGTAAAAGGAATTGGTCATAAAATCCTTAGATAATCTTTTCTCTAAAATAAAAGCCGATGGAAGTAGGATTTTGACATTCACCGCCACGGCACATTTAAAGCCGGCCCAAATTTATCATTAACTTTGGTTCGCGTGCCGGCGGACTATCCATCGGGGAGCTTTTAACGGGGTGGTTCGTACCTGAGGTCTCATCGCGACATTCCCTTTGATGACGGGAAGTGGCAAGTAGCGAGTAGCAAGTAGCAAGTAGCTCTTCTCAAAGGGCTTGCCTCCCCGTACCTGTCTCACACTTCTTGTCTGGCCTTCCAAAGATGTTGATTTCTCTAAGTGGGGGGTTAGACGCGCATTGAATCCAGGCGGAATCGATAGTATTACGTGCATTCTTCCTTGACGCAAGAGGATTATTCTAGCTTTTTGTTTATTTTAATTTAATAAAAGATACATGTTAAATAAAAAAAATAAAAAATTTATATATATATATATATATATATATATATATAAACAAGTAAATCTTAACTTTTGAATCAATTTGGAGGGGGGGGGGGGCGACTTTCATCATCGCGGATATCTGCTAAAAATAACGACATAATCAATGTTGGTTATTTTCATATAAGAAGAATACACTAGCTACAAATGTGTATGCCACGTATATAGGTAAATGGCATACATATCGCTCGCAATTACGTATATATGTAATTGGCATAAATATTACTTGCAATTACGTATATAGGTAATTGGCATAAATATTGCCTGCAATTACGTATATAGGTAATTTGCATAAATATTACTTGCAATTACGTATACTAGTGGTCCCCCAATGGTCGAAATTCGACCATTAGTAATTAAATGTGTAATGCTTTTTTATTGATTTAATGTATTTTTTATGTATAATTTTAAAAATATTAGTATTCTGCACTCTTTCTCTATATAAACTATAAGTGTGCGAAATTTCATACTCCTCCCTCCGCGCAATTTTTGTCAAAAGGGGTACAAAGTTTTTGCTTCACGTATTAATATATAGAAGATAGATAGGTAATTGGCATAAATATAGCCTGCATTTACATATATAGGTAATTTGCATAAATATAGTTTGCAATTACGTATATAGGTATTCGGCATAAATATTGCTTGCAATTGCATATAAAGGTAATTAGCATAAAAATTGCTTGGATTCTAGAAACGTGGATTTACGCACACAAGGGTTTTTTTAAAATTATTTTGTGAAAAATTTTGTAAGAATAAAGTTAATCAAGGGAAACGGTCACGGATAATTTTAGCCACAAAATTATGTTTTTTTTAAATTGTTTCTTATATGCGTTCACATATTTCTAATGAAAAAAATAATTTTAAGAAGTTTCCACTTATATTTTCGTAGTAAAGATTAATCGAACATAGTATTTTATATTTACACCGGTGTCACACACACAGCTATAAAATATATGGTTTGGCCTATTTCATTATATCGCTAGCCATGTATTCCCATTGGGAATGTACTATGACCGATATGCTGAAATAGGCCAAGCCATATATTTTATAGCTGTGTGTGACACCGCTCTTAATATAAAACAATGTCGACGCCAGAAAGTTAATTTGCAATTATTGAAGAAGAAAATACTGTTTGTTTGATTTCTGCTTAACGGCCTCCGTGGTACAGGGAAAAGTCTCTCAACTAACAATTCGGATGAGGCGGGTTCAAATCCCGGGTGCCCAAATAATTTTTTTTATTTTAATAACTTTTGTTATATCACAATTTTAATTAAAAATAATATGTAGCATATTTGCGGCACGTTCCAGAGTCTCTCAGTATCGCGCCCTGGCCTAAGATGACCATTCAGAATTAAAACGTCGCTTGAATAGCTTTAGCCGTGGTTGGTGACCAGATCTGAATAGCCAGGTACTTCCTCATCTTCCTTCCCCATCTCCTTCCCGTATCCTCTAGCTTTAGTCTCACAACATAACATACCCCAATTGGGGAGACCACAGTCTCACTGGCTCCAGACTTGTGATTCTTGTGTAGTATTCACATACGAAAAAAAAACTAAACGAAAAGTAAGCATTATTGAATTAGAAAAAAACTATTTTTATTACGGTAGATATATAACCTAGCTAAAGTATGGACCATTGTTTTATTATTTATTAAGCTTTTAAAAACGTATTCTGTTGTTCTTATTGCACCTCTCATCTGGTTAATTATTTAATTTGCATTTTTTTTATTAATTATAAATAAAGATAAACTGAAGTGAAGTAATAAATGAAGTCTTTTATTGGTACTTTTATCCTAAGAAGGCTTCTTTTACGTTACGCTTCCGGCTAATACCCGTAATGGTATTATAAACTCCGTCCCGGGTTGCATTTTAATGCATTTAATATCGCATGGGTAACTTTCCCCCTAGGCGCCCGGTAACTTGAACACGTTAAAAATTATTATAATAAGCTAAAATAAAAAAATAAAATGCAACATGAACGCTGTTTTCTCCGTATCGGTTTATTTTTATATTGCCAAAGGTCGCACTAATTCAGTTTATTAAAATATTGATGTTGCAAATGCAGTGGAGTAAAAAATCTTATTTTATACTTGGCCCTAAACATTATAAAGTGTTATCGAAAGATATTATGTTAAAAAAACTGAGAGCTAAGCGACAGCAATCTTGTTTACCTACGTTATTTTATGAAATAACAGAATTACGTGCAAGTGCCTAGAGGTTTCATTGTGATCCTCTTAAGCATTACCCCTGGTGCCTCGACCAAATTTCGTCAGAGGATCAAAATATTTCCACTATGCAATAAAATCGAAATAAATTAAATATTTATGAACACGTCCGAAAACTAAATACTGTTTTTGAAAGGTGATAAAAGACCCTTTCGAAATTCATAAATCGAAATTAACATAATTTTTGTATACAAACATAAAAAGTTTAACTAAAACTAATGATAACGAAAAAAATAAAAACACGTACATATTTTATTTCATTTTATGTGACACGTACATATTTTATGTGATGTTTTATGTAATCAAAATGTGTTCGGGGATAAGTGTATTTTGTGAATTGCTATATTAAGCAAAGGAAATGTTTGAAACTTTTCTTAAAACCCCCGCGAAGGTTTTTGGATTATTTCAACCACATGAAAATAAATCTGAAAAGTTTTTGGTAAATAATCCATAAGCCGCGGCGTGCAGCTACACTTTTAAAAGGCATAGATTTTGAAAAGTAAACTACATTTAAACTGAATTATCAAAAGAAACATCGGTTTCAGTCAGGATAACGGAATAATATGTATTAAAATTCGATTTTCATTCAAAGTTAAAAATTTCCCATATAAACGTTCTCCATTGCCGCCATTTACTTTGTATGGATTTGACATATACGAAGTATCGTGTCCACCTAAATACGTAAGAATTACTTAATTTACCTAAACTAAGAACCAAATAACCTATTTTGTTTACGTAAATAGTTGTTTCTTGTAGTATTTTTTTAAACGAAGTGTGATTTCCATGATCTGTGCTTAAAAATGCGGCGTCTTGGATTATTTAATAAGTTTTCAAACATCACAAAAATTCTTGCGAAACTGTTTGAGAATGACATTTTGCAAAACAATGATTGTTAAATCAGAATTCAATTTTCAAAACTCTTTAAATGAACGGATTAATTTGAAGTAATTACATAATAATTTGAATCGAATGAAGAATAATAGATATTTTAAATACCTTTGTTAGATACCGAATTTGATTTGGTAGTTCTTATAATATTTGATTGTTCTTATATGTATAATATACAAAAATGAATATTTATCATATATGAATAACGATAATCTGAATTAAAAAAAAATTAAATGTAATAGGTGGCACGCGAGCTGTTTGAAAACTGAATGTACTGGGACGGAATACATGGAATGCGGGAGGTGGGTTGGCGGGACAGGGGAGCGGGAGAGGGGTGAGGGAAGAAGAGAAAGGTGGAAGGGGAATGCGGGAGAAAAAGGGGATGCAGGAGGGGAACGGGGACGCACGGGAAAGGACATGCAGGGAAAATGCGTTGTTCCAAAAAGCAAACAAATTAGCATGAGTGGTTTACGATTTCCCAATTTAGTTTTTGCCCTGAAAAGTGTGATGCCCCATTGGCGATCGTCAATACCTACTTTAACAACAATCGAATCATTGAAATAATACTAATTTTTTATTCATAATAAACCTAAATAAAAGTCCGATACTTAGGTTGTTCCCTATTGACCATAAAACTCTCTTCCCAATGTCCCAATCCTCCATTTGCACCTACCTCTACCTTCTCCACTTGAGCTCACCCATTTTTTGGCACACACTATGAAAGCATGATATATTTATAATACCTGCATGTTTTTTTTTTACATCAACTCCACACGGGAGGCCCTGAGGAAAATAATTTCCCTCAGGGCCTATGTCATCTTTGAAGATGCTGTGCGGAGAGTTTTTTGAGGAGAGGAAGGAGTGAACATGGGTCTTGAAGAGAGGGAAGAAACACAAAGGCCGGAAAGTCGTTTCACAACCGAGCTGTTGAACTCAAGAATGATTCATCGAAACGACCCGTTGCCATGTGTCAGTCAACCGTGTACATAATATATTGGGCGCGTGCTTCGTCAATAATCACCCCAATTGGTTTGCTACGTTTGGTGACTTAGCAGGGGTGCCCGGGTTCATAGGATGGGGTTTGTGCATTTTGGGAGGCGGATACGGGTACCGCCGTCCTGGGAACCATTTATTGGATGAACACCTGCCATAGGTCACCCCAAGAGGTTTGCTATGTTTGGTGACTTAGTAGGGGTGCCCGGGTTCATTGGGTGAGGTTTATCAAGGTCTAGGCGGCCGTGTGTCTGCCCACCTGCTGTGTGACGGGCCGGATCGAGAGACTGGTTGAGGAGGTGTTTTGACCTCTCCAACCAGAATCGATCCACCAATCGCCTTGCACCACTGTTGAAAGGATGGATCCTTACGTCCGTCACTGCTGGACACACTGATCCCCAGATTCCTACCCACTCCTCGTACCTATTTCCTTCCTAGAACTTCCTCTTCTATCATTCCTTAAAAAAACCCTCCACACAGCATCCCCTAAGGTGACATAGTCCCTGAGTGAAATTACTTTCCTCGGGGCCTCCTTGCGGAGCTAATGTAAAAAAAAAATCACCTCAAGGGGCTGTACAAATATTTTTTCCATAGCTTTATCTTAGTGCCAACCTTTGGTTTTTACATTGGGGCACGTAAGATGTAAAAGAACCAGGAGAGGAAATACGAGGTAAACAAATCAACATTTACTAGGCAAACGTGAAAATCGAAGAATTGATTACGACCAACCTTTCTGGACGGTGTTTGATGTTCCCTCCAATCAACAACGTACAAATACAATATTTTCTCGTAAATGGATGATATCAGGACAGGAAGCTTTCGGATAATTAGGGATTGTGTTCCGCTCCACGAAAAATACTAATTAACAATCTGTCGAGGTAATCCTATCTCCGTTCCTATTATATATTTTTTTATTCCTACGCCTCTGGGACAAATGAATTATGAGGGGCTTAGAAGTTGGTTTCAATGTAAGTTCACCTCGCCAATGTCGGCCTCGCGAACGACAATACTACCTACAATGATCCAATGGAATAACCTCTGTATATTCTGTTATTGAAGCGAATTGCATTGTTTCCCTGTGGGTTTTTTGTGTTTGTTTATTGCGTTGTTGTTAAAAAACAATTTTTTTTCAATTCAGTTTCATTTGGGATTCTTTCAATTTGAGAGGCGGGAATGGGTACCGCCGCCCCGGGAACATTTATTGGATAACCAACACCTCTGCCATAGGTCACCCCAAGTGGTTCTCTACGTTTGGTGATTTAGCAGGGGTGCCCGGGTTCATGGGGTGGAGTTTGTCTAGGTCTTGAAGATGGATGACCAGGACACACTGACCCCAGATTCCTATCCACCCCTTATACCCTTTTCCTTCCCAGAACTCTCTTTTCACTCCGACTGTTTCTCACTCCGACTGTTTTAACCCGTGTACTCTCGGCTGTTGTAACTCTATATAGAAAAAAAATACATTAAAAAGTTTTGTTTGTGTGAATTATTTCCAACTTATTAATTCTGAAGTCCAAAATAGTGATGATGAAATGTAATCATTTCGTGTCTCGCTTTTGGCTCCGACCGGGAGCGGGATGGCGAATTTATGCACCGCCCCGCTGAAAACCTCCAACAATAATAATTCCAAGCTATTCAATTACTTACTATTTGCGACACTTGAACAGACGTGCCCTTAATTTGCAAAACCGCATTGCAGCATTGTCGTCATAACTATTTATATTGCTACCATCCAAATGCCTCCGTGCCACGACAAATTACTCTTTATTTATTTTTTCCAAAGTGTGTAAAAATATTTCTTAGTACCACATACACCGAAATTAAAATGGTTATAACTTTTAAAATAATGAGCGCACTCCGTAGGCGCGCTGGAAAAAAAAATATATAAACATCGTTTCCACGGCAACGCGTTTCTTCTGACAGTTTTTTGTTGTCAGAAAATCAAAAATACTAATTTCGGTTATTTTGCAGACACTTTTTTTTACCTGCCACAACGGCTCAATGTAGAAGTAGTTTAAAACATAACATGTTTAAAGCGGTTCTAAGCCAACTGTGAATAAAGTCAACTCAACACTTCCTTGAAAAGTCATTAAAAGCTATGAAAAAAATAATTTTAAATTAGCCGATAACCCCCTAACGAAACTTATTTAACCAATATTTTATATATGTTTTTTTATCACTCTAAATGACTTATCTGAGATGGTTCTGAGTTGGTTTCATTCCGAGTTGTCCGGTCACCGTTTAAAACATACCCTAGCCAGCTATCAATGCTAGGCTACGTTTTAAATGGTGACCTTCTATAGTAACTCAGAAAAGTCGTAAAAAGTGATGAAAAAAATTTGTTAAATAGGTAACGTTAGGTTAGGGTTATGGGAAATTTTAAAATTATTTTTTTATAGATTTTTATGACTTTTCTTAGAGGTGTTGAGTTGACTTGATTCTGTGTTGGCGTGGAACCGTCTTAAATCAGGTGCTTTCCTCATTTTATGGGCTGTATTATTTTTTAAATCAAAATATTTTTAATTGTGCCTCTTTATTCTCATTGTCCGGTGACGTCTCAAACAATCTCTTCCAGAACTCGACCGAAGTGTTCGGTAATGCATATTTCAATAACGTTTAAAAATTATCAATTTTAGTTTGGTGCCCGGGTTCATGGGGTGAGGTTTGTCTTGGTTTGCCAGGTCTTGGCGACCGACGCGTCTGCCCACCTGCCGCGGTGGGCAGACGCATCGGTCGCCAAACATCGGTAAACATTTTTTTAAGCTAATCTCCGGTACTATACTAAATCCTGTGTTGAAAGCGATTAACTTATATTTCCCTAACCCTATACTCGTGGGAGATCCCATGCACTTGTTTATGAAAGCGAGAACTTCTGCGTATCCGAATGCGTTATTAAACAGAGCAACTTAACGATTCTGCATTGAGCATCGACATCTTCAATGTTCAGTAACTATCTTTTAACATACGTCACAACATAGTAAAACTGCCCCCATGCACTTTTTTTTAAATTTTGTAATGAATAACTGTTTTAAGGAGAACCTGAAAAAAAATATATGTTAGGTGAATAATGTGTGTACTTTGTGTATGTTAAGGTGTACGCGTATCCATGTGTCTTGTATTAATTTGAACTGCGTTGTGAGTGCGCATTAATTACGTTACAGTAATGTTTTCTTTAATTAGTTATGTATTTACGACAGGGGTTTTGATCTGCATTAAGTTGCTCACTGCGATATTTAGCTGCAAATACCCAATAAAGTAATATGTTTCTGTTATTACTTAGAATAATATCTAACTCCACTCCGTCAGTGCACAGTTTGCAGTGACACGCGTACCTTCGAATCAATCAACTCACAAAGCCTTTTGGATCGGATCGTTTCGTGAAATATAAATCAGTCTATCGTGTTTCTTGCTGCGATTGGGTTTTCGAACTTTGCGGATGGTGGGCGAAGGGCAAACACGATACCAAAGTATCGTTAATTTAATTTTTCGATCAAAATTATTTTTATTATTAATTATTGTATCTAATGTTTCCGGGTCAAACTCGGCCAACAGGGTGGGTGATATAGTTTCCCTGGTTTTGCTTGTTTCACCATAACAATCCCAACTACTGGCATATTTGAAATACATATTTTGATTTCGAAACAAAGTTGTGCGACATTATGCACTCTCGCAACGTACCCCAATTGGGGATGTAGTCCCACCGGCTCCACCCCCAACTGCTCCCCTCTGAAGCCAGTGAGACAGTGGTCGGCATTCCCAATTGGGGTACGTTGCGATACCGAAGCTAGTGAGGAGGGGGAAGGAGATGGGGAAGAGGAAGTCGGGAAAGTACCTGGTTATTCAGATCTAATCACGAAACACGGGTAAAGTCATATCAAGCAACGTGTCAATTCTGAATGGTGGTCTTACACCAAGGCGATATTGAGAGTATCTTCCACTATGGAACGTGTCGCAATAAACTATATATTATTTTTAATTAATTTATTGTTTAATAACACAAATTAATCAAATAAAATTCAATTGCGCACGCCGGGTTCGAACCCGCGACCTTCGGATTGCGAGTCGAGAGTCTCATCCCCCGACCACGGAGGCCGTCAGATATAAACCGATTATGCCCGCCCATCACCACTTCAAAAGCGTTATTTAGATATTGAAAACCTAATGTTGATTGAATATTAATTTGATTTCGTAATTTCATATTTTAGTGATGTTATCAAAGGTATTTTATATAAACGATTACTCTTCTTAGAATCGCGTTTCTAGGTTACTCGGTAGGATATTTATGTGGAAAGTTTTCAGAGCTTTTTATTTAACTTTCCAAATTAGAAAACATGAGAAAAATCAGAAAAAAAAACTAGTATTAAAATTGTAAAATCAAACTAGTAAAAGCAAACTACAATAACTGCTTTTATATAAGATAGTCATCTATCTACCATTCTGAACGGAAAACGAATGTTCTGTTAATGTCCAGTCATACTTTTATGTTCGACAGCACCGCAAAGCTCTTCAAATATTAAAAAAAGTAATTATTTTAATATTTTTCAATTAGTGACCGAAGCCAACCCTCTCTCAATAAGTAATTAATAAAAGTTCCTCCGAGTTCTAGGTAGTCATACACTCAAACTTTTCACCGTTTCATGCATAACTGACTACGTTTCAACGTGGACGCCACGATAATTCGACGTCGAACTAATCACGTATTATTATAATATTTATTGATCTGAATCAATTCAATGCACCTGCTTCGTTCGACAAACTTCGCGTGTATTGTCTTAGTGTAAAATTATTTAGTATCACCTCAGAATAATGAAATTACTTCACGAACAACGTGAAATATTCCATCTGTGGAAAGACAGGACTCGGATCACCACATGTACAAAACTTTTCATTTTTTTATTCCGCGTAAATATGTCATGTTACGTCAATTACTGTTACGATTGTGCTCTGTTCATGAATATGAGAATTATTTAATTAAAACTTTTGGGCATGTTGTCTATACGTATTACGTTTGATTTTTTACATTATCTCTACACAGTAGGCCCTGAGGAAAATAATTCCCCTCAGGGCCTATGTCGTCTTTGGGGATGCTGTGTGGAGGGTTTTTTAGGAAAGGAAGGAGAGGAAGTTCTGGGAAGGAAAAGGGTATGAGGGGCGGATAGTAGTCTGGGAGTCAGTGTGTCCAGTAGTGACGGACGTATGAATCCATCCCTTCCACTGCTGTGCAAGGCGATTTTCGGAGAGAGTACTGCTCAAGAAGTCAAAGGGGCTCTCTCAACCATTCTCCCGATCCGGCCTGCCATGCAGCTGGGGGGCAGACGTGTCCGCCGCCAAGACCCAGGCAAATCTCACCCCATGAACCCGGCACCCTGCTAAGTAACTAAACCTAGTGAACCACTTGGGGTGACCTATGGCAGAGGTATTTGTTATCCAATAAATGGTTCCCGGGGCGGCGGTACTCATACCTAATCAACAAAGATATTCTTCTACTAGTATATGTATACAGACATATTCCGTTTTATTTTCTGCCTTACGGTAAAATGAACCGTATCTCATTTTTTCGTTTCTTGTTTATTATATCCAGTCCTTTGTGGAATAACTTATTGTTAAATAATCTTGTTTTTATGTATGAATTATTATGCACACAGAATATTATTTGGGTTTCTTAGCTCTTGCAGCGCTTCGGCGACGTCTGTCGCAGGCCCCATCCATAGTTTTTCCCCTACACCGAAGCAACGAGTCTAAAGACTTAGTACTCGAAGGTAACTTACCTATCTATAATTCCCTTCAATCCAATTTGGGAGGCTGCCGCCGCCCCGGGAATCATTTATTGGATAACCAACACCCCTGCCCTAGGTCTAGCAGGGATGCCCGTGTTCATGACCTCTTTGATTCAGTTTGATTCTTAACCCATCGTCTTGCACCGCAGTGGGAGGAATGGAACCATACGTCTGTCACTCTTCGACACAGTGACACGTACCCGCCCCTTATACCTTTTCGCTCCTAGAAATTCCTCTCTTTCCTTTCCCTGAGAAGACCCTCCACACAGCATCCCCAAAGATGAAATATGCCCCGAGGGAATTTATTTTACAGTAGATATTATGAAACACAATAATAAGAGCGCATTAGAAGATGTGCACCTATTTAATTATCTGTTTGTACTTTGCAAACTGCGAAATCTCAAAACTGCGCCGATCTCTGAACATTGTCTGTGCAATTTGCTATAAATCATATTTATTCTGTTAGCGCTAACATAAATTCATCAAGTTCGACGCTCGTAATATATGAAGATTTATTGACTTTGTTTATCTTGCGTAAACGTATCGAATTATCCGTGACTCCGGATTTTTATTATGCTTAATAATTTTTCAATTGGGTGGATACCGGAATGTACCGAGTACCACTCAAGTATATATACTACAGAAATTCGCAATATTTGATGAACGCAATATTTACATGAAGCTATAAAGTGTTGGCAGTGTATTTTTAAAGATTCATCAATTTTAATGGTAGGCTTTTTAAGGAGTTTTAGGTTTCTCCAATTAGCCAAGTTGCTATCATAAATAAGTTGCTGGGCTAAATTGCGGGTTTAACGACCCAATTAAAAAAACTCAGATTTTTGTGGAAATTTTTCATGTAACGATTCTTGCTTTGACGATTAGTTAATTAATTAATGTTTTGGCTGGGAATAAGAGTAGTTTTTTTATATTTTTTGATAACACAGGTAAAGCACAGTATAAGTAATAACAATATATAGTCCCAGGGAGAGATGGTATGCACGTCATCGACGACGTCCTAAAAGCCGTTCATAAAATAATCTTCCTTCTTAAACGTCTTGTATGAAAAAGAAAAAGACCAAATATATTAGAATGTTAAATGTCTTTAATCATATTCCTATGAACATTTCGTGAACCTATGTTTCTTGGACTATTATGTTATTGCCAGTTTGGAAAACAAACAAACAAAGAATTCCATGTAAGGTAAACTGTGGTAATAATATCGCCACGGGATGAGGTAGACAATAAACAATAATTACATACTTATTCGTTAATCATTTTATCCTTTATGATATTATCGTTAAAAAGTGTAAAAGTTCCTGTCCGGGACGACTTATTTTTAGATTTGTAACACTTTGAATTCAAGTGTCACGTTATGAAACGGTGAGATGACCGCCCAATTTTGAATATTAAAATTTTTAGAATGATCAAAATATAAATATGCATTCTTTTTGTGAAAATGTTATTAAACTTTTTGTTTATTCCTTTTAAAATGAGACTCGTTAAATTTAATTGCGATACAATTTTATGTTTATGTATGTATTCATAATTATTTCTTCAGCATACATTTTCGACTGTAAAGTAAATATTATGTGCTTAGAAATAAATAAATTCTTATATAAAATCTCGTTTTTATTTCGATTCCATAATCTATTCCATAATCGATTCCATAATCTATATATATAATCATAATATAATTCGTGAAGCAAAAACTTTGTCCTCCTTTTTACGAAAATTGCGCGGAGGTGTACGAAGTTTCGCACACTTATAGTTTACATGGAGAAGGATTGCAGAATGCTAATATTTTTTTTTAATTATGCATAAAAAACACATTAAATCGATAAAAAAACATTACAACCATTGTCGAATTTCGACCATTGGGCGACCACTAGTTTTATTAATTTGTCGTCGATGTAGGTACTTATTGATGTAACGTTAATTATACACACTGTCAGAGTCCCTTCAATTATAGAAGAATGATCATAGTCAATGTCAGTTAACCCAAACATTAATCACGATTACGCTTTTGATCGTAAAAATCTCAAACCATATTTGATGAAAAATATGATTTATTTTTCAACCCGTTTTTTATTAAAAAAGCGTGTGTATTGGAATGTTCGATCAAGTATCATCGGGTTCGGGTCCATTAAGGGGATGTTTCGTAGCTCTTAACCCCGAGTTATTCCCAGCCAGATTGTGCTGAACGATCATAAACATCCAGTAATTCTATTTCGCAGCCATCCGATGGCAGTCATTTCGGAAATCGCCAACCCATATATTCTCCCCTTTAATTGAAACATTCAGTTTTGTGCTCAACCCGAATCAGAGTTTTAATAGCTTTTAAAACGACCCCTTTCAGAACTGTGAAATACAACTTGTTACCCGTTTGATGGTTTAACCCGTTAAGTCTATTTTTTCGTTTTCCGTAAAAACTCGTATAGATCTCATAGAAATCGTTGCGTCTCCCTTACTTTAGTGAGAAATATGATTTAAACGGCAAGAAAGAAAGAGAAAACACCACGCTTTACATTCAAATATAAAAATTAACCACAAAATAAATAAAATATAGATCGTTGTGAAACCAAGGTTTCGAATCATAGTTTGAAATACATTTATGAAACTTTGGGAATTTTTTGTCAATTATTTTAACATGAAATGACAAAAAAGTGAGGTGACAATAAAATTTGTCTAATGAAATGTTTATGTGTTTTATTTTTTTCCGTTATCAGTATTTGTAGTTAAAAAAACGTAAGGTGAACCGTTTTTTAAACTTGTTTAAACCGTTTTTATCTTTCAAACATTTTTGCGTATTTCTAACTGTAAAATTTGAAAGCGTATTTACTTACTAGTTAGTTACTAAATGATACCAGTAAAATATAAGTAAAATGAAATATGGTTCATCTAAATCTCGTTTTCTTGTTTAACAAACCAAGAACAAAGTGATTATTAACCTATCTACTAGTTGTAAATCATACATTTTATGTATCATTTTTTTTAATTTCATTAAGGAATTATATAATTTGTCCAAAGAAACGTCACCATCTCAGTGAAAATATTTTTTTTTTCAAAATATCTTCAAACAGTTAGTTCAAGGAAATTTTATTTTGTGGTGTATAAAATAAGTGTTTTTTTTTTACTTTTTCTATATTGCTGAATCACATTTCAATGTTGTCAACCACGACACATTATTTGTTATTTCTGCCAATCCGAACGTGATATACAAATCCGGAGTCTTGATCTCTTGGGATGTTTATTGTCTCCACGAGAAAGCGTCAGTTTAGTTTTACTTTGATGTTCAACAACACTATGGCTTCCTTTGGTTAAATGACGAAGAAACAGGAAATAATTTAATTTTGTTTTTAATCTGAATAGCACCTAAGAACCTCACTGTCTTTGGGCAGTTGTTGGTCGATGTTGCGAAGCAGAATTGGGAAAGGGAATACAGAGGAGGAAAAAAAGCCTTTGTATTCAAAACACATTCATAATGTCCATACCATTCGTGATTAATTTTTGAGTTATTGTGCGGTGTTGCGCTTCCTTCTGATTTAGCCGACGTGGTACGACGATTGTGTTTATTAATTCTTGGTATCCAGTATTAGTCGACTATACCAAAACTTATGCAGAAAACCGCTTTAGGCGGATGAAAGCTTGCAACATTCCGTACACACAATCATCACAATCTACAGATTTGCTCTTATTATGGAAACTGCAACGCTGTCCGAAACGTTAGCTGTAGAAGGAGGAAGCGCAACACGCCATAATAACCCAACAATTAATCATGGTAATATATTTGGCCATGAAAATCTCAAAGCATATCTATTCAAGTGCAGATTAAACTAGAATTATGAATTATAGATTTAGATTTGAGGAAATCCACACTCGTCATTTATAAAAGATTTCGGATTTGTTGTGAACGGTCAGTAAAAACATCTTTAAGACAATCTATAAATGCTTACAATTTATTAAAGCGTAGCTACTAAGATGGAATTGGAAAAAACAAATATTCAATAATTACATTAAATTAAAGTCATTTCCTGAATACACCTACGTAGGATACTAAGGTTCCGGCTTTATTATTTATTTATTTGTTTATTGAGACATACACAGTACATTATAATACAAGTTATAAGGTAATAATTGACTGATTTAAGTTTAATGAAAAGTTAAGTGTAAGTAGTTTTTGAAATAATTTATATCACGTCAAGAAATTTAATAAATTAGTTTTGTATGTTTGCAAGGAATCATGAAAAATTTCTAAGTGTAGTAATTTTTCGTAGTGGGTATTATAAGTTGTGATTGCGTATATTTATATTTAGTAATTTTTCGTAGTGGGTGTAAGTTGTGATTGGGTTTAAGTTATGGTTCGGTTACGTAATTTCCTGCTAAATAAATAATTTTAAGAAAAGGACTTAGCAAGTGAAAATGACAAAAGAAAACGGCATTGCAAAATCAAGACAAAAATGCTTATAAAACTGTATTCCCAGGAACGCCGGATGGAACCGCGACAATCCGACTGGAGCGGATTAATAAAAGCGGTCTCATGACTAACGAAATATTTAAAGATTTCGTAAATCTTTTCCTCGTTTTTTATCATAGTTATGAATAAAGAACTACAATATAAGTCGTTTGATGATATGCTACAGTTGGGAAGTTGGGGGTCTTTGGAAGAAGTAATAGTTGAAGATTTAGCGCTTTGTTCGCGGAATAAATTTCACCAGTTGTATTATCTAATGACTTCTTTGGGCACTCCTTCACCGCAAAGCCGACTTGTCTGCCGTTATGAAATTCACTGAATTTATTAATGCTGCAGCGTTAAATTACTACACGCGATTTATGCCCCGCAATAAAATCCGCAGAACAACAGCCGTCGTCGTTTTTCTTTCTGGAAATTAAAGTGCATTCTTCGTTTTAATGCTGAATCTTAAATGTTGAGTACTCAATCAGAACTCGTTAACGTTAATAGAGAAACTATATGCAAAAATGTTGATTTTTTCGTCAAGGCGGCGCCAGTGGGACTCTATGTTACCTGCCTATGGTATTGCTACGACCCTCGGTTGAAGGACGCAGAAAAATAATATTTAACTCCTTCGCTGCGAGCAGTGTTCGAGAATTCTCTCCGGAGTCGATGGATTTGTAGATGAAGTACTTTATCTGCAGATATGTAGATTGATGGATGCAGATGTAGATATTAAATGTCTTGAGGTAAGTTGGAAGTTCCGTGTAGGAATGATAACTTGGAAGATTTAGATTAATAACTTTATTTAAGAAGTAAGTATAATCGAACTTATAATTAGAACAGTGTCAATTAGCGAAAAAGTGCAGCGTGTAGACTGCACGTGATAAGAAGTAAGTGTGAACCAAGAGTGAAGTAGAGTGAAACGAGAGTGAACATCGAGAAATGCAAAGTCCTCGCTTAAATAGTATTCCAATAATCCCTATTGTGGGAGATTTCATAGTTTTAATTACTAAACACACAAAAAATAGCCATGCGAGAATTCAGTTTCCGTTAGGTTAATCCTTCCAATTTTGGTTAATCGTTTTCAATTAAAAATAATGTATTTGTCGGAAACGCATGGTTGCACAAAAGGTTGACGCTAATGTCATTTGATTTATATCTAAGGGCTGTGGGCATAACACACCTCCCCCCATAAAAATGGAAGCAACAATTTTTAAGTTTAGTTGCTGTAATTATATTTTGAAATATTTTCATTCGAAGTTAGCTCTTGTAGAGGCAAATCTTCGTTTTCGCAATTTAATCTATCCAAATTGCTCAATGTCATTCTTGGTTGGATCCTTGTAGTGGATCGTCTTGGATTATTACATTGATTGTATATCCTGACACAACATTTATTATCATCATCATTATTTGAAAAATAAGAGTTAAGCATTCTGAAAAATCTACAACATTTCAATATTTTGTAAATTATAAACATAGTTAGAAAAGTAAATAGTGTGTACATAATAGTTTGAATTTTTGATGAATGTTTAACCGTAAGTGGTCTTGAATTATATGATTTAAGATCATCATTGAATTGATCGATTTTATGAGATGCCAAATTAAGGTCATCATGTTGCAAATTTATTAAATTTATAGGTTCAAGTTCATTAAGTGTTTCATTATATTTTTTCATGTTACAACAATTGTCATCGACAATATTTAAAGTTGAAACAGGGTTTGCATATTCGGTAATAAGATTACTTTTCGCAATTAATTGTGTGAGTCCTGCATAGGCTCTACAATTAGGATTTAAAGTTAATATTCCAGTGTGGAATAGTTTAATATCAAAAATGTTATTTTTATCTTTGCAATCGATAGTTATTTTAGATGGATGAGAATAGGTAAATATCCATTTGTTATTTCTTATAGGCTGCCATAGAAGTATGTTGCCTTTAATAATTTTACTGAAACATTCATTAGGTAATTCTTTAATAAAAGCAGACAATAAAATCGTCTCGCATATTGGATCAGAGAAAGCTGATAAAACATCTAGATCCTTACATATAAAATTTTCATTAGTAATAGTTTTACAATTATTCTTAAGATTATCAAGGTATACATAAAAAGATTTGTCCTTTGTAATAGCTAAGTATTTATGTTTAGGAATAATTAAGGAAAAGGTATTTGGGATATCAATATTTGGAACAGGTAGAGGTACTACATGAAATAGGTTATATTCTTGTGATGTAACTAAAGGTAACTTCGTTATGAAGATTAGTTTACCGTCAATATAATATGAAATTAGTTCTGATACATCGATTAAAGCATGAATGTTTTCAAGTTTCAAACTCAAGGGGAATTCTTTTCCGCTTGGTAAATTTTTAATGTTCGAGTTAAGTTCGAAATATAGTTGTTGAGGAGTAATAATATCTGGATGTAAAATTCCTTGTTTAGAAAATAAAATAGCATTGATTAAAGAGTCAATTTGATCATAAAAGTATTCTGTTGTCTCGAATAAAGAGTTTGTTTGAGAAGTAAGTACGTTTTTAATTTCTTGTAAATTATTTTTATCATGGACTTCTTTAAAATAGTTATTTATTTTTATAATGTTTTTATTCATAGTATATTCGTCGTAGTTCAGTTTAGCAAGTGTAGTATTGAAATTAGTAAGAGTTGATTTTGTAACTAGTAATTGATCTTTCATAAGATTATAAATTTCTTTATCATCAGACATGACGCGTTCAATCGCATCGTCATAATATTGCGCATCTTCAGAATCTAGCGTTCCGAAAACAGCTTTGAATAGTTTTCCAACACCATCAATTAAACCGCGTTTTGAGCGTTTGTTGGAAACAAGATGTGTTATCGATTCGTATTTAGTTTTACATTTCTTTATAATATTTAATACTGGTTTTAAAAGATCTTTACAATTATCATTTGGTACATAAGATAGGTATTTTGAACAAGTGCTTCTAGTTAAAGCATAATTATCATCTAGAATTTGTATCTGTCTGGGAAAAGTACTAATATTTAGGTAGGTAATAACTTTCCAATCGTCATTATATATTTTAAGTTTTCCGATTTGGTCGAAGTAGAGTCCATTTCCGGTTGATATTGTTTGGATATCTTGTGAAAAGATTAAGTTTGTCTTGAAGTACCTGGAACAGGAGATAAAGCTCGATATGGCTTAATTCTGTTAACATGGAATCTTTTAAGGGAGTTATTTTCCATTTTGAGAGTAACATTTTGATTATTATGAACCTGTACTATCTTGTACGGTCCTTTCCAATTAGGAGTAAGCTTCTTGCTTAATGATTTAGGTTTATTAGTGTTTTTAAGTAATACTAAGTCGTTAATTCTATAATTATTATTATATACGTTTCTATCGTAATATTTTTTAGAAGTTTCTTTAGCGTGTCCGATTCTTTCACGGGCAAGTGATCTAGTAATAGCGAATTTATATTTTAATTGATTCAGGTAACTTTCATAAGTTGGATTTGAATCAGAGTTTTCCAAAGAGCTTGGTAAAACAGGTTTATGTCCAAAGACAAGTTCGTAGGGAGTAAATTTGGTTGTACAATGTGTACTTGTATTATACGAAAACATAGCTAAAGGGATATAATCGTCCCAATTTGATTGATCGTTATCTATATAATGTGTAAGATAATCTTTCAAAGTAGAATGAGAACGTTCCAATGCTCCGTTAGTTTGTGGATGATACACAGTAGTTTTTAAATGTTTTATTTTAAATAATTTCGTAAGATTTTTCATTAAGTTACTTGTAAATTGAACACCTTGATCCGTGAGGATTGACTTAGGTATTCCGTAGTGAGAAAAGAATTTAACTAGGCAATCAGCAACAGTTTCTGTTTCTGTAGAGCTAACCGCATAGGCTTGCGAAAATTTAGTAAGATCATCTTGAAAGGTGACTATATATTTATTATTTGAAGCAGTTTCGCTAAGTGGTCCGACTATGTCGACCGCAATTCTTTCAAAGGCTTCCGTGGAAGTCGTCGTTATTTCCATTGGAGCTTTGTAAGTTCTTCTGTCAGTTTTATTTTTCTGACAGTGGATGCAATTCTTTACATAATTTTCAATATCATCTTTCATTTTTTCCCATCGGTATTTTTCTTTGATCCGGTTGTAGGTTCTGAGAAAACCTGGGTGTCCAGCCATAGGGCTATCGTGACATTCCTTTAATATTACGGGAATTTGTGAAGTTGAAGGATTAATAATTTTATTGTGATTAATATTAATTTTAATCTTTAAGTTTCTAAAAAGATATTGAATAATTTCTTTTATTTTTATAAAAGGTACTGAGTCAAAAGGGTTTTGAAAGTTTGGTAACGTAATTTCAGTTACACGTTTTTCGATAAGTTTCGATCTAATGTTTTTAAGCGTTAAGAAAATATCTTTAGGGGTTGTTTTATCGAAATAGTGAGTTTTAGTGAAGCAATGAAAATATGATTTTTTATTATCTTTAGATTTGGATTCGTGAATACCATACAATGTTTTTGGTAATTCTAAAAGTTCATCAGTGTCTGAACAGTTTAATAATATTTCAGCACAAAAAGGGTTTTGATCATCTAGATCGATTGAAGTTGGATATGCCAAATTTTTAGACATATCATTTATAAAGAATGAATCGTGTTCATTGAAACTAAATATATTCGGTTCATTTTTATCTGCGTAAAATCTTAGATAACTTTCGTAAGTATCGTTATCATTATTATTTTCTAAAGTTACTGGTGATGAATCATCTAATTCTATATAATTATTATCTATCTCTAAATTATTCTTAGATAGATTATTAAGACAAGTTTCTAAGTCTTCTGCATTTATTTCATCGAAACATGGTTCATTTAAGAGTTCATCAATAATATTTGGAGATGGTGAATTTTCATCTTCGGTTACAATGTTTATAGGAATACGAGATAAACAATCGGCATTCGAATTGATTCTGCCTGGTTTATATTCGATTTCGTATTCGTACTCTTCGAGTTTTAATCGCCAACGTAACAGTTTGCTACTGGGATTAGTAACGTTCATTAACCACTTTAATGGTCTATGATCAGTATAGATTTTGAATTTTCTTCCGAATAGATAAGGACGAAAATGTGCAACAGCCCAAACGATGGCTAAAAGTTCTTTTTCAGAAGTACTATAATTTCCTTCTGCACTATTTAAAGTCCTAGAGGCATAAGATATAGGTAAGTCTTCTCCGATTTTTCCTTGGCTTAAAATCGCGCCTATTGCATAATTTGAGGCATCCGTAGTTAATACGAACTCTCTTGTGAAATCTGGGTATTGTAAAATAGGATAAGAGGTTAATTTTTCCTTTAATGTATCGAAAGCATTTTGTTGTTCGTTCTTCCATTCAAATTTTACGTCTTTCTTTAAAAGACTTGTTAAAGGTTTTGTTATTTTACTAAAGTTTTCGATAAATCTTCGGTAATATCCGGCTAGACCTAAGAAAGGTTTGATTTCTTTAGGATTATAATTTTAGCAAATATTTAATAAAGAGTCAATTTCTTCTGAATTTAAGTGATCGGTTCAAGTTTGATCGCGAATTTAATTTTTTCGTTATTTACCGTTATCGTTAGAATTTTTATTTAAATGGTAAACGTTTCAGAAATAGGGTCTAAATAGAAATAGACTATCATATAATTTATATCAACATATTTGTCTGTTGAATTCAAATAGTGCGATACGATAGACGCATCGGCTTTATAGCATTTTTATGATTTATACTATAATTTTTATTTTATTATTCTTATTTTTATCAAGCATTATTATTATCATTATTAGATATTATTATTATTTTTATTATATATACCTCCGATAGATATTTTTATTAATTATCCCTTCTTTAAATTCAGGGTTTAAAAATGTCAATTTGTATAAGAGTTTCTGATTTGGAGATAGTGTAAAAATAGAAGCTCATTAGAATTTGAAACGCGTAGTTTCATAACATAATTGTTTATTATTAAATAAATATTTTCGAAATCAATTTTAGCATTTTTGCTTTCAAAAGTCGTTTATTATTAAGTCATCATTTTCAAAATTAATTTTTTCTTTTCAAAAGTCGTTCCCTAAAATTTCATCGTACCCAAGGTTTAAATTTCACTATCCATCGTATGGAAATCGTGAATAATAGTCTCACATCGAAGACTTATTTTTTTTTTTTTATTTGAACAATTCCAAGATATTCAATCGATTTTTTCGATTAGATGATTAATTTTGCCCGAATTTACGGTACTTCGCCAAGGCCATTTTTTATTAATTTTGCCCGAATTTACGGTACTAAGGCCATTTATCTCAATAATTTTGCCCGAATTTACGGAAGACCGTCGCCAAGAACTGTGTCTTGATGAGGGATACGGCTGCCCATGTGTTTACAATAGAATGCCAGAAAAAATAATACCATTTGTAGGTATCGTAACCGTATAAAATCACATGGTGCAACGTATCTAAACGAGATGGCGGATAATATATAATTGCATAAATAAATATTTTTTTTTTGTTAGCATGGAATGCATTTGAGCAATTCCAAGTGATTCGATCGATTTTTTCGATCTACTGATGCCGTTTACCTCAATAATTTGCCCGAATTTACGGAAGACCGTCGCCAAGAACTGTGTCTTGATGAGGGGTACGGCTGCCCATGTGTTGACAATAAAATGCCAGAAAAATAATACCATTTACAGGTATTGTAACCATATAAAATCACATGGTGCAACGTACCTAAACGAGAAGGCATAATTGCAATTATATATATAATAAATAATTTTTTTTTTTTTTTTGACTTGGAATGTTCTTATACTCCTTGAGACTGGCTCGTGACTTACAGCAGACCGGCTCGGGTTTCTACTGCAGATCGGGAGTTAAAATGATCCACTTTCGAATCATATATCCTTGGTTGGGAAGACGAATTATTATTATTAGGAGATACAGAGTTAGGATTTTCGTTTTTATATTTTAATTTTCTGCACTCTTGTATTAAGTGACCAGGTCTTTTACAGTACCCGCACATTTTGTTATTTGATTGTCCCGAATTTGGACTAAATGGTTGATTAAAGTTAGATTTATTATAATAAGATTTCGAATTTGGGGTAGAATTTTTATTATTATTATTATTATAATTATCATTTCTTACGAACATTACTTTACGTTTGTCGAAATTATCATTTTTATTTTTATTTTTAAAGCAATTGTAATTGGTATGTCCCGATTTTCCACAAATCGAACATGATTTTATAACGTTATTATTAACTTTGGATGAATTAAGTAATTTATTTATTCTTTCTTCTTCTAGGGAGATTGTAAATGCTTCGTTTAAGTCTTTAGGGTTTCTGGATCTTAATATTGTGGCAATAGATGAATTAGTTCCATACATAAATGTTTGCATACCGAGTTCTTGGATGCTGGCTGTTCTGCCTAACATTTCCGCAGGATCTTTATTATTTTGATTGATTGATACTAGTAAATTTTTGATACAATTTTCGATTCTAAGTATATATTGAGAAATACTCTCGTTATAAGATTGTTTACAATTTTGAAGTTCAAGTAACAAATGTGCATAATGTTTACGTTCTCCGAATGATCTTTTAAGAAGATCTTTTAGTTCCGTCCAATCATTGATTACATGGTTTGCGCATATAACTTCTGCTTGTCCTTCTAATGAAGTAAGAATGTAAGAAAGTAATGTATTTTGCTGATTCGGTGTGGCTAAAGCTACAGCTCTATCACAATTTGTTAAAAACGCGCAGAGTTTTTCTCTGTTACCATCATAAGGCTTTATGAATTTAAATAATACAGGTAAAGGTAAGATTGTTTCATTAGATGTGGAATTAGTTGATGAGACTGAAGTAGTAGTCATTTTTGAATTTTTATTGGAATTATTTTTAATAAAAGAATTTTTATTTTATTTTAGCGATTTATACACGTTTTGTGATAAATTCGATTATGTTACGCGAAATTAAGAAGATAATTTTTAAATTTTATTGGAATTAATTTCTTCTAAAGAATTTTATTTTTATTTATACGTTTCTTTTTTATGAATTTAATATTTGTTACGCGAATTTATGAAGATTATTTTTATATTCAAAGAAATAGTAAATGTTTTTAATTTTTGATAAAATATTTGTTTTTACTAATGTACGGTTCACGGTACAAATAGTAAGAAGAAAAAGATTACACTTATGTACGGTTCACGGTACATAAAGTGAAAAGAAAAAGATTACGCTAATTGAACATTGTCTAAGAGGAATTGGGAGGAAAGGATAAAAATTTCTACAGGACAAAAATTTTTATGTACTCACAGTAGTAATAGGAGTGCCCAATTCATTTTAAGTAAGATGGAGTGAAGATCTCGTGCTCGTGTCGGGAATTACAGGATCGGATTCTTGGCTGCTTGAAGAACTGAAGTTCACCGTAGACGCTGGACTGCGCGAAGCTTCCGTTGTCTGCGTTGTCGCCTTTTCTTCTTCTCCAGGCTCCGTCGATGTCGTGAGGTAGACAGGGTTTCAGGTGAGAGCCGCACCAGCTTTCCGAGGAAAGATTTCTCCGAGGAGAATGTCTGCCAAACTAGTCTTTCGTGTCCTTATTGGAGATGGAGTCCTCCGTCGTCACAGAAGATCCTTTGTTGAAGAAATATCAGCTATCCGTAGCTGTTGATAGCGCTTGTGCTATCGCTGATAGCGTTTTTTTTGCTATCCCACTTCTGACACCAATTTTTGCTACGACCCTCGGTTGAAGGACGCAGAAAAATAATATTTAACTCCTTCGCTGCGAGCAGTGTTCGAGAATTCTCTCCGGAGTCGATGGATTTGTAGATGAAGTACTTTATCTGCAGATATGTAGATTGATGGATGCAGATGTAGATATTAAATGTCTTGAGGTAAGTTGGAAGTTCCGTGTAGGAATGATAACTTGGAAGATTTAGATTAATAACTTTATTTAAGAAGTAAGTATAATCGAACTTATAATTAGAACAGTGTCAATTAGCGAAAAAGTGCAGCGTGTAGACTGCACGTGATAAGAAGTAAGTGTGAACCAAGAGTGAAGTAGAGTGAAACGAGAGTGAACATCGAGAAATGCAAAGTCCTCGCTTAAATAGTATTCCAATAATCCCTATTGTGGGAGATTTCATAGTTTTAATTACTAAACACACAAAAAATAGCCATGCGAGAATTCAGTTTCCGTTAGGTTAATCCTTCCAATTTTGGTTAATCGTTTTCAATTAAAAATAATGTATTTGTCGGAAACGCATGGTTGCACAAAAGGTTGACGCTAATGTCATTTGATTTATATCTAAGGGCTGTGGGCATAACAGTATGTTCTCCTGTCCTTTATTTCATAGTTAGTATTTTAACGAATGTGTACGATGTGAGACAGATGTAGAAATAGTTTTATCATTTAAAAATGACCTTCTACTGTTGTTTGTTGTGGTACACATTATGTACATAATAATTTTATATTATGTTTAGTTATATCGATAATATTACAATGCTCACCCACCAACTACATTACTGTTTTCAATGGTTGATTCATGCAGAACAACTTATTGAAATCGGACTGATTTTATAAAACATTTTATGTTAACTCTTCCAATGAAACGTTGAACAAAGTTAAACACTGTAACATTAAAATGAAATTAAAAAAATAGACAGATTAATTATTATTATTCGTTGATGTTCAATAACTGGTAGGAGAGTCACATCCATAAATGCCTATATATCATTGGTTTTTACTCACGGTCGAAAAACACTCTATTTACATTTAGATTTCGCTAAAAGCCTTTTTTAACTGCACTCAACCCTTTTCCGCTGACAAATTTAATAGGGGATCATCCGTGAATATGGCAAAGTGCCCATTAAAGCATAATGACGTCTGTAAATTTCTTTATTTAAACACTTTTTCCCGCGGTTGATCGCTGAAAGTCGTAATGTGGCCGATCGTGGCAGTGATTTAAGTCTTACGAGACGCCTACATGCCTACAGTGCCTTTAGTGCAATTAGCGTGCTGAGATTACATTTCAGCGGAGTGGGAAATGGGACAACTTACTACTGGATGCAAATATTACAACTCACTGTTCGGTTGATAGCGACATTGCGTAGGTACCCACAGTACCCACCACTCTCCATTGTTCTCGTGCTAAAAATTAAAACACGATTATTTAACATGATTATCAATCTCGCTGTGTTTTTGTTGAATAATAGCTGTGTTTCACGCTCAGAAAAAGTTCCTACGTGGTTACCTTTATATAATTGAATTCCTTCAAGAAATAACGTTTTTATTTTTCCGGAAATCTATTAACATTATTACTATATAACAGCACTTAACTAAGTGGGTGCTAATGTGATCGATGCCCAAAATTTGTATAAATGAAGCTGAATTCACACTACGTACAATTGCAATAATTTTATTAGTTTTTTTGTGATAAAACATTGTATTATAACAACTATCTACATTCTACATAATTAACAAATACTAAAAAACAAGCGGTTAAATAAGCTTTCTTCGACCGGAAGGTTACTGGTTCAAGTACCTGTATCGGTACTTACCTGCATATTTTATTTAGAAATTCACGTGTTTTATTTAGAAATTCAGAGAAGGTATGTACTTTCTCTTCTTTATTTATAGGTAAGCATATCAGATTCTGATAAAAGAATAATGGACTTAATTGTTTAAAATACTTTCGTGACCCCACCTGAACTTTAGCCAGGTAGATTTAAAGACTGTTTTGCCTTTATAATACATAAAGTATGATTATTGTTCCTAGTTGAAGTGATGTGCACTTGTGTTCGTTCTTTATCGAAAATACATAAATTTGTAAGTCGCGAGAACAAGACGTGGACTACGAAGAATTGAAGCGGTGTGCCTAGTATTATAAATAATTATTGCATTCACTTGCCACACTATTTTTTTTTATCTGAAGTATCCAACTTCAACCGGGTTCATGGGGTGAGGTTTGTCTAGGTCTTGGAGGCGGATGACCAGGACACACTGAACCCCAGATTCCTACCCACCCCTTAAAACCTTTTCCTTCCCAGACCTCTCCTCCTCCTATCCTTTCCTAAAAAATCCTCCGCACAGCATCTCCAAAGATGACATAGGCCCTGAGGTAAATTATTTTCCTCAGGGCCTCCTGTGTGGAGCTCATGTAAAAAAAATCCAACTGTCTGGAATCAGTAGGACTACAGCATCCCCATTTGAAGTATGTTGTGAGGCTGAAGGTAGTGGGGAGGGGAAGAAAAAGGCTTAGTGTCTGCTAGTATCAAACACGGCTAAAGTCATTTCAAGCATCGCTTCGATTCTAAATGATGGTCTTTCACCAGTGCGATACTGAGAGTATCTTATCTGGCTATATGTTTTCAACACTTTCGGCCAGCTACCCGCAACTCGCTCGTTGCATTTCTCCATTAACTGGGCCCCGATTACACGCCCCTCTCCCGCCCTCCCGCCCTCCTAGTCTTATGTTATACGTAATTATTAAAAATACTAATTTCAGTTGTGACTCTGTAACTTCATTTCAATAAACTATAAGATGCTAAGGAATCTAAAAGTCCAAGTTTTTAGCGGAATTGTCCCGACTCGATGTTGTGAAGTCTCACTCAAATTTTAGTACGTATGTAATAGATAATTATTAGTTTTAGAATACAATGAGCGTAAACATTTTATCTTCTGTATATATAAAAGTGACAGCACGTATTCGAGCGTAAACAGTCTACTTGCCACAGACTTTTTAGCATGGAGAATGGCACCATGACCAAGGATAAGGGGATGATGATGATGATGATGATATATAAAAATGAATGTATGTTTGCTTGCTTTTTTTAAAAAAAAAAGAAAAGAAAGACAAACATTCCCGGGTTACGAATAACCCAACAGTGTTTGAAAATCTCCTACTACCACCACAGAAAGCCGAAAATGTTGCTTGTGTTGTGATGGAGGACTTAGCCAGCCGAGGAATCGAACACGTGACGCCCGGGTGGGACCCAAACGCGACCCAAACGCAAACACTCAACCACTGACCAGTCTGACCAGCTTGTTTGTTAAGTCTTATCCGTTGCTAAATCATTCATCCGATTGCGATGAAACTTTGGGGGATTTGATTAAATTCATTGGGATATGTATATCTAGTCGAGAAGCGGAGAGACGTTCGTATAGAAATACACGGCAATTAATATGTGGGGGATGGTATGAGAACAGCAATAAGCTCTCTAGAGTTCAGCAAGATAAAGCGAAGAATATTTAGACGAGTAATAAAACGTTTCTGTTTTTCTCATTTTCATTCCATATGCATCACAACGTTATCATTGTTGCTGAAGGTTGTATCGTTTTTAATTTATATTTATGCTGTCTTCATTATCAGACTCGTATCTACTAAGCTTAAGAAACAAGGTTTATAGTGCATCTTTATTAGCAATTGCATATTTATTTGGCTCCATTTTCGTTAGATATTATAATAATTAATAACTTAAAAATAAGATTAATTACTATCGACATACAAATAAGATTTATATCTAGTTACTTACAACTAAGTCTTATAGCTGGCAGCTAATTAACTTGGTGACATCTAACATTTATAACTAGTGACTTACAATTAAAACTTAGCTGGCAACTAAGTACCTCCTGAGGCTCTAAACTAGTGACTTACATCCTAAGAATTATAACTAGTCACTTACAACTAAGACTCATAGCTGGCAACTAAGCTTAAAACTAGTGACTTACATCTAAAGCATGAATCACATGATCCACCAATGATAGAGTCATTCCGCCTCTTTCCCGCGAACCTGCAATGAAACGAAAGTGTTGAGAGACAGTGCCCAATGAAAGATTCCAACTATGTTGGTGAATCTATCATCAGTGAATCATGTGATTCATGCTTTAGACTTTCAACTAGTTAGTGACTTAACGACTAAAACATATTTATAACCTAGTAGGTCTTAATTTCACTATGTTTTCGCCAACAAATAAATATCGTTACTGTAACAATCGTGTGACTTTTAGTTTGAAAGAGACGGCAAGAGCGAGTGTGAGGAAAAAACTATTAAATATATTGTTTGAACTATTGTTCAATGTCTCTTCTTCATCACAATACTACATGTTGATTATAGTATATTGACTATTATTTCGCAATTCTACATTATAATATAGATAATGTTATAAAGACATTATTAGACGGATATAAGCCAATTTTTTTCAATATCAACGCAGACTAATTGAAATGTGTGGGGTTTCAAACGAAGACCTCCTATTTCGCCGAATGAATTCAATGGTAACTTTAAATAAGCATTTGGGGAAATTGTTTACAAAGTAAGTCTCAACAAAAGCACGGCAAAACGTCTGTTCGCAAACTCAGACAAGTAACTTATGCTGAAAACAGGAAATGGAGGAAATATCTCAACAGTAATATATTATCTTAACTTTTAATGATTCAATATAGAGTAGAAATTGTATATTCTTTAATGCGTGAATTAAATTCTTTGCGAAGATTCGCGAAGAACTCTCGGGGTAATAAAGATTTTAAAATTCACGGCTAACAGAGCGCGTAAGTTCCAGCTACAGACGCTTGAGCTTTGAAAAAATATTTACGATTCTCCTGAAACTCGGAACAACTTTACTGTCGTTTAAATACGTCTGCTTTTGAAACTACACATTTTGTATATCTCTTTTCCACCCCGCTCCGTTACTGCGGTTGGCCAAATATAAGCTACTCGACAAGCAACTGATATTTACCTGCATTGAAATTAATAAAACACATCAATTCACAATGTTAGCACCATTGAATCGGCGGCTTCTGATGTCACCATAAAACAAAATGACAAGAT
The DNA here is from genome assembly GCA_936435175.1 of Glyphotaelius pellucidus. Lineage (NCBI taxonomy): Eukaryota > Metazoa > Arthropoda > Insecta > Trichoptera > Limnephilidae > Glyphotaelius > Glyphotaelius pellucidus. The sequence goes on along the minus strand of OW386538.1, from coordinate 36,839,435 downwards.
TCATTTTAGTTTCGGATGGAAATTTTTAAGTGTGAATGAGTTTTGTTTTGTAATTACCATGTAATATGTAATTACCATTAAAACATATTCTTATATTTGAATTTCCTGGAGCAGCAGCCGACCAGCAGGTAGAGGGCTGAGTACCTACCAGCATATAGCCTACAAATACATCAACATCGTTTCCATGGCAACGATTTGTTTTCTGACGTTAGCAATAACTCGCTTTTGTTAGTGACAGAAAACGTATAACAAATATGATATATTAATATTCATAATTTCATAACGCCGAGCTTGCCATAATATACAACCTGTAGTCCTCGCATATAATTTAGCTTTCTACTGGTGAAAGAATTTTTAAAATCGTTTTATTTTTTTATGCGTGAAAGCGTAACAAACAAACTCGAGCAGTTTCTCATTTATAATATTAGTATGGAAGTATGGATTAATAACGGAAATAGGATATAATCGTGGGCAAATCAACAACCAATCATCGAAATTATGATAATATTTAATAAAATTTAAAACCACATAAGATTGGGTGTAGATATATGTGTTTCACCGAAAAATCGCTAAAAGGAGAACTCCAAATGCTTGGCTCGCTCCAAGTACTACCACCGGAACGCAGTAACGCTGCCTTCACCACTGTCGGTAAAAAAGAGGACTACATGAACGCACCGTTGGCCAAACTTTACTTTAAATCAAACGCCGGGTACACGAAATCTTGTGATTTGTAAAAATTATACCAACATTGCAAACCCTCATAGTAAAAACCTCAATACTGTACAATCATGTTGTCATTTTGCACACTTATAGAAAATGGGTGTACCTTGTGTTATTGTTTCCATTCTATTATTTTAAAGTAACAACACAAACAATGGCTAGCTTTAAGTTATTATCTCGTTTTGAAAAGCGTAACTGTAATGTCTTTATAACATAATTTATTATATGAATTGGGATGGCGAAATAATGGACAATATTCTGTTATTAACATGTTGTTATTTCAAGTAATAGGCGGGAAGAGACACAGGACAACCGTTCACACTCATTTATAGCCCTATTTTCATGCCGTCTCTTTTGTATTGGACGTCGGTCGCACGATCGTTACAATTAAAATTATGAAAACTTAATTCCATTATGACAGAAATTACTTTTTCAATTATTTTTTTACAGATGCTGAAGGAATTTTTATCATTTTCATATGGTTTTTACTGGAATTCCTTATGAAAACTTTATAAATGATATTTTCCCAATTTTCGTGTAACACAGCTCAGTCGCGAAATTAATTCCTTAAAGCTGATTAAGGTTAATAATAATGGTTTTTATTCCAGGGTGTGGGGAGGGGAGTGCAATCCCACACATCTCATAGAGAGTATAAGACCATGTGATGGTTCAGTGTTGTTTGAACAAGTAGACGAGGAAATTTTTTTTTTAAATATTTAAATTCGATCATATTACTGACCTCTGTTGGGTGTGTTTGAAAACGAAATTGAAGGAGTCTGTAATAAAATACGGGTTAATTATCGCGTGGGAGGTGCTAGACTATCGGAGATGTAAAACGTTGGACAAATTGGAAATGATAAATTAACAATTATTTTGAACACAACGAATAGCGAGAGAGAGGCGGGGCTAACGTTTTTCTGGTTCAAGGCGCTCCTTGAGAGTTTAACTCTCCGCTGAGAGTTCTCACGAAGTCCATGGTATGGAATGCAGACCCTTATGAATTTGATCATAACTCACTTCATGATGACCAAAAATAAGAAATTGATAACTGTTGAAATTCGGGACCGAGACTCTATTGAGATTTTGAAAAAGATCGTTCAGGAAGTAGATTTTGGGTTAATTATGAACTTTTGCGTTTCAGTTATTAGGAGCGACATGGGGAAGGTTTACAATCTCTTGTGCATAAGTGTCGTTCTAAGAGATTGACAGGTAACACGATTTTGGCTCTTAGAAGAGGTCATTAAGCCGAAATCACCACTCTAGGTTTCGTACAAAATAGTGGAAAAAGTAATTAGCCAAATGCATAAAATTTAACGGCCTGTCTAATTCTAAATTTATTTACAAATTCGAGTGTGATTTTTGAAGAGATCAATAAAACATTTTGACAGTTATTAGCTTTTTTCGGGAGAACGAGACGATGAGATGTGGGAGGTTACTTAGTAGAGATGCAAATAACAGGGACAGATTAGGCCATGGTGGTGATAAATGGCCATAAATGAAAATCGAAATCAATAAAAATGTGACTTTAATACTGGGAAAAGCCTTACGGGCGTTGCTATTTGTTTAAAGAGAGAGTTTGTCAGAGTATAAGGCCTAAACACTCACAAATACGGAAAAACAAGGGAGAATACATATTGTTCGTAGAATAATGCGTAGAATAAAATTCCTTCGCGTTAGGTTATAAAATAATGATAATAATAATGGATTATTCCAAAATGTATGCAGGGGTAGTGCGATGTAATACATTTATTTTGAGTGGGAGAAAATGTCCTATGACAAGTTTGAGTCGAGCGCGTGGTCCACCCCTGTTTTATTTTGCTAGACCGAGATAGCTAGAACCCCGATTTCAAGGGTTGGAACTGTGACAAACGCATAAGGGAGGAACGGACGGGAAGCGAGAGTAGTGGGTGGCGAGCGGATAAATACGACTCAAAATTGCATGAACTTATTTTGATTGATGGGAGATTTTCGTTTTAAATAAGCAGTTTTTTTTGATAACAGATCAGTCAGTGGAATTCGGCGGAAGAATACGGTTAAGTCTGGAAGTTTTGGTTCTAACCAGCTCGTAGCAACGGTTAATTAACTTCAGTGAAAACAGATAGTGGTAATTTTATTAAAAGGGAGTCCGGAGTTTATTAATATAATTTTTTTTTTTAATTTTGCGGAAATATGAAGAGGTAAAACTAACTTAATAATAGACAAATAGCTGCAAAAAAAACGTAAATTCAGTGATAAGTTGTGTTTGCAATAATCGCGGTGATAAATTGTTAAACGATAGTGGATAAAATCACGTGTTCTTCTTTTCTACGTGTAATAATCAAATTAATCAACTATAAATAAATAAAATAAATAAAGAGATGACTCATTATTAGGGAGGTGAAAGGAGTAATCAAACCATAACGGAATTCACTTTACAGGAAAAATCGTATAAACTTTACGTAGATTAATTTGGGCTTTAATAATAAATATACCGCTTGACGGAAGCTATAACAAAAAATGATAACTACAGATGATCGAACAGAGTATAGATTTCAGGACATTACATAACAGGGGGGGGGGGGGGGGGAATGGTCGTAGGGAGGTGGAAAGGGTTTCTTTGTTTTCCCACAGGTTATAACAGGTGCAGGTCCAAAATCACAACGAGCGTGTATTCCCGCTAGGATAAAGGGTACAGTTATCAATCACTCTCGGTAAGTCGAATTACAACTCCATAATTTAAATTACAGGACATGCTGACCGCAAGAACGAAGCAGTCAATTGAACTATTGTTTACTATAAGTGTGCGTGTCGGTCAGGGGTTTTTTTTTTCTCTTCACCGTTATCACTCGGGTCCAGCCACCCGAACCGTCGCCTAACAGCTGGATGCTAGGAACGGAACAGCAGCAAAAAATGGTTCTTACAAGTACCTAGGAACGCAGAGGCAATAAGACTACGATAGTACACCCAATCGAATTGATGAAATTTTGACAGTACAACTTACCCAATTGCAGGCGTTGGCTGACAGTTTGGCGCAGACTTCGACAGGAGGAGGGCGTGAGAACCAGATTCACGATTCTATGCATGTATAACATTATATCAACCTGTTTATTTGCGAAATTTCTACCTGTTGTATTGCGTGAATTAAATTTTCACGTTTGAGGAATGTGCACGACGGTACTGAGACTATACGTAAGTGGAATACGTATGTCGGAATGGTAAGGGTTTTCCCTCATTACCATGTTACGAGGAGGGGAGGTACCAGCCACAGACTGGGCGGGTCACGCGCTATGTCGGGGTCATTCCCTTTCGCGGGATCGTGTCGAGCGAACGGGCGCGAAAGGTTATGTACCAGGGATGCCGAATTGTATGTCATGGGCACGATTCGCTGACGGAGGCGTTTGACTTTAGACATCACGGGAAGCCTGCAAGGTTGAGTGGAGGAGACCGTTAACAAGGTATCTTGCGGGAAAATTCTGTAACGTTGTCGCATTCTCTCATCTGTGTCAACCCAAAAGTAAACGTAAGGCCCACAAAGTGCGCCTTATGTCAACTATTGGAGGTGGAAAGACGAAGACGGTCGGCTTTAATGGTCTGCCTCACAGCTTCGCGCCACTTGCCCGCGGATAGAGTCATGACAAGGGACGAAATGGAAATACCCCTTTTAGAGCCAGTAAAGTAGTAATCTGGAGGCGTAATGCGTATTGGAGTTGACTGGGAACGGTTTGAAAGCCTGCTGTTCTTCCTCTGGCATGAGTGAGTCCGGGTATGTCAGGGTGATCGTCCAAGAGATCCGCCAGATACCGGGGTATAGCTCAGACATGCATTGGCGGGATAGTTGTGTCCGGAGAACTGCCCACTCGGTCAACTTGGTTAGCGGAGGAGCCAATACTAGTTTGCAAAGAATTTCTCCTTCCTTTCCTTTTATCACTTCCTTAAAATCCCCTAGTTCTGTCGTAAATTGGTGCTACTAACAATAACAATATTTCTAACAGTTATGCATAGGATAGGTATTTCAGATTGGGAGACGCGGGAGCAGCCTATCCGGCCATAGAGAGGCACCTCTAGGTACGTACATTTAAATTTAAGTAAATAATGAACTTGTATTGCCATTTAATTGTCCACAGGATCGACCGTTACGCGAGCTAGGTTCCTTCTTCGTGATTTACTAACTGACCTTTAGACGTGCAGTTAAATTTTACTAGCGCAAAATAGGACCAGAGGATAGCTAACCCAGCCTTAATAGACTAGGTGCAAAAGGGATCACTATAGCGGGGAACGGGGACTCTACAGGGAGTATACAGTTAGGGCCATAGGCATCGGTAGTGTAGGGCAGTTAGACAGGGCGTATCCTTCATGCGTTTGAGAAGACAACAGAAAAAATTCTTCCACGCCTTTTAAAGAGTCGAAAGTTACCACGAGAAATAGTAAATACATTAAATTCCTACTCCAAATAATCTGGAGGCTTCGAAACAAAAATCAATCACAACGTGAAGTAAAGGGTTTATTGTAAGATTTCCCAGAACAACCTTGCTTTACTGTGTTCGCATCACAGGGGTTGGGAAAACGAGATCAGGAAAACAGCGTAGCTGAACCTTCCAATCGGAGATCTCAACGAGTAAGAGAGAAAAAGGGAGGGGGGGTGAAAAAACCTTGCAGCGGGGTGGGACCATCACAACTGTTGCCGCGAGCCAGGAGTAAAAGGTAGTACAAGTTGGAAGGATTTCGACGTGTTTTGAACGTATTGATGGATACTTTCGTGGGAATAAAACTTGCAAAAATAGAAAAAAATAATATTATTACATTTGTAAAGAGTAGTTTTGTGTTACTTCACTTCAAACGCGGTTAACTTAATAAACAAAAAAAAATAATAATAATAATCCATTACAAGACACTGATAAAATAATATGAAACGAAGAATAAACAGAAATTACAAAACGATAGCGGTACTTTTCTAGCACAGGATAAAACAAGAAAATTAAAACTGAAATATGATATACTAACGGAAGACAGCTTGTATTTAGAAATGAAGAAAAAAATGTAAACAAACCATTAGTATAATTTATTACACCAAGAACAAAATATTATTAAGGAATTTTGACCTCGGCAGACTAAGATGTAGGCCATTGCAGGCGAGGGTAGAAAAGATGCAAGCAAAAAAAAAAGGTAAACGAACCGTAAAAACGGAGATTTATGACTGGTACTCGAGTACAACTGCTAAGTCGGATATATTCGTCGAGGAAAAAAATTTATGACGATAAGGTATAGCTTTAGATTTTTGGTTGATAGAGGATGATAGTTACGTTGAAGCAGATCGAGCCGTTACGAAATGAACAAAAAAAAATAATACGCGTATAAAGAAAAAAAAAAAACAGTGATTTCAAAATAATGTTACAGGGTTGTTAAACGAAATTATAGTCTTAACTGAATCGTTTAAAGAAACAGAATCTGTGGAATAAAAACATATAGAATAAACTTTAGTTACGTAAACCGTGGCGTTACTAGTGACATTAGGCGTGAAGACAATAAAATCAGATAGAGACGGGGAAGGTAGGAAAAATTTTAATCAACCTCCGACTTATCGAAATTATATAACGTACCAATATAACGTGCATTGAACTTATATAACGTGTCGTATAATCGACTTATCGGACTTATATAACGTATAAAAGGTTTTACAAGGTGAGGAGAAGAAATTGGTTCTATAATGGTAAAATTAAAATATCAATAGATTTTTAATATTCAATTATTGATACGAAAAGATTAGTGAATAGTTTGGAAAGAAAAAAAAATTGCGCAGAGAATTGTTGTATTTATACATATTGATCAGATAAACCATGTTACAGACAAAGCGTATCTGAAAAATTTAAATTCAAATTTTGTGCGAGGTTAAAAGAGAAAAAAAAACGAAAAATAATTACGTACCTACTTAAAGGTTTGAATTTTAAGGTTGACAGTCGGCCTTCCTTATCAGTTAAAAAGGACATTCCATGGTGCCATCAAACCTCAGTATTTGTTAAATTTACGATAAGGTTTGTCTCGTTTTAGGGGAGACCTTCAGTTGGCGAAAGTTATTTAAACAAACAAATAAAAACGCATTCATCATTCATCTCGAATGACAAAAAGACGACAAAAAAAAAGGTCGGCATCGGAATTTGGGACCTTTTTTCAATAGTGTGTACAGGATGGAATCCGTAATGGTTCGACCTACATTAAGGGGAGACACGTCGGGATTATGAGTGGCGAAATATTGAGATTTGTGCATCTCCGATTTTACTACTGGCAGAGTTAGAATGTATTTTTTTTCAGAATGCGCTTTATGTTAATACGTTTCGGTATTGAAAGGATACATTGTCTAAGTTGCGTACAGGGCATTTATTAATGGTGTCCGGAGCGGGCAATTTTAACGATTTCGGACAAACTCGTTTAGTAAAATACATTTATTTTATTAAAACACAAATACCTTTATATACCAAATATCGCTGTTATTTGATACACACTTAGCACGTTTTGTGGACGATGTTCGCCTCATCAGGACTTAAGTATAAAAAAAAAAAATATATAAAATAAAATAAAAAAAAAAAAAAATAAAATTAATAGAGTATATATAAGAGTATATATATAATAAAATAATAACAATAGGTAAATAAAAATAAATAATGCCATCGCAAAGAAAAAAAAAAACCCTAAATGAAGGAGTTTTCTTCAAAAAAAAATTAGAATACATCTGCGTGCCTCGGGGTCCTTAATTTAAAGTAAGTGAAAACGTATTAACAAGTTTAAATGATAAGCAACTACAGTTCAGTTTTAAAAGAGAGACGTCACCCGGTCGCCTCTTAAGATAGTCGTCCTCTATTTTATAACAGAAATCAGCCAAACACCCAAGGACGGAGTGCGGTCGCGTGGACCAACAAATGCAGTTGGTGATAACGGTGTTAACGGGCGCTGTCAGTTTTTTTGGGACAAGTGGAGATATATAGTAGTTCGTGAGCACAAAGAAACAGAGATTAAGACACCTAATAAGGAACCAGGACGGGGCCGAATTGGGGAAAACATATAGTAAACGAGTTCGAAAAAAAAAGGGGGAAGGAAAATAAGTACAGTGGATCATCGAGGGGGGGGGGGAGACAGTAGAAGATTTGCGTGGATTTTGAATTGTTGTTTGAGGGAGGGGAGGAGAAGAGGTCATAGAGAGGGGAAGTATAGAGGGAACAAAACATTTTGAAAAGAAGGTGAAGAAGGAAAACCTTAAAACCTATGTTTACAAATTTTTCCATCGACTAAACACGGCGTGTTTTGACGCTGGAAAAAATTTATATAGGGAGGCTGTGATGGTTCAGTGTTGTTTGAACAAGTAGACGAGGAAATTTTTTTTTTAAATATTTAAATTCGATCATATTACTGACCTCTGTTGGGTGTGTTTGAAAACGAAATTGAAGGAGTCTGTAATAAAATACGGGTTAATTATCGCGTGGGAGGTGCTAGACTATCGGAGATGTAAAACGTTGGACAAATTGGAAATGATAAATTAACAATTATTTTGAACACAACGAATAGCGAGAGAGAGGCGGGGCTAACGTTTTTCTGGTTCAAGGCGCTCCTTGAGAGTTTAACTCTCCGCTGAGAGTTCTCACGAAGTCCATGGTATGGAATGCAGACCCTTATGAATTTGATCATAACTCACTTCATGATGACCAAAAATAAGAAATTGATAACTGTTGAAATTCGGGACCGAGACTCTATTGAGATTTTGAAAAAGATCGTTCAGGAAGTAGATTTTGGGTTAATTATGAACTTTTGCGTTTCAGTTATTAGGAGCGACATGGGGAAGGTTTACAATCTCTTGTGCATAAGTGTCGTTCTAAGAGATTGACAGGTAACACGATTTTGGCTCTTAGAAGAGGTCATTAAGCCGAAATCACCACTCTAGGTTTCGTACAAAATAGTGGAAAAAGTAATTAGCCAAATGCATAAAATTTAACGGCCTGTCTAATTCTAAATTTATTTACAAATTCGAGTGTGATTTTTGAAGAGATCAATAAAACATTTTGACAGTTATTAGCTTTTTTCGGGAGAACGAGACGATGAGATGTGGGAGGTTACTTAGTAGAGATGCAAATAACAGGGACAGATTAGGCCATGGTGGTGATAAATGGCCATAAATGAAAATCGAAATCAATAAAAATGTGACTTTAATACTGGGAAAAGCCTTACGGGCGTTGCTATTTGTTTAAAGAGAGAGTTTGTCAGAGTATAAGGCCTAAACACTCACAAATACGGAAAAACAAGGGAGAATACATATTGTTCGTAGAATAATGCGTAGAATAAAATTCCTTCGCGTTAGGTTATAAAATAATGATAATAATAATGGATTATTCCAAAATGTATGCAGGGGTAGTGCGATGTAATACATTTATTTTGAGTGGGAGAAAATGTCCTATGACAAGTTTGAGTCGAGCGCGTGGTCCACCCCTGTTTTATTTTGCTAGACCGAGATAGCTAGAACCCCGATTTCAAGGGTTGGAACTGTGACAAACGCATAAGGGAGGAACGGACGGGAAGCGAGAGTAGTGGGTGGCGAGCGGATAAATACGACTCAAAATTGCATGAACTTATTTTGATTGATGGGAGATTTTCGTTTTAAATAAGCAGTTTTTTTTGATAACAGATCAGTCAGTGGAATTCGGCGGAAGAATACGGTTAAGTCTGGAAGTTTTGGTTCTAACCAGCTCGTAGCAACGGTTAATTAACTTCAGTGAAAACAGATAGTGGTAATTTTATTAAAAGGGAGTCCGGAGTTTATTAATATAATTTTTTTTTTTAATTTTGCGGAAATATGAAGAGGTAAAACTAACTTAATAATAGACAAATAGCTGCAAAAAAAACGTAAATTCAGTGATAAGTTGTGTTTGCAATAATCGCGGTGATAAATTGTTAAACGATAGTGGATAAAATCACGTGTTCTTCTTTTCTACGTGTAATAATCAAATTAATCAACTATAAATAAATAAAATAAATAAAGAGATGACTCATTATTAGGGAGGTGAAAGGAGTAATCAAACCATAACGGAATTCACTTTACAGGAAAAATCGTATAAACTTTACGTAGATTAATTTGGGCTTTAATAATAAATATACCGCTTGACGGAAGCTATAACAAAAAATGATAACTACAGATGATCGAACAGAGTATAGATTTCAGGACATTACATAACAGGGGGGGGGGGGGGGGGAATGGTCGTAGGGAGGTGGAAAGGGTTTCTTTGTTTTCCCACAGGTTATAACAGGTGCAGGTCCAAAATCACAACGAGCGTGTATTCCCGCTAGGATAAAGGGTACAGTTATCAATCACTCTCGGTAAGTCGAATTACAACTCCATAATTTAAATTACAGGACATGCTGACCGCAAGAACGAAGCAGTCAATTGAACTATTGTTTACTATAAGTGTGCGTGTCGGTCAGGGGTTTTTTTTTTCTCTTCACCGTTATCACTCGGGTCCAGCCACCCGAACCGTCGCCTAACAGCTGGATGCTAGGAACGGAACAGCAGCAAAAAATGGTTCTTACAAGTACCTAGGAACGCAGAGGCAATAAGACTACGATAGTACACCCAATCGAATTGATGAAATTTTGACAGTACAACTTACCCAATTGCAGGCGTTGGCTGACAGTTTGGCGCAGACTTCGACAGGAGGAGGGCGTGAGAACCAGATTCACGATTCTATGCATGTATAACATTATATCAACCTGTTTATTTGCGAAATTTCTACCTGTTGTATTGCGTGAATTAAATTTTCACGTTTGAGGAATGTGCACGACGGTACTGAGACTATACGTAAGTGGAATACGTATGTCGGAATGGTAAGGGTTTTCCCTCATTACCATGTTACGAGGAGGGGAGGTACCAGCCACAGACTGGGCGGGTCACGCGCTATGTCGGGGTCATTCCCTTTCGCGGGATCGTGTCGAGCGAACGGGCGCGAAAGGTTATGTACCAGGGATGCCGAATTGTATGTCATGGGCACGATTCGCTGACGGAGGCGTTTGACTTTAGACATCACGGGAAGCCTGCAAGGTTGAGTGGAGGAGACCGTTAACAAGGTATCTTGCGGGAAAATTCTGTAACGTTGTCGCATTCTCTCATCTGTGTCAACCCAAAAGTAAACGTAAGGCCCACAAAGTGCGCCTTATGTCAACTATTGGAGGTGGAAAGACGAAGACGGTCGGCTTTAATGGTCTGCCTCACAGCTTCGCGCCACTTGCCCGCGGATAGAGTCATGACAAGGGACGAAATGGAAATACCCCTTTTAGAGCCAGTAAAGTAGTAATCTGGAGGCGTAATGCGTATTGGAGTTGACTGGGAACGGTTTGAAAGCCTGCTGTTCTTCCTCTGGCATGAGTGAGTCCGGGTATGTCAGGGTGATCGTCCAAGAGATCCGCCAGATACCGGGGTATAGCTCAGACATGCATTGGCGGGATAGTTGTGTCCGGAGAACTGCCCACTCGGTCAACTTGGTTAGCGGAGGAGCCAATACTAGTTTGCAAAGAATTTCTCCTTCCTTTCCTTTTATCACTTCCTTAAAATCCCCTAGTTCTGTCGTAAATTGGTGCTACTAACAATAACAATATTTCTAACAGTTATGCATAGGATAGGTATTTCAGATTGGGAGACGCGGGAGCAGCCTATCCGGCCATAGAGAGGCACCTCTAGGTACGTACATTTAAATTTAAGTAAATAATGAACTTGTATTGCCATTTAATTGTCCACAGGATCGACCGTTACGCGAGCTAGGTTCCTTCTTCGTGATTTACTAACTGACCTTTAGACGTGCAGTTAAATTTTACTAGCGCAAAATAGGACCAGAGGATAGCTAACCCAGCCTTAATAGACTAGGTGCAAAAGGGATCACTATAGCGGGGAACGGGGACTCTACAGGGAGTATACAGTTAGGGCCATAGGCATCGGTAGTGTAGGGCAGTTAGACAGGGCGTATCCTTCATGCGTTTGAGAAGACAACAGAAAAAATTCTTCCACGCCTTTTAAAGAGTCGAAAGTTACCACGAGAAATAGTAAATACATTAAATTCCTACTCCAAATAATCTGGAGGCTTCGAAACAAAAATCAATCACAACGTGAAGTAAAGGGTTTATTGTAAGATTTCCCAGAACAACCTTGCTTTACTGTGTTCGCATCACAGGGGTTGGGAAAACGAGATCAGGAAAACAGCGTAGCTGAACCTTCCAATCGGAGATCTCAACGAGTAAGAGAGAAAAAGGGAGGGGGGGTGAAAAAACCTTGCAGCGGGGTGGGACCATCACAACTGTTGCCGCGAGCCAGGAGTAAAAGGTAGTACAAGTTGGAAGGATTTCGACGTGTTTTGAACGTATTGATGGATACTTTCGTGGGAATAAAACTTGCAAAAATAGAAAAAAATAATATTATTACATTTGTAAAGAGTAGTTTTGTGTTACTTCACTTCAAACGCGGTTAACTTAATAAACAAAAAAAAATAATAATAATAATCCATTACAAGACACTGATAAAATAATATGAAACGAAGAATAAACAGAAATTACAAAACGATAGCGGTACTTTTCTAGCACAGGATAAAACAAGAAAATTAAAACTGAAATATGATATACTAACGGAAGACAGCTTGTATTTAGAAATGAAGAAAAAAATGTAAACAAACCATTAGTATAATTTATTACACCAAGAACAAAATATTATTAAGGAATTTTGACCTCGGCAGACTAAGATGTAGGCCATTGCAGGCGAGGGTAGAAAAGATGCAAGCAAAAAAAAAAGGTAAACGAACCGTAAAAACGGAGATTTATGACTGGTACTCGAGTACAACTGCTAAGTCGGATATATTCGTCGAGGAAAAAAATTTATGACGATAAGGTATAGCTTTAGATTTTTGGTTGATAGAGGATGATAGTTACGTTGAAGCAGATCGAGCCGTTACGAAATGAACAAAAAAAAATAATACGCGTATAAAGAAAAAAAAAAAACAGTGATTTCAAAATAATGTTACAGGGTTGTTAAACGAAATTATAGTCTTAACTGAATCGTTTAAAGAAACAGAATCTGTGGAATAAAAACATATAGAATAAACTTTAGTTACGTAAACCGTGGCGTTACTAGTGACATTAGGCGTGAAGACAATAAAATCAGATAGAGACGGGGAAGGTAGGAAAAATTTTAATCAACCTCCGACTTATCGAAATTATATAACGTACCAATATAACGTGCATTGAACTTATATAACGTGTCGTATAATCGACTTATCGGACTTATATAACGTATAAAAGGTTTTACAAGGTGAGGAGAAGAAATTGGTTCTATAATGGTAAAATTAAAATATCAATAGATTTTTAATATTCAATTATTGATACGAAAAGATTAGTGAATAGTTTGGAAAGAAAAAAAAATTGCGCAGAGAATTGTTGTATTTATACATATTGATCAGATAAACCATGTTACAGACAAAGCGCATCTGAAAAATTTAAATTCAAATTTTGTGCGAGGTTAAAAGAGAAAAAAAAACGAAAAATAATTACGTACCTACTTAAAGGTTTGAATTTTAAGGTTGACAGTCGGCCTTCCTTATCAGTTAAAAAGGACATTCCATGGTGCCATCAAACCTCAGTATTTGTTAAATTTACGATAAGGTTTGTCTCGTTTTAGGGGAGACCTTCAGTTGGCGAAAGTTATTTAAACAAACAAATAAAAACGCATTCATCATTCATCTCGAATGACAAAAAGACGACAAAAAAAAAGGTCGGCATCGGAATTTGGGACCTTTTTTCAATAGTGTGTACAGGATGGAATCCGTAATGGTTCGACCTACATTAAGGGGAGACACGTCGGGATTATGAGTGGCGAAATATTGAGATTTGTGCATCTCCGATTTTACTACTGGCAGAGTTAGAATGTATTTTTTTTCAGAATGCGCTTTATGTTAATACGTTTCGGTATTGAAAGGATACATTGTCTAAGTTGCGTACAGGGCATTTATTAATGGTGTCCGGAGCGGGCAATTTTAACGATTTCGGACAAACTCGTTTAGTAAAATACATTTATTTTATTAAAACACAAATACCTTTATATACCAAATATCGCTGTTATTTGATACACACTTAGCACGTTTTGTGGACGATGTTCGCCTCATCAGGACTTAAGTATAAAAAAAAAAAATATATAAAATAAAATAAAAAAAAAATAAAATAAAATTAATAGAGTATATATAAGAGTATATATATAATAAAATAATAACAATAGGTAAATAAAAATAAATAATGCCATCGCAAAGAAAAAAAAAAACCCTAAATGAAGGAGTTTTCTTCAAAAAAAAATTAGAATACATCTGCGTGCCTCGGGGTCCTTAATTTAAAGTAAGTGAAAACGTATTAACAAGTTTAAATGATAAGCAACTACAGTTCAGTTTTAAAAGAGAGACGTCACCCGGTCGCCTCTTAAGATAGTCGTCCTCTATTTTATAACAGAAATCAGCCAAACACCCAAGGACGGAGTGCGGTCGCGTGGACCAACAAATGCAGTTGGTGATAACGGTGTTAACGGGCGCTGTCAGTTTTTTTGGGACAAGTGGAGATATATAGTAGTTCGTGAGCACAAAGAAACAGAGATTAAGACACCTAATAAGGAACCAGGACGGGGCCGAATTGGGGAAAACATATAGTAAACGAGTTCGAAAAAAAAAGGGGGAAGGAAAATAAGTACAGTGGATCATCGAGGGGGGGGGGGAGACAGTAGAAGATTTGCGTGGATTTTGAATTGTTGTTTGAGGGAGGGGAGGAGAAGAGGTCATAGAGAGGGGAAGTATAGAGGGAACAAAACATTTTGAAAAGAAGGTGAAGAAGGAAAACCTTAAAACCTATGTTTACAAATTTTTCCATCGACTAAACACGGCGTGTTTTGACGCTGGAAAAAATTTATATAGGGAGGCTGTGATGGTTCAGTGTTGTTTGAACAAGTAGACGAGGAAATTTTTTTTTTAAATATTTAAATTCGATCATATTACTGACCTCTGTTGGGTGTGTTTGAAAACGAAATTGAAGGAGTCTGTAATAAAATACGGGTTAATTATCGCGTGGGAGGTGCTAGACTATCGGAGATGTAAAACGTTGGACAAATTGGAAATGATAAATTAACAATTATTTTGAACACAACGAATAGCGAGAGAGAGGCGGGGCTAACGTTTTTCTGGTTCAAGGCGCTCCTTGAGAGTTTAACTCTCCGCTGAGAGTTCTCACGAAGTCCATGGTATGGAATGCAGACCCTTATGAATTTGATCATAACTCACTTCATGATGACCAAAAATAAGAAATTGATAACTGTTGAAATTCGGGACCGAGACTCTATTGAGATTTTGAAAAAGATCGTTCAGGAAGTAGATTTTGGGTTAATTATGAACTTTTGCGTTTCAGTTATTAGGAGCGACATGGGGAAGGTTTACAATCTCTTGTGCATAAGTGTCGTTCTAAGAGATTGACAGGTAACACGATTTTGGCTCTTAGAAGAGGTCATTAAGCCGAAATCACCACTCTAGGTTTCGTACAAAATAGTGGAAAAAGTAATTAGCCAAATGCATAAAATTTAACGGCCTGTCTAATTCTAAATTTATTTACAAATTCGAGTGTGATTTTTGAAGAGATCAATAAAACATTTTGACAGTTATTAGCTTTTTTCGGGAGAACGAGACGATGAGATGTGGGAGGTTACTTAGTAGAGATGCAAATAACAGGGACAGATTAGGCCATGGTGGTGATAAATGGCCATAAATGAAAATCGAAATCAATAAAAATGTGACTTTAATACTGGGAAAAGCCTTACGGGCGTTGCTATTTGTTTAAAGAGAGAGTTTGTCAGAGTATAAGGCCTAAACACTCACAAATACGGAAAAACAAGGGAGAATACATATTGTTCGTAGAATAATGCGTAGAATAAAATTCCTTCGCGTTAGGTTATAAAATAATGATAATAATAATGGATTATTCCAAAATGTATGCAGGGGTAGTGCGATGTAATACATTTATTTTGAGTGGGAGAAAATGTCCTATGACAAGTTTGAGTCGAGCGCGTGGTCCACCCCTGTTTTATTTTGCTAGACCGAGATAGCTAGAACCCCGATTTCAAGGGTTGGAACTGTGACAAACGCATAAGGGAGGAACGGACGGGAAGCGAGAGTAGTGGGTGGCGAGCGGATAAATACGACTCAAAATTGCATGAACTTATTTTGATTGATGGGAGATTTTCGTTTTAAATAAGCAGTTTTTTTTGATAACAGATCAGTCAGTGGAATTCGGCGGAAGAATACGGTTAAGTCTGGAAGTTTTGGTTCTAACCAGCTCGTAGCAACGGTTAATTAACTTCAGTGAAAACAGATAGTGGTAATTTTATTAAAAGGGAGTCCGGAGTTTATTAATATAATTTTTTTTTTTAATTTTGCGGAAATATGAAGAGGTAAAACTAACTTAATAATAGACAAATAGCTGCAAAAAAAACGTAAATTCAGTGATAAGTTGTGTTTGCAATAATCGCGGTGATAAATTGTTAAACGATAGTGGATAAAATCACGTGTTCTTCTTTTCTACGTGTAATAATCAAATTAATCAACTATAAATAAATAAAATAAATAAAGAGATGACTCATTATTAGGGAGGTGAAAGGAGTAATCAAACCATAACGGAATTCACTTTACAGGAAAAATCGTATAAACTTTACGTAGATTAATTTGGGCTTTAATAATAAATATACCGCTTGACGGAAGCTATAACAAAAAATGATAACTACAGATGATCGAACAGAGTATAGATTTCAGGACATTACATAACAGGGGGGGGGGGGGGGAATGGTCGTAGGGAGGTGGAAAGGGTTTCTTTGTTTTCCCACAGGTTATAACAGGTGCAGGTCCAAAATCACAACGAGCGTGTATTCCCGCTAGGATAAAGGGTACAGTTATCAATCACTCTCGGTAAGTCGAATTACAACTCCATAATTTAAATTACAGGACATGCTGACCGCAAGAACGAAGCAGTCAATTGAACTATTGTTTACTATAAGTGTGCGTGTCGGTCAGGGGTTTTTTTTTCTCTTCACCGTTATCACTCGGGTCCAGCCACCCGAACCGTCGCCTAACAGCTGGATGCTAGGAACGGAACAGCAGCAAAAAATGGTTCTTACAAGTACCTAGGAACGCAGAGGCAATAAGACTACGATAGTACACCCAATCGAATTGATGAAATTTTGACAGTACAACTTACCCAATTGCAGGCGTTGGCTGACAGTTTGGCGCAGACTTCGACAGGAGGAGGGCGTGAGAACCAGATTCACGATTCTATGCATGTATAACATTATATCAACCTGTTTATTTGCGAAATTTCTACCTGTTGTATTGCGTGAATTAAATTTTCACGTTTGAGGAATGTGCACGACGGTACTGAGACTATACGTAAGTGGAATACGTATGTCGGAATGGTAAGGGTTTTCCCTCATTACCATGTTACGAGGAGGGGAGGTACCAGCCACAGACTGGGCGGGTCACGCGCTATGTCGGGGTCATTCCCTTTCGCGGGATCGTGTCGAGCGAACGGGCGCGAAAGGTTATGTACCAGGGATGCCGAATTGTATGTCATGGGCACGATTCGCTGACGGAGGCGTTTGACTTTAGACATCACGGGAAGCCTGCAAGGTTGAGTGGAGGAGACCGTTAACAAGGTATCTTGCGGGAAAATTCTGTAACGTTGTCGCATTCTCTCATCTGTGTCAACCCAAAAGTAAACGTAAGGCCCACAAAGTGCGCCTTATGTCAACTATTGGAGGTGGAAAGACGAAGACGGTCGGCTTTAATGGTCTGCCTCACAGCTTCGCGCCACTTGCCCGCGGATAGAGTCATGACAAGGGACGAAATGGAAATACCCCTTTTAGAGCCAGTAAAGTAGTAATCTGGAGGCGTAATGCGTATTGGAGTTGACTGGGAACGGTTTGAAAGCCTGCTGTTCTTCCTCTGGCATGAGTGAGTCCGGGTATGTCAGGGTGATCGTCCAAGAGATCCGCCAGATACCGGGGTATAGCTCAGACATGCATTGGCGGGATAGTTGTGTCCGGAGAACTGCCCACTCGGTCAACTTGGTTAGCGGAGGAGCCAATACTAGTTTGCAAAGAATTTCTCCTTCCTTTCCTTTTATCACTTCCTTAAAATCCCCTAGTTCTGTCGTAAATTGGTGCTACTAACAATAACAATATTTCTAACAGTTATGCATAGGATAGGTATTTCAGATTGGGAGACGCGGGAGCAGCCTATCCGGCCATAGAGAGGCACCTCTAGGTACGTACATTTAAATTTAAGTAAATAATGAACTTGTATTGCCATTTAATTGTCCACAGGATCGACCGTTACGCGAGCTAGGTTCCTTCTTCGTGATTTACTAACTGACCTTTAGACGTGCAGTTAAATTTTACTAGCGCAAAATAGGACCAGAGGATAGCTAACCCAGCCTTAATAGACTAGGTGCAAAAGGGATCACTATAGCGGGGAACGGGGACTCTACAGGGAGTATACAGTTAGGGCCATAGGCATCGGTAGTGTAGGGCAGTTAGACAGGGCGTATCCTTCATGCGTTTGAGAAGACAACAGAAAAAATTCTTCCACGCCTTTTAAAGAGTCGAAAGTTACCACGAGAAATAGTAAATACATTAAATTCCTACTCCAAATAATCTGGAGGCTTCGAAACAAAAATCAATCACAACGTGAAGTAAAGGGTTTATTGTAAGATTTCCCAGAACAACCTTGCTTTACTGTGTTCGCATCACAGGGGTTGGGAAAACGAGATCAGGAAAACAGCGTAGCTGAACCTTCCAATCGGAGATCTCAACGAGTAAGAGAGAAAAAGGGAGGGGGGGTGAAAAAACCTTGCACCGGGGTGGGACCAACACAACCATAGGTGTTTATAAGTTTATTTATTTCTATATATTACAGTATTTACCTATAGATCAATTTCGAAAACATTTTTACATAATATATTTTGTAATTTTATTATGTTGGGTGTAAGGTAGGTTTGTGAAGGTGAAACTGTGGATAGGTATTGTTGTATGTTTCGTGAACACCTCACTAGGAGAACCTGTGCTGAGGTGTTAACGTGTTTATTTATGTTTATATATGACAAGTATTTATGTGTTGTAATAGACAGTTTTATATGTTTTTTTTTTTTTCAAATTTTAATATTTATTGTACATATTAGAGGAATATAAAAAATATATAAATATATATATATATATATATAAACATACACATCCATATAAATACATGTACCTGCACACATGCATATAAATATATATATACATACGTATACATACGCATACACATTCACATACTCATACATATATGTACACAAATATATAAATTGTAAGTGTATGTATAGTTGTTGGATACTTGAAAAACTACTTAATTTTTAGGTTTATTTAATTTTATACTTTTTATAGTTTTGTTACGTTTGGTTGGGAATAATAATGTTTTGTATAAAGTTAATATCTTGATTTTTAATCCAGTCAGTGATATGTTTATATATTTATAAAAAGGAGTAATGATGGAAAATTTTCATCTCTGCTACATTTACAAATCTACTTACAGTGTTTAGTGTTTATTAACACTGCATGCAGTCATTGGAAACAATTGGTATTAAGAAAAACATATATTTGATATTTACATTCTTTCAAAAAGATGTTTCGTTTGTAATCTGGAACAGAAGAGTAATTTTGAAGAGATTCTTGCTTGTGTAGTGGTGTACTGTATCATAGGAATACTGCGAAATAAGAGAGGACTGTTCCAAACTTTTTATATCGGTGTGCACAAATACATTCGAACATTTAAGTATTTATAAAAAGGAGTAATGATGGAAAAGATATAGATATCGCAGCGAGAGATAACACATACACAATACTCACACCTCACACAAATGGATTGCTTGCATATAACATGCTTCAATTTTTTCTCCGAATCAGGTAAAAAAATATTAGGTATAATAACAAGAAAACACTTTTAAACTATGATTTTTTTTAATTTTCGAATTGGAACAATTGTGCCGTTTTCGTCGTTTTTTTATGTAGTCGCAAGAAAATCAAAATACCCGTTTCTCAGTGACATTTCGTAAGGACATCACTGTCAGAAATGTACGTAATGTACATATGTACATACGCACCAATATGCACATTCCTAAGTTTGTGTTTGTGTTGTCTGTGTCAACTGTAATTGCTGGGACTATAATTCGATTTCATCATTTTGTCCATTATTGCATATTTATGAATAATTCAAAATATTTTTTAGACGTCTGGTGAAATTGAATTCATAATTTTTAATTAAAATTCATTGAAAATTTATTTTACGTCAATTCTGTGATCACCTTTAAATTTAATTTCTGTTTCCGTCAATACTTTAGTTTCAAAACATTGCTTTATATTGTTTCGCTATTTTTTTCTGAATAATATTATCGAGTTCTGTTGAAATAACATTTCTCGAAAATTTTGTTTAATTTTTCACAAGGGAGAATGTCTAAGGACGGGTTGTTTCAAAAAATTTGATGGATTCATTAAATATTTGATGTTGATTTTCACGTTCTGTGTAAGTTCTATTCAAGTTCTGTGATTATTTCAGTTTTGTGAAGCAGCTGTCCTATAACGATATAATAACAGAACTTGAATAGAACCTACCCGGAACGTGAAAATCAACTTCAAATATTTGATGAATCCATCAAACTTTTTGAAACAACCCATCCTAAATGAAAATTAAATGCTGGTTTACGCTTTGGTATTACTCTAAAAAAACAATGTCGGAAAGGCAAATAATAGTCAAACTTTGGACTGTTTTTTCAAATTTTTTTTATTTTTTATTTCAATCGTTTAGCCTTGCTTCAATATTTGTTTAGGGTTTTGTTGCATGGTTGTAAAATGTACAAATCACTTTTCTTTTCACCTTCGATATTATGTAAACTAAATCGAATTTATCGCGTGTATTTTTAATTTAAACAAACAACAAACGTCTATATTTTTTTTTTCGATTTGGTTTGTGCAACTTGATAGAGTAAAAATACGATTTTTGTTTTATTTTTGGTTTTGAATGAAAATCAAAGTGAATAAATATCCTGTGAAGACAAGAAGACCAGTTGACCGGAGCCAGTTGGGCTATGGCATCCCTAATTGGGGTGTGTTTTGAGGATGGACGGACCGGGATACGGGTAAGAGGAAGGTTGGGAAGTAACGTGCTAACAACTTTGCAACGCAAATGAAACCACGTTGCTGCAAAAATATTTTATCTATTGCAGATATTACAGTTGCCCGAAAAATTTTGCGAATTAAATTTTGATGTTCTGAAAAATTGAACTTTGTTGATTGTTAATTTGGAAAGAAACCTTGTTTTTACGTTATTTATTTTTGGGGTGTTATACCATGTTGCGCTCTTCCTTCTTTAGCCAACGTTTTGGACAGCGTCATAATGTCCGTCATTAGGGCAGATGTACCAAAAATAAATAAAGTGTGTCATAAATAAATAACGAAAATACTTTTGGCCATGAAAATCTGAAATCATTTCTGAAACCTTGTTGTCCTAATAATATGTAGGGGGAGGCGGGCTAGTTGTTAAAAAAATGAAAAATATTTTTTATTGGACGGCCGTTTATTCATAGAAACACAAGAAAAATTATTATAAATTTTACACACTTTTATCAACAATTATAAAACTTTTCAGATATATTATCATGTAGTTGTAATAATCCAACAACCTTCGCGAGGGTGGAAAGAAGGATATTTTGAAAGTATCAAACATTTCCTATGCTTAATGTAGCAATACATAAACAACATACATCAATTTTTTTATATAACCTAATATTATTTAGCACAATCATTCTTTCAGTGTTCGATGTTTGTTTTCCAATCGGCCCGCGCTCGCCGTAAATTCAGATCAAGGAGCTTACCAAAGGAATCCTTAGTAACATATCCATTAGCCTATGAAATTGCTCGGTTCCTACTTCCAGCATGCAAATGGTAACCCATAAATATTCAACAAACGGACCGGATTTGAATACGGCATAAAGAAGGATTGTTCGCCTGCTGAGTGCAAGGGCTGTCGCTGCGCCGTTTCGAATAAATCATAGCACCAATCCCTTTTTAAGATCCTTTTCATCATAGCTAAAGCATTAATTTACTAGAGTTTTTCCTTATCAATTGTGTCTGTGTTATATTTTAAAACGAGTATTTTAATTTATCACGTTGTTTCCCAAGTAACAACGCCGTAGAGAGAGGATGAACAAACACTGTAATACTCTTTCAGTGCATGCATTTTTGTACTGGCGTTATAATTTATAATTTCAAGTAATTTTGATTCATACATATTTAGAGCTTTTTTCGTTATTTGTTTTTGGGGTGTTATACCGTGTTGCGCTACCTCCTTCTTTAGCCAACGTTTCGGACAGCGTTACTGTGTCATTTATTTTGTCCATCATTTAGAACATTTTGTAATTCTCGAGGCTTAAGATGTTGGCAATGATTTAAACCTACGAAGTTGCAATGCAACGTGGCCTGTGTTTCAATGCTATGTTTTTTTTTCTCAATTCAATTCAAAAACATTCATTCGTTTTCATGAAATCACAAAAAAATTCAATTAGTTTATAATAGGTACATAAGTAAAACAATCAGGTCCTTACTAATAAACGCGTTAATAATTCTATTCTGAATCGTATAAATATAGCCTTGTGTATATTGTTGACTTCGAAATTCCTGAAAGATGTACAAATTTCATGTTTGCAGGATTCATCGTTCTGGAGATTTAAATTGATTGATGATATGAGGTTCGACTTATTTTCAAGCAGTCGAAGGAGGAACTTAGACACTATTTATTGGTACTGACAACATCAAAAGTATCAATACCCCGTCTGCACGGATAAGTGTTAAGATTTATTTATTTTATTCATTTATTTTATCAGGTTCTCCATAAAACAGTTATACATCAGAATATTATGGAGAAGATTACAAAATTTAGAGAAAAAATTGTATGGGGGCAGTTTCACTATCTTGTGACGTATGTCAGAAGATAGTTACAGAACTCTCTGTAGGTGACATTGAAGATGTCGATGCTCAATACAGATTCTTTCAGCAGTTGAATTGCTCTGTTTAATGTTTAAATCTGCAAATTTGATAGGAAGAATTTCTCGCTTTCAGAGCATAAAAAAGTGCGTGGGATCTCCCACGACTGTACGCGTTCGGTACATATAAGTTAATCTCCTTCAACATGGGCGGAATCAGTATAATGCCGGAGATAAGTTTTACCCAAAAATATTTTTCGGCGGGCCAATGAATTAAGATCGAGCATTCCTGTTAAAAACAACGATGGATACAGGAATGGGTAGTATGTATATTCCCCCATATACAGGTAACGCATAAACCTTTTTTGAACTCTTTCTATTTCTAGGATATGGTTTTGTTCAGAAGGGGCCCAAATAATGGAGCTATATTCCAAGATGCTGCGGACAAGTGCTTCATATGTTTCTCCTTATTGCAATTCCATTAGTAAATGATCTCGCATTACGAAGAACAAATCCAACCATTTTGTTGGCGCGGGAGACACTGTCAGATATATGGGATTTATGCACCTGTTAAATGATCAAATACACCGTATAAGTTTCATTTTCGCCAATAAACGTCCCTCAGACAGGAGAGTGCCAGAAGGTTTTGTGAATGCCATTCTGCGACTGCACAGATTAGTTTGTAGATCTGTACATCTGTTAAATGATCAAATACACCGTATAAGTTTCATTTTCGCCAATAAACGTCCCTCAGACAGGAGAGTGCCAGAAGGCTTGGTGAACGCCATTCTGCGACTGCACAGATTAGTTTGTAGATCTGTACATCTGTTAAATGATCAAATACACCGTATAAGTTTCATTTTCGCCAATAAACGTCCCTCAGACAGGAGAGTGCCAGAAGGTTTTGTGAACGCCATTCTGCGACTGCACAGATTAGTTTGTAGATCTGTACATCTGTTAAATGATCAAATACACCGTATAAGTTTCATTTTCGCCAATAAACGTCCCTCAGACAGGAGAGTGCCAGAAGGCTTGGTGAACGCCATTCTGCGACTGCACAGATTAGTTTGTAGATCTGTACATCTGTCAAATGATCGAAGTTGCATCCCCACAATCCACAAGTTTCATTTGCTTTAACAATATATAGCACCAGAAGTTTTGGCGAACGTCATTCTGCGTTGCAATTACTCTAAGTGAGCCGCGGTCCCCATACCTTTCTGGAATGTTCATCAAACAGAATGTTACAGAATGTTCCTTCTCACTTAGAAATAACAAAATTGTGTCACCCGCGACATCGCCAAGGCTGGTCATTAGAGTCCCCTTTAATTCACCTGGTGCTAGTGAGGGGAGGGGGGGGGTACCACCTGCTTTAATCGAAACATTCTGAATTCCATACTCCAGTTTCAAATGACGTAGTAACACGTCACATCGGTGCGGTTCGAAAAATTCAATTCAAAACTTCCTAATTAACTACCAGTTAAAATAACTTATGTTAAGCCTTCCAATTTCAACCCCAAAGTATCCCATCACAGCAAAGTCATAAGTATCCTAATAAATATTTATGTTATTGTTATAAAATTATTGAATTGCTTTAAATGAAACTTTATAATAGCCTGTTAAAAGCCTTAGAGGAGTCACAAGTCTTGGCGCTTTCCGTAGGATATTTTCTATTTATATGTAAAAAAAATAAATTTATTTGCGTACGAAGGTGCGTACCAAGATTATGTTTGTTAACTGGTAACTGTATTATTTCTTAAACTGTATATATATTTTTTCTTATTTTGTATTTTTTAATTTTTTATACTAGATGTATAAAAAAATATAAAACCAAAAAACATGTCTGCAGTTAACATGCGGTAGAAGTAAAACCTTCAGAAAACTAAAGTAGACAAGAGTGGGGAGGCTACTAAGCACCGCACAAAGAGGAGACCGATTATTCTATATCAGGTTAAATCCTATAGATGTGTTTATTTGTCTCTTTATAGTGTCGCTTTTTCGTTTTATCGATTTTCTAATCACAACGGTGCTAAAGAAGTTTTCACTTCAAAAATACACCTTCTTCGAAGACGAGTTAGATAAAAATCCTCGTTGCGAAACATGTGTTAGAAGCATTGAGTCCCCAACCCGGAGTCGCGGGTTTAATCCTCTGATAGCTAAATCCATCTTTTCACATGCAACTTTTTTCAAAATGTTGGGTTTTAAGGTTTTTCATAACCCGGGAATCCTTGTCCTTCTCTAAAATAAATAAATATTAAACCCAAACTCTTAGGACGGGTTGTTTCAAAAAATTTGATGGATTCATCAAATATTTGAAGTTAATTTTCACGTTCTGCGTAAGTTCTATTCAAGTTCTGTGATGATATCAGTTTTGTGAATCAACTGGTCTATAATGATGTAATAATAGAACTTGAATGGAACTTACGCAGAACGTGAAAATTAACTTCAAATATTTGATGAATCCATCAAATTTTTTGAAACAACCCGTCCTTAAACTTATCCTAGAACATGATATCGCCGTGATATTGAAAAAAGCTTTCGTAACGGTATAAGGTTTTTTTAAATAAACGACTCACTGTTTCTTCTAAATAAACTTTAAATATAACACTAAAAAACTATGCTGGAAAGAAATATTCACTTATAAATTTGCATATTAAAGTTAAAATTAAATGTAAACACTTACTTATCTTCTTAGATACTGTCTAATATTCAGTAGTTATTTTTAAATACTATAATGTTACATGTTGTATTAAACGCCTCCTGTGCAAATTTTACTATAATATGAAATGTATTAATCTTAAAATATGATGTCAAAATATACATTTACTTTCGTTGCCAAGTCAAGGCGAATGCCACATACAAGACCGTAGAAAAGAAACCCTTGACGTGTGTTACAAAACTCATTAACACGCTTCATTACGACATTTGGGCGAAGTAATAACGCTGCGAGTGTAACGATTGATTTAAATAGCAATGTCGTACGTGTTATTGGCCGCAAACAGAGCCTCGAAGGCTTTCACAATGCCTGCCGATTAGGGCGTTATTTCACACTTTCATTACTTGTTATTGTATTAGACTTTACCCTTTCTCTGAGGGTTGAATAAAAGCACGCGAGCTAAATCTAAAAATAATGTAACCCTAATGGTATCTTAATTCCCACATTCATTAGATTTATACTCATATTTGTGAAAACAAATCATTTCACCTCGTGTTGTTTTAATTAAGAGTTGCCACGATGATAACATTTTAAAAGAGCGAGTAAAAAAAAAACATGTTTTTTTAATCACTTGGATTAGTTATCTTAACCTTTATTAGTAGATGCGTACCCACATGAAAAAAAAACATTTATTTGCTTTGACTGTCAACGAATTTCGGAGTTTCGAAACCTTCGTTAATTAAGAAAGAATGAATAAATTTTGTAAGTGTATATTTAATAAGTATTAATGTCTTAAATAAAATACTTTAAAAATTCATAATAATTGTACAGCGCCCTTGAGGTGATTTTTCACAAAACCGGCGAAACAAATTTTCTACAAATTATCCATTATATTATTATAATCATTATTATTCAACAGCCTACATCAGAATAATTAAAGACGTGAATGCCTAGTAAAACCAATTAAAGTACAATTTAATGTAAAAAATACTAATTTAATGAAAACAAATAACTTTGTGTACACCACTATTTAATTAACAATATCAACACGTTTCGGGAACTATGTTTTCTTCGTCAGGATAATAAGTTAATAAAAGTTAAGTTATTTGTTTTCATTAAATTAATAATGACGCCACAAAGCGAATTTGCGAATTTTGAAGAAATAAAAAATACTACTTTAACTTGATTTAAAACAAATTACTTTCTAGCAAATTCTTAAATTATCTTCTTAAATTGTCTAAATTTAAAATGTTCATAATATATATCTTAAAAAGCTAATTAAGATCAAAGTGTACTTCTCATCATGATGCTCACTCTTCTAAACATAAACTTTCACGTCTATAAAAGAGAAAAAAAAATTTATGTAAATATTTTTACTTATTAATAAAAGCTCTTTTAAAATTAGGTGTTGGGATGTAAACATGGTGGGAAACTCCACAAGGGCGTGGGATAATGAAGTGTTGTTTGGGGGGAACAAAGTGGTTTACCGGACATATAATTAAGAATGGGACTACTTTAAATGTAATTGGTTATTGAATAAATTGTGATTATTATTAATGCATTTTCTGGTTTCGAATGCTTCCAAGTTATCTAATGATTTTGTCCCTTTATTATTGCGGTGAAGAATATTTCGCGCAGATTTTCCTACGTATTATGTACATTTTATGAACGGTTTAAAAAAGTATCTCAGAAATGTATTTTAACACTTCCTCTACATTCCGTTATGTAATTAGTTAGGTTATGTTGCATTTTGTTGACCCCTCATATTGTGTCCAAGATTTTAGTGTTTTTATGCTTAATGCACGCAATTTGTTGTTTAATTTACGCAATTGCACGTAATTTACGCAATTTGTTGTTTTTGACCGAAGAATATTTTCCTTCACCGTATCTTCAAGCCATTTCTGAGATGATCATTTCGGAGTTTACATAGATTAAATTTCGACGCCAACGTCCCTCATTCAAACACGGTTAGCACCTGCATGATATTGATTGGATTTTTAGAGGTAGGTACCAGACCAAAGATAAAATATATACACTCTTATCTTCTTCTTCACGATCGTAGTTTTTCATATTTTTTTGTTTGGTTCGTTCTTCACTTCCTTTCTGATCACGAAGATTAATGTTTATTTCCTTGTTGGAAATAGAGTGATTGACTCGCCGATAGATAATAATATTATTACTCTGCAGTGAAGTAGTTTTCGCAATCGTGGCTATTTTTAATCCAATTCGTGTGTAATAATGAACAGAAGCTAAACATCGTACGTATTCAAAATTATTTAGCTTATGATAATAATGTTTTATTTTCTCTCAATTTGCAATGAAATCAATGTAATCAGTCTTTACTGAGACAAATCTAATAAATTTCAACTTCAAGATCCCATTTTGAGAGGAGTTTAATTAAAGATTCGGCCTTAGATTGTTACAAATAATTCTAGAATTTTTATCACCAAACATTTCGCACTGTACTTGAAAATGCATAGTTTTAGAGTTTTTTCCTGAAAGAATTATTAATCACATTTATGAATAATGTATTACACGGGTAAGCTGTATTATAAAAGGTTTATTTTAAGTCAACATATACATATATTACGATCGATTTAAAAAAAAATCTATTTTAAGTCATTTGACTAATTGCAACTTCTTCTAGAGTTATTATTTATGCATTAGTTTTAGACCTACCAAAATAAACGGGATCAATTATGGTAAACGTTGCGCTGTAATTTCTAACAAGTGAAACAAAAGGTAAAATGCAGATTAAACAAACATTTACACTATTTCCGTAGGCGTAGAATATATCATAATTCTCAAATTCCCCTTTAGTAGGTGAATTTAAATCCACAGAATTGAAATGTAATTAAAGTAATGCCGGTCGTTTTGAAATTTTGCGCAGGTAAACTTGTCCCCGAAGAAAAAGAATAATAATACAAAAATCCATTGCAACATTTTATTTGTAAACTGTACCTACTACAAATTCAAGATCTTATAACCAGTTGAAACATATTACTTAATATATATTTTTTATTATTTTTTAGTCATAACAATGTGGTCATTTTTGGTAACAGAGTTGATTTTCATACATTTTTCTTGTGTCTCAAGTACCGGTACAATGTACATAGTTATGATTTTTTTATTGTCTTATGTACATGTATAAACATTCATAGCGTATTTTATTAAGACGTTATAAAATTACATCAAATGCAGTCATACACTAGATTGTCATAAAATTAGCATTAATATGATTTTTCAAAGTTTTGTCCCACGAATAGTCTAAAGTAATAGTACCACTCTGTTACTACAGAAAAATCAGTGAAGAAATACAGATGTCGCTACATGCAAAGCTCTGTCAGTGTAGTGCAATGTCCGTTATTATTATGAACGCGTTCGCAAGGGCGGGGGCGATCACAACGCTAGCCACTCGGGGCCACGCGGCGTCAAAGGTAGTGCGTGTGTTTATTCCGCGTCCACTCTGTTACCGACATTATTAGGTAAGTAATTAGGAATTTCTATACGAGTTCACAATAATTTCGTAATGGTTTGTGTGAATATCTTGTATAATCAGGATTTGTCCCGATCCGCGTGATTTCAGTGACAAAAATCGTTCAAGGACTTTTACCACTCTGTTACCCACAACTTACATACAATAACTTAATTGAATTTTAGTGGTAACAGGGTTGTATTTTTTTGCACCTTATGCTACAGAATTTAAAATAAAACCGAAACTAAGGGGCAACCATCGCGATCAATAACTAAAATCAAAATACAATAGCTATTATAAATAAAGAATCCAAAAAAGCAATAGAAAATTAGTTTGGAATAAAATTAAAAATATTGAATCCAAGCTTCATTTTCCTGCGCAGAATTTGAAAACGACCCACTGTACATTCGATGGAATCAATATTAAACTAATTGCGAATCGTGATTCATTCCTATGATTACTTTTTAATCGGGTATTATAACAGACTAGATTTAATTAAACCACGATTTGTAAAATCCAGTCAACCGACTCATTTATGAAAAAGAACTCAAGAAGTTCGCAATATTTAGCATTAATATCCCGGTGATCTGTTCGAAACAACATAATCAAATGATTTTGTAAAACTAATAATAATATTTGGATGATATATACAGCTCCGTTTTTGTGAAAAATCACCTCAACATAGTTAAAATGTATTTCTTTCTCTTACTTCTAGCTACAAACTAGATAAACCATTATTACTGATACAAAACTACATTTACAATGATTTGACCAATGAACGCAATGATGCGTGAAAACTACATATATTATTTTATTTATAATCTGTATAGGCAGAAAATATACACGACCATACCTGGGAAGTCACTTGAGATATTTTATTTAGAGAAATTTAGGTACAGTTCGCACGCAGAGGACACAACTGGGAACACATGTTATTTACTACTGATATATTTTAATAATAATATATAACACGTTCTTTGGTGACCTTATTTTGGAAAGCAAATTGTTCTAAATCTTACTAAATGATAGTCCCTTGGTAAGAGACAGATTGGTGTGCAAGGATTCGTATAATGTTGATCCAATAAGAATAGTGTGATTAAGACATTAAAGGCAATACAACAATGATACTCCCAGATATGCATAATTAATGAGATGCATGTTATGAGAGTCAGTAAAACGTAGTTATTTACATCTAAGACATACAGATAGATTTACATTAACTGTACAGAAGTTATACGTACAACTAGTTATTTACATCTAAGACATACAGATAGACATACATTAACTGTATAGGAGTTTTACATATAACTAGTTATTTACATCTCAGACATACATTAACTGTATAGGAGTGATACGTATAACTAGTTATTTACATCTAAGACATACAGATAGGCATAGACTAACTGTATAGGAGTTATACATATAACTAGTTATTTACATCTAAGACATACAGATATACATACTATATTATAACAAAAACAAATATAAAACTTTTTATAATAAACACGATGGTATAACTATGTTTAATTCCACTTTTTATTTTCTTATCCAACTAGTTTCGGTTCAACCTGAACCTTCTTCAGGGAAGAATAAAAATATACTGTTAATTATGTATTCCCACAATGTGTTTGCTACATGTGAAAAAAATAAAACTTTTTAATTTTATTGACCGTAACCGGTTTCAGCTCGCTAGAGCCATCTTCAGACTGCTACAAAATATTCTTAGTCTACTGTTTATATACACAACATATGAGGGAGGGAAAGCGGGGTGGTCTTAAGGGTTTTAATCAATTATACTAATTACATTTGTTACTAAGCCGTTTTAGACTGTCGAATTTCTAAATATTTTGGTAATTCCAGTGGGCTAATTACCTTGGGTTTGTAGCTCACTTCAATATTGTTCAAGAAAAACCTTACAAGTAATATGAATTATTAATGACCTAATTTTATTGTCAAATTGTTATTATATTTATGATGCACGGGTTTTTTTTAATTGCCTTTTGAAGGGATACATGTTTACATTGGAGTAGGAATGTTCATTATATTAACTAAATACATATTTTATTTTTGAAATTATTACGAAAATTACAATGGATACAGAAGTGAAGATATACATACATTAACTGTATAGTAGTTATATGTATAACTAGTCATTTACATCTGATACATAGCTGGTGACTCACGACTATGACTTACAACTAGTGACTTACGACTAAGACGTAGAACTACTGACTTTATAACTATGGCTTAAAATTAAAGTCTTGCATCTAACATAGGTACTTACTTTGAAAAAAAAATGGTTTTGGATTTATAGAAAAGTATTTTAAGTAAAGTTGTACTTTTACTAATACTTTTTTAACTGTGAAAATCTAAAACATTTACATGTTGTTTGTTTGTTTTTCTTAAATGTTTTATTTTGTTACGGAACTATTTTTGGTTAGCTTCAAATTTATGAATGTTCATGCAATAACTTTTATTTTTTTGTTTTTTCCAGTATTGTTCCTGATCTCTGTCAGCCTTTGCGCGGACGAGGTGCGCGATACACGTGAGGGGGAGGACGTCACTCTTGAGTGCCGCTTCACACCCCCCTCGGCCGAGGAGTCCCTCACCTACTACTGGGTGCGGAATATCCCCTCACTACACGACAATGTGGCCATCGGGAGCATCCCCCTGGACAAGAACTACAAGTAAGTTTATATCGAATTAAATCAATTTTTCACGTTTTTATACCCTTCAGATCACCGAAGAGAAAATCGATAGAAGTGTTCCTACAATAATCTCCTAGTAATAATCTCAACTTTTCTTTTCTTCGGATTAAATATCTTGGATGGAATTCTATGGCTTGCTTATACAACCTTAAAACTTCAGCGTAGTCGTCCCACATCTTGTTCAAGATACCACACGGCAGAATAGATGTTCTAGTACATCATTACATGACAAGAGGAAAGGTGCCATCGAAAGAAAATTTCTACAGTAGTGATATATTTTTATCCAATTATTATTAAATTTCGCCAAGTAGGTATTTTAGTTTTAACTATTATGTCAGCTGCTTCGGCTTTCAAAGCCATGGTTATGCCTCATTCAGATAACTTAAAAAATCTGAAACTGTATATATTTATAATAATAATTGGATGATTTGAAGAGCGCCGTTTTTCTGAAAAATCACAAGATTTAATTAGTTGTCCTACTCTTTAAATAGTGGATACCTATCTTCCCAAATGATAAGAATGTTAAAATAAGACATCTTGTTGGTACCGTAAATGAGAGATTATTCTGTCATAAAGTAAATAAAATAAAATAATAAAAAAATAATTCCAAAATTCTTTCTTGAGCACTTAATAAATTTTATTCACCTGTGCGGGACCTAGAAGTCAAAAGATCTTAAGTACTTTGGTGTTATCCGTTTTCTTTAAAATCGGTTGTTTAAAAGTGTGTTGTTTTGAATAATAATAATAATAATAATTGGATGATTTATATAGCGCCGTTTTTGTGAAAAATCACCTCAAGGGCGCTGCACAAACTTACAATACATTTCTAAAATCTAGAAAAACTACAAACTAGAAAAAACAATTAAAACAACTAATGGCTAAAAATTGCATCCACAGGTTCATAAGAAAATATATGTACAATGTCTCGACCAATGAACGCGATGCTTCTTAAAAATGTATACAGGTCCATACTTACCTGGGAGGTCGCTTGAAATTAACACTTATTGTCTATTAAGAAATTTAGATATAGTTCGCACGCAGAGGACATTATTGTGTACACTTGTTATATGTGTTTAATCCTGAAATATATTTTAATATTAGTATAAAATACATTCTTTGATGAGTGTATTTTGGAAATCAAAAGCAACATTTTATAGTGGGCGGTACAGTAGTACAAGGATTTGATCTTCCTAAATGTGATTCGTAACGAGACAGATTGATGTGCAAAGATTCAAGTAATTAGAAAATTAATTAGAAAAGTGTAATTAAGACATATCATAGAAAATAAAAGTATGATACTCTCAGATAGGTTTATTTAAATTAAGGATATGAGAGCCCAAAAAGGTAGGTTTTTAATTTGGACCTAAATTCTGTTGGGCTTGTTATGCATCTTAGTTCCGGAGGGAGTTTATTCCAAGCCTTAGGCCCAGATACTCCAAAAGCGCGATCTCCAAACTTTGTATTTGGCTTGCGTTTAGGTTCCATTAGTCTGCCTATAGCTGATGATGTTGCTGATCTAAGGGTTGACTGCCTCGGACCAGTATTTTCCGGGACACATAGTTCAGAGATATAAGGTGGGGCCATTTCATTGATTGATTTAAACACCATCCAGCACAATTTGTACTGGATTCTTTCAGGGCACTTGAGCCAATGAAGGTTACGAAGGTGTTCTGAAATGTGTGAATATTTAGAGACTCCGGTTATGAGCCGTGCCGCTGCGTTAAAAACGGATTGAAGTTTGTCAGTTTGATATTTTGGAAGGCTAGCATAGATACCGTTACAATAATCGAGTCGCGAGACTACGTAAGAGTTGATTAGTAGTTTTGTCGCCTCTGTAGGAAGATTTCTTCGGACGGACTTGAGTTGTCTTAAGTGAAAAAAACCGGTGCTTACAGTCCTATTTATTTGACTTTTAAACGAAAAGTCTGAATCTAGATTAACGCCAAGAAGTTTGACGGTTGTCTTGGGAATAATATCGCTGCCGGAAATGGAAATAGGCGAATCGTCTATGAAATGTTGGCGTTTGTTTGTGGCCGCCCAGAGAAACTCAGTCTTAGATGGGTTCAGCTTTAGCTTGTTTGAAGACATCCAACGAGTTATTGCTTCTAAGCATTCAGCTACACGAATTTTGAGACTGCTGACTTCGTTTGGAGTGCAGTAAAAATAAACTTGCTGATCGTCAGCGTAGCAGTGTGACAAGAGACCAAATGACTCGATTATTTCGGCGACATCATTTGTAAAAAGGATGAAAAGAAGTGGACCTAAAACGGAACCCTGGGGCACTCCTGAAGAAAGTCTTGCGAAGTTTGAGAGTTTATTTCCAACCTTCACGGCTTGCAAGCGATTGGATAAATATGACGCCAGCCAATTTTTGATATCGGAACTCAAACCAAATGTTTCCTCTAATCTCTTAATGAGGAAGTCGTGATCAATCGTGTCAAACGCTGCACTCATGTCTAAGAGTGAGATAAGTGCTAACTTACCTGATTCTATGGCTAGAGTTATATCTGACAGCATACGAAGAAGTCCGGTTTCTGTTGAGTGAAACCTTCTATATGCGGATTGTCGATTTGTTAATAATTTGTTTGAATTCAAGTGACTGGTTATTTGAGTAGCAGCAATTTTCTCCAGGATTTTTGACACGAAAGGTAGATTTGAGACGGGTCGATAATTACCTAAGTTATCAGGGTCTAGTTGTGACTTTTTTAATATTGGTGTAACTACAGCTGATTTTAGTGATTCAGGGAAATCACCTGTACTGAGAGATTTATTGAAAACATGAACTAGGAATGGAGCTAAGACATTGACACATTTTTTTAATAACCAAGTTGGTATAGGATCAAGACTACACTGCTTATTTGGCGAACATGAAATTATCTTTTTTACTTCTTCAAGCGTTGTAAGTTTGAAGGAAGACAAATTTCCTTTAGAATTGATAGTGAATATTGGCAGAGGGGCGTGAGATGTGGAGGCACGAATGGTTTCAATTTTTTCCCGAAAAAACTTTGAGAAGGCATCCGGGGTAATATCTATTTTAGTTGGAACTGTGACTTCGGCAATAACAGTCTTTATTGAGTTCCAGAGACGCCGTGGATTGGCTCGCTCAGAGTCAACCTTTTCATTCCAGTATTCTGATCTTTTGGAATTTATTTTGCTCATGTACTGTTTTTGAGCAAGGATCCACTCATCTCTCGAAGTTACTGCAGAGTTTTTCCTGTATGACCTCTCTAATTTCCGCATAAGTCTTTTCTGGTTTCGGCATTCGTCATCAAACCAGCCGTCAGACTTTCGAACTTTACGTGTTTTTGACGTTGTCGGAGCATATTTGTTTAATAACAACAAAAGCGTTCTGAACTCCTTCACATGCCCGAAATATACTCAATTTGATCTTACATGGAAATAAATCATTAAATTGATCAAACCATTTCAAATATCGAGTTTATTTCTTGGGAAAATAGTTAATTTAATTCATCTGCCTGTGGCCTAGAGGTCGAAAGGTCTCGTATAAAAAATTGACGACATCGGTTTTCTTTCGAATCGTGCAGATCACACTTCTAGGGAATATCCGATCGGTGCTTCAGATACTACTTGTCACGTTTCATTAACTTGGGATGAAACAATCCTTGTTTCTGGACCAATAAAAGCGTAGTTTTTTAGTCTTCTTCCCCCAGTCTTATTCGGGTCGGGGACACATTCGTTGCTTTGATTTGAAGCTAGATCAATAAATAAGGTATAATAAATAACAATAGTAGGTTAATATATTAAATACATGTAGGATTACGAAAGATTTTTAAATATTTATATTGAGGGATCGGTAGGATTTATCGGTCCAGTTAGGAGTTCTATCGAGCCGAACCTTCTGGTTTGAAAATATCTGGAGTCGGTGAATTATTTTCCCATTTGGTCTCTGGTAGGTTGACATGTTGTTCTTGTATTTATTATACTTATACAGTGCAATTGCATAGCGTGGGTTGATTAGATGCTCATTTGTGGAAAAGTGTGTGGAAGGGTTAAGTTTTTCCTGTGGGGAAGATTTAACCCGGACATAAAGTCTAGTCGGCCTCCGTCGAATGAATTCTCTTCTCACACCGTCTCTTGAGCCAATTTTATTCTAAATGCTTTTTTATTAACCTTACCTAAACTAACCCCTTTCTATCATTTATATAGTTTCTCATATCGTGTTATTTGCTATGTTATTATTGGGCAATAACCCGTAAGTAGTTACGTGAATAATAAAACATAAACGTAGGTCATTAATTTATTAGTCGGTAGAAGCTAAACCCCCGCTTAAACTCGCTGCATCGAATAGCTTTTATTTATAAGTTTTTAATCCAGCTGAACCGAGCGTATTTTGCAATGCGCAGGTAGCCATGTAATAATTCGTGCGAAATTATTACATGGCTACCTATACGCTATGCTTCGGTTTAAGTCTACATATAATTGTAATTGGATTTTTCTTTAACGGCCTTGAAGCAAGCATTAGAAACAACTAAAGAAATTTGCCAATTCTTAGAAATCATTTAGATAAGGCACCTCAAAAGGATATGAATATCCTGCGTTACTTTGGTGGCCTCCATCCAATTCTTTACTTTATAATACCTGCTTATCTTTGTAGCGGTAATTCGTCATGGTATGCATCACAATGTACGTACCATCATTTTAAAATATACACACATTAATTATTGACTTGTTTCCACTTTCAATTGCGTTGCAGCAATCTAACAAATAATAAATATTATCTGATCCTAATCAATCCGAACAATAATCCACCTGCTTAAAATTAATACATTTATGCAATTAATAACAATATATTTTTTTTTTTAAGAATCATAAATAGATACATGTATTTTAAAATGATTCTATACAATAATTAGTTACATAATATATATATTTGATGTACCCCCATAAATAAGCAGGGCTTGTGTGTATGGGGGGGGGGTGTTATCATAATAGTTTTATTTGGTATAACTCATTTCATATTTTCACTATAATTTTTAAGGTGTGTTTTAAATTCTTTTATGTTAGTGTTCATGTTTCTAATTTTTTCTGGTAGGGAATTAAAAAATTTGACATCGAGATATTTATGATTTTGCTGTCCTATTGTTTTTTTACATTTAAGAATTGGAAGTATTGACGTTTGTCTGAGATTTCTGTTATTTTTAAAGGGTGTTACTTTATTTTGAATATCATCTTTATAAATTTGTAATGTTGCGTGGTAGAAGTATAATGCATTTAATTTTCTGACCTTAAATTGTCTGAATAAAAGTTCTGACGAATATGTATAGGGTTTTTTTTAAATTGTTTTTATTATTAGTTTTTGTGATACGTAAATTGTTTGTGTTAGATTTTTATATGTACCGCCCCATCCTATAATGCCGTATTGTATAATTGATTGACAGAAAGCGAAGTATGTGGTTCTAAGTAATTTTTCTTTTAAATATCTCTTAAACATCTAAATATGTATGTAAGTTTCCTTACTCTGTCGTTCAGAATAATAATATAATAATGGAATAGTTTGAATAGCGCCGGTTTTATAAAAAATCACCTAAAGGGCGCAGTACAATTATGATTTCGTGGACTCTTCCTAATTTTATTATTTACAAACATGCGCAGAAAGCGAGAATGAAAGAATGTTCGCGACCGGCCGCACTGCGCGCTCGGCGCCTAGCTAGTCGCTAGGTGACTCGCAGTGCGGCCGGTCGCAAACATTCTAGAACGTTCTTTTTACTAAGCTACTCGCTAGGCGACTCGCTAGGCTCTAGGCGCTAAGCAAGCCGCCTGCCTGTGCGGACCTGGCCTTAAGGTGAAAGATTTAACGCTCCGAAGTCTAATGAAATATTATAGCAGATTGTATGTTTTGCATTTTGCATTACAACCGATTCACATAGTTAGGCATTATGAAATTGGTGTCCTAAATAAATGTTGCCATCCCATCGGTTTTAATTGGTAAAAAATTATGTGACGTTTGCGGAAATACCTCAAAACAATTATTACTGGTGTATCGAATATTGGGTGACATTCATTAAACAATTAATATTGCAGTACATCGTAACGATACTTCGGTTTCCGCTATGTTATTATTTAGAAATGATTTAATTCAATATCATCCGGTCAATATTGTCGCAATGCTATTATTATTGTTATTGCCAATTATTTCAATCGTAATGACTGTCACAGTAATTACTAGTGTCTGCTATTTATTAGTGTTTCCTATTTAAAAATATTAAACAGCTTATACCTATACAATTAAAATATCATCTGATTGTCGTAGCTATTTCCATTAAATATCAAAGGCGCCAAGTGTACAGCACAAGCAAAGCTAGAAAAGAAACAAATTTTCCCTTTAAAATTCCTTTGGCCAGTTGTTTCACAGAATTTGATCAATTCATCACATTATAAAATTTATTTTCAAAATCTGTATTATTTCATTATGTGCCAGTTATTTCACATAACTGAAATAACAACAGAAATTGAATTGAACTTTCACATGACTTGAAAATTACTTTGACATTTGATGAATTGTTCAAATTCTTTGAAACATCTGGCCCTTAGTTATTCCCACAAATTAAACAAATGATAACTGTTAATCTTACAATTAATTAGGTTCAGTTTCCGTTTTATGAAGATATGTGTATAATGATATAATAACAGAACTTAACACAGAACATGAAAATGAACTTCAAATATTTGATGAATTGTTAATTTTTTTATAACAACCCATCCTTTCAGTAGAGCGGGATTTAAAAGGATTTTATATAAATATGTAAAAAGCGTATTCATAAATAAGATTAAATATTAATACAGTAATAATAACTAAATATTAATACAATAGATGAAGTCGTACAAATTCACGTCTGTCGTGAAGTATTTCCCCTTACTTTTGAGGATAAGTTTATATAAAGGTATCAGTCTCATTTGTAGAAACGCGAAAAACAAACTGCCACCATTAATGCCAGAAGGAAACGTAACACTTGGCCAATTGATTGACACATTTGTCGCTTATGACGCTTATCCCTCTCGCTGTAAAGAGAATGAGTACTGCCTATAGACAGTACCTAGACCCACAAACCCATTCCACCAAATCCCCACATCACTTTACATTATCCAGGCCATGATCGATCCAGCTAAAGAGCTCCCACATTATTTACATGGAACGTCAAAACTTTCTTCCTGCGTCGTCAATAAAAAACACTCTGAATATTTCATTCGCTTGTTTTACACCGAGCGGTACCCCACTCGCCTGGGTAAAAAGTGCCACATAAGCCTTTATTCTTATCGCGACATTTCTGATAGGAAAATTATAATGTGTCACCGCTTTTCACGACATCTGTGACAGATGATCTGTCAATACTGACAGCACTTGACAAAAATGGTAATTTGACCAAAATAACTCTGGCATTAGCTTACGCAAATGGTCATCTTTTTCTGGAAATACTAATGTTTCGTTTTATCTGATTATCTAATAAAAATTATTGTTGAAAGTCTCTATCGATAGAGTCATTAAATATTACGCAGGTATAACCCCGAAATACAAACACATTTTTCATGTTTGTCAGTTTGTCGAATTATAATTGAAACACCTCTGATAATGAAGGATACAACATTTTTATTCGTTTACCCCAATTACATCAGCAGTCCTACCTAAAAGGTAAAAAATAAAGCTCTCTCTTAATAAAACGGTACATAGGTAGTACCCATGTACCGTTTTATTAAGAGAGTTTTATTTTTTTCGATGTAGATACATAAATATGCTTTGGAAAATTACCGCCATTAATATCACAAATAATGTGTTCGATACCAGACGAAAGAAATCAAACGCCCGAGTCAACATTTGGCTTTGAATTTGTAACTCCTAAACGTTTAGCTTTAAGAACATTGTTCCTGCTGTCATTAAGTATTTATTATCGTGAAAATCATTATTTATTTAAGTGTTGAATTCGAATTTGTTTTGTTTGCCGCCGAGTAGTGTCAGGATTGTTATTAATATTGTTGAATTCTGACGTTTGCTTGACATTTAGGACACGAATGCTCTACAAGGGAAAGGGAGTTAGGCCTATTAATCTAGGGTTTTATTATTTATCCTCACAAATCCTTTAGTTTCCGTCACCTTATTATTTTCTTTGAATATCGGAGCACGATCAATTTAATTTGCTTTGAATTTCAAGCGCGTTTAGAAAATACTTTGAAGTGTTAAATTTCTTGCTCATTCGACATAATAAAATGCGAAATGTTTTGTTCGACGC
The DNA here is from genome assembly GCA_936435175.1 of Glyphotaelius pellucidus. Classification (NCBI taxonomy): domain Eukaryota; kingdom Metazoa; phylum Arthropoda; class Insecta; order Trichoptera; family Limnephilidae; genus Glyphotaelius; species Glyphotaelius pellucidus. Next base: position 36,799,565 of record OW386538.1, on the reverse strand, counting down.
GAGACAAAGAAAGGCCTTATCATACTTTTTCCTGTTTTATAATTTGACATAACGAGACATTCCGGAAAACCTTTCCAATGTAATATTATAAACCTTCAGATTAATCTTCTGAATGTTACTTCCGAAATCAGTCAGCAAAATGTTTTTTTTTTTTTAATATTATTTTTCCTTTTGAATTTTCATTATTATGTTGAGTGGATTATATAAAGTTAGACTACCATTCAGAATTGAAACGTTGCTTGAAAATGGCTTTAGCCGTGTTTAGTGACCAGATCTGAATAGCCAGGTACTTCCCCACCTTCCCCTTCCCTATCTCTTTCCCCTCCCCACTACCTTCAGCCTCACAACATACCCCGGTTGGGGATGCCATGGTCTCACTGGCTCCAGACGGGAGCAGTTGGGACTCTTGTGCGGTATTAACTGTAAAAAAAAAAAAAAATAACATATTTTTTATCACATTATTTATTCTGTTCTTTCATGCAGAGCTTATTCCAAACTGGAAGGCAGTCCTCCGATATGGGGCAGTCTATTTAAATTGTACTAGAGGAACAAAGAAGATCCTAAGTGGGCTTTTATCGCAGGTTTATACTCCTTCCATTGGTCAATTGGATAAAGATGCTGAATACATTATCCTTTTGTACGAGGTTCCAGCTCATATCTACGTTATGACACGGCCTGGGCAAGTCAATTCATAGTCGACTTCTCATCGCACATGAAACTGTTTTTATGTAAAGGGAAAATTAGGGACCGAATTTATCCACTTTTTGAACAGTGCCATTTCCAACAAATAGTTTTTAATATTCACACTTGGGTTGGCCACAGACCGAGAAAACCAGGGACTGTTTGAACTGAGAATTCTTAAGGTAACCTTAGGAAGCATCAGGTCTGGTAAATGTGTGTATATTTTACTTGATTTTTTTTCCTCCACACTACGAATTAACGCGTGTGGTGAAATTTGTTCTTTTTTGTATTGAGCAATGTACTTTTAATTGTACGGAAAATATCATTAATTGTAACAACAATATTTCGCAATTTTAAAGGATAATCATCATATCTTCTTTTTTGTCGTGCAATGAAAAGCTAATTAAATTACGCCTCGGAATCCATTTTAATATGTCAAACGAAAATGTTAAATTGGCAAAACACCACGGATATTCTATTTTTTTCCTATTTTGCGTTTATGGAATGAAATATACACGGCGAAAAAAAACTTGTGTGTTAATCAGATATGATTGAAATTAATGTTCAACGATTTTTGGCTAATCCACCATTGCCTATTATTGATAAATTGTCATTCCCTTCTCTTGTACATACACCTGACGCTTTGTGATGTAGTTGAAGAACAAATTTCAAGGAATTTTCCATTAACGCTTGATGGACGGGTGTAAGAAAATATCTTTCATAACTTTGGGAATTATCTACGCTTATAATTTATCTTCTCCATTTTCCACAATTGGAACGTTGGACAAGTATCATTAATTCAGTGGCGTAATTTCTAAACGACCAGCGGGCAGTTCCGATGGTTAAACCAATGATAAAGCTCTCCCGAACCAATCAATCCTATGTGAAAATTCACTCATAACATATCTATTGAGCTTGCGTAATGCTACCTTAATATGATGAAGTTCTAACTGCCATTAGAACCAATTTTTTTATCCTCCATGGCAGGGCTGAAATATTATTTTCTTTCCGAGTGTTAAAGTCTAGTGTGTTTTATTTGGATTTTTTGTTACTTTGTTAAAATTTTCACATCCGCGGCCGTTTATCAATGGAATAAAATTTTCACGGGGTTTTTAAGTAAGGCTTTTAGTTGTTGTTTAAAAAAGAAGTTATTTTTGAAGATAATATATCTATCTATACATTTGCCACGCCGAAACGGTAATAATATGAAATTCCCTCTACACGCAAAGTATGCTCCGATAATTATAAACACGTTTTTTCTATTATTTTACAAGTTACATGTATGAAAAAATTCAGTGTTTCCTTAAATGCTATATACATTTCCCACGAGATTTTTGCTCTATTTTAAATGAATCACGTTTTATTAAAAAATTTCACAATTCGCTTAAATATTGTTGTTTTTAATATTAGCGCGCTCCCTCTAACATATTTCCCCTTCTTCATTTTGAGCGCTTACTGCCGGACCTTGAGGAAAAAACGTCTATGTGTTCAACTATCAATTCTTGGTGATCAAGTATAAATAAATATTTTTTAACATGAGTCGGATTTAAATAAAAATGGAATAATGTTTTAAAAATGGTTTTATTGCGTAAAATAGTTTCTTTATTAAATTGAAAAAACGGCTCAATTAAAATAAATTCCAGAAAGTGCTGTTGTTCGGCATCTCTAATTATGACGCTTTCTGCCGAGTAGGTAAAAAAATGCTAGGATTTAACTCTGATATCAATAATATTTTAGATTGAGTTTTTAGCAGTTAGAACCCCGTCGCAGCAACTCGCAAGGAAGTACGAGTATTCTGAATTCGCCCCACGTAGGCTGATGATGATATGATGCCTCCCAGGGGGTAGGGGGTGCGGCGGGGTGACCCTCTCACGCCGTAACAATTGGGTAACGTCTCAAAACGTACCCTTAAATGAGATAATGAAAATTTATCACCCTTATATGGAATCCACGGACGGATGCTAATTCAGGAAAGAAAATAAGCCGAATTTACGGTTAGAATATTGTGAAATGCGAATTAGTATGAATGGAATATTCAACATTTTCGGTTTATTCATGAAATATTTGGTTATGAAAATAATTATCAACATCAAAAATACTAATTTCGATGTTGGGTCTGTCTGTGTTTGTAACTGTGGTTAAATGACCTCTCTCAAACTTAACATGAAAAATGGTTTTGAATTTAAGTGTCAGCTTAAAGTTGAAATTGAACGTCAAGAATTCAGACGAGTCATTATTGATTGTGTTTTGGTCGATTTTTCTAACATATTTGTACACCAATATAATAATGATTGAATAAGAATATCGACTGTGTTTTGGTAAAACCCTTTAAGCCACATTTTTTGGAAATGTTACTTTTCAGTGGTTTCATATAAAGTAGGTTTCAAGGAACAACCTGGTCAAACAATTTAATCTGATAAATGCTGTTTTTATATCAAAAAATGCATTTTATTAGACGAACATTTTTAGGTTTCGTAAAAACACAAACAGGTAAAAGCAGTCAACCCTCAAATCAGTGATATTTCAATTTTGTGTTATTAAAATCTGTACGGTCAATTGCTTTAAGCTGTGTGACTGTTTACCCTACACGACTTGTATGGGAATTACGTCGCCAATGCAGGGGACTTCCATTTTTCTACCGGTAGACGGCGACCTCAAGCAGCTTAAAACAGTTTGACGTTTAGTGAGTAAGTTACATATTTTCGACTTCCGCAATGAAAAACGCTTATTTTAATTAATTACTGAAGATATGGCACTAAAAAGATCTCAAAAGATTTTAGAATTGTTTGGTGTCAATTTCAAATCGTTTGGAACCCGAGATATCAATGGTAAGTCAATTTATTTGCTATTTGAATTTTGTTTCACCGCACGTGTTACATTATTATTTAATTTTGAATTTTAACCACGTAAATGTATTTGAAGTATATTTTCGCAGGTTTTTAAATATTCAAAACAATGCTAAAGCTAAACAACTAACATATCTTCCGGCAAAAGTATTTTGATAATATTATTTGACGTGTTTTCTAACATATTCATTAGCATATTCCATAGTTAAGACATGTTTTTGCATCCTATTTGTTTATTTTCAGATGAAAGTAATATTAGATCTTTGGTTCAGCTAAAGAAAGTCCAGACAAATCTCTTATTCCTTCAGATGAAATCCCGATGGATTATTTGCCCCCCGGTAGGAATGAAACTTTCTTGAATCAATGTAGCATACTTTTATTTTTAAAAACTCATCTATTTGCATGTTCCTATTTAACTCCATATTTAATTCCATATAACTCTTCAATTAAATGAATAAAAATATTTATTGTGTTTTACAGAAAAAGCGATGTAGCGATGCCCCCGATACATTACGGAGACGGATGATGAGGACGTTATGACTGACCTTGTAGATTAGTTTGCACTTGTTGCAATAGTTATATTTCTTGTCATTTTACTATGAATCTATAAATAGGACAAATATTAATTCAAGTTTTTTTATTAAATTTTTTTTTTTTTAGTTTTGTTTTATTTAATTTTCTTCATTAATAATATAAAAAGTATTATTTTTCCAATAAAATTTAATGAAAATATTTATTATGAGTAATACTATAATAATATTTATTGGAAAAATAATACTTATAATATTACTTATAATAAATATTATCATAGTATTACTAAAATAATATTAATTATTACTTATAATAAATATTATTAATACTATTATTATTATAATAAATATTATCATAGTATTACTAAAATAATATTTATTATTACTTATAATAAATATTATTAATACTATGATAATATTTATTATAATAATAATAGTATTAATAATATTTATTATAAGTAATAATAAATATTATTTTAGTAATACTATGATAATATTTATAAATATTTATTATAATAATAATAGTATTAATAATATTTATTATAAGTAATAATAAATATTATTTTAGTAATACTATGATAATATTTATTATAAGTAATATTATAAGTATTATTTTTATTAATACTATTATTATTATAATAAATATTATCATAGTATTACTAAAATAATATTTATTATTACTTATAATAAATATTATTAATACTATGATAATATTTATTATAAGTAATATTTTTCCAATAAAATTTAATGATAATATTTATTATAAGTAATACAATTATAATTATATCACATACGGCAGGTCCAGTGAAGAGAGTTAGAACCACAATTCTAACTCCCATCTGCTTAAAGTTGGTAAGGTAAAAGCATTCAAGCTTTTTAAAGATAAGTGAATGTAAAGTGAGCCGAGAATAGAGGAAAGGTCAAATACTTTAAGCCACATTTTTTTTTGTTTTTCATTAATATCTTTCATTATTATGCATTGAATCAAATAATTTTGCACCATGTCAGTAAGCTATGTATATTCTACCAAATAAACATTAGAAATAATAAATTAACTCAACATGTCATTAGATATTCGTTTTTATCATCTCCTGTAAAATTTTAGTTTTGTGGCTTAAAGGGTTTTGCCTTTCAGCAGTCGATATAATAATGATTGGAAGTTGAGTCCATTTTAGTCCAATAAAATGTTGGCGTTTCTCAACAAAAAATTGTGACAAAAGTTTTTTCAAACGAAACATTAAAACACTTGACAACTTTTCAAAATTCAGTTTTCTTATATATAAATATATTATATTTGTATATGTGATCATCAATTAAACCATTTAAAAGAAACTTCTTAATTTAATGTGGACGCAAAATTAAACGGCAGTTAATAGCAGAAAACCCAGGGAATATTTTTTTATGTATCGTAAAAATATGGGATGATTATTTAAATATGTATTAATTCATTGGAGATGTAATTCGGTCTATATTATTATTTATTTATTTAGTTATGTTTATTTGGTACCAAAAATGGAAGACCTCTATAAAAAAATTCAGTATTACAAATATTTAAAGAAAATGTAATCAAAAAATTTAAACGTAACTCTTAAGGCATAAATATAACATCCATACTATGATCGATCATACTATGATCGATCTTTTCGTGTAACTGGCTCGCTCATTTGGAATAAACTTCCCTCAGCCCTTACTAATATCCAGAACTTGGCTGAATTTAAACGGGCTTTAAAAACAAATTTATTTAAAAAATCGTACCTTTCATGAATCATAACTCCTTTTCAATATAATCTAATAAGCCATGTTCTTCAGGTTTCCGGTAATTGTTTGGTTTCGGTTGCCTCTTTACTGTATTTTTATGTTTAATGTGCACTCCGATTTTTTCTTATTTCTAAACGAAACTGCCTCCTATTCTATGTTATATTTAACTCTTAATGATTCTTGTTTAAGGGCACCGTTATGGTTTAGCATTATCTATTGTCCTGTGCCAAAACAACGCCGTTGTTTGTATAAACTGTATAATCTTTGTTTCATAGTTTTTGATAAATTTTGTAAGGACTCGTAAGGAACACTATAATAGGATTACTCTTAATTTATTATAGCTAAGCGCACTTGAAGTGAAATTACACAAAACTGCGCTATATAAATACTAAGTTATTATTTATTATTATTATCCAAATTCCTATATTTTCAACACAACACAACAAATGCAAAATAATTATATTTACAAAGGCATAAAATAATTTAATAGTCTTCCCGAAGAAATAATAAAAAAATGGATTTGGTTTTCAAGAAAAAAATCAAATTATTCTTTAAAAAAATAACAACCATAACATCACCAATCAAAATGCTGTAACTTCGTTTCACGCCATATTATAATTTTTGGCGTTGCAACATCCCAGTACCCAAGATTATAGTTATTGTACACTCTATTATATAATTTATGAAATAATTCCGACACCAAGCTCAAGAGCTAGCTCTCTTAATTGACGTATAAATCCTTGAAATTTCACTATTTTGTTTTTGACATAGTATTATGTTTATTAGTGTAACAATGCTATAATTTAAACAATAATAAAAATAAAATAAAATATATCTCCGTGTTAAAATTCGAAGGGAAGATATGATTTTTTTAATGTGGGTGGAAAATTTTCAAAATAATCACCAAAAAATCTCGAGAAAAAGACTTAGATGCCGATAACACTCCACAAAGAATGGCACGATCAAACAAATCGAATTCCTGAGTCGGGTTGTGTCAATTAAAATTAAAGAGAATGTATGTGTGTGTGTGTGAATTGTGTCCGAAAACTAGTGGTACAAGCGGGAAACTGGGGAATCTATGTCACACAAAGAACCCTTTTTTTTCTTTTCAATTTATTTTTTCAGAAACTTAGCGTTAATAACCTATTGAAGTTTAAAAGATAATTAACTGCTGACAGAACCCCCGTAGTGAGCATTTTTTTCCAAATTTGACCTAAAAATATTTTCTTCGTACTCGATTTACTTAAATCCGAAAGTACAAATCAAAAAAAAATGTATACTAACCATAAAATCGACGCCAAATTTGATATAGAATATCCAGTTTCCCGCTTGTTCCGCTAATTACCGGACTCCATGTAGAATAATCAATATATATATATTATAAAAGAATTCAATGTGCGTGCCGCTAAAACTCAGAAACGAGTCCCGGTACGAGCAGCCATCTATCCCATATCCTGACGGCCGGCGTGGTCGGGGGTAAGGCTCTTGACTCGCAATCCGAAGGTCGCGGGATCGAATCCCGGAGTGGGCAAATACATTTTATTTGTTTTTTTTATTTATTTATTTATGTTATTTCACGATTAATTCATAGTTAAAAATAATAGGTAGTATATTTGCCGCACGTTTCAGAGTGAAAGATACTCTTAGTATCGCCCTGGTGGAAGACCACCATTCAGAATTGAAACGTTGCTTGAAATGGCTTTATTAAATTAGCCGTGTTTGGTGACCAGATCTGAAGAGCCAGATACTTCCCCACCTTCCTCTTTCCCATCTCCTTCCCTTCCCCATTACATTTAGCCTCGCAACATACCCTAAATGGGGATGCCATAGTCTCAAAAGCTCAGACGGGAGTAGTTCGGACTCTTGCGAGGTATTCACATAAAAAATACATGATGAATGTTCCCGTTTTTACCTTAAGGGCGTGCTTTTGAAGATATAAGCGCTGGAAGTTTCGCCCTCTATACATGTCTAGAACAGTCCAGAACATTCGAGAGCATTCCACAACATTCCAGAACATCCCGGAACGTTCTAGAATGTTCGGGAATAGTCTGGAACGTTCGGGAACATCCCGGAACATCCCAGTACATCGTGAAACATTCGCGAACACTCTTGAATATTGTGGAATGTTCTGGAACATCGTGGCCTTTTTTGTATCGGTGGGGCAACCCGTTGGTAGGGGTATATAAAGCAAGATCCGTCGTGGGTTCAAACGTCAGTTCAACCTCATATCAACTCCCTGAGCGAAGCCGGGTGTACCCCAGCTAGTATAATTATTATAATTTGTGACACGTAATAATAATGACTTGATGGTTAGATAGATATTCAATTTATGAAATTTAATATCCATCTTATAAACTGTGAGAAACTACTTCATACAATGCTCCGATGAATAGAGTCCAGAGGGTCAAACGAATAAGTTTACCAAAAACCTAATACGTGTTTTACTTTCCAAGTATTAAAGTTAACCCCTTCCTAATGACATTGTTTATGCACAATTCAACGTCGACCATAAAACTGCGGCTGTAAACAGTTTTATCTGCATACTCCCATTTGATGAACACATACTCGTAACAACACAACCGTTTTTACGTATTTTGTCTTAAAAAATGTTGAATTCATAATACCTTTCTTAGTTTCATGGGCACATCAAAAAACGTACCCTCTCATAACGTAATAAATACGCTACTATTATTTTGAACTTGAGATTAAGTACCTATCATTCCACGGTGGAAGATATTTTAGGGTGGCTATGCCTTGGAATGGCCACCATTAAGTTTTTAAGTTGTAACTCCACAAAGGAATTAAAAGCTCGCTTTAAATGGATTGGATGGATTATCTTAATGTGACCTATATTTTGTATTAATTTATTGACCGCTGGAGCGCTTTTTCTTGCTGCCAATTTTGGCAAATTTTCCCTCATTTGTAAGTAATTAAGTAGGAGATAACTATTTTATAATATATTTTTTATAAATCCTACGTATATGTGATAATCGACAAAAGATAGGTGAATTCATTGGCTATATAGATCTATAATCAGTTTTTATCCTCCATTTTAAAATTCGGAGGTATGATTTTTTTTAATTTCGGCGGAAAATATTCAAAATGATCACCAAAAAATGTCGAGATATCGGAGAAAAAAGTTGAGCTGTCGCTCCAGTGATGACGATTAAATTCAACGGCTGCGCAGACCTTTTCATACAAAATTAAATTTGGATTTGAGTTCAAAATTATTTTTTTTAATCCTAAGGTAAACCAAACATCTAGTACGGGTGTGTAGGTACTTTTTATTTATTTTTGTTTTAAATTATTGTATATTAGAAGGACATTAAAGAATAGATACAATTTTTAAGGCAACTTTGCCATTTATTTGCGAGTTAATTATAATTATTAAAAAAAAAAATTCCTCTATTTTCTATATAAATTCCATGAAATATAAAATCCGTTCATTTGTGCTTGTAGATGTTTTGTTAAAATTGTAGAACTCAATAATTTTATGTGCGTTTATCGTCGCATAAAATGACTAAATCCCTTAACCAGCAGAACTTAATAATAACATAAATATAATTTTGTTAAAATATTAAATGATGTAATAATTCGGCAGCGGCTTTCATTATTGAAGTTACTGTCTGCACTTCTAATGGCTCTACGTTGTAGGAACATTTCTGCAAAGTAAAAAAAAAAGTATCATGTGTGCAGTTCACACGCGGTAGAAGTGAAACCTTCAGAAAAATTAACTTCGAGAGAATGAGACGAATGCAGAGTATCAGGAAGATAATTGTAGGGTTTATTTATTATAATTTTGTTATCAAGTTAGCTTGTTGTTAGTTGAGTTGTTAGCTTATCGGCCTCGTCTTCGTGCGGTGCTTTGTAGAATAAAATATAATAAAAATTTTAATTAAGTTTAAAAATTATTTTATATTTCATTCTACAAAGTACCACACGATGACGAGGCCGATAAGCTACGAAGCACCGCACTAGGTCTCAAAGTATCACAAAAACGGCGCTACACAAGTCATTCTAGTATAATTGCACAGATGTGATGAAACTGGTTCATTCGATTCAGTTTTCCCTTATTTCGGCTCCGATCCTTGAAAGTTTTGTGCTGGTTGCACCGGAATCTAAAACCGGTTAGTTATGGCAGCTGTAATGCTTTCCCTTCGATCATCGCAGATGCAGCGGGGCTCTAATAGGTACTATTGTATGATGCACGTGAAATTCGAGCTTTGGTTACACAAATCAATTCTCAGTGACGAATTGCCAAATTTATCGTTGCCGCAGCCAGCCTACCGGTTTTACCAATTATTATAATTAGTGGTGCAACGGGTTAGGAACGCGATGCATCGTAACTGCAATTGAGAAGAACCTTTAATATAAACGTTGAAAATGATTTTCTGTAATTTCGCATTTAAAACCATAAACATAGGTAGGTACATTCTGCGCCTTCCCTAAATATTATCTACGGCATGTTATTTTTTTTTTAAATTTGATGATATTAATAACCTAGCGTCTGTACGGTTGAAATTAAAGAATCCGACTTCGAGTACATCTCTGAGGCCGCGCCTTATGAAAAACCATTTTCGTACGTAAAGTTTGTTATAAAGGTAGGTACTGACGTGTCGCCCGCCGCCCACAGCGCCTAACAGCAAAAACCGCCGGAGCGGGTTTTTAACTGCTAGTTAAAACATGTATTACTTTAAACAAATTAGATCTCAATGGCCGAGAAGATTGAGGCGTTGTCCCGGCAAGACAGAGATCCTTGGTTCGATTCCCAGTTGCGACCGTTCGGTTTCATGTTTCATTTAGATTTAATACTATTTCCTTCTTCTTCAATAATTATTTATTTCATAGTTTTGCTAACGTTTTAATAATCCCTTTTAAAATATATTTGTACTTTTTATTGCGAGCGTCGTATTTAAATAGCTGCTAAAAATGTTATTACTTCGTTGTCATCAGAATTCACGTAAAACTGGAACTGTGGCGGATTAGGTCAATCGTCAGAAAAAACGGGAAACAATAACAAGTCTGTTTTCTAAGTCTTCCGTGTACGCTTCCGGTGATTCACGCGTGAAGGAAATATCAAAACTACCGACTGTTTCCGAACGTATATTTTATATTGAAAAAAAAAGACTGTTTTTTGTTGTTCCCTGTCTGTCTAAAACTTTATTCAATAGCCGTTACGCAAGTCTTCAAAGAATATTTTTTAATACATAATAAAGGAGTCCATTCAATATGTAATAATTCTGCAAATAGTAAAACAGGTATCTCAAAATAATTGGCTGCGCAAATCAATTCACTTTCGTTCGCAGGCGGTTGCGGTGCGAATCTAAAACAACAATTTTACTGAAAACTGCCCAAAGGAAAGGAAGGATAATGGAGCCAAAACTTACCGAGTTCACTTTCGAATAGTCATTTGCCGCTGGTTCTGTCGTCCTTTTAACAATTCAATAGTTCCCTTTTGTCTTTATAATAGTTCAATAGTTCACTTATAACGGTAGTTTTTAAAACAGTTCAAACACTGGCGGTTGGTCACACATTGACCGGCAATTGTACTTTGTAGCAAGATAGATTCACACGCGACGACGTGACGAATGGTTTCAGAACACAATACAAAAAAAACACGACTACATCTGCGGCCGCGGCGGGAATAATAATTAGATCACAAATTGAACTTATTTTGCGTTATTTCAAATCAAGTAAATGCACAAATTTTACCAGTACTCGAATCGGTTTGCGTTTTCAACAAGTGAAGAAAACAAAAGAGTGCGTCAAAAGAACGTTGCGATTTTGTTTTGTCTTGGCGTGGGATGGGTGAAAGGTAGGTACTTGGTGGTAGGAACTGGGAAAAGGAATAAGCAGTTTTCCAGAACTAAATCTTAAACAAAAAAAGAACACTGATTGGCGCAAACAATAATTTAGAAATATTATAATGATGTTTTGATAAATTTTCTGTGTCCACTGGAGTGGAAGATATTCTCAGTGTCGCATTGGTGTAAGACCACCATTCGGAATTGAAATGTCGCGCATCGCTTGAAATTGTTTTATCATTGTATGGTGGTATTAGGAGATTTTCAAACATTGTTGGGTTATTCGTAACCAGGGAATGTTTGTCTTTCTTTTTTAAAAAAAAAATTGTTTGGTGACCAGATCTTAATAGCCAGGTACTTCACTACCTTTCTCTTCCTATCCCCTTCTCCTCCCCACTACCTTCAGCCTCAAACACACCTCATTTGGTAATGCCGTAGTCTCGCTAGCTCCAGACGGTTGGGAGCAGTTTGGGCTCTTGTGCAGTGTTCACATAAAAATATCGATAAAATGTTTTGAATCCGCTTTTTACATACAATTATCACTTTCTTTAATTTGTTTTTGTTTGTCAGTTTTCTGTATAAAGCTTAAATAAGCATTGGTCAGTAGATACTTGACGAGGTTGGATTAGGTGGCAAACCTTAGATTGCTTAATCCCTCCCGTCATATTTACCCAACGTATCAGGATACCACGATTACTAGTTTTTACGTCCCGAGCAAACAACATTCCTTCCAAATGTACGAAAGTTTAACAGCACGCCCCCCACCCACGCGTCAAAAGAGATTTATGGATATCAAGAAACCTCGACGAGCGGATTATGTAAAGTCACACACTTTTATTAGCTCACTCCTGTTCAAAGCCAGACTTAAAGCTACTCTGTTAACCCTCGTCCGATGTACGATGACCCCCTTGTCAGTCTGTTCGTCATATCGCATTTCACCGAACATTTATTACCTTTACAATTTAACCCAAAGCACGAGTTCACGCTCTTTCATTACTTGTATTTATGAAGGCAACTAGTTTGACCCGAACTTTACGGATATATTTATCTTAATATAATCTCGTTCAGCGAAATTACAGCGAGATGACGTGAAAAATAACTGCATTCAATTATTATTTCGATAAATTTACAGCTCGCCGTAATTTTAACTTGAAATAATTTCGGTTTTCAAAACTTTGATTTGATTTTGTTACGGCTTTGTATGGCTCTGTATGACTCACTTTAATCGCGATCAGATATCCAAAGTATTTTACCGAATTATTTCCAACAGATCAAACGCATTTCAACCAACAAATTAAAATTAATTAACATTTACCTTTCATTAGTTTAACCTATCAGTATTCTCAAAGAATTATGTAATAAATATTATTCACAATTCTTCAAGACTCTTGATTCTGGAAAAATCAGATAAAACGTTTGAGAATTCCCATGTACGCTTCAGAACGGAACGTCTTTAACGCCTCGCCTCGGGCCTATTTTTTGGGAAGGTCAAAATATTTCCGTTTCGCAATAAAATCCAAATAAATGGATTATTTCAGAACGCATTGGAAAAATAAAAACTGTCTTTGAAAGATGATGTAATACGCTTTCAAAATAAACAAATACATTTTAAAATATAATTTTTTTTAATGCAAGCGTAAATTTTTTTATATACGGCTAACCTTATGTTTTCTCTAACTAAAATTACTAATAACAAAAAAATAATAAAAAAACACACACGTCAAATATATTATAAACTTTATCGTCAACTCATTTTTTGTGTCGTTTCATATAAAAATAATTAATAAAAAATTCCCGAAATATTTTTTTTTTTCAAATAGCGATTGGAAACTTTGGATTCATCAAGGCATTTTAATAATTTTGTGGTTAATATTTAGATTTTAAAATAAAGAGTGGTGCTTTCTCTTTTTAACACCGTTTTGATCATATTTCTAAACATGAAAGTAAGGGAGTCACAGCGATTTCTATCAGACCTATATGAGTTTTTCCGCAAAAGTGAACAAATCGCCACCTGAGAAGACTGACGGAATGCATAATTTATTTTTCATCAATAAAAAGTTCTACTTTTATTTAGCTGTAAACCGTTACTTTAACGGTTTTTACTATTCAGTGCGCGAACTGGAGCGCCGTATTGTATTAAAAATAATGTTTGCATTAATAATAATTGGACAATTTGTAGAGCGCCGTTTTTGTGAAAAATCACCTCAAGGGCGCAAGTTATGCGCAAGGGCGCAGGGCATTAGCTGCAAGTTAGATATAAAAATTATAATAGTATTTGTCTGATGTACATAGCGCCGTTTTTGTGCAAAGTGTCTCTTGGTGTTTCAACGCTTACACGAGGGGTTTTAACCAGCGATACCTGAGTTGGTATTTAGAGTTAAAACAAAGCCATTTTGCTGTCCGATGATATTGTTTTAATTAAAAACAATCAAATGTATGTTATTCCATCACACCATTCCCATTGGGTAGTTGGACACAGTCTAGCTCCTTCTGTCAGCTGCTGCTCCAGAAAAATCAAATATTAGAATACAATTTGGGAGGCGGGAATGGGTACCGCCGCCCCGAGAACCTTTATTAGATAACCAATACCTCTGCCAAAGGTCACCCAAGTGGTTCGCTACGTTTGGTGATTTAGCAGGGGTGCCCGGGTTCTAAGGGTGAGGTTTGTCTAAGTCTTGGAGGCGGGTGTCCAGAACACACTGAACCCCAGATTCCTACCCACCCCTTAAACCCTTTTCCTTCCCAGAACTCTCCTTCCCTCCCTTTCCTTAAAAAACCCTCCACACAGCATCTCCAAAGATGACATGGGAAATTATTCATTCATCATGATGGGAAATTATTTTCCTCAGGGCCTCCTGTGTGGAGCTCATGAAAAAAAAAATTTTTTTTTTGGACAAGCTTATGGTTTGGAATAAATGTCAGATGAGAGTTCCTACATTAAAAATATAATTCGTAACGATTATAAAGACTGTATAATAAGTAGTATTATTTTTTATAATATTTACAAACTTCCAAATATTTAAATAAAAATCCGAAATAATTGTAAGCGCGTAAATTCCGAACGAATGAACACAATTGGATTATTCTTTTTTTCTTTGAGCTATAACATTATGAAATTTAGGTGGCAGGCGTGATGTTTGAAAACTGAATGTAACAGGAATGAATGTATGGAATGCGGGACGGAGTGGGGGTGAGGTGGAGGGGGGATAATTGATAAGTGCAAGCGCTACGGTGATTTCCCGTAATACCGTGCGAGCGAAGCCGCGGGGAAAAGCTAGTATTAATATATTCTTTAAAAACTATGTTTGTCTATTTATAAGATTAATACATTCTTTAAAAATTATGTTTGTCTATTTATAAGATAAATGTATTCCTTAAAAACTATGTTTGGTTATTTATAAGAATCTGTGCATAATCACTGTAATATTGTGAGGGGTTGCCCTGTTGTTAAATTTTCTCATCATTTCAGCTACTTGTTATATACGAGCAATATATGTAACGTTATGAAATAGTTTTTGAGGCCATAAGTGATATTTAATGTGAATCATTCCCTTGGATACAAATGGCGATGATAACTTTTTTGGGGGCCACCCCTGGGACCGGTGGAGCTTATCAGACCCAATTCGTTTGAGCAGGGATGACACATTTATTGTTTCCCGTAGTTCGAGTCCTGGTTATATTTAGATTTGTCAATAACCGTGGAGTTTGGTGGAAATTGATGGAAACAGAGCGGCCCGCCGCATATGCCAATGAATTGTTTTAGCTCGGGGATTACCCGAAATTTTCATTTATGAATTTTCCTATTAAACTCCCTTTAAACTAAAATAATTGTACCCAAAAAGTCTCCATTAATTTCGAGAAAAAGCCTGTAAATTGATGTGTGGTTTTCTTTCACATTTAAAAGTTTATTTTTATTAATAATATTTTTTTATTTGATTTGTTCTCGCGAGAACATCTGTAAGTCCAAATAAATAAAAATAATAACTGTGAAACTACTTTGTGGTACTATTTTTAATTTAATTATACCTCTACCTCTCCTAAGTCAACAAACAAACATTTGGGGTGATCTCTGGCAGAGGTGTTGGTTATCCAATAAATGGTTCCCGGAGCGGCGCTACCCATACCCTCCTCCCAAATTAAAACTTTGGTGAAGTGGAAGTCGCAACGGCCGGTGCGACATTAAAGCAGGTCTGATTGCATTCTCTCGTCTTGTCCAGCGTTGGGCCTCGGGCGAATGCCTCTGCCATCAAGAATTCACCAAGAGTGTATGTACATCGACGGCCCTTGAATTGGGCGGTCGCGTGAGCCGACCACGGCACGGCCCACCTCCACTGCCGAGCAGGTGCCTGACGCCGCTAGGAAGAGTTCACCAAAACCTGATACGGCCGTCATGAAGAACCGATTCCGCGGCAAAGTCGGTGATGTCGTCGCTTATACGCTGGAGCGATCAGGAGTACACTGAAGGACGTAAGGGAGCGGCGAGGGCATCAAAAAGCGTTTAATATGTTGAAGACCAAAATATCAACACTAGATTTAATGCCTTAACGATACTTTTGATTTTTTTCTTATAATTTTAAAATCAGTAAGTACCTATTTACAGTGGCGTTTTTATTTCACGACTTTAGGTGGCATACATTAATTACGTGAGCAATTTTTCTTCCAATCTAAACCCCCTCCCCTTGGTGAGATAAATTCGGGCCACTTCGTATATTCTTTTCAAGTAACGTGAGATCCCCCCCCCCCTTTTGAGCTCTCATAATTAATGTATCCCCCCTTATGTGCAGTGAACTCCTAAACAGTAGCGTATTGGCAAACTTAATTATTACATTGCGAATAGCGCGCCACCTAAACTTCTTACTAAAAAAATCGCCTGAACGATCCGTTCATAAGAGCGGAATTCAGAACGCACCTAAGGACAGAATAACTTCCATGTAATATATATTTCATACGAACGATATTCTGTCTCGTTGGATTGAGAGCTATGATCTACTTCTTTTATTTAATTTAAAAAAGAAAAACAAAAATTATCATTTTTTAAAATAATTTTTATAATGTCTTTCGTTTATTTTAATAACATTCATGTTTTCAAAATAACAGTTCCAATGTGTTTTGCAACGTTTAAAATGTTATTATTAGTGATGAAAGTTTGTATCTCAATTTACCAAAACAATTGGGGCGGGGAGTTTAGTTAATTTTTCTGAATCTCTAGTTTAAACCAAACGAAAACTTATACAATCTTTATAATATAAAAGTACCTCGCAATATTCAGAAAGCATAATTACAGATAAACGCCTTTCGCAATATGTAATTTTTAACGTCTCTAAAGGGCAACAACGATAAATTTCCGTAAATTTTCTATTACGTTACACAACAGATTTAGTGCGCACGCTTAATGGAGTGTAAAAATATCATGTGTTTTATTTATTATCATACCCACGTTATTTATTGTCAGTTTTATGTGGATATCATCAAGATGTCGTTAAAGAATTTTAGACGAATGAAATAATTACACGAGTCGTTAAATCTTTCATCTAATTTTCTTGTTTGTGACATATTCGCTTGAATTAATAATTTCCTTAATAGGTATGGTAATATCCCTATTTTATCTCATTAGACTTAATTGCTTGCGATTTTTGGTTTAATCTTTCCCCTATGTGGTCATTTCATAACTACGAGAAGTTTAATGAACCTTCCATGCCTCCGTAACTATAATATATTTTTATATTAAAACTACGCACGTGAAAAAAAGTTTTTAAAGCCAAGGTGATTATGTTTTTCATAAGTAAAGTTTTATGCCGCTTTCCTTTAATATAGAAAGAAACTTCAGTGTAATGTTCCCTGTTGGAAGCTTTTTAGTTCCTTAATTTCACTATGGAAAGTTGATTTCATGTTGATAGTTAAGATCAAAGCTTTGTATCTGTAAAAAAATTGTATTATTTTTTTATAAAAAAATACATTTGGAAATCTGAATCACCCCCTCCAAATAGTCTTCAAAGTATATTTCGTCGTACATATATAATAAATTACATCTTTTTCTTCCTACAGAGTAACTTTCCAACCACAAAAGATGTTAAAAATTCATCATCATAACAATTTAACAAAATATTACTTGTTTTATTGATAAAAGCACGCGTTTTGCCTCGTGACACGTGACACGGAATAAAGAGTTGGTTGGAGGATTGAGGAGGTCGCTGTAACTGAAAACCCCTCGACTACCGGTTTGGTAAGTGGAACACCTATGGAAGGCGGCTGGCGGCTTGCGGCTACAGGCGCTCGTGAGTCCGGTTGTGATCTTGCAACATCTCTCAAAGACAATTCTTGAACTTGCCGACGGAGAATATTCCGTGTAATGGAGACACATTCCTTCACTTCGCAATTTCGTAGAAAAATATTTTATCATATCTCACTAGATTGTCTCATACTTTGCTACGAGTAGAATTTTCTTATTTTTATTTGTTCTCACAAGGAATTCTCTGTTTTGGCTTTATATATGAAGTCAACAAAAAATTTCCAAATTTCTGCCAATATCGATTCCGTGAAATTTGTCGGGTTTTCAGAATATAATAATAGATTCATTCGAATATTCTCAAAAACGTGTTCTAGAAACGTATCGTGTCGAAAAACAAATAAATTTGTAATCTCTGTTTGGGGAATATTTGCAATACTTAGTGAGAAGAGGTTATTTGTTGATACATAAAATCAGCAATTCTTGTTACGTGGTGGAGTGGGAATATTACCACACTCCTCTCCCCCCTTGTTCCCTTGTCCCCGGCCGCTAGCCACGAGCACGGAGTACGGAGCGCGGAGGTGCGTGCGCCTGACCTCGGAGTCTCGAAGTTTACCGTTAGCTGAATTAACGACTCGGTTGACATCTATCGGTCTCACTTGGCGTGAATTGCGAATTGGTTGGAACTGAGAACAACGCTGCATCTCTTGGCAAACTATGACCGAAGCCATCACCTTTACACACCTTTGTGTTGCGCTTCGCAAGAGCCCCAGGCAATAATCTATCGGTTATTAAATACTAATCGGTTAGTATATTAAGACAATTATTTGGGTGTCTTGTTGCTCCTCTCATTGAACAATTAATGAAGTTTATTTGGGATCGATCGATAACGGAATTATCAATCATGGGAATCCAGCTGATGCTGTTACGAATGTACCTCCGAATTGTATTCATGGTTTTCATTATTATTTTTCTGAATTTTTCCAATTAATTTTAAACTTGCGTGTACATGTGTCTCCGATAAAAAATAATTTCATTGTATTCATTTCAAAAGACGTTAGAAAATTATTACCAAAATAAAACAAATGTCATCATGGCACGCGAAAATTGAAGTTGTAACTAATGAAAATAAGTAAAGGAAAATTATTTAATATTTTATTTTCCCATTTCGGGGCTTTTCTTCGCGTGAAATATCGGCCTTTCAGATTAATCGCCTGGTAGGTAATTTTCCACCCTCTTAATGACGTATTGAATCGAATGAGAAAGATATATTTATTGATTTCCTCTTTTTATGGCAAAAACTGGTATTTTCGCTGGATATTAAGCTTTGTCGGCTTTGGGAGTTAGTGTGAAGGATATGCTCGAAGATTCAATTCGCTGTAATTAATATGGAACATAATGTTTCCTCCTGGCCAATAATAAAAGAAAACTACTGATAATGTTTCTCCAAGTCTTATTGTCGTGCTAACTATTTGTCGATACTTCGGGAAAGCTGATTGTACAATAAAGCTTATTGAAAACCGATCTTTCCCGTGAGGTAAAATAATGAAATCCCGAGATGTATAAATTGAACTTCATATAGGTATCTACCTAGTTTTGCCGTTGGGGATTGCAAATCCCGCACCTTTTACAAATCCCGTGAGATTGTGGGATAGAACTTGGAAATACTGCGGGATTTGCGTGATTTTTAAGGGGCATTAAACTGAAATAAAAATACCTACATTTCATAAATATATTAAAAAAAAATTGTATTTATTATTTTTGAAACTAGAATATTATAAAAAAGACATTGAAATGTGCACAGTAAGACATTTCACAGGACTTTTCGTTTCAATCATCTTTGGTATTACTAACATTATAAAAAAATATTAAGAAGTTGACATAATAAGTGTTTTAAGAAGACTGATAATAACAAGGTCGTAATTTTTTTTTTTAAATCAACACTGACGGGTCTTTCCACAGTCATTTGATATCACTCATTTTTGGTACTAGTAATACCATAAAAATACATTCTTAGAAGGATTCCGGAGAGTCCTGTCACGCAAACGAAAAGACGAGCAGCGGAAAGTTCTCAAAAAGGGACATCTCTCTCTTCAAAATTGATTCCGACTCTTGACGTTTTCGAGCTTGAGATGTGACTCTATTCTCTCTTCCTAACATCAAGTTCAGTCGATCTTTCGTTGTCAAAAAACGATCACAGCTTGTGTATATAAACATCATATTTTTGGCGTAAATAATTATTATTTTCTTTATTGCGCAAGTAGCGAGTATTGCGGGATGCGGGTTCGCGGGATTGGAAAGCCTATTTGCCGCTACCTGGTCCGTTGTAACCGCTAAGCCGAGCAGAATGCCGGGTCTGCCTGTAGTGGGACGGGACGCTGCTTACCGAGAAGATTGCACGAAGAATGCTGTAGAAGATGCGAAACAGTATTTCTTTTGAAAATTCCGACATAATGGCTTTTTTCCCGAGATTGGAACAGGATCCACTTCATTCTCGATACAGTACCGGGTCACTCAAGCAAAGAAAACATCTCTATTTGTCTCGATTTACTGGGAAAACCGTTACCAAGTCACCTACCTGTTCACTAGCCAAGATCGGAGTAGGTTGGATATCAATCGATATCTTAATTCGATTTCTCGAATACAACCCACCGGTACTAGTAGTCGAGTTTTTTTTTTACATTAACTGGAGGCCCTAAGGAAAATAATTTACCTGAGGGCCTGTGTCATCTTTGGGGATGCTGTGTTGTGAAGGGTGTTAAAATTTAACTAAAATGATTTGAAATTGTCACTTTAACAAACCTTTGATTTTTCAGCACGCAACAGACGATGTCTGTTAAAGTCCAAGTTAATTGGACATTTCAATATTAACAAACCAGCTTTTTTATTCCATTTTATGTTCAACCTCTTGCTTAATTGCCTTTAAATACGAACCCCGTCATTAGGGCCGGTTGTTTCACAGAAATTCAAATGTAATGTTGTCATCGAACACCCATTCAGTTCCATTTTGTTTTTTTTTTTACATTTGGAAGTTCCCCGTTAAACGCCGATTCTAGGTGCTATATTTTCTATCAAATTGTAATAAGCTGACAAGCTTAACAACATGATACTTGTTCTCTTCCGCTGATCCCAATTTATTCAAAAGCTGAAACGGACTTTTACTGCGAACTTTCAACTGTCAAAGAAACTAAATGGCGCTGAATGACCATTTGATGACAATGTTACGTTTGAATTTCTGTGAAACAACCAGTCCTTAGTCTTCCTTAAAAATGAATGGTAGCTTCATAAAGAAAGGCAATTTTTCTCATTTCATGTATTCATTTTTAACACGTATGTCCTGTTTTAAAGTGCACATCTCGATGCAATTAAATACAACCCAAATTTTGCTTTTAAACTTTTGAAATTTTTGTTCAAAAATGTTCTTTGTTCTGTGATTTAAGTAAGTCGCAGTCAAGGTCACTCCACATTTAATAATTAAAATAATATTATATCTACTTTCATGAAAAATAAATTAAAAAGCTTACAGAAATGTAATATATTTTCAAGAATTCTCAAACAAACTCGAAGCTATTAAAGTTTTATTTTTGGGAATCCGTAATTTTTTCGCAGTATAGAAGAGAATATAATCATTTAAAAGTTAATGAATTCACTAGCAAAGTTTCGTTTTTCAGAAAACAAAATGATCATACATCTTTCTGGGAGAATCGGGTTGAATATCAAAGAGATGTGATATTACAAAAAAGTTTAATATTATAAGTTAGTTCTTCCGCAAATAAAACGTCGATCAATGTTAACAGTGTTTTAATCAAATTTGGACGAAATTCTATTTGACATCAATCGCCTGCGAAATGAAACCGCACCAAATTTGTCAGCCACTTGTCAGCCACTTGAGCTTTTCTTCTTCTTCGTCGAAATAATTTAAAGACGAGAGTATGGCGTGAATTGGAACCGGAATCAATTGATATGCGTCGGCTTCTCTTAAACGTCTCTCGAGAAAAGCTATTAAAAATTTCATTATAATTTCATCTCGGTTGAGGCATCTCGAACTCGGGAAGCATCTCCATTCCTATTCTAATAAACTTTATGGTATTCCAAGGAACAAGTGTTGTTGATAATTCCCCGAGAATGTTCGGCATAGTTAATTGCAGGCTTTTGACAGGCCGGAGAATTTATGAATTCCGCTAATTTTTACCGAAGGACGCCCCAAATATTGAGCCTAGCGCCGCCATCGGTAAAACGTTCCCAGTCAGTATTATTAATGTCAAAGTTTTTGACGGCTTGTAACGGTGTGACATTTCACAGGCGAAATTTTTATCACGTTTATTTTCTTTCCGCGAAATTTATCTTTGATCTCAACCGTATCATTTGTTCCAGAAAATTTCCTATTCGTATATATCTCTAAATTCACCAATAATAATATTTTTTTTTGTAAAAGAGCAATGTTTTATTCCGAGCTTGCGTAACAAACTGAGTGTTTATTACTTCGATATGTAACATATGTACACTTTGTACACGGTTGACATTTGTCATATGAGAACGGGTCGTTTTTTCGACTCCTTCTTGAGTTCAACAGCTCGGCTATGTAACGGTTTGCCGGCTTCTGTGTTTCCTCCCTCCCACAACATGGGTCTCTTCAAGACCAATGTTCATTCCTTCTCTCCTCTAAAAGACCCTCCACAGCATCCCAGATGACATGGGCCCTCAGGGAAATTATTTTGCTCCTGTGTGGAGTTAATGTAAAAAAAAACCTACCGTATGTAGGCACTTCGGCACATGATAAACGGCACCTTATAAACAACACGAGAACGTGTAACTGAAAACGGGTCAAACATCGTATTAATTCATTCCCACCCAAATCGCCTTAGAAATTTTAAATTCTTGTTTCGTAAACGCCCCGCTATTTCCTCCAACCTTTGCCATATTTTCGACTTCAACAATCTGACTCGGGATACACGCGTGAATTTTCAAAAATAATGTGTTAGCTGGATAAAATATGTAACGCTTTTCTTTTATTTTAAAATTCATGAATCAGACATCCCCAGCACGCGGCACGCGGCATTCAAAAACACGGATAGAGGAACAAAATAAAATAGAGTCAAATCCATTATTCATAACACACCGACACCAAAAGCTGAATATTTGATATTTGAAATGTACCTACATAGCGGGTCTCTAATCCACGATCCTTTGTTTCATAATTAATTGTAAACCTAATCTCAATTAGGCAATTACGGGCTTCGGACCGGAAAAGCCGAAACGTGCCAGGGGGTTGAAATGTTTACAAAAATACCAAAAAGTGATGTATAAATTTAGTTCAAAGTGAGACTCATTTTTATTCATTCCAAGATATTAAAAAGGTATTTAATAAAAGGTTTTTAATTTAACCCGGCGATGTAGCAGAATCATCGGCCCTTAAAAAGGAACTTCTGTGATCTCGCTCCGCCCTTTGGCCTCCCTAAATAAGTGAAAATTTGATGTTTTTTAAGGCACCAATCTTAATGGAAATACACAGGTATATACTTAATAAGGCTGCAGTGATTGTGAATATAATACAATCACGAAACTCTGGCAGTAATTTAGATCCGACTCAAAGATACGCTTATTTCTATAGGATTTCCATTGTTAGCAGGTAAATAATCTATGCCTTTCTTTTTCACTTGATAAAGCCATTCCTTGTTTTCGTTGCTTGGAAAAGGTCTCCCAGGAAAACAAATTCTTTCCTTTATTAACTCAACTGTTGTCATCGTGTATTTATTCTTCTCTTCGGACATCCTTTTGCATAACTTTTTCCGTACTCAAATCCCTCCCGCGATACATCAAATTAATGGCAACGAAATTTCCCCTTGTCGGGATAAAATTCTATGAAATTTTAATATATATTTTTTTTTTACCTTTTTGTCTACCTACACTTGACATATCTTGGCATTTCATAGCCAGTGGCGGCTCGTGACTATTGGGTATGCTAGATTGCTTATATTAAAAAAAATGGCTTTATTTATGTTGTAGTAGGCGAAAAAAAAATTTTTTTTTTCGAAAATCGGATTTCTGTATGAAGATTTTCATGGAATCCACGGCCAAACTGAAATTTCCTGATATTTGAGCTATTAGCCCAGGCACGTTCATACCTTCACGAACACATTTTAGCCCTGATGCAACTTATCTTTGTCTAATCATACATACTTGTCAGGAACGCAAGTTGATCCACGAATACATTTTAGCCTAGATACGACTTATCTTTGTTTAATTATACGTACTCGTCAAGAACGCACGTTGATCCACGAATACATTTAGTCTAGATAAGGCTTATCTTTGCCTAATTATACGTCCTTGTCAGGAACGGAAGTTGATCCACGAATACATTTTAGCCTAGATACGACTTATCTTTGTTTAATTATACGTACTCGTCAAGAACGCACGTTGATCCACGAATAGATTTAGTCTAGATAAGGCTTATCTTTGCCTAATTATACGTCCTTGTCAGGAACGGAAGTTGATCCACTAATGCATTTTAGTATAGATACGACTTATATTTGTCTAATTATATCTACTTGTCAGGAACGCAAGGTGATCCATTGATACATTTTAGTATAGATACGGCTTATCTTTGTCTTTTATATATACCTGTCAGGAACGCACAAATAAAGTTTAATCTAGATACAACTACCTATTATCTAGACAAAAATCCGTCTTAGACAGATTATAGGCTCTTTGTACCTACATTGTTTGTTGTACAAGTAGTTTGCATGTATTGTGTACTCGACACCACGACACTTGGATGGATCTTACAAAAAAGATTTTACCGCTGTCGTAAAGAAGATAAATTGATGAATGGGTAATACTAATACTTTACTTGACATGGGAAATTGTTGTGTCCTCACATTCTTGTGAAATATCTCCTCGAAAGTGTTTAAATTGAATAACACTTATTAATTTACTTTAAAATACTAAGCGACTCCCCTTTTTACATTAGCGCCACACGGAGGGTCCTAATATTATAATACATATTGTAAAGTAAATGAAAACTGGCATTTACATGCTAGTCGATGACACAATACATTTTCACTTACCTCGCCGATTACCGATTGTGAAAGCTATTATTTTTTATACTTAAATAAAAAGCGACGTTTTATATTACACATTTTAAAATGAACTTGATTTTGAGGTGACACGTTAAACCTCTAAACAAAATACATATTTTTAAATTTGAGAGGTGGGTTTGGGTACCCCCGCCCCGGGAACCATTTATTGGATAATAAACAACAACATCAGCAATCAAGTGGTTTGCTATGTTTGGCGACATAGCAGGGTTGCACGGGTGAGATGTGTTCAGATCTTGACGGCGGACGCGCCTGCTCACCAGTTCACCCCACAATATAGCCCTGGCGAAAGACCACCATTCAGAATCGAAATGTTCGTTAATTCGACAGCTTTGTTTAGTGACTGGATTTGAATTGCCAGGTACTTCCCAACTCTTTACTCTAACCATCTCCTAATCCCTTCAACCTCACCACATATCTCAATTGGGGAAGTCATGGTCTGATTCTAAATGTTCATTGAACTTTAATAACGTTAGGCTTCACGCAAGAATATTTCACATTACTTACCATGCACCCAGAGTTCGTTAAATATTTAGCTGGTACATATTGTTTATGGCTGCACTATCCGAATTTCTACCGATTTCTTGCATATCTCCCTTGAACATTTGAAGTTTTTAAGCTCTTAAAAAATATATGTTATTTTTGAAGATAATATCTATACAACCCCCACGCCGAAATGCAAATTATATGAAATTCCCTCGATAAAAAAAAATCGCAAAGTATGCTCCGAAAATTTTTATTTTCAAGCCTGTCTCTATTATTTAACAAGTTATATGTATGAAAAAATTCAGTGTTTCTTTGAATGTTGTTTTAGACAACTCCCACGAGATTTTTGCTCTATTCTAAACGAGTCGTGTTTTATTAAACATTTTCACAATTTTCGCTTCACTTTTATCGTTTGAAATATTAGCGCGCTCTCTCCAACATTCGTAATTACATATCTCTCCGTCTTCTTTTCGTGCTCGGGTACGGGGCCTTAAGAGGAAGTTATACGTGAAATCCTATTTAGATTCATCTTTACGACGAATCGGTTTACATTATGAACAAAAAATATGCTACGGATAAATTGAAGCTTTTACTAGCTCTTCTATGTATTGGAATCACAATAAAATTATTATTTACATAACAAAAAATATAACCGTAAACCACTAAAAAAAATGTTTTTTCATGACGTAACTGAATACAAGAAACTTTTTTTTTTAAATATCCCTTTATGTATGTTCTAACTTTTTTCATTCTTATAAAATTATTCACAAAATAAATGAAAACCACGTTTTCGCTTACTTGCCTTTTGCAAATACTAGGCGCGGTTTTAAATTTTGTAGGCATGAGAATCGAAATATTTCTAGCGTTTATATTCCTCTTAATTCATTTACAGGCTCGACTACCGCCCAGAGCAAGGCCGCTACGACCTGATGATCTCCAACGCGTCCTACGAGCGCGACAACGGGCGCTTCGAGTGCCGCGTGAAGGCGGGCGGCTCCGGGCAGAGCGTGCACGCGCAGGGCTACGCGCTCACCGTGCTCACGGCCCCCCAGCCGCCGCACATCTGGCCCGGCGCGCGCATCCAAGCCACCGAGGGGCGCGACCAGAAGCTCAATTGCTCCAGCGTGGGGGGCTCCCCCGAGCCGGACATAAGGTAACAAATTACCACGTATCTATTACTTATTATTACCTCTTATTACAAAGTTCTCTAATATTGTTTTAATTATGGCTTTATTTAAAAAAACTTTAATATGAGCTTTTTATGAACCGCGGACAAAGGTTCAAATAAATTATATCAAAATGCTTAAAATTCTAAATGATGGCTGTGATTGACCAGAATTGCTTGCATTGATAAGCTTTCGGATTGTACTACGTAATACTAGAAGTCACGATTTATTTCAGTGCAGAAATTCTAGGACTAACTACCGCATTATACCCATGTATTCCTCAATTATGCCGAGTCAGTAGACGTATTCAATTTATCACTAATAAAATACAAAATATTTTTAGTGAGGCAGTTCAGTTATGTATAATTTTTACTATTTTTATGTAAAAGCTTTAAGCTACGTAACAGTCCTAAAACTCTCATTAATAAATCTATACAAATATTATTATAAGCATAAATCTATTAAGCAAACTTACATACATACATTTGGGAGGCGGGAATGGGTACCGCCGCCCCGGGAACCCTTATTGGATAACCAACACCTCTGCCATAGTTCACCCCAAGCGGTTCGCTACGTTTGGTGATTTAGCAGGGGTGCCCGGGTTTATGGGGTGAGGTTTGTCTAGGTCTTAGAGGCGGATGACCAGGACACACTGAACCCCAGATTCCTACCCGCCCCTTACACTCTTTTCCTTCCCAGAACTCTCCTTCTCTTCCTTTCCTTAAAAAACCCACCACGAAGCATCCCCAAATATGACATAAGCCCTGAGAGAAATTATTTTCCTCAGGGCCTCCTGTGTGGAGCTCATGTTAAAAAAAAAATTATATGAATTAATGTAAGCTTGCTTGCTTTTTTGTTTGTGCCTTATGCGTTCCTAAACCATTCATCCAGATTTGATGAGCATAAGCCCGCGATAATTTCAATATATAATAGTGAGCTCTGGCGTTATGAAATTATTTCCAATACTGTGCGAGTGGAAGATACTCTCAGTATCGCCACTCATCGTGTAAGACCACGCCACGCCACGCCAGACCAAGCCATCACCCATCGTGTAAGACCACCATTCAGAATTGAAAAGTTGCTTGAAATGGCTTTGGCCGTGTTTGGTGACCAGATCTGAATAGCCAGGTACTTCACACCTTCCTCTTCCCCATCTCCTTCCCTCCCCCACTACCTTCAGCCTCACAACATACCCCAATTGGGGATGCCATAGTCTCACTGGCTCCAGACGGGAGCAGTTGAGACTCTTGTGCGGTATTCATATAAAAATAAAAAAAATACTCATCCGATTGCGATGAAACTTTTGTGAATTGTCGTGTGCACGTGGTATATTGGTTATGTAATTTTAATCCGCAATTGTTTAAAAACTAACCGATTGGTCACTATTCTTAATTTCAAATGTTCATAAAATTGGAAAATATTTTCATTTGAAAGTCTTTGTGTGGAAAGTTGTTGTTACTTTGTCTGTAATGAGTTTATCAGAGGAGGTAAGCTCCATTAGAATACAAAGTTAGCCCGTCCCGAAAGGACGAAACGAAACTGATTAATTTGGCTGAATACATCTTGTTGATCCAGTTAACGTAATTACCGTCGCTCGAGGACGATAGCATTCAGAACTTTTCTACGTATATTGGAGTTTTCACCGGCCACTTTTTATCAAATTTAAATCCATTGAAAAACCAATACGCCTCAAGGCCCGTATCTTCAAAGTCACGTCTTCCCCCTAAACACTCAATTCAAACTTTATCGGAACATGTGTTGTTTGTCTCTACAAATGTATTGTAACCTGTACCTGACGTTAATGTTTGCTCGCTTTGTCTGAAAAGGACAAGGGATTTATCACTCCTCTACCCTAGCTCGGAACTCGGCCTAATACACTGCAACACAAATTACACAGACGTCATTCCATATTTTGTTGTTTTGACAATATTTAGTGGCTTAAAAATCGCGTGCTCTAAGCGCGTCCACGGTTCCGTCCGCTCACCGCTATAGTTACAAGCTCTTTATCCACAGAACATAAGATTATCGCAAACAGACGGAATAGTCTTTTGATGCCATAAATTCGGGCAATCAACTAAACATTTTCGAAGTTTTATTCAAATAAAATATCGCGTGCCCACCGCCAGTTCCAAATAAAGAAAACAGTGCTACGAGTAGTATACACGAACATCTAGCAGGAACGGCGAATTTAGTTTTATATTTTGAGGATTACGCAACAGGTTATAACCGCCTCGATAAATCTTAACCCGAATCTTAAAAGCTATTCGAGCACTTAAATTTAATATCAGTTAACCGTATGAGAATGGAGTTCCCATACGCTGAGAGCTTATAACTCCTTTTTAACCGCTGCTGTAATAACTAATAACGTTTCTCCAGACATTGTCTCGATAATCCTCGGTTTTGACTGTTACAAAAGTTGCGAAGGTTTGCTGAAATTTCATATCTTCTCCGGCACTGAAATACGTTTAAAGTTTCGCCGCGGATTATATCACACGGAAAATTTCTAATATATTTTGCCGCTTTGAATGATAAACCCATTGAGTGTGGAAAGCTTAAAGTTTGCTTTCACAATAGACGAAAGTCTATTTCCTCCGGATGTGGCGATTATCCTGAAAGGTTGCTGCCACCCCTATTGAGGCGCCATGAATAGAAAATCTTTAAGACGTGTGGTTGGCATCGCTGTGCTTGTATCTCTAATTTGCATATTTATTTTTGGGGATATGCCATGGAGAGGTTTTGAATATTTACTCGGGCAGCGAGGGAGCGTTGTTTGGCGATTATGACAAAATATAATTCACGGTGAAAACGCCTCGCAAACGTTTATCAACCCATTCAAGATTTGTTTGTTTTACTCGCGACAATCATTGCGACCTTCGTGGGCATTATCAAACATTACTATGTTATCAATTTTCTATTGACGTGTAGGGTACCTACGTAAGTTCATGTTGATTTTCTTTTCAGATAGGTATTTCTTCACACTTTTGACGTGACTGACACTTTTGACACTAAAGTAATTTATATCCCGCGAGCTATATTTGACGACTGTGGTGATACAATACGAAACTTTTATTTTGTGATTATGTAAGTTTTTAATTTTAATTATTTGCTAATTTTATTTCTTATACTTCGTACATTCACGAGGGGAGGTTTTTAAGTTCGCGGAATGGGTAGATAGGTGATTAGTGACATTGGGGTGTCGCTGAATTAAGTACTAATTGAACAACTCATTATTAGTATAAACACCGGGTTTTATCGTAATTAGGTTATTAGTCTTTGAGCTATCGTCGACCAAACAAGTCAACCGGGAAGTAATTGTGAAATATGGAGAAAATCGAGTTCCGCGCTGTTATAAAGTTCCTTACCAAGCAAGGAAAATCAGTTCAGACCATACTGAAATATTATACGTATACGGGGGCTCTTGTCCAAGTAAAACTATGGTTTACAAGTGGCATACCCTCTTTAAACAAGGCAGGGAGTCACTTGAAGACCTACGGCCAGGAAGGCCGATCGAGGTGACCACTCCGAAAATTATTCAAAAAGTCGAAAAATTAATATTAGAAGAAGCCCGATTAAAGAAGAAACAGCTCGCAGAAATGTTTGAAGTAGGTATCAGATACAACCATTTTCAAAATTCTTTACGACCATCTTGGCATGACTAAAGTCAGCGCAAGATGAAAAAAATGGTGGACCGGAGAATTTTATTTTCGATTTTTATGGAAAATTTTCAGCGTTCATAATAAGAATTGTAAAATAGAAGGGGGGCCCTTTATAAAACAATCCCTGCGTGGTGTCATAGTCAAGGCCGGATTAAACATGCAATCATGTAGGCAATGCACGTCTCGGGGCCCCTTTACAATTGGGGCCCCTAGGCTGTTGCCTACACTGCCTTATGGACAATCCCGCCCTGCCAGGGCCGGATTAAACATGTCGGGGCCCCTAGGGAATGCACGTCTCGGGGCCCCTTTACCCTAAGGGTACCTAGCCAATGCGGGACCCCTAGGCAGTGCACATCTCGGGGCCCCTTTACCCTAGGGGCCCCTAGCCAATGCGGGGCTCCTAGGCAGTTGCCTACACGGCCGGATTCAACATGTCGGGGCCTCTAGGCAATGCACGTTTCGGGGCCCCTTTACCCTAGGGGCCCCTAGCCAATGCGGGGCCCCTAGGCAGTTGCTTGCACTGCCTTATGGATAATGCGGCCGTGGCCATAGTGACTGGATTTTCGAACAGTTTAAGACTGGATGCATGGTGCATGCAAATCCGATGTATAGTTTTTCGAATATGTTGTCAACCGACCAACGAAAAACGTAATTTTGAAAGAAAAAAACGCGTTCAAAGTTTTGCTGAAGAATAATACAACATACCTACAAACTGTTTAAAACAGTTTCTTAAAAGATGCTGTATCTGTCAATTTTACGAATTTCCTTACAAAATTTGGTGAAAGCATTATTAACAAATGCATATTTTAGAAAATGAAATAAAAACGGGACAATTTTTTTTTGTGTCCTGGTGCCTTAAAAATATGCTTAGTCTATCTAAGAGATGGTTTGGAGTCGGGAGGTCCCATGCAAATATCATCCCATACAGATAAAATAGGAATAAATACATTCATCCTGAACCTTAAAATAAAATAACTACTACTGCTAATATTTATAATATCTAAACAGTTTTAGTTCCAGTATCACTTATGTATTACAGTTTGTATTTTTTTATTGTCCTAGACCCTTTGCTAAAGGTTATTTTATCACTATATATATATATATAGTAATAAAATGCGTAATTTATTAAAAAGATCAACTTGATTTAAAAAGAAACCTGACTGTTTTTGTTTTTATACTATAAAGTTTCATCACGATGAAAACCCAGCAGCCATCTAGACTAATATTCTTTTATGCATTAAATGTTTATGTAAGTCGAATTTAAATTTTCGATTCCAAGATTTTAACTAAATTAACATAATAGACCCTTTGCTAAAGGTTATTTTATCACTATATATAGTAATAAAATGCGTAATTAAAAAGATCAACTTGATTTAAAAAGAAACCTGACTGTTTTTGTTTTTATACTATAAAGTTTCATCAAGATGAAAACACAGCAGCCATCTAGACTAATATTCTTTTATGCATAGAATGTTTATGTAAGTCAAATTTAAATTTCAATTCCAAGATTTAACTAAATTAACATGAACACTTACGCGTACACATGTAAAATTACATGAACTTCTTAAAATTTGGGGGAGGGGCATCATTTTGCTTTGCCGCCCCGGGCCTCTGACGGGTTTAGTCCGCTACTGAAGTAGGTTTAAGTAATCTTGGCATTGTGAGTGTTAATTATTTGGTAAAGTGTTAATATTAATGTCTCAGACTAAAATTGTGTTTTTTTTTATTATTTATTTATTTATTCACGCCTTGAAGGCTTTTACATGTTTTATAGTTACATAAGTTATTATAATTACATAAGTTATTTAACATTGTAATAAAAATTATTAGTAGAATTAAAAATAAATGAAAATATTAGCATAATAATTATAAAATTTATATCAGAATTTTAAAAATTTCCGATATAAATTTTGGTAAAGAATAAATGAAAACATCAACGGAACTGAATTTATTACCAAGCCTATGTAGTCTTTGGATTGGGGAGTTAATGAAAAAGTTAGTTTTTGACGGATAAACAAAGAATAGTTCTGGAAGTCTCATGTCACGATTTGGTACTCGGAATGTTATTAGTTTTGTTAAGTCAGGTGCGTCAAGTGATCCATTAACTAATTTGAATAAAACTACCAGATCGTTCTTGGTTCTTCTACATGATAAGTCAGTTAAATTAAGTAGTTTCATTAAATTATCATAATTAATTTGTTCAATGGGTATAGAGAGTTTGAAATCAATGAATCTTAAAAAATTATGTTGTACTCTCTCAATTTTTAATTGATGTGTTTTATTGTATGGGGACCAAATAGTTGAATTGTATTCATTATTACTTCTAACTAAGGTAGTGAAGAGAATTTTAAATGAATAAAGTCACGTAATATCTTTAACTGTTCTTAAAATAAATCCCAAACATTTCATAGCCTTATAATAACTTCATTAATGTGTGGAACAAGTGTTAATTTTTCATCGAATACGATACCCAGGTCCTTGATTTGAAACAACTTTTTAAGAGAAATATTGTTGATACTATAATGAGACAGAATAGGATTTTTGTTTCTGCAGAAAGATATAAATTGACACTTATCAATATTTAAAAACAGTTCATTATTATTACACCAATCCTGTAAGCGATCGAGATTAGATTGAAGGATATTACAATCATTGATGGAGGTAAACGTTTTGAAAAATTTTAGGTCATCAGCAAATAATATTATGTTTACTCCTTTAAAATTTTTTACAATATCATTGATAAATATTAAAAATAATATAGGTCCTAAGTGAGAACCTTGTGGAACTCCACTGGAGGCCACAAATTGCTTTGAAATGCAATCTAAAATTTTTACAGAAAGTTTTCAACATGACAAGTAACTTATGAACCAGTTTAACATGCTACCAGAGACACCAAGAACTTTTAATTTATGTATTAAAATTTTATGAGACACCTTATCGAACGCTTTATGAAGTGTGTGTACACTGAATCAATTTGGGATCGTTTATTCAATGTTTCGATTATTTGATATTGATAAATCATAAGATTTGTTAGAGTTGATCTTCCAGAAATGTGTGCAAGTTGTGATCATTTTTCATTTAGGCTTTGTATGAATGGGGTTATATTGTGGTAGCAGGGAGATCTATACATTGCTAGTATGCACGTGTCACCGTACGATATTTGTAGACAATTTGCACCCGGTATTATTATTTCCAAAGTTTCAACAGTAAGTACATTATTCACATATATAATAATGCCGTCATTCTGATTCTGATGGGTTTTTGTGGAGAAGTGTGTATAATCAGGAAGGTGTTTTGGTACATACAGTTCATTAATCCAACATTCTGATAGAATAATTATATCAAATTTAACCTTTAGATTATTCAGTGAAGTGAGTATTTCTTCCCAATTTTTATTTATGGATCTAACATTATTGTGAAAAATTTTTAGGGTCGTGTAGTCTTTCATTAGTGAATTACAAAACTTTATATCTGAAGATACATAATTATTAATTTTATCAGAAGATACTGTTTCATTATCAAAAATTAGTCTAGCCGTTTTTAAGTACAATTTACAATGGAACTTTAATATTTTGTATTCGGATCGCCCGTCACAGTAGCTAAAACTGCGAGTTCGCCCTATAGTGGTACATAGGTAAGATACATGATTTCTGACAGTTTGGAAACAATCACTGTAAAATGATTTCACAACAACAATTTACAACAGTCCGATTCAGGTTTTGTATGTTAAGAGTGATCGGGCCAATGTTCGACGTGTGACAGAGCTCATCAACATTCTAAATAATTTTACACAAGTCATCAGAATGTTTAATCTATACTAATATTATAAAGAGGAGAGATTTGATTGTTTGTTTGTTTGTTTGTTTGCATTGAATAGGCTCCGAAACTACTGACCCGATTTAAAAAATTCTTTCACCAATAGAAAGCTACATTATCAGCGAGTAACATAGGCTATATATAATGGTAAACTCTGGCATTATGAAATTTGTATAAATGAAAATGTGTGTATTTCATATATTTTTGCGGAAGGGAGTAAAGACGAGGGAAGGGGGAGGCGGGGAAGGTGGAAGGGAACAGGGACGCACGGGAAAGGATAAGAAGGGAGAGTCAATTTATTTCTTTGAATGGCATAGCAACGCATGCCAGGGAATAGCTAGTATATATTATTTTATCCGTGGCTGATTTCTTTACCAAAATTTTTTCGTCTTTATACCAAACGTACGCAAACTTTTTTTCCTTGCGCATTTGTTTGGTTTTCCGTAGAAGTTCTTTGAAATAAGGATTAAGAATAGCACTTATAAAAATCTTTTCGCGCTTAAAGCATTTTAAGATCTCATGGTGAATTTTTTTCCGATTTACTAGTAGTAGGTTTCTTTTGCGAATATCCGTGAATCTGATACAAATTTTCGGGGGAGCTCCGGGTCGCCTGTCGGGAATCCTTTTGGCTTCCAGGATATCGTGGGGAAGAAGCTCTACACCCACAGCCGGCTTCTTGACGGTCTCCGAGGGTTGTTCACCTTCACGTGGTGGTATTCCTGCGACCTCTAATGCATCCTCCTTTGAAGTCTATTCGAGGCTGGCCAGGCGAATTTCGAAATTTTTTATAAAATTTCGAAATTCGCCTGAAAAATTTTTTAGAGCAATTCCCAGTCAACTGCAGCGAGAATCACCGAAGACATACAACTAGTTTCGTCTTCCCTGGAGGGTTTTGAAAACGCCTTTAATCCCAATGAGATCAAAATCCACCGGTTGGGAATCAAGAAACCTGACCAAACAAGGCCCATCAAGATCGAATTCAAAGATTCAACAACTTCCAAATTCATTTTGATGAACAGAGCGTTGAAGATCGGTGTTAAAGCAGCAAATGACCTCACCAATCTCCAAAGAAATGAACTTGCTCTTTAACGAAGTGAACTTGAATCTAGAATAAAAAACGGCGAAACCAATATTACTATTAAATATGTCAACTCTACACCAAAAATCGTGAATGCATGAATAGTTTTTTGTATGAACAAAAAACTATTAAAATCCAGCACTTTGAATCTTTATTATCAAAAAAGTATTCAAATCCAGTACTCTGAATCTTTATTATCAAAAACACTATTAAACTCCAGCACTGTGAATCTTAATTATCAAAAAACTATTAAAATCCAGCCCTCTGAATCTTTATCATCCAAAAAACTATTAAAATCCAGCACTCTTAATCCAATCCAGAATCTTTATTATCAAAATGAAAAAAATTAATAAAATGAAATCATTTATCCATAATTCAAGTACTCAATAAAGAAGTTCTTGGGTAAATTTGTGAAATAAATTTACCTAACATATTTATAACATATCTCTACGTATATTTTCGTATTAAATGCATCCTAGTAATTAATTGTATGATTTATGATAATTTTAAAAACCAACACAATTATTTAAAAAAATAATTAAACTTTTTTCTTTTCATAATTGTTACCAACTTACAAATATTGGTACTATCTTACAATAGTGGCTATTCTTATTATTTTGTTCACAGATTTTCTTAATTTTATTGTTTCGTTGGAAACAAGGTTTGTTTCCTAACTTGTAATATATTTGACTTATTATTTACCTACCATTAAATATATTCAACGTACCTCTATTTGCATATCTCATAAGTTAAGTTATTTGCATATATATCACATTAAAATATGTTTTTTTAGTGTTGCAATATTGTAATATTTAAATATACAAGCTCACTTGAGCTTTATTTTCATGTTGTTGCTATACATTATCTATGTTATTATGTAAAAGCCGAAAGTCGTTAATTTTATCAATAAATAAATAATAAGGTTTTTTCATTTAATTCTTTTATTAAGTTTTCTACCTCCGATACTAAATTTGCAATAGTATTCATTTTTGTATTGAGATCGTCATATTGGCTGCTGATAAAATCTCTAGAAGTTCGTGCATCTTTATTTTCGTTGTCTATTTTTTGAAACATTTCTTTTTTCATGGTCTCAAATTTATTCTCCATCTGCTTCATGAAGATTTCAATGTTGGTCTCACTGGTGTCAGGAATATTCAGTCCTAGACCTTTGCTCCTAGTTTGTTTCTCGGCCATAACTGTTCTGATAACTTCACTGCAGCAATTGTCAAAAAATAATCTCACAATGATCGGCACAAATTTTTATTTTGCAATTGTGAGTGTATTATGTTTATATGGTTCGTAATTAATGCTGAATCACTGTATAGTTATAATTTTCCCTTTAAATATCACTTTGTAGGCTTCTGCAACGTGTACACTTTATTTTACTATCAATTTAGATGGGAGCAAAATAAAAACAAACATCTGTCACTTAAAGTATTGTTACCATTGTTACCATTACCATTAAATGCAGTGGCACAGAAGGGCACACCACCACCCAAGAATTTTAAGTTGTCACAATCGGCTGGGAAAATCATGGCGACAGTCTTTTGGGACTCAGACGGTACTCCTTACTCCGCTTCAATCCTAGAGTAATTAAAGGAAGCCATCAAGGAGAAAAGAAGGGGAAAACTGATCAAAGGTGTCCTTCTGCACGACAACGCGCCTATTCACAAGAGCCGTGTTGCGATGGCTGCCCTGCAGAAGGTGGGCTTCAAAATGTTGCCACACCCAATCTACAGTCCTGACCTGGCTCCCAGTGATTATTACCTATTTCCAAACTTGAAAAAAGAACTTCGTGGGAAAAAGTTTTCAAGCGATGGATGCAATTTCGACGTATTTTTTAGACAAAGACAAATCATTTTTTTAGGGTATTAATAAGTTAATTGAAAGATCCGAAAAATGTATTAGGGTAGCAGGTGAAGATTTTGAAAAGGAAAATAATTTTGGATTTTTCTTTCCACTCCTTACCCCCTGTTCCGCGAACTTAAAAACCCACCCTCGTAAGTTTACAAATAACTAATTCTAACTTACCTACCAGTACATTTTATCTTTCTTAATCTTACAATTAATTATTACATCAATAATCTATGAATTAATCTCACAATTTATTTTGTTTTTATTAATAGGGTAGTTTTATGGATTGTCTTTTTTGTGGTCTGATTTCATTGGTCGTCTTTGCTTAAATGATGAGGTAACGTAAGTTCATTAGACTTGTTTTATACCTGCTTAGGTAAGTCAGCACGTCGTAAGTAGATATAGACAAGTGCAGCGCGTATTAAGGAAATAAAGGAAAATTTTATTTATATTAGTTAATTAAAATGGCGGTACTGAGGTTTCCTGAGATGGAAGCCTTACTAAAAGTATATTATGTTGAATTCACAGGGTGAACGTAGTATGCATAAAATTTCTTGGGTAGGACTGAATATCAGGAACTCGTCTACGTTGGGTCTGTAATTATATATCCCAAGTGGAATGGAACAAGGCATATGGAAATTCCGATGTGAATAAAAGCCTTCTTCACAAATTAGGTTCTCAGGACCATAAGGACTCGCATTCCATTTGCCACAAATATACACCTGGGGGTGAAGTTGTATGATTGAGTCAATCAGAGTTGTAATTGAGTTATCTTTCATGCCATGCTAACTTAACAAATAACATTGTTATCAGAGGCTTAATCATATGTTTTTGAAGTGAAAATTTCTTTAGCGCCGTTGTGTTTTGAAACTCGATGAAACGGAAACGAGCGACGCTAAAAATATAGACAAACACACGTCTATATAATTTAGCCTGCAAGAGAATGAGATAGCAATTAAATATTTATTTAATTCACGGATACTCGTTTCCAATATAATACTATAAATCCGTAGTCCCAAGCTTATCTCATTTGGTGTAGTGGTTTAAAGCACCGGACTAACCTCAGTAGGCAAACATTTTGCGGACCAAGAATCGAATCCTACGAAATCTAAAAAAAATATTTTTATTTTTGTAAAATCAATATCCAATCTTCAAACCACTCCAAAATGAACCGGCAAAAAAAAACACAAAAGAAATCGACATCTAGCGACTCCGAAGAAGAAAACACAAGTACTGATAAGATGATGTGTAGGAAAAGGTGCACTGAAATTCGACGACAAAAATATTTAAAAAAACATACCTCATTGATAAAAGAAGTGCTTCGTAGTCTCCCCACTCTTGTCTTTAGTTTTCTAAAGGTTTCACTTCTACCCACTTTGGTTTTACTTCTACCCACTTTAGTTTTCTAAAGGTTTCACTTCTCCCGCGTGCGAATTGGACACTGTGTTTTTTTTTTTTTTTAATATTGCTTGCCCAATCAACATTGTATTAACTAATGAAGTTGTATGGATCGAGATATTTTTTGTCGAGTTGTGAACTCAAATTTGTTTTGCGTCCTGAGATATATTCCATGAAGAAATGCAAACATGAATCATATTTCATAGCCCGTGAAAACTTTTTCGGTTAAAACATAAGAATTTTTTTTTTTAATGTTTTTAATATTTTACGTAAATATTCTTCCATCTGTTATGCATTGTTCAAGCAAATGCATTCCACTGTACATCCGTTAAAACAATATCTTTTGTTTCCTATTCCTTCTTGCGCTTCATCATTGAAAATAATATTATTTCTCTGTTCAAAACTGGGAAAATGCTGAATATTTTATTTAAAAATTACGGCGCAATTGATTGAAAGCGTTACGCGTTTTTTTTCAGTTCGTTTCACTGCATTTGCATTTTAGTGAAATGGTGTTAAAACCTCAAAAATTCAGGGTGAGTCAGTTTTTGGCGCGTTGCGTTTTTCGGTGGTATAAAAATGTGATTTTGTCATAAAATACACAGCGCTTTGTCTACAAAAAACTCTGTAAGGTATTTATTTGTCCTTGTACTCTGCGTAATTCAAATTCTTAGATGGTTTATTAATACATAGATACTTATACGTTATACGT
Source organism: Glyphotaelius pellucidus (assembly GCA_936435175.1). Taxonomy (NCBI): domain Eukaryota; kingdom Metazoa; phylum Arthropoda; class Insecta; order Trichoptera; family Limnephilidae; genus Glyphotaelius; species Glyphotaelius pellucidus. The sequence continues at coordinate 36,760,460 of OW386538.1, read as the reverse complement.
CTGTAAAGAAATAATATTATTATATAAATGGTCTGATCACATTTTAAAGATTAATAAGAATACACATTATTACCTGCTTGTAAATTTGTTTTGGAAAAAAATATAGAAGAAAATATATAAATGTTACCAAAAACCTATTTTTAAAAATGAAAACACATAATAAATATGATATTTCTCCATTCATTCCGTAACTTGTTTATTTAGTAAAATCGTTTTTCGTCCACTCTATTTTTTATTCAGACAGGAGGACTCAATAGGAAGTTAACGAAATATGGAATTCGTTTGATTTCTGTCAACCCAACTCCACATCTGCACTAAAATAAACTAAATGTATGAAAATTTCGTTTATTCTCTCAGTGTAAATGTCAAACTAACATCTGACAGCAAAATTGTATAAAAAATGGTCAGGATGTAGTAACAGGGCGGCAATATTTTTGCTTTCTTGTAAAAATAAGTGCTTCATCCCTCTTTCAGCAAGAGTGGGTGCTCGGTGCTCGGTGCCGGGTGAAATGCTTGGTATTTGCCTCCCAGCCGAGATGACGGTGTGTGTATTTACGATGCCGCGTGCACTCTCCCGGTACACTGGAAATTAGAATTTATTATCCGTTCCATCCTAGGCCCACGAGCCACTGAACTTTTTAAAATTTCCCTCTGGAAGTCATAAATCTCTGGTGCCTTTTCTCTCAGGAAAACACATCCACAGCACCAGTTCTAGCCGACGGGATACGATGAAGTAATTATGTAAAACCTAATATCATCTTGACGTTGTCACATAAAAAAATTCGCCTTTAAAATAACAGCGAATATAATGATCCTTTTTTATAATTTAAATTATCGAACTTTTTTTTTCAAATCTCTTAGATCCAGTTGTTTCGCGGCAGGTCACTTGTAATAAAGTCATCAAAAACCATCAATGGCCACTTGCATAGTCGGGAAACAGTCCAACGCGCGTCCAACACGTACACGATTGACATTTGTCACACGAGAGCGGGTCATTTCTTCGACTCATTGTTGAGATCAACAGGAACGATTTGCTGGCCTCTGTTTTTCTTCCTTCCTGCGTCATGGGTCTCTTCAAGATCAATTTTCACCACTTCCTCTCCTCAAAAGACCCTCCACACAGCATCTCAATTTCCCTCATGGCCTACTTTATGGAGTAAAAATGGTTAAAAAAAAATTAAGCCCGCTTTTTTTTTTTAAATGAAGCTGAATGACATTTGGTGACAATGTTACATTTGAATTTCTGCGAAAAAACTGGGCCTTATTATTTTTATTAAAATTTTGCAAATCGTTGAATCAAGAAACACATTCAAACGGCAGATAAAATATCACTCTACATAAAAGAATTAAAATTATGGCTTTATGGCTTTATGGTGCAGATGTTAAAACACTTTTGCTATAAATTCTATGTTAACCTTAATACATCACTTTTCATTTTAATTCTAACTCATATAACTTTTTTATAACTTATAACTATTGTTAATTGTACTTACTGATGTATGCATTTTTGTTTATATTACCCACGCACAGGCAGTGCCTTTGTGGGTTCCCATCACCTACTTTTTACTTTACGTAGATTTAATTATTCCTAACTTTTGATTTATTTGTTTCTTATATGTGTATTTTGAAATGTTTATAATAATGGGAAAAAATAAAGATTAAAAAAAAAAAAAAAAAGACAAAATGTTTTTGGGAAAAAAGAGTACATTGTTGTGTTATCGCTTTGAACTGTAACTTGAGGAAAATCTTTTTTTAGAATGTCGAAATTGATTTTTCTGTCACAAAGAAATTTCGTCATCATCAGAATATTTACGTTCTGTCAACAGTATTCATTTGATAAGTGATATTTAATATGTCCAGTACCCTAGCTCTTCCTAAAGCACATCGAAAAAAACATTCGAGACTTATATTTTTTCCTGGAAGACATCTTATTTTGTCTTTGAATTATTTTTGTTCACGTCTTACATTGAATATATGGAAGAAAATTTTTTTTTTTTTTAACACAATTTTTTTATTTATGACGCACGATATTTGGGATTCATTTTTTGTTGCCGACCTATTGGGTAAGATTAAGAAATAGGCGGTCGTATGGTTTGGCAAATTATAGCGATCGAATGAAGAAAGGAGTGTAATAAGAATACATGACGCAAATGTAAATGGTGAAAAAAGTCGGGGACGCCCTAGAAAGACATGGCACAATAAAGTGAATCATATACTTAACCATGTCAAGAGTCAAAAAATAAAAGAGGATGTATGTATGAGACGATGCATGAATGACCCGAGGATTGTGCTGTTTGGCGGTCCGTCCTCTATGCCTACTCCTGCGGGGACATGGCGTCAAGGTAAGTTGAACGGCATCATGGTTAGTTAGTTTTTGATTAGCGATTATATTTTATACTCTTGAGAGTCTGAGTTGCTAAAGTCCCCGGCGTTGCCAAGGTTTAATGCAGATTCTTTCAAAATAACATGTAGTCAGTCATTATTTTACTCTTTTTTCCATTTTAAGTGTGCTAACTTTCATCAATAATTATCAATATTTTGCTTTAAGGAAAAGGGAATGGAGGTAACTAACTAACTAACCATCACGCCGTTTCCCCGCAGGGGTAGGCAGAGAGGATAGACCGCCAAAAAACTAGATCTTGGCACACACTCCTTGCCTCGTTCACATTCATACATCGTCTCATACGTGCTCTTCTATTATTCTGACTTTTGACATGGCCCGACTCAAGTATCTGATTCACTTGGCCGTGCCATGTCTTCCTCGGGCGTCCCCGACTTCTTTTACCATTCACATTTGCATCATATATTCTCCTTACACTCCTTTCCTCGTACATTTGCTCTACATGGCCAAACCATCTGAGCGTACCTTTCTTAAATCTTACTCATCACGCTTACATCATCCTTGCATTCTTTGGGGATCTCCCCGTTTCTCACACGATCGTACATGGTCTTACCGCACATACGCCTCAGAAATCTTATTTCTACAGGATTCAGTCTACTTTCATCGTTCCTCTGCCAGTTCCATGCCTCACTGCCACACACCACCACTCCATTATGGACGGCTAGCTTCGCTTCTTTGAACAGTTTTCTGTTCAGTAGTTACCTGCGTTTACCCTCCTTTTAATATCTCTATCAGCCTTCCCATCTCTCGTAAAAATACTTCCCAAATACACAAACTCATCCACCTGCTCCAAGTATTTATCATTCACAACTATGTTGCACTCTCTTTCAAACACCATGACTTTAGACTTACTTTCGTTCATCATTAACTCACTCTTCATATATACTTCGTTCATCCTAGACACGAGAGATTGTAGATCTTCCATACTGTTAGAAATCAGCACCGCATCATCAGCATACAACAGGCAATACTTTCAGATTACTCAATTTCGCGCCCAATCCCATCTCTTTCAATTCTTGCATACAGTTATCCATGTGTAGATTGAATAACCACGGCCACATTACGCGTCCTTGCATAACACATTTTGTGATGTCAAACCACCCGGTAAAATCGCCGTTCACCCTAATGCATGCAACGCTTCCCTCATACAGAGACGCAATTTATTGCCTGATTTTTCAAAAACTTAAGAAGGCTGTATCTAACCTTGCCCTTGTTTTGAAGATCAAGTGTAAAAATTTTCGTCAATCTCAAAATAAAACTTACCGCCTACGTAGTCGAGGGGCGAGGCTTTTGACCAGCGATCCCAAGATCGCGGGATCAAACACCAGCGTGCGCAGATAAATTTTATTTTCATTGATTTGTGTTTCCACAATTTAATTATTTAAAATAAAATAAGGCATATTTGCTTCACGTTCTAGAGTGGACGATACTCTCAGTGTCGCCCCGGTGTAAGACCACCATTCAAAATTGAAACATTGCTTGAAATGTCTTTAGCCGTATTTGGTGACTAGATCTGAATAGCCAAGTACTTCCCCACCTCCCTTTTTTCATTTCTTTTCCTTTCCCATTTACCTTTAGCCTCACAACGTACCCCAATCAGGGGTGTGCCATAATCTCACTGTCTCCAGATGTTGGGACCCTTGGGAGGTATTCACATAAAAAAGATTAATATATTTATTTTTATTTATTTTTTATTGTTTAATTTATAACATTGTTACAGCATTGGACATAGTAGTAGGCAAAACAAAATAGTGAAATACATAATTCAATGATTTTTACGCCAATTAAGGGTGTTAGCCTTCGACCAAGTATATCAAGACATGCCCTGTGAAATTAAAAATGACGCCAGAAACCAAATAAAACTGGCTCAAGGCCCATTTATGAAAAAGTGCGAGCATTGTTTCGTACTATTTGGATCGCGTAGTGGTTTGTGTTTTACCTTTTATTGGTCCACACTGAAACTAATTGCTGTCCCAGCCGTCCTGACGGAATTAATTTTTTCAAACACAAAATTATCCTACTTCCGAATATTGTACAAGGTACAGTCCGCGGACTTTATTTTCGATAATGTAACCAGCTACCTGAATACATAAAAAAAATTATGCCTTACCGATAGCTTTAAGACAGCGTTTTAATAAATGTAATAATATTGACGTATTATTTTTTTGGCAAGCAAAGTTTCTGACGTCACTTAATCACCCAAATGCTTGTGACGTCACCTCACACCGATACTAACACATAGACGAAGGGCTAGCATCACGATATGGCAGTGGTTTTTAAACTTTTTAAAAACGCGACCCGGTTTGTATAAAACGGAAACCTTTAAAATACATTAAACGCAGATCTTAACAAAAAACCGCTGCACTATTCTTCAATTAAGGTCGAAAGTTAACCTATCTTAAGCCATAGCATTCCGAATTTCTACCGTTTTACAACATATTTCTCTAAAACACTTTAAGTTTTTAAGTTTCTAAAAAATATATGTTGTTTTTGACGATAATATCTATACATTTGCCACGCCGAAACGGTAATTGAATGAAATTCTTCCGATAGAAGAAAATCGTTTTATCGTATATTTCGAAAAAAATCATAATTCATTTTTTTCTTTAAAGCTAGATCGCGAGATTTTGGTTCTATTTTAAAATAGTTTTAACGAATCATGTTTTATTAAACATTTTCACAATTTTTGCTTAAATATTATCGTTTTCGCGCTCCCTCTAACATTCGTATTTACATATCTCACCTTCCTCTTCTTTTTGAGCGCTTACTAACGGGCTTTAATTAACTACGAATTTCTGTCATTTTTTAATTATTACCTATACACAAAAAAAACTTAATGATTGAGCAGCTGATTCAAAACTTTTAAGAAAGATTATAGTTTTCGGCTAAGACATTTTGCAAAACAGAACAGAAGCCTTTGAATATTTTTTAGCGCAATTTTTTTGATATTTTTTGTAGTCAAAAGTCCGGAAAGCAGTAAAAGGGCTTGCGGGCTGCTGGTTGCTCATCACTGTGTTAATGATAAGCAACCAACCTGGGCAGCCCACGGTGCGTGGGCGGTAAAAGGGTGAATTTTTCGTAATTATTTTCAAGCAAACGATGAATGGATTTTTTTTTATTTTAAAACTCATGATCAATATATACATATACGGGACTGTGTACAAGTTTTTGTACACGAATCTAAAGTATGGTTTGCAGTGTACACCGCTTTCGACAGGACACTCCGACGAAATTGCTGCTTGGTGGTTGACAACGAGCCATACGTTCATCAGAAAAATAAAATTTAAAAATTTTCAGACGCATCCGCCGCCAACGCCCGGACAAACCTCAATCCATGAACCCGGGCACCCCTGCCTAGTCACCAAACGTAGCGAACCACTTGGAGTGACCTATGGCAGATGCGTTGGTTATCCAATAAATGGTTCCCGAGGCGGCGGTACCCATACTCGCCTCCGAAATTGAATCGCTTGTCATAATAAAGTAAAAAAATATTTTTGTCTAATTAAATTTATGAATGTCTCGCGATCCCCACTTTGAAAACCATTTCTATACAACACAGCTTGTTTAAATGTCAACGCATGCAGCACGTGATCACCTATCGATGTATTAGTTCGAAAGTTACACCATGGGATTAAGTCGGTGCTCAGTTTTATACTGCCGAGAATTCGCATGCAAGACGGCGGAATTCGAAGGAGAGTTGTATTGCGAAATTACTGATACTTGGGGTTATGTTTTTCAGATTTTTACTATGAGAGGGCTTGTCTAGGGTATACTAGGTCAATGGTGCTAGCTCTTGAGCTTGGCATAGGAGTTATTTCATTATTATAACACAATTTTACATATATAGTGTATATTAAAAAACAAACCCTCCCATAGATACTATTTTAAGATTTATATTAAAAAAACAAGCCCTCCCAGAGATACTATTTAAAGATTTATACTAAAAACAAACCCTCCCACAAATACTATTTTTTATACAAATCGTAATTTTTTGATTTGGCTACTCGGCGATTTTTTTTTCTTCTACGAGATATAATTCATATTAGACAAACTTTGTATACAAAAATAGTTACAAAACTCCACGGCTCACGATGAAAATGATTTTGCGTACTGAAAATAGATGCTTAGACGTTCAAGACGGAAAGGCTCTTTAAACTTCCTGGTAAGTACGAAAGATTCACCACGGTAGAAACCAGATAGAGTTTCTACTTTATAATTAAGATTGTTACCAAATTCAGCACGTCTTCAGTCAGAATTTAGTCTCGAGTATCAGCCCACTACCTCCAGAAGGTTAACGTGCGTAAGCGCTCCACGAATTTGTCACAGTGACAGAAAATTCGGCAGGCAATTATAGTTCAAGAACAGAGGAAATGAGTCATGGTTCCGTTTCGTTTCACAAACTAGACGTTTTGCCTTTAACCGAAATTGGAACTAGAACATTCCCCTACATCTGAATCGTACAAATGAAAGATGTTATAATATCTTATAGTAGACTGCATTTGTAGGTAAATCCAATTATTTTGAAATCTATCTATATTTTCGCTCAAAATATCGTTTCCACCCTTTGAAGTTTCCAGTTGAAACCAACAATGTACTCGGAATATTATTAAGTTAATGTGTCAATTATGAAATCGCTTTTCAAGTGAAATTTCTCTATCACCGTTGAAACGGAAGCAAGCGACACTAAAAAGAGACAAACGCATACGTCTATAGGAATTAGCCTGCCAGAGAGCGAGATAGCAATAAAATATGTATTTATTTACGGATACTCGGTTCTCATATAATACGGTAAATCAATGGTTCCACGCGAGCCTCCGATAGTGTAGCGCGGTATAAAGCGCCTGACGAACTTCAGCCGTCCAGACATCCAGGGATCCAAGGGTCGAATCCCACGAAATCCAAAAAAATTATATTTGTAAAATCAATATCCAAGAAGAAAAGAAGACTCCGAAGAAGAAAATAACCGTATGTATAGGAAAAGGTGCACTTGAATTCGATGGTTAAAATGTGGAAAAAAATCATTCTTCACATTGATAAAAAAAAATGCTTCGTAGTCTCCCCACTCTTGCCTACTTAAGTTTTCTGAAGGTTTCACTTCTACAGCGCGTGAAATGCACACTCTGATTTTTTTTACTTCAACAAGAGCGAGTTGTTTAACCTCCCACCTTAATTAGTCTCACCAATCATTATAGTAATTTAATATTCAATAGAACAAAGCCTTCACGCCTTCGTCACCGTTAATTGATCCGTTGAGTGTACTCACCTGACTCCTTGTAACATCTTTATATATTATGAAGTTTTCGATTAAAACCTGAAATTCGTCCGCGTGACATTTGCACGCTCGTTGCTGCCTTGCTTTGGTCACGCCCCGCAGCATCAGTGCGATGCGCGCGAGATTTTCGTGTAAAATTGTTTTCAGAATAAGATGAATTACTTCGGGGTGTAAGCAGTGTAAGCTGTGTAAGCATGCGGCATACGTTCATGAGAGGGGAGGGATTTCAATTCATCATCCCCTGGGATTACCCGGCTGCGAAAAAATGCGGGCAAAAGGAGCAACATTTTCAGATTTCTGTGTCAATTTTGAAATAAAGCATATTCTCGTTTTCGGTTGTGGCATTTGGGTTGTACATTTACACCGAAGGGATCTTCGTTAAACTCGACGCGGAGCCCTTCTTTCACGACACATATCGAGAGTTTAAAATTCTAAAGAGGGCCGCCTATTCAAACTTTTCATATTGACTAATGTCGGCTGTTTCATTTCATTTTCTTCGGTAATGAAAGAAGAGCCCGTTTTATCAATGTTCATTCCCCTTTAATTTATCTAATTGTAGGTTAGGTTAGTCTTGAAAGGGAGTCACCCAGTTTTACCGTTGTTTTTATATTCCCTTTGCCGAGACTGAAGAAGTTTTAGGTTCGTAGCTCGTGAAGGACTATCTAATCCGGATCCACTTTTGTCCCGGAGCTCCCAAATCCGCTTCTAATTACTCATCTGTACTAACACGCTCTCCCTAAATATGTAATGTATTATAAACCGCCGCGCCGCCGTGAGCGCGCGTCCAGGATGCCAGAATGAAGAAGGAAGGATGGGGGATATTTGCCGGTGGATGTTGGACGTTGGCCACGACACACCTGGGATGAATGAATAGAGCAGACGAACCGGACAAATGTGCTCGGCATTCGCCTTCCCTCTTTATTAACAGTTCCCACAGAGTCGCACACTTTTATGAAGTTGTTTTTTTGAGTAGAAAATATCAACCGCCAGACTTCTTAATTCTAAAGGCCTTAATGAATTTTTACTGTGTACTAATTGCTGTTGAAAAATCCTACAGAAAATCTTTATGGAATTTTAATTTTTAAAACATTTTATGCCGAGGGAACCTTAGTTAATTATCATATTTTATATTTCTGAATAACAAGTCCCTTTTCTGACGCTGTGGAACAATCCTCTGAAGATTTATTTTTGGTGATTCGTTACGAAAATTCGTAGTCTTTTGGGCTAATTGTTTGAATGGCCAAGGCACGACGGGAGTCGTTGTTGTGAAACACCTGAGAAAATAATGATGTTCCAAGGTTATCGTTTCTAAAATGACGTCATTAGTATTAACTCCGGTCTCTCGTTGATGATTCAATGTATTCTAGTCATGAATATTATTATTACACTATTAGTCACAAAGTGTTTATACACTCGGCAAATAATTGGTTGCAGATTTAGAGATTAGTCTGTAGTTTGTCGTACCGTTACACATAATTGTTGCGTGTTTGCGGTTATTTCGATTAAGTTACTTAATCTCATTTACGTTAAATTATTTAATTGTTTCTCAATTATTATTTCACTCCCACAAAAGTGGGATATATCCGTCCTTACTTCATTGTAACAATTATGTTTCAATATGTATGTACGTCAATCGTTACGTGCTGCCTTGTTTTTTTGATTTTTAGGATCAAAGGCTTGGGTACACGACAGAGCAAATCGTGCATAACAAAGTTCTCGATCGTTGAAAAGAAAATAAAAATTGATTAGGTGAGAAATGCCATTATGGCCAGCTCTTACCATTTTCAAGAAACGTGATTGGTTCCTCTTACGCCCGAGGTCATCTGTTGGCATTGGCAGCGCTGGTCCTGTGGAATTATAGGCCTCTAGGATCTTCCTAACAAAGAAATAAAAACCTACGACCCTCTTCTGCTACCAAATTGTCTTTCCCAAAATCAATTTCGTAGATTTTTGCTCCGCCTTGCAGCTTTGGAGTCGTTTTGACTCTACTGCCGTAACATTCATTCAGAAACGGCGAAGATTCCCGGGTGTCCCCGGGGCCCGTTCCTCGTTGGGTTCTAAAGCCAATATCTCTGGGCCAGGCTGCTGGCGTGTATCACGTTAGATTCTTTTGCTCTTCGGGAATGGTTAATAAAATCAAATCAAGCTAATACCTTAGCAAACATTTCAACACATTATCCGTAGTTATAAGTCTACTTGTAAATCGTATAAATCTACTTATAAATCGCAAATGTAAGTACGAGTAACTATCTAGTTGTATGCCATTTATATTTATCTTAGTATTTATATAGGTTTATTTGAACAGCACCCTTGAGATGATTTTTCACAAAAACGGCTTTATACAAACCTTCCAAGTAGGTATCATTATTATTATTATTATTATTGTTGTTAAATTTTCAATATCAAGTGGCATTTCGTGTAAGTGTTCCACAAAATATTGACGATCAATGAGCTCTAGCGTTATGTAATTTAATCAACTTTGTCCTGTCTGAAGTTTATAGCTTCCCTACTATTTTCAGCCCAACATCTGTACACGGTTGACATTTGCTACATGAGAACGTGTCATTTCTACGGCTCGTTCTTGAGTTCAACAGCTTGGCTGTGGGACGATTTGCTGACTTCTGTGTTTTCTCCCACCTGCAACATGGGTCTCTTCAAGATCCATGTTCACTTCGTTTCCACAAAAAGACCCTCAGGAGAAATTAAATCCACTACAAGTATCGCAAAAATAACGCTTTAACAATATTATTATTTAATAAGTCAAGCCATTAGATAACAGTTTTGAAATTTCATGGATTTTCGAAATGCTTCCAAGGTATTTTATTTATTATTTTTGTTTAATTTAAATTAGCTAAGGCTCACACCTCTCCAGACATTTCGATTTGTTGGTTTGTTTAAAGTCAATTAATTAACAAATGAAATTATCAATAGATGTCAGGAGACGCAAACTCTCTTCAGACAAGACCGATATAAAAGGCCTGTGTTTAGGTTTTTTCCTTCTCTTTTCACCATCCTAACTTCTTAATAAGTAACAGTAAAATCCTTGGTCTGTCTTGGGTAGTTTGGGTCTCCGGAATTATTCACAATGTAATTGGGAATAAAGCAAAATAAAATGTCACGAGTCCTTTGAAAGTTTCCTGAAGCGGCCTTATTATTTTATGAAGTTCCTTCTTCCAAAACAAAACATATGATCCTACGAGTCGGATAATTTAACGCGAGTGATTAAATTAGTAAAGAAGAACCAGCACTGAAAAAAGGAACAGCCAACATGCAGTTTCCAGCATCCAGCAAGCAGCAGAGGCCATCAGCGATAAAAAAGGGCAAGTGACCAATCCATATCCATACTACCTTACCATTAAAATCCTTAAAAGCAAAAAAATATCAATGACATCAATATTGTGCATTACTCAAAAAAAATTGTTGCAAGCCGGTATGACAAAATTATTGACAAAATTATTGATTATTGACAAAAACTACAGCAATGTTTTAAATTTCGAGATTTAATAAAGTTTGTTTGAAATTTTTATTTTAAATTAGCCGCGAAGTCAATAAAGCAGTTTTTGTTGGAAATGCTCTATGGGCGATTGAATAAAAATCAACGGGATTCATCTATGATTAACGACGTTGGTAAATTATTATTATTGTTATTGTTGTCTCGTGACAGTTCGTGAAGTAAATAACTAAAATTTGGGAAGTTATCAGTGCGTATATTATATGATTAATAGTGATTAAACGGTGATTGCGATAAAATAATTGGATAACTCTGTAAATTGTAAGTACACATCTGATTAATCAAAATGGATTTAAAAACGCTGATCGCTCAACGGGGCGTTTGTAAAGGCAAGATGACAAGGTTCAGAGAATTTTTAAACAAAGATTCACTGACGCAAAGCGAACTAGAATTGCGTATAAAGCGTTTCGAACCTTTGCTAGATAATTTTGAAGAAATTCAAGATAGAATAGAGGCATTATCTCCCGACGATGTTGAAGGCGACCGAGCGAGCTTTGAAAATGATTATTTTTGTATATTGGCCAGCGCAAAAGAGAGGTTAGCTAAAAAGGATTCTGCAATCACGGCGAATAACAATATTAAATTACCGATAATTGAATTACCGAAATTTAAAGGGGATTACTGCGAATGGATGCAGTTCCGGGATGCGTTCATATCTTTAGTAGACAGCAATCATAACCTGGATGCCGTTCAAAAATTTTATTATCTGCGGTCTTGTCTGAAAGGGGAAGCGTTTAAACTCATAACAGCGTTACCGATATACGCGGATAACTACGTTACGGCTTGGGAGATGCTTACGGATAGATACGAAAACTCAAAAATAATTATAAATAATCATGTAAACGCATTGTTTAAATTACCGGACGTAAAGGCAGAAAATCACGTCGCAATAAGGAATCTATTGGACGAGGCGCAATTACATTTAAAATCACTAAATAACTTAAATATAGCTACGAAAAATTGGGATGTAATATTAATTTATTTGTTATCAAGCAAATTAGATTCAAATACAAGGGCTCATTGGGAACAATACCCAACAAAGAATAATTTACCTACCTACGAAGAATTTATTAGTTGTTTGTATACAAGGGCCCAAGTACTAGAAGCCTCGGCAAATAACGAAAAAAGAATTAATCCGGGAAAAACGAATCCGCATAATTATAAAAAGGAAGTTTTGGTGTCGTTGTCCGCACAAAAATTAAAATGTTTACATTGCAACGATAATCATAAAATTTATTATTGCCGCAAATTTTTGGAATTAAAACCGAAAGAACGAATTGATAAAATACACAAATTAGGCGCTTGTTTAAAATGTTTAAACCCCGGTCATAAATTGAAGGATTGCAGGTCTAAATTCAATTGCCGTAAATGCGATGGTGAAAATCATAATACTTTACTTCATGTTAAGAAGGAGGAGGAATCAAAACACGAAAGGGCATCAACATCTTCCGCGAAGGAAGCGCCTTTAGTATCAAATCATGCCGCGAAGGTAGAACAAAATTTCGTGTTATTGTCAACTGCCATCATCAACATAAAGGATGATGCAGGAAACTCAATTCAAGCAAGAGCTCTATTAGATTCTGGAGCTCAAACGAATTTCATAAGTAAGGCATTCGTCAAGAAATTAAATTCAAAAACGAAAAAGGTCAACATTCCTGTCACGGGAATCCACAATAAAATTTTAAATATAAGATCTAAAGTGGGATTAAATATAACTTCAGGCTACTCTGAGTACGAAAAGAAGATAGAATGCCTGATTATACCTGAGGTGACCAGTAATCTGCCCCAAATTTCCTTTCAGAGAAAAGAAGCGGAGATCCCCAGCGGTCTCCAATTAGCAGATCCAAACTTCAACATTACCAGCCCGATAGATCTACTACTAGGAGCGGAGGTATTTTGGGAAGTCTTGCATAACGATCGAATGAGGATTGGAGATGCGGGACTCACGCTGCAAAGGACCGAGCTAGGATGGCTTGTATCCGGGCCTATCTCCACTCCGAAACCAAAAAGGCCAGTAAATTCCTGTCATTTATCTTTAAATTTATTGCATAAGCAATTAGAAAACTTTTGGAAAATAGAGGAACTAGCTCCTGTAAAACATAGAAGCCACGAAGAAAGAGCATGTGAAGAGAGCTTCTTACACACGCACAAAAGAGATGAGAAAGGACGTTTTGCGGTAAGATTACCGCTGCGGCCTAATATTAATCAAATGGGTGAAACCCTAAAGGTGGCTGAAAAAAGATTCTATAATATGGAGAAGAAATTCCTTGCCAATCAAGACCTGATGCTAGATTATAAAAAATTCATGAAAGAGTATCAGGAATTGGGGCACATGACGCTGTGCGAAGCACCACCAAAAGATAAAATTTGTTATTATTTGCCACACCATGCAGTGATGAAGGAGTCTAGCACGACAACCAAAACCAGGGTCGTGTTTGACGGATCAGCCAAGTCATCAACCGGTATATCATTAAACGACGCCCTCATGGTAGGGCCAGTTTTACAAAAGGATTTATGTGCACAACTGTTATTTTTCAGAAAGCACCAGTATGCATTAACCGCCGACATCGAGAAGATGTATCGTCAAATATTGGTGCAACCTGAGGATAGAGATTTGCAGCGCATAGTCTGGAGGGACTCTCCGGAGGAAGAAATCCGACACTACCAACTCAATACTGTCACCTACGGTTTGGGACCATCATCCTTTCTGGCTACCAGATGCTTGGAGCAGTTAGGAACGGAAAATCAGGAAGCATACAGAAAGGTCAGTCAAATCCTAAAATACAATTTTTATATGGATGATTTGATAACTGGCGACGAAAATGAGGCAGATTGTCTCACTATTAAGCATCAGTTAAGCAGCATTTTGGCATCTGCTGGGATGAATTTACGAAAATGGCGATCGAATCTACCCTCTATAGGTTCGAAATCAGAGAATGATGCAGATATGATTATTACTGATAACCCCAAGGAAAAGAAAATTTTAGGGTTGTCATGGAATAACCAGCAAGACTATTTTCAGTACATTGTAGAGCCCTTAGAAGCGTGCGTTAAAAGCAAACGCCAAATGCTATCATGTATCGCCTCTACCTTTGACCCATTGGGACTGATAGGCCCAATAACTTTAGTCGCAAAACTGATAATGCAAGGTTTGTGGCAAACTAAAATTCAGTGGGACGAGGATGTTCCATCTGAGCAGATGAATGCATGGAATTCGTATATAAATGAATTACCTATTTTGAACAAGTTAAAAATACCGAGAAAAATAATTTGCAAACATCAAGTTAAACTGCATCTGCATGGATTTTGTGACTCGTCAGAAAAGGCCTATGCAGCTTGTATATATATAGTGTCTACTGATGAATCAGGAAACACAACTTCTAATTTAGTCACATCAAAATCAAGGGTGGCACCGTTGAAAAGCATATCACTACCAAAGCTGGAGCTTTGTGGTGCTGTTTTACTCACAAAATTAGTAAACTATGTCAAAATAGCTATGAACTTAAATGAAATAGATACAACCTACTGGTGCGATTCCATGATAACGATTTTCTGGATTCGTGGACAACCAGCCAGGTGGAACACATTTGTGGCCAATAGGGTGGCTGAAATCCAGGAATCCAGTCAACCCGCACAATGGAAGCACGTAAGATCGGAGGATAATGCGGCGGACGTTTTATCCAGAGGCACCACAGTCTCGCAACTACTTAAATCTGACATTTGGTGGCATGGGCCCACCTGGTTGACTTCAGGCGATTACCCGATTACTTGCAGTGAAATTACGCCGTTGGATTTACCAGAAGAAAGATTGAAACTAACGTTAATTTCAGCAGTAAAACAGGATTGGGAAATATTCTCCAGATACTCTTGCTTAACCAAATTGCAAAGGGTGACAGCTTATATTTTAAGATTTATTTTTAATTGCAGAAATCCTTTGTCAAGGCGTGACGGAGCGTTAACTGTTTACGAATTGGAGAATTCACTTCACATATTAATATCTCGCGCACAATGTTTTGCATTCCCGGAGGAGACGAGGGCATTGAAAACCGGGGTAAATGTGAGAAATTGTAGTAGATTAAAGTCATTAAATCCTTATTTGTTTAAGGATTTAATCCGGGTGGGGGGTAGGTTGTCCAACGGAAAAATGATATCGGAAAGTCAACAACACCCCATAGTACTACCTTCACATCATAAACTAAGTGAACTTATTGTCAGGCACTACCATTACTCATATTTACATGCAGGAACGCAGGCATTGTTAGCGTTAATAAGAATGAAATACTGGCCAATTATGGGTAAAAACTTAATTAAAAAGGTTCTGAAATACTGTATTGTATGTTTTAGGTGTAACCCGAAAACAGAGCAACAGCTGATGGCGGACTTACCGACCGAAAGAATAACGGAAGGTCGCCCGTTTCAATTATCCGGCGTGGACTACTGCGGACCCATTATGATTAAATCAGGTGTCAGCCGTAAGACTCACAGCGTAAAATCTTATATATGTCTATTTATATGTATGGTAACCAAAGCTATACATCTAGAAGTAGTAATGTCTTTAAGCACTGATAGCTTCCTAAATGCGTTTAAGCGTTTCATCTCGCGAAGAGGGAAACCCAGTAAAATGTTTTCAGATAACGCCACGAACTTTCGGGGCGCGAATAACGAATTGAGGGAAATCTATGAATTTTTGAAGAATTCAAATGAAAAAATCGATAAATACTTAGCCAATTTATCCATTCGGTGGCATTTTATACCCGCAAGGGCTCCGCACTTTGGGGGACTGTGGGAAGCAGGGGTCAAATCAGTAAAATACCACTTGAAGAGGGTGGCAAATGCTTCACTACTAACATATGAGGAATTTAGCACTGTGTTATGTCAAATTGAATCATGCTTGAACTCCCGTCCTCTCTGTCCGCTGTCCAATGACCCCCAAGACCTAAATCCTCTGACTCCTGGTCACTTTCTCATTGGAACGAGTTTAGCAGCGATCCCGGAGCAGAATTTGCAGAATGTGGCAGTCAATAGATTGAATCATTACCAAAAATTAAATCAACTAATACAGTCGTTTTGGTCGAGGTGGCGCAAGGAGTACTTGGCTGAGCTGCAGACCCGGACGAAATGGACTGGCAACCACCAAAGGCAGCTGCAACCAGGCCAAATGGTCATTTTGAAGGAGGATAATGAGCCTCCTTGCTTTTGGAGGCTAGGACGAGTGCACGCTGTACACCCGGGGCCCGATGGAAGAGTACGAGTAGCTACCATCATCACAGGACAGGGAACGGTTCAGAGGGCAATATCAAAACTATGCCTACTGCCAATTGAGGACAACAAATGCGGAAACCATCTACCCGAGATGGACCAAGGAATATAAGAAGCAACCCGGCAGCGCCTGTGCACAGTGCGGCGCCCACAAGCAAAGGAAAATAAATGGATGGAGCTGGGTGTTTGTTTTTATAATCAGACTTTAATGATAAATTCGCCTTTGTGAATAAAAGTGAAAGGCAATAATAAATTCGCTTGTGTAAATAAAAGTGAAAAACAATGATAAATTCGCTTGTAGAAAAGTGGAAAATACAATTAAAATAAAAAAAGTGCAAATAAATAAAGATGGTGGAGGTCGTGACCTCTTGTGAAAACTCATATGAAAATTAAAGGTCATAATCTAGCCAAAGGAAAATGAATGAACACTGCAAGTGCCCATTTAAATGTATATAATAAAATTAGCTGTCCTGGAAGGAAGACCTGGTCCAATCCGCATGGCATTGTGTTTGTCCTAAAATTAAATGTTTAATAATTGTAGAACTTATTGATTTTAATGTTAATCGTTAACTTAATCTTTAGCTTTAATGTTTAACTGGAGCATGTAAAATATGAAATGGTTAGTTAATTTAATCTGGTGTGAAGCAGTTAAAGTTGTTTGAGTTATCTTTAGTAGTATAAGTGAGATATTTTAATTATTATATTCTATTTGTGTAAAAAAAACTCTGGCCTTTACCGTTTTTTGGGCGGGAATATGTTTAATTTAAATTAGCTAAGGCTCACACCTCTCCAGACATTTCGATTTGTTGGTTTGTTTAAAGTCAATTAATTAACAAATGAAATTATCAATAGATGTCAGGAGACGCAAACTCTCTTCAGACAAGACCGATATAAAAGGCCTGTGTTTAGGTTTTTTCCTTCTCTTTTCACCATCCTAACTTCTTAATAAGTAACAGTAAAATCCTTGGTCTGTCTTGGGTAGTTTGTGTCTCCGAAATTATTCACAATGTAATTGGGAATAAAGCAAAATAAAATGTCACGAGTCCTTTGAAAGTTTCCTGAAGCGGCCTTATTATTTTATGAAGTTCCTTCTTCCAAAACAAAACAATTTTGTAAGAAAAACTATTTTAGAAACTCGAAACGTCCATAATTTTGAAAGAATTCGATATTTAGAAAACACATTCCTTTTGTATAGAAAATTAGTAATAAAACTATCACTTCACTTTTTATGCCGTTTATACTAAAAAAAATAACACTTTCAATTACATACAAATCAACGAAAAAACCCGCCAATCTCTAATCTGATTTTATCTAAGGAATCAACTTGAGAAGAATAAAAATATATAGAGATAAAAATGTATGGACGCCTGGTCAGATCCGTCCCTCAGAGGATCTATTGGAATATTGTCGCTCCGCTACACAGATTTTCATGAAGAACAAAAAATTAACTAAAAATAGCCTAACCTTGGAAGAAAGGGTAATTTGCGGTGTAATACACAAAAAGGCAGATGCTGACACCCCTGATGAAGGTTCAGGTTAAGTTGAAACCAGTTGGTTAAATATATATATATAATAAAGTTATATTCAAACAAAGTTATTCTATTGTAATTATTATATTTATTTATACTAGCTGACCCGGCCACGATTTGCTGTGACGTGAAATCGAAACACAACGCCATCTACTGGATGGTTACCCAACCTAGATAACCAAGTGTCGTGTCGATAAATTAACTCACACCACCATCTGTTAGAAACTTACGGAACTTACAAATAATTACAAAATATTGTCCTATAACAAACATTTAATGTACATTTAATTGGCAAAAATAAATATTGAGGTCAATAATCGAGATAAGTTGGACTAAATTACACACAGTAAGCCAAATTTCATCAAAAACGGTTAAGCAGTTTCGGAGTTTATCTCGAACAAACGTCGTAACGCGAAATTTTTTATATGCATATATATTTTTTTTTTTACATGAGCTCCACATAGGAGGCCCAGAGGAAAATAATCTCCCTCAGGGCCTTTTTCACTCCTGCTAAATCATAAATAAAGAAGAAGAAGATATACACCGAGTGTTTGCTCCTAGTGAAAAAATATAATTACTATAATGAACTCTAATATTTGTGACACCAGTGGTAACATTTGTGCTTTACGATCGCGTTTTTAAATTTGAATATAATATGTAGTGGATCATATTTGGGCCAGTTGTTTCACAGAACTTGAACAATTCATCAAATATCAAAGTTTAAATTAGTCCTGACGAAAGACCACCTTTAAAAATCGAAACTTTCTTTGAAAATAGCTTTTGCAGGTTAGATTTGAATAGCTATGTTCTTTCCAACCTTTCTCTTTCATGTCACCCTCCCTCCCCGAATCCTTGCAGCTTTATAACATACACCAGTTTATTGTGGATGCTCTAGTCAAGGGGTAGGCAGTTCGTCAAGTGAGAAGAGCCAGGGGGGGAGGGGGTTGTAATCGTTCTTTGGTAAAAATGTGATGGAACAAAGCCAAGCCAACATTTTTGTTCTTTACTATCGAAACCAGATAAATTTTCGTGGACCCCCACACAACTTGTGGACCCCCATTTTTTTATCATGCCAACGTGGACCCCTGTCGAGTGTCCCGTGGACCCCTGGGGATCCACCTGGACCACTTTGGGAATCACTGCTCTAGTCCAACTAACTCCTAGCAGTTCGGAACAGTTGGGATAAATCTGTTATGATAATTTTATCATACGTTTTAAATGTTAATCAAAATTCTGTCGGAAAAACAAGCTCCTTTGTTAGAAAATAATATAATACAAATCCATAGTCATTGTGTAATACAGATTGGCATTACTTCGGCTTTTCCATACGTCATTTACTACATGCGATTTATTCACTCCACATCATTTATTCAAGCCCAAATACGGCTTCGCTAATCACTAAATCTCCTTTCGAGGAACACGTTTTTATGACAAAACCGAAATTTCTTACATTTTGTCAGACATTTTGCGAAATTCAGATACTTCTTCTTCAAATAAATGGATGAAACATTTCAGTGGGAAACTTTGTGATTGTTTACGAACACGTCTGGTCTAGTTGTTAGAAAGAAAAGTTATATATTATTATGTACTCGTTTTGTCGGTTGTTCCCAAACTTTGTAGTAACGCATTTTTTAGCGACATACATTTGAAAATGGTCCATTTTGCTGTATAAAAGGCAACGCAATTTATGTTAACGTTTTTTATTATTAAGTCGTTCAATTTATTGGGTATTTCAATTGTTTTATTTTGTGATGACGAATAAATTTTCTATAATGATTTAAATTTAAGCATTTTCCATTTGCCGCTATATGGCATGTTCGTTTTTTATCGTGAATTCGGCTACGTTGACGACACGCCGGACAACGTTGTACCAGCTGGTGGCGCTTTCTATGTCATAATGGCGTAGCCAGTTGGAAGCGTTCAGTAATGATGAATGTAAATATTAAATTTCCTCGTTTTTAGTACAATGATCAGAATCAGAAAAATAAACCTTTAATTTTCTTCACATGACTTGTGAAAATACCCCATTCTTCCAGATTTTTAATTAACATTATACATTAAGTAAATACCTCAAATTGGATGAAACGGGATGATCTTATTAAAACTAAGCCGATCATTGAATCATATTTAGGGAAATGATTCAATTCTACTGAAAAGTAATCCCGAATTGAAAATTCGTCCGAGTTTGTTTTGTACTGAGCTTTCATTCGGGGATAAACAGAGCTCCTGAATCTGCTAAGATTTTATCGTCAAAGCTTTTATCATAGGAATTTATTTTCACAAATTCTGGACAAGAGAGAGTCGTGTACCTGAAAAAAATCTGACGGGATAAAAATTTGTTTAAATTCGTAAATCCACCTCACTTTGCTAAAGCGATGTTGCTGGACTGAGAAGTTGTTAATAAATTATGTAGAATTTTGCGTCAAAAACACATAATCCGCTAGCTTTCCCGTCGTCATGGAGGCACCAGAGGCAAAGCTTGGGAACTTTTTGTATATTCCATAATATATTTACATGTAAATTATTCTTCTTAAGACTTCAAAATATTTTTTTTCTAGGCGCTTGTTTTGTCTGGCCTTTATCCAATTTAACCCCTCCCTGGAGCCTCTATATGTTGTTACGTAATTTCTCTCAAGCGAACTGACGGATTGCGCTGGAAATATTTTCGCATTTAATTCGGTTCCAGATGAATTCGCTGGTTTTGAAGGTTTTTAAAATAAAATACTGTTTTAAAACGGATGAAAGAGACTTTTCCGGTTTTAATAAAATTATTAAAAAAAAATCGTTGTAAGCACAGATAAAGATTTTAAAGTAACTTATTGGATATTCATCGTGTAAACTGTAATTACCACTTTAACACGAAACTAAAAAAATATATTTAATCAGACAAAGATTTTATAAAAGTTGTTGTCCCTCGTTTTTTTGTATGTAAACATGATTACTAAAACGTTTGCAAACTTTTACAACTATTTTTCTTCAATCATAGGAAACTTATTTTGTGGCACCAAATTTTAAATATTCAAATTCTTTCCTGATGAAGTAAGCATTTCTCATAAACATCTTTGTTTTTTTAACAATAAATGTGGCCAAAACTAAGTACCTACTTTATTATTTTTCAAATATTTTTCTTCTGTAAAATCTTGTTTCATAGAATTATGAAATTTTTTCGGGAGCGACTGGTAAATTTTTAAATTCAAATACAAAGCGTGGTGTCCTCCCTTTCCTACATTGTTTAAATCATTTATCTCAATATTGAGATAGCTTGATTTAAATGAATCCTTGCAAGGCTGGGAGAAATATCTCTCAAAATTGTTCTGTGGGTTAAGTACATCGTCGAGCAAACTTTTTGATATTACGAATCCAATGAAAGAAAAGTTTTTGTCAAGTCCTCTTTTGGAAAAAAAAAATCGTTGTTGCTTTTCTTTTTCGTCTTCATCACTGCGTCTTTTCTCACTTGTTTCTGTGAATATATTTGTTCGATCATTATCTGGAATATACCATCCTTGAGTACGGTACGCTTTGATTTGCCAGTCCTTTTTTATAATTCAATTTTCACTACCTACCATTATTTCCTCATTCTGCATGTTTCCCCCCTTTCCTTCAATTTTCCTGGGATTATGATTGTGACCTAAAAACGCAACTTTTTTTTAAATAGGTTCTTATAAATTATTCTATCCAATAAACGCTTTTAGTATCACCTTTGAAATACATCAAAGCTGGTGTTTGAAATATATCAAAGGCAATAATTTCTAGCTTGGAATATTCATAATGCCAAAGCTGCTAATGAAAGCTCTTTATGATTTTGATGAATAGTTCGCTTCGTTCTGATTTTTTGGTTCAGATCGGGAGTATCTGAAAGGGTTTTATTATGTTCATTCCTATTTATTGCGCGTCGCTATCGTTTGTCAGCTTAATTTCACAGTAAATGAGGTTAATTCACGTTTTCAAAGAGGCGGACTGTATTTTTTTTGAAAATTATATAAACCCCGAAACGTTAGAAATTCCTTAGCAAATATACACAATTCCTCTATTTTTCAATGTTCTTAAATTTAAAATTATTAACGTACCATTTTTAACCATAAGATTAAGATTTTAATCATAAAATTCCTTTGTAAGACGGAATAGGAGGCAAAAATAAACCTGTACCTGGACACTTTTCATCGTACAGAGTGTTAAGGGAAGTACTTGACTTACTTTAACCAGTGACATAGTACGTTATAAATTTGGTTTGAGGTGATTTTTTTACGAAAACGGCACTATACAAATATTTCTATTATTATTTGGAACAAAAAATTTAATTGAGATTTGATCTCCAGTGATTTTTTACGTTATTTATTTATTATGTTCATCAAATCAAAAAAAAAAAATCCACTAGTAATAATCACTCACCATTCAGTCGAGTAACACCCCAACCCCTCAGCTCACCCCCCGTATATTGATTATTGTATTGATTTTTTGCGTGTTCAGTTGAAATAACAATTCATTAACATTTTTTACTCTTAATAATTTCAGTACTGATATATATATCCCTTAACACCCGGTACAATATTTGCTGAAGTCACCAGCTTTGTCCGGGCTTTACTCAGTGACTAAATCAGACGTACAATCATTCTCTTGTATTTAAGATCTAGTGGGCAAATTTTCATCAGTCTCAGAATAAAGCTGTAGATTTGTATAAAAATCCGCCCGATGTCAGCCCGGCCGCCACAGACAACGTTCCTTTCGTAAATAGATAGTTAGATATATAATATTTGGATGATTCGTATCGTCATTTTTGTGAAAAAGCTGAACAATTTTTTCCCCCGAAATTCTATTCTACTACTCACTGTAGGTAATTTATTATAACAACTTATAAAACAGATTGCATCCACGTGAAATCAGTCAAAAACATTAACAAAAAAACTATATTTACAATGTATCACCAGCAGGGCTTGATACATCATAAAAATATACGTAATATCACATATGTTGTTTTGTTTATTAAATTTATTTTTTATATTTATATATCCACGGTTGTCTCGCTTTTATGAAATCTCTCACACGCAATATTTCAGTTGTACGTTCATTACATTTGTTTATTCTTTGTTGCAGATGGTACCGCGAAGGCTCCACCTACCCTCTGGAAGAGGTCCTTGCGAGTGGAATATCCCGTTCTGAGGCCAGCAGCGCCACCCTGACGCTCAGCCCCTCCAGGGAGGACGATGGCGCCATCTTTAGGTGCGTCGTGTGGAACAGGGCCCTTCCCGAAGGAGAGAAGCTGGAGGCTACAGTCACCCTCAGCGTTAACTGTGAGTTCAACCTCATTACATGATATAATAATTTTATATTTTATTCAGCTCCTTTTTTTAAAGCCTCTCCTAAAGGATGCTTTCTTTGTATTGCTTTTGAGATATAAATATGTATTTGTACCTCGTAGGCTTAAAACATCGCGTCCGGATTAAACAAAACAACGAAACATACATTAACACAATTAGAACTACATTGTACTTGCTTCCTTCTATCAAAGGGAAGAACTTTTTTTGATTTTTGAATTAATTCGAGCCCGAAGTTAGAATTTTTGGGGAAAATTTGAAAAACAATCGGTCGCCACGAAAGATACTGAAATATAAGGTCGCCACGGAGTCGGTACCGGCTGTTTTATACCTTTTAAATGAGTCGAAGCCTACGCTCCGGCTCCAAAAAATTTTTTAACCCCTTGCCGAAAAAAGTTTAAAAAAAATATCAAACTGCTTAGATTAAATATGCTTTTTTCCTTCCATCGAAGGTTATTAAAGGTTTTCTTCATTTCAATAAGTAGTGCCCAGAAATTCTTACAGTTGTACAAGCTGTATATGCAATAGATTTGGAGTAGTTGTATTTGTAAGTAATTGCTTAACTTTTTATTAATTTTTAGAGTAAATCAAGTCCGAAAAAGATTTTTTTAAGTCAAAATTGACTAAAAAAAAAAATTGGTCGCCATGGGGTCAATTTCAGCTGTTTCTTAGATTTTAAAATGAGTCGAAGTCGACTCCAAAAGTTTTTTAAACCCTCTAGTAGCCGTGTTAACAAAAATGTTAAAGAAAATCATATTCTCAGGTTAAAGAAAAGTTCTTTGGCTTCTCCACGTGGTTCACCAGATTCACCATTTTCCCGCTTGTACCACTAATATTTTGATTTTCCGCCCTTCCACACAGTTATCATGTAAATGGACATGCTCTTATGTGCCTCTCAGGTACACATTTAATGTGATTTAAGTTTCAAACGGCCAATAGTACCTTTTATGTTGCTTGTCTTTGGGGCTCGACTTGACGCATTCGCTTCCTTCCCCTTAAGCGAACTTCATTGTCACACAAATAACCATACATGTGTTTACACCCTACATACCAATCTGACCGATTATGATTAAATATTACAAGGCTGTGCAGAAACCCAAAACGTCTCGATATCCCAAAACCCAAAAGTCAAAAAAAAAATAACATTCACGATCAACATTCTTGATAATTACAGGATTATTTTGAATTTTGTATTTTAAGACCTAAAACCAACAGATTTTTAAAATGCACAACTCAAAAATACTTGGAACTGAACAAATGAGATAATTTAGATAATTAGAATAAGCCACTCTTCAGCCGCTTGCCGGGTTGTCAGTAATAATTATTCCAGCAGGTAGTGTGCAGAGGAGCTAGCCTTTTAAAAAACATGAACATATAATCTACTGGGACTCGCTTTTATGATAGAATTCTCAACGTAAAAAAGAGGTTTCTGTACTGTAGTGTTTACGTAAAACATCAAACGTGTTGGACAAAATAATCTTATATTATTCAAGCATATCAAAATAACACGAGCATTACAAAAATTCTAAAATGAATTTGTTTATATATGAACCGATTTTTTTATTTCTTTTATATACTCAATAATATTATTATTCAATTTATAAAAACAGTTTATTTTTAAACAAGTTCTGCTAGGTAATTATTATTACACATGACAGCTGTTTCGCCTTCTGAAGGCATTATCAAACTGTTTGATAATGCCTGTAATAATAATGTAATAATAATTACCTAGCAGAACTTGTTTATAAATAAACTGTTTTTATAAATTGAATAATAATATTATTGAATATATAAAAGAAATAAAAAAATTTAAATGGAGTTCTACAAATTAAACTTGATAACAATAAATAAATGAACCGATTTGTTTGCATATAATATGGACCGAAAATAAAAGTGGTCTTCTTTTATAGAAGTTCAATAATATTATTTGTTAATTACGCAATTGATTCATAGTACTAAATAATGGACGGTGAAATAGTTATGCATACTCTTTAAACCTAAAGATTGTAACGTATACAGCGAATTTAGGAATCACGCTAGTGAAAACATGGTTAGACTCAAACGTACTTACTTAAAATTCTCCACGCAAAGTATAAATAACACGAAAAACAATACGAAAACCATAAAAATACACGACTGTATAAACACCAGCTTCTGAGATTGTCCTCCCGTAGGAAAAACAGGCCAAATAAAGTATCTAGGAATCATAATTGATCATATCATAACCTTAGATGGATTCATCACTTCAATCAAATCACAAATAAACTCCTCAAAACAATACACATTTTCCTAAACATAAGAAACATATAAAATAAAACAAATGAAAACAATATATTTGGCATTTTGTCAATCAATAATAGAATATGGAATATTTGCTTGGGGAGGAGCAATAAACTCAGCTACCGATCAGATAGAAATCGCACAGAAAACCATCTTAAAGGTAATACATAAAAAAAAACGTAGACTAACTGATACGGACCATATACATTCAACACTTTTGACGTT
The DNA here is from genome assembly GCA_936435175.1 of Glyphotaelius pellucidus. Taxonomy (NCBI): domain Eukaryota; kingdom Metazoa; phylum Arthropoda; class Insecta; order Trichoptera; family Limnephilidae; genus Glyphotaelius; species Glyphotaelius pellucidus. The sequence goes on along the minus strand of OW386538.1, from coordinate 36,734,671 downwards.
CTAGATATACGCCAATTATACGTTAAAACACTACTAAACTACTTTTTTGAACAAAAAAATATATTTCAACGAACAAAAAATATCAATAGCAGACCAGTTAACACAAGCGTAGAAAGAAAACATAAAAACTCCGACGGTAAACACAAGCTTTGGACAAAGACACCAAAAATACCATGCTATAAAAGCATTCAACAGTCTTTCACTTGAAACGAAAATTGAGGTAAACAAAGATAAATTCAGATACAAAATTTAAAAATGGATTAAAAAATAATATTACAAAAATTTTATAACATAAAAGAATAAAATATGTACACCTAACATACAAAACCATTATAAATCACACTTCATTCACGAACACACAACCCGTAATATATGCCGATTTTAAATTTAAAATTTTAAAATTTTAATATTTTTTTTGTTAGTACCAATTTTATACGTTTATCAAAATGTATTATGTACTTCATCTTATCGAATTTTTGATTTATAAAATGGGGCCTCAGCAAGGGTAACCCTCCCAGTGACGCCAACATTATATAAACTATACAATAAAATGTTAAACTAATGTATCGAAATAAAATTAATAAAGTACTACGACTACTTGAGTACCCACATTTCTTCGGACCATTATTTCTTGTTTTAATCAGTTAGGTAGGCTTAATCTATATCAAATTATTTCTCTCTTTAAACTCTCTAAACATCTAATATCCGGAGTAGAATTTTTGGTTTTCTGTGAAAAACGTGGAACTCCAATAGCATGTCATTTTCTAGCTCCAAAAAATAACAATTTAATTAACTTCGAACTGTGAGGAATTCTTAAATATTGCCAGACGTAGAGAGTAAATTTGTCTTCTTATTTGAAAAGTCAAGTTTGCATCAAAATTTTCCGGTGGGAACCCGGTGTCTGAGATATTTGAACAATGGGTATTTTTAGTGTTTACAATTTTACATAACATAACACAATATTTCATACACTCTCCTAATAAAGCAGATGTTTGTGCTTAGGAAAGGACAACTGTATTATATTTTTACAACTGGGTATTCAACTATTCGTAATTTTATAAGATAATACATAAAAGTAATAAAAAAATAGACAAGTTATAAATGATACAAAGGAATGGTAAGCAAAACATAATATCCAACAATAAGTAAAAGTTATGAAGTGGTGCTACAAAATTTTAATTTTATAAATGTCGTAGTTTTCTTTCTATCGTATATCAAATTTCATCGATTTCGGAGTAAAACTGTAGATTTGTTTAAAAAACAACGTATATATGTTTGATGGTCTGACCTGATGGTCTGATTTACTGTGGGTGAAACCGGCATTTGCAGATGGATATTATTGTTTACCATTTTAAATGTCAAAGGATAAGCTAATATTCATGTGAAACAAATCAATTCTTCGTATTATTACAAATATCTCACCAGCTGCTCCATAATATGTTTCCACAAAATTTTCACAATATTGAACGAAGTGTCAGACATATTTTACGATATCAATTTTCTCGTCCAGTTCGTATCGTATTATTTTGATATTGAAATTTACGACGTGCGAAGGAGGGAAGCTTCGAAATTGCTTTATTAGTAAAAGTCATTAATGCGTACAAATATTCGCACGTTTGTTCTGTTCGCACGTCTCCATTTCACAAAGGCTACAACAAACGTTCAGTCGGCCTGAAACCGGCCTTTTATTAAAGCAGCGCATTCCCTTTAAAAGTTCCAAAATCCTTTGATTGTTCCGACTCAACGTTGTTGACATGAACAAATGAAGAGAAACTTTCCCGAGCTTTCCTCGAATATCATTTTGATTGTTTTAAAGAACTCGCTTCAGAACAATTCGAATAACTCCTAAATCCCTCTTCGACAATTTGCAATCTCTAATTCTACCCTTGGAAGCAATCACTTCAATTAAAGTTGATACAAAGAAATATCTCAACTTTATTTATAATTATGGATACTTTATTTATCTTAAGTTTTAAGAATTGGAAACTTATTAAGTCAATCTTGAGAACTCGACGGAGTGAGATAATCGAGCTTTTGTTCCGGGGTTTTATTAATTGAGTGACTGAATTCCGATACAGACCGTAAACAAGATACCCATTTCTGGAATATGCTGTTGAGAATCTTGTATCTACGATTTAAGTCAGTTTAGCCTATCCTTTACAAAAGTCTACCCTTTCTGCCGGGGAATAGGGGAAGATCAGTTTAAGGCTGCTGAAATACTTCCAGTCCCCAACGGCCGGGCCCATTAAGCAATTCGCAGTTGCTAAGTAACAATCGATGCTTAAGTTAGCGTCTTCAGTGTCCCGGTGCAGGACGCAGGTTGTGTGGGACTATGCAGAATAGGAACAACAAGCCGTTACTTAGTTTTTGCACGTGCGAGTTGCCGTCATCTTTGGTCCCGATCCCCTCGTTGTGCCGGGAATCGCTGTACCTAATATATTTAGTCTATTACAAGTAACAGAAGTTTGTGCGATCTCTGTTGCAGTGGAATTGTTCGTGAGCCAGACTTATGATCGCTCGAAATAAAATGAAGCGAATTAAGGCGGCACTCTTGAAACGCACGGCGCTGAAAAAGAAGAAGATGGAGAGATATGTAATTACGAATGTTGGACAGAGCGCGCTAATATTTTACGTCGTACAATAGCAGCGAAAATTGCGAAAAAGCTTAATAAAACATGACTCGTTTAAAATAGAGCAAAAATCTCGTGGAACGTATCTTAAATATCATTTAAAGAAACATTGTGAAGTTTTTCACAAATATAACTTGTAAAATAAAAGAAATAGACTGGTTTAAAATAATTTTCGGAGCATACTTTGCGATTTTTTTCTATCGAGAGAATTTCATATAATTTGCGTTTCGGCGTGGAACGTATCTGGATATTATCTTCAAAAATAACATATATTTTTTAAGAGCTTAAAAACTTCAAATGTTTAAGGGAGATATGTAAGAAATCGGTCGAAATACGAATAGTAGACCCTTAAGGCGAGCGAGGGCGGCTCTGGCGAAGGGTGTTTTTCGTGAATTTCTTACCTTTTTCATCCTGTAAGGTCTAAGGATTCGTTTGCAAATTTGTTTCTCTGCAAATAAACACAAAGAATACGGACAAGAGCTTTTTATTCTTTAAAGTGAAAATAAACGTTCGAGTAGCTTCTACTACTTTCAGTGATTTATTATTTAATTTAATAAAGGTGACATTTCGGAAATTTCCGCCGAGAAAACCACTAATAAAAACTGTGGTAAAATGAAATAAATAGTCCATTGAGGATTTATGCTTTTTATATCATGTTGACGACTTTACGTATAATTTAGGAACTCAACTCTTATATTTAAGTATTCGTGGCCTTAACGTGTACGCCTACGTGATGATAATTAGTATGTTCTTGGTAGTATAACATGTTGGATAATATATTACACAAACAAAGGGTTTTGGATGATAAAACTGTTTACCAGAATACTTTGAATATTTAAGTAATAAAAACCTAAGAAATGGCAGGAATTATCCGCTCTGACTCCCTCTATTAAAATGTCCGCCTCCCGTATATAGGATCGCTTGGAGCATAGTACACTTATTAGCATGGCTCTTAATGGGCGGCGGAAAATTTGTTTCATTTGTAAATGTCTCGCAAACAATACCCGCTTAACTAGACTGTACTTATATCGAGCGTGTATTGTGCGACTGTGTACGGTAGTCTGTCTGTTAGCATAGAAACCGAGCAGTTACACGCCATTTTATCATTTAGATTAGTGAGGTTGCCGGGAATGAACAGGGAGAGGGCCGGGAGAGGTCGGGAGAGCGGGAGAGCGGGAGAGCGGGAGAGCGGGAGAGCGGGAGAGCAGGAGAGGCCACGAGAGCGCGGTTAGCGGCCGCGAACTACTTACAGGACGAAATAAAGGCTGACGTGCCAACAATGGACCTGTGTTATTGTTGGTCTCATATGTGATTAACTCTTAACACTAACCCAACACCATTGTCCCTCTTCGCATGGTTGGCGGCTGTAAATATATCAGACCGTATTTAGCTTCCAGCTTTCAATTTCATCGTTAAAATCTATCAAATACCAGTTGATCTCCCGACAGTTGCCCCCCACTTGTATACAATATGCAGTCGGTTACCAGCGTATAAGTACGAAAAATCGACACTTTAAATAAATTCTTTAATATACATCCCAAATTATTTTTAAAGTAGAATTTAGGTTTGACATTGTTAAATAATGCACAAAAAATATAATTTTATACCAATTATAATTTCGGAGGGCCCAAGTGTCGGGTCACCATTTCGTGCATATCAGCTTTTGTTCCCGGCTTCGCTCGTGTCTTATCCCTCCTTATCTAGCATCCCTCAACACTTAATTTACCACGAGCCGTGTTTTTTTGGTTTATTAATCTAATTTACGTCTACATAATAGAGCACATTTAGGTGCTTTTGAGCCTTGTTCTTGATATTGCAGTCTGATCATGACTATAGAATCTAATACTGTAATATTATATGACCAATTGTTCGATCTTCAGTCATTTCATTTTTTTATTTACTGTGATACATGTCTGTCGAAATTGTAATTTAAATTACCTACCCACATATCCTTTAACATACATAGCAGGATTTTGTACCAAGGAAAAGTTTTCCAATTATGAAATATTTAACAGAAATGTATTTGTCTGAGTGTATGTACGTGGGATTAGACCCAAATACGACCCAGTCAAAATTAGGCGCACTTTATGTTTCCACCACCTTCATTCTCCTTTCACCCACTCTAATTTCTCCCCCTTCTCCACTCTTTCCCGCCAGATGTCAAAAATCATTCTCACTTAACATAAAATAATGTTCCTTTCTCCGTAAGTACCCAAATACAGATTGGTTAAAAGAAATAGTGACAAGGCGAAAACTTACATACCTAATACGGCTTCAGTTTGGGGGGCGGGTATAGGTACCGCTGACCCGGGAACCATTGGATAACCAACACCTCTGCCATAAGTCTTTCCAAGTTTGGTGACTTAGCAGGGGTGCCCGGATTCTCGGGGTGAGGTTTGTCCGGGTCTTGGCGGCGGATGTGTCTGCCCACCAGCTGCAAGGCAGGCCGGATCCGGAGAGAATGGTTGAGGTAGTACCTTTTGACTTCTCCAGCCGTACTCTCTCGGACCATCGCCTTGCACTGCAGTGGGAGGGATGAATTCATACGTCCGGCACTCCTGGACACCCCCAGATTCCTACCCACACCTAATACCCTTTCCCTTTCCAGATCTTCCTCACCTTCCTTTCCTAAAAATACCCTTCACAGAGCATCCTCAAAGATGACATAAGCCCTGAGGGGAATTATTTTCCTTAGGGCCTCCTGTGTGAAGGTAATTTAAAAAAAAAAAAAAAATGGCTTCAACTTAAAAAAACGTAATAAACTGAAAGTAAAAACTAGTTCTAAATGAAAAAAAGTAATAATAAATTTCTAAACTTTGCAACACAATTTAAATAGAAATCGTATCTCGAGATTATTCCTTTCGCGAGTTTTTGTGAAAAACACAGAAAAAAACTCAATATTTGGGTATTTATATGACTGCGGATTAGTAATACGTCGTTAACAAGATTAAGAATTATGTGATGTTGGTATCTCTTTTTCATAATTTTTCCGGAGGCACATCTGTGCTGATCCATCGAACTGCCGATGCCGTCGACTGTCTGAATAACCTCAGCATCCCACTTGACTTCTACAAACTATCTCACCACACGAGGAAGAAGAAGCGAACACATTTCCACATAATAATCAATCCTGTATTTAGTATTTCCATCACATAGTTCCGGGGGCTCAGAAAAGTGAGTGGGTTCTGGCGAAGGTTGTAAGGGTGCGCGGGTGCAGGAACAGAGAACAGTGAGCTTTATTGCGAGAACTTTTTGGTTATAAATTAGCTTATCACATTTCACGTGTGCTCCTTGAATAAAGGTACCTCGAAGAGCTTTTTGCTCTACACGCTCGCCGTAATCCCCCCGCCGGGATATCGCGGATACACGAAAGCTTTTATACCGTTTATTCCTCACTTGATTGAGGAAGCTTTTTGGTTATGGAAACAATTACGAGTTTGCTGTCTAGCCCTAAATCTTAGCTCATACACTTCCGAGCAAACCGGAAAGTTTTATGTTCGTGTACGGGTGCCGCGATACCGGTATCGGTCGGTAATGCGGATTTTATTTTACACTTAACTTATTTATGTCCCGGCTACATAAAGAATGCTCTGACCGGTTCGCAATTGCAGCAAGCGTAACAAATGTGCATATTACTGGAATAAATCGAACTTATATCTTGCAAAATCTGAATTTATGTCTCAGCTTAGTGCTACATTTGTTTTATTTCTCCAGTCTAGATTAATATTTTTATTTCTAACGTTCGTTTCGGGTACTCGTTTGTACGCTTCACACGTGAAATATTTCTTCTTTTTTTTGTACTAAATATCATCGATATTTCTTGCCTGAATTCGTAAATCATAAGAAAAAACCTACATCAAAACAACAGTGAAATCCGTCTTTAATTTCGCCTACCATCAGATAAGGAATAATTCGCCACGAGAGGCAACATTTACTATAATACGAAAATTCCTCATTCGTGTGCTGGCGTACCGGCGTAGGTTGGAGAAAGAGCATGGGATTAAAAACGGCGATGCATTTTCGCGGGAAAAGTTGGGCCTTGTATTTTAGTGTTTAACAGTGAGCATCCGGAGCCGTCACGCGACCAGGGGGGCAGCAGTTAGGAAGGGGGTATTTAATTTAATTTGAAGCACTATAAACCACGGTTTAGAGGTTTACGCTATTGTCTCGTTAATGCCGGTCGTTATCTTGCAGTATTAAGAATTCCTGATGCCGGAATTCGCCGTGCAGCGACTGCGGACTTGACCGCAGAGGAGACGAAGATAAAAGCGTTGCAGTAAATCTGCTTCCTTAACCAGGAATACCTCGCGATAAATTACGACGAAATTGTAAAACAGCCGGGCCTGTGCCGTCCGTGCGCTCCCTCCTTGCCGCGCCCGGTGCACCCAAGCGACCTGCGACCCGAGATCTGGGCCTTTCGCATTGCTCTGTGGATAATAGATAGTATTTTCAAGACATTGAATGTTATAGCCATTAGCCATTAGCCACCATAAACAAGATTATGAGTGATTCATCGCCCAACTCACTCTATCTACATTAGGTTCTTCAAAATAGTTATTTATAATAGGTTTCTTATTTTAATTCATTTCAATAATTTTAAACGAACGTTTATTCATCTATTTAATCACAGAGACCAAATATGTCCCAGCTCATAGGTCATATTTGTCATAGGTCTCCTAAAAATATTATGTGTGGGATTGCACTCCCCTCCCTACATCCTGGAATAAAGACCAATATTATTATCATTATTTTAAATCGTTTTATCTCCCTTACTGTCATGGTGAGAAATATGATCTATACTGTGTTAGAAAGAGAAAACTCCATGCTTTGTGTTCAAATCTAGAATTTAACCATTGAAAAATTTAAATGAGCACCTCTATGAAACCAAATTTGAGAAAAATGAATAAAATTTCGAGAATTTTTTATTCATAATTTTTTTATGAAACGACAAAAAGTGAGGTAGAGAGTCAAAATAACATCTATAATACGGTTTTCTAAGAATGTTTTATTATTTTTATTTTCATGTGTGTTTTTTTATTGTCAGTAATTTTAGATTGAAAAAACGTAAGGTGAGCCTTTTTTTAAACCTATTTATGTTTATATCAAAAATTGTATATTTTATATCTAATAACAATATTTGTAAACGTGTTTCCTTTCAAAACAGTTTTTTTTCGGTTATGTTCAGAAATATTTCATTTATTTGAATTTTATCGTATCGTATCTAGCGGAAATATTTTGACGTTCTGACAAAATACTCCCGATTTCTGAGGGTTTAAACAATATTCTTATTGAATCTCAATCCATGCCCTGTCTACTGCTTTTACTCGAATGCACAATGAACTAGATTGTTTTATTATAGCATCCAGCACCCGTGTTTTCGTTAGAAAGACTGACAATTTCAAGCACGTGAAACGTGAATGTTTATTTTCTTCGGTAATGAAATTCTTTACTTAGGAATGATGAACCTCGGCGTTAATGGACATCAAATCCCAGACCCACTCGAGCAGATCGCTTTATGGAAAGCTGCCGCCGAGCGTCATCTCAATTAATCCTCTCGAGAGATAACCAACACTCGAGCATCCAGCATCCAGCATTCGGCTAATCGAACGATGAATGGTGAACCGTGGAATGAAACTTGCACTTGAGCCAAACTTCAGATATTTACATTCCGGCGCCGCGGTGCAGCTCCGACCTGATCAATGCATTCGTTGAAACTTGAAGCGTGAAACGTGAAACCCACCCCGTTATTTGGTGGAGAAATTTCGAGTGCCTGCTGAACGACTCGTAATTAAAATAGTTATTGAGATGCAATTGCTTTTGGGGTTTTTTTCACACGTTCGGAGTGCATTCCATACGATAATAAATTGTAGGGTAGAGTGAGTGCTTGATTAATATGCATGTTTTGATGTATTTTATGTAATGTGTCTGACCCCTTTCGAGAATGATTACACAAAGCCAGTGGAACTGCGTCATCTCCATATATTGGGGAATGTTGTGAAACTGATATAGGGGAGAAGAAAGACAAGGGTGACAAAAAACTAGTAATTGAAAAGAAAGTTTCGATGAATGGCTTTCTCTTAATCACTTCCATTCTGCAATGAAGTGCATATAATATTCTGTATTTTGAAGTAAACATGTTAAATAACGCAAATCGATTAAATTCCTTCATCAACAAATATATTCATTTCGTTCGTAAGTTTGTCTACGAGTGATTGTAACTGCGTTCAATGACTCAACTCGGATTTATTTTGAATGTAAGTTAGGTAATTTTCAAAATTGGAACTGATCAAGAATTCAGACAAGCAATGAGGTACCTACCTACCTTAAGTAAGTAAATTAGTACATTTCGTGAATATTTTGCTCTTGATCATTCTGTAGAAATAATTGTCCTTGTTCTGGAGTGTTTTTCACTCAGCCTCACACAATTATAATATTCCTTGATTTTTCACGGTGATAAGTTATAATATTATAATAGCCGACGCCGGTGTTCGAATAAGAAACCTCTGGATGCAAAGCCAATGGTCTTACCTACCGCGGTGCTACGGATGTCGTTCATATCGCCAGCATTTCGTTAATGATTCATTTTCATCTTATAGAACTGGACTAAGAATACCTGTAAAATAATTCTTCGTTTTATTTTCCGAGTTTACATAGTCTTACAGATTCTGCGAAATCCCCCTATTAATAGAAACGGATCTTGTCTTAGGTAGGATTAATAGCATCATCAACAATAAGCCGTTTATCATTTGTTTATCGTCTGAAGCAGTTGCAGGAAAATTCATCTGAGCTCCATACCGCTTAGCGGATTTACAATTCAAACGCTTTCTTAGGAGGATTTTACTTCCGTTTCCGAGAAGGCATCTGCTGAATTAGTTCCGACGCCGAACGCGATGCTAGTCCCGTCCCGTGGACCGAAAACAGGATCCCCGCTTCCTTTACAAGCCGAGAGCTTAACCTATAATGACCAAGAGAATAATGAAATATTCAGTCGAGACTGCGACGAAGTAAACAAGTCTCCCCCAGCAATAATTGATCCCTCTTGTTCTGCTGGAGCTCACGTAATCTGGAATTTCAATTCTATGCGAGCGCCCCTAAATACCCCGGTATTCCCCAAGGTTCCGTTCTGGTACCTTTCTTCGTCTCATTATGCCCTGCAGCGTCCGAGATATCTTTCTCCTCAAATATATTCCGCTCGTAATATAATGTATCGACCTCAGAGACAGCAGTACCTGCTATTTTTACCTTGCTCGCAAATAAAATTCCGTAGTCTCCTGGATACGTTTTTCTTTACGAATCACGCCTTGATTTCCGCTTTTTTCTTTATTCTTTACATTTTTTTATGTTATAATAATATAAAACGAGACTGCAGAAAATTATTGTTTATCAATGGTTAGAATTCATAATGCATTACAAATTTGTACATAATATACACTTATAAGTACGTCTGATAAATCATAACGGTTAACCTTTAGGCTTCATATCTTTTAAAAAACATTTCCTTTTTTATCACTCTCCACAATCTAACATTTCAGCCTATTCTTGCGAAAATTCTTAACACACCAACCACGCACGATTGTCGTTCATTACTTGATATTATTGTGACGACACGCATTAAGCCCTTTAGCTCAACGTTGTGTCTATTTGACACTTTTATTTCTCTCGCAATAATACTTTTACCTAATAAAATAGGTTTTACAAAGAAGCTAATAAGTGATAACAGATACAGATATAATTACAGCACACATAACTTTCACTTACATAAATATCCCCGTAAAAAAATCATTACCCCACTTACTCGGTATTTATGTTTGGTCATAAAGGCCTGAAAATACATGGCTTGAGTTATCTCAGTAAGTGTAGATTTTCTTTAGCAATTTGGCCGCTAGTGTAGCCAGTTTATCAGGATGAAGTGAATTATGACGGTAATTGATTTCCTTCCTTGCCACGAGAGGAAGCGAAGCTTGAACCAAAAGATATCAAGAATGTTTGCTGGCAAATCATAATTTTATTTAGTCCGCCATCGCGTATGAAACTCTCGTTTCCGTTAATGAATTAAACCGTAAATAAAGGAAAACATTATTTATATCTGCGAGCAAAACTAGCAAACCCAAACCAGAACAACAAAAAAATTTCTGCATTTTTTTATTTTTTTTTACAGGTCCTAGTTTTTCAATGTTGAATTTGTAGGTTTCGCGTTTCCCTCATCAAATAGCACATGGCAGTCTTGCAGATTAAAAAGTACAGGTTTGGTTTAGCAGCGTGCAGGTACGCAGTGCAATAGTTTGTCGGTTGGCATTTAAATAAAAACTTTATGATGGAGCTTTGCGGTTTTTTGTCGTTCTCACTTTATGAAACATAAATAATATGAACCATTTTTTGAAGCTTATTTTAATGTTGTTTGGTCGTATTTTAGTTCGTTAAAATTTTGTTTATTTCTACGCTAAATCTTACTAAGTAGTAAAATAATGATGTTGATTATTAAGTTTCCTGTAGACATTTTCGACGTAGGAAAAGATTTACAACCGACTTTTTGTAATGTTCTAATCATTATAACGACGTGGACGTTATCTCGACATGAAATCGAATTAATACCCAAGAACATTATGTTCATTTTAATTCAGATTGCAAATACACGCTGAAACCTTGCGTGACGACAATAAAGCAACGTGTAACTGAATAACATCATATTTTTCTTTCCTTTTTGGGGTTTGTTTGGACTCAGCTTTTCCCATATCGAATTTCCCAGCAATCGAACTGGGTCGGCCGCAACCGGTAAGATCTCGCCAGTCGCCAATAATTGATAATTTTCAATTGATATATCGGCTTATAGTCCAGCTCTATAACCAGGCTGACCTAATGTGCCACACCGGCCACATGGCCGTGTGGTAAGAATAACCCTAATATTTACACCAGACTTGCTTACAGAAGCTGCTTTCTATATCCAAACATTACTCATCATCTGCGTTTTACTACTTGATTAAACAGAATGTTATTTAACACCAGACATGTGTTTTTAAACGGTTATAATTCACGCTAATTTCTTGCAAAATAATTTTCCCGTAGATCTCTTCCAACTTCGTTAAAAATTAACCGATATCAGATTATACAGGCTTTTTGTGGTATAATAACTTTTTAGTTTTTGCATTCTGTCAGATTGAAGTAATAAACATAAATAAAGCACAGTGGGAATAATTAAGCTACGAAAATAAATTTCCCCCTCAGATTCTAAGCATTAAAACTCGCATTAAGTCTTTATTTTGGCACTCAATCAACTTCAAACTATCTTTAAGTAGTTTATTTTAATGGAATATATTCCGTTTGTAGGAGCTATTTCACTTTCATATCTTTCTCAAATAATGTAAACTTTTTACGGTTTCTTTATCATCGTATTAAAATAATGTTTCATCTTTTAAATAACTGCATTTCTAGTTTTGATTGTGTTTGAAATATCGCAATTTAAATAGAACGTTAAAATGTTAATGATCATTTCTCGCAGAATTTTTAAATCGTCAAACCGAACTGCGTACAAACCTCGGAGATTAATATTTTACTTTAGAGAGGAATATTTTTTGTAAATATTTCTTATCGATAATGGGGCAGAATTTTGATGTAGTAAGCGCTTTCACGCACTGCGGAACGAGCTTTCTAGCGGATAAACACGCGTGCCATTGAGAAGTTCCTCTGATCCATATCCCGGTCGTTCTCCACACTAAATATACAAACATCTCGCTCCGTTTAAACGGAAATATCAAATTAGTTAAACATAAACGCTTTTCTTGTAGTAGAATTCGTTTGTAAATTCTTGCACGTTTCCGATTGTCGATTTGATGTTGAATAAAATTGTATTTCGGTAGGAAACAATGTTTTCCGGTCGTATCCTTTTCAATAACTTTTTCATGTTTTTTTTATTATTTGCTTCTTTTCAGATTTTCCACGAGTCGAGGTTGGACCAGAAAACCCTTTGAAAGTTGAAGTCGACGGAACGGCCACCATGGAATGCAAAGTCGACTCTAAACCTAAAGTCTCGAATGTCCGGTGGACTCGCAATGGAAGATTTATCTCCACATCCTTTACCCACACGCTGCACAGGGTCTCCGTGCAGGACGCTGGCAAATACACTTGCTCCGCCGATAACGGCCTGGGGAAACTTGGAGAACAAGAAGTGATTTTGGATGTGCTGTTTCCTCCCAACGTTGTGATTGAATCTAAAACAAAAGAAGTTGAAGAAGGAGGACTCGTCAATATTCGATGCAACGTGACGGCAAACCCTGAACCGGTTTCAATCGAATGGACTAAAGAAGACAAACCTGATTTTAGACAAAGCGGAGATTCTCTTCGTCTGCCGAGGGTCACTGCCGAGTCTGCCGGGACTTACATCTGTCGCGCTACCAATGTGATAATATCAAACGGAAAAAGGCTGGTTAAATCTGGAATGTCATCTGTCGCTGTTCTAGTTAGACACAAGCCTGGAAAAGCCCGCATCAGTCCTGACCGGCCTATCGCTCAAGAAGGCTCCGGGGTGACCCTCTCTTGCGCCGCCAGTCCTCCCGGCTGGCCCGCTCCGCAGTACAGGTGGTTCCGCGACGGAGAACCTCAGGGTGCCCAGGCTACCGTTCTTGCTACGGGAAATAAATACACCATTCCAAGCGCTCATCTCGGCAGTGAGGGAAATTACCACTGCCAAGCCACCAACGAATTGGGACACGGAGAAATGGCGTCCATCAATTTAGAAGTTCACCAGTCTCCAAGATTCCAAGTAAAACTGCAACCACACATGACTAAGAAAGTTGGAGATCCCGATTTCTCCGTAAGTTGCAGCGCTCACGGAAAGCCAAAGCCATCCATAAGGTGGCTTAAAGACGGATCAGAGATTACCCCCGAGCCTAGCCTCTACGAGGTGAGAACAGTAAATACAGAAGTTAGAAACGGAGTTATGAACGTGCATAGTGATCTGAAATTCAACGGAAAGGCGAGAATCGAAGGCAACCAGCTGCTTCCCGAGGACAGAGGGGTGTATGCCTGCGTTTTCGAAAATGAAGTCAAGCGAGCGGAATCCAGCATGCATCTTAGAATTGAGCGTAAGTTTAACTTTGTAATCACCACTTTTATTTTTTATTCTTTATGCCGACCGAGTTTCGCTACAACCGTAGCTTTTTTAGGGCAGTGTAAGCTTTTTACTTCACGAATTTATTTTTTTACTCTTACTACTATACTACATATTATAACATTGGAGGGGACCCCATCACTTTCCCAACGGCTGTGCAAACTGATTGTTTAACCTCCTTAGCCGCACACGTCAGGACTCTAATTTTATTTTTTAAAAAGGAAGCTACATTTATTTTTAAACGAATCTAGACCCTCCAATGTCCCTGCATGCACATATTATAACAGCTATCATCCACTAAAACGCATGTTTTAACATCTTCAACCTATATTTCAGACGAACCTATCATTTTGCACCGTTACAACAAAGTCGCCTTCGATTTACACGAAACTGCTGAAGTTGTTTGCAAAATGCAAGCTTACCCCAAGCCCGAATTTCAGTGGTCGTTCGGAACCAACACTGCGCCCTTATTCATGTCATCCGAAGGTCATTACGAAATTAACACAACGACCGATAACAACGACATGTACACGAGTATACTGAAAGTATCTAATATTAAGCACCAGGATTACGGGGACTACTATTGCAGGGTAATTAATGTGTTGGGGTCAGTGAAGGCTCAGATTAAACTGCAGCCGAAAGGAGCTCCCGAAAAACCGCGCAACCTACAAACGACAGAAGTTGGTCACAACTTTGTAACGCTTCTGTGGGAACCAGGATTTGACGGTGGTCTTCAAAACACCAAATACTTCGTATCATACAGACGTGTTGCGATGCCCAACAACGAAGTGGTCACTGGAGACTGCTCCATGATGACCTCCAGGAATGGCGAATGGATGGAGTTCGATTGCCAGAGGAATGTGCCTTGCAATGTCACTTCATTAGATCAGCATCAGAGCTACGTCTTCAAGGTAATTAATCTACTCATTTCATAATTAATTGGTCATAAATAACCATAATATGTGTCCCATTGCGCATTCAATCATCATTAATCCAATTTATTATTGTTAAATTGATAAAAAACGAAGCAATATAACCCATTTATTCATTGGACTTTTATATTTTTTTATCGCAACCGACAGCATCTGACTTATGTTTTCAAGGTAAAAGGAGAACAAAAAAAATTTATGTGAATAATTACGAAAAAGCTTTATTACGTGATTTCTTTTTGATAGACATTTTTATTTATTTTTTATTCACGCATTTTTGATTTTCGCACCCTGTAATAAATGATATTATGAATGTGTCTTTACTATGTTCTACAATTCTCTTCTGTACATTTCATATTAATTATTATGTAGAATCTTTCGAATCGTACCCAAAGAACGCCATTGCCGCAAATAAATTATGTTTTATTTTGCATCTCTCCTGTTTTATTTTGTATCCAAATGCGAACTTGATGCAAATTGCAAAGGCAGAAGTGTTGTTCTTTGGATCCGAAATATATTTTGTTTCTGAAATGTTTTAACATTTTTGTATATTCTAGGTCAAAGCATTTAACACTAAAGGGAACAGTGAATTTTCCAATGAAATCTCGACAACAACCAAAGTTGACAAAATACCTTCCCCTGACCAAGTGACATTCGACCCCAGCACCAAGACCCTTTCTCTCAGTGTGGGATCCACCTGCCTGGCCCTGATCGGAGTTGTTGAGACATTGATGAACGGACACGCCACGGCCACATGGCAAGTCATCGAAACCATCCCACTTCATGTATCTGGTAATGGACCATCTTACAAGGAAACCATCATTGATCACCTTGCACAGTCCACCAACAGAATAGGTAGGAATGGGGGAAGGTCCCTGGATGATAACAATGATGTTAACCCAGGCCTTGTGCATGTTGATGAGCTTAATCCCAGAGTCAGAGTCAAGCTGTGTTTGAGGGTAAACCATGAGAATTGCGGAGAGTACACCGAAGCAGAAAGTAAGAAAAACATATTTTTAAATAAATCAGTTCATTATTATTATTTTTTTTTTTTTCTTTATTCATTGCTTTGATGGTTACATAATTAGTGGATCTTTCGACTACCACGCTAGGCACAGGCCCGTGTTATGGCGGTCGCATGGTGTTTACATTGCTCCCATCATTTGACTAAATTTTCATTATTTTTTACAGTTGGACCATCATACATCAAAGAAGCATCAGCGCTTGCGACTCCAACTTTGATTGCCATAATCGTATCCTGTGTTGTGTTTGTCCTCTTTATTGGACTTCTGCTTATGTTCTGCCGCTGCAAGAGGAACCAAACCAAGAAACAGAATGCTAAGGACTACGAGATGGATTCCGTCCGACCTTCAATGGTGGCCAATCAGAACCAAGCACCTCCTCCGTATTACCCTACAACTGGACTGGAGAACAAAGCTCTAGAACATTCAATGGACCTGGCTTTGTCCATGGAGGATCCTAAGAATGCTGTCTACGCAACCCAGAATGGATATGGCTACCATGTAGCTCCCAATGTGCAGGGTCATCCGGGCCAAAATATTAACGGGGGTGAATGTAAGTACCAATTATTTTATAAATTTCGCTTTATTTTTCTAAAATGAATGCCATTGCTCTTATCTTTTGGATGTTTTACATTAGAAAAAATAAACGCATTTTCTTTCCATGCTCAGTTCATCTTTGCTGTAATCATCCATCTCATTGCTTGCCAATAAGTCTTGCTATGTGTTTGTGTTTCACTTTTCATAAATAATATTCTTTTTCCAATGCATTACTCAAAAAGGACTAGCAGGTCGCTATATCAAAGGTAAAGGTTTTCAAAGCTATGTTTGCTTTGTCATCTGTCATTTGTGCATGTCATAGGAGAATGCATGAATTTTAAAAATGTCTGAATTTTTTTTTAACTGTTCTTTTACTTATTTTTTTTCATTTTGTTTTAGGGGTCAATATGGGTTACATCGAAAACAGCTATAGCAATTCCAACAACGGTGGTAGTGTCAATTCTCAGGATTCCCTATGGCAGATGAAGATGCAGGCCGCGGCTAACAACGGCAACCCGCAGCCTTCAGGGCCCCACCCCATCATTGATCGCCAGAACTCGTACGGCTATGACCCCATAACCCATGGGGGCTACGGAGCCATCGATGACTACGCGCCCTACCCGCACATGACGCACAGCAACCAGCCCATGGCCGACGAGTATAACATGCGAGGAAGCCAAAACCCCTCCCGACAGGAATACTGCACGGATCCATATGCTTCAGTACATAAACCCAAGAAACGGATGGACCAACATATAGGTAAGAAATTCGCATTACATTATTATTTTTAAAAGAATATTGTTAAAATTAATGAACGACAGATTAATGGAGGTGCGCACACAAAGTGACAACACACTAGGCACATCAACATATACATTTTATCACATCAACACACTAACCCCCAGATTCCTACCCATGGAATTCGGAAGAAAACCAATTTTGAGGTGAAATTGAAAAAATGATGTATTGAAAAACTGACCTTAGTTCTTTAAGAAGCAAGCCACAAAATTCCCAGTGGTACGATTTTTTAAATTAAAACCTTTGTCCAAATCCACTTTTAAAAATTCGTATTATGTAAATTTATTATTGACCAAAGCACGGTTTTAGGTGCCTTGGATAAGTGTGAAAACTTTATAACCGTGAGGCACTTGGTGTATTTATCATGTTATTTGCACTTGATAAAATAATTGTTGCTCCTTGTGTAGAATCCCCCTATCACGACGTGAGCGGCCTGCCCGACCCTTACATGGACCAGATGGAGACGGAGGAACAAAAGCCGCCGCAGCACTTGTCGCTGAGTTACGACGAGAGCCTCGAGAGCGGCTACTCTACCCCCAACTCTCGCACACGTCGCGTCATCAGAGAGATCATCGTCTGAACCCGGCTGTAAATCCCATCCGGACCTAAAGTGCGCCATGGGCTATCCAACTGAAAGTGAATAGTGCAAATTTAAATAAATGGCATCTTAAATTGCTCGTCTCACCCATTACAACACACAAATAAATATTTTAAAATTAAGCACTGGACGGCTGACGAACTCTGCTTAATTTGTTCATATTTTTGTTGTTGTTTGATGATGGTACGACCTGTTGCTATGACGAATGCTATTCGACAGACAATTATTATTGTTAACGTGAATGCGATGATAAAAGACTGCCGTAGGATCTAAGCTGCCTTTTATATTAAATTTTAGTGCAAAACTTTAAAATTAACTTTGAAAAAATACAAAAGACTACAACTTTTCGTTAAAATGCCATATAACGTGGAAAGTGTGAAATTAAGCAAAAAAAAAACTTGATTTGAGTGTTTATAGATAGCGTTAATGTGACAAGATTTATGTAAAAATAAATTTTTCCAACTCTTGATGCAAATGCACAAATATTACATTGAAATTTTATTTAATTTTAAATGATATTTATTTTAAGAAAAGCATACAGGTCTTAATTCTCAAAAAGAATACTGGACGACTGATGATTTTTATGCACTTATATTATTTAGGTGCTAGAGTGTAAAGCCACACAAATTTGAAAGCAAATAAAACAGTAATATTATTTAGATGATGACATTTTAAGTGTCACTATAAATTATGTAACAATTATTGCTAAAATAACCACCCAAAATGATTTGAATAAATAAATTCCATTCAACGACCCATCTATTTCTGGATTGTTACTCGGTTTCTCTTATCTTATTGGATTTTCATTACTATTTATATAACTAGACCAATGTAAGTTTGCCGGTGGACTTGACTGTCACTATTGACATTTTTAAAGATTACAATTGTTCGTGATTTCACCATCCTTGAAATTATAGTGGTCAGAGTGTATATTTATTCTTGCGTGGTGTTAACATCTCTTAAATATTTGTAATAATGTGTCAAAACTGATTTATTTATAAACAGTGTCGATACAATTATTTATATCTAAAGAGTTTCGTCTTCTAGTAACTGTTTATGCATGTAAAAAGTTTTTTTTTATTTTTCCTGTGCAAATATTTGATCGGTTTGATTGAATTGTTATTTAGCAAAGATCGCCTACACAAAATAACAGCACAGCTATCAAATTATATCGTATGCAGAATATCAAAAACTCAGATTTAAAAGCATTATAAATCTGATATTAGTCTGTATCTACTTGAACAATTTAATTATTATTTTCTTCTATTAATCAATTGTTTACTCTTTCACTTTAGTGAATTTTATTTTGTAAATTATGTTTATGTTGGATGCACTTGTTTCGTACGCATTCGTATTAATGTTAAACAATCCTGGAAAGGAAAGTAATGAAATTGGCTTGCGTTGTGCCAAACGGATTGATTTATAAAAGCGCATTTGAAATTGTGCAGAAATTACTTAGTTAACTGCAATGATCAAAATGTACTTAATTTTGTACAATTATTTGTTATAAAAAGCATTTTTGATGACATCTTTTTAAGAAATGAAGAATCTCATTTTTAATGGAAGATTTGTTTTTCAGACAAACTAATGTTGAAGTTATCTTATGTATTGTTGTGTAGTGACATCCATAAATTTGAAAGAATTTAACGTGATATATATTTAAAAAGCTCTCGCTATTAAATATTGCGAAATTATTTTAATAAAAATCACACAAATGCATTATTCAAAATCTTCATTGCATACAATGTAATTATTTAAACATTCATAAATTGGTGTTTTCAGACTATGTTTTTTTTTAATTCTTAAAAAAAAATGAATTTAACTTAAAGAAATGATATTCATTTAAGAGGATGCCTCAAATGAATAATTGGACTATTTAAGTATTGATTATTTGTGTACATAAAATGCTAGGTCTAAAATATTACATGTAACATTGTATAAGTGCAAAATGTAATGGTATTTATATCAGCATTACAAATAATGCACATTGTGTTGCTCATATAAAACTGCACTTTAAAATAGTGTCCAATTGTTTTAATGTACTGCCACGAGTTTATTATTGAAATAATTGTTAAGAAATGTTTATCCCCACCTTTAACGTGCTATGAGATATTTAGATGTGAATTGACAACATTTTCTTCAAAATCCAGTCTCTGAGAAAATAAAATACAAGTGAGTCGGTGAAATTTCAACAATGCATCTCCAACAATCGCTAAAAGTTTAAAAAAATTATTATTCGTCCCTAACCACACATATTTTAAACTAAATCACGTTTCAACACAAAATTTATGATGTCTTGAAAAGATTTACATAATGTTGTTTGTCAATAAGTGAAGTAAAGTTTGAATTTTTTTATTATTTCACCACAGATTAACGTCCATTTGCAAGTACAAGATTTCTTAAGTTAACATTCATAACATTGGAAAAGTTGGGGCTATAACGAAATTATTTAAAGAGGGATTAAATATAATATCTACTGTTTTAGAAATTTTATTCAATACTTTGTCATGGTGTGCTGTGCTATTGCATCCGTTATACCATGTGTTATCTTGAACAAGTAATGGTGACCTAATAATAAACCTTCCCATGTTGTATTGGTAAATAATAAATATTTTTGTGGGGAGAGTTTTGTTGATTTTCACTGCATCATGGATCCAGAAGAAAAACTAGAGCAAATAATTTATTAACATGAATGTATTATCAATGTCAAATCTGTGTGTTTGTTTGCTGGACCCAGTAGAAAAACTAAGGCAAATAATTTATTAACATGAATGTATTATCAATGTCAAATATGTATGTTTGATTGTTAAAAAAAAATGCATATCACAAATAGATTATAGAGTTAATTCAGGAGTAAGGTATGTGCATAATAATATTATGTATTGTTATTGTACAATAGTTTGCCATTGCGCAACATTTTGTGTTTATTCATTTAAATTAATATGGCCGATAAATGTACAGAGTAGCCTTAGTCTTTTGTTCTTACCGCTAATTCTTCCTCACCTTTGCTAATTATGTAATTTATGTTCAGACTGATTCCTTCCATTCACAACACTATCGATATTCTATATATTATAATACTGTATTATTTACTAGATAAAACAATTAGGAGTTATGTATTGAAACGCAGTTTGTTTTCCACAGACAAATGCAATCCGATCTCGCACAGACTTATGATTGGACGATTTGCTACAAACATTGCTAGCCGAGTATTTATAAATCAAACTTAATAAATACATTTTGTGTCTATGTTAATTATATAAATGTATAAATCTCGTCTTAATGTTAAATTTAAAGTGTTGTAAATAATATATATGAGACTTTGCTTTTAATTTTATTTCTAATGGGAAAACATAATTAATTACACAACAAATGTAGTTGAAGTAAGCCATATTTTACGTTTAGTTCGAGTTATGAGGTTAATTTTTATATATTTTTTATTCATTTTTAAGAGTACACGAGTTTGGGAGATCTATATTGTTTCAGAGGTATGAATGGAGATTCATTGATTTAAATGATCTGTAAATATAATTATTTTGATGATATTTTATGTGTACAGAATGATTGGAAAAATAAATGATTTTATAATATAACTTGTTTTTACAACCATATCTCCTTTCTCCTCTAGCACGTTTTTTTATCTTTATTGTATTTATTATACATTTCCACTTTATATGACGGAAATATCGGCCGCGAAAAATTTGTACCCATTGAATGACGCCATGGTTAATAGACATACTAAAAACATACTTTCTTTTCGTGGAAATTTGCATCTTAAAAAATATTTGCAGCTTACTAAAATAAATCTTATTCCATTGGCAACAAAATACTAAAATGAGATAAGGGTTCTTGCTTTTCTTTTTCGTAAAGAGCAGTTATTTTAACCCCTAACCACCTACCACCGGTCTTAGGGACCGCAACTTATTTTTTAATTTAATTTTTTCAATGTGTGTATGTCGTCCGGCAGAGCGCGTCTACCTGTGTACCTTTTCTATATTATTGCGCTCAGTGAGTGTAGATGTGCGCACTTCTGACCTGGGTAAGTCAAAGTTTCACGCCAGCAGTCTGTGTGACCGCATAATTAGCATAGGTGCTTGTGTGATTTTTTTTTGTATTTACTTATTTTTGTTGTTTTAGTATCAAAATGAATAAAAACAATGAAAATATTACAAGATAGCTGCAGCAAGAGATGCAGCCATCTTCTAATCTTGTAATCCATCTTGAAATTGACAGAACAGCTTACCAGATCGCACATGGAGCGTCGAGAAAAAAATGATCACATTCAGAGTGACATCAAGAATTCTATTTGTTAGAGTCTGGAGATCAGGGAAGAATTACCAACCACTTATGATGCAGAAAAACTAAAAATTCGAAAAACGTGTTTCACATGTGATCCAAAAAAAAAAACGTGTGACGGCTTACTTATGTTTATTTGTTTGGAGTGCTCGAAAAAAAATGTGCTGTAACTGCCGCGAAAAATTGTAAATGTTAGGCGTTGCAATTTTGTTATTTTTTTAAATTTTATTTGTTTGATTTTATAATTGATTTATTCAATTTATAAAAATCAATACAAAGAAGTCAAAATTTTAAGTTCCTAATGGTACAGATCTCTTTTTCTAAAAATAGTATTTTTTTGTGACACACTGTTGTTTAATAGTTCGAATGTAAGTTAATTTTGTTTCTTAAATAATTTTCCATTGGTCTCACGGACCGCTCGTGGTTAAGGGACGAAATTAGGTGGTAGGTAGTTAAGTGTTAAAATTTTAACGAAGTTACTAAGGCATCATTCTTCAACACTCCCATCCCAAGGCGCAGTTCGTATGGTGTGTTTTCTTTATTTTTTATCGTAAAAAACGCAAGTTAAGCATTATGAAAAATATGATGAAACTTCAATACAATATGATACAATTTTTTTCCTTTCTTCTTCTCAGCTCTTCTTAGATATTCTTGCCATACCTTGGCTCGTCACTTTTTTTCTTGCCTCTTCTTGGATCCTCTCTTCTCTTTTTGAATCTTCTTGCCTCTCGTCTTTTCTTGGCTCTTCTTGCTTCTTCTCGCCTCTTCTTGCCTTTTCTTGGCTCTCCTTGTCTCTTTTTGCCTCTTCTTGGATCTTCTCGTCTCTTCACGGCTCTTCTTGGCTCTTTGTGGTTTTTCTTATCTCTTCTTGCTTCTTGTCCCAATACTTTCTTCGAGAGCCTACCGGGAACTGGCTTTGGTTAAGTCATACAATCTCATCATGATATGTAATTTTATGATTCTATTAACTCTTCTTGATTTCTGATTCTATGAATTTTTTATTTCGGCTACACCAAGTGACGGAGATGAGACTTGATACAGTGAAATAAATAAATAACAAATTACATTGCCCGGACATTGGAGGTCTAGAGTCATTTTAATAAAAAGTAGCTTCTTTATAAACAAAAATTAGAGTCCTGACATGTACGGTGAAGGAAGAAACCAAGTTATCTGCCCTGATGATGGACACTGTAACGCTGTCCGAAACGTTGGCTAAAGAAGGAGGTAGCGAAACACGGCATAACATCCCAAAAACAATAACAAAAATACTTTTTGGCCGTGAAAACCTAAAAACATACCCGAAGAAACCAAGTGTTTCCTTAGAACACCGTGGGAAAGTGGGGGACATCCTCCAATGCTTCTTCTTGTGTCTTCTGGGATCTTATCATCTTTTCTTGCCTATTCTTTCCTCTTCTAACCTTTTCTTGCATCTTCTCGCCCCTTTTTGGCTCGCTTGACTCCTATTGGCTCTTTTTGAATCTTCTAACTGCTTACTGTGGTGAACGTATGTCTTAAGGTATGAAAGAGACATGCGTGTATGAGTGAGACAGCGTGAGTAATGCATAAAAGGATGTGTTTGTTGTCAATTCGTCTTCTTAAATATTTTTACTTCTTACCGCCCAATCTTGGCTTTTCTGGACTTTTCTTGGACTTAATAACTAATCCTCCCGCAGATGATCCATCACACCATCTCGTCTCAACATGCAACCCCTTTTTTCCATTTGAATCGGTTTCTGACGTAATCCGATTTCTTTTTCTTCGATCATCTAGTATCTGTAAAATACCTAAATAAAAAAATAACCTATCCGAGAAATTAAAATATCTTATCCATACATGAAATCCGTTTAGGTACGCACAAAAGACATCCCTTCGAAATGCAATGAATAAAACTGACTGAAAAGAAAAAACAAAACCATTCTGTAAATGGAGTAACTCTTCAACTTTTTTTTTTACATTAACTCCACACAGGAGGCCCTGAGGAAAATAACTTCCCTCAGGGCCTATTGTCATCTGGGATGCTGTGTGGAGGGTCTTTTTGAGGAGAGGAAGGAATGAACATTGGTCTTGAAGAGACTCATGTTGTAGGAGGGAGGAAACACGGAAGCCGGCAAATCGTTCCATAGCCGAGCTGTTGAACTCAAGAACGAGTCGAAAAAACGACCCGTTCTCATGAGACAAGTGTCAACCGTGTACATATGTTGGGCACGTGTTTGGCTTGTTTTCCGACAATGCACCGGTGCCGAAGGGATCAATTACGCTAGTTCCTCGGAGCATCTTCCATTAAAATACCGGTGGAACAGGGATAGCATTCCCACCCGACGCCTGCGCTCTAAATATTGCAATCCGTTTGTTAAGATAATCTATCAAACAGACTGCCCGTTTCTGCACAGAGTCGCTGATTTTTTTCAGGTATATTGGGGCTCCAGACCAGAAGTGGCTGCCAAATTCAACCGTGGGGTGCACTTGTGATTTGTACAGGGTAAGCAGTTGTGTACTGTTAAAGTATCTGCGGGCCCTGTACAGTACGCCCAGTTTTTGAGAGGCTTCCTTAACTCTGGCTTCGATGGAGCCCCTGAGCTGATCACTTAGAGTTTCACCAAGCATGTCAATGGAGGGCCTGTTTGGAAGATTGCTTCCGTTGAAGGTGACTAGATTTTCATTTCGATCCATTTTAGACATAATCAGACATGATTGGGTCTTTGAAACATTAAATTCAACGAGATTATTTTTACCCCAAGAGAAAACACTCTCGAGATACATATGTTGGGCGGGCGTTTGGCGTGTCTCCCGACTATGCACCGATGCCGAAGGAATCAATGACGCTAGTTCCTCGGAGCATCTTCCATTGAAATACTGATAGAACAAGGATAGCATTTCCTTGTGCTATCGGTATTTCAATGGAAGATAGTGCTTTAAAGATTGCAATCCGTCTGTTAAGATGGGAGAATCTATCAAACGGGCCGCCCGTTTCTGCACAGAGTCGAGTGTATTTTTCAAGTATTTTGGAGCTCCAGACCAGAGGTGGCTGCCAAATTCAACCGTGGGGCGCACTTGCGATTTGTACAGGGTTAGCAGTTGTGTACTATTAAAGTATCTGCGGGCCCTGTACAGTGTACAGTACGCCCGGTTTTTGAGAGGCTAACTGAATTTATTTATTTATTCACGCCTTGAAGGCTTTTACATGTACACGTTATTAGAGATACATAAGTTATTCAGGAGTAATAATAAGCGTATAGTATATAACATTGTATTAAAAAAATATTAGCAGAATTAAAAAGAAATTACATTATTAGAATAATAATAACAAAATTTGTGTCAGAATTTTAGAAATTTCTGATTTAAATTTTGGTAAAGAATAAATGAAAATATCAACGGAACTGAATTTATTTCCATGCCTATGTAGTCTTTGGATTGGAGAGTTAATGAAATAGTTAGTTTTCGGCGGATAAACAAAGAACAGTTCTGGAAATCTTGTGTAACGATTTGGTACTGTAAATATTATTAGTTTTGTTAATCTATCGATGTTTTAATATTTTAGTTTTTTAAATACTTTTTTTTATAATATGAGAGAAAAAAAATTCTTTGAATGTAAATAAAGAAACTAAAAAAAAAAAAAAAGCTTTTCTGGGGAGACCTTTTGTAGTAGATTATATACTATGATTATAAATATCTAAACACATTATCTGGTAAGATGGTACCTACACTAAAAACACGAAACTTATTACGAAAATACATTCAGCTGCACACGGCGCACTGCGCACTGCGAGCCATGTGAAAATTTAGCATTGGGGGCTCCCTAATTTTAGGTCGCGGGGACTCGGCGCACAGTGGCTGAAATTTGAGAGCTAGCGCGACGTTGACCCCAGATCGGCATGTTCCCGAAATGATTTTTTTTTTACTAATGTATTATCAATTAACCACTGACATTAAAAAAAAATCATTGAAAATAACATGCAAAGCTAACTTACAAGGTAATTATAGTCAAACAGATACCAAGTGCACTCCCAAAGAGCACTTTCAAACGGGGAAGAACTGTTTGGGCGTGCAATTAAGCTGTTGTGTCTGACGGCCTCCGTGGTCCCGAGGCAAGACTCTCGCCTCACAATCCGAAGGTCGCGGGTTCGAACCCGGCGTGCGCAAATAAATTTTATTTGATTAATTTGTGTTATTTCACAATTTATTCATTTAAAATAATATATGATATATTTGCGGCACGTTCCAGAGTGGAAGATACTAATAGTATCGCCCTGGTGTAAGACCACCATTCAGAATTGAAACGTTGCTTGAAATGGCTTTAGCCGTGTTTAGTGACCAGATCTGAATAGCCAGGTACTTCCCCACCTACCTCTTCCCTATCTCCTTCCCCCCCCCCCCCCCACTACCTTCAGCCTCACAACATACCCCAATTGGGGATGCCATAGTCTCACTGGCTCCAGACGGGAGCAGTTGGGACTCTTGTGCGGTATTTCATGTAAAAAGGCGAGTTTCAAAATCTCAGCCAGCCACTCCGGTAATTGCATTTAAGAAATTATTGTATTTTTCCTCAATTTTTTTTCAGTATCCTATCTTTGACTCCCGTGTGTCAATGAAAGATGAATTTAATGTTTTATTTAGTTCTGCGTACCATTAACAAATAAAATTTAAAGTTATTTTCAATTACTCACTGAATATTAAATTAACATTTGAAACTTAACTATTCTGTAATCGGTCGCAGAACAGGGGTACACGGGGCCCGCATTTACAGGGCCCGCATTTACGGGGCCCGCCTGTATTAAGGTGAGTTTCAAGGTGTGTGGAATCAGGTTGTTGGTGCACTTATCCTTCCACAAAAGTATATTCTTCAAGATACGTGCTTCATTTAAATAACCTCAGAAATATATATTTTTTTTATGATTTATATCTGTTGCCTTGGTTCAAAGTTAACGTTTTTTTTCCAATTTTTTTTCCACTTTTTTGTCTTTAATGGAGTAGAATTAAAAAAGTTCACAAATCCTCACTCCAATTTTAAAGGATATTATTGCTACATCTTTTTTGTACACGGAAAATAAAAATCACCGCCAGCCATTGCCAGCCACTCCGGAAATTGTATTTTTAAGAATGATTGTATTTTTCCACAATTTTTTTTTCGGTATCCAATCTTTGACTCCTATACGTCAAAGAAAGATCAACTTTATGTTATATTTAGTTCTGCGTACCATTAAAAAATCAAGATTTAAGTTATTCTCAATTACTCACTGAATATTATATTAACATCTGAAACTTTACTATTCTGTAATTAGTCGCTGAACAGGGGTACACGGAGCCCGCATTTACACTGCTTATTATGGTGATTTTGAAGGTATGCGGAATCAGGTTGTTTGAATCATTGAATCAGGTTGTTTGAATCATTGAATCATTGATTCAGGTTTGAATCATTGAATAAATTTTTAAAAAATACTTAAAATATTTTTCAAGATTCATGCTTTATTTTAATAACGTAATTTTTTTTTTTCATAAATTATATCTTTTGCCTTTGTTCAATCTTTAAATACCTGCCGCCTATAAAATATTTGTTAATGCATTAAATTTACTTGTACACATTATTAGCGGGAGTTAAAAAATTGCTATACTTAGTGTGAATTACGCTAATTATCCCCATTATTAAACTGTTATTCCCTACTGCCTGGAAAATTCTAAGTATTATAGCTATGTATATCATTGTTATATATAATGTTTGGGTGTCTCCTTCATTTTTTTAGGCTAGGTGTCATTAGAGTTTTTTTCAATGATTGTAAGTTAGCGTTAATCGACTTGACAGTTTCCCCAAATAATTATAAACATAGAGTTGCAACTGGAAGTCACATTTTGTATTTATGTTAAATTATATATATTTAGTTTTCAACTAGGTACCATTCATCAATTTACTTAGTATTTTTATTTTCTGTTTTTCTAAAGAACTATAATCTATAAAATACAATACTTAGCGCACAAATTATACGCTGCTTTTTATAAAACTATTTTAAATCATTATCAACATTTCAGCTTATAAGAATTAACAAAAATTAAGTGGTGTTTCATATTAATACTTAAAAAACAATGAACCGCAAAATGGTTGAACGCCGAGAGCGATGTCGCGCCAAATCCTCAAAATCAGCCACTGTGCGGCGTTCCAAAGGAATAAGTCAGTACATTTTGTTAGCGTTGTGCCTAGATTAAAAACAGTGAAAAATAATAAATATATTTTTTTTATTAAAGAGATAAAGGCCGGTCTCCTGCAACAAAATGTTTTACACAAAGTCCGACAAAAAAATATTGGGGCAGGGTCACAACGTTTTTTGATTTCTATTGGCCACGGAAAACAAAACGTTGTGATCTAGGGATCAATATAGGGTAGGCCCTATCATCCACAATATGTTTGTGGAAGCGGTCGTAGAAGATTAGCTTTAGCTAAATACCACAGAAAACTACGAAATATGTCATGGCGACCAAGCCCACAAACAACTGTCAATGTTATTATTTATTTTTTACATTTTCTTTTATACAAAATCCTTACGGTTTTATTAGCAAGTTAAAATTGCATAACCCTGGTATGATTCATAGGCCTCTGCCATTTCTGCATGCGTTTCTGAAAAGAAACAAGTTGCGTATGGAAAACTATTTTGAGGCTTTAGTAATTAACAAATCCTTTTTTTATAATGGCGTCACAAATAGTAAATCCAAAAATATTATATTTTATTTTACTTTTCGAGGCACTGCTGAAAACCGCTGAGCGGTAACCGCTTGTCAATATTATCAAACCAAATGTGATTTAAAAATATGTAGGTACAACTAATAATCTGTGTACAAATAAATGTTTTTTATTATTATCATAAATAAAGACATGAATTAAATACTTTCCAAGAACCCTGGGAGAGTTTTCCAAAAACTTTACAAAGAAAAATATCATTCTCAAATTGGTAAAAATTACCTTACCGAAATCAACAAATAAAAATCAACGTGTTATTTACATACCTCGATTCGCTTCCTTTGACGGCAGGAAAATTTTCGTTATTATTATTTTTTGTCATTATTCAGCCCTGAATGTGGGTTATTTTATACTTTAATATATTCATAATTCTACTTTGTTCCACATTTAAATTTCAAATTTGCACTTCGAGCGGCAAAAAGTATTCCGCTGGTGTCAAGTTGCTTAATGTTATTCATCAGAGAAGTCCCGCACCCACTGCGCAGTGCGCAGTGCGCACACTCCCCAATTCCTAACTCCTCACTCCGTCACTTATGGAAATTATCATATTGCTTAGCTTTAATCTCAAAATAAAATACCATGTGTGTAATCGGATTGAAATGGATTTCTTTAAATCCATCCGCGTACATAACGGAGGTCCTGATTCGCTGAGAGACAGTAACAGTCAGTAGGTACTTAAAACTACTCTGCCAAAAGATGCAAAATATCAACATAAAATTACAAAATCATATTATAAAAACTTACTCAAATAATGACAAATTACACTAGCAGAAGCACGAGACATAAAGAGAGGCACAATATAATTAACTAAAGCAGGAACATTTTTTCTGAATATGTGTAAATAATTATCTGCGAAAATGTCTACTTCATCACACTATCGTTTTATATAGTCGTAATGCTATGCAAAAAGTTTTTATGACGAAAGTAAGTAGGTATTGAATCTGGGACTAGTTGTAGGAGGGTGAAAACGCAGAAACAAATAAAAACGACCGACTAAGTTTTTAGCAGCACAAAGCACTCTTTTAAGGGTGAATTGCCCATTTAAAATTAAAAGAAGTTTTTAGTGCACCGAGTGTAGTGCTCCACCAGAAAAGTTGTGAGATCCTGTGACCTGTTATCGAGATGAAACGTCGGTCGTAACGCAAATAAAAAAATACCGTAATCAAATCTAAAGCCCATATTCTCACGTATAAATAAATTTAGAAAATGTTACCTATGTGGATACAATTATTTCAACCTACGTCATTCTAGTATTCTCGTAAATATTTCGCAAAAATAATGTGTATTATTTCTTGCCAAACTCGTGCGTGGGTATATTATTTGAAAAATGTATGCGTGAATCGTAAAGTTCACAATTCAAACATTAATCGTAAAGTTCACAATTCAAACAACACGTTTAATAGCATTACAATAATAACATGACGAAATGAAAACAAGAAATTATTTTTTTAAATTACGCGTCAAGTTCACTTATTGCCAGCAAAGATCAAAGGATGAAGGCTGTATTTTAAATGTGATATAGCTAACATGGAGATTTCCAAATACCAGAATATCAGAGAAATCAATGTATGTACTAAAAAGGAGATAATTCGTTTTAGTTGTTTTTAAAATTCAGTTAACCTGAAATATAATTATAAAGTTTGTCTAAGGACTGAACACTGAATGAGAATTTATGTAGATTTAAACCGCATTGAAGCCAGGAAGATGTTGATATTTGAAAAAACTTATTAGAGTATTTTTTAAGTATAATGAAAAAGCCATTCATTCAGATTATCCAGATCGTCTACTGCTGGGATTGTAGTGTTGAGGGAGACTTTGCCTCTGAAGGCAGTCTACATCTGGGGGAGGCTGTATTGTTACGGGCCCACGCTGTTAGCTCTAGCTCCAATAAGATAAGTAAAATGTACTTGAAAGTTTTACGGATTTTCTCTCTTTGTTTTAGGAAATTTTCAGGTGATTCAGGCGGTGTTGATACAACTATAAAGGATTTCCAAATATGATTTTGGTAACCACTAAAATATCTTCTCTAGATATATATTAATAAATTAGATTAGGCAATTATTAGAAATACGTTTCGTATTTATTAGGCATCCTCCTAAGTAAATCTAAATAGAATGAGTAAGTATTTTTCCAATAAATTTAAGTTGTTTTATTAATATTATTACTTATTATAAATTACTAGCTGACATCGCCCGTTCTTTCCAGAGGAATTATAAACGCATGTTGAAAATTTGTGGAAAAAATCCTATTTTATCTAGGCCGTATACAATTTTAGTTTACAAGTTCGAGTTGTTCACTCGATGGTGGCAGATCAAACTGGCCCGGCCCAACGTGGATCGGCTCGGCGTTTTGGACCGTGTCCAAATGGCTCCGTCGTGCATGTCCTGCTTTAGGGTGTGCATTATATCTTTCAATTTTAAAGAAAAGAATTTTAAAAAAAGCTTTCGAATCAAATGTTGTTTATTGTCACCATTAACACATTAGTTAATTGAGTACCTACCTCTTCCTTGAAAATGGAAATATGTGCCTAACCTCCACGACCTCTTCATAGGATGGTTTTTGCTGTAACAGTTTGTACATCTTTTCATGGTTTTATAAACTTCTGTAATCCGTAAATTCGTGTTTAATAATAAAATGGAACGTTGGCCTGTGGGTGAGATGGTAGTGGGTGAGTCAACCCACGCCCACGGGTCAAAACATCTTAAAAAAACAATTTGTAAAATGAACAGTTTTCGCCACCCTTTACTTTTTTAATATTGGAAGGAAGAAAGACGGGAAACGGAAAACAAAAAAAACATTCAATTAGGTTCTAATTCATTTTTCCTTCCGTTTTCGTTTATTTTTCAAGCTTTTAATTTTTAAACGGCGTTTTTCGGCAGCGCAAAAATAATACGTTTTGCCTTTCTCTCGGATTTTTTTTTGGCGACACAAAAAGGGCTTGTTTACTTCATCAGTATCTTATTGACCTGGAAACCCTTTTTTAAATTTAAATTAAATACCGAGGTATCAGTGGCGGTCCGTAACTTTTCAGTGAGTTTGAGTGCCAATATTGAAAAATAAAAAATTGAAAATGATTTTTTTTTTTCAAAATTCCATTTTTCGTATTTTCGGGAGTTTGGAAGTTTCGGAAGTTTTTCAGGATTCTTTCAGTTTGGGGATTCGCCGCATCTACAAACTTCAGCTACACTAATATCAATAATGTCATATTTTTCAATCTTAGCACTCTAGCTGAAAAATCACGAACCGCCTCTGATAGTTATGTGACGCCACGCTAACTTTTTCTATTATCATCTAAGAGCTACTATCCCAATTCGTCCCTATTCGTTCAGAACTTATGAAAATATGATATTGCTCACCAAATCAGTTGTTAAATCGACTCTTCACCGAAATGGTGTTGTCATTTTTAAATACATCTCCTTGAATTTCGATTTTGTTTTGAAATGGAATCTTTGAAGCAAAAATTAACCAACCTTCCAACATCCGATCAAGCTGAAACTCGGCAGATAGACTCGTTGTCGATGACAATGCATTCTATAATTGGTGGCACTCGTGCACACAAAAAATGTTGATCAGTTAATATACGAAATAGATGTTGGTACTGTCCAATTTGGATTTGGATCGAAATGAAAAATGTAATGAATTATTGTACCAGTCAGACCCTTCCTTCACTGAGATATTGAGCAAAAACTGAAAAAAGTCCGAAAATTTCGTGCTTTTTTTACTACACCGCCCCTCGCACAGCACTTTGGAAATTGCAAATCTGTTTTTTTTTAATATTGGTTAAGGTCCTAACAATATATAAAAAATTCAGAATGATCCGACCTTTTGCAAGCACGGATGTACATCTTGACTGGACTAAATAGCGATCAAGAGTTAATCGTTATGCGCCATCTGCGAACGAAAAATTACCCGTCGACCTGACGAACTATTGTTGAACGTCGGAGCCTTGGAGAGACGATTAAATTGGTAGCCCTGTGAATATGTCTGTGTTTCGATGTTATTTTTACATTTCTATGTTGTGAACTTAAAATTACCACCACATTTTCTGAAATGGATGACGGGTAGATTACTCAAAACCAAAAACAGCTGGTAACCATCCGCGGAAAAGAAATGTAATGCTGTTAAACGACATTGCAACAGACTAATTATGAAATTTATTTTCATGTGAAAACTATCAACCCTCCGGCAAAACGTTCTTGTTGGTCTCAAAGCATGTGCTTCAGCTTGCTCTACGTTATGTGACGCAGCCAACATCTTGGGTAAACCAAAAATGTACGATGCCCATCCTTCGAAGAATGCGCGGGAAGCCATCTTCTGTTAGGATACAATGCACTAGACTTTGACAGTTTTGTCGGTGTCGACTGGTTCAAATTATTCGTTATTCGAGTGGAATGACTTCTGACATCTGGCGTCTAAGTATGTGCCTTAGACGAGACTCGAGAATAACAAAATCAACCAATGTAATTATGTTCTTTCGGCGGGGATTGCTAGCGGCCTCGATTGGAAAATCGGGCCCCAGTACCTGTAATAATATCCAATATCCAGTATTTTTTATATTGGTAGTCAAGAAGAAGATGCGTAAACCAAAAAAACCTTCAGAAATAAAATTGGTGTGTTCCTACGTAATCATATAATTTCAAGGAATATTTTTTTTAAATCAACATTGTTTTCCGTCAAATGCTTTCAACTTGGTAAATACAAATACGGGAATTTGATACCGACAACTTTGCAATATTGGGTTTCATTTCACCCAAGGCAGGTTAAGTATAGTATTTCAATTATAAACTGTTGATTTTCAGATAAATCTTCAAAAGATGATTATATTTTAAAATTGCTTCCATTAAAATAAATCACAAAAACTTGTAAAGATAAGTAGTATTTTTGTGTGCTGACAATATTTTTGTTTTTACTAATTTTGCAAATAATAAAACATTTTGAAGATTTGACGTACACGTGTGTTGTGCCTGATGAATGCTTTTATTATTACCGTGACGATCCACGATTACGGTACCGTGACGGCATAAAAATATCATCAAACGTACCTTCTTTATCCTAATATTGCTGCAGCTCTTTCTTAGACATTAAATAATGGTGAGACAGTTTTTGTTTTGAGACGTTCGCCAATATTCTGTTTATTTGGATTTTATTAAACAGAAATATTACAGACAGAATATGGTTTGAGGTTTTAAATAGTGTAGTTAATAAGTAGCATTTAAAGAAACACTGTGAATTTGTTCATACCTACAACATGTTAAATAACAGAACCAAACGTGCTTAAAAAAAATTTCGGAACAAAATTTGCGATTTTTTCTTTCGAAGGAATTTTGTATAATTCCCTTTTCGGCGCGGCAAATGTAAAGAGATTGTTTTAAAAAATAACATGAGTTTTTTTAAGACCTTAAATACTAATGTTTAAAGGAAATGTGTTATTATACATCGGTACAAATTCGGAATGCGGGGTCTGCCAGTCAAAAGGGCTAAATAAAGAGTATGATGTCAATTGTGATTAAATTAGTGCCTTCCCATCAAAGGATTAGCCCATATTAGCCCGATTATTTGAAAATAATTATAGTACTTTTTTATGAATACCTCACAAGAGTCCCAACTACCCCCGTCCGGAGCCAGTGAGACTATAGCATCCCCAATATGGGTATGTTGTGAAGCTGAAGGTAGTAGCGAGGGGCAGGAGATGGAGAAGATGAAGATGGGGTAATACCTGGCTATTCAGATCTATCACCAAAGACCGTTAAAGCCATTTCAAGCGTCGTTTCAATTCTGCATGGTGGTCTTAGACCAGGGTGGGTATGGGTACCGCCGCACCGCGAACGAATTATTGGATAACCAACATCTCTGCCATAGGTCACCCCAAGTGGTACGCCACATTTGGTGACTTAGCAGGGGTGCCCGGGTCCGTGGAGTGAAGTTTGTCCGGGTCTTGGCGGCAGATGCGTCTGCACACCTGCTCTGTGGCGGACCGGATCGAGAGAAACTGATTGAGGAAAGCATTTTGACTTCTCCAGCCGGACTCTCTCAACCCATAGCCTTACTCCGCTATTTGAAGGATGGATTCATACGTCTGTCATTCCTGGACACTGACCCCCATATTCCTACCCACCCCTCAAACATTTTTCCTTTCGAGAACTTCATCTCCTACCTTACCTTAAAAAAACCATCCACAAAGCATCCCCTAAGAAGACATCCCAAAGAAAATTATTTTACTCAGGATCTCCTGTGTCGAGCTAATGTAAAAAAATACTATACTGAGAGTATCTCGAGTATTAATCGTGAAGCACAAGTTTTTTTATTTTTTATTTTTTTTTATTTTTTATTTTTTTTTTTTTTTTAAATAAAACATACAACGAAGTTCCATTCCCATGAGTTATCAAAACTCATTAAGGGATCGCCAATTGGTACATTTGAAAAGATAAACCCAACTCAACCCAATATGCAGACACAATAAATGAAGAAAAATTTTACAAAACATTTTACAGAAGCAACATACAGACACAAATACATGAAGAATCACTTTACAAATATTTCACAGAAACATGTCTTATAAGGTTTTATGAATAATATTATAACCACTCTTTTGATTTATGTACTGTTGGTGTCACAAAGTTAAAATAAATTATCCTCCATGATGGACTATAGAAATGCATAAAAAACAAATCAGGAAAAATACAATAAAAGGTACATGCTCTAAAATACACAGACCTAATACAAGATGTTTACATAAAAAAATACATGATAAGATTTAAAAAAGATATAAACTACGCCCATGAACAGAGTTTGTACCTACTTATGACTCGTTTTCCAAATTACATTTGAAAAAATAGGATTTCAATATATCGTTTCGAGATTTGTTAGAGGCATATACCTGTCTTAATTCTTCAGGAAATTTGTTATAGTTAGTGTACGCAATGTATTCTAATGATTTCAGTCCGAACTTTGTTGAGTGTATTTTTGATATATGTAGTTTGTTGTGTTGTCGTGTATTATATTGGTGAACGTCGTTGTTATAGTTCAGTTAATCAAATAAAATTTATTTGCGTAAGTCGGGATTCAAACTCGCTAACTTTAGTCGAGGCTCTCAACTACGGAGGTCATCGGAAAAAATACAACCAAAAAGAATTTGGCCACCAAAC
The DNA here is from genome assembly GCA_936435175.1 of Glyphotaelius pellucidus. Taxonomy (NCBI): domain Eukaryota; kingdom Metazoa; phylum Arthropoda; class Insecta; order Trichoptera; family Limnephilidae; genus Glyphotaelius; species Glyphotaelius pellucidus. Next base: position 36,698,888 of record OW386538.1, on the reverse strand, counting down.
TCCCATTCCAGACTTCAATAAGAAAGGTTCTGTGAGAACTTCCACAATTGCTTGAATGCAGAATGAAAATCGATTAATCAAATGCGACTGAATTGATCAATTTTGAGTAACGGCGACCCTACCTACCCTAACTATTCTTTGCTAACTTACTTTCTCATTACTAACGTAACTAGCTATTATTATTTTCCCGTTATTTGTACGGGCCGGTGTTTCAAATATCTTAACTACGTAATGCTGGGTCCCTTACCTTGACTCAAATCAACTTAGCCCATTTCAACAAGGGATTCATTAAACGCTAACCACTTATTCAACTAGTTAACGCACAACTTTGGTTTGGGATGCTTTGAATATAGTTGGGAGATCTTTGGCGAAAAGGAATTCATTATGGTATTCCAGGAGAGTTGGAAACGACTTTGGAGAAAGATAAATAATAAATTCCGTAACTTCCTTACGTGCTAATTTAGTACTTTACTTTCGATATGATGTACAAAAGAAGTCCAAAGTGCGTAATTGGATCTTAATTTAGGGCGATGCACCACGTCGTGTAAAATACGGGATCAGGCCGCAAACAATTACAATCCTTACTTAGATGGCGATAAGGTTTAAATTATTCAAGAAAAAACATCGCCAAAACGCTAGTTTTATTTTGAGAAATTCAGGGACATCGGGAGGTGATTATACATTATACATACACGATGCTAATAGTAAAAACGGTTAATATTTTTTTTAGAAATTCCATTGTTTCTATTTTCCAATTTTTTTTTCCGTAAAAACAATTTAACTTTTTTTTCCTGGAAACTGCCTCAAATCGTTGAATTTTTTTATACCAAACTAAGCACTTCTTTTGCCCAACACCATTATACACACTAAAGGCTTGTTCACACTAAGCCAGTAGTTTAGTCGAGTGGCGAGTATCTCGCCACTTGACTCGCCGAAAATCATTCGCATTATTTTCAAGTAGAGTACATTTCTCCCCGCGCCGCCCGTTGCAAGATGACGGTGGTTGACGGGCTGCTACAAAGCAAAGTAAATACGCTAATTAGCGTAGGGAGTGTGGCGAACCCATCGCTCAGGGAGTGGAAACACAAACCTGCAGTAGCCATCCCAAGCCAAGGTGTGAGCTACCGTGCTCAGGCTGAATGTCCTGGGGAACAGTGTCAATAACGGTGCCTCCGAGAAACAAGGTCGCATCTCGGAGTATTTAGACCTTACCCCAGCATTCGGGGCTCTGCTGTAGTGGACCTTCTATTTCCCTGGTCACTCGTGGGACAAAAAATTGGACCATTCGAAAACTAGGGGCCTTTTGGGAACCTAGGAGTGCTGAGGCCACCTCTGTGGACTTTCTTCTTGGGGCCCTTACGAGGAACCAAGAGGAGAAGCCGTGGAGAAGAGAGCTGAGGCCACCTCCATGAACCCTTCCCTTGCGGGGCCTTCAGGGAACCAAGGGGAAGGGCACTCTTCCGGTGCGGGGCCTTTGGGGAACCAAGGAGGAGTGAAGTGGAGAGATGATGTCCTCTTCCCATGTGGGGCCTTCAGGGAACCATGTAGGAGTGAAGAGGAGAAATGAGGCCAACTCCGTGAACTCTTTTCTTATGGGGCCTTTAGGGATCCAAGGAGGAGTGAAGAGGAGAGATAAGTCCTCTTCCCTCCTGGGGCCCTCGGGGAGCCAAGGTGGAGTGGGCTCTTCCCTTGTGGGGCCTTTAGGGAACCAAAGGGAGGTGAACTCTCCATCGTGGAGCCTTCAGGGATCTAAGGAGTGGAGAAGAGAGATGAAGCCCTCTTCCCTCGTGGGGCCTTCAGGGAACCACAGAGGAGTGAAGAGGAGAAATGAGACCTGGGAAGACACATTGTTGAACCAGAAGATATAGCTTCATTTCCAATGACAATCCTGGTGAACTTGTAAAAGGGACTGGATTACTGCCAAAGGAATGTGGTAAAATGGGAGATAGCACAATGGGCCTACGGCCTAAGTGCTCACGGGAACTTTATATATGTAAACTGTCTCCGACCTAAAAAAAAAATACGCTAATTAAGCATATTGTAATACTTAGAGGTGAAATTTTAGAAGAGGTGGAAGAATAAATTAGTAAAATGAAAATAAATAAACTATAGACAAGAAAAGAGATTAACAGCAGCATTAATAAATAATTTTAGAGTTGCATCTTCGCTCCAAATGCCACAACATTACCGCGCGTTCACAAATTAACTCTGCTAAAACGGCGGGTTTGCCCATGTTAGTACGCAGGGACGCGTGGAGGGGAGCGCTACTCGCCGAAAAATTAGAACTAAATGGATTGAATCGACTAAAGAGCTGACTAACCCACTCTACTAAAATTATGGTGTTCGGACGCGTTTAGTTACTATTATACTCTCCACTCGACTAAAATACTCTACCAATGCGAACGGGTCATAAGGAAAATACTTATTTAATAAACTACCAGTAGAAATCAAGATCAAAGTACACTTGTTGAACTCTATCAAAAAGTATTTTAGAGAAATCATCAACGGGAAGACTGCTTCCTCTATTTTCACATGATAGTCACACTAATAATTTTATTTGTTTTTCTTCTTACTGAATACATGATTGCTTGTGTCTTTTATTACATTGTCGCGATTGTGATGTGACTGTATTAACGTGAAATATAAACTCTTCTTCCATCCTCAAGCAAATGCTTTTAATGGAAGATCGGTATAAATTACACGAAAAAACATAAAAAAGATGTCGTAAAAACAAATACCTTTATAGAAACTAGATAAAATCACATTTTAGATATTTGTATCTGTAATTTACTTTTGTGTTTAAAAATTGCAGTATTTTAAGCTTCAAACAAGAAAAAAGTTGTAAAAAAAAACAAATTAAAGTGGAAATAAGTTTTTTATTAATTTTATTATAATATATTGAAAAAACCAGTTTACCGTAAACATATTCTATTAAATGGTCGAAAATTTCGAAAAATTCAAAATTAAAAAAACACCGTCCTCTTATTTAATGAATTTGGAAGAAAACTGTAATTTCACTTTTTTTCTCTTTCATAGAATATATATATTTTTTAAATTTGAAGTCGTCTGGCTCCTGAAACCCTGGTCGTACTTCTACGCCCGGCACCTACTCCACGCCGTCCGTGAGGTCTGCACCCGGTTCCTGATCTTCTCTTTGAAGACCCAGACTTCTCCATTCACGCCTTACGCGAATGTTGCTTCCAGGTTCTCGGCAGCTAAATAGCCTTTATCCACCGCCTTGCTGTTCCTTCTTAGGATACCAATTCTGGTGCTCTTGCTTCCTGCTCCGCAATGATGTGGAGTCGTGATCTGGCCTTTTTCTATCTGATAATTGTCACTTTATCTCGGTTTTTTTTTCCTTTTTCGGCTGCGCCAAATGTGATGGTCTATCCTTGATAGATCTTCAGTTTGCAGGATGCGTGATTATGATCGTTCTGGATGCCCAAAGATGTAATGGATCCAGTCCTCTGATGGTGATCTCAGTTCTTGAGGTGGTGAGACAATAATAAGTCATGGGTAGACTTAGTTACGTTTATCCCGAGATATTTACAAGGTGTGCTTCCAGGAAGCCTGTGTGTCAAGAGAGGACGACTGGACAACAATCGTACCCTTTTATACCTTACTCATGTTGTCTCCCTCATATGCATGTCTCTTTCATTCTCTAAGACATATTATAATATGTACCATTTTAAGATAAATAAAATTTAAAAAAGAATACAGAAGAGCTTTTCTACCAAATCTGTTCTACAATCGGCAGTAAGAAAATTCATCTGCTGAAACGTGATTGAGATAATTTTAAAACAGTTCCTCGACTAATCAACATCGAATGAACAACCTCGCCAGCTGATTTGTCAACCATCTTTATTATGCCCAGATTTTTGCCGGCAAAAAACAGATTAATTTGCCGGCAACCCGGGCGTTTATTGAAATAAAATATCGTATACAAACAAGTAAGTAACCCGCCTCACTAGACAATGTCTGTTCTGAGACGGGTACATATATATAATGCAAGTAGACGCATGTACACACATATAGACAAATATTTATATCCACATATATACACATAATCATATACTTACATATAAAAAACATAACTATATAAAATCTACAATTTTTTTTGGAAATCGTTAAAGTTTCATGAAAACAAAAATCGATTTTTTTTTTATTGCTAAATGTTAAAAAGTTACCTTGTTACTAAAAGTTACCAAAAGGTACAGAGTGTCATAAAAATCAAAAATCTAAAAAGGAAAATGTTAAAGGTTAGCAAATAGTTGGAAGGTTATCATGGATTATACATAGTTTCATGAAATCAAATCATCATACGTAAATTATGGATATACATATGGTATACATATGGTAAATGGTATATGGATATACCAAGTAAATAAACAATGATTTTTAAATATAACTTGTGTTCTACTGTCTAATTTTTTATTTTATTTAGTTAAGTTTGAATGCAAGTTTTTTCAGCCACGCAGTCCCCCTGGTTGTTTCTCAGGTACCCCTTTCTGCAGATGCAGCCGGAGTAGCATCCTCCTACATAGTCGCAGCGAGACAGCAGGTCCGACTCCTCGCAGGTATTTTGGCAGCCGTGGTTGTCGCAAGCGCTGAACTCAGCGTTGTCCTCACAGGGAGTCTCCAGTTTTTCTGAAAGAAAATATAACTAATATTTAAAAAAAATATATGTATTTCGGAGAGTCGACAGGCTGCAGAATGGAGGGGTGTAGAGAGGACTGAGAGGAATAGCACATCCTTTGGCAAAAATAAAGAAATCTTATTGTCAGGATTTCCCAGCTTTCATATTTTCAATCTCTTTTCCCTCTTCTCATCCTTCAGCCTCATAACAAACCCTAATGGGGAATGCCATAGTCCCACGGGCTCCGGGCAATTGGGACTCTTGTGCGGTACTTCAATAATATAAACACAAAAAACTGCTGTTTAAGTAATGTTTCCACGAAGCAGGTTGCAAACTCGGAAATAACAATACGCCATTTAGTCTAGTTAATAATAATAATATTTGGATGATTTTTATAGCGCCGTTTTTGTGAAAAATCACCTCAAGGGCGCTGTACAAACTAACAATATATTTCTTAAATCTAGAAAACTACAAACTAGACAAACAATTAAAAACAACTTATTACTAAAAATTGCATCCACCGGTTCATACTCAAATATATGTACAATGTCTCGACCAATGAACGCGATGATTTTTAAAAATGCGTACAGGACCATACTTACCTGGAAGGTCGCTTGAAATTAACACTTGTTTATTGTTTATTAAGAAACTTAGATAGAGTTGTTTTAAAAGTTTGTTGAATATTTCAAATCTTAAAAAAATGTTTTTTTGTTATTGTTTCTTTTTATTGTGTTTAAATGTACTCTTCATTTAATCACATATTATGTAGACTGCGTCCATTTACTGCACATGTGAATTATTGTGAACAGTATCAACAATACAATGAAAGATAACATACGTGGTAAGAATAATATAAAAGGTTTAAGATGAAGTTATACGTGAAATCCTATTTAGATACTATTTAAATTCATCTTTACGACGAATCGGTTTACAGTTTGAACATTTAAAAATATGCTACGGATAAATTTAAGCTTTTACTAGCTTTTCTATGTATTGGAATGACAATAAAATTATTGTATTCATAACAAAAAATGTAAGCGTAAGCCACAAAAGAAAAATATTTTTTCACGACTTCACTCTGATGATAGAAACATAATCTATTATATATAAGATTTATTAACTTATTGTATCTATTTATTAACGCTCTAGCGAGGTTTTACTTGATTTTTTTACAATACAATACTTTAGTTAAAACATGATAAATAATATGGTTGCATTAATAAAAAAAATAATACAATTTAGATTTGACGTGTGTAATGTATAAAAGGTAAAATTTATTCTGTGTTATTTGTGTTATATATACAATAATTATTTGTGTGTGTAATAACAATAAAATAAAGATACGACGTACTCGTAAAATATCGAATATTAAAAGAGAAGGTTTTTTGTAAGAAGAAAAAAAAAGTTAATGATCAGAAGAAAGAATCAAAGTTATTTGGCTTTTGAAATATGAGAAAATATTAATATATTACTATAGTCAAACAGATACCAAGTGCACTCCCAAAATTTCAAACGAGGAAGAATGTTTTTCCCCGTTTGAAATTTTGGGAGTGCACTTGGTATCTGTCGAGATGGTTCCATGCCAACTGGGAATAATGTCAACTCAACACCTCCTTGAAAAGTCATTTAAATCTATGAAAAAAATCGTTTTAAATTAGCCGATAACCCTAACCTAACATAACCTATTTTACCAATTTTTTATATATATTTTTTATCACTCTAAATGACTTATCTGAGATGGTTCTGAGTTGGTTTCATTCCGAGTTGGCCGGTCAAGATTAATACAAGTTCAAGAGGTTGGTAAATAACTTAACGATATTAATTGTCAAACACTGTCATAATATATTGTCAGCTAATTATAGCTTCATAGATTAGAGTCCGGTTAGTGGCTGAGTTGGCATTGCGTCTGGATTCCACTCAAGAGTCGTGAGTTCAATTCCTAGGCTGGCTAAGTCCTCCATCACGACAAAAGCAACATTTTCCGCAGTGATAGAAGGAGATTTTCAAATAATTTCAAGTAATTCGTAATCTGTGAATGTTTGTCTCTTTCTTTAAAAAAAAAGAACAGACGTACTTAATGCACGGATGTCGTTGAAAAAAAAGCGAAATGTATTTGAATAGTAATTACGACTTATGACGCATGAATGAGTGCTGCTGTTGACATGAATACTTGAATCTTGGGTACCTGTTAGTTACCTGTTTATATTAATTATTTCTAGGGCTCTCAGCTCTCTTAGCTTGTATAAGTACACGTACTTAAGTAGGCAACTTGCGTCTGGGAATTTACCCACTTTCATTATCTACTAGAACTCTTAACCCCTCAGGCCTCGGGCCTATTTTGTCGGAAGGTCAAAATATTTCCACTTTACAAAAAATCCAAATAGTTGGAATATTTCTGAACCCATTCGAAAACTTAAATTTATGGAAGGTGATAAAATACTAATACTATAATTTATTAATATATTATATAAACTTGTAATTTTTGAAATATAAAAATTTTTAATGCAAAAATAAAAAAGTTTTAAAAATGGCTCACCTTACGTTTTCTCTAACTAAAATTACTGATAAGGAAAAAATAAAAACATGCACGCATTTGTATGCATGTATCAGACAATTGTATTATAATGTATCAGACAAATGTATTATAAAGGTTATCGTTAATTCACTTTTTGTTGTTTCATGTAAAAATAATTAATTAAAAAATTCCAAAGTTTCATATTTTTTTTCAAATTGGTTTGGTTTCGTTGAGGTGTACATTTTAGTTATTTTATTTTTAACTATAAAGCGTGGTGTTTGGTGTTTCTAACGCCGTTTAGTTCATATTTCAAACGATGATAGTAAGAGAGACGCAATGATTTCCATGAGATCTCTAAGAGTTGTTCCGAAAAGCGAACAAATTAGGGTCAGGAGTTAATAATTTTTCACTGAAGAAAATAATCCTTACATTATGTAAAAAAATGTAAGTAAATATGTCTACTTATATGTTTATCACTGAACTAACTTATAAATACACGCCGGAATATTTAAACCACACAATGTATCTACCACGAGCAAATACAAAGCAAATCGAATTAATTATCGGAGGTATGAAAAATTCCAAGACTCCAGGCATAGATTTAATTCGTATGTATGATTTGAAAAAACATGTGAAATTACTTAGTCCTACAATCGCCCACTTAATTAACAGAATAATTGATACGGGCCATATTCCCGATGAACTAAAATATAGCATTGTAAGGCCTATCTTTAAAAATGGAAATCACTCTTTAATAAACAATTACAGGCCGATTTCCTTACTTCCTGCATTAGAAAAAATCTTAGAAAAATATATATCAATAAATCTAGATAAATACTTAAATAAGCTGAGTATTATTGATGAATGCCAGTATGGCTTTCAAAAAAATAAAAGTTGCGATAAATTGCTCGAAAAATTTTCTAATCATATAAATTCACAACTAAACTGTAAACAACATGTATTGGTTCTATTTATTGATTTCTCAAAAGCCTTCGACACACTTAGCCATATACAAATAATTAAAGTACTTGAATTTATAGGGATCCGGCGTAAACTCCTCTTATTCTTTAAAAACTATTTGTCAAATAGAAAAATGAGTGTGAAGATTTTAAATATAATTAGTAAATCAAGATACATCAAATCAGGAGTACCGCAAGGGTCAATTCTAGGTCCAAAATTATATATTATATATGTAATTGCTATGTGTAAGATTTTCAAAAAAGCTCGTCGATTCATTTTTGCTGATGATACTGCTCTTGTTGTATCAAATGAAAATCCTGAAATTGCTATACAAGAATTGCAAAGAGATTTTAACGAGCTTCTCAAATGGGCTCATGATGTAGGATTAATTATTAATGTTAAAAAAACCAAATGCATGTACATAAAATCTCCAAGTTTGAAAATGTGGAATGTTCCTAAAATAACCGCTCATAGCTTTAACTGTATACATAGAGGAATTGTTAATGTTTGTGACTGTGAAAAAATAGATTTCACAAATGAATATACTTATCTGGGAATAATTGTTGATAACAATTTTAAGTGGGATAAACAAGTGGCTAAAATTTGTAACCAGCTCAGATCCTTAGCTAGTAACTTTTACAAATTAAAATTTATTTTGCCTCATTGTACTCTTAAACTCATATATTTTTCTATGGTCGAATCCATCCTTAGATATGGTATTCGAACTTGGGGTCATGCAAGCACTACTTACATTAAATATATTGAAAATTTACAAACCGCCATAATAAAAAAAATTGTCACAACTAAGATTTACAAACAGAGACATAACTTAAAATTACTGTATGGCTCAGAGAGCCTACTTACAATAAAAGGTCTCCACTGGTTCACTACTATTATGGATAATATGGGGGAAAGCCCTTACAAACACCTACTTGTACACAAACATACCACAAGATTTAGAGAAGGAAAGGGCCTAAAAACTCCTCGAATATTAAATAAATATGGAAGCCGTACTCTTGAGTATCTGATACCAGTGATTCTCAATAGAATCAATAATAACATGAAGTTTGAAAAAAATGAGAGACTGAGTCCTAAAATGATAAAACTATGGTTGATGAATGAAAACTCCATGTATCTTTGTATATCTTAATATAGCTGCCTACATAGCTTTTATTAGGTAGGTATATTGAAATATCTGATATATTTGTAGTTGTAAGTTAAATTATCTAATACTACTATCTATTCTAATGTTTCCTTACAACTTTAAATGTATTTACAAATTTTTTCTTGGATATTTTATTATGAATGTTTTGAATTGTTGGAACCTGCAGACAAGCTGCTATATGACAGCTTTGTGGGTATACAAATTCTTGTACAAAATGTTTTTTCTTTAATTTAATAAATAAAAAAATAAAAAAACTAGTGTGAACCCGAATATTAATATTATTGTAATAATTGGATAATTTGTATAGCGCTGTTTTTGGGAAAAATCACCTCAAAGACGCTGTGTAGGTATAAAAAGGGTTTATTAAAAAACAAACAAGCCACGCCTGCCCGCCACAGTCACTTATAATAGTACCCTTTACACACAGAGTTCGGAGCGGGACGTGCCCCGCGCCACTTCAGGCCGTCGCGCAGAAAAGTCTCACAGTGAACTGCGCTGTAAACCGTTATCTTACTTTCGGTCTTTACTTTTCTGCGCGGTGGCCTGAAGTGGCGTGGGGCACGTCCCGCTCCGAACTCTGTGTGTACTAATGGGTATATCATATAAACGGGGCTGGGCAAAATACATGCCTTGCTGTAATTAAAATACAAATTACAAAATACTTTTTCGCATGTATTTAAAATACGAAATACAAAATACTTTCAAGTCGCGTATTTGAAATACAAAATACAGTATTTTAACCATTTTTTTAATTTCAATTACAAAATACATTTGGTTTTGGTAGAACCTTTAGTTGCAATAAATTGTTGTAAGTGCCCTTATCTAAGGGTGCGTTTCCATAGAAGCAAAGCTGAGCAGAGTAAAACAGAGGCGTGCAAAAATTGACCAATCATATTGCTCAGAAGACACATTTCATCTCCACTCCACTTGTAAAGTGTTGTGGTTTTGACGGAATTTGACCATCCATTATCAATTATCAATTAACTCACAACTTCATTAATAAACACCGCGAAACGATGAAAACGGCAATTGACAAGATATTTGCTTTGACATACAGTGTTGCCAACTTTAAATATTAACATATATTACTCTGGATTCAGCGTTTTTAGTCTATGTATTATCTCTGTCAGTTTATTTTTCATTACCATTATTAAGATCGCTAAATGTATTTGAAAATGTATTTTGAAGCAATATGTATTTGAAATACAAATTACAAAATACTTCAGCATCAGGTAATCGAAATACCAATTACAAAATACATTTTTAGGAAGTAATTGATATACAAATACAAAATACTTATTTGTATTTCAAATACGTATTTCAATTACAAGTAATTCAAATACTGCCCAGCCCTGCATATAATTATTTACAGATAGATTATGGAAAATTTTAGTTTCAATTATTTACTTTGTTGTACTGCTCTAAAGAAGGCATCGTAGTAGGTATATGATTTTAGATTGAACGTGATTAGACGTGAACGTCCAAAAGCATTTTCATTTATATTTGGGGTGTTACGCCGTGTTGTGCTACCTCCTTCTTTAGCCAACGTTTCGGACAGCGTTACAGTGTCCATCATCGGCCATGTCCATCACCAGCCAGACACATCTGCCCTAACGTTGGCTAAAGAAGGAGGTAATGCAACACGGCATAACACCCCAAACATAAATAACGAAAAAAGGCACCGTTTTATTTTTTATACTACTACAATTTAATAGTTGAATTAATCACGAATATTAGAAAAAAAACAACCCGTAAAAAACAATTTTTTTATTTTTTCTTTCAATAAATCTGCGTACGCTTTTTTCTAATGTCTTTTAAAATTAATTAATTTTCGGTTTGACTGAGATTTGAACCTTCCTACCCAGTTATCGGAATCAACGCTACCAACCGCCTCCGTGGTCGAAGGATAAGGCTCTCGACTAGTAATCCCGAGATCGTGGGTTCAAATCCCGGCGGGCGCAAATAAATTTTATTTCATTAATTTGTGTTTTCACAACATCATAATTTAAAATAATTTAAAGGTATATTTGCGGCACCTTCCAGAATGAAAGATCCTCTCAGTATCGCCCTGATGTAAAACCACCATTCAGGATTGAAACGTTGTTTGAAATGGCGTTAGCCGTATTTGGTGACCAGACCTGAATTGCCAGGTACTTCCCCACCACACCCTCCTCTACCCCATCTCCTTCCCCTCCGAACTTACCTTCAGCCGCACAACATAACTACCCCAATTGGGGATGCCGTAGTCTCACTGGTCCAGATGGGAGTAGTTGGGACTCTTGTGAGGTACTTACAAAAAAAACGCGGGCAAAATTGCGAATTGGTTGTACCGACATTTATTGCTGTCCATTAATTTCTTCGAATTTCTGAAAATGCGTATGTCAATCAAAAATTAAATTCAAATAGACGTAGGTATTTAAAAATCCGAAAGTTCATATTAATACTATCCGAAAGGGAGTACGTTATGAATTCCGCGACTATGGAACTTTATGTGCAAATAAATAGTTAATACAAAACGTCCTCTTGACACTTCAGCGGAAACCATGCAAACCTTATAGAATATGTTAGGTGCCCGGGTGCGCAGCGACTATGAGATTTGTAAGTTTACTTGTAATTATTTCTAATGACGGCTTTCGTGTTTGAGCGGTTACGATCCAAAGCTACGAATTTGCAGGTCACGGGTTTTAAACCCCGATGTGTGCTAATAAGATAGAGTGGCATCGACAATCTGCGGAGTTTCAGTTCGATCGGGTCAGCGTGGTCGGGAATTGATTAATTACCACTTCCGAAATTCATTCAAAAGTCATTCATACATTCATTCAATCAAGAAAACAAAAGAGAAATTAAAATAAATATTTTTATAATGTAGCTTTAGGTTTGGTCATGCCGTACCAAATGTCATTGTTTTTACCACCCTCACTTCGGGCAGTAAATGTTTATCTTAAGCCAACTATTTCGATTCGCGTTGAAAAGCTGGTCCTGAAACAGACGGAGTTCGCTAAAGTTCACCAGGATTGTTATACAGCTTGTCAAACAGACATGTTTACAAGTCATGTAAGTCCCATTTTATCAATCAATTAGAAGAATCATATTCTTACAGCATTTATCTGGGGGAACGCAAAGTCCTTGGTGATTCCTTAAATACCCCGGGATGCATGAACAACCAGGTTGACAGAGGCATAGAGCCAGGAAAGCCATCGTAGGGTTCTCACAAGAGTTCTGGCAGCCAACGCTACCCCCGCATGGTGAGTACGCCTCGTTCGCAAGGCAAACTAAAAACAATACAATGACATGATTAAAATAACCAAATTCTTACTACTAGTAAACCGATATATACTAATGGTTACTAATGAGGAGATTGGAAATGTGTGTAAGTTCGATAATAAGTTTTATGGTTGTACCTTACACGGCTATTCGTATTGGTGTATTTGGCATAGTTGGCAAATATTGGCAAATAGTGACACTTCACTTGGCTATTCGTATTCATGTATTGGGCATAGTTGGTAAATATTGGCAAATAGTGACACTTCACTTGGCTATTCGTATTCATGTATTGGGCATAGTTGGTAAATATTGGCAAATAGTGACACTTCACTTGGCTATTCGTATTCATGTATTGGGCATAGTTGGTAAATATTGGCAAATAGTGACACTTCACTTGGCTATTCGTATTCATGTATTGGGCATAGTTGGTAAATATTGGCAAATAGTGACACTTCACTTGGCTATTCGTATTCATGTATTGGGCATAGTTGGTAAATATTGGCAAATAGTGACACTTCACTTGGCTATTCGTATTCATGTATTGGGCATAGTTGGTAAATATTGGCAAATAGTGACACTTCACTTGGCTATTCGTATTCATGTATTGGGCATAGTTGGTAAATATTGGCAAATAATGACACTTCACTTGGCTATTCGTATTCATGTATTGGGCATAGTTGGTAAATATTGGCAAATAGTGACACTTCACTTGGCTATTCGTATTCATGTATTGGGCATAGTTGGTAAATATTGGCAAATAGTGACACTTCACTTGGCTATTCGTATTCATGTATTGGGCATAGTTGGTAAATATTGGCAAATAGTGACACTTCACTTGGCTATTCGTATTCATGTATTGGGCATAGTTGGTAAATATTGGCAAATAGTGACACTTCACTTGGCTATTCGTATTCATGTATTGGGCATAGTTGGTAAATATTGGCAAATAGTGACACTTCACTTGGCTATTCGTATTCATGTATTGGGCATAGTTGGTAAATATTGGCAAATAGTGACACTTCACTTGGCTATTCGTATTCATGTATTGGGCATAGTTGGTAAATATTGGCAAATAGTGACACTTCACTTGGCTATTCGTATTCATGTATTGGGCATAGTTGGTAAATATTGGCAAATAGTGACACTTCACTTGGCTATTCGTATTCATGTATTGGGCATAGTTGGTAAATATTGGCAAATAGTGACACTTCACTTGGCTATTCGTATTCATGTATTCGGCATAGTTGGTAAATATTGGCAAATAGTGACACTTCACTTGGCTATTCGTATTCATGTATTGGGCATAGTTGGTAAATATTGGCAAATAGTGACACTTCACTTGGCTATTCGTATTCATGTATTGGGCATAGTTGGTAAATATTGGCAAATAGTGACACTTCACTTGGCTATTCGTATTCATGTATTGGGCATAGTTGGTAAATATTGGCAAATAGTGACACTTCACTTGGCTATTCGTATTCATGTATTGGGAGTATTTGGCAACAATTGCCATGTAAGGTCAGAATTTTTGACAAAAATCTTGTCTACGCATCACATCAAAGGAGTCAAATAGGAAAAAAAATAAACTAGTGATTATCAACCTTTTTAACCGGAGGACCAAATTATCCGTTTTCAATATAGTAGCGGGCCGCAGGGGATTGGATACATATAGGTTGACATCGCTAACTTTGCAGTCGACCATGTCGCAAACCTACTTATTATGTTGAAAATTTCAAAGGCCAAACAATAATAATAATTTGATAATTTGTAGAGCGTCGTTTTGATGAAAAATCACTTCAAGGACGCTGTACAATTTATTATGAGTCTTAGGCTCTATCTAACTTTATTATTAACAAATAGATACAGAAACATACTTACCTTCCGATAAACACACTTTATTAGAAAGTTTATCCTTGGAGACGATAGGACTTTGCACATGGAGGACTGGACAAGGATAAGTTGCTTTTTCACTTATAAGAAGATTTGTGCCAAAGATGAGTTAATATTTATTTTCAAAGACTAGATAATTTAGGACTCTTTAGGACTTGAGATTTCCATGAAATGATCTTTACAAAATCTTAAAATATGAAGGGAAATCAATAAATGATTTCGATTTACATTCTAAAATATTAAAAAACAAAATGAAAAATACTTGCAATATTAGGCAACCGATTATAAATAGACTGACAAAAGTTGTCATCAGACATTTTCGTGACACCAGACACCAGACATTTGGTATATTGTAAAATAAATTTTGAAAGTGAATTTTGAAAAGTGTTGGTGAATGTTTCACCAACCTCCCTCCCGCGTTCCTTATATTCAGTCGCAGTATATTTAGTCTCAGCAGCTCGCGTGCCACCTATTATATTTTTTTTAAATTCAAATTATCATTTTTCATATATAACAAACATTCATAATAAGAGAATTCAATCAAATTTGGTATCTAACACAGGTACCTATTTAAAATACCTATTCTTACTTACTTAGTACTCCAAGTAAATTCATTAATTTAAAAAGTTTATTCGATACTAAAATTTTGATTGAACGATCACTGTTTTGCAAAATGTCATTCTCGAATTGTGACATTTTTGACAGTTTCCTAAGAGTTTTTGTAATGATTAAAAAACTTTTCAGATGTTTTGTCATGTGGCTGTAATAATCCAGAAACCGTCGCGAGGGTGAGGGTGGAACGAAGGTATTTTAAATGTTTCTAACATTTCCCATGTTTAATATAGCAATACATAGACATCTCACAAATATACATATAAGCAAGTATATTTTGATTTGCCCAAAATATGCTTGGGCAGACGTCCATACTAGACTGGCTACTAATTATTTCTGAAGCTGCTGCCAACAATTGACAGCGGAGGCTTCCTCTGTCTACTGGAGCCTTCGACCTTCATCGTAACTGTTCGTGCCTATTACAAACGGCGATAGATGGTACTGCTTTGACAGTACTACTTCAGCTGCCATTTGTTAGAATGTGGTAGAAGTTCTAACTTATCGACATCTATTAAAAGAAACTACGTGGATGAATATCAAGAAGGAGCTACCAATGTAACGGCATAAAACAATGAGAAGTAGCTCTGATATTGCCATAATTATTATCGCTTCCCCATAATCACAACTTTGTGTGCAAGTAAAATCAGGATGAATGAAGAGAAAGAAATGAACGACAGAAAACAATTTAACGCAAACGTACTTTTTAATCGTAGGTACCTTATTATTTTATTTTATATGGGTTTTGAACATTTATCTGATATTTATCAATGTATGCCTGTATAACATATCGTAATAACACGGCTAAATATAAACCCTAAACTAATTTGTTTTGAATGAATGGTCTTCTCCACTGAATTCGTTGTAATGTTTTGTTAAAATTAAAATTTCGCTAATGAAAACACACCCACGGTTCTTAATACAATTTTTACCCCCACGCACATTCCGCAAAAACTGTTCATACGAAAACGAACAAAGAAGGTATTTTTGAATTGGTTAGTCAAATTCCATTTATCCAATGATATAATACCTACAAATTAAAAAAAGACCGAATAATTTTAAATCAGTTATTCCCAAAGTAGTCCAGGTGGACCCCTAGGGATCCACGGGAGACCCGACGGCGGTCCACGTAGGTGCGATAAATAAATGGGGGTTCACAAGTTGCATAAAGGGGTCCACCAACTGGTTTCGATTGAGACCAATCCCGTGCCCCATATCCCATCCCACCCCCCGTCTTATATCCCGTTACGTCCCCTCCGTAACAGAACGACTGGCGTACAGCGCACGTTGTTGTACCGGTTATGCATGAGATCTTAAAAGGCCCAGCTAGGCAAGGGGCGGGGGGCGTAATGGGATATGGGTGTACTGTAATAGGATGGGAACATACCTCCCCCTCGTCTTGTATTCCACTACGCCCCCTCCGTCGTGGCAAATATAATCTCGAATACTGGTCCATTCTGCCACCGTTTGAAAAAAAGTCGTAGGTCCGGTACTGCTCCGTTGTGACAGACCACACCTCGCCATTCAATATTCAGTACAACGCGTGTCGAGTTTTGGGAATATGGTGGAAATGTACCAGCAGGGGGTCCACCGTGACCAGTAAAATGTCGAAAGTGGTTGTTCTACGAGAAAAAAAAGTTTATGAACCTCTGCTTTAAATCATCACAACTTTTAATTCATCTCCACAATATTGAGTAGAACCTTGTCACGCTGCTGACAACTGCTGCATTCCTTTTTGTGTTTCCATTGAAATTCAATCTACTTGCAGATGACTTAAAGCTTTTCAAGATTATGAAATTTTTATTTACATTAATTACTCTTATCATTCAGAAAAATAAAGATGGACTTGATAGCTGGTGTGATATAAATAATTTTTTGTGAAAAAATGTTTTCATTCGTGTTTTTACCGTTCACGGAAAAAAATCTACATTGTATTCAGTCAATAAAAACGAAATTGTGTTGTTCCATTCATAAAAGATCCTGTTTTTATTTTCGACAGGAAACTTACCTTTGATCGACGATCGTCACAGCGAAACAATTTCCAATATGCCATGTAAATTTTTGGTTTCGTAATACGTAACACAAGGTCTTTTCATAACGTTGAGTCTAGATACTACTTTACTGATCTCTTGTGAAATCACGGCTAGAACTTTATACATCTCCTGTACGGTATCATCTCCTGATTATACTTGTAATTTGCACCGGCACCGCTTGAAGATAGTACAGAGGAAGCTTCTTAGAATTATTCAATGTAAATTGAGATAACCTGTAATTAATATCTTCTATAAAACATCAATGTCTAAAATAAAACTTCCACTACTTTTTTTATGATATTTTATTTATTTTTGGAATACGAGTAAAACATCAAAATGTAACATTTAAACTAGGCATGGGCAACCTTTCCTAAGTCCGGGGCCAAATTATCATTCTGTCTCCGAGTCAAGGGCCGGACCAAATTATTAAACATAATATAGTAATTTTAAATTAAATAAAACACGTTGCTACTTCTTATATATTTATTGATAAACGACGTAATATTAATATTATATACTGATTTCAAAATTTCGTGTGAAGATTAGCCTTGTACTTAAATTACGAGACTATCGATACATTGGCGTTGGTATTGCTAAAGGATAGTCGCACAGAAATTTCGAGATTTTCATCTGTTTTTTTCTCGTTCAAATTTTTGATTTGGTGTGTTTCATCCTCGAAAAAAACTGTTCACACGTAAATGTGCTGCCAAGAATAAAAATGATTTTTCTTGCAAATGCGCGTAAATTTGTATGTTTTTCTTTCACCAAATATTATTTATAAAAATCCGTCAAAGCAAAGTTGTTAAATTGTGATATTAGTACTAAATCTCCCTGAAGCTTAATAAGTTTCATATGTAAATTTGTGTCGTCTCCATTATTTAATCTCTCCCTGGAACTATTAATTTATTTCTCTATCACTTCGCCGAGATGAATCGGGGCCGGACAAAATAGCTCAGCGGGCCGGATAAGGCCCGCGGGCCGGCGGTTGCCCATGTGTGATTTAAACATTGAAGATAATATTAGCGGCTCTCGAAAAATAGAGTAGAGCCTTGGCAAGGTAAATTTTCTGGGTTCAATTCCTAGATGTGACCGTAACTTTTTCTGACTTATCAGTTTAAAATTTTCGATGTAGAGTCGCTAATATAGTTTTCAATGATAAATATTGATGATATTCTTATACTTTTTAAATTCCTGCATAACTTCATAGACTGCCCTCAAATATTAAGTGTTATCTATAATTATCGTTGGATGAACGAACGGTGTTAATGGAAAAGTGAGAAGAGTAGGAATGAGTGAGAAAAGTAATTACTTGTGAATATACGTTTTTGTTTATTTTTATTTTTAAATGGGTATCAACTCCAAATTGTTATTTTTAATTTTTTTTTTTTTTACACGAGCTCCACACAGGAGGCCCTGAGGAAAATAATTTGTTAATAATTTCTTTGGGGATGCTGTGTGGAGGGTTTTTTTAAGGAAAAGAAGGGAAGGAGAGTTCTGGGAAGGAAAAAGGTTTAAGGGGTGGGTAGGAATCTGGGGTTCAGTGTGTCCTGGTCATCCGCCTCCAAGACCTAGACAAACTTCACCCCGTGAACCCGGGCACCACTGCTAAATCACCAAACGGAGCGAACCACTTGGGGTGACCTATGGCAGAGGTGTTGGTTATCCAATGAAGGTTCCCGGGGCGGCGGTACCCATTCCCGCCTCCCAAATGGGTAGCAACTCCAAATATTTATTTAAATGAAGACAAAATTAGCGATACTCAATCAAAAATCTGTAGACAGAAAAAGATATTGGCACCTCTGGGATTTGAATCCAGGACCTGAACCTCTGGTATAAACCTAAGTTAACCTAACCACAGTTTGATAATGTCTTCAGGAGGCGTTACATATGTCTCGCATAATAATAATTACCCAGCAGAACTTGTTTATAAGTAAACTGTTTTTATAAATTGAATAATAATATTATTGAATATATAAAATAAAATAAAAATTGAATTGTTTGGAAAGAGAAAAGGAGACTTTCCTCTCAGTCCTTATGCGAGGTATAAAAACTCTCTTACATAATATTAAGCAGAGTATAAAAACTAAAAACCCTCTGGGTTCTGTTACCTGATGGCCGTGAAACGTTGAGCTTTAGTTCGGCATTCCCGATGTCTCCAACACATACAGCTATTTCAACACAGATCACCAAAATCACTGACAAAATCACTGGTTTCATCATCTCACTGTTATCCACTTTGTTATCAATATTTACTTATTAGCACCCTTCCTGTTCTGTTAACCATTCGACTTCCGATCAGTGAATAATCGATGATTATGCTTGATGATGCTTTTTATACAGCGAAAAAACACCCAGGTTATTTATTATATTCATTTATGTTATTTAATTGTTTGAATAACAGATTACATCACCTATGGAAAAACACTCAATTCTATCAGGTTATCAATATATTATTTTAAGTAGAGAAGTGGCATGGAGGAACAACTTTTTTTAACCATCATGTATTGTTTAAAACAAATTTATTGAAAATAAAGTTTTGCTAAAAATTAAGATACATTTACTGAGTTTATTAATTGAGTATATTTGGATTCAGATATTATAAGGACCAAAGAAGTTGTTCATTTACATTTTCTTGAAGATACTAAAGTGAAGATGGTTGGTTTGTCTTCTAAGATTTTTATTATTATCATTTATTTGCCTCTCAGAATTGTGCGTTGTTTTTTACGATAATCATCTTCGCGTGTGAACTTCGGATTGAAATTGGGCTAGGCACCTGTAAATTGTTTTTTTCCACTGCTCCATTTCCACCTGTTACATCTGCTTAAGTCTAATGTATTTGAAATCTTCTGTGGCTTAGCGACAACCCATTTAACTCTAGACACATATGTCACAGGTTCAAATCCCGACAAGGCAAATTAAAATGTGTTTATTGCCATCAAGTTTTATAGATACATGGATCAAGAAAAGAAAATAAAGATTAAGGCGTGGGGAGAAAAACTCCAGTGAGTCAACCAAATGGTTGATTTGGAAATATATCACTTCAACGACCTTTAGTCAAATTTAAACAAAACAATAAGTTGTAATAAGGGTAAGGTTTACAAATTTGATCATAACAAAATTTCCGCTACTTGGAAAAATTTGATTTTCGACTTGAATTAAGATAACCCTGGTTTAATAATGCCTTCGGGCGGCAATACAGCTGTCACGCGTAATCAGTATATTAATACGTGAAGCAAAAACATTGTACCCCTTTTACGAAAATTGCCCGGACGGGGGAGTATGAAATTTATACTTTATATAGAGAAGGAGTGCAGAATGCATAAAGAATACATTAAATCAATAAATAAAAAAAACATAACAATTATGGTCGAATTTCGACCATTGGGCGACCACTAGTATTAATTAACGCGTAACAGCAGAACTTGTTTATAAATACACTTTTTTTTTTAAATGTATAAAAAAGACTTTAACGTTTTTTCTTAACCTGTCCGGGAGTATGACCCTACAAGTACGATGAGAAAAAATAGTTCGGAAGGAGTACGGCAGTACAAATACGTCAGCGCCCAGAAATTAATTTTGACTGGATTTCTTCAAGAAAACTGAATGTTACCGACATCTCTAATCAATTTACCACAAGTTGTTAAAGTTTTTAGCGATATAGCTATCATCAGAGTTATTAACGATTTAAATATTCTGTGGTCTTCCGTAGTGATAAAATATTGTATTGCGAGCGGCGCGCGTCGCTTCCAATGAAAGATTAAACCGTTGATATTTCTATGCGTTTTACATTGTAACTCATTCCTTTCGTATTTTTTCGCATTGAAAAATTATCTTACATATTTGGATGTGTATACTTATTATGTGATTGTACGGACAAAGTTCAGGAAAAAGTTGGCATTCTCGTCGTATAAATTTAAAGGTGTAATGTTTCTATCTGCCTTGCAAATTTTGTGCATTTCTTAGCTATTAGCTTTGCTATGGAAAAAAGTTCTTAGCATTTCTACCTGATTGTGTTTCAAAGAAGTTATTTTGACTATACCTCTACCTCCTAAATTTCTAGGTAAATTAATTCATTATATATCTGAATTTGGATGATGGCAATTAAACTTTGTTAACGTAGTTCTAATTAATTTTTCTAAGCTTTCTAAATCTATATTGGACCATTTAATTATGCCAAATGAGTACGTTAATAGAATTATTGTAAGTATTTATTGTCTACTAAATGTTGAGCAGATAGATTGCATTTTAAAAATTTTCTGATCCTAGTTTGAAATTTAATCCTAATATCATTTTTAATACTAATGTGATCTAATCTATTCGATTGTGGGTATCCTAAATATTTATAAACCTCTTCATACTTTTAATTTTTCCATTCCCTTTCATACTTTTAATTTTGAAATTTCTAAAACCCTCGTCCCTATCTACAATTTTGCTTTTCTCTATATGGATTGTTCTACATTTATCAAAACCAAAAGTATTTTTTTTTTAATTTTTTTAAATTTTTTTACATGAGCTCCACACAGGAGGCCCTGAGGAAAACAATTTCTCTACGGGTCTCTGTCGTCTTTAGGGATGCTATGTGGCGGGTTTTTTTTCTAAGGAAAGGAAGGAGAGGAGAGTTCTGGGAAGGAAAAGGGCTCAAGGGTTGGGTAGGAATCTGGGGTTCAGTGTGTCTTAGTCATCCGCCGCCAAGACCTAGACAATATATCAAAAGATAGTTGCACACGTTGTAAGCTCGAACGCGATTGATATATATTTTTTTTTTTACATGAGCTCCACACAGGAGGCCTTGAGGAAAATAATTTCCCTCAGGGCCTATGTCATCTACGGGGATGCTGTGTGGAGGGTTTTTTAAGGAAAGAAGGGAAGAAGAGTTTTGGGAAGGAAACTGGTTTAAGGGGTGGGTAGGAATCTGGGGTTCAGTGTGTCCTGGTCATCCGCCTCCAAGACCTAGACAAACCTCACCCCATGAACCCGGGCACCCCTACTAAATCACCAAACGTAGCGAACAACTTGGATAACCTACACAGAGGTGCCTACACCTGGTGGATAGGTGGATAACCTATTATTTTATAAAGTTTCCCGGGGCGGCGGTACCCATTCCCGCCTCCCAAATTGAATCGCGTAATTAAATAATTACGCGATTTGCTTCCGAGATTAAACTGAATTGGTAGAGTAATACAATAAATCGTCTTTAGTTTTGTGAACTGAAATACGTACGTCAACGGTGTTTAAATCATCGCTAGAGAAAGTGAAAGAAAGTGAACTTGAAAAACGTATGTCAAACGTCAAATGTCAAACGGTACTATTGTTTTTGCTCTAAACAAATAAATACTTGAAACCTTGTGCCTTGTACTGTGAAAAGGAATCAAACCATTTAATCCTTTGCCATCACTTATTAACATATTTACATAAATAACTATTCATAAATACTGTGAAAATCATCTACAGTGATGGAATGCAAATCGTGCAAGACCCAAATATATGACAACGAAAATTTATCCTGCACGACATGTAAGCATAATTTTCATTTCATATGTTGTCATATAACCGAAATCAATTTTCGCAAGATGAATAAAAACTATAAACAAAGTTTCAAGTGCCCATCTCGCAAAGAAACTAACAAAACTTCAAACAAACAATGATAGAGACATCTTTGAACAAAACTCCACAACATAATGAAAAGGAACTAACAGAGACATCTGTGAACGAAGCCTTACAACAGAATGAACCACCAGGCGATAATGATAAACTGAATTCAATAATTAATGAATTAAATAAAAACTTCAAAAGTTTCCAGGAGATGTCTCAAAAGATATATTCATTATTCGAAAATTTTCAACAAGAAATTAAAATTCAAATTACAAACATAGATAAAAACATAAGTGAAATAAAGCATGTAACAAAAAAAGTGGAGAATTCTTTAACAAACATTACACCATCAAACAATAATCAACCGCTCCTGACCCTTAGATCCGAAACAAATCAGCTTCCCATGGTGGAAAAAAACATTGCATCAATCACTGGATTTCGCAATACCGCCGCAAGAAATAAAATCCAAAGTACTCGTTTTTGGAGATGAAAGGCAAATGAGACGAAGTATAGAGAAAAATTTAAACAAAATAGAATGCCAGTGTTATTTTTATCCCGGTGCTACTGTAGATAAATTAAGTAAAACTATCTTACAGTCGTGTGAAATCCTTACAAAAGAAGATTTTGTAATTATTTTTACTGGGACAAATGAAAAATCGCCAAAAAATATAATCAGTCACTTATACTCCATTATTAATAATCTTCAACATACCAATGTTATTGTGCACTCGGTATCTAAAAATAATTACCTGAATATTTCAAAACTCAACCGTGAAATAAGATCTCACACTTCTGTATTCAAAAATCAATATCGATTCATCGGGCCAATTTTCTACGACCAAATGAATGAATACGATATATCGAAGTCGATGAGTGTGGTAAGAACAAACATAATTCATATAATTAAGCATAACCACCGGAAAAGGTGCTACAATATCGAGCAGGAAATAAACACTTATGAACCGAAATCTACTTACAATAATACTTCTACGCAAACTCCAAAAAACTGAATCCCGATGTTGCCGGAAACATCACCAATTTAACGCACGAAATTACATCTTATAACAATAAAGAAGAATAACACACCATTCATATTAAAACATGCTGTTTAAAATCAAAAAAACAACATAAACGGGTAGATGACGTAACTCTCTACAAACAGTTGGGGACAAAAAAAAATCAAACTTCAATTTCATTCCTGTACCTAAATATTAGAAGCCTGAAAGGAAAAGTCGACGAGATCCTGTGCTTATTAAAATCAATATAAGATCAACATCATACTTATGTCAGAAACTTGGCTCAAAGAAACGGATATACCATTCATCAATATTAAAGGCTATAAACACGAAGCATCCTGCCGACCTGAGGGCATCGGTGGTGGAGTATCCATATTTATTCAAGAAAACTTAGAATATAGCTTAATCGATAATATAGTAGATCCAGATAACAACTTCCTTTGGATACACTTAAACAAACTAAGCTTAAACATCGGAATGATATTTAAAAAACCGAACACCAATTTTTAAGATTTTCTAGATAAGACATACAACTGAAAACTCACAAGAGGTCCATAATACTGGGGGATTTCAATATCAACTTACTTGATTCCACAAACACACATACTTGTAAATACACAGAAATCATCAAGTCAAACGATTTCACTATAATGAACAAAATAAACAAATTACATGCAACACGTGTTACAGAAAACACCAACACCATTATTGATCACATCATCTCAGACGTAAACCTTTCGTATACTTTAACAAACTGTGACACCTCAATATCTGATCACAACCTACTGATTCTTGACATACTTCATACCTACACTAAAAAAAACTCGCAAAAATCCTCCTACAACTATACAAAAATTGATTATGAGAAACTAGAGGAGGATATCAGACAAAACCCCTTTTCTATAAACAATAATGAAGACTTGGAACTGAACTACAATAACTTTGTAAACTATCTGATAAACAAAATTAATTGCAACAGTTCAATAACAATAAAAACAAATAAAACCTGTCTTCCTGATTGGATAACAAAGGACTTATTAAAAATGATTAAAAAAAGAAATAAACTGCACCTAAAAATTAAAAAACAACCCTGTAACCAATTACTAAAAACAGAATTTACTAAAATACGTAACGACATAACTATAAAAAAACGAAACATAAAATAACAATACTACAGCAACCTATTTAAAAAATGTGAAAATAATACCAAAAAGACTTGGAACGTAATAAACAGCATCATCAAGAACCAAACAAACACGCAAAGTAAACCATGTACAAAATTAAAGAACGGTAATGAAATCATCACATCAAGATATGCGAATACTTTAATAACCACTTTTGTAATATTGGCGCTTCTTTGACTGATAATATAATCAACAAATACACCCATAAACTGGATGATAAAACTACATTAAAGTATGAAAGTGCGGAATCAATATACTTACAACTCACAACTGAACCCGAAATATTAGCTATTATAAAATCCCTAAAATCAAACGTGAGTGCTGGACATGATCAACTAAAATGTACAACAGTACAAAAACTTGCCCCACTACTAACTCCTACACTAACTAAACTGATTTACCTGAGCCTGAAAGAAGGTCAATTTCCGGACAGTTGTAAAATTGCAAGGGTTATTCCAATATATAAAGGGAGCTTGAATACTCAAACATCTAACTATAGGCCCATTTCTGTCCTACCAATTCTATCAAAAATATATGAAAGTGTAATATACGATAGGCCAGACAACTTTCTGAAAAAAAAATCATTTCTATATGCCAAACAGTACGGTTTCAGAAAAAAATCTAATACTCTCTCTGCAACTAATGATATTATAAATAAACTTAGAACTAGCATAGATAATAAAAACTATGTCGTAGCAATTCTCGTAGACCTTCAAAAAGCCTTTGACACCGTAAGTCATGAAATACTGATAAAAAAAATAGAAAAAACAGGTGTAACCGGTCCAGCTATCAAACAAATAAAATCCTATCTGTCCAACAGAAAACAATGTGTTAACATAGGAGATAAAAACATTCAACTCGAGAGTATAAACTACGGAGTTCCACAAGGATCAATACTGGGGCCACTTTTATTCCAAATATACGTAAATGACATCGGTCAGCTAAAACAACATGGCAAAATCTTCTTATACGCAGATGACACTGCAATTTTTTACTTCGGCAAAAACTTAGAAAGTCAATCAGAACAATCTCAAACGGAACTTAATGTACTAAACGATTGGCTAATAAAAATATATATTAACAATAAATATTAATAAAACCGGTTACATGGTCTTAAGCTCACCTAAAAGAATAATATCATCGCATAAACCATTACAAATAGAAGAAAGAGACCTACATATTCTAGATAGCGAAAAATATCTGGGCTTATATATTGATAAACATTTAACATTTAAACAACACGCAGAAAAACTAAAAACAAAAATCATCCCATTAATTGGTGTGTTTGGTAGAATTGCTCATCTTCTACCAACAGAGGTAAAGAGGGGCTTATACTTTAGCTTAATCCAGTCCCACCTAAATTATTTAATAGAAATATGGGGAAACACATACATTACGTACTTAAACGACTTACAAATAACACAGAACAAAGTTATTAAAAAACTCTTCAACTATAACCCAGACACTCTCACAAAAAAAAACTATACCAGGAAATGAACCTTTTGAAAATAAGAACATTGTCTTTTAATCTACAAAATACAAAATGGACTTATACACACAAACACAACATTTATAAAAACATCACAAGTACACGAACATTATACTAGACAACACAATAAATTGTACACAAATACAGTCAAGACTGAAAGTGGCAAGAGAGGTATTGGCCACGTGGGAGTTCACATTTTAAAATAAATTTTAAATTTTTAAAAAGAAAGACAAACATTCCCGGGTTACGAAAAACCCAACAATGTTTGAAAATCTCCTACTACCACCACAGAAAGCCGAAAATGTTGCTTGTGTTGTGATTGAGGACTTAGCCAGCCGAGGAATCGAACACGGGACGCCCGGGTGGAACCCAAACGCGATGCCCACTCAACCATCGACCAGTCATATATAATCTCCTTCCAGATAACCTAAAAACGGAAAAGAATATAAAAACCTTTAAAAAAAACTATTTAAACTTAAGATGTTGGAACAAAATTAAAAATATTACTTCTTACTACTATACTATATATGCTCTGTACTTAAGTTAAGAAAGCGAAATATTATATTTCTTTTAACTTGATAATAAAAAAAAAACCTAACCCCATAATCCCGGGCACCCCTGCTAAATCACCAAACGTAGCGAACCACTTGGGGTGATCTATAGCAGAGGTGTTGGTTATCCAATAAAGGTTTCCGGGGTGGCGGTACCCATTTCCGCCTCCCAAATCTATTTTATTATCATCTGAAAAATTTTAACTACCTTAAGTATTTTTTCTTAATTTGGTTCAGAATTCGAAAATAATTTTATATCACCCATCCTCCAAACTGCTATTATATCATCCATGCGAAACTGCTTGAATTTGTTTGCTACGCTTTCACGCATTAACCAATCAAAATACTTTAAAAATTCTTTCACCAATAGAAAGCTAAATTATATGCAAAGACTATAGGCTGTATATGATGGTAAGCTCTGAAATTATGAAATTATAAATATGAATATATTATGTTTGTTATACGTTTTCTGTCGCTAACAAAAGCGAGTTTTTGCTAACGTCAGAAAAAAAATCGTCTCCATGGATACGATGTTGATATATTTGTGGGCTCTAAGCTGGTGGGTACTCAGCCCCCTGGTCGTACACTGCTCCAAAAAATTCAAATATTAGAATATGTTTTGTTTTTTTTTGGACAAACTTCTGTTTTGGAATATATGTCAGATGAGAGTTCCTACATTAAAAATATAATTCGTAACGATTATAAAAACTGAATAATAAATAGTGTAATATTTTATTATATTTACAAACTTCCAAATATTTAAATAAAAATAAACATCCGAAATGTTTGTAGCGCATAAATTCTGAACGAATGAACAAAATTGGATAATTCTTTTTTTCTTTGAGCTACAGCATTATGAAATTTAGGTGGCAGGCGAGATGTTTGAAAACTGAATGTAAGAGAATGAATGTATGGAATGCGGGAGGGGGGATAATTGATTAGTGCAAGCGCTACAGTAATTTCCCTTAATACCATGCGAGCGAAGCCGCGGGGAAAAGCTAGTTAATAATAAATGCGAAATTATACTACTCTCTCTTGTTATTACCCTTATTTTTTATTCCAAACTTGCTTTTAATTAACATTTTAGATAGAGGATTAAGCAAAACCAAAAAGGACTCGATGACTCTCCTTGAAAAATCCCACTTTTTATTGAAATTCCCGTTACTACCATTTTCTTACGTTTTAAATTGACAAGTAAATCAATATTCCAAAATGACATAATATTTTCCAAAAAGCTAATAATAATGGGGTTAATTTTATGTATATTTAATACTTTGATCAGCCACGAGTGCTGGACACTATCGAAAGCCTTTTGGTAGTCTATATAGCAAGTAGGTATGTAAATTACGCTTTTGAGTTTGAATCTGTTTTAGAATTACAGAATCAATAACTAATTGTTCTTACATCCCATATGTTTTCTGCGACAACCTTTTTGTTGTTCAGATAAAAAAAAAATTTCATCTTAATGAGTATATAATAAATTTGTCAAGAAAGGGGTTAAAATTTTGTATATTGTCGGTAAACATGTGATGGGTCTATACGGAGAGGGATTATTAATATTTTCGCTTTTAGGTAACATAAAAGTAATGCCCTTAGTTAGAATATTTGGAAAATTTTGAGGATGTCTGACAAATTTTGAAAGATTTTTTGCGAAAAGAGGATGTAAAGTAGTCAGACGTTTTGTACAAAAAATATGCATCCAATCGCAACCCGTGGCTTTCCAATTATGAGTATTTTTAATAATTTTGGCTAACAATTCAACCGATATATCAGAAAAACTCATATGTTCAATGTATGAACAATTGAGTTCTTCATTTTCTATCCAGGAACCTGACTCATCATGTTTTATATCTTTACTCCAAATTTTAGTCCAAAAATCGCGCATACCCGATTCAGATGGTAACGGAATATTATTATTCGAAATAATATATTGTTTGTCGTCAAATTTGGAATAAAATATTTTCTCATTTTTCTGGAATAATCTATTTTTTTATTTTTTATTATACGTATAATTATATCTTTTTAATCCACAAGCTTTTATTTTTAATTTTTGTTTTAATAAATCAAATAAATCATTGGTTAAATTTTCATTATTATTACTATCAACGCTATAACCAAATTTTCTCCCAATTTCATCTACATGCGTCAAAATATTTCTACTTCTATTTCCATTTTTATATTCTATTACTCTAGCTATGTTACTTCTTAAAAATAATACATCATTTTCTAATCTAATCTGCCCCTCCAGTTTACTATAACTATATTATATAATCTAACATCAGAGGACTTTAATTTAATTCCTAACTTATTACATCACTATCATATACTATTGTATGAAGATCTAAAAAACAAATATCGTCAAATATTATTTTTGGTAAAATTATATTATTCAATTAAAAAATTAATATAGATAATTTTTTGACGTAATCAATTTTGGTAATTTTGGTCTAACTGTGTATATTATTATAAAGTAAGTTAGCTAATTCTAATATGAGTACAATATCATCTACTAAGTTTAAATTTGCAACGTTGATTTCCCTAAGATTATAAATAACGTCTAAGTTATTTGAATCTACTGTAATATCATTGGACATTTCGACTAGAATATTATCTAAACTATCCACATTCAATGCATCTGATATAACATTATTACATGTTTTAATTTGTTCTAAATTATTCTCCAGTTGCAATATATCTGCTACTTCCTTTTTTATCTGATCTAATTATTTTAATTCGACTTTATGTCCGGGTTAAATCTTCCCCACAGGAAAAACTAAACCCTTGCACACACTTTTCCATAAATGATCGATCATCTAGTCAATCCACGCTAAGCAACTGTGTAAGTAAAATAAATACAAAACAATACAAAAACAACATGTCAAATCATTCACCGATTCAAGATATTTTCATATCAGAGGGTTCGGCTCGGTCAAAAATAAAAATGGTAACACTGTACCGTGGGAGTGGGTTTTTTCAGTAATTAAAATACACATTTTTTTAAATACAAAATCGGTATTTAAAAAATTTTTCGGCCTCCGTGGTGTCTTTCCATTTCTTCATTTTAGAATTCAGAGAAATGTTTAAAGAATTTAGCGTTTTAAGAATAGCTTATATTATTTTGCTAACAATTATTTTCATTACGTAAAGCTGAAAAAAATAATTTAATGAAAACAAATAACTTTGTGTACACCACTATTTAATTAACAATATCAACATGTTTCGAAAACTATGTTTTCTTCGTCAGTAGTTAATAAAAATCAGTCATAAGTTAATAAAAAATAACAAAAGACAAAGAAGTATAGACTAATTAGAACATAGACAAAATATTAGAAAGGAGAGGTGATTAATTACTTAAAATATCATAAAAAACAATTAAATAATACGAAAATAAATTTAAAAGATGGCTATTTTAAAAAAAACGTTTGGTTATTTATAATATTTAATTTACTTTTAACACTTTTTCTAATTTCTAAAATTTCTAAATTATCTAATTGTATACCCGTTGTGTTAAGTGTGTAAAATTTTTAAAACTTTATTAATATCAAAAGAATGAACTGTTTCCAAAATGTGGTTTGTGAATTCTGAATAATTATTTTTATTTAAACATCTTAGATGTTCCTTAACTCTAATGTTAAAATTTCTAGAAGTCTTCCCAATATAAAAAAGTTACAATCATTACAAATTAATTTATAAACCCCAGATTTGTTCAAAAACACACCTTTATTTAATATATAATTTTTTAATTTGTTATTGGCGTAAAAAGCTGGTTGGATATTATCTGGCATGTTTTTGCATGTTTTTTAAAAATAGCCATCTTTTAAATTTATTTTCAAATTAATACTTATATTTATAATAATTTATTTTGTTATTTAGACTTCTTGTTTTGTTTTCAAAAGATTTTTTATTATGTTAATGTAATTTTTTACCCATTCTAAAATAATTTTTATATTTTATTTTATATAATTGTTTTTTATGATATTTTAAGTAATTAATCACCTCTCCATTCTAATTTTTTGTCTATGTCCTAATTAGTCTATACTTGTTTGTCTTTTGTTATTTTTTATTAACTTATTATCCTGACGAAGAAAACATAGTTTTCGAAACATGTTGATATTGTTAATTAAATAGTGGTGTACACAAAGTTATTTGTTTTCATTAAATTAATAATGACGCCATAAAGTGAATTTGCGAATTTTGAAGAAATACTAAAAAAAATATTTTAAAAACTCAACTTCCAATGAATTTTCAATAACAGGAATATTTAGTCTTACACCTAAGTTACTTGAATCGAATTCATGCATAATGGGGGTAAATTCATCCTGATCCCATTTACGGAGATCAACTTCCCTCTTTTTAGATGTTGAACAAGTTCAAGAAGTTTTCGAAACATGTTGATATTGTTAATTAAATAGTGGTGTACACAAAGTTATTTGTTTTCATTAAATTAATAATGACGCCATAAAGTGAATTTACGAATTTTGAAGAAATACTAAAAAAATTATTTTAAAAACTCAATTTGCAATGAATTTTCAATAACAGGAATATTTAGTCTTACACCTAAGTTACTTGAATCGAATTCATGCATAATGGGGGTAAATTCATCCTGATCCCATTTACGGAGATCAACTTCCCTCATTTTAGAAGTTGAACAACTAAATCATCCGCATTTTATGTATCGAATTAATTTGATTTATTCATTAATTTATTCATGTATGAGCTATCCAAGAGTAATCAGGCATACATAGGTATTCGATAGGCAAATCTTCAACATCCTTGTACACATCTTCGCCTTCACCGTCGATCAATATATTGGCGATGTCCTGTTCATTCAAAGGGTTAACCATTTTTATGTGTTTTTAGCCACTATTTTGCTGGTGGATTTTGTGGGAAAAAGCTCATTAAAGAAATACTGAAAAAATAATCCGAAAATTGAAACTTCTTTCCTCAAAGTCTTATTTTCCCAAGACAGATTTTTACTTTTCCTGCAAGCCCTTTATTTTTCAGATTACGATACAAGGACCACAGATAAATTATCTATACATTACCTCAAAAAAGAAAGAATACAAATATGTGTGCACTGACTGAAATGTAGCATTTTGCGTATTTCTATGTTTCGAGGACTATCATATAAAAAAAAAAACAATATTACATTTCGGAAAATAAAAACAACAATACCAACAGAATAAAATTATTGAGTTGATAATTTATGTAGCGTCGTCGAAAAATCATCTCAAGGGCGCTGTATATACAAATACATAATAGAAATGATATAACAACTATTATTTATTTAAGTATATTTTTTACCGTAAATGGTTAATTATGTGTACCTACGTAATTGTGTGAAAATAATAAAAAGTCTTACATTACATTCACCAAATTCAAATTGTGGTAAGTAAATTTCATTTTTCATAAGAAAATAAACATTGTTCTGATGACCGATGGTTGGTCATTTATGAAAGTAAATTTTTGTTTTTTTCTTCTAAATTGCATACTATTGATTTTTTGTGCTGGTTTCTAAGTAAGAATACATTGCTTTTCATAATCCGGGATTTGGTATTTAAAAAAATACGTATTTTAACTATTAAAAAAAACTCACTCACACGGTAGTTTTATTTTTTAAAACTCACTAAAGGAGTTTATTCACATTTAAATAATTTAGTTATCCATTTGCAATCCGCTTCAGTGAGAAAGATTCTCTCATGTTTTCGCCGACTTAAGTTACACATAACTGTTACGACGTAACTTGTGATAAAAACGCTGTGTTGATTGAAATAGTATATTTAAGTGTGTTTCATGACAAGGTAAATAGTCTGACGTACCTTACCTTCCTCTTAAGCTCAAGAACTGCGATGTATTTTGTGAAGGCCAAATAATGACGCACAACATAGTTAATTTTCACAAAATAGTTATTTTATTGTATGAACAGGCATGCATGAAATATTCGGTTTATTCGGTTATTTTTAAAAATACTTGGGTAGGCTACCTAAAATATTGTTACGTAAGTATAAATACATTGATGATGTATATAAATCATGTACATTGATGAAGGTACCTACATTACGTACCTAAGATCTAAATAAATATATTACCATAGAAGAAAATAAGATATTTTTGGTAATAATAATATAATATTGCCTTGATGATGGATGCTGTAACACTATTCGAAATGCTAAAGAAGGAGGAAGCGTAAAACGGCATACCGCACAAATAAATCACGATGATAATAATTCGATATTGTTTACTTTAGTGTATTAAAATCACAATGGATGATTCTAAATTAGTCAAAGAAACAATTAGTCTGTTTGTTAATACGGCATAGAATTTATTGTGGTTGAATTTTTAATAATTATAATTCTTAGGGAGTTTTTATTTTACAGAAAAAAAAAACAAAACAAACGAAAAACAATATCGTGATGTATAATAATAATTCGTGATGTGGGTATTTGTAAGAGGGAATCAGGAAAAGTACGTCATAAGAACTTTTGTCTGAGTCCATTGCTTGTGTGTAATTATTGTGATTTCGATTGGTTTAGTGATTAAATCAGCAAATATATGAAACTGGTTCTGGAACTGGCAATGGAACTGGCAATGGTTTCTTGCATTCCTTGACGACGGGAACGTAGGTGTCAACGTTATCGCTCTTCTTGGGGTCCTTGGGGCATGGAGGTAAATCATTGACCAAAGCTGAAAAAAAACGGTCAATTAAGTTATTGACATATTAACAAACACTTGACCTTTAAAAAGCACTACACCAGAAAAACTAAAAGAAAAAATCAGTTCACTAGTTGGTGTAATAACGAAGATCACCAAGATGAGACTCGTCCGGGCATTGATTTTCCCCATATTTCTGTTTTTCTGTATGGTGTGGAAACATGAACACTTAGAGTCAGCGAAAGAAAACGAATAGACCCCCCCGAAATGTGGTGCTGGAGAAAAATGCTCAGGATTCCATGGACAGCCAGATAGCACAATTGTATCCATTCCGAATAGTTAAGCATCCACAATAGGATTTCAACTATCTGCCTACAACGTATCTTAAGAAACTTTGGACGTTGCTCACCAAAATGAGGACTCCTAGTCACTTGCAAAGTGGAAGGAAGCAGAAGCAGAAGAAGTCACCAATGCACTGGAGTATCACAGGCGTCTGGTACTAGGGTGTCTACAGCTCTACACGCAGCGCTGGGCCGCGAGGAGCGGTGGAACCTTGTCCACGATAGAAATTGGAATAAGGGTCACGATCCTCAGCAATGAGAATCGACTTGACAAGAATTTGGGAGAATTTGGAAGAAAAGCCATTCTTCTAACGGAAGTAAAGAAGGGCCCATACTTTATCTGAATCCAACCCCACCAAAATTATATATCAGATATATGGGGGAACACACATTACATGCTTAAACCATTAAAAAATAATACAGAATAAAGTTATAAAAAAAATTCTTCAATAATAAATAACCCTAATAAAAAAAATCTATATTAAGAAATGAACATATTGAAAAATAGAAAATTCTACGAATGTTAGGGATGTGTTTTAATTTACAAAATATAAAATGGACCTATACACACAAACATATCATTATTTACAAGTCGCGAAAAATTATCCACCCGAGCGACAGCGGGATTTAAAACTTTTTCCTCCGATTAAAAAAACCTAAAAAATCATACCTCCGAATTTTAACATGTAGACGTACAAACTGATTACAGTTTTGTTTAGCCAATGAATTTACCTATCTTTTGTTGGTTATCGCATATTCGTGGGATTTATAAAAAAAATATATTAATTCGTAAACTTTAGTCAAAAAAAAATGTTGTCCAATTTTGGGCCGCTGTCAATCGCAGGAAAATAGAAGCGTCCATATTTTGACTTTAGTCGCTTCATTGGATTTATATACTAATATAGTAAAGACTGAAAGTGGTTAGAGAAGCATGGGCCATGCGGATATACACATTTACAATATCCTTCCCGATATCCTGAAAACGGAGAAACGAATAAATATTTAAAAAATACACTGCTCAATCTTAAGATAAGTTAACAAAATTATAAAGTACCTACTTTGTGGAATAATATTTAGAGAAGTTATTATATAAAATTATAGCTCCACACAGGAGACCCTGCGGAAAATAATTTCCCTCAGGGCCTTTGTCATCTTATGGGATGCTGTGTGTAGGGTATTTTTAAGGAAGGGAAGGAAAGGAAGTACTGGGAAGGAAAAAGGTATTAGGGGTGGGTAGGAATCTGGGGGTCAGTGTCTCCAGGAGTGACGGACGTATGAATCCATTCCTCCAACAGCGGTGCAAAGCGGTTAGAAAGGTCAAAAGGCCACCCTCAACCAGCCCTTCGCCACGCAGACGGTGGGCAGACGCATTCGCCGACAAGACCTGGACAAACCACACCCCATGAACCCGGGCTAAGTAACCAAACGTTATAGCGAACCACTTGGGATGACCTATGGTAGAGGTGTTGGTTATCCAATAAATGGTTCCCGGGGCGGCGGTACCCATACTCGCCTCCCAAATTGAAACGTTATAAAGCGAAATATATTTATATCACCTACTTAAACTTTAATAAATAATAAAATACAGGAATAAATTGTTTCAATTAGTCAAATTATCACAAGCCACATTGTGCAACTGTTTTTAACGATGGCAAAATAATTAATTAAAGAGCGGAGTATTTTTCTGGTAACACCCAATGTCCAACAGACTAGGTTTTAAAAATACTAACCACAGTCGTTTTCGGTAATACATTTTCCGTCCATTCTGTCTCTAATGTATCCCTCCTGACAGAAACATGCTGCTACACAATCGGCTCTGCTACACAATTGATAATTGCGCCTTTAGTTTTTGCATATCTTGGAGAACGCGGTTCTGCATTCATTTTTTGAGCATTTTTTTGTCTATGGAAGGCATTAAATATTATTGGAGTAAATGTTGTTTATTCTGGCATTAATATGTGCGTTTCATCATGATATGATGAGCGTGCCGTCAAGTGTAATAAAAAACCTCTTTTTATGTTTCAACTTAGCCAATAAATGGGAAAGACGGTGTAGAGCGATCAGCGCGAGTGCACTTTAGAGCCACAAATCTTTTTTTAAACATGGCAACCCTGACCGCAGCGGGGACGCACCTGCCATCCGGAGATTGTCGAAACTTCATTCGCTTCTCCGAGTTCTTAGTCTTAGCAACGCTTGTCGCTTTACATAAATCCTTCTGATAAAACGTGTCTTTAAATTGTACTTGTTCAGTTAATAAACGTGGATAATGTTACAACTTCCTTCTTTCATTTTTAACTTATAAATGACAAATATTAGCACGATTACACGACAGTGAATCGGTAAGTAATGGCGGATGCACGTTATACCCCCATCGCTAAAGATATGTTGGAAATATGGATGGCTAATCAGATCTAGTCACCAAACACGGCCAAAGCCATTACAAGTAGTAAGTATAATGTGACCTATATACACGATGTAAATATCGTAATGAATCACTTGAATTGACCTAAAGCAGGGGTGTTGGTTATCCAATAAATGGTTCCCGAGGCGTCGGTACCCATATCTGCCTCCCAAGTTGTAATTTTATGTGAGTATGTCGTATTTTATTATGTATGTAATTTTTATATATAGGTATATGAATATGCGTAAATATGCATTCACAATAAATAATACGCATTGGAAAAGGAGCGCTCCACTCACACACACGGCAGCGCCCGCAGCGTCCGCGCCCGTACCGAGTACTACCGAGCGACGAGCGAACGTCCACTGAATTGGCGGGAACCGAGAATATACAGACAGGGGATGCGGCTATCTCTAGGCCATCATCCCAGTTTTTAGTTTCAAGCCGCCGCGCAGAAAAGTCTCTCAGAGAACCACGCTGTAAACCAATATCTTACCTTCGGTCTTTACTTTTCTGCGCGGCGGCCAGAAATGGCGCGCTCCGAAGTGTCTGTATGGGGATTCTGAGTCGCCTGTCGCCTGAGTCTCCAGCATATGTTGCCCACTGATTTCTGCACATTTTTGTAAATCCGACACAGAACTACCTTGCGCGACAGATGTCTCAGCGTATGCCCACCGTAACTCTGGTTCAGATCAGAGCTACAAATTATTCCGTTTCGAATTTCCTGGCGGTCAGTTACTTTGCCAATCCTTCCTTCTCTGAATATAATAAGAATATATTGAATATATTGTAAGTACATCTCGTACTTTTTCATTTCATATCTTTTAATTATGTTCAATACCTTATTATTTCAATCTCTCTTATTGTATAACGTTATTCATACTTTTTACCTACCATCTTTACTTCTATGAACCATCTGTAAAACCTATTTATGTTATCTTTGTTATTTAAACACACTAGTATGCACTAAATCATAAAAATGTAATTTCGTATGTAAAAGCCCATAATGGCGTTAATGATTAATAAAATAATTTGTGTCAAGTCATTGTGTTTTCAACATTTTAAAATAAAGTAAATCTATTTTTATAATTAAATTCATCTTTTCATTTAACTCCCGTGACACACATATAAGTGTTAAATTGGTAAGATTGACACGCATTTAGATTTATTGGTATCTTCAAAGATAAAGTATTATTATGTTTATTGGGCATGTCTTATTCTTTAATTCTCTACAGGCATTATTAATGTTCCACATGTTTCTACATAATTAAATTTTTATTTACAGACCGTTCATTCATTTATTGACAACGATTCATCATCGGCAATGTTGATGAGAAAAACAAAATAGTAAATGTAATGGCACAATGGACTGACAGATTTTTGACACAATAATAGATTAACTCTTTTACATTTTGACAAAGTCAGTCACCTGTGTCAACCCGCGTTTAGTTGTTTTGTTGTCACTTACAGACCAGGATTAAGAATAAAAAAATTAAATGTCTTAATTTTCTTTCTTTTCACAATCTGCGTACTATTATAAAAGGAATTTGTGGAATTTTGTGAAAAATGTGATTTCTGTCTTACCGCACTGCTGAGGAGCAACGCACACATTTTTGGAGTTTCTTA
This sequence comes from Glyphotaelius pellucidus, assembly GCA_936435175.1. Classification (NCBI taxonomy): domain Eukaryota; kingdom Metazoa; phylum Arthropoda; class Insecta; order Trichoptera; family Limnephilidae; genus Glyphotaelius; species Glyphotaelius pellucidus. Next base: position 36,660,965 of record OW386538.1, on the reverse strand, counting down.
AGTATCCATCTTGCACTTGCAGGTTTGCACGAGCATCTGCTGATTTGAGCTAAGGTGGGATTAGCGCAGGTGTTCACGCACGCTGTTGCACCGCATTCAGAGTACACGTTATTGGTTCCGCAAACTGAAAAGTTAAATTTCACGAAAATGAATAACTGCGCGATTGAAAATTATAAAGTGAAAAATTTTAGATTAATTGCGTAGTAACCTAAATATTTTTTTAAACACACAAACATTGCGGAGCATATAGACAAGATGCAAAAAGCGAAAATATTATTATTATGGTAAATGCACGAGTGGCAGAAGCATTAACGCTTTCAATCGTCTATACTAATATTATAAAGAGGAAGGATTTGATTGTTTGTTTGTTTGTTTGTTTGTTTGTTTGTTTGTTTGCATCGAATAGGCTCCGAAACTACTGAACCGATTTGAAAAATTCTTTCACCGTTGGGAAGTTACACTATTCCCGGGTAACATAGGCTATATTATATTTAAAAAAAAATTAGGGATTCTTACTAAAACTCCAATAATGTAACCCAAGGTGTAAAAAAATTACCTAAAATATTCTTTACATCGCGTGCGCTGCAAAAACTGTTGATGATAGAATAAAATAATGTACTACGACTTTGTAGAACACATCATTATCTACAAAAAATGTTGCCTCAGCGTATGTCTAACTATTATAGTTACGCCACAATAAGTGTTCTTTTATTTTTAAAATTTAATTGAAATGCGGCCGCTAGAAAAGACTCTTTATTTGTATCTTGATATTAATTCTTATCAAAATAAATTATTTTATATTCGAGACTGTTTCAATGCCTTTATATAACTTTTTGAATTATTCAATTCGGACATCCCATTCAAAAGATATCACAAGTTTAAAAATGTAAGTATTATACGATGTAAGCGTCACTGGGGTTCGGGCCGTACGGGCCGTACGGCAGGACACCAACAAACAATCAAGTCTTTCCTATCTTACACATAAAAATCAAAATTTGTTTGTTCGTATTTTATGCGCTGCCATACCGTTCATCCGATCGCGATGAAACTTTGGTGATTTGTTGTGCGCACGCCCGCAAAGAATATAGGCTATTTATAATGGTAAGTTCTGGCGTTATTAAATTTGAATTAATGAAAATGTGCGTATTTCATATATTTTAGCGGCAAGGAGGAAAGGCAGGGAGGGGGAGGGGAACGGGGGAGGTGGGGTACGTGGGTGGGAAGACGAGGGATGGGAAGGCGGGGAAGGTAGAAGGGAAACGCGAAAGGGGAAGGGGACTCGGGAGGTGAACGGGGACGCACGGGAAAGGATATTCAAGGAGAATCAATTGATTTCTTTGCATTGCAACGCAAGCCGTGCTTTGTGCTTTGAGTTTTAGCTTTAAGCTTTGAGCTTTGATTTTTGAGCTTTAAGCCTTGAACTTTATGCATTCAACGTTAAGCTTTACGTGTTGAGCTTTAAGCTTTGAACTTTAAGATTTGATATTGAATTTTGAGTATTGAGCTTTGTGATGTGAGATTTGAGTTTTGAGCTTTAACTTTGAGCTTTGAGCTTTAAGCTTTGTGCTTTGAGATTTGTGTTTTGAGCTTTAACTTTGAGCTTTGAACTTTATTTTTAAGCTTTTTGCTTTGAATTTAAGCTTTAAGCTTTGAACGTAAGTTTAGAGCTTTGATATTAAGCTTAAACTTAGGCCTTTAAACTTTGAACCTTGCTTAAAGCTTGATCTTTAAGATTGAGCCTTAAGCTTTAAGTTTAATGTTTGAGCGTTACGCTTTCGGCTTTTAGCTTTGAGCTTTGCGCAAAGCATAGGGTTTAATGCTAAAAGCTTAAAGCTTAAAACTCAAAGCTTAAAGCTCAAAGCTCAAAGCTTGAAACTCAAGGCTTTAAACTAAAAGCTAAAAGCTCAAAGCTTTAAGCTCAAAGCTCGAAGCTCGGAGCTTGAAGCTCAAAGCTTTAAGCTCAAAGCTTGAAACTCAAGGCTTTAATCTCAAAGCTTAAAGCTCAAAGTTTAACGCTAAAAGCTCAAAGCTTGAAGCTCGGAGCTTAAAGCTCAAAACTTAAAGCTCAAATCTCAAAATTTTAAGCTCAAAGCTTTAAACTCAAAGCTTTAAGCTCAAAACTTGAAGCTCGGAGCACAAATTTCAAAGCTTAAAGCTCAAAGCTCAAAGCTTGAAGCTCAAAGCTTTAAGCTCAAAACTTTAAGCTCAAAACTTAAGGCTAAAAGCTTAAATCTCAAAGCTTTAAGCTCAAAGCTTTAAGCTCAAGGCATTGATAACAAAACTTAAAGCTTAAAGCTCAAAGCTTAAAGCTAAAAGCTCAAAGCTTAAAGCTCAAAGCTCAAAGCTTGAAGCCCAAAGCTTAATAAAGCTCAAAACTTAAAGCTCAAAGCTTAAATCTCAAAACTCAAAGCTTTAGGCTGAAGGCTTTAATCTCAAATCTTAAAGCTCTAAACTTAAAGCTCAAGCATAAAGCTCAAAGCTTATGGCTCAAAACTTAAATTCAAAGCTTAAAGCTCAAAGCTTAAAGCTCAAGGCTTAAATCTCAAAGCTTACAGCTCAAAACTTAAAGCTCAAAGTTTAAAGGTCAAAGTTTGAAGCTCAAAGCTTAAAGCTCAAAGCTTAAGGTTAAAGCTCAAAGCTTAAGGTTAAAGCTCAAAGCTTAACCCTTCATAAATTTTAAAGCTCAAAGCTTGAATCTCAAAGCTTAAAGCTCAAAGCTTAACCCCTCAAAAATTTGGCGTATTTTGTCAAAAGGTATAAATGTTTCGATATATATCGACTTTGCAATAAAAATTCAAATAAATGGAATATTTGTAATTGTATCCAAAAACTAAGTACTGGTTTTGAAAGGTGATGAAATACGCTTAAATAAATGGTATTATTAGAAATTACAAAAACATTTTTTAAATACAAAATTTTTTAATGTTTTTTTTTTTTTTTTTTTAAGTTTTCTTTATTCATTGAATTGTTGGTTACATAAATTTTAGAATTTTTCGACCACCGTGCTAGGCACATGCCCGTGTTGTTAACTTTAAAAAAAATTAAAAATGCTTAACTGACATTTTTGATATTAAAATTACTGATCTATAGAAAATGTGTTTGTTTCTGTCTATGTGTGTGAGATGTTTTGCGTTGCTAAACCATTCATCCGATTGCGATGAAACTTTGGGGAATTGATGTGCGCATGCCCGCGATGGTTTCTATATTCGATAGTGAGTTTTGGTATCGCTATCATACATTGCTAAACGTTCATCCGATTGCGATAAAACTTTGGGGATTTGATGTGTGCAAGCCCGCGATGGTTTCTATACGTGTATAGTGAGTTCTGGAATAATCTGGGAGGAATGGGAAAGGGTTAGTAGAGCGAATTTTTTTCTTTATTAAGTGGCATATCATATGCCGGGAACTCGCTATTGTATTTAAATGCCTGTGTCAGAATTTGGTAAATTGAATTATGTAATAGAAAGTACCTACCCTAAAATTCTAAATCTATACTATAATATTATGAATGCAAAACTGCGTGTGTTTGTTTGTTAAGCTTTCACGCATAAACTAATAAACCGATCTTAGAAATTTTTTCACCAATAGAAAGCTACATTATATGCGAGTAATATAGGCTATATATAATGGTAAGTTCTGGCGTTGCGAAATTATAATTATTAATATATTATATTTATTTAACGTTTTCTGTCGAAAATGGCGAGTTATTGCTAACGTAGAAGAAAAGCAAAACAAATCGTTGCCGTGAAAACCATGTTGACATATATTTTTTAATTCAGGCATCGTAGTTAATATTTATCTCTAAAAAATGAATCGCCGAAATGTATTTACGCGCATGACTTCCGAACGACTGAACCAAATTGGATTTTATAACTGGTGAGCTCTGGCATTATGAAATACGCAAAAGGTGGCATGCGAGCTGTTTGAAAACTGAATGTACCGGGAAAGAATGTATGAAATGCGGGAGGGGGACTCGGGTAGGGGGTTCGCGGGAGGGGGAGGAGGGAAACCCGGGAGGGGGAGGGGAATCTGGGAGGAGGAACCTGGGAGGGGGGAGGGGAGCTTGGGAGGGGGGTTCGTGGGACGGGGAAAGGGGTAGGAGAGGGAAGGTGGAAGAGGCGGAGTGGGAACGCGAGAGGGGAAGAGGACGCGGGAGAGGAAGGGGAGGCGGAAGGGGAACGGGACGAATGGGAAAGAACACGCAGGAGAAAACAATTTATTTATTAAATGGCATGGCAACGCATGCCGGGTACCAGCTAGTTTTCCTAATAAAGTTATATTTAGTTAGAGCCCAAATTCGGTAGTTTAACGATTAACGATTAACCTGAAAACATTTTCAAGCAAACCAACTTTATAATATTACTAGCTGGTACCCGGCATGCGTTGCTATGCCATTTAATAAAGAAATTGTTTCTCCCTGCGCATCCTTTCTTATTCGTCTCGTTCCCTTTCCGCCTCCCCTTCCTCTCCCGCGGCCCCTTGCCCCCTCGCGTTCCCACTCCGCTACCCCCACCTTCCCTCTCCCCACTCCAATCCCCCTCCCGAGTTCCCCTCCCCCTCCCGCATAACATACATTCATTCCCGGTACTTTCAGTTTTCAAACAGCTCGCGAGCCACCTTTAGCATTTTTTTATACAAATTTTATTATGCCAGAGCTCACCAGTAGTAAAAGAAGAATTATCCAATTTTGTGCAGATTTATCCAATTTCGGAAGTTATGCGCGTACATACATTTCAGTGATTCATTTTTAAAGATAGATATTAACTACGACGACTGAAATATAATTTCCCGCAAATATATCAACATAGTTACCGAGACAACGGTTTGTTTAGCTTTTCGTCTGACGTTATCAATAACTCGATTTTCTTAGAGACAGAAAACGTATAATAAATATAATACATAAATATTTATAATTTCTAATGCCAGAGCTTACCATTATATACTGCCAATATTTAATAAAGAATTTTTAAAATAGGTTTATTGGTTTATGGTTTATCAAACAAACACACGCAGTTTCGCATTTATAATATTAGTATAGATTATTTAGGATTATAGAGTAGGTACTTTCTATTACATAATTCAATTTACCAAATTCTGACACAGCCATTAAAATACAATAGCAAGCTCCCGGCATGCGTTGCCGTCACTTAATAAAGAAAAAAATTCGCTCTGCTTATCATTTTCCATTCGTCCCAGATGATGCTAGAACTCACTATATGTACAGAAACCATCGCGGGCATGCATACATCAAATCCCCAAAGTTTCATCGCAATAGGATGAACGGTTAGCAATTCATAATATCATGATGCCTGAACTCACTATTGTTTATAGAAACCATCGCGGGCATGCGCACGTCAAATCCCCAAAGTTTCATCGCAATCAGATGAACGGTTAGCAATGCATAATTTCACGATGCCAGAATTACAATAATGATTACAATAATGAGTATTGTATTTAGAAACCATCGCTGGCATGCCCACATCAAATCTCTAATTCATCGCAATCGGATGAACGGTTAGCAATGCCTAATTTCATAATGCCAGAACTAACTATTGTATATAGAAACCATCGCGGGAATGCGCACATCAAATCCAAAAAGTTTCATCGCATTCGGATGAACGGTTTAGCAACGCAAAACATCTCAGATACGTAATATACAGAAACATACATATTTTCCTTATAGATCAGTAATTTTAATTAGAAAAATGTGAGCTGAGCATTTTTTAAACTTTTTTAAGGTTTTCATTCTAAATTTTTAGATTTAAAAATTTAATTGTTATTTCTAATTTTACCATTCAAAAGCCTATTTCATCACTTTTCAAAACCAGTATTTAGTTTTTGGATACGTTTACAAATATTCCATTTATGTGGAGTTTATTGCAAAGCGGAAACATTTGTTCTTTCTGATAAAATACACCCATTTTTAGAAGGGTTAAGCTTTGAGCTTTAAGCTTTGAGATTTAAGCTTTGAGCTTTGAACTATACGCTTTGAGCTTTAGGTTTTGAGAACTAAGCTTTAAGCATTGAGCTTTAAGATTTTAGTTTTAAGCTTCAAGTTTTAAGATTTTAGCTTTGGGCTATAAGTTTTGAGCTTTAAGCTTTGAGATTTAAGCTTTAAGTATTGAGTTTTAAGCTTTTAGTTATAAGCTTTGAGCCTTAAACTTTGAGATTTAAGCTTAAAGCATTCAGCTTTAAGCTTTCAAGATAAAGCCTTATGTTTTGCTCAAAGCTCAAAGCTTAAAGCTTAAACATAAAGCTCAGAGCTTAAAGTTCAAGCTTAAAGCAAAAGTTCAAAGTTTAAAGGTTGAAGAAAAAGTTCAATATCAAAGCTCTAAGCTCATGTTTAAGCTTAAAGCTCAAAGCTTAAAGCCGAAAGCATAAAGCTCAAACATAAAGCTCATGCTTAAAGCAAAAGTTCAATATTTAAAGGTTGAAGATAAAGCTCAATGTCAAAGCTCTAAGCTTGAAGTTCAAGGGTTAAAGCTCAATGCTCAACGTTTAAGGCATAAAACTCAAAACTAAGTTCAAAGCAAAAATCTCAAATCAAAGATTAAAATTAAAAGCTTTAAGCATAAAGCTCAAAAATTAAGGCTCATAGCCAAAAGGTCAAAGCTTAAGCCTAATATCGAAGCTCTAAACTTTAGTTCAAAGCTTAAAGTTCAAAGGTTAGACCTCAATGCTCAAAACTTAAGGCTCTAAGTTAAAGCTTAAAGCACTAAGCTCAAAGCCCAAAATTCAATATAAAAGATTAATGATCAAAGCTTAAAGCTTAAAGCGCAAAGCTCAAAGCGCAAAGCTCAAAGCTCAAAACTCAATATCAAAGCTTAAAAATCAACGCATAAAGCTTAAAACTTAACGCTGAAAGCTTAACGCTGAAAGCATAAAGCTCAAAGTTTACACTGAAGGATAAAGCTCAAAGTTTGAAGCTAAAAAATGTAAGCTCAAAACTTGAAGTTCAAAGCTTAAAGCTAAAACTCAAAGCACAAAGCACGGCACGCGTTGCAACGCAAAGACATAAATTGATTCTCCCTGAATGTCCTTTCCTGTGCGAAACCCGTTCACCTCCCGAGTCCCCTTCCCCTTCCACGTTTCCCTTCTACCTTCCCCGCCTTCCTCCTCCCTCGTCGTCCGTCCCGCGTACCCCAGCTCCCCCGTTCCCCCCCCCCCTCCTGCCTTTCCTCCCTGCCGCTAATATATCTATACTTTACATTTTTAAACTCGTGATATCTTTCGAATGGAATGTCCGAATTGAATAATTCAAAAAGTTATATAAATGAATTGAAGCAGTCTCGAATACAAAATAATTTATTTTGATAAGGATGAATACCAAGATACAAATATAGAGTCTTTTCTAGCGGCCCCATTTCAATTATTTTTTTTAAATAAAAGAACACTTATTGTGGCATAACTAAAATAGTAAGACATATGCTGTCGCGACAATATTTTATAGATAATGTGTTTTGCAAAGTCGTAGTACATTATTTTATTCTATAATCAATAGTTTTCACAGCGCACGCGATGTAAAGAATATTTAAGGTAATTTTTTTACACCTTGGGTTACATTATTGGAGTTTTAGTAAGGGTCCCTATTTTAAAAAAAATATAATATAGCCTATGTTACCCTAAAATAGCGTAGCTTCCTAAGAGTGAAAGAATTCTTCAAATCGGTTCAGTAGTTTTGGAGCCTATTCGATGCAAACAAACAAACAAACAAACAATCAAATCCTTCCTCTTTATAATTTTAGTATAGATTAAGCGTGTTAATTTATAAATAACAATTTCTGTCATTTGTAGCAATGTCAATTGTAAAACAATACGATTCATAAAATCATTCATTAAAAAAAAATATTTATGAGCAGATTCCAATGCTTAAATTTCGACTCTTACTAAATTATTTTTAAAATTTTACAATTATTTTAAAAGTTGGTAACAATATTACGATGTGTAAGGTTCACCTGGTACAGGAGCTTAAGTAGTTGTTTTTTTTTTTGCACAAGTTGTACGCGCTTTCGTTTTTATTGGTGCACACTTCGTAGACGCCTTGGTGGTTTTAGGTGCACAAGTTGTAGGCCTTTTGGTTAGGTGCACAAGTTGTAGACCTTTTGGTTGTTTTAGGTGCACAAGTTGTAGGCCTTTTAGTTGTCTTAGGTGCACAAGTTGTAGGCCTTTTGGTTGCTTTAGGTGCACAAGTTGTAGGCCTTTTGGTTGTTTTAGGTGCACAGGTTGTAGGTCTTTTGGTTGTTTTAGGTGCACAAGTTGTAGGCCTTTTGATTGTTTTATAATAATAATAATTATTATTATTATTCAATTTTTCATATTTTTATTTAGATTATAAGTGTTATCTTCTTCTTCAATGAAATAATAATAATTATTATTCCAGTGGGGAGGGGAGTGCAATCCCACACATCCCATATAGGGTATAATTACATATGTTATTATGAATAAATAAAAAGATAAAAATTAACAAAATAAAAAATAAAAAAGAGAAGCATCATTAGATAAACTATTCACAAAAAATATAGTAAAGTTTTAAATCAGGTTTTTGTTGTTCCATCGGATCTCAGATTGTAGGAGCCAGTGTTTTTCTCCAATATTCATCTAAGCTCGATCCTGGAACCAGACGGGCTTCCGTGATGAGGATATTATTGGAGTGGTTTATCCTTCCCCTCAGTCCTGCAATCCTTGTTCTTAATAGAGCTTCGAATCCTGGAACTCTCCCTTCTGTGAACATTGAAGAGGCACTACAGTACCTGGGAAGTCCGAACATTAGACGGTATGCATTATTATATTGCACCCGAAGCCTTTCCATGGTCCTTTTTTTTAAATTTGCCCAGAGCTCGCACGTGTACAGGATGGTACAAAAGGCTAGGAAGAGCGTCATTTTTACCCGTGGGCTGCAAAGCCGAAATCTTCTGCTGAGCATATTGCATTTATGCTAAGTACTCTCCTCTGCCTGTCGATGTCTTCATCATCCGTTAATTTGTTATTGATGACATGTCCTAGATACTTTGTAGATTCTATTATTTTCAGAAGCTCACCGTTCAAAAAGGCGGGTGGAATATTTATTGGGCCTTCCCCGTGTTTTAGTCATAAAACACGGGGTCACAACAGTGCTGTCTTTTTCGCATTATAAATCATGTTGGTTTCGTGTGCGAATTCTTCACAGATCTACAGGAGGATTCGTAATTCCCTTATTGACGGTGCCATCAAAACCATATCGTCTGCGTAGCTCATATTGTTGACACATTCTCCTCCTATGTGGCAGCCCACTCTAGCATTGTTTAACCTGTGGGTTAGTTCATCCATGTATATGTTAAACAGTACTGGGGACATACATCCTCCCTGTCTGACCCCGCTTTTCAGGTAATAAGGTTCTGAAAATCCATCTTTCCACTTTACAAGGTTTTCCTGTTGACGATGTCAAGTTTCGAGAATTTTTACCACTTTCCATGGTATACCTCTTTCCTTTAGTTCTTTCCATAATAAGGGGTGGGAAACACGGTCGAAAGCCTTACTAAGGTCCAGAAAGCATGCATAAGTGGTTGTTCTTCTTCCTGTAGTATTCCAACGTCCGTTTTACGCAATATATAGCCGAGTCCGTAGAGCACTCTCTCTTGAAACCCATCTGATTGTCCTTAGTTTTAGGTACACACGTCGTAGTTACTTTTGTACACGTACCAGCTGTCGAAAATGTATCCAGGTATACATTCACATCTTGGAATGCAAACTGCTGCACAAATCTGTCCTTTGAGGCATGGTGGACATTCGTTAACAACTTGATTTGGGCCACACACTAAAGCTGAAAAAAGACGATTATTCAAGTAATTGTTTCAATTGAAATAGTTTGAAGTTCCAAGAATACAAAAAAAATCTATGCGAAAATATTCTAATAATCATGCCAAGCTAATCGGAAAGTTAAATAAACCTAAATACAGTAGATACTTTAACAATATACAACTACTAACCCTGTACGAATCATAATTGCATTTCACGGTTGAATTTGGCAGCCACCTCTGGTTTGGAGCTCCAAAATACCTGAAAAATACCCTCGACTCTGTGCAAAAACGGGCGGTTCTCCCAATATAACGGGTGTGGCGTGTAGGGGGAGGGGGGGGGGGGGGGGTTGTAATCGTATTGTGGTAAAAATGTGGTGGAACGATAATTACGATTTGCTTTGTTTTATCTACATTCTTCCTGTAATATCGCACTTGTGCCCGTTTAAGTAGAGATTGAGTAGAGGTGATATTGCAATTAATGTCTGAAGAGCCGAAGAGCCGCGGGAAGTATTATCAGTAAGGCCCCTAGACACTTCCTAGTTCTTCTCCTCTTCTCACCGCCCCTTCCCCTATATTTAATCTGTGATCTGTATTTAATTTGTAACTTCAGTATACTTTTTCTGATGATGTGAACATTGTTCATGAAACATATAGAGTGAGTATAAAATAAAATGATGTGTACAAAGTTATTTGTCTTTTAATATAATAAATAATGTCATCACAAAGTGAAAACCTTTCAGAAGTTTTCTTCGAAAAATTAAAACATATTTTTTGGTTGTCCCTCTCTGAATAAATAATATCCTTTCTTCTATCAAGCCTTGTCTAAAATTTCCTCTCCTCCGTTCAACATTTTAACTCTTCTCTTGGAATTCGACCCCAATCTTCCATATAATTTTGAAATTTACCCATTTAAATAAAATTAATATATATTCAACTTCCCTGCCTCCATAATTTGAATTGATGGCCTGGAATACCCTTGAAAGACAAATGTCAGATACCTTTGAAAAAAAAAAATTTATACCTACTTTAAGTAAAAAAAAATTTCACGCATTAGATAACTATTTTTAAAAACTTTGCTAGATTAAGGAGGTTTTTGCCCTTTTACTGATTATCAAACACATGTGTTTGATAAATCCCAGGTAAATCCGAAACATACTATTGATTCTGCTGAAATTGAAATAAATTTTTCTGACTTTGAATATAATTTAGCAGAGTAGTGAAACATCTCTTATCATTTCATATAAAAGGGCAGCGCATTGGCAGAAAGATCAGTAACTCGCTCAACTGTTACACGGTACCTACTTGAATAACAGAGTATAATCATGGTCAATTTTCTATTCTTCGCCGCAATTGTGTGCGGATCCTTCTTGTTCATCGAAGCTGGATTGTTAGACGGGTTTAAGGATCCCAAGGATGAACCCCAGACCTTAAAAGAAGAATTTGGTAAGAATTTATTAATTAAGGGCCAAGTCCCCCAAATAGCGCTAAACATCAGTTTGTATTATCGTAGTACAAGCCATACTACAAATAATTTATATAAAAAAATCTATAGGGGTAGTAAGAAAAATGACTAATGTTACATGCGAATGAAATTTTTTAATCGTAAAATTTTTAATTCTTCGTGAAAAACATACTGGAACTTAACGCAAAACGTTCGAAAATGCCTCCGCTGGAATCATAGTATGGCCAATTACAGACATTTATTTTTAAAATCCTTCCTTCGTCTCAAAGTAAACATGATACAAATTCTTGTACACGAATTTTTTTTTTTTTTTTTTTTTTTTTTTAATTTATTTATTTATTTTATAAATCAACAATCCAGTCCCGCTAAGCCAATTGCAATTGGCTTGACAGCAGGTGCTTATAATTCCTTACAATATATTTAAAGTTATAATTTACATCTTTTATCTATAGTTAAACATTTTTTCATAAATTGTATCAAGTATCAAAATAAATATTCTTTTTCCAATAACCAATTTTTCACCATATATTTAACCTTATTCATAGAATTATGTTGCTTTATATTGTCAGGTAATAAATTAAATATCTTCGGTATGTTGTATTCAAACGTTCTCTGTCCGTACTTATTATTGAATTTCGGAACTATTAACCCGTCGTTACGCGTGAATCTAGTGCTATATTTATGATCTAGTTTCTCTTTATGCTGCGGGGTAAATATATGCTGAATTATAATTTTATACCATAGTATTGCCTTCACAGGTAAAATTTTTGCACTCTGAAACAGCAACGGAGTATTGTGTCTTTGTTTGAAAATGTTAGGGACAACTAATAATTTTACAATTGCGTTTTGTGCAACTTGTACCTGTTTCAGGTTGGTTACAGTAGTATTTCCCCATATTGTTAACCCATATCTTATTATTGATTCTGCTAGTGACATATAAATTATTTTAAGTGTATCAATTGATAGGAAAAAATTTAATGTGTACATTCTGCTAGCAATTGATCTGAGTCTTTTACAGGTTTTTTTAATATGTTTGTCCCATTTAAAAAAACAATCTACTGTAACACCAAGATACACATATTCAGTAACTAATTCTAAGCTTTCACAATTACAGTTAATTTGAATATTTTTGTGGATGCAATTAAAGTTATGAGAAATAATATTAGGATTAAATTGAAATTTGGCATTTGGTGATCTTATATGCATTACTTTAGTTTTTTTAGCATTTATTAATAGCCCTGCATCATGTGACCATTTACAGAGTTGATTAAAGTCAATTTGTAAGAGTTCAATTGCAATTTTTAGATCTTTGTGTGATATGACCAATGCCGTATCATCTGCGAATACAAAATGTTTTACAAAAGAGAAAAGTTTTTTCATTATAGTTACATAGATTATATATAGTGTAGGTCCCAATATGGAACCTTGTGGAACTCCTGCAGATATATTTTTTGTTTTACTAAATGTATTATTTATTTTGGTACATATTTTTCTATTTGTAAGATAATCTTTAAATAAATTTAACAAATTTCCTCTTATTCCAATTTTTTCTAGAGTTTTTAGCATTTTTAAAGAGTTTATTGTGTCAAAAGCTTTAGAGTTGTCGATAAATAAAACAATAACATGTAATTTATTATTTAACTGATTATTTATATAATTGGAAAAATCTTGCAGTAGTTTTTCAGTGTTTTTTTTTCTTTGGAAGCCATATTGATTTGGATCTATGATAGCGAATTTTTCAATGTAATTATTTAATTTATTTGATAAAAATTTTTCAAGAATTTTTTCTAATGCTGGTAGAATACTAATTGGCCTATAATTTCCCAGTTCAATGTGTTTTCCACCTTTAAATATTGGTCTAGTGATACTACATTTAAATTCTTGTGGAATTTTTGCTTGCTTTATTATCATATTGATTAAATGAGTTATTATTGGCCCAAGAGTTTTTATATTTCTTTTTAAATCAAACATTCTTATATTGTCAATACCTGTGCTTTTAGAGTTTTTCATTTTTTTAACGATATTTTCAATATCAGTTATAGTTGCTCTTGGTATATATAAACTATGAGGTAGTTCTTCCAGTACTATATTAGAAGCTTTGTGATTGCATTTATGTAACATGTTGCTGATGCTATCCGAGAAGTAATTCACAAAATCATTTGACACAGAATCCTCAGTTCTATCTTTTAACATGTATCGTATTATAGTTTCATCACAATCGTTTTTGGGTTTACGTCCTAAAATATTATTTATCTCATCCCAGGTTTTTTTTGTATCATTAAAACAGGTTTTAAATTTATTATTATAGTATTTAGTTTTATCTTTATTTATAAGTTTATTGACAAGGTTTCGTGTTTTTTTGTATTCTGTTTCATATGTTTTGTTTGTTGGTGTACTTTTCCATTTTTTATATAGTTTATCCCTTTTATTTATATTACATAATAATTCACTGCTTACCCATTCATTTATTGCATAAGGTCGTGTTTTCGGTTTTTGCACTATCGTTTTTGAACTACTATTGTAAAAATTTTTAAATAAAGATTTTATTTTTTCATATAATAGAATACAATCCTTCTCCTCTATAAGTTTACTCCAGTTATAATCTCTGATATATCTATCAATAGCCTTTTGTGAGATGATTTGAACATACTTATTTGCAAAGTCTATCGGACGTTTATCAGATTTTATATTAATAGCAGTGATAAAATGATCAGCAATATTATTTTCGCAGACGCAAGCAGTTATTTTCTTGCCTCTAAATTTAGCAAATATATGGTCAATACAAGTGCGAGTTATTTGTCCATTTAATACAGCTTCTCTGGTTACTATATTGATGCATTTAGTTAAATAATGGTTAGTAAGTAAGTTTTCATACGAAGTTATGATATAATCTTGGTCATTTAGTAAATTTAGATTTAGATCTCCGAGTAAGATAATATTTTCCTTACTATTAATTGTATCAAGATGTGCTGATAATTCCGTTAGAAATGAAGATTTACTGAGATTAGGAGGTCTATAGATGGCTATTATATTAACTTTAGTTTCGTCCTGGAGTATGAGCTTTCCTGTTATATTTTCAAAATGTTGTGATTGGAACGATTTTGGTCTAAATTCAAATTTGTTTCTTATATAATACCTCCTCCTGACTTATCAGTCCTGCAGTAGTTATATGCATTATATCCGGGAATATTGTACATACTCGTACTTTCAGTTTGAACAGATGTTTCACATAGCATTAGAATGTCAATATGCTTCAAACTATTTAATAAATATACATGCAATACATCCCAATATTTTTGTATAGATCTTATATTTAATTGAATACAAACAAGATTATCAGAAGCATTTATGCTTTGTTTTTTTATCCAAACTTCTAAATTATTTACTGTGCTACATTCTATTTCGTTATCATTATCAATATACGAAAAATTATTCTGCGCCATTTAATTCGTAGTTAAATTTGATGCAATACAATAAGTTTCTAATACGGGTTTGGTTGATTTTACATATTGAAATATTTCTATAATAAATATATCTATATAATGCAGTGTGAGGTTCAAATTTGTACTTGATATAATTACATACTTGTTTTTATCTAAGATACCACAATTATTTTTCTTAATGTTATAGCAGATGGTATAATATATTGATACAAAATGGTTTTCCATGCATTTAGCATTAAATAATATTACATATATTTCATTTTTGTGTAAAACAATAAAATTTAATATTTTTATTAGGTTCATTAAATCCCGTACATAAATAATACAATTAACACGTATTCTTATTATCTGTCCAGTAAACATGAAAAGAGAGCAATATAAAATGACTCCATTTGAGAAACCTGAACAATAATTAATATCTTTTGCAGTTTTCAGCCCGTGAGAATAGATTATTTTCTGGTTTTGTTTAACAACAGAAGTATTGTGATTATAGATTGAAGAGTTTAATTTTAAATATTTAACAATATAAAAGTGATTGAATCTAGAGCTAATTGCTACAAATACTTTTTTATAAAGACTTAATAAATATAAAATAAACTGTATGTTCACATCTAGTGTTATTTCAGAATATTTATCATATTTTAAGATTTTTTTAAAAACTGTTTTTATATTTATGAATGTGAGATATAGTACACAGTAATATGCATGTTTAAGTAAACAAAAAAATGTTATTGAAGGTGTGGTTATAAAATTATTGTTAAAAACATAATGTAATATAATAATGTTGTTTTTGTTAATTATTTTGTGATCTTTTATAATGTTTATAACAATATTTATGTAATAAAATGAATATTCAATAATAGAAAATGACGACGTTTGGAAATTTAGAATCTTATTACAATGTTTTTTTTCTTTAATATAATATAGAAATATAAATGTGTAATGTTTGGCAACGTAAATTGTATTTATTGAAATGTAGCAAATTCTACGAGAAAAAATCAAATGTATTATAATATCACTACATCTACTTTGAGACATGTTTAATGTTATTACTAGTCAATATTCTATTTTTTCCTTTGCTAAATTGCTCATTTTTTTATACACAATGCATTTCGTTTTATCGTTTGCAGAATGCCTAATATCAATATTCCAGTTCATTTTTTTATTTTTGTTATCACAGTTTTTACATTTAGGTTCTTTATCTTTGTTAGCACAATCTTTGTAGGAATGATCACCAGCACAGTGTGTACACAATGGTTTGTCCTTTTCTTTATGAAGACACCTGACAGAAGTATGTCCAAAACCCAAACAATGGTAGCACTGCACCACAGGAAGGGCATCTTCTACTTGTATTCTTTGGTACCCCACATAGATTTTACCGGTATAGACTAGCCTTCTTCTTATTTGAGTACTAACTTCTAATATGTAATTAGAAGTGTTATTATATTTGTTTTTCAAGATCTTTTTTAACGTCATCTCAGTTTCTGGTTTATCTATGATCACAGCCTTGATATCTTCATTCTGTTGGATAATATCTTGTATAATATCATCCTTATTGTAGTCATTAGCAATGCCCTTAAGTATTATAGTTGGTCTCTTCTTTTTAATTTCTGTAGCACTGATGTCCTTGAACTCGTCCCCAATAGCTTTACTCATTTTTTCCGCATCGTACTTTGTCGAACATTTTATAAGTATTCTATTTTTAGATATCGCATTAACACCGATCACTTTGGCACCAATTTTACTTAAGTTAATTTTCTTCCTGATTTTATTTTGTATATTTTCTGACGATTCCTCAGCATTGTTCGATGAAACTATTAATTTGTAATCACTTTTCAATGTTTTATTTTGGTTTTCAGCTACTTTTCCGTATCCGAATGTAGGTTCAATTATTTTTTCTTTTGCTTCAGATAATTGAATAGTTAAATGTCCCATCCAGTTTAATATAGCACTTGTTTTCGTTGTAATTAAGTGAATTTGTTCTTTGTTAAATTTATTAACTTTATCTTGTACACAATTCAATAAATCATCAATTGCCTCCTTCGCAGAATCCATAAATTGATGTGGATTCATTTTTTGTTTTTAAAAGTTATCGCCTTCGCTGTAATAATTATAAAAATAAATGCGAAAAAAGAGTTTCCGGACTGAGGATTGAACCCCTCTCCTTAGCTGCTGGCTTCGACAAGCGAGTGAGTTACGCTAACCGCTAGACCAATTCCTAGGTGTCAACAGCCGAGATTTTACAGGTTATAAAGTTATTAATAATAGTTATCAATTAATTGAAATCTTTATTTTAGTTGTTTTAAATTCACTTCTCAAGTTTAAAAAAAAACACAGTTTTTATTGAGGTTATAGATTATTTAGGATGCACTTTATATTTCGTTGTATTTCACTGTTTATTATTTATTTACTTCACTATATTGTTGTGTGTTATTATCCTTTTTTCAAAACTATGAAATAGGGCACAGAGTCGCTTTTTTTAAATTTTAAAAACGCACAGACAACGCGCGATCGCGAAATAAATCTATTCTGCACTTATTACCGCTTGAAAATAGCTTTATTTGTGTTTATTTCTTTAAATTCGTATGAGCAAAGATGACACGTCTAATCTGTAGGTAGATGAAATTGTTGAATAAAAAAATACTTTAACGTATCCAGATTTTTATTGTAATTTACCTAAACTTCCCGAATTTTTCAATTATTTGCCGCCATACAAAGTGTATGGTAAAATCACACTCCGTGAGAAGACCGGAATAAACATTTGAATTTCTCTAAAACTGCCAGTCGCAGAGAGTGCTTCAAAGGGAGAGCATGCTTGTTTTGTTTTTTTTTCCGAGGCTCAAATAATTACGATAGAACCTTTGATTTGTAAAAGAAATATCTGAGGAGATCGGTGCAATAGCCAAAGGATAAGTGGAAATTAAATATTTTTTATTATCTAATAAATAATTTTGAAACTTGTTTTACAGTCTCAATTATGTTTAACCTTTTTCAGGTACCAATACACAAATGGATAAAAATAAAGGAGTTGGCACGTACAACGTGCTAAGAAAGAGACCGGCCTCCTGGAGAAATCTGGAGATACATAACTCATTAATGGCAATACATAACTCCATGACAGTTGGTCTGGCGACAATATTTATTTATTTTATTAATCTATAAACATAGGGTTTTACACAGGGTTTAATTGATGCCTGTCTCACTAGGATTTACCTGTGTTGAGACAGGCTTAGAGGTACATATTTAAAATTACAGGAATATTTTAAGTTACATACAAATTCAATTGAATACAATAAAAATGGAAAGGTGATTGGAAGTGTGGGTAAATACTTTAAAGAGAGTTATGTAAATGTAGGAAGAGATGATGTACAGTAAAAGATGATGTATAGTAAATCCTGTCAAATCTATTTATGGGATTGATTAATTAATTTGACATGATTCTATTTTTAAATTATTTTACATGGATTAGGTCGTATGCAAATTGTTTACTGTCTATTTATGATTTACTTTACAGATGTTTGCAGTAGTGTGGCGTCCAATACTAACAATCCATTTCTTTACGTCTTGTTTGAATTATAATAATTGATACTCCGACAGTTGGTCCGCCGACAGTTGATCCCCCCTAAAATTGATCCTCCCGACAGTTGATCAATCCGACAGTTGATCAATCCGACAGTTGATCCCCCAAAGATTATTTCTTCAAGTAAGTATGCAAAGAGGATATACGGCCGTACAACCGAAGTCGATATAATTATATCGGAAGGCATCTTGAGTGAAAATCCGCTGTAAAAATATTTTTACTAAGAATAGTTTTGACTCTCAGAAGAATCATGCGGCAATTACAAAATACGACATTCTTATAGGTGCAGTCGGCTTAGCAAAAAACGTTATGACAAAATGTCGTATTTTGTTATTACCGCATGCCCTTTGGAGAGTCAAAATTATTGTACACTTTTACAGCGGATTTTCACTCAAGATGCCTTTAGATATAAGTATATCGACTTTGGTTGTACGGCTGTATATCCTCTTTGTATACTTACTTGAAGAAATAAACTTTTAGGGGATCAACTGTCGGAAGGATCGACTGTCGGGGGACCAACTGTCGGGGGACCAACTGTCGGGGGGATCAAAATTGCCAAAAGAGGTACGTAATAGGAATCTTCCTCGATATTACGGTGCCTTTGATCATGCGTTGTGGCCGATGATACTTGTCAAGCTCAAAAATAGGAAATGTCCACAAAAGCTGTTCAAGATCTGCGCTGATTACCTCTGCGACAGAACGGTCATCCTTTCTTTTGGAGACCACCTGATTGAACAAGAAACGTACATGGGTTGTCCTCAGGGTTCAATCCTTGGACCTGAGTTTTGGAACATTGTGTTTGACGATTCTTCCAGGCTACCCTTCCCTGAAGGATGTATCTCGGTGGACTACGCTGATGACAAACTGTATTTGGTCTCGGGGAACAGTAGGAAGGAAGTTGAGAGAAAGTCTGAAGAAGGTTTAAAGATGATTCTTGAATGGGGTAAGAGAAACAAAATGACCTTCGCTCCCCATAAGACCATGGGTCTTCTAATGAAGGGCTCTCTCAGCAGAGAAAGAAACCCTACCATTAAAATGGGAGACTCCAATATCCGTTTTGTTGAGAATGCGAAATACTTAGGAGTCACTTTAGATCGATCGTGTTCTTTCTTGGCCCACATAAAAGAAGTTTCCAGCAAGGCCCAGGCCTTCTTCTTGAAACTGAGGAGAATCTCCACAGCTGAGTGGGGTTTGCGATCTCCAGCGCTCCGTATCTTGTACAGGGGGGTTTATGTGGCGCAAGTTGCGTACGCCGCCTCTGTGTGGGAGCACCGCCTGGAGAATGCACTCATTGTCTCGGTACTTAAGAGAAGCCAGCGAATCCCCTTGCTGGCGCTTTCGGGTGCTTACAGAACAGTCGCTTCGGACGCTTTGCCAGTCTTGGCCGGCGTTTTACCTATTGATCTTGAAATTAGGGAGGTGTTAACAAAGAAGCTTTTAAAAAGAGGAAGAACTGCTACCCACCTTGGTATTGAGCTAATACCAGGTGGAGCGGTTTCTCTCCCAGGAATTCTTAGAGAGATGCGAGCAAGAACTTTGAGAGAATGGCATGAACGTTGGGATAGGTCAAATACGGGAAGATGGACTTTCTCCTCCTTCCCGTCAGTTAAACTCAGAATGGAAGGGGCGTACATCACTAGGGATCATCATGTGACCCAACTTCTGTCCGGTCATGGGGAGTTCAGAGGGAGACTTCACAGTCTCTCTCTATCGCCTCATTCTAACTGCGCTTGCGGTAATACTGATCAAACAGCCGAGCACATTCTGTGGCACTGCGAGATTTTGACGGATGCCCGAGAGGAAATGCTAGATGGCTTGCAAGTTACTACGAGACCAGCTTGGAACGCGGATCTCGTTTCGAATAAGGTGAACCTTGAGTGCTTGAGGAAATTTATGAAAGTTTGGGTTGAGAGAGTTTCTTAGAGTCGCTGATTAGCTGTAAAATCATGTCGGTGCCATGTGTAATCTGCTCCTGAATCCACGGACTTCATTTATATATTTCATGTTTACATCTACTGCTTGAATTTTATGTTTTATGCCTTATCCCTACATATATTTTTTTCTTATATCACCTCTATCTTATGTATCTTTATCTTATTCTTATGGATGCATTTTGTTTTTATTTATTTTATTTTTGTGTGACTTATCTTTTTTCTTATTTTATTTCTTTTCACATTGTTTATTTTAGATCTCACTAAGCTATGCTATGCGATGTATTATCAAGATACCTGTTTATTATTTTTGTGTTTTATTATTTGTGTTCCGGTTTCCTGTTCCAAGGAACACTGTTGTGATCCAACCAACATTTTCAACTTTGTATTTATTTTTTTGCGTTTGTTTTGGTTTCTTTGTTCTCTTTTTCTTTTTAGTCTCACAACCTCCACTCTGCTTCGCTCAGAAAGCTGAACCGAACTGCACCTATTATTTTGTTATGTTTATTTTTCCCCATCTGGGGGTGCGCTAGACCTTGTCTCTGCATCGATAGAAGTCGTTCGACGACTTTTGCGCCACCTCCAGCAACATGTGCAGGCTTGAGGTTTGGTTGGGCGACCTCGGTTCTCCTTCGCCTTGCCTCCGGCTACTCGACGCTAAATTCCCTAGGGTCGTCGGGCATTTTCCCCCAATCTCACATTTACTTTTCTTTGAGGCATCATCGAGGAGCCGGCTAAGGGGCGCGGAAGCTGAGTGTGGTTTACGGCTAGACCGAACGTCTTGTGCATTCTTGCTAGAACTGCCAATCGATTGGAGAGGACTCCTATCCGTTTGCCATGCCCTTATTATTTGTGTACTGTGTCTTCCTCCCACACAGGTGCTTGTAGGATATGCTGGATGCAATCACCCAGCGCTTGCCGCCTCGTGGACTGTCACCAACCTGTCCCATTGTCTTGTCTATATCTTATCATACTAAGACATTGTATCTTGTATTTCCCGCTAAGCACTTGCATACTGCTTACTAACAACGTATGCAGGGACACTGGAGGTCTAGATTCGTTCTAAAATCAAATGTAGCTTCGTTCTTTAAAAAAAAATTAGAGTCCTTGCGAGAGCCCTGAAGGAGTAACCATCTGTTACTTATACCAGGGCGGGTATGTGGTGGATAACCTCCAATGTCGGGGGGATCAACTGTCGGAGGGATCAACTGTCAGAGGGATCAACTGTCGGAGGGATCAACTGTCGGAGGGATCGACTGTCGGGAGGGACCAACTGTCGGGGATATCAACTGTCGGAGGGATCAACTGTCGGAGGGATCGACTGTCGGGGGGATCAACTGTCGGAGGGATCAACTGTCGGAGGGATCATCTGCCGGAGGGATCAACTGTCGGAAGGATCGACTGTCAGGGGGATCAACTGTCGGAGGGATCAACTGTCGGAGGGATCATCTGCCGGAGGGATCGTCTATCGGGGGTACCAACTGTGGGGAGGATCAACTGTCGGAGGAATCAATTGTAGGGGGGGTCAACTGTCGGAAGGATCAACTGTCAGAGGGATGGACTGTCGGGGATACCAACTGTCGGGGGGATCAACTGTTTGAGGGATCAACTATCGGATGGATCAACTGTCGGAGGAATCAACTGTGGGAGGGATTAACTGTCGAAGGGATCAACTGTCGGCGAACCAACAGTCGGCGGATCAACTGTCGGGGGATCAATTGTTGCCGGATCAATTGTCAGGTCACCAATTCCGATGGTTACGTTGATTTTCTACAACTTAACCGATTTCTATCAAATTCAGTACAAGGGAGTTTGGAGGTGGACTGAACTTGGATCTAATGTCAAAATGCAAAATTTCGGCATCCATCTTAAACTTTTCGAGTGCTCTACCGATTTGGTTCAATATCGAGATTAGGGAGTTAAGCGGTGCACTGAAGTCGGATCTAATGTAAAAATGCATAATTTCGTCATCCATCTTGAACTTCTCGAGTTTAGTTTCTCAAAATCGGGATTAGGAAGTCAGGATGTGCACTAAAGTCGGATCTTATGTCAAAATGCGATAATAAATAATTTTGTCATCCATCTTGATCTTCTCGCGTTCTCTGCCAATTTGGTGCAAAATCTGGATTGTGGACTGAATGCGAATCTAATGTGATTAATTTCAGTGGACTGAATGCGAATTTCTGTGATTATTATAAAAAAAACAGTTTATATCAAAGGAAAAATCATACAATTAAATGCATGAACCAGAAATCTTTTCCACGTCAAAACACCATTAGATTCTATGTAGCATTGCGTAAAAAACTGAAACGTCAAAAAAGGTCCGGGTCGTAAAATGTGTCTTTATGTGTCCATTTCATTGCAAATATGGTTTTTAGTACGTATCGATTATTTACTTAATAAATTTAAAATTAATAAAGCAATTGTATTTTTATTTCATATTTATATCAAAACCGTCGAAACTTACCCGTGTCTACTCAAAACAGCCGGTGGATTGCGCAGGTGTTCGGGAGCTGCGGAATCTATTCACAAGTAGCAAAAATTTCTAACTGCGGAGTACCCGGGGTTTCGTACCGGACCCTTAACCTATATATTTTTATATTATTCAACGTAATAATAAAAGTATTATAAAAGTGCATAAATAAGTAATTTATAAAGAATTATATTACACAAATATATTAATTTCTCACATCAATAAACATAAACATCTCATTTTTGCTGTATCAATTTGGTCTAATAACAGTTTTCTTTTAGATGCTTACAACGACAGGGGAAACAATGTTGAAGATATTCAGCTGAGGTTCTACAATGGGTAAGACGTCAAATTTTTAGTGAATAAATATTTTGTTTATATTCTAAGCATTTGTGATAGTAATAAAAATGTTTTCAGCAAAAGTATCGACCAGTTTGTGGACATCAAGCTCCCCAATGCCGCCAAGTTGATGGAGCAGAGCAAATTTAACAAGGAAAACCCAACCGTCTTCTACATTCATGGCTACAAGGAAACTGGTGATTCGGAAAGTGTTCAGACTGTTGTATCAGCCTACCTTCAAGCCCAACCCAACATCAACGTAGTCTTGATTGATTGGTCCAACATGGCTTTTGGAGCATATCTCATCAATGCCGCTCCCAACACTAAGCTGGTAAGATTCCAACAATCAATATTAACTATTGTTCTTTTGGAAGCACACGGTCCTGTCACTCTTTCTTTTGTGTCTTCTCATACGTATAGATATATATGCATTCATGATGAAAAGTACAATTGAGGGGTGTAAAAGCAAAGGCAGCAATCTCCAATACACAATCAAAGGAGATTGCTGCCTTTGTTTGAACACACCTCAATTAATATATTGTTTGATGTTTACATATTTCCAGGTTGGAGTAGCAGTAGCCATCCAGATCAAGGAATTGGTTGAACAAGGACTCAATCAGGAAGGAATTCACCTCATAGGCCACTCCCTCGGAGGCCAGATCACTGGATTCATCGGCAAAGATATTCAAGCTCTGGGCATCAAAATGATCAGGTAATTACTACAAAATACATGCCTACTAGATAATATTCTCTCTATAATATATTGGTGTGTTCGATGGAAACTGAAAAATAAATAAATTTATACAAATATATTCAATAGACCCTGTAAATAAATTGTATAGTCTAAAACGATAAATCAATGTGTGATAGATTTTTAAATGTTCCTTTTTTGTTGGTTTCCAGGATTACTGCCCTGGACCCTGCCTTCCCCCTTTTCTACCCGGGATGGGTTCTTGGTCACATTTCAGCTTCTGACGCAGAATTCGTTGACATCATCCACACTGATGGTGGCGCCTATGGAGCCCCCGTGCCCACTGGAACGGTTGACTTCTGGCCCAACGGAGGCACTGGAACACAGCCAGGATGTCCCTTCATTGCCCCAATACCACTTTCCCCTGAAAGTACAAACAACTAAAAAAAATATTATAAAATACATGTACTCAACTTCAAATAGAAGTACTTATTGCAACATAATCAAACTGCCAATATACTTATTCAATTACATACCTACTGATTATCCCAAACTCAGGGATGTTTAGCATCCCCTTGTTTCCATTAACAAAATATTTGTTATTTTTTTTCTGTTAAATGTGTGGTATTATTTGTCAGATCTGTGCAGCCATTGGAGGTCTTGGAGGTTCTACGCCGAATCTGTTATAAACCCGAAAGCTTTCCCCGCTATGCCAGCCAAATCCCACATCCACTTCGAGGAAGAAAGTTACAAAGCAGGATCAAAGGTGTACATGGGAATAAATGCCGATAAGAGGTAAAATAACCATATTTATCCTTGAATTTAATTTGTTATGCCTTCAACAGTAATATTCTCTAAATTACTGCAATTTTGCTGAGCAAATACACCTACAAACCGCAGCCATTAAATAATATCTTGCATTTTACAATGTAATGTTTCCACTCAAGTTATTCAACCGGATTCAAAAGATCTTTAGATATTATGTAAATAAATTATTTAAAATTGCAATGAAAGAACATACATTGGTTCTTAATTTCTCAGGTCTCGACCATATTTTGTCACTGGGTCAAGATATTTCCGCTCTGTAATACATGTAATCCAAATAAATGAAACGTTTCTGAAAGTATCCGAAAATTAAAAAAATTGTTTTTGTAAGGGGTTAAAATATGCTTTCAAATTTTAAAAATCGAAATAAACATAAATAGTTTGTCAAATAAGAATAGAAAACATAAGAGGGCGCCACTGTTATTCAAATGGCAAAACTAAAAATATAACTCATAGTGGAATGTAAAGCTGTGAAACCTACATTTTGGTAAAAAAATAAAAAGGCATTAAAGTGAAAAAAATATTTTTTCATTGCATTATACATACCCACTGATCTCAAAATTAGAATTACATATAGGTATATTATACCGTTGCAATTTTGTGTTAACATGAAGAATAACGATATTGTAATAAAATATAAAGCACAGTTTAGAAATTGCTCATATTTATTTAATACTATTAAGTACTTAGCGTTGCCCGGGCTTTAGATCGTGTCTTGATTAATATATCATTGGATAAATACCGTCGACACAAACATTTACTTGCTGTAACATCTGACCTGCTGTAACTTAATTTTTTTTTATTAATCTTTATGAAAATGTCTTTTGAATATGTATTTCAGTAAACACTGAATCTATTTTTTATGTATTTAATTTAATTTATTTTTTTTATTTTTTTAAACTTCTACAAGATATTGTATGTTTATGAGTAATTAATTATCTGTCTTAAAAACATTCAAGTATATCCACGAACTGGCGATGCCTATGTGGGATTTTTTTGGTTAATCTGCTAATCTATTTATGTTATTCTCTACTTTTTTAAAACTGTTTATATAAAAAGTTTGTATTACAAAATTTTACCAACTGTACCAAAAAAATTGTTAATAAATAAAAAAATAAAAAAGATCTGAAAGTGGTGTAACTAAACTCACCATTAGTGATTCTTCCTTTCTACCTACTAACTACCTAAATGAAAGCAAATCACTTTCAATTATAATTTTTTTTTTTAAATGTGATTTACAGTGGTCTAAATGTTTCATTGCGCTTTAAAAGAATATTTGACAGTTAAATTGGTGTTGCCGGCCTACAAATTGTATTGTTCCATTTTTAATATTTTCTACTCGACAGACTCTAATTTTTTAAGTATAAAAATTTTGTAAGCAAACTTAAAAAAAGGTTCACCTAATGCTTTTCTAACTAAAATTACTGATAATGAAAAGAAATAAAAACACAAGTATTTTATTAGACTAATGTATTTTAAATGTTATTATCACCTCACTTTTATCGTTCCATGTGAAAGAAAAATAATAAAAAATTCCCTAAGAATCATAATTTTTTTTCAAATTGCGTTTCAAAACTTTGGTTTCATAAAGATGTACTTTTTACTTCTTTCGTGGTTAACTTAGATTTGAATATAAAGCGTGATGTTTTTTCTTTCTAACACCGTTTATATCATATTTCGCACTAAGATAGTAGGAGATTCACAACGATTTCTATGAGACATGTGTTGTTCCAAAAAGTGAACAAATTAGCCTGAGGGGTTAAAGCACTTTTCATGTAAAATAAAATAAACAATTAAAATGGTGATTAAAATTTGCTTATTAAATGTTCTGTTTCAGTTCATCCGGTGACTACTTCCTGACCACCAACGCAGTTTCTCCTTTTGGGAAAGGTGATAGTGGAATCTGTAACAATTAAGAAATAATTCCCCCATTTTTGGAATAATATTTATTTATTTGATTAGCCTTGAATAGTTTTCCAGAAAAAAAATTATTTACGCCGTTAGTCTTGAACAGTTTTTCTAAACATTTTTTTAATTTGATCAAAGTAGAAATTTTTTTCAGAAAAATGTTATTTATATGAATAAAATTTTTTATTAATTCACTAGCTGACCCAGCAAACGTTGTTTTTCCATATACTAGGATATATTTTTTATATATATTTCCATATTCTAGGATATATTTTTTTAGTTAAAAAAAAATAATTAGCACTAGTGTGTGGGGATGTGATTATGATTGAAAGAGGAATGAAGCGTTGTAGACAATTAATGTATATTTTATTTAAGTTAATAAATTATTCTTTATTAAAGTAACAAATATTTATTGTTGAAGAAGAAGATAACACTTATAATCTAAATGAAAATATGAAAGAAAACAAGACACAGAAATACAGAAAAAATAATGGTCGCAACTGGGACTCGAACCCAGACCTCTCGTTAGAAGTTAACTAGTTGGAGATAATATTAATGATTCTAAATATTTGAAATATGAGATTGACAAATATGACGGTTTGACAGAAGGTGGCAATAGCGAAATTGGAAAACACGCACGTCCCGGTTAGATGAGAGGTCTGGGTTCGAGTCCTAGTTGCGACCATTGTTTTTTCTGTTTTTCTGTGTCTTGTTTTCTTTCATATTTTCATTTAGATTATAAGTGTTATCTTCTTCTTCAATGATATATTACGTTGATGGGAATAACCTTCAAAAGTTATAAAAAGAGAGTTTTTCTCATAAAAAATTAAATATTTATTGAATTACAATTCTTGATAGCTATCTATACATTGAAAATAGTTATTCATATTTCTGCTACTAATTATGGCAATTAAAAAATAAACATAGATTAATCTCTCAGCGCAATGGAGTGTACAATATTTTTGGTCATTCTGTCTTTAGCCAATACAAACAAACTGGATGGTTTTCCTACGCGAGAACATGCCACATATAGTTAGTTGTCCGTGGGAAAAGCATGGTGTACCCAAATTTAAGCCACAAACAGACAACGTTTTGCCTTGTGACTTATTGATCGTCATTGCGAATGCCAATCTAATTGGGAATTTATTGCGTTTGAATTCAATTGGAACATTTGTAGGAATCATAGGGATTCGTGGCAGCAATATATCTATAACAAGGAATTCTGGTTTCTCAATTAAGTAGACAGCACAAACATAAACCAATCTTATTATGTAGGCTATTGTTTCGCTTAAATAAAATAATTAAAATAGGTAAATAAATAAATGGATTACTCTGCTAGTGGAGATGTTGAACATAAATCATCCAAATATTATTATTATTGTGATATTAATTTTCAAAAGATTTATTTTTTTAAATTTGAATGTAAAAAATTAATAATGGTGCAAACTAACTTAATTATGTCATGCAATGTCATAATTAAGTTAATTTGCACCATTTTTATTAATGATGTCTTTAAAATAGTTCCTTCCCTTTATAAATGCTGAATGATATAAAAATTATCAGTTTTCGATTTCCTGGTATCAATTCTGAGCGAGTCGAACATTTTGGGGGCAATATAAGGGAACTGCCGCTGTGTGAAAGCTGTTTTCGTTGGAGGAATTATGCATTTTAGGTGTGACGAGTACCGGGTGTGAATTTTTTTATGTGTTTTTTTCATCAAATCATTTTTCCATGTGAATATAAGAATTGTCTTTATGCATATTTGTCGAATGTCTAACACCGTGATTTTTTTTAAGAGGCTTTGACGGGTGTGATGGGTTACATTTGAACATTGTCCTAAGCAACAGTTTTTGAATTAAGTCCATGGGATGAAGAATTGACAGTGCACATTCTCCCTATCCCACAATACCATATGTAGCAATTGATTGAAAAAGTGCAAAATAAACACATAGGAATCGCGGGTGGCAGCGGTGCGTTAGTCCACTACGCTACGCCTCCCTTGTGCTGATCCGTGGAATTTGCTTTTATATATTCCAATGTTTCCAATAATAAAATGTTGGTTTGTAAGCAGTAACACTAACTGACACTTGACAGTTGATTCAAACACTTGTAATAACTATAGAAGATACCTTTTAGATTTCAATTTCAGTGGATAATTCTCTATACTATTCTTCGGGGACACATTTATCTATATATTGTAAGGTTATTGAGAAATTTAACATAAAAATTATTTCGAAAACTGGAGCTATATTAAACTGGATGGGACATTTAACTATTCAATTATCTGAAGCAAAAGAAAAAATAATTGAACCAACATTTGGATACGGGAAAGTGGCTGAAAACCAAAATAAAATATTGAAAAGTGATTACAAATTAAAAGTTTCATCGAACAATGCTGAGGAATCTTCAGAAAATATACAAAATAAAATCCGGAAGAAAATTAACTTAAGCAAGATTGGTGCCAAAGTGATTGGTGTTAATGCAATATCTAAAAATAGAATACTTATACAATGTTCGACAAAGTACGATGCGGAAAAAATGAGTAAAGCTATTGGGGACGAGTTCAAAGACATCAGTGCTACAGAAATTAAAAAGAAGAGACCAACTATAATACTTAAGGGCATTGCTAATGACTATAATAAGGATGATATTATACAAGATATTATCCAACAGAATGAAGATATCAAGGCTGTGATGATAGATAAACCAGAAACTGAGATGACGTTAAAAAAGATCTTGAAAAACAAATATAATAACACTTCTAATTACATATTAGAAGTTAGTACTCAAATAAGAAGAAGACTAGTTTATACCGGTAAAATCTATGTAGGGTACCAAAGAATACAAGTAGAGGATGCCCTTCCTTTAGTGCAGTGCTACCATTGTTTGGGCTTTGGACATACTTCTGTCAGGTGTCTTCATAAAGAAAAGGACAAACCATTGTGTACACACTGTGCTGGTGATCATTCCTACAAAGATTGTGCTAACAAAGATAAAGAACCTAAATGTAAAAACTGTGATACCAAAAATAAAAAAAAAATTAACTGGAATATTGACATCAGGCATTCTGCAAACGATAAAACGAAATGCAATGTGTATAAAAAAATGAGTAATTTAGCAAAAGAAAAAATAGAATATTGACTAGTGATAACATTAAACATGTTTCAAAGTAGATATAGTGATATTGTTATTCATTTGATTTTTTCTCGTCGAATTTGCTACATTTCAATAAATACAACATACGTTGCCAAACATTACACATTTATATTTCTACTAGCTTTTCCCCGCGGCTTCGCTCGCATGGTATTACGGGAAATTACTGTAGCGGTTGAACTTATCAATTATCCCCCCTTCTCCTCACCCCCACCCCCCCCCGCATTCCATACATTCATTCCCTTATATTCAGTTTTCAAACATCTCGCCTGCCACCTAAATTTCGTAAAGCTATATAGCTCAAAGAAAAAAAGAATTATCCAATTTTGTTAATTCGTTCGGAATTTATGCGCTCACAAACATTTCGGATGTTTATTTTTAATTAAATATTTGGAAGTTTGTTAATGTAATTAAAAAATTACACTATTTATTATTCAGTCTTTATAATCGTTACGAATTATATTTTTAATGTAGGAACTCTTATCTGACATTTATTGCAAAACAGAAGCTTGTCCAAAAAAAAAAACGAATTCTGATATTTGAATTTTCTGCAGTAGTAGCTGACCAGTAGACTGAGTATCTACCAGCATAGAGCCCAAAAATATATCAACATTGTTTCCATAGAAAAGATTTTTTCTGACGTTAGCAAAAACTCGCTTTTGTTAGCGACAGGAAACGTATAACAAATATAATATATTAATATTTATAATTTCATAACGCCAGAGCTTACCATCATATACAACCTGTAGTCTGCGCATATAATTTTACTTTTATATTGGTGAAAGAATTATTAAAGTCTTTGTATTGTGTTATGCGTGAAAAGGTCATAAACGAACTCGAGCAGTTTCGCATTTATAATATTAGTATGGAAGTATGGATATTATATTAAAAAAAAAACTTTTCAAAAAAAATTTCCAAACGTCGTCATTTTCTGTTATTGAATATTCATTTTATTACACAAATTTTGTTATAAAAATTATAAAAGATCACAAAATAACTAACAAAAACAACATCATTATATAACATTATGTTTTTAACAGTAATCTCATAACGACACCTTCAATAACACTTTTTGTTTACTTAAACATGCATATATTCATTGTGTACCATATTTCACATTCAAAAATGTAAAAACAGTTTTTGTAAAAACCTTAAAATATGTTAAATATTCTAAAATAACACTAGATATGAACGTACAGTTTATTTTATATTTATTAAGTCTTTACCAACAAGTATTTGCACCAATTAGCTCTCAATACAATCACTTTTATATTGTTAAATATTTAACATTAAACTCTTCAATCTATACTCACAATACTTCTGTTGTAAAACTCTTCAATCTATACTCACAATACTTCTGTTGTAAAACAAAACCAGAAAATAATTTATTCTCACGGGCTGAAACCTACAAAAGATATTAATTATTGTTCAGGTTTCTTAAATGGAGCCATTTTATATTGCTCTCATTTCATGTTTACTGGACAGATAATAAGAATACGTGTTAATTATATTATTTATGTACGGGATTTAATCAACATAATACAAATATTAAATTTTATTGTTTTACCTAAAAACGAAATATATGTAATATTATTTAATGTTAAATGCATGGAAAATCATTTTGTATCATTATATTATACTGTCTGCTATTACATTAAGAAAAATAATTGTGATATCTTTGAAAAAAACAAATGCTATATCATATTAACTTGTATAATAACTGCTCATTGCTGTATTATGCTAAGTATAAATACGGGAATTAGAAAAAAAAAGTATGTAATTATATCAAGTAAAAATTTGAACTATACACTTCATTATAGAGAGATATTTATTATAAAAATATTTCAATATGTAAAGCATATTATGCTAAAATTGTATTCAATTAAATATAAGATCCATACAAAAATATTGGGATATTTTGCGTGCATATTCGAAAAAAGTTGCAAAAATGAATACATCTATGACTGTTCAAGAAAAATATGATTACACTTAAAAATGACCGATTTTGTAGTAAAACAAATTGACGAAAAATACGAAATAAACCAAGAAATATGTCAAAATATTGCAGAAGTTAAAAAGTGGTGCGATACAAACAGTTCTCCTTTTTTCATATTACATATGAACATTCGAAACATCGCAAAAAACCTGGACGAATTATTGATAAATATTAATGATCTGTGTTCATCGCCCGCCTGCATAGTTTTAACAGAAACGCACTGTAATAACGACCAATACATTAATGCGATACCTAACTACAAAGGCATCGCAACAAAAACACCGATTAACAAAAATAGTGGTATAATTATATTTGTTCATGACGAGTGTGAAATTACTGACATTGAAGAAATTTATATACAATTCGTTAACTGTGTAAAAACTGATATAAAATTAAAAAATAATTTATACAGAATTATAACATTGTACAGAAAACACAAATCAAATATAACTAACTTTACAAACGAACTATATGAATATCTAAGCAAATTGTCGGGAATATTAACTTTTGTGTGTGGGGATTAAAAAATAAATATTTCTAAAAGCCATAACTCAATAGAAAAAAATAATTTCATTAACATGATGACGCACCTCAATTTTAAATCTTGTATTAATAGTTACACTCGAGAAATTAAAAACCAAACGCCTTCATGCGTAGATTATATCTGGTGTAATATACATTTAAATGAAATAAAAAATATAAAATCTACTGTTTGGAAAACCAATATAACTGACCACCACGCGTGTCTTATATTACATGAGACAAATAAAAAACTTAACACGAAACCCAAATTAAATCTTCCATACTCCCAAGTAGACTATAAATTATTAGAAAAATCATTAATTACTGAAAAATGGGAAGAAGTATTAAAAAATAAATGCCCCAACCAAAGTGCCTTACTATTTGAAAACATTTTAACTAAACACATTTTAGAAGCAACAAAAACAACACAGATTGTCCCCAATTCAAAAACCAGAAAAATGAAACCTTGGATTTCACTAGGATTAATAAAAGCCATTATAAAAAAATAAACTTTATAAGATAACGCAAAGGCCACAAGTTAACAATAAATTTTTATTATATTATAAAAAGTATAAAAATATACTAACTACTCTAATTAGCAAAACGAAAAACGATTATTACTCAAAAATTATGGGATGGGAAATCATCAGATGGGAAAATAACATATAACGTACAAAATGACACAAAAAAATGATGTAATATTTTAAATAACTATTTTAATAACGTGGGAAAAAACCTAGCAAAATCCATAAACACGACTTATATATCTAATCCACAACAAATAACACAATTTCAAATTGACAAATTTCATCCAATCACAGAAGCCGATATTGACAGAACTATTTCGGAACTAAAAGGAGATTCTGCCCCCGGCTTTGATAACGTAGATGCTAAGACAATAAAATCGATGAAAACATACTTAATTCTCCCCATAACGCATATAATAAACCTAAGTCTAGCAATGGCGAATTTCCAAATAATTATAAAAGAGCAATTATAACCCCCATTTATAAAACAGACTGTAGTAAAGATCCACAAAATTACCGCCCGATTTCCCTTCTATCAAATATATCAAAAATTTATGAAAAAAATGTAAAAAAACAAATATGGACATTCTTAGAAGAAAATAAAATAATTAATAATAACCAATTCGGATTAAAAAAAATACAAGTACTCATGAGGCGATAGCAAAAATAAACAATTATGTTTACATTTGAATTGGAATGGGCGGGTTTGGGGACTGCGGGCGGACGTGCTTTAGTGCCATACTACTACAAAAATAATAAATGGTGGTTTTATACATCGAAGCTATAGAATTTATTTAACAAGAGCTCATAAATAAATATCTTTAAACTATTTCAAAATATTTTGTGCAGAGGCTGAAAAAATGGAAATATTTCGATATTTTCTCAAACTTCAAAGGACTTGTGGAACTTTAGGATATTTTTTGATTTTTTTTAAACTAAATTTTTTTGATGTTTTAGATACAAAGACAACTTTTTATTACTAGCGCCTAACGAAATAAGACCTTTTTTTTCGCCATACAGTTGCGGCCCACACTAGTGTGTGATCGGATTGAAATGGATTTCTTTAAATCCATCCGTAAATACATAACTGAGGTCCTAAGGCGCTGAGAGACAGCGACATACAAATAGATACCTACTTAAAACTACAAAAGATGCAAAATATCAACATAAAACTACATAATAAAAACTTACTCAAATAATGACTAATTACACTAGCAGAAGGCACAATATAACTAACTCAAGCAGGAACATTTTTTCTGAATATGTGTAAATAATTATTCGCGAAAATGTCTACTTCATCACACTATCGTTTTATATAGTCGTAAGGCTATGTAATTTATATAATTTCTACTTTTTATTATATTTTCTACTTTTTATCATAATTTCTACTTTTTATTCTAATTTCTACTTTTTATTATAATTTCTACTTTTTTTATAATTTCTAATTTTTGCTATAATCTTTCCAATTTCTAGCGTCATTTATACTAAATCCATATGTTCACACTAGATTTCATATTTCATGCAACGTAACTTTTCTCCATTGATCACCATGAGACAGGCAGCCGCCTAGTAAGGTGATTTAATATTTCTTCTTTATGTAAGTGTCATAAATATGTAACATGTGTTGAATAAATAAATAAATAAATGTAGAAAGTTTTTTTGACGAAAGTAAGTAAGTATTGAACCTAGGACTTAAAACCAACATTGTAGTTGTAGGAGGGTGAAAAAGCAGAAACGAATAAAAACGACCGACTAAGTTTTTAGCAGCACAAAGCACTATTTTAAGGGTGAATTGCCCATTTAAAATTAAAAGAAGTTTTTAGTGCACCGATTGTAGCGCTCCACCAGAAAAGTTGTGAGATCCTGTGATCTATGATCGAGACGAAACGTCAGTCGTAACGCAAATAACAAAATATCGTCATCAAATAACAAAATACCGTCATCAAATAACAAAATACCGTCATCAAATAACAAAATACCGTCATCAAATCTAAAGCCCATATTCTCACGCATAAATAAATTTAGAAAATGGTACCTACGTGGATACAATTATTTCAACCTACGTCATTCTAGTATTCTCGTAAATATTTCGCAAAAATAATGTATATTATTTCTTGCCAAACTCGTGCGGGGGTATATTATTTGAAAAATGTACGCGTAAATCGTAAAATTCACATTTCAAAAACATGTTTAATATCATTACAATAATAACATTACGAAATGAAAACAAGAGATTATTTTTTAAAATTACGCGTGAAGTTTCAATTGTTTCCAGCAAAGTTCAAAGGATGAAGGCTGTATTTTAAATGTGATATAGTCAACATGGAGATCTCCAAATAACAGAATATCGGAGAAATCAAAGTGCTAAAAAATAGATAATTCGTTTTGTTGTTTTTAAAATTCAGTTAACCTGAAATATAATTTTTAAGTTTGTCCAAGGACTCAGCACTAAATAAGAATTTATGTAGATTTAAACCGCACTGAAGCCAGGAAGATGTTGATATTTGAAAAAACTTATTAGAGTATTTTTTAAGTATAATAAAAAAGCCATTCATTCAGATTATCCAGATCGTCTATTGCTGGGGTTGTAGTGTTGAGGGAGACTCTGCCTCTAAAGGTAGTCTACATCTGGGGGGGGCTGTATTGTTACGGACCCACGCTGTTAGCTCTAGCTCCAGTGAGATAAGTAAAATGTGCTTGAAAGTTTTACGGGATTTTCTCTCTTTGTTTTATTTTTCAGTGTTTTTTTTGTATTCCATTCTGTGAATGGGTTTTTGTTTTTTTTTTAATTTGCTACTGTAATATGTCTTATGTTTATGTTTTTCTAATACTGTGATGTGTTATTTTCTTTTTAACAGATATGGAAAGAGAGTCTTATTGGGCGGTGTCCTAATAATTTTACTTCACTTCGCGGCGTAAAATTTTCGAGGGTTGCGGGGAAATGTAACATATCTATTTCGTGAGCAGGTACTGCGCAAAGCAGGTACTGTTTATTGTATATGCATTATTTTTTTTCTTTTTTAACTTTGTTGGTTGGCCAAACTGGAAGGAGACCGGAAACGTCATTCGGGGAATCATGGCGGAAGACATTACGTAGTTTTTGGTGGGAGAGGAGTTTTTTTTTCGGGGCGATTGGGATTGTTAAGTGATATACTAGTGCTATGTAGCCTAGAAAGATTATTTTTATACGTTATGTGAGTGTGTGACGACTCAAATGGCATTGAAGCCTATTTATTTTGTTTAATCCCTCGCCGGATGCCGTGAGATGGTGTTATCCGCGTGCTGAAGTCAATTTAGACCGGAATCAACGGGTGATGTATTGCCCGCAAGGATTATTTTGCTGGTGATTCCTTTGGCCGGCGAGATATGCTCATGCCGCCTGATGGGTGAGAATCTGCTGCGCCTGTTTTGTTGGGTGGATTCCCTTTATTAATGGAGCGGCTCTTAGACTCTGGTTGGACCCGCCAATATTCCTTTGCTGTTCCTTTGGCCGGTGAGATTTGCTCATGCCGCCTGATGGGGGAGAATCTGCTGTGCCTGTTTTGTTGGGAGGACTCCCTTTAACCCAACGGCCCCATGACGTGCTGGACGGTATTTTGGGGATTGCTGTTGACGATTGGAGGAGAATCACGACGACGGGACGTACGCGGTATTAATAACTAACCGTAATTTTTGTTAACTCTCTCTCTCCAAATCTATTGATAGATGCTAAAGGTATTGTTGTTTTTTGTTAAGCTTTCTTTGGTGCTATTTCCCTTGCAAAGTGCAATAAAGTTTATTTTAAATTTCACTAGTAAAATAGGTCCTTCATTTATATGCATGACCTCAAATCCCTATCTCCACCATCCTGAGGAGGATGTTCTTTTTGCTCTGAGAAGATAAGCTGTCGGATGACAAATGTATGCTACCTATTTAAGATTCTATTACAAATTTTCAGGTGATTCAGGCGGTGATGATACAACTAAGGATGGGCGTACGCTGAGTCTTCGGTCGCGCAGCATGTTCAGCGCAGTTCATGCCCACGTGTCAAAACATCTTAAAAAAACAATTTGTAAAATGAACAATTTAGTTTTCGCCACCCTTTACTTTTTTAATATTGGAAGGAAGAAAGACGGGAAACGGAAAATAAAAAAAAAAATCAATTAGGTTCTAATTTATTTTTCCTTCCGTTTTCGTTTATTTTTCAAGCTTTTAATTTTTAAACGGCGTTTTTAGGCAGCGCAAAAATAATACTTTTTGCCTTTTTCTGGGATTTTTTTTAGCGACACAAAAAGGGCTTGTTTACTTCATCAGTATCTTATTGACCTGGAAACCCTTTTTTAAATTTAAATTAAATACCTAGTATCAGTGGCGATACGTAACTTTTCAGTGAGTTTGAGTGCTAATATTGAAAAATACAAAATTGAAAATGATTTTATTTTTCGAAATTCAATTTTTCGTATGAAGTTTTTCAGGATTCTTTCAGTTTGGGGATGCGCCGTATCTACAAACTTCAGCTACAATAATTTCATATTTTTCAATCTTAGCACTCTAGCTGAAAAGTCACGAACCGCCTCTGTTAGGTATGTGACGCCATGCTAACTTTTTCTATTATCATCTAATAGCTACTATCCCAATTCGTTCCTATCCGTTCCGAACTTATGAAAATATGACATTGCTCACCGAATCAGTTGTTTAATGGACTCTTCACCAAACTGGTCTTGCCATTTTTAACCCGCCATTGGTGACGTGAATTTGACTAATATCGTTGGTGACCCCGGTCTCACGCACCGGGATTTTTGA
The DNA here is from genome assembly GCA_936435175.1 of Glyphotaelius pellucidus. Classification (NCBI taxonomy): domain Eukaryota; kingdom Metazoa; phylum Arthropoda; class Insecta; order Trichoptera; family Limnephilidae; genus Glyphotaelius; species Glyphotaelius pellucidus. Next base: position 36,623,557 of record OW386538.1, on the reverse strand, counting down.
CTACCAGTTTTTCAATAATTTACTGTTCATGCTTCTTTTCATTGGAAAGTTTATAAAATACGATCTTTTTCTGTCAATAAAACATAGGTATTCCATAAATCAATTTTCTTTTATTAACCTAACACAATATCTTTAGATGCGTTAAAATTATGAGATATTTAACAATATTTTTTTAAACTAAAAGATTTTCAAACAATCTTAAATATTTAATGACAAAATCATTCTTCGTCAGTCTTATGACATTTAAAACATAAAATAAAAAATTAAAAAAAATGGTAATATTTCTACCAAAAAATTAAAATAAATAGGAACTAAAATCAATCATTTTCAATAGCCAAACAACTCGAGCAATTAGGTACTACGTGCCCAAGGCGTACATAGTTTTTACACTATGGCAAGAGAACCTGGTTTGAGATTCGCTTTCCGATGACGTTTGTAATGTAGTGTCCTCATCAGATAATGCTTCTTGCAGAAGCGCCTCGAGACGTCGATGATTACTTTCGTAAGACATGCTGAAACAAAATTCATGATTTGAACGACAACGCGTAAATATTTCGTAAAATAGGGGTCAAATCGAGCAAAAAACTTACTAATATTAAAATTATATAATCATCATACATAAAGAAATAACAGCCTTATCAAAATGAGTCAAATAAAAAACTTACACAATAACCATTTGACTTAGTTTGTTAGTGACGCCGGTCTCACGCACCGGGTTAGCGCCAAAACTCAATAACGTGCGCCAACGTTGCTGTCGCGGGGAATACTGGCGGTGGGGGAGGGGGGGGGGGGGGGGGGTAATAAGGCAGCTACTCGAAATCGCAGTGTGATTCGATGAATGGTAAAATAAATATTACACTTTTTCGAATTACCCGGTCTCACAGACATATACGTCACCAATGGCGGGTTAAATACATCTCCATGAATTTCGATTTTGCTTTGAAATGGAATCTTTGAAGCAAAAATTAACCAACTTTCCAACATCCGATCGAGCTGAAACTCGGCAGATAGACTCGTTGTCGATGACAATGCATTCTATAATTTGGTGGCACTCGTGCACACACACACGCGTACAAAAAATGTTGATCAGTTAATATGCGAAATAAATGTCGGTACTGTCCAAATTAGATTTGGATTAAGTGTTAGCGGTGTTGACTCCAGTCACTGGTGAGAAAGGGTCAATCCTCAGTCAAACCAAATGTGTACCAAGGTTTTGAAGGTATTTTAAAAATTTAGAGCAGTTGAAGCGCTAGTCCCTTTGGAGGAAGGTTCAATCCTCTCTCAAACCAAAAAAATGAAGTTTGCTTATAGCTGGCCCAAAAGATGGTGCTACTAGTGTTATACATAATAAAAAAGCTTTGGTTTTTACGGGTCGACATTTTAACCCCCTTTAACTCAGTGTGTTCTATTCAACAACAACAAAGATAAATAAAGATCACCAAAAGTTTCTTTTTTGTTTTTCATTTTTTTTTGTCTGCAACTGGCAATTATGATCGAAAACATATTAGATATACTTACACGTTTAAAATGAGTGACTATAAGGCTCAATTCTCCAATATCGATCAAAAGTTATTCGTTATACGCCATCTGCGAACGAAAAATTACCCGTCGACCTGACTAACTATTCTTGAACGTCGAAGCCTTGGAGAGACGATTACATTGGTAGCCCTATGAATATGTCTGTGTTTCCGATGTTTTTTTTACATTTCTATGTTGTGAATTTAAAATTATGACCACATTTTCTGAAATGGCTGACGGGTAATAACTCAAAAACAAGCTGGTAACCATCTGCGGAAAAGAAATGTAATGCTGCTAACACCTGCAAAACGACATTGCAACAGATTAATTATGAAATTTATTTTCATGTGAAAACTATCAACCCTTCGGCGAAACGTTCTTGTTGGTCTCAAAGCATCTGCTTCAGCTTGCTCTACGTTATGTGATGCAGCTAACATCTTCGGTAAATCAAAAATGTACGATGCCCGTCCTTCGAAGAATGCGCGGGAAGCCATCATCTGTTAGGATGCATACAATGCACTAGACTTTGACAGTTTTGTCGGTGTCGACTGGTTCGAATCATTCGTTATTCGAGTGGAATGACTTTTGACATTTGGCGTCTAAGTACGCCTTCGACGAGACTCGAGAATAACAAAATTAACCGGGGATTGCTAGCGGCCTCGATTGGAAAATCGGGCCCCAGTACCTGTAATAATATCCAATATCCAGTATTTTTTTATGTTGGTAGTCAAGAAGAAGATGCGTAGACCAAAAAAAACCTTCAGAAATAAAATTGGTATGTTCCTACTTAATCATATAATTTTAACGAATATTTTTTTTAAATCAACATTGTTTTCCGTCAAATGCTTTCAACTTTGTAAATACAAATACGGGAATTTGAAACCGACTACTCTGCAATATTGGGTTTCATTTCACCCAAGGCAGGTTAAGTATAGCATTTCAATTATAAACTGTTGATTTTCAGATAAATCTTCAAAAGATGATTATATTTTAAAATTGCTTCCATTGATAAATAGATCACAAAAACTTGTAAAGATAAGTAGTATTTTTGTGTGCTGACAATATCTTTGTTTTTACTAATTTGAATAATTTTGCAAATAATAAAACATTTTTGCAGATTTAACGTACACATGTGTTGTGCCTGATGAATGCTTTTATTATTACCGTGACGATCCACAATTACGGTACCGTGACGGCATAAAAATAACATCAAACGAACCTTCTTTCTATTGCTGCAGCTCTTTCTTACACAATAAGTAATGGTGAGACAGTTTTTAGTTTTGGGACGTTCGCAAATATTCTGTTTATTTGAATTTTATTAAACAGAAATATTACAGACAGAATATGGTTTGAGGTTTTAAATAGTGTAGTTAATAAGTAGCATTTAAAGAAACACTGTGAATTTGTTCATACCTACAACAAGAGCGCTAAATAAAGGGTATGATGTCAATTGTGATTAAACTAGTGCCTTCCCATCAAAGGATTAGCCCATATTAGCCCGATTAGTTAAAAATAATTACAGTACTTTTTTATGTGAATACCTCACAAGAGTCCCAACCACCCCCTTCCGGAGCCAGTGAGACTACAGCATACCAAATGGGGGTATGTTGTGAAGCTGAAGGTAGTGGGGAAGGGCAGGAGATGGAAAAGATGAAGATGGGGTAATACCTGGCAGATCAGATCTATCACCAAAGACCGTTAAAGCCATTTCAAGCGTCGTTTCAATTCTGCATGGTGGTCTTAGACCAGGGTGGGTATGGGTACCGCCGCGCCGGGAACGAATTATTGGATAACCAACATCTCTGCCATAGGTCACACCAAGTGGTACGCTACATTTGGTGACTTAGCAGGGGTGCCCGGGTTCGTGAAGTGAAGTTTCAGACGCGCCTGCTCACCTGCTCCGCGGCGGACCGGATCGAGAGAAACTGGTTGAGGAAGCATTCTGACTTCTCCAGCCGGATTCTCTCAACCCATAGCCTTACTCGCAAATGTAGGTATGGATTCATACGTCTGTCATTCCTGGACACTGGCCCCCATTTCCTACCCACCCCAAACCATGTTTCCTTTCGAGAACTTCCTCTCCTTCCTTTTCTTTAAAAGACCCTCTACAAGGCATCCCCTAAGATGACATCATTAAGGAAATTATTTTCCTCAGGGCCTCCTGTGTGGAGTAATGTAAAAAAGGCGATACTGAGAGTATCTTCCACTTATTAATTAATCGTGAAACGCAAGTTAATCAAATAAAATTTGTTTGCTTACGTCGGGATTTAAACTCGCTAACACTAGTCGAGGGCATTACCTCTCAACCACGGAGGTCATCGGAAAAAATTATTCGGCCACAAAACTCCCATTCCAGACCTAAATCAGTAAGGTTCTGTGAGAACTTCCACAATTGCTTGAATGCAATATGAAAATCGATTAATCAAACGCGACTGAATTGATCAATTTCGAGTAACGGCGACCCTATCTTAAAATTTTCTCATTTCAACGATAACTAGCTATTATTATTTTCCCGTTATTTGTACGGGCCGGTGTTTCAAATATCTTAACTACGTAATGCTGGGTCCCTTACCTTGACTCAAATCAACTTAGCCCATTTCAACAAGGGATTCATTAAACGCTAACCACTTATTCAACTAGTTAACGCACAACTTTGGTTTGGGATGCTTTGAATATAGTTGGGAGATCTTTGGCGAAAAGGAATTCATTATGGTATTCCAGGAGAGTTGGAAACGACTTTGGAGAAAGATAAATAATAAATTCCGTAACTTCCTTACGTGCTAATTTAGTACTTTACCTTCGATATGATGTACCAAGAAGTCCAAAGTGCGTAATTGGATCTTAACTTAGGGCGATGCACCACATCGTGTAAAATTTGGGATCAGGCCGCTAACAATAACAATCTTTACGTAGATGGCGATAAGGTTTGTATTATTCAAGCAAAAATATCGCCAAAACGCTTGTTTTATTTTGAGGTTCAGGGACATCGGGAGGTGATTACACATTATACATTCACGATGCTAGTAGTAAAAACGGTTAATAATTTTTTTAGAAATTCCATTGTTTCCATTTTTCAAAATTTTTTTCTGTAACAACATTTTTTTATCCCAAGTAAAACACTTCTTTTGCTAAGGAAAATACTTATTTAATAAACTACCAGTAGAAATCAAGATCAAAATACACTTGTTGAACTCTATGAAAAAGTATTTTAGAGAAATCATCAACGGGAAGACCTCTATTTTCACATGAAAGTCAAACTAATAATTTTATTTGTTTTTATTCTTACTGAATACATGAGTGCTGTGACGAATCAAATTTCGTCACAAACAAATTTGAATTAGCCTCGCTTGCAAAGACAAAGAAAGTGTTGACAGGTTTGTGTCGTAAGGACCAAGACGGAAGAAGTGAGAAGGGCCACGGTTCCTACGAGTGCATAGGGCACGCTGGTAGAAAACAGTTAAGATCGAGACGGGGGAAAGAGGAGACGAGTGGTGGCGTAACAATAAGTACGCGTTCCCCGCCCAGCGGCGTGATGCTGGGCGGTGGAAGAAGAAGAGAGTCAAGATCGAGACGGGTGCCAGAGGGGACACGCGTGTAGTGCAACACCAAGTACGCGTTCCCCGCCCAGCGGCGTGATGCTGGGCGGTGAATGAAGAAAGAAGAATTTATATTGAGTTCAAGAAAGCGATTTACGAGATGTTTATTACCCGCTCGGCGACGTAGAGCGGCGGATCAGGCGCGGCCAGTGGCCAACGTACGAAGACAATGGCGCAATGGGGGAGACTCGACTCGGCTAGGAGGGCCTGAGCTGCTAAACTGCAGGAGCTGCCAGCGAGGAACTCGGCCTTACCCAAGGACCCGCAGAGAACCAGAACCCAGTGACACGGTAGTTTTAGTGAACAAATAACAATGACGAAATGAAGTGCCAGGGTGCGCAGCGACTATGAGATTTGTAAGTTTACTTGTAATTATTTCTAAGGACGGCTTCCGTGTTTGAGCGGTTACGATCCCAAGTTACGAATTCGGAGGTCGCGGGTTTTAAACCCCGATGTGCGTTAATAAGATAGAGTGGCATCGACAATTTGCGGAGTTATACCTCGATCGGGTCAGCGTGGTCGGGAATTGGTTAATTACCACTTCCGAAATTCATTCAAAAGCCATTCATACATTCAATCAAGAAAACAAAAGAGAAATTAAAGTAGATGTTTTTAAAATGTAGCTTTAGGTTTGGTCATGCCTTACCAAATGTCATTGCTTTTACCGCCCTCACTCCGGGCAGTAAATGTTTATCGTTAGCCAACTATTTCGATACGCGCTGAAAAACTGGTCTTGAAAAGACGGAATTCGCTTTCACCAGGACTGTTTTACAGCTTGTCAAACAGACATGTTTACAAGTCATGTCATACAAGTCCCATATTATAAATTAATTAGAAGAATCATATTCTTACAGCATTTATCTGGGGGAACGCAAAGTCCGTGGTGATTCCTTAAATACACCGGGATGCATGAACAACCAGGTTGACAGAGGCATAGAGCCAGGAAAGCCATCGTAGGGTTCTCACAAGAGTTCTGGCAGCCAATGCTACCCCCGCATGGTTAGTACGCCTCGTTCGCAAGGCAAACTAAAAACAATACAATCACATGATTAAAATAACTAAATTCTTACTACTAGTAAACCAATGTATACTAATGGGTTATATATACCGAGTTGCTAATGGGGAGATTGGAAATGTGTGAAAGTTCGATAATAAGTCTTATGGTGGTACCTTACACGGCTATTCGTATTGGCCTATTTGGCATAGTTGGTAAATATTGGCAAATAGTGACACTTCACTTGGCTATTCGTATTCATGTATTGGAAGTATTTGGCAACAATTGCCATGTAAGGTCAGAATTTTTGACAAAAATCTTGTCTACGCATCACATCAAAGGAGTCAAATAGGAAAAAAAATAAACTAGTGATTATCAACCTTTTTAACCGGAGGACCAAATTATCCGTTTTCAATATAGTAGCGGGCCGCAGGGGATTGGATACATACAGGTTGACATCGCTAACTTTGCAGTCGACCGTGTCGCAAACCTACTTATTATGTTGAAAATTTCAAAGGCCAAACAATAATAATAATTTGATAATTTGTAGAGCGTCGTTTTTGTGGAAAAACACCTCAGGGACGCTGTACAATTTATTATGAGTTCTTAGGCTCTATCTAACTTTATTATTAACAAATAAATACAGAAACATACTTACCTTCCGATAAACACACTTTATTAGAAAGTTTATCCTTGGAGACGATAGGACTTCGCAAATGGAGGACTGGACAAGGATAAGTTGCTTTTTCACTTATAAGAAGATTTGTGCCAAAGATGAGTTAATATTTATTTTCAAAGACTCTTTAGGACTTGAGATTTCCATGAAATGATCTTTACAAAATCTTAAAATACGAAGGGAAATCAATAAATGATTTCGATTTACATTCTAAAATATTAAAAAACAAAATGAAAAATACTTGCAATATTAGGCAACCGATTATAAACAGACTGACAAAAGTTTGTCACCAGACATTTTCGTGACACCAGACACCAGACATTAGAATATTTGGAAAATTTTGAGGATGTCTGACAAATTTTGAAAGGTTTTTGCCAAAAGAGGATGTAAAGTAGTCAGACGTTTTGTACAAAAAAATATGTATCCAATCGCAACCCGTGGCTTTCCAATTATGAGTATTTTTAATAATTTTGGCTATCAATTCAACCGATATATCAGAAAAACTCATTTGTTCAATGTCTGAACAATTGAGTTCTTCATTTTATATCCAGGAACCTGACTCGTCATGTTTTATATCTGTACTCCAAATTTTAGTCCAAAAATCGCGCATACCTGATTCAGATAGTAACGGAATATTATTATTCGAAATAATATATTGTTTGTCGTCAAGTTTGGAAAAAAATACCTTCTAATTTTTTTGGAATAATTTATTTTTTAATTTTTTATTATACGTATAATTATATCTTTTTAATCTAAAAGCTTTTATTTTTAATTTTTGTTTTAATAAATCAAATAAATCATTGGTTAAATTTTCATTATTATTACTATCAACGCTATAACCAAATTTTCTCCCAATTTCATCTACATTTCTACTTCTATTTCCATTTTTATATTCTATTACTCTAGCTATGTTACATCTTAAAAATAATACATCATTTTCTAATCTAATCTGCCCTTCTAGTTTACTATAACTAAATTATATGATCTATCATCAGAGGACTTTAATTTAATTCCTTACTTAATACATCACTAGCATATACTATTGTATGAAGACCTAAAAAACAAATACCGTCAAATATTATTTTTGGTAAAATTATATTATTTAATTAAAAAAATTAACATAGATAATTTTTTGACTTATTCAATTTTGGTCTAACTGTGGGCTCTACATCTATATACACTAGTGGACTCAAGTGTGGACACTTTTTATAAATTTCTTGTATTTGATATTCATTCACCCTTTTTTAAATCACGTAGATGTTTAACTGTAATTATGTTAGCTAATTAATTAAACAACATATTATATTGTTATTTTTTTAATAGATTTAAATGTTTTTTTCGAAAAAATAGCAATAATTTTGACTAAAACAACAACATGGCAAAATAAAAATTATTTATTAATTACAAAGATTTTGCATAATATTTCAAATTAACATTTAACGTTAGTTTTTTTGTTGTAAATCCTTTTAGTTTAATAACTTCCTCATTCCTTCTTGGCACGGAGCCCACATAACGTGGAAAATCTTCAGGTTTGATGACATGGAACCATGCTTGAATGATCGCTCCAATTATTTTTCTTTTGTTGCTGGGGTTGCGATGAGAAACCAGTATTTTCAATCTAGACCAGAGATTTTCAATAGAATTCAAGTCTAGATTGTTCCCTGGCCAAGGTAAAATAACAATGTGGTGGTCCTGTAACCATTTTTTTTTTTTTTTTTACAGTTAATACCGCACAAGAGTCCCAACTGCTCCCGTCTGGAGCCAGTGAGACTATGGCATCCCCAATTGGGGTATGTTGTGAGACTGAAGGTAGCGGGGAGGGAAAGGAGATAGGGAAGAGGAAGGTGGGGAAGTACCTGGCTATTCAGATCTGGTCACTAAACACGGCTAAAGCCATTTTTTTTATTTTTTTATTTTTTTTTTTTAATTAGCAACTATATAGAATAATTGTACATACAAAATAAAATGATGAATTTAACGTTAAATATTGCAATTCTTAGTCCTCCTCACTAGGGGGTCCTGTGCCGAGGCGGACTAAAATTATTTAAATATATTTCATTTGTCTTCTATGTCGTTTTTAGTGTTTCCATTAGGGTTTTTTCATTGATCTCTTTCAGCCATATTTTTATTCTTGATTTATATACATTAGAATTTTTTATTAGTTTTATGTCTTGGGGAAGGATGTTATGAAGTTTAGTTGCAAAGTATGTGTAGTTTCTTTGTCCGAATGTGGTTTTGTAACTTGGAATGTTTTTTACATCATTTTTATTCGACCTAGTGTTATGTATATTTGTTGCACATTTGGTACATCAAAGCTATTGAAAATTTCAATTGAAGGCGTTCTAATGGGTACTTTCAATATGGTCTTTATGATTCCTTTTTGAATCGTATTAAGGTTATGTATTTACTTATGTGTAGCAGATCCCCATCCTTTAATTCCATATTCAATTCGAGAATGACACAAAGCGTAGTAGACCTTTCTCATATCCTTTTTATTTACGACGTTTCTTAGATTTTTGAAGAAATATATGAGGCTTGTTAGTTTTTCGGTAATTCCTTTGATGTGTAGGTCCCATCTAAGATTTTCATCAATTATCACTCCGAGATATTTTATATTTAGTGTTTTTTCGATGATGGGGCAGTAACATTGTATATTATTTCCATGGCATTCGTGTAATTTTAGTTTTAGTGATTTTATTGGTTGGCTTCTTGAGTTCATTGAGAATGTTATATATTTAGTTTTGCTTATATTAAGGGTAAGCGAGTTGATTTTAAGCCAATTTTGAAGTGCACTAAGCCCTTGTTCAGCCACATTAAATGTATCCGTCCAATTTTCTTCATGAAATAATAAAACAGTATCATCAGCAAAACTGATTATGTTTCCTTTAATGGTAAGGTTAGTTAAATCGTTGATATAGATAATGAATAGAATCGGACCCAGTACACTTCCTTGAGGGACTCCATAGTTTAAAGATAGTAGTTTGCTCTTTTGTTTGCCAATTTGTACTTGTTGTTCTCGCCCTGTTATATATGACTCCAATAAGTTCATTGTTGTTTCGGCCATTCCTATTTTTTTTAGCTTTGATATTAATATTTTATGGTCAATCGTGTCAAAAGCTTTTTGAAGATCTATGAATAAAGCCAAACATTTTTTCCCATCATCTATGTTTTTTATGGCTTTGCTTATTAGATTTTCTATGGCATCATTGGTGCTTAGATTTTCCCTAAAGCCATATTGGGATGGTGATAGTAATTTGTTTTGTTCAAGAAATTGAACAATCTGCTTTTTCATTACAGTTTCCAAGATTTTTGAAAAGGAGCTTAAAAGACTTATGGGTCGGTAGTTATAAATATCCTTTTTACTACCACTTTTATGTATAGGTATAAATGTAGCTTTTTTAAGGCATGAAGGGAAGACACTTGTAGATATTGACAGATTGACCAGGTATGTCAAAGGGAAGGTCAGTTCATTTTGTAATTGTTTTATAGTTTTGTTTGAAATTATGTCATTTCCCGATGTTTTATTAGCATCAAGGGTTGCAAATGCGTTTTTTATTTCAGTATTGGTTACAACAGTTAACTTTAACTTATCTATCTGGTTCGTATTTTCCTTTTCTTCTGGTAAAATGCTAGTTATTTGTTGTCTGATTTTCTTTGCTAATTGTGACCCAATTTCTGCTGAAACAATGTCGTGATATAAGAATGACTGGTAAAATTCGCTATTGTTGGGTAAGGAATTGTAAAATTTTCACACGTATAAGCGATTCAACCCCCATAACACTAATTACTGAACAAGAGGATGTCAACAAGCTTTTAACATTGAAGTCAACACAAAATGTACCTACCGGATCTGCTGCCGTCCTTTTATGAATATGAAATTACTAATATTACTGAATTACTTCCCTCATACAAGCTACTTAAAGTTAACCTCTTGGGAAGTTGGAATTACCTTAATTATATGCACTCATTGTAGTAATAAATGAATCATTAGATTGTTTCAAATATCACAAAAAACTGTCGCAAACTTTTCAACATAATTATTCTGCAAAACAACAACAAAATATGACGATTTGTCACTATTTCTCATGAACTACATACAATCTGTTAATTACAAAAAACTATCGCAATCTATTACAAATAATTGTATTACAATACCATACTTTCATGTAACTGTTATATGCTCAGTATTTTGTTTACGATAACCTAACCTAGTTCTGTCAACAATGTCATCTGTTACCACAGACAAAATCATGTACCACAAACAAACCAAAAATTATGATGTTCATAATTGCCCCTTTCAAAGCATAATTATTTATTTTTCAATAATTGAATTCCACATCAATTGTACAAAAAGACGTATTTAATAATGCTTAATACACTTTGAATATTTCCTACCTATTATTATTTTTTTTTTGTAATATAAAAAATATGGGTTACATAAATATAAACATATAAAAAAATATTATATTAAAGGTCGTTCGTCATGTATACCTTATCGGAAAAGAGCTCTTGTGCCTGATAAGAGAGCCACGATTCTTATTGAGGTTGTAAGTTATAATATGCTTTGTGTAAAATATTAACTTTTTACTGTAAGTTTTATTTAAAAAATTGGTTTCCATTTCTCATTGGTTTGTAAAATTTTTGATATTCTTTGTTAGTTTTTCTTTACACATTTTTATAATAGAAGCTTGCTTGAATATGTCATCGACATTTGGTACTGGAAAAAATTTAAAAAATGGTTCTGTTGAGAAGGTGGATTTTTTTATTATCTATTTTTTTATTTAATATTACCTAAATGATGATTCTTTGCAAAACTTTTACTGAGTTTAGATTGTTTTTGTAAGATCCTCCCCTACCTATAATTCCATAGATAAGTAAAGAATGAACAAGTGCATAGTACCTTTTTGATTATTGTTACATTTAAAATATTTCTATCTTACAAATAAATATATATATACATTTCCTTATTCTCTTCACCAGCTCTGAAATGTGGCTGTTCCACGTCAGGTTTTGATCAATGATCACACCGAGATATTTAATTTCGGAAGAAGAGTTACTTACAGGATTATGTTGTTTACAAAGTACATTATCACATTTTTCATCGTGGATCACAATATTAACTTTATTATCAGGTATTTTCTGTAAGGAAAATAAGTGGTTTTTTATTGCATTAAATGTGAGTAAGCTATTATCAAACCATGATTTTAAGATATTAATAATATCTTCATTTGCCAATTTGTTAACTAGTTTATTAAGTATTTCAAATTTTCTATTTAAGTTTTTTTTAAAGTTATGTATAAAAATATGTTTTTCATGTGTCAGTGTATATGCAAATGTGATCACTGCAGACACATTAGTCTAGGGATATTTATAATTGTATTTTAATTTGTTTTACATAAACCAAAATAATGTTGTATAAATATCCTGTTTGTGTCTCAAATAAATAAATAAATAAAACATTCGTTTACATATTCGAAAATTTTGTCTGGATGCTTTGCGAAAGAGATTTGGGCATTTTCAATTGTTAATTCATCAATGCTCGTGTATTGGGATGATTTTCCATTGATAATTTCATTAATGATCTTCCATAATTTGCGCGGGTCATTGTTACATTCGTCTATTTTCTTTTTATAATAATTTTCTTTGACATTGCGTACAACATTTTTGCAAATATTTCTGTATCTTTTGTAGTATCGTTGTATAAAAATATCACAAGGATTTAATTTAACTTTCCTGTGTAGTTCATCTCTTTTCCTAATGCAGTTTATAACGCTTTGAGTTATCCATGGTTTCAGATGTTGGTTTTTATGTGAAATCTTTTTTTCTATTGTTTTGGTATTTGACATGATGGTATGAGTTGTATATTCAATGAATTTACTCCAGGCATTATTTGCATCAAGGTTCTCCAGTAGGCTTATCCAGTTAGTATTAAGTAATTTTTGTTTAACTTCGTTCCATTCGGTTTCTGTCTTCCGTAAGATAATTGGGTAGGGCTGCGATCTCTGTATTTTCTTTTTTGTAATGGATAATATTGTTGTATAGTGGTCGGTTATAGTAGAGGTGAATATGATAGAGTAGGTTGTTTTAATAGTCTTACTGAAAATGTGGTCGATGCAAGATTTGCTGTTATTAGTTACACGCGTAGGTTCATTTATCATACTTTTAAGTCCATGGGAAGCCAGTGTTAGTAGATATTCAGTTCTATTGGGATGACCGTTTTCCAATATGTCAATGTTTATGTCTCCGATAAGGAAGACATTTTTTGTGCTTTTTAGAAGATTGAGTTCATTTCAAGCAACGTTTCAATTCTGAATGGTGGTCTTACACCAGGGCGATACTGATAGTAATTTCCACTCTGGAACGTGCCGCATATACTAAATATTATTTTAAATGAATAAATTGTGAAATAACACAAATTAATCAAATAAAAGCAAAATAAAAGCAAAAAAGTGTAAAAGCCCTGAAAAAGGGCGTTGATCAATAAATAAATAAATAAAATTTATTTGCGCACGCCGGGTTCGAACCCGCGACCTTCGGATTGTGAGTCGAGAGTCTTGCCTCGGGACCACGGAGGCCGTCAAAGCTCGTTTTGCTGTGTGGCATGGGGTCCATGCTGCTAGAACTTGCATCTACCACGGTCCCCCTCGATCAAATCATTGATGTTGGGCAATAATTTTGGCTCCAAAATCACATCTTGAAGTCTTTTAGCCTTAATTGTGCCTTCTCCCACTCCCACTCATCAAAAACTATATCTTATCATGCAAACCCATACCATTACACTTACAGGAAGTTTCATTGTCGCAGAGGTGCATTCTGGTTTCACGTCTTCAAATTCATGGCAACAAACAAATCTGATTCCATCACTTCCAAAATTGAAAATTTTGGTCTGATCACTCCATATCACCTTTGCCTAGTCTTCTGAGGTCCACTCCTTGTGTGTTACAGTCTATTTCAGTCGTTTTCGCCCCTGTTTCATGTTATGGTTAGGCGTTTATTATTCTCGCCTAATTTCTTCCTAAATGTTACATCAGTAATATCGAGTCAAGCAGCTTTAACGACCTTGTTAATACTTTTGGATGTTTGACAATGGTCCTGCAGGGTAAGAAAACTCATGCTCCTTTCATTTTGTGGCGTAACCTTTGGCTTTTGGACGATTTTGGGGCTGTTTTTGTAGTTTTAGTCTCCTTACAGCATTGGCAAACCTTTCTTACTCCAAACTTAATAGCTCCTCCACCCAATATTTTTGCAATTTCTTTGTATGCGTAGCCTTCTTCACGAAGCGCAACAGCTCTGCTTCTCTTTGGGTGACCAATCGGCACGTTTTGGCGCCTTAGGAGCCATTTTAATAATATTTATAACTAAAAAACAACATCACTTTTGTTTAAGGGGGGTGACTGACTAACACGGGTATAAAACTAATCGTGTTGCATCTTAAAGTGTCTTGATTGGAGCAAACGACGATCTCATGTACTCAGTGGTTGGCTTAGACAGAAGAGGAGGTAATGGTGAGTTGCCAAAACTGAAAAACATTATTTTCAAAAATTGCTTATTTTGCTTCCATTTCTCATAAACAGTGAAAAGAATTTTGAATCATAATATGGCATGTCGCATGGCATGTTTATTAATCAACTATAGCACAAGGAACACGAAAAAAAAACTTAGAAAGGTTCCATAACAAAATAAGTTTTTTTTTATAAGGCAAACGACAAGATACAAGAAATTTCGAAAAGTGTCCACACTTAAGTCCACTAGTGTATCTATTTATATTATTATAAAGTAAGTTAGCTAATTCTAATACGAGTACAATATCATCTACTAAGTTTAAATTTGCAACGTTGATTTCCCTAAGATTATAAATAACGTCTAAGTTATTTGAATCTACTGTAATATCATTGGACATTTCGACTAGAATATTATCTAAACTATCCACATTCAATGCATCTGATATAACATTATTACTTGTTTTAATTTGTTCTAAATTATTCTCCAGTTGCAATATATCTGCTACTTCCTTTTTTATCTGATCTAATTATTTTAATTCGACTTTATGTCCGGGTTAAATCTTCCCCACAGGAAAAACTAAACCCTTGCACACACTTTTCCATAAATGATCGATCATCTAGTCAATCCACACTAAGCAACTGTGTAAGTAAAATAAATACAAAACAATACAAAAACAACATGTCAACCTACAGGAGAGAAAATGGGAAAATAATTCATCGACTCCAGATATTTTCATATCAGAGGGTTCGGCTCGGTTTAAAATAAAAATGGTAACACTGTACCGTGGGAGTGGGTTTTTTTAAATAATTAGAATACACATTTTTTTAAATACCAAATCGGTATTTAAAAAATTTTTCGGCCTCCGTGGTGTCTTTCCATTTCTTCATTTTAGAATTTAGCGTTTTAAGAATAGCTTATATTATTTCGCTAACAATTATTTTCATTACGTAAAGCTAAAAAACTAATTTTAAAAACTAAATTTCCAATGAATTTTCACTAACAGGAATATTTAGTCTTACACCTAAGTTACTTGAATCGAATTCAAGCATAATGGGGGTTAATTCATCCTGATCCCATTTACGGAGATCAACTTCCCTCTTTTTAGAAGTTGAACAACTAGGTACAGCTTCATCCGCATTTAATGTATCGAATTAATTTGATTTATTCATTCATTTATTCATGCATGAGCTATCCGAGAGTAATCAGACATACATATCCGATAGGCAAATCTTCATCATCCTTGTACACATCTTCGCCTTCACCGTCGATCAATATATTGGCGATGTCCTGTTCATTCAAAGGGTTAACCATTTTTATATGTGTTTTTAGCCACTATTGTGCTGGTGGGTTTTGTGGGAAAAAGCTCATTAAAGAAATACTGAAAAAATAATCCGAAAATTGAAACTTCTTTCTTCAAAGTCTTATTTTCCCAAGACAGATTTTTACTTTTCCTGCAAGCCCTTTATTTTTCAGATAACGATACTAGGATCACAGATAAATTATCTTTACATTACCTCAAAAGAGAAAGAATACAAATATGTGTGCGCTGACTGAAATGTAGCATTTTGCGTATTTTTATGTTTCGAGGACTATCATATAAAAAAACAATATTAGATTTCGGAAAATAAAAACAACAATGCCAACAGAATAAAATTATTAAGCTGATAATTTATGTAGCGTCGTCGAAAAATCCGAGGGCGCTGTATATACAAATATATAATAGAAATGATGTAATAACTATTATTTATTTAAGTATATTTTTTACTGTAAATGGTTAATTATGTGTACCTACGTAATTGTGTGAAAATAATAAAAAGTTTTACATTATATTTACCAAATTCAAATTGTGGCAAGTAAATTTCATTTTTCATAAGAAAATAAACATCAGTTCTGATAACCGATGGTTGGTCATTTATTTTTATTTTTATTTATTTTTTTTTTTATTTAATTTTTTTTTTTTTTTTATTTAATATAGATATATAAGTTTACAGTGGGTTAATATAAATTACATATTTGTTCAGAAATTCTTTAAAATTGCAGTCTCACCAAAGAAGAAGCTAGTTCTTGTGCTTGATGAGCGAGTTACACTAATTATGACAGAAATAGAATGACATTATGCAATAGGTAAGTATATAAGGGAACAATTGAAACTTCTGGATCATCTATATGTGAAGATGTACATACAATGGGATATAGTTACATACTAATATATTGTGCACTTTAGAGAAATTAGAAAAATCTAAATTAAATAGAAATAAATATAGATTGCCAATAAATAGAAAGAAAGAGAAAAACAGGTAATTATTTAATTAATTATTCCTGATGAAGTGTTGCTTCAGTTTGAGTTTCAGTTTATTGATGTCTTTGATTTTTTTTATTTCAATCGGAAGATTGTTGAAATACTTTATTCCTAAATAGATGTAATTGTTTTGCATTAGTTTGGTATTAAATTTTGGTATTTTGATGTTGTCTTGATATCTTTTTGATTGGTGGGTTTCAAATTTTTTGATGATATTATCTTTGTAAATTTGGATAATTGCATTTTTCTTGAAGATATTCTCCACTCGAGGCACCGTGAAATCTGCGAAAAGCGTTTCTGTTGGATATGTGGAGGGTTTCTTTAGGATTACTTTAATGATTAGCTTCTGGATCACTTTGATCGGGGTAAGAATATTGTTGTATGAACCCCCCCATCCAATAATTCCATATTGAATTAATGACTGGATTAGTGCATAGTATACTCTTTTTAGATTGTTGGGTTTTAAAATATTTCTTAATCTTATGAATATATATATACACTTTCTGATACGCTTAACCAATTCACAGATATGGCTCTTCCACTTCATATGTTGTTCTATTATCACTCCGAGATATTTAATTTCTGATACTGATTTCAACGTTGAACAGCCTTGGATACATGTGATTTTGTTGCATTTGTTATTGTGGATAATTATTTTAGTGTTGGGGAGTGTTTTTAGTTTGTTAATTGAGAAGTGTATGTAGTATGTTTTGTTAGTGTTCAATGAAAGGAGATTTGTATCAAACCAATGTTTTAAGGTGTTCATGCTATTATTTGCTTGTTCGTTTACTATATTCCAGTCGATCCCATTCACTATGATAGCTGTGTCGTCGGCATATGATATTATGTCTGCGTTAAGTGGTAGTTTGAAAATATCATTGACATAAATTATAAATAGTAGGGGACCTAGCACAGTGCCTTGAGGTATCCCGAAATTGCTTGTTAGTGGTAGACTTAGGGAGTTATTTATCTTGACCACTTGGTATCGTTCAAATAGATAGCTTTTTATCCATTTTAGAGCTTTATCGTTTATCCCAACACAGTTTAATTTTTCAATAAGTTTATCATGAGAAATACTATCGAAAGCTTTTTTAAGATCTATGAAGATTCCAAGGCATTTCAAAGATTTGTCTAATGTGTTCTGAATAATGTTCGATAATTTGGCAATCGCATCTTGGGTACTTCTATTTTTCATAAATCCATATTGGTTGTCGTGAATTATGTTATTTTTGTTAATAAATTCAGTCAATCTTTTTTTGATAATTTTTTCAAAGATTTTGGCAATGTTTGAAATCAGCGATATTGGACGATAATTTGTCACTTCTTCTGGGTTGCCAGATTTATGAATTGGAGTGATGATGGTTTGTTTATATATCGTTGGGAATATTCCGCTTTGAAGACTAATGTTGATTAAATGTGTCAATGGTTTTGAAATATGTTTTTTGATAGCTTTCAGTGTTTCGACAGTAATTCCATCGAAACCTGGTGCTGATCTTCCCTTCATGCTTGAAATGATTTGTTCGATTTCCTGGGCTGAAGTAAGGGAAAACATGTCAATTTTGTTTGAGATATTGACGTTAATGTTCTGTTCGTCATTGGACGGTAATTTTTTTATTTGATTTGCAAGGTTTTTGCCCACATTTGCAAAAAAGTTGTTAAATATATTAGCGGCAGCTGAAGGGTTTTCTTCGCATCGTATTTTGATATTGTTATGAGTAATACTATATATAAGTTTACAGTGGGTTAATATAAATTACATATTGGTTCAGAAATTCTTTAAAATTGCAGTCTCACCAAAAAAGAAGCTAGTTCTTGTGCTTGATGAGCGAGTTACACTAATTATGACAGAAATAGAATAACATTATGCAATAGGTTATATAACATTATATAATGGGAGCAATTGAAACTTCTGGATCATCTATATGTGAAGATGTACATACAGTGGGATATGGTGACATATTAAAATATTGTGCACTTTAGAGAAATTCGAAAAATCTAAATTATATAGAAATAAATATAGATTGACAATAAATAGAAAAAGAGAAAAACAGATAATTATTTAATTAATTATTCCTGATGAAGTGTTGCTTCAGTTTGAGTTTCAGTATATTGATGTCATTGATTTTTTTTTATTTCAATCGGAAGATTGTTGAAATACTTTATTCCTAAATAGATGTAATTGTTTTGCATTAGTTTGGTATTAAATTTTGGTATTTTGATGTTGTCTTGATATCTTTTTGATTGGTGGGTTTCAAATTTTTTTACGATATTATCTTTGTAAATTTGGATAATTGCATTTTTCTTGAAGATATTCTCTACTCGAGGCACCGTGAAATCTGCGAAAAGTGTTTCTGTTGGATATGTGGAGGGTTTCTTTAGGATTACTTTAATGATTAGCTTCTGGATCACTTTGATCGGGGTAAGAATATTGTTGTATGAACCCCCGCATCCAATAATTCCATATTGAATTATTGACTGGATTAGTGCATAGTATACTCTTTTTAGATTGTTGGGTTTTAAAATATTTCTTAATCTTATGAATATATATATACACTTTCTGATACGCTTAACCAATTCACAGATATGGCTCTTCCACTTCATATGTTGTTCTATTATCACTCCGAGATATTTAATTTCTGATACTGATTTCAACGTTGAACAGCCTTGGATACATGTGATTTTGTTGCATTTGTTATTGTGGATAATTATTTTAGTGTTGGGGAGTGTTTTTATTTTGTTAATTGAGAAGTGTATGTAGTATGTTTTGTTAGTGTTCAATGAAAGGAGATTTGTATCAAACCAATGTTTTAAGGTGTACATGCTATTATTTGCTTGTTCGTTTACTATATTCCAGTCGATCCCATTCACTATGATAGCTGTGTCGTCGGCATATGATATTATGTCTGCGTTAAGTGGTAGTTTGAAAATATCATTGACATAAATTATAAATAGTAAGGGACCTAGCACAGTGCCTTGAGGTATCCCGAAATTGCTTGTTAGTGGTAGACTTAGGGAGTTATTTATCTTGACTACTTGGTATCGTTCAAATAGATAGCTTTTTATCCATTTTAGAGCTTTATCGTTTATCCCAACACAGTTTAATTTTTCAATAAGTTTATCATGAGAAATACTATCGAAAGCTTTTTTAAGATCTATGAAGATTCCAAGGCATTTCAAAGATTTGTCTAATGTGTTCTGAATAATTTTCGATAATTTGGCAATCGCATCTTGGGTACTTCTATTTTTCATAAATCCATATTGGTTGTCGTGAATTATGTTATTTTTGTTAATAAATTCAGTCAATCTTTTTTTGATAATTTTTTCAAAGATTTTGGCAATGTTTGAAATCAGCGATATTGGACGATAATTTGTCACTTCTTCTGGGTTGCCAGATTTATGAATTGAAGTGATGATGGTTTGTTTATATATTGTTGGGAATATTCCGCTTTGAAGACTAATGTTGATTAAATGTGTCAATGGTTTTGAAATATGTTTTTTGATAGTTTTCAGTGTTTCGACAGTAACTCCATCGAAACCTGGTGCTGATCTTCCCTTCATGCTTGTAATGATTTGTTCGATTTGCTGGGCTGAAGTAAGGGAAAACATGTCAATTTTGTTTGAGATATTGACATTAATGTTCTGTTCGTCATTGGACGGTAATTTTTCTATTTGATTTGCAAGGTTTTTGCCCACATTTGCAAAAAAGTTGTTAAATATGTTAGCGGCAGCTGAAGGGTTTTCTTCGCATCGTATTTTGATATTGTTATGAGTAATACTATGTATTTTATTTTTTTGATGTTTTTTCTTATCTATGATTTCATTTATAACATGCCAGACTTTTTTTGCATCGTTCTCCGTTGCTTCTAGTTTTCGCCGAAAATAGTTTTCCTTTGTGTTTTTTATTAAATACGTAAGTTTGTTTTTGTATGCTTTTAGGTACTTTTTTAGGGTTTCGTTTGTAGGTTGTCGGATTATTTTTTTGTATATTGCTTCTTTGTGTCTGATTGACACAATTAATCCAAAAGTTATCCATGGTTTAACCGGTTTAAATTTTGATGATTGTTTTCTGGAATCAATAGAATGTGCAGTACTTACATGCATTGATAATTTTTTTTCAAATAGTTCGAAGCATTCGTTCGTATCATTACAATTGAAAATATCGTGCCATTTCTCTTTATCTAGATTATGTACTAGGGCATTTATGTTGAGCGTTTTGCGTCGGCCGTTTTCATTCTCCGGAGCTTGGGTTGGTAATGATGAACATCTGTTTTCGTAATTGTACGTAAAAATGCGCCCGAAATGATCTGTGATTGTCGTTTGTATAACTGCAGATGCTATATTTTTTATGTCTTGAATATTTGTGAAAACATGATCTATGCACGAAGGTCGTTGACCTGGAATAATTCTCGTAAATGAATTAATACATGATATATAATTTAATTCTGCCATCATATTAAGATAATTATCTTTATCGTTAGACGAATAATAATTTGCTATATTGAGGTTAATGTCTCCGACGACAATGGTTTTCTTATTTCTGTACGCAAGAAGAATGCGTTTTAGTTCATCTATATATATTGGTAATATTGAGGCGTGAGTTCTATATATAGCGAATATGTTAAAGGTATGCTTTTGGTAACTGATTTCCATATTTAGGACGTTTACATTGTGCATGTGGATTTCTCTGATAAAAGTCATAACATATTTATTTGAAATAAATATTGCGATTCCGCTGTTTTTGTTAATTCGGGTATTAGTTGCATAGTATGTATAACCCGGAATATTATAGTTTACATCGCTCGATGAGTGCGTCTCTGTTAATATTATGCAGTCCAGTCTATTAAGTGATTTTATTGTTACCAGGAGTTCGTCTAAATGACGTTCGATGCTTCTTACATTCATATGAAATATGATTAAGCTAACTTCGGGATTCATCGCTAAAATGTTGTTTGTTTCGTTCACTGATGTATATATTCTTTGGTCTATTGACATGGTTTTATCTATAGCATTTATCACGAAATCATCCATATCGAAGAAATAATAATAATGAATGCATTAGTGGCCGTGAATACACTTGTTTACTTCACTGATGAGATAAGATTTTCTGGAGGACGCACTTTGGAGAGCCTTTGTGTTTTTTTATCATTAATAAGAGTAGTGCAATTTCATTCATAATCTATTCTTTCTTTGGCAATTTGAAGCATTTTATGTCTGTATGTGCAATTGATGCTATCAGCACGGTGGTCGTCCAAGATGTTCGCCCTGAATTTTTTATTGTTGCTGGAACAGTTGTAGCAGATTGGTTTGTTGTTTCTCTCTGTGCATTTTCCTAGGATATGGTCTTGTGCACAATGGGGGCAGGTAGGTGGCTGTGTTCTGTTCAGGCATCTTAGGGCAGTGTGTCCGTATTTAAGGCAATGGTAACACTGTGTAAGTGGGTTCAGGTCGTCAATTGGGACTCTTTGGTATTTGATATTTATTTTTCCAAAGTTGAGAAGGATTTTTCTAATGGTTCCTGAAGTTTGTATTAAGTGGTTTGACCTTCGACCAAGTATATCAAGACATGCCCTGTGAAATTAAAAATGACGCCAGAAACCAAATAAAACTGGCTCAAGGCCCATTTATGAAAAAGTGCGAGCATTGTTTCGTACTATTTGGATCGCGTAGTGCTTTGTGTTTTACCTTTTATCGGTCCACACTGAAACTAATTGCTGTCCCAGCCGTCCTGACGGAATTAATTTTTTCAAACACAAAAATATCCTACTTCCGAATATTGTACAAGGTACA
Organism: Glyphotaelius pellucidus; assembly: GCA_936435175.1. Taxonomy (NCBI): domain Eukaryota; kingdom Metazoa; phylum Arthropoda; class Insecta; order Trichoptera; family Limnephilidae; genus Glyphotaelius; species Glyphotaelius pellucidus. The sequence goes on along the minus strand of OW386538.1, from coordinate 36,601,184 downwards.
GTCCACGGACTTTATTTTCGATAATGTAACAAGCTACCTGAATACATAAAAAAAATTATGCCTTACCGATAGCTTTAAGACAGCGTTTTAATAAATGTAATAATATTGACGTATTATTTTTTTGGCAAGCAAAGTTTCTGACGTCACTTAATCTCCCAAATGCTTGTGACGTCACCACACACCGATACTAACACATAGACGAAGGGCTGGCATCACGGTATGGCAGTGGTTTTTAAACTTTTTAAAAACGCGACCCGGTTTGTATAAAACGGAAACCTTTAAAATACATTAAATGCAGATCTTAACAAAAAACCGCTGCACTATTCTTCAATTAAGGTCGAAAGTTAACCTATCTTAAGCCATAGCATTCCGAATTTCTACCGTTTTACGACATATTTCTCTAAAACACTTACAGTTTTTAAGTGTCTAAAAAAATATATGTTGTTTTTGACGATAATATCTATACATCTGCCACGCCGAAACGGTGATTGAATGAAATTCTTCCGATAGAAGAAAATCGTATTATCGTATATTTCGAAAATTATTATAAGCACTTTATTTTTGTTACATCACAAGTTATATATATGAAAAAAATCATAATTCATTTTTTTCTAAGCTATGACATTTCCCGCGAGATTTTGGTTCTATTTTAAAATAGTTTAAACGAGTCATGTTTTATTAAACATTTTCACAATTTTCGCTTAAATATTATCGTTTTCGCGCTCCCTCTAACATTCGTATTTACATATCTCACCTTCCTCTTCTTTTTGAGCGCTTACTAACGGGCTTTAATTAACTACGAATTTCTGTCATTTTTTAATTATTACCTATACACAAAAAAAACTTAATGATTGAGCAGCTGATTCAAAACTTTTAAGAAAAATTATAGTTTTCGGCTAAGACATTTTGCAAAACAGAACAGAAGCCTTTGAATATTTTTTAGCGCAATTTTTTTGATATTTTTTGTAGTCAAAAGTCCGGAAAGCAGTAAAAGGGCTTGCGGGCTGCTGGTTGCTCATCACTGTGTTAATGATAAGCGACCAACCTGGGCAGCCCACGGTGCGTGGGCGGTAAAAGGGTCAATTTTTCGTAATTATTTTCAAGCAAACGATGAATGGATTTTTTTATTTTAAAACTCATGATCAATATATACATATACGGGACTGTGTACAAGTTTTTGTACACGAATCTAAAGTATGGTTTGCAGTGTACACCGCTTTCAACAGGACACTTCGACGAAATTGCTGCTTGGTGGTTGACAACGAGCCATACGGTTCATCAGAAAAATAAAATTTAAAAATTATCAGACGCATCCGCCGCCAAGACCCGGACAAACCTCAATCCATGAACCCGGGCACCCCTGCATAGTCACCAAACGTAGCGAACCACTTGGGGTGACCTATACGCAGAGGCGTTGGTTATCCAATAAATGGTTCCCGAGGCGGCGGTACCCATACTCGCCTCCGAAATTGAATCGCTTGTCATAATAAAGTAAAAAAATATTTTTGTCTAATTAAATTTATGAATATCTCGCGATATCCACTTTGAAAACCATTTGTACACAACACAGCTTGTCGAAACGTCACGCATGCAAAACGTGGCCACCTATTGAAGTGTTAGTTCGACAAATCACACAATGGGATCAGTCGGTGCTCAGATTTATATTGCCGAGAATTCGCATGCAAGACGGCGGAATTCGAAGGAGAGTTGTATTGCGAAATTACTGATACTTGGGGTTATTTTTTTCTGATTTTTACTATGAGACGGCTTGTCTAGGGTATACTAGGTCAATGGGTTTGACACGTCTTGTTGGTACGTCTTTTGTTGGTCGAATTTTTTGAGTTTGATTTCTTTTATGAGTTTAAAATCATCTTTACAGTATGAAAGTAAATTTTTGTTTTTTTCTCCTAAATTGCATACTATTGATTTTTTGTGCTAGTTTCTAAGTAAGAATACATTGCTTTTCATAATCCAGGATTTGGTATTTAAAAAAATACGTATTTTAACTATTAAAAAAAACTCACTCACACGGTACAGTTTTATTTTTTAAAACTCACTAAAGGAGTTTATTCACATATTTAAATAATTTAGTTATCCATTTCCAATTCGCTTCAGTGAGAAAGATTCTCTCACGTTTTCGCCGACTTAAGTTACACATAACTGTTACGACGTAACTTGTGATAAAAACGCTGTGTTGATTGAAATACTATATTTAAGTGTGTTTCATGACAAGGTAAATAGTCTGACGTACCTTACCTTCCTCTTAAGCTCACGAACTGCGATGTATTTTGTCGAAGGCCAAATAATGACGCGCAACATAGTTAATTTTCACAAAATAGTTATTTTATTGTATGAACAGGCATGCATGAAATATTCGGTTTATTCGGTTATTTTTAAAAATACTCAGGTAGGCTACCTAAAATATTGTTATGTAAGTATAAATACATTAATGATGTATATAAATGATGTACGTTGATGATGGTACCTACATATTACGTACCTAAGAACTAAATAAATATACTATCATATAAGTAAATAAGATATTTTTGGTGATAATAAAAAAATATTGCCTTGATGATGGATGCTGTAACACTGTTCAAAATGCTAAAGAAGGAGGAAGCGTAACACGGCATAGTACCTCAGAAATGAATCACGATGATAATAATTCGATATTTTTTACTTTAGTGTATTAAAATCACAATGGATGATTCAAAATTAGTCAGAGAAACAATTAGTATGTTAATACGGCATAGAATTTATTGTGGTTGAATTTTTAATAATTATAATATTAGAGAGTTTTTATTTTACAGAAAAAAAAAATAAAACAAACGAAAAACAATATCGTGGTATATAATAATAATTCGTGATGTGGGTATTTGTAAGAGGGAATCAGGAAAAGTACGTCATAAGAACTTTTGTCTGAGTCATTGCTTGTGTGTAATTATTGTGATTTCGATTGGTTTAGTCAGTTTAATCATTAAATATATGAAACTGGTTCTGGAACTGGCAATGGAACTGGCAATGGTTTCTTGCATTCCTTGACGACGGGAATGTAGGTGTCAACGTTGTCGCTCTTCTTGGGGTCCTTGGGGCATGGAGGTAAATCATTGACCAAAGCTGAAAAAAGACGATCAATAAAGTTATTGACATATTAACAAACACTTGACCTTTAAAAAGCACTACACCAGAAAAACTAAAAGAAAAAATCAGTTCACTAGTTGGTGAAATAACGGAGATCACCAAGATGAGACTCGTCCGGGCATTGATTTTCCCCATATTTCTGTTTTTCTGTATGGTGTGGAAACATGAACACTTCGAGTCAGCGAAAGAAAACGGATAGACCCCCCCAAAATGTGGTGCTGGAGAAAAATGCTCAGGATTCCATGGACAGCCAGATAGCACAATTGTATCCATTCCGAATAGCTAAGCATTCACAATAGGATTTCAACTATCTGCCTACAACGTATCTTAAGATACTTTGGACATATTGCTCACCAAACTGAGGACTCCTAGTCACTTGCAAAGTGGAAGGAAGCAGAAGCAGAAGAAGTCACCAATGCACTGGAGTATCACAGGCGTCTGGTACTAGGGCGTCTACAGCTCTACACGCAGCGCTGGGCCGCGAGGAGCGGCGGAACCTTGTCCACGATAGAAATTGGAATAAGGGTCACGATCCTCAGCAATGAGAATCGACTTGACAAGAATTTGGGAGAATTTGGAAGAAAAGCCATTCTTCTAACGGAAGTAAAGAAGGGCCCATACTTTATCTTAATCCAGCCCCACCAAAATTATATATCAGATATATGGGAGAACACACATTACATGCTTAAACCATTAAAAAATAATACAGAATAAAGTTTTAAAAAAAGTTCTTTGATAAACTTTTAAAACTTTTTCCTCCGATTAAAAAAATCATACCTCCGAATTTTAATATGGAGACCTACAAACTGATTATTGTTTTGTTTAGCCAATGATTTTATTATTAGAAGGCATTAAATATTATTCGAGTGAATGCTGTTATTCTGGCATTAATATGTGCGTTTCATCACGATATGATGAGCGTGCCGTAAAGTGTAAAAAAAACCTCCTTTTATGTTTCAACTTAGCCAATAGATGGGAAACACGGCTTAGGCGGCTTACGAAAGAAATAATAATTTTCAAACGATTTTCAGAGCAGAAATGTAAAAATGTGAGGTTGACCCGAGTTTTGAAATTGTGATAATTTATATTGGTCTTATTGGATTATTAGATTCGAGTAGTATCATCATTCATTCATAAACCTTCAGAAGTATCGAATAGAAGTAACGCGTGCGATATTGGATTGATACGGGGTGTGGAAGGTATCGAGAGCATCTCATATCCTTATCCTATATTCTCCCTCCCCTCCCCCTCCTCTCCCCTTCCACTCCCCTTTCTAAGTCTAAAATTTAGCTTAAGATAAATTAAAACTCCATCTAGAAAATATATTAGCATAAGAAACTCTTTTGGCTTCACTGCAGTTAACATGTATATTTTTATGTCTATTGTATGTATATAAGCTGTTTGTTTCTTACAAATAAAATAAAATTAAAAAAAAAAAAAAAAAAAATAATATGTAGTCTGATAAAGATCTTGGGTTCGCGTCCCAGTTGCAATCGTAACCTTGTTTATTTTTCTATATCTTTGTAGCGAGGTACTCGCAGGCCATTTAGTGAATTATTTAATGTTTTTATACACTGGCAATGTGGCGGTTGGCAACACCAAGCACAACCGAACTCTGGTTCAGATCAGAGCTACAAATTATTCCGTTTCGAACTTCCTGGCTGTCGGTTACTTTGCTAATCCCTTCTTTTTTCTCTTTCTGAATATAATTTGTGTCAAGTCATTGTGTTTTCAACATTTTAAAATAAAGTGAATCTCTTTTAATAATTAAATTCATCTTCTCATTTAACTCCCGTGACACACAAAGAAGTGTTAATTTGGTAAGATTGACACGCATCAAACTATGACTTGTTCTATTTCATGTTTCATTTAGATTTATTAGTATTATCTTCATCTTCAAAGATAAAGTATTATTATATTTATTGGGCATCTATCTTATTATTTAATTCTTGAGAGGCATTATTAATGAACCACATGTTTCTATATAATTAAAATTTTATTTACAGACCTTTTATTCATTTATTGACAACGATTCATCATCGGCAATGTTGATGAGAAAAACTATAGAACTGAGAAAAAATAGTAAATGTAATGGCTCAATGGACTGACAGATTTTTGACACAATAAAAGATTAACTCTTGGTACATATTGACACAGTCAGTCACCTGTGCAAACCCGCGTTTAGGTGTTTTGTTGTCACTTACAGACTAGGATTAAGAATAACACAATTAAATGTCTTAATTTTCTTTCTTTTAACACTCGGCATATTTTTGGGGTGTTATGCCGTGTTTCGCTACCTCCTTCTTTAGCCAACGTTTCGGACAGCGTTACAGTGTCCATCATCAGGGCAGATGACCAAATGATATTGGTGAGAGTGTTTACTTATGTGTGTCGAAGCGATACCGTGCTGCCAGCTCCATTTCTCTACGAGCTGGTGTTAGAAAAAATTCAGCATGGTTTTTTGCGTTTAGCTTTGGTGTAGCCGTCAATTACTGGATACCAAGAACTATTGAGCTTAGCTCCGTCGTCTCTGTTAATATTGATGGGGTTTTTATGGATTTCAATTGCCTCCGTAATTAGGCGTGCTCTGTAAGTTTTGGGTCTTCCCAGGACTTCAGGAACAAATCCAAAGTAATGGCCGGTTTCGATTAAGTGCTCGGCGATTGCCGGCTCGGCAATCTCGGCATATTATTATAAAAGGAATTTGTGAAATTTTGTGAAAAATGTGATTTCTGTCTTACCGCACTGCTGAGGAGCAACGCACACATTTTTGGAGTTTCTCAAGTATCCATCGATGCAAATGCACCCGGGTTTGCACGAGCATCTGCTGACTTGAGCGAAGGTGGGATTAGCGCAGGTGTTCACGCACGCTGTTGCACCGCATTCAGAATAAACTTCATTGGTTCCGCAAACTGAAAAGTTAAATTTTACGCGATAGAAATTAAAAAGTGAAATTAGATTAATTGCGTAGTAACGTAAATATTTTTTTAAGCACACAAACAGTGCAGGGCATATAGTACAAGATACAACAAGCGAAAATATTATTATTATGGTAGATGCATGAGTGGCAGAAGCATTAACGCTTTCAATCGTTTTCCTAATAAAGTTATATTTAATTAGAGCCCCAATTCGGTAGTTTTGTAAAGTACGATTAAGCTGAAAACCTTTTCAAGCAAACCGACTTTATAATATTATTAAGCATGTTAATTTATTAATAACAATTACTGTCATTTGTAGCAATGTCAATGGTAAAACAAAACGATTCATAAAATAAAAATATTTATGAGCAAAATCCAATGCTTAAATTTAGAGTCTTACTAAATTATTTTTAATATTTTACAATTATTTTAAAAGTTGTTAACAATATTACGATGTGTATGGTTCACCTTTAGTGGTTGTTTTTTTTGCACAAGTTGTAGGCGCTTTCGTTTTTATTGGTGCACACTTCGTAGGCGCCTTGGTGGTTTTAGGTGCACAAGTCGTAGGCGCTTTGGTTGTTTTAGGTGCACAAGTTGTAGGCTTTTTGGTTGTTTTAGGTGCACACGTCGTAGTTACTTTTGTACATGTACCAGCTGTGCCGAAAATGTATCCAGGTATACATTCACATCTTGGAATACAAACTGCTGCACAAATCTGTCCCTTGGGGCATGGTGGACATTCGTTAATAACTTGATTTGGGCCACACACTAAAGCTGAAAAAAGACGATTATTTAAATTATTGTTTCACTTGAAAGTGAAAAAATTCCAAGAATACAAGAAATCTATGCAAAATATTCTGGTTCATCGGCTCAAAAAGACAAGGATGCAAAAATTTAACAATATAATAATCATGCCAAGCTAATCGGAAAGTTAAATAAACCTAAATACAGTACACAACTGCTAACCCTGTACGAATCACAATTGCGCTCCGGTTTGGAGCTCCAAAATACCTGAAAAATACCCTCGACTCTGGGCAGAAGGCGGTCCGTTTAATAGATTCTCCCATCTTAACAGACGGATTGCAATCTTTAGAGCAAAGGCGTCGGGTGGGAATGCTATCCTTGTTCTACCGGTATTTCAATGGACGATGCTCCGAGAAACCAGCGTCATTGACCCTTTCGACACCGGTGCATAGTCGGGAAAAACGCCAAACGCGAGCCCAACATATGTACACGGTTGACATTTCTCACATGAGAACGGGTCGCTTCTTCGACTTGTTCTTGTGTTCAACAGCTTGGCTGTGGTACGATTTGCCGGCCTCTGTGTTTCCTCCTTCCTACAACATGGGTCTCTTCAAGACCAATTTTCATTCCTTCTTCTTCTCAAAAAGAACCTCCACACAGCATCTCAGATGACATAGGCCCTGAGGGAAATTATTTTCCTCAGGGTCTCCTGTATGGAGTTAATGTAAAAAAAAATACTTTGAACAAAGAAGTTCTGAATATAAAGCTGTATGATTATACGAAAAGCCCAATGTCAAACAAATTAAACAAATCTTAAGAAATTGTAAAATAACTTGATAGTATAAAAAAATTGTCATGAAAGGTATGGAAAAAAACCCTACCTAACCATGAAGGTGTACCCGAAGTACACAGAAGTTGCTCTTTCTAAAACCTAGTCTCCTAGGACAGGATCTCCTAGTGCGGAGGACTAAGAAAATATTCTACAACTAAAATAAATTATTCTAGGTTTTCCAAAATACTAACGACAGTCTCTTTCCGGGATGCATTTGCCACCGGTTACGTCTCTAATGTATCCTTGCTGACAGAAACATGCTGCATTGCAATCAGCTGAGCATTTAATCATTGCGTCTTTAGTTTTGCATGTTTTCGGGCATGCGGTTCCGCATTCGTTGTACACTTCATTTTCTGGGCAGGTTTTGGCTAAAATCAAATGTAAGGCATGAAATATTATTATCTGGTTTGTGTGTTGCGCAAGTAAGGATACTTTAGGAAAAAATACCATTTTGTAAAAATTTTATTTAAAAAGTAAAAATACCTATCATTTTGTACAAATTTAGTGCAATATTTAGTTAAGCCAATGTATGGAAAATAAGTTGAATATAATGTTTTAAGTCGTGTCTAGAGATGTCACTCATTCAATTCATTCTCAGATTTGATATGCATAATTAGTTATCTGCCAGTGTCAACAACGTAACAATAATTCAGTTCATCAATGTAACAGCGGAATTTAAAAAATCGCGTTTTTTAAAAATGAAAATAATATTACTTATTAAAAATGTAAATCGAGGACTTCAAAAAGTTGAAGTCGTTTTCATTTGATTTATACGGAAAATGATACGAAATAATAAATATTAAGGACGGGTTGTTTCAAAAAATTTGATGAGTTCATCAAATATTTGAAGTTAATTTTCACGTTCCGTGGAAGTTCTATTCGAGTTCTGTTACTTTATCATCGTAGGCCAGCTGCTTAATAAAACTGAAATCATCACAGAACTTGAATAGAACTTACACAGAACGTGAAAATTAACGTCAAATAATTGACGAATTCGTCAAATTTTTTGAAACAACCCATCCTAAGTTGTTCTCGATATAATGAAATTTGCTGCGATTGAGTTTTCAAAAGCGCGCCAGATTTAAAATCCTAAATGACAAATCAGAGGCAACGTTGTCGCCTACTTCAAACCAAATTTGGCAACGGAATTACATTTTTTTTTCAAATGTGAGTTGTAAGTAATAAATAAAGTAAATTATAAAGTGAGTAACCGGTATATTCAAACATCTACGCATATAACTAAGAAATTTTAAAATCGATAATAAGTAAACTCGAATAACATTTTACGGCGCAGAGAGTCACCGAGTCGAAGACGTCTGTCCACCGCAAGAGATGGGTGGCGAATGCGACAATAGAGCGGTGACAAGTGTCGAAGTGTCTGATACTTATGTCCACGCATAAGGTTAAAAAAGTCCATTTTTCTCGAAGGCGGGGGGTTTTGATTGACGACAAAAATAACATCGGGAAAATGCATATTTTATTTTATTTTGTGAAGTTCAGGCACAAATAATTTTTTTTGCGATTATTATACCGAAAAGGAATAAATTTGTAGGAGAATTTACACTTGAAAGTGTTTTTTTATAGACATAATACTTTATTTTTTTCTAGGCTTGTTAAAAGACGAAGAAATGGTCGATATTTTTATAGGCCAAGATGTGTTTGTTCTACTCGCAGTATTTAATTGAAGCATCTATAATACTTCTATGTGATCAAATTTTCCAAACAAAAACACATGATTTTGTATTATTTCGCATGGCTTCATCTTAGCGGCATTTAATTGTGTGTGACGGCGCAGTTTACAATTTGAACTGCTTTCTTTACATTAATCCATAGATGAGTGGTATCTCCAATTCTATTCAGAGGTTACCGAAACTGAATAAGAGGGTTAATGTTCTTTTATGTTTTTAATATAACCCCTCACAGAAGGCCCATATTTGGGGATGCTGTGTGCAGGGTCTTTTTAATGAATGGAAAGAGAGGAAGTTTTGGTAAGAAAAAAGGTATGATGGGTGGGTAGCAATCCAGGGTGTGTCTAGGAGTCTAGGAGTATGTCTAGGACTGGTGTCTAAGTGTGCCCTAGGAGTGACGGACATATAAATCCATCCTTCCTACTGCGGTGCAAAACGATGAGTCGGGAGAGACCATCTGGGGAGGTTAGAGGGTCTCCCCAAACCAGCCTCTCCCAATCCAGCCTGATAAGTCATCAAACGAAGCGAAACTGGGGTGACCTGTGACAGAGGTGTTGGTTATCCAATAAAACAGCGCCCTTGAGGTGATTTTTCACATAAACGGCGCTATATAAATCATCCAAATATTATTATAAATAGTTCCCGGGTGGGTATTTCAACACCACTAGAGAAATGTTGTAATGCTGAAAAAGTGGAGAGCGGTGACGTGTGCGTTTCTACAACATTGCGAGGTGATTTTTTACGAATCAAATAACTTACGGCAACTTTCAGGAAGAATACAAACACCATTAGCGTCTCTCACATATCCATCGTTGCAGAAGCAGCCTGTAACGCACTGGAAGGTACAGAAGATTTCTTTATCCTTGTTTTCACAAGTCTTGGGACAAGCAGTTCCGCACGTGTTGTACGACTCGTTTGGATTAGGGCACTGATTCACTGGAAAAATATGAAACATAAAAAATATTTTATGAAACTGAAGTGAAACTAAAAAAAGGTTATTTTAGTAGTAAGTTTCTAACTTTAATAACTGGCATAGTTATTAAAAATATATATTCTTGGTGAAGTGAAAACAGGTTATTGAGACAATGCGCGGGGTTGCACCGAACTAGGTCCGGTAGACATACTTGAGGGTCACTGCGTTTAGTATAGCACATTGGTTAGTTCGTTGGACAAGCTGTTAGCAGCTGCCACAAACACGTCACTTTGGGTTTTTTTGGAGAAAAAAGCCTTTCTGTGCCTTTGAGTGGTACAAAAATCATTATTGGGCAATTGGGATATGAGTTTAGGAATTCTAAATTGGATTCCTGTTTTAGGTTTTATTTCTCCAAAAGGGGGTGTACATCTGTACATTGCTACTTAATTTCTTCGGATGTAGGCATGAACATGTTGCGTCAGTGGGAAGAGATTCAATAGGGAAATCGTGTTGATTTTTTAAAGAGTCTTGGCGTCATGGCTCATCGACCCGATTTCCATCACTGACTGCAATTATTTTCTTATAAATTTGATAATCTTACATAGTATTACGTATGTTTATCTTTTTTATGTAATTTGTGAAGAATATGAAGTAAACATTAGTACAATTATGACAGATGAAAATTGATGAGATAAAATGGTTATTTTTTTAACGTACCACAGGTGGCTTTCGGAACACAGACTCCATCGGCGTTCTCGAGGAATCCCTCCTTACAGATACAGCCAGGGAAGCATCCAGCTACGGTGGTGCAACGGGGAAGCAGATCGGGCTCGGCGCACGTGTTGCGGCAGCTATGAGCGCCGCACGCGCTGAACTCCTCGTTCTCCTTGCAGGTATCTGGAAGAAAGAGGCACGAAAACATCACATCATCCGTTTAAAATTATTAAAGTACATTATATGAGGTTTTCAAATTCTGCCAATATTAATAAAAATGTTGAAAAAATTGGTATTTATGCAGAGACTAGGAAAAACGTATTCCAATTAAATCAGCAAGAATTGTGGACGCACGATGAACTTTGTTTCCTCCTGCGGTAAAATATACGTGTTCATACCTGTACTATACAAGTCTGGATATTTTAAGGAACCGAGCAATAGGTAGCGCAAGGCTTAAACCAGAAATTAATAACTACGTGTCATTAAAACGGTTTAAATCATCACTCAACTCAAATACACATAGAAAAGTTATTATAAATTCCACCAACTTCCACTTCAGTACTGTCGAGGAAACCTTATATTTTTCACAATAAACGAATATTATAACATAATTTAAGCATACCCACATTTACTACTAGCTACTCCTGACGTTGTGTTTGAAGTAAAAATTGTAATTTTAGTTTCCGAAGAAATTTTTTGTTGTTTTTTGAACATTTTTTATTCAAAGCACACAATAAAAAAATCCTTCACAGATTGTCACTGGCTACTCAGCCGAGTAACCGTACGATCTCCCTCCCCAACTCTAAATCCAATACCTACTGAATTAAAAAATATATATTTATGTTTACCTTTCCAATACAAAATACGTCGTCAACGTATAGTTTACACATTTTTTTAAAGGTGAGTTAGAACTAAAAACAAAACTTTTTTTTGCTCTTATTATCTCAAATATTTCCACCAAGTTGCAGGAAATGTGATTTTGTGAAATTTAATGTGATTTCTGTCTTACCGCACTGTTCAGGAGCAACGCACACATTTTTGGAGTTTCTCAAGTATCCATCGATGCAAATGCACCCGGGTTTGCACGCGCATCTGCTGATCTGGGCGAAGGTGGGTTTAGCGCAAGTGTTCACACACCCTGTTGCACCACACTCAGAGTAGACTTCATTGCTTCCGCAAACTTAAAAGTTAAATAACTAAATATTTTTAAAATGAATTATACTAACAATAACAACTGCGCGATGGAAAATTATAAAGTGAAACATTTTCGATTAATTGCTCAGGTAACTAAATATTTTTTCACAACGATCATGCAGGGCATATAGTACAAGATACATCAGGCGAAAACGTATTAATATCGTAGATGTGTGAGTTGCAGAAGCAATAACGTTTTCAATCGTTTTCCTAATAAAACTAAATATATATTGGTGCACCAAATTATAGTAAAAAAATAAAATAAAGTACAATTAGGCTAAAAATATTTTCAAGCAAGCCAAACTTTATAATATTGTTAAATTAAGTTAAGTTATTAATCACTATTGTGATTTGTGGCAATGTTAATTGTTAAACAATATGGTTTATAAAAACAATCAGAAAATAAAAATATTTATTGGCAGATTCCAAAGCTTGAATATTTCGCTTTAGTAAATTATTTATTTTTTAAATTTTACAAAAAGTATTTTAAAAATTGTAAACAATATTACGATTTTTTTAGATTACCCGGTTCAGGAGCTTTAGTGGTTGTTTTTGGTGCACAGGTTGTAGGCGCTTTGGTTGTTTTTGGTGCACAAGTTGTAGGAGCTTTAGTTGTTTTAGGCGCACACGTCGTAGTTACTTTTATGCATGTACCAGCTGTGTCGAAAATGTATCCAGGCATACATTCACATCTTGGAATACAAATCTTCGGACAAGTCTGTCCTGCAGGGCATGGAGGACACTCGTTAATAATTTGATTTGGGCCACACACCAAAGCTGAAAAATACGATTATTTAAGCTATTTATTCAGAAAATAGTTCGACGTTCCAAGTACACAAAAAATCTAGTGCAAAAATATTCTTGCTCATCATTTCAAAAAAGTAAAAAAGGCAAAGACACAATTATAAACCAGAGCCAAGCAAATGGACAAACAAAAAACCTAAGTGTAATACTATCTTTGAACAAAGAAGTTTTCCCGATTTAAAATCTTTTAAATTTATTTTCGTATTAATACTTATATTTATAATAATTTATTTTGTTATTTAGACTTCTTGTTTTCTTTTTAAAAGATTTTAATTATGTTAATGTAATTTTTACCCATTCTAAAATAATTTTTATATTTTATTTTATATAATTGTTTTTTATGATATATTTTAGGTAATTAATCACTTCTCCTATCTAATATTTTGTCTATGTTCTAATTAGTCTATACTTGTTTGTCTTTTGTTATTTTTTATTGACTTATTATCCTGACGAAGAAAACATAGTTTTCGAAACATGTTGATATTGTTAATAAAATAGTGGTGTTACACAAAGGTATTTGTTTGTCATTAAATTAATGATGACGCCACAAAGTAAATATGCCTATTTTGAAGAAACAAATAAAAAACTTTTTATTATCGTTTTTAATATTAGCGAGCTCTCTCTAACATACGTATTTATATATAATCAAATTTATTTTTCCAAAATACTAACGACAGTCTCTTTCCGGGATGCATTTGCCACCGGTTATGTCTCTAATGTATCCTTGCTGACAGAAACACGCTGCATTGCAATCAGCTGTACATTTGATCATTGCGTCTTTAGTTTTGCATGTTTTTGGGCATGCGGTTCCGCATTCGTTGTACACTTCATTTTCTGGGCAGGTTTTGGCTAAAATCAAAAGTAATGCATGAAATATTATTATATAGTTTGTGTGTTGAGCAAGTCTTAGGAAATAGAGAAAAAATACCTATCATTTTGTACAAATTTTGTCAATCTTTAGTTTAGCCAATGTATGGGAAATATGTTGAATATAATGTTTTAAGTCATGTCTAGAGATGTTAGTCATTCAATTGATTCTCAGATTCGATATGCATAATTAGTTTTCTGCCAGTGTTAACAACGTAAAAATAATAAAGTACATCAATATATTAGCGGAATTTAAAAAATCGCGTTTTTTTTAAATGAAAATAATATTACTCATTAAAAATGTAAATCGAGTACTTCAAAGAGTGGAAGACGTTTTCATTTGATTTATATGGAAAATGAAACGAAATAATAATTAAGTTGTTCTCGATATAATGAAATTTGCCCATTGTGCGGCGATTGAGTTTTCAAAGGCGCGCCAGATTTAAAATTCTAAATGTCAAATTAGAGGCAACGTTGTTGCCTCCTTCAAACCACATTTGGCAACGGAATTACATAATTTTTTTTCAAATACGAGTATTATTAAATAAATTATAAAGTGAGTAACCGGTATATTCAAACATCTACGCATATAACTAGGAAATTTTAAAATCGATAATATGTAAACTCGAATAACATTTCAAGACATCACCAAGTCAAAGACGTCTGTCCGCCGCAAGAGATGGGTGGCGAATGCGACAATAGGGCGGCGACAAGTTTGTGGTCCTTATGTCCACGGTTTACTTTAAAATTCCATTTTCATCGAATGCCGGCGGTCTTGATTGATGACAAAAATCACAACGAGAAAATGCATATTTTATTTTATTTTGTGAAGTTCAGGCATAAATATATTTTTTTTGCAGTTATTATAAAAAAACACTGAATTTGCCACATTATACTATAAGGCGTGTTCGCACACAGCTATAAAAGATGTAGCTTGGCCTATTTCAGCATATCACTCGCCATATATTCCCATTTCGATACTTAATGCATCGTGTAATGAATCAATCAATCAATGTTCTTAAAACACACTTCTCGAAAAATAATATCTTCTCTCATAATTATCCCAAATATAATGCCACGCCGCCACCGGGTTGTGAACACGCTCTAAAACTATATCCGAAAAGGAGTTTATATGTAGGAGAATTTGCACGTGAAAGTGTTTTTTTGTAGACCTAATACTTCATTTTTTTCTAGCCTTATTAAAAGACTTAAAAAAAAATGGTCGATATTTTTAAAGGCTGTGTTCTACTCGCAGTATTTAATTGAAGCATCTATAATACTTTTATGCGATCAAATTTTCAAAACAAAAACACATGATTTTGTATAATTTTGCATTATTTCGCATGGCTTCATCGTAACGGCGTTTAATTGTGTGTGACGGCGCGGTTGACAATTTAAACTGCTTTCTGTACATTAATCCATAGATTGTCACATCACTATGTTGTGTTGCACATCACTAGCAACCAACCTTAAGATAATTGTCTTCTGTAAGAGTCTCAAAGATGTCAATGGTGTAAACACCCAGTCAATAAAGTCTATCTTGTAAAGTCTTAAAGTGTTTAATATATTAACATCCCAAGTCCAACAATTAACGAAATAGATGAGTATCTTCAATTCTATTCAGATATTAACCAAGAGGCTTCCCTTGATTAACGAAACTGAATAAGTAAGGTTAAAGTTCTTTTATGTTTTTACAATAACCCCTCTCAAAAGGCCCGTATACATATATATTTTTTTTAAAAGAAAGACAAACATTCCCAGGTTACGACTAACCCAAAAATGTTTGAAAATCTCCTACTACCACCAAAGAAAGCCGAAAATGTTGGTTGTGTTGTGATGGAGGACTTAGCCAGCTGAGGAATCGAACACGGGTTGCCCATAAATCAAAAATAAAAACGTCAAGAATAAACTGTCCCGTTCCGGGATTGCAAATCTACATCTGCCGCCATCTTTCTCGCCGTCTTTCCGCCGCGCTCCCCTTCCCGCGCGAGCTACCAACTTGCCGGTTACCTATCTGTCAAACTTAATAATAAAAAAAGAAAAAAAAAACAGTACCTACTCGCGAATGAAAATTAATACGTTACAATGCATTACACGATACGATGAGTGCGTTGTGCAAGTATAAGAAAATCAAGTAACGTTGCTCTCTGGTTGACAAGTATAAAATGGGTTAAGACATGAATAAATTAAATGCAACGTTTAGAATCTCATGAAGAGATGTCTCTCATCTGATGGGTTTACATATCGGCATTTAAATGTATGTGACGATGCAGTTAATAATTTTCTACGCTCTCTCCTTGGACGAGTGGATCTTCAATTCCATGTAGAATGTAGTGTAGAGGTTTCCCTTGGTCTCTCCTTGGACGAGTGGATCTTCAATTCCATGTAGAATGTAGTGTAGAGGTTTCCCTTGGTCTCTCCTTGGACGAGTGGATCTTCAATTCCATGTAGAATGTAGTGTAGAGGTTTCCCTTGGTCTCTCCTTGGACGAGTGGATCTTCAATTCCATGTAGAATGTAGTGTAGAGGTTTCCCTTGGTTACAGAAATTGATTAAATGGGATAAAGGTTTGGCGACACCAAAATAATACGTCGCAATAAAGTACAGTGGAACAACTTCAACCCTATTTAAGTCATACAGTAAGGCTGAAAAAAGTGAGTGAGGGAAAGGAGAAGGGGTATTGGAAGATGCGGATGCACTTGTATATTCAGATGTTAACTATACATTTACAAATGCCAAATCAATCAACGTCTCGATTCCGAATCTCTCACCAGGGTTACATGAGAGTTTCTAAAGCATTGCGAAGTGATTTTTATCAAATGACCACTTACGGCAACTTTCAGGAAGAATACAAACACCATTAGCATCTCTCACATATCCATCGTTGCAGAAGCAGCCTGTAACGCACTGGAAGGTACAGAAGATTTCTTTATCCTTGTTTTCACAAGTCTTGGGACAAGCTGTTCCGCACGTGTTGTATGACTCGTTTGGATTGGGGCACTGATTCACTGGGAAATAGGAAAGATAAAACATAATTAAAACAATTAAATAAGCGTTATTTGGGAGTAAGTGAGTTTCAAACTTACGGCACAGTTATTAAACTAAACAAAAATTCTGAGTCAAAGAAGAATTGAGAAACTGTGGTTAGCACAGGTATCACATTTAACTCCACATCAAATTTTAATTCCGTAAACTTAATATCTGAATAACTGGAAATAGTTCTACGAAACTACAAGTAAACTATACAATATTTAGGATGGTATTATTTGATTCTGTTTTTACGCGGAGATATTGAATACGTAATAAAAACTTTTTAAAAAAATATGGCATAAGGTGCATATTAAAAATTGGGAGAATTTTAAGAAGAATGCATATTTCCATCACGTTTAGAGGGCCGTGTTATGTCAAAACCGTATAAATAGAATTGACTCGATTCGCAAATCGGTTTCTTTTTGATTTGATTTAGGAATCATTAGTCACAAGGCGGGAGTTTGCTTATATAATTAATTAGATTACGACAATACAAAATTGATCCAAAATCATCGGATGGTTTCATTGGCTGTGAAAAATAAGCAGAAATGAGATGGCAGATGTTCTGAAGAGACTTGGTTTGAAATTTGAAATAAAAATTATTATTATTATGACTTTGTTTTATGTACCACAAGTGGCTTCCGGAACACAGACCCCATCGGCGTTCTTGAGGAATCCTTCCTTGCAGATACATCCGGGGTAGCAGCCAGCTAAGTACGTGCAACGCAGAAGCAGATCGGGCTCGGCGCATGTGTTACGGCAGCCATGAGCGTCGCACGCGCTGAACTCCTCGTTCTCCTTGCAGGTATCTTGAAGGAAGAGGCACGAAAACCGCAAACTTAAAATATAATGCAACATCTTCCGCTTATAATGATGGAAGTAGATAATCGGAGGTTTTCAAATACTGCCAATATTAATAATAATATTGAAAAATTTAGTATTTATGTATCGACTAGGAAAAATTTAATCTTAAGGAACCGCACGAAGAACTTTATTTCCTTATCGGTAAAATATGTGTTCATCGTGACCGGACAACTCAGAATGAAACCTCAGAACCTCCTTTGAAAAG
The DNA here is from genome assembly GCA_936435175.1 of Glyphotaelius pellucidus. Lineage (NCBI taxonomy): Eukaryota > Metazoa > Arthropoda > Insecta > Trichoptera > Limnephilidae > Glyphotaelius > Glyphotaelius pellucidus. The sequence continues at coordinate 36,583,271 of OW386538.1, read as the reverse complement.
TTAAAAATTAAAAGTGACGAAAAAAGGTTAAATAGGTTACGTTAGGCTAGGGTTTTGGGCTATTTTAAAACTATTTTTCAAAGAGGCGTTGAGTTGACTTGATTCTGGGTTGGCATGGAACCATGTTCATACTTATTCAGGTACCTACCTAACAATAAGTATCACAAAGCTAAAACCAGAATCAATTAACTACTTGTTAAAACGGTTTAAATCACTCATACACAAAACAAACACACATAGAAAAAACAAGAAAAGTTTTAATAAATTCTAGCAACTTCCACCGCAGTGGAAACATTATATTTTTAACAATAGACGAAATTATTCGTAGTTAATTAATAAGCGTATAACCACTTACAAGATTTGGACCACATTTGACTTGACGCGATTCCTGATGTTATTTGGAGTAAAAATTGTATTTTTGGTTACCGGTAAATGAAATAACCATTTATTTTTTAAATACAAAATTTTTGAATACCATTTTTAAAAATTGCTCATCTTATGTTTTTTGTAACTAAAATTACCGGTTGTGAAAAAACCACACACACACATATTTTATTAGACAAATGAATTTTAAACGTTGTCATCATCTCACTTTTTTGTTGTTTCATATAAAAATAATTAATAAAAAATTCACATAACAAAGTTGCATTTTTTTTCAAATTGCGTTTGGAAACTTTGATTTCGTAAAGTTGTAACATTTTAATTCTTTTGTGATTAACTTTTTGATCTGAATATATAGAGTGTTTTTTTCTTTTTCCGATACCGTTTAGATCAGGGGTGGAGAACCTTTATGGAATCGGAGGCCATTTGGACGTTTGTGGTAACACCCTCAAGCCGCACATAGATTTTCAAGCGCGCCGGGGGGAAAAAACCGGAGAAATTTTTTTGTTGTTTTTTTTTTCTACATTTTTTTTCAAAACACAACAAAAAATCTTTCACAAGTCGTCACTGGTCACTTAGTCGAGTAACCATCCAACCCCCTCCCCAACCCTAACTCACAAAAACCTACGGTTTAAAAAAATATACATATAATATATACATATAAATATACATATAATGTTTTCATCTAAATAGAAACAAAAGAAAACAAAATATTATCTGCATTTTTTACATCAAATAACCCCTGGAATCACTAGCTAAATCAAGACAGAAACGTTTCTCAACAACAATAACAACCTTAATATATATTTTGCATTTATCATATTCTTTAATTCTTGGCTTACGTTATTTATTTACCACACGTTTCTGTAAAACTTATATGTAGACTGTTAATTTATTTATAAACACTGATTGATCGTCGGAAGAGTTATTGACGAAAACAAAATTGTTGTTAGCAATTCCTTCCACCTACCAAGTAAATTAATGAATTGGACTAAGAACACCTTAACACAGCCTTGCAACTAAATTTCTCAACGGAAGGTACTCAGGATGTTAATCACAAAACATAATGTAAATTAAAAATTAAGTACATTCACAAAAAAACGTTCTTTTGATACTAATAAGAGGTTATAAAATTTACACACACACCAATCTTTGCAATATAATTTTTTATTATTATTTTTTTTTGATATTATATAATTATTTACTCCTCAAATTATTGTAATAGTTCAAAAGAGTTACAGATTTTTGACACAATAATTGATTAACTGTCGGTATACATTGACATAGTCGTTCACCGGTGTGTGTTAACCCACATTTAGGCTTTTTGTTGCTACTTACAGGCCAGGATTAAAAATAAGATAAAAATCCACAGTAGGAAAACGAAGTGGTGCATATTTTTTTTTGCTCGCATCATCTCAAATATTTCCGTACAGGAAATGTGAATTTGTGAAACTTATTGAGAAATGTCATTTCTGTCTTACCGCACTGTTGAGGAGCAACGCACACATTTTTGGAGTTTCTCAAGTACCCATCGATGCAAATGCACCCGGGTTTGCACGCGCATCTGCTGATCTGGGCGAAGGTGGGCTTAGCGCAAGTGTTCACACACCCTGTGGCGCCACATTCAGAGTAGACTTCATTGGTTCCGCAAACTAAAATTTGGATTGAATTTTGAAAATTAGTAACTTTACTTTGGAAAATTATAAAGTAACATATTGTAAATTAATCGCATGCACATATTAATTTTTTAAACAGCCATCCGTGCGGAGTATAAATACACTTAAGGTGTTTCCATAATATATACAACAAGCGAATTTATTATGGTAGGTGCAAGAGTTGCAGAAGAGACGACAATTTCCTTTAAATAAAGTCATACTTATGTAAATAAAATTAAATTTGGGAGGCGCTCATCGGTACCGCAGCCAAGGGAACTAACACCCCTGCCTTAGGTCACCCCATGCTGCCCGGGTTCGTGGGACGTGGTTTGTCAGGTCTTGGCGGTTTACGCGTTTGCCTACCTTCTGCTTGGCGGAGGAAGACGTTTGACCTCTCCAGACAGACTCTCTCGACCCATCGCCTTGCACCGCAATGCGATGATGGATTCATACGTCCATCACTCACACAGATGACCCACAAATTCCTACCCATCCCTCATACCTTTTACCTTCCTAGGTCTTTCTCTAATTCCTATCCATTAAAAGACCCATCATACACCACCACATTGAAAACAAGACATTTTCCTCAGGGCCTTCTCCTAATTCTCAAGCAAACGAAACGTTTTATACATACGTGTAAAAGTTATTAATAACAATAAAATAATTGTCATTTATTTTAGAAATGTCTTTTTAATTTATAAAAATACTTAGAAAATAAAAATGTGTAATGGAGACCATGAATCCAAACTTTAAATTTTGCCGTCTAAGATACCTAATTATTTTTAAAATTTTACAAATTGTAAGTGGCGGTATACCCGCTCAAAAAGAATAACATGGAGAAATATGCAAATACGAATGTTGAGAGAGCGCGCTAATGTTAAATCGACAATATTAAAGCAAAAACACGACTCGTTTAAAATAGAGCAAAAATCTTGAAAGGGTTGTCTAATACAGCTTTTAAAGAAACACTGTGAATTTTTTCATACATAAAACTTGTAAAATAACTGAAACAAACGTGTTTATAATAATTTTCGGAACATTCTTTGTGATTTTTTTCTATCGAGGGAATTTCGTACAGTTTGCGTTTCGGCGCGGGGAGGTATAACATATATATATTTTTAAGAGCATTAAAATTTAAAGTGTTTAAGCTATATATGTAATAAATCAGTAGAAATGGGATATGCCGCGGCTTAAGAGGAACGTTTGCGCGGCCCGTTTCGGTCAGTTTCATACAAATGTTAATTTTGGATTTGAGATCAAAATACCCAACCGAACTGAAAATTTTTTTTTGTAATCCAAAGGTATATAAAATATCTAGTACGGATATAAGATACTTTATTTATTTTTGCTATAAATTATAGGATAGAGGCCATTATAAATTTTAATGTTTCTTGATTTTAGAGTCATCTTGGGCAATTATTTGTGAGTAATTGAAAAATATTTAAAAAAATTATTTTACTATACTTACTTTAAAAATAATATGAAAAAAACAATTAGAGAGTACAATTCACACGCGGTAGAAGTGAAACCTTCAAAAACTAAAGTAGACAAAACTGGAGTGGCTGCGAATCCGCACAAAGAGGAGACCGATTATACGGAGGCCCTGAGAAAAATAATTTCCCTCAGGGCTTATGTCATCTTTGGGGATGCTGTGTGGAGGGTTTTTTAAAGGAAAGGAAGGGGAGGAGAGTTATGGGAAGGAAAGGGGTTTAAGGGGTGGGTAGGAATTTGGGGTTCAGTATGTCCTGGTCATCCGCCTCCGACCTAGACCAACCTCACCCCATGAACCCGGGAACCCCTGCTAAATCACCAAACGTAGCGAACCACTTGGGGTGACCTATGGCAGAGGTGTTGGTTATCCAATAAAGGTTCCCGGGGCGGCGGTACCCATTCCCACCTCCCAAATTGACGCCGTTATTAGGTTTTATCTACATTATGTGTTATGATTTAATTGTTTATTTACCACTTTTTTTCTATTTCACTGAGTTTATGCACAATATTTCATTTTATGGTCACAAATAACACGAAGTCAAGGTAAACATATTTAATTAAATGAAGACAATATAAGCGAAATTCAATAAAAAATCTGGAAAACAGAAAAATTAGAAAAAGATATTGGCACCTCTGGGATAAACATAAAGATAGCAGCCAAAAAAATATGCATTAAGAAAATTAAGACAATGTTGGTAGTTCCTTGTCGAAATATGATACTATATTTATAATAATATAATACTTATATTTATAATAATTTATTTTGTTATTTAGACTTCTTGTTTTGTTTTCAAAAAGATTTTTTATTATGTTAATGTAATTTTTTACCCATTCTAAAATAATTTTTATATTTTATTTTATATAATTGTTTTTTATGATATATTTTAGGTAATTAATCACCACTCCTTTCTAATATTTTGTCTATGTTCTAATTAGTCTATACTTGTTTGTCTTTTGTTATTTTTTATTAACTTATTATCCTGACGAAGAAAACATAGTTTTCGAAACATGTTGATATTGTTAATTAAATAGTGGTGTTACACAAAGTTATTTGTTTTTCATTAAAATAAGTATGATACAGTTCAAAATGACTGAAGCGGATAAAGTCACCTTAGCTCCGTTGGTAGAGCTGTGGTACGGAAAGCCGAAGGTCCTGGGTACGGGTCTCAGAGGTGTCAATATCTTTTCCTGATTTTTCTGTTTCCAGATTTTCGTCTGATTTTCGCTAATATTGTCTTCATTTATTTAATAATTTTTCAGTTTGGTTGGGTTCAAATACAAAATTAAGATTTGGATTCGATTCAAACGTTCCTCTTAACCATCTTACAAAATATTTTTAGATTACCTGGCAGAGGAGCTTTGGTGGTTGGCTTTGGTGCACACGTGGTCGGTGCTTTTGTCGATTTCGGTGCACACGTCGTCGGAGCTTTGGTTGTTTTTTGTGCACACGTCGTAGGGGCTTTGGTTGTTTTTGGTGCACATGTCGTAGGGACTTTAGTGGTTACTTTTGGTGCACACGATATTGGCGCTTTAGTTGTGATCGGGCAGTTGAGTCCAAAGGCTTCGGGCAGCCAAACGCACAGCACCACCACTATTAAAAATACCAACTTCATCTTCACCGCAGAAATCACACAAAGTTACACAGTAATGCCTACTATTCTATTATGAGAACAGTGAAACCTACACGCAGTCAAAGCCTAGCAATCAATAATTTGGCTTCGCGTCATTCCAACGCTTAAATAATATCATTGAGCAGGTGTGTTCACTGTTTGATTTAACTAGAAATTTAAACAGTCTAAATTGTTGTTTATAAGGCTGTTCATTTTCCTTTGATAGGGAATGATTTTTATTGACGTTAGTGATGACTGTTGACCCAAGAATGATATACTTACATAATTAATGTTTTAATTAAACAGGTGGTTTTTTAATCAGCAGTGGTAAAAGTTCCAGAATAAGTCACAAATTTGAACTGATTAGTTACGTTTAGTTTACACGAGCTGCTAAAGCAGTAATGCACAACCTACGACCTTCCTGTCCATTTCCTTCGAAAGGCGTACTTAGCAATACAATATTAGTTTTTTTTTTCAGATTACAGAAATTCATATTTGGGAACCTTGAAAATTTTATTGATTATCCGATCTCTATATCCGAAATGAATTGCTGGTGGTGCTGGTAGTGTCTGTTTCTACTGTTCTCAACCAACGTACAGAAAAATACGAATTGATGGTTTCAAGGAATGAACAAAATTTGGGAATATTTTGAAAATAGGTTAATAAACACGTTTAAAAAAGTTTTGTATCATTGCGCTTAAGACTGATTTTTAATCATGGAATATGTAGACTAGTAGTATTTGGTTATTTGTAGGAGAATTATAAAAAAGTGGGATTTTGCTCGTTTTCCAATTGTTAATGTGTACGTTTGAATTTTAACACATACGTGAGTGTAAAACGTGCAACAACTAGAATTGTCGTGAGGTAATAAAACGAGTTAAATTGATTTATTTTTATGACCATAATAGGATTCTAAAACACACCATTAAAACACATACTTACACAACAGAACGAGAACAAACATCTTTGCTGTACTACGTAGGCGAGAAATCGGCGAGTTTGCTTCATAATTTATTCGTGAATGGTGATAGTGAAATAGATCCTTATGCCTAGTGTTCTGAAAAGATACTCTTATATTGACTAGACTAAATTGGGGATGCCATAGTATTACTGATTCCGATTAGCCGGGAGCACGTGGGATATGTAAGGCATTCACATAAAAAAAGTATGAAATAAAGTTTTTTTAATTCCTCTATTTCCATGTTGTTTGTACAAGTTCGTCTCGTGGAAAAAAATTTATATGGTGATCTTTCAATTACTGCAATGCCCTGTAGTTGGTTTCTTGCAGTTCTTGACAACTATGCAGGTAGCATCGGCCTCAGATTTCTTGCAGTAGCCTTTCTTGCACTGGCAGCCTTTAGGGTCAGATTTCTTCCCGCAGCCGGTGATCCAATCTGGCTTGGTGCAGGTTCCTCCCCCGCAGCAATGGGGGTTCTTCACCAGCTCTGCGTTTGGGTCGGAACAGCCTGAAAATAGATTATATAAAAACCGTGAAATTTGTTGTACGAACAATGTTCTTTTTTTGATAAATTAATGTTAATCTAGAGGAATAATAATTAAAATGTGATCAAATAGGAGGCGTACAATTTTAAAAAATTCAATGATTACAACATACTTAATCATTTATAAACTAGACTAAAGAAAATGTACAAAACATACACACGTATCTGGAATATAGAAGTACACACGATAAAACCCTGTGACTCTCCTTCGTGATTTTTTACGCTAGTTAAACATTAAAGAGTAACAGGGTTGAAACCCACATTTTTCTGGAGCAACGCATTCCTTTCCTATCCTCACCAATCCAGGTTTGCACTTGCATCCGATAACACATTCAATTGGTTTGACTGGAATTGTTCCCTTGAAAATATTTACGCAGGTGACTTCGGCTGGACTCTTTGGGGGACACCTGTCAAACACTTCGTTTGATTCACATGGTGGAGCTAGAAAATAGATGACACGGTATTAATTGTATTTTCATTACAATTGCTTTAATTCATGGCCTTAATATCGGGCTTAAACAATATCAAATGCTATCACACATACGATGTAAGTTTATACATTATCGAAATGTATGCCTCTAATATCAATAACATCTTTGTAAACAATTTGCAAAAATCGGCATTCGCATGAGAGAAGTAAATTGTAATACAAAACTAAAAAGACGTCACAGCAACGTGTTGGAATGTCTTGTTGATTTACGCGGAACAAAAATTATACGAATTATGTCACTGTCATCATTAAATCATATTGTGCATTAGACATGACACTGTAGTCAAGAAGCATTTAGAAAAATGATTTATCTTTGAAATGAGCTCCCGCGACCACAAACAGAAAGTATTGTTTTCAGATTACCGTTTGGTTACGCCGCGTCAGCGCTCGACGGACACAAATCTTAGGTACTCTTGGCGCTTGAGAAGTTAATACTAGAGCATGTTTTATAAATATTTGAAACATTAAAAGATTGGTAACATATAATACTAATAAATATATAACAACTAGCGAGTACTCGGCATGCGTTGCAATGCCACTCAAAAAAAGAAAGTTGTGTTTTAATCCTGTTTATTGAAGTGCTTTTGGATTTTTTCAAATTTAACCCTTTCTATCAGGGCTTAAATTTGGAAAATCCATGCTTTTCACACGCACATTTGTATGTGGCAGAGGCGGTCTATGAATTTTCAGTGAGCTAGAGTGCTAAGATTGAAAAATACGACATTATTGGTGTTGTTGTAGCTGAAAATTAATTTTTTTTTTTTCAAAATTTCGATATTTTGATTTTCAGGATGCGGCGCATGCACATTTCAATATATCTTCAAACAAAAAGTTGAAATTTTGAATAAAAAAGTTCGTTTTCAGCTACAAAAACATCAATAATGTCGTATTTATCGATCTTAGCACTCTAGCGTGCTGAAAACTCTCTTCTTCTTCTTCTGCGATGTGTGATATGTGGCCTATTTTTGCGTCGGAAAACCTTCTGATTTATTTCTGTTCGCACCAGAAAGAAAAATAAAAAAAATATTGTGTTTCGAAAAGTACTAAATAAGCAGAATTAAAACACAAGCCTACCGCTACTATGTCTCCTTTACAATCCTTCCTTTGTCCCCCACCCCCTCCGTCACACCTCACCTGCGTGTCCTTTCCCGTTTTGCGTATGTTTCCCTCCATCCCGCCCCGTTCTCCCTCCGTATCCCCTTCCCCTCCCACGGTCGCCTTCAACCTTTTTCGCCTTCCCCTTTCCAGCGTCCCCCTATTCCGGAACCCCTCCCCTATCCCTGCCCCTATTTCCCCCTCCCACGATACCCTTCCATCTTCCCCTTTCCCCCTTCCTTCGCCCCCTTTTCTCAAACCTTCCCTCCTTCGTCCAACACCCTCCTGGATTTCTCACCACTCCCTTCTTCCCCCCCTGTCAAAAAACTATTTGAAACACGCAAAACTCACAACTGTCCATGTGGACTTTACAAATTTACACCCTGCTATTATACCCTACCACAATTATGTGTCCTTTGCAATCCCTCCCTATGCCCCTCCCTCGTCACACGTACCCTTCGCGCGGCCCCTTCTCCTCCCGCGTTCCCCTATAATAATAAAATCCAGCTGGATGTAAAATCAAAAAAGATACAATTAAACTAATAATATTTTTAATAAAAACAAATAACTTTGTCTACACCACCATATAATTAACATTATCGACATGTTTCAAAAACTATGTTTTCTTCATCAGGATAATAAATTAATAACAATTATAATATTAAAACTAATAATATTTAACATACTCACGACAGTTATCAGGTAGAACACATTGATTTGTTTTTTCATTCAGAACGTAGCCTAATTGGCAGTAACATCCACCAGCAGTAGAAGGCAAGACGCAGGCCATACTTACTGCTGAGAGATCCACTCCCTCAAATATATACTTAGTTAAGCAGGTCCCACGACATCCGGATTCGCTTTCTCTATAAATTTCGTTCGGCCCAGGACATTTCTTGACTGAAAAGTGCAAAACGCAATTTAAAAAAAAAGTTTATTTATATATATATAAATTTGCACACATATAAAACGTACACATCATTTTATGAAAACCAGTTCGGACATTCTATTACGGTAAATTACGGAATTACAAAAAATACTAGAATTTAAATGTATAACACACATGTTAACGTCCTTAAAATAAATTTGAAAAATATGTGAAACACTAGCCGGGTTACCCGGCTTCGCTCAGGACAACATTCGAGAGTGTTCTGAAGTGAGTGTTCCACATTGATGTTCCCGATACCCTATTTCCTAACATTCCACAATTTTCCAGAATGCTCCGGGATGTTCTGGAATGATGTGGAATGTTGTGGAATGCTCTCAAATACTCTGGCTGGGGTGCCCGGCTTCGCTCAGGGAGTTGACGTGAGATTGAACTGACGTTCGAACCCACAACGGATCTTGCTTTTTATACCCCTACCAATGGGTAGCCCTACCCTTACAAAAAAGCCTTCAAATGTTAAAGAAAATTCCACAACATTCGGGCGGTTCTGGAATGGAAATATTCCGGAACATCCTAGATCATTGTGGAACATTCCAGAACCTCCCAAATATTGTGGAACGTTCCACAATGATCTGGAATGTTCCTGGATGTTTCCAAACGTTCCAGCCTATTCCCGAATAATCCAAAACATCCAAGTTCCTGAATGTTCTGGAATGTGGTGAAATGCTCAAGAAAACTCTTGAATGTTCTGGACTTTTCTAGGAATTTCAAGGGTGCGATACTCCCAGCCCTTATATCTTCAAAAGCACGCCCTTCAGGTAAAATTAGGAACCTTCTTCATGATTCCAAACCACTATCCCCATGATAACTCCCAAGATCGTACCAGGACTCGTCTCTGAGTTTTAGCAGCACGCACATTATACCCTCTTTTTAACAACGTATATAGGCTCACCGAAATACTTTTCGACTCCTTTCAAAACTTTTTAGAGCTTTATCAAACCTTGTAGAACTTTCCGGAACCTTCTAGACTCACCGGCTCACTCCGCCATTAATTTATCAAAGCTTCTACAACTTTCTCCTTCCATAATTTTCTAGTTCTAGACTCACCGACATACTCCGTCACTCCTTCCAAAAGTTTCTAGAGCTCTATCGAACCTTTTCAATTTCCGGTACCTCTTAGACTCACCGACACACTCCGCCACTCATTTCTGGAAGCTTAGAACTTTCTCCTTCCATAACTTTCCAGAGCATTAGCGAACCATCCACAATGTTCTGGAACCTTTTAGACTCACCGGCACGCTCCGCCACTAATTTCTGAAAGCTTCTAGAACTTTCTCCTTCCATAACTTTCTAGAGCATTAGCGAACCATCCAGAACGTTCTCGAAACGTTTAGATTCACCGACATAATCCGCCACTCCTTCCAGAACTTTCTAGAGTTTTATCGAACCTTGTAGAACTTTCCGGAAGACTGTTCTTGAAATTTCTACAGGGCGAAACTTCCAGCCTTATATCTTCAAAACCACGCCCTTCAGGTAAAAACGGGACCCCTCATCCTGGAGAGGGGATAGAGATCTAGCACACCGTATAACTCCCCTGATCGTACCGGGACTCGTTTCTGAGTTTTTGTGGTCCGCACGTTTTTTGGACTTTTTTAAATAATATATATTGATTTCATTACAAGAAATAGTAGATAGAAGAATAGTTTAATAGAACAGATGTAATCAACGCTACTCTTTTGGGATGTTTCAAAACTCTCTCACATTAGATAAGGGGCCATCGAATTTAATCATTTTTAACCCCCCTCCGTCCTTGTCACACATCGTCACATTTGTGACACCCCCTCCCCCATAGTGTGACGTCACATATTTTTCAATTTTACGTCTAAAAATAATCAAAATTCAGATTTAATATGTGACGTCACAGAGCTGATGACCCCCTCCATACCCCTCCTCACACAATGTAGAACTTCTCTACTCCTCCCCCCCCCCCATAAGGTGTGACGTAATTTATGGATGGCCCCTAATGAGTCGTTCCCAACTAGCAAGTAAATATAAAACACTTGAACATTGACTTGAAGGAATATTCGTCACAATTAAATTCGCCGTTTTGACTACTTTAAATAATTGTTTATTTCTAAGTAAATTATTAAAATTGTTAATAAGCATAATAATATTGTTTTAAATAATATTTCTTGCACTCTATTAATAAAACCTGTGCTTCTGTTTTGGAGAGGATAACTTATACTAACTTACATTATTACAATTATTTGAAAAGTTAAAAAAGTCAAGTAAAATAATAATTATTGATTTTCTATGTGGATTTCTAATTTAAAATTACATTGATCCGATCTTTAAGCCTCAGAAATTAATTATAGAGATTATTCTAAAACTACCGATCACAAGCAGTTTTCTTACTTAGTTATTTATCCCTTTCCCTAAAACAACTTTTGGTAGTAATTTTAGGCACTTTGCCACAAAGCTAGCTTTCAATGCACAGTCTTGGATCATCATCCAGAAGATCGGGCATCAATGATTTTGTTAAAACCTGTTTATAAGTTGGTATGTATAATGTTATTTTGAATGTAATATTACGTTGTTATTTTTGTTGTGAACTGATTATATATTATAAACTGCGCCTGCTCTCAACACAGGATTTACATCCATGGCATGGATCCAGGCACGGTACATCACCATTGTAATATAATTAATGAAGCTGAATAAATAAAAATTCTGATCAATTCTGAGGCAATCACAGCAAATATGTTGTTATGCTCCCCAATTTTACACTCGCCCGACATGTCATAAACAATGTAAATTGTTATAATAAGTGGCAATAAATATTATTTAATTTGATACCGCAGGTATTCGAAGTAGCAAGGACGCAATTGTTTTCCAGGCTCCTCAGATATCCTTCAGCACAGTTACAGCCGGGATAACAATCCGCGGTATAGTCACACCGGGTGATCAGGTCGGGATCAGCACAAGTATTCCGGCAGGGGTGGGCGTCGCATTTACTGAACACCTCGTTGTCGAAAAAGCAGGATGTAATAATGTCTGAAAAATAAATAAAATTCATTCATGCAATGCATGTATAGCATGCAATACGTCGATTTCAAAAAGTTATGCAAATTTCCAGGAAAGTTTTGATATACTCGTACCGTGTGACAAACCAATGAAGATTAATTAATTTTTCGAAGAAAACTTCTTCTGAAAGGTTTTCACTTTGTGATGGCATTATTTATTTTATTAAAAGACAAATAAATTTGTTTACATCACATTACTTTATAAACACTCTACAACTCCACATGTTTCATGAACAATGTTCACATAATCAGAAGTAAATGTTTACTGAAGTTAGGAGAAGTCTCAAGGAGTCTCCCCTTTCCTTCTATCCCTTCCCCTGTATTTAATCGGTGATCTGTATTTAATTTGTAACTTCAGTATACATTTACTCCTGATGATGTGAACATTGTTCATGAAACATGTAGAGTGTGTATCAAATAAAGTGATGTAAACAAAATATTTGTCTTTTAATAAATGAAAAGAAGATTTATTATTTTCCACTCCATTTTATATAAGTTTTTGTTTAGGTGTTTTATAATGATGAAAATTGAGATGTTTAGACATTTAGTAAATGTTTATATATTTAACTAATTCAGTGGAGGGAAGAATTTATTTTAATTTCATCATCATCATCTTCTTCCCCTTATCCTATTCGGGTCGGGAACCCACTACATCGAACCCGTCACTGTCTTGCGCTGATTGTTCGGCCTCCGTACATGGCAGTCCCATCCTCTCCTCACAGTTTCTGGAGTTGCCTTTCCCAACTGCGTCTGGAGCGGCCCATTGGTCTACCCTCTGGAGTCGCACTCAGTATTTTCCTCGGAATTCGGTCATCAGACATTCTTAGTACGTGTGCCCAAGCCACGTTAGTTTCGATTTTTCTATGAAGAGTAACAGTGGTTCAATGTTTAGATCGTCGAGTTTCTTATATGATCCCATTTCGTAACTCCTGCCACTCCTCTCAAGTACCTCATTTCGGCAGCTTTGACTCTAGAGCATGTTCGTTCGTTTAGTATTCATATCTGGTGGCCGTAAGTGAGTAGGGCGGTTTATCGTTTTGAATACTGCCATCTTTGGTTTGATACTAAGCTCGGCTTTTCTTATTACTGAGCCGTAGAGAGGACGCGACACGCCGCTTGCCGCACTAATTATTCGATCAGTTTCTCCGTCTTGCCGTCCGTTGCTGGGGAATTCGACCCCGAGGTATTTGAATCTGTTCACCTGTTTCAGCGAGCATATTGCACTGAGTTTAATCCCTTCCTATAACCATCACCTCTATTCTTGAGGTACTCATCTTCATTATCGCCGCCGTGCGCTCGTCGTTAAATCGGTTGATCCACTCTTGTAGTTTCTCCTGTGTTGTCGTTAATCTCGCGATGTCGTCAACAAATAGTAGGGAGCTGATTTTAGTATTGCCTACCAGTGCTGCATCCGGTGTTTGACTGTTTCGGCTAATTCGGTCCATGATTATAGTGAAGAGGATTGGCGACGTAGGGCACCCTTGTCTGAGACTCATTTCCACTTCAAATTCTTCCGAAACTTTACCATTTACACGGACCCTACTACTACTTTTTTCGTATAGAGATGCTATTTTAGCAAGTTGCCTTCAACTCCGCATTCTTTAAGCACCTTCCACAGCAGTTGGCGCGGTACTAAGTCGTATGCCTTCTCTAAATCGATAAATCCAATAAATGATGGCTTACCGTATTCTCAACATTTTTGTGTGGCCACTTGTAGTGTGAAGAGCTGATCCGTAGTGCCTCAACCTTGTCTGAAGCCGCATTGTTCTTCTTGAATCTTGTGCTCTGTTGCTCTTCGACATCTTTTTTCCAGGATCCTAGCGTAAACCTTTCTTGGTTGACTGAGAAGTGTTATTCCTTGATAGTTGGAGCATAGTTTCTGGTCCCCTTTTTAAATATTGGGACTATAATTCCTGTCCTCTTGGCTTTATGGGTCTTACCAGTTCTCCAAGCTGCTACTTTTATTTAAAAAAAAACGAAGCCAAAATTTTCCTCTGAAATCGAGTTAAAACTGAACTTGAAATGTAAAAGAGAGAAAATGTATTTATGTTGGCGAGGCAGAACTGCATTCCAAATTAAAGGCCTGGATATTCGATTGAATCTTAGATTGCATAAAACTGCTACATAAATTCAGTCACTTAAATGAAACAAGCAATATTGGTAATTTTTCTCGCGATATCAAATAATAATCAAAACATATTTGCATCGGTTGCTGGTATTGAAAGCATCCCAAATTTCAACAAAGTTCATCATCAATTGACGCAGGAATTTGATGGTTATTTTTTTGACTTACTGCAATCTTCAGGAGCGACACAAAGTCCTCCCTGGTTTCTCAAAAAACCTGGAACACACACACATCCTGGGCTGCAAGAACAACCGCTGCTGAGCTGTTCAAGTGTAGGATCCTCACACGTGTTTTGGCACGCATTACTTCCACACGGAGAATATTCTTCATTTGGGGGACAAACTAAAAAAATATGTTTTTCGATAATAATGCCTTTTCTAAATTTGTGTGTTCTTGTTTTACTTTTATTTTAGTTCACGTGTCTAAACTAGAATATAGAGTTAATAAAACTTTAAAAAAAGTTTATCAAAAACATGTTTTTTACATTGACGTACAATGTTTACATAATGCTAACATTGATATTATTTTGAAGGCAAACAAACTCGTTAAAGAAAAATTGTTCAAATAATTCAGTGTCCATTATTCTCTTCGATTAAACTAATCTCATAGATCAAAGAAGAACAAAAAATGTGTTGTGGCTGATCGTCGTGCTCCGAAAGAATGGCCGAAATTTCAAATACAGAACTGTGTTTCATCATCAATATGACGACATACGATGTCAGGCAAGTCGGTAAATAAGCTAGAATCAAAAGTTATTAAGTCAGTGGCGACATTGGTTTTCAAATCTACACGGAAACCGTTTGTAGTGTTTATTATCGATTCAGTGGTTATTACGGACGAACTAAGAAGACAATATTAGATGGTATGCATTAGGGCTATTGGGTCAGTTAAAAGTTTGTAGCAACTTAATAAATAGTATTTATACAAGGAATTAATACACGTGTTTGTGGTGAGCGAGCGGCATGGATTTGATTTTTATTCAAATCTACAATTCTATTCCGTGATTGAGAATATTTTCACAGTCGACCTTTAAAACAAGAGCATATAAAGAGGAAGGTCACCGTCTACATGAAATTTCGAAAAACTACCCCAATCCTCTTTTCCACCACTTAAAGCAGAATTTTGATAAATAATGAAATTTTACGTACTTGACGTTCAAAATAAGGGGAAATTTCCGTCACATCTGATTTCGAAAAATTCTGCTTAAAGCCCGGATATTGTCGGGGACATCAGCTAATACGCAAATAAAAATTCTCATGCAAATTTGTTAGTAGACCTAGAAGGTACTTCAGCATCTTCTGGATGGCTTATCCATAGGATAACTTTAAAAAAAATAGTAAATTTTGTTTTATTTTTTTTAAAACAAAGACAAACATTTCCGGGTTACGAATAACCTTACAATATTTGAAAATCTCCTACTGCAATCACAGAAAGAGGAAAATGTTGCTTGTGTCGTGATGGAGGACTTAACCAGCCGAGGAAACGAGCACGGGACGCCTGGGTGGGACCCAAACGCGATACCAACTCAGCCACCGACCGATCAATGCTCGCAATAGGTAGAAAACTCGGATAGATTATCCGATAAGCAGCCACAAGTCGTAGGTTCGAGTAGTAAATAGTCACCGAATAGTAAACACGGACTTACAAATAAATAAATTGTACATCGTCTTCTAAGGATAAGCTTTCAAAAGGATGGTGAAATACCCCATTGTTTTACAAATCAAGGAACGCAAATGAAAAGAAAGTTTGATTGGGTTGAATGCAGTACAAATAGTTGATGACCGATATTTCATAAACTTAGGTAGATTAAAAAATTAAATAAAATACCTGGCGGTTTTGGTGTAGTCACTTTATAGATAGCAATAACAACTTTCGATTGACTACTAGCCTTTGTAGTTGTGGTTGACTTTGCAGGGCCAGTATAAACCACGGTATAAGAAACCCGTGTGCAAAACATCACCACCGTGGACCAAAATAATAACCTCATTGTTGCTTCAACTCTAAACTGACTCCTGCTTTATACGAGCCTTCACAATGGTTGAACAATTCACGAATAACGATTATGTTTTTTGGTATTTTCGTTTTATAAGAAGTTTGAATTCAAGTGCATTTTATTTTCTATCTATCTGTATAGGCATGTAAAAGAAGAGTGTCTGTGGGTGTCTTTGTTTTTTTTTTTACAAATCTACAGTTTTATTCTTAAGGGAACTATTCGAATTTCGACCGATTTCTTACATATCTACCTTAAACATTTGAAGTTTTAAAGCTCTTAAAAAATATATGTTATTTTTGAAGATAATATCTAGATACGTTCCACACCGAAACGCAAATTATATGAAATTCCCTCGATAGAAAAAAATCGCAAAGTATGCTCCGAAAATTATTTAAAACAAGTCTATTTCTTTTATTTTACAAGTTATATTTGTGAAAAAATTAACAATGTTTCTTTAAATGATACTTAAGATACGTTCCACGAGATTTTTGCTCTATTTTAAACGAGTCATGTTTTATTAAGCTTTTTCGCAATTTTCGCTGCTATTTTACGACTTAACATATTAGCGCGCTCTGTCCAACACTCGTAATTACGTATCTCTCCATCTTCTTCTTTTTCAGCGCCGTGCGTTTCAAGAGTGCCGCCTTAAATTGTTCACAATTGATCTTCAAAATAAGTGGAAGGTCATTGTTTTAAACCTGTGGTATTCGCGTGGTACCCCAAGGGCTACGTGAAACAAATATTGGGGAACGCAATATCGTGACACGCATGCAGAATCACTTGTTAAAAATATCCGTTACACTCTATTTAAAATTGCATTAATTGTATTTGTGTGAGATTGTTAAATTCATGTAATAACGAAAGTATTAAAAAATTACAAGGCAAAAATATCTTTCGTTACAGAAGATAGATAGAGGGTAGCGCGCTTGAGGTGATTTTTCACAAAAACGGCGCTCTACAAATTATCCAATTAATATTATTATTAAGGGGTATAACAAATTAGTAGTAGAAGTCGAGGGGTACGCAAGCTCAAAATTTTTGACAACCAATGGTCTATATCATTGATTCCCAAAGTGGTCCAGGTGGACCCCCCCAGGGGTCTGTGGGAGACTCGACGGGGGTCCACGTAGATGTGATTAAAAAATGGGGGTCCACAAGTTGTAAGTGGGGGTCTACAAAAATTTATCTGCAGAATTATTCTCTATCTTTTGTGGGATCATTATCGAGATAACAGACGTGATCCTCTGTCAGATTTGTGTGATTTTTACATATTTACTGTAACATATTTTAGTTTAGATCGTTTTAAACATGAATTCCTGCAAGAATGCAAGATTATTTATTAATTTAATGTACGTTATACATAGAAAAAGCAAATAAATCACACAAATCTGTCAGGAGATCATGTCCGTTATCTCGATAATGTTCCCACAAAAGATAGAGAATAAGCCTGCTGGTTTCGATAAAAAAGAACAAAAATGTTGGCTTGGCTTTACCTGTCAATGTAGGCGGATAGTATTTCGGTGAAAAATGGTAATTTTGAGACCCATCCCGTGCCCGTATCCCACCCCCCGTTGTGACAGACCACAACTCCAGTGGTATATTCAATATTCAGTACAACGCGTGTAGAGTTTTGGGAATATGGTAGAAATGTTGCAGCAGGGGGTCCACCGAAAAAGTAAAATTTTGAAAGTGGTCCACGAGAAAAAAAAGTTTGGGAATCTCTGGTCTATATGATACTTAAAACCACCCCTTGCCCTTTTCCCACCCTAATGAGAATATAGACACCATATAATTTTGGATAATTAACGTTCAAAATAAGAGGAAAATTTTTATCTACATCTAAATAACAGATAAACAAAATAACAGATTTCGTATCATTCAAGAATAAAGTCAAATTAATATTTGGAAAAAATTAACGACCATAACATCACCAATCAGAATGTTATAACCTCATTTCATGCCATTTTAAAAATAACGTCACAACAACCTAGTACTAAAGTTTATATTTATTGTACACTATATGTAAAATTATGCTATGATAATGAAATAATTATGAAATAACTCCTACGTCAAGCTCAAGAGCTAGCACCCTTAATTGGCGTAGAAAATCATTGAATTATGTATTTCTATTTTGTTTTGCCTACTACTTTGTACAATGCTGTAAAAATGTTATAAATTAAACAATAACAAAAAAATCTGTTTTTTTTTTTTTAATTCGTGCGTGAAGCCCGGACAACGCCGGTGACTTTAGCTTGCTTACCATAAATTTTAGTTGTGATTTTGTCGTACGTATGTGTTTTTAAACATAAAAAGTAACTGAAAATATCGATAGCAAGCATCGAAAACTTTGCGAACAGATAAAAAAGGAGAAATAAAGAAATTGAAGGATACGCTACAAAAAGGGGAAAATTACTCGAGCAAAACCGGGTATGAAAGCCAGTGAAGTATTTTATAAAGCAATTTCTATAATGTGTGGTTAGTGGATAGCTTGTCTGGAGTAAATACTGACGATGTACAATAATTTAATAAATAATTGAATAAATCAATATTGATTTAAAACAGGTGTTCGGACTGCCAATACTCGTTGTGTGAATGAGCACTCATTATTCTCATAATATCATAAAAATAATAAATAATATCGCGCAAGAGTCCAAGTGCTCGGTGCCTTGGTATCTGCTATTAGGGTGTGTTGACGGACTGAAGAAAGTGAAAAGAATCGGGGGAGAGGAAGGTTTAGATGTATCTATCAGCAAACACATCTAAAGCAATTTCAAGCGACGTTTCGACATTGGATGTTGGTTTTCAAATAATTGTCACTTTTGGTTACTCGGGATTACCCGGATTATTAAGGGCTACCCAGGAAATACCAGCCGCGTTATCCATTCAGGATATTTCGACAGCACTCGGTAAACACCCGAAGTGTCGTGACGATACATCATCTATTTAACTTTCTCTCAATTTGATTTCAAAGTTCAAAGGTCGTGCATAATTTAACGGAAAAAAAGTAAAATAAATAAAATATACATGTGTACGGTATGCCGAAAAAAATATGAATGTATAATGTTTTTTTTTTATAAATAACATTTTATTTATGCCCTTTTTCGGGGCTTTTACATAAATAGCATAGAAAAAACATTTTATTGTACATAACTGAACTGCCTCAATAACAATATTTTAAATTTATTCAAAGATAAATTGAAGATGTCCACTGACTTGGTATAATTGTTTCCCTCCATTAGTATTCTGGGCAAAGAGGAATACATATGATAGTTAGTCCCAGAATTTCTGCACTGAAATAAATCCTGACTTCTAGTATTACGAAGTGGAATTCGGAAGCTTATCAATTCAAGTAATACCGGACTATCAACTAAATCATTTAGAATTTTATATAAAAATACCAAGTCAGTGAAAATTCTTCTGTCTGACAATTTAAGCATATTCATATCGTTTAAAAGTGTGTTGTAGTTTAACATATTTGCTGAAATACCCATTTTAAAATTTAGAAAACGTAAGAATTTGTTTTGTATTCTTTCAACAGCTTGTACGTGCATATTATAATGAGGATTCCAGACAGGAGAATTGTACTCAAGTTGGCTTCTAACATAAGCAAAATATAACATTTTAATACACTTTATATTGTTAAAGTTTCTAGTTAGCCTAGTTATAAACCCCAACATTTTTAAGCCCTTATTACAGATTTCTGTTATGTGGTTAACAAATGAAAGATTTGATTGAAAAGTGATGCCCAAGTCTTTAATTTGCATTAATGTCTGAAGAGCATTGTTATCAATGTTGTAATTAAATATCACTGGATTTTTTATTCTAGAAAATCTAACAATTTGACATTTTGAGATATTTAAATAAAGTCTATTTTCCATACACCAAATTAACAATTTGTTGATATTATCTTGAAGAATGTTGCAATGATAAATATTTTCAATAATTTTAAAAATTTTGAGGTCATCAGCAAAAAGTAAGATAGATACATCATGAAATATTTTTGTAAGATCATTTATAAACAAGATAAATAAGATTGGGCCAAGGTGTGAACCCTGTGGAACTCCACTTGTTGCATTAATTTTTTCTGACAGGGAGGATTTAATTCTAACTATTTGTTGTCTTCCAGTTAGATAGCTTTTAAACCAGGCTAATATATTGCCGCGTATACCAAGCTTTCCTAATTTCCAAATTAAGATTTCATGGGAAACTGTATCAAATGCTTTACTGAAATCAGTATAAATAGTGTCCACTTGTTTTTTTTCTTTAAAAGCATTGTTTTAAAAATTTTCATAAATAATTAAGTTGGAAAGAGTACTTCTACCTGGCATAAATCCAAACTGGTGAGGTGATATAACAGGTTTTATTCGTGTAAAAAGTTTGTCAAGTATTAGGCTTTCAAAGAGTTTCGGTATGGTGGATTGAATACATATAGGTCTGCAATTACAAACATCACTTTTATCACCCTTTTTGAAAATTGGAGACAAATAACTAATTTTCCACTTATCAGGAAAAATTCCATTAGATAAAGATAGATTAAAAAGTTTGGATAATGGAAGAGCAATTACTTTGATACATTCTTTGATAAATATTGTAGGGATATTATCCGGTCCAGCAGATTTGTGGATATCTAAGGATTTAACTTTAGTAATTACATCAGATATACTTATGGTACACTGTGAAATATCAAGAGTTTCATCTAGAGTAGTTGTTGGAATAGGAGAATTATTTGAGTCTGTTGAATAAACACTTTTAAAAAATTTTGCAAACAAGTTAACAATACCATCAGTATTATTGCTATGGCTGCCATTTAGGTGCATAATGCTCGGAAAATCAGAATCATCTTCTTTAAGAGATTTCGAGTATTTCCAAAAATAACTTACATTATTTAGTATGGAGTTTTGAATATTATTTAAATAGTTACGGTAGCAGGTCATAGACATTTTTTTACACGAAGTTCTTAAATCTTTAAATTCAATATAATCAGAATTTTTTCGATATACTTTATATTCCTTATGTTTCAGTTTTTTGGTAATAAGAAGATTAATAAGTTCATTGGAATACCATTTTGGATAGGTGCTTGGCTTATATTTCATGGTTGGAATATACATGCTAATAGCCTTTCCCAAAACAGAATAAAAATTATTGGTAGCTGTGTTGATGTCATCATATTGCATAGATGACCAATCAAAAGAGAGAAGATAATTACAAATTTCCTCGTAATCAGTTTTGAAAAAATTTTGGTAACTGTAAGACAGCTTACAAGTATTAACATTTTCAAGCCGTTTGCGGTTGCTTCGTTTCTTCCCATAATTCGTGGTCCTCAAATGTTCACGAAGCATTAGATTTAAACAAACGTACATTGTTCATTTAATAGGGAAGTAGGGGAGGGCGGGGCAAAACGGGGTGGGGGCAAGATGGAGTTTTAGCTATTTTGTTTTTTTGAACTTCCCTACTGCACCCCGTGCCTTTAGTATTGTGATTGCAGTCAATCCCAATACATGTCTTATGCGCTGAGCGAATTTTGTTTTGTCACGTTTTTGATGTTATATCACGACTGTACCTCGAGCGTGACATATTGAAGATTATTTGATTAATTAGACTGGTTAACGGGTATCTGAAATTGACCACTTGTTGTTCTTAAGGGGGTATTCTAGTCTAGAGGCATGGATTGTAGGTATTTTTTCAGGTGCAATAAAAAACCACAATATTGTTACAAACCCTTATTTTACCAAATATTGATTAAACATTAAAGAATACATAAAAAAAAATCAAAGGAAAAAATCTAAATTAAAAATGTTACATGGTGTTGAAGTGGGGGGTGGAGGACTGGTTGACACGATTGCAACCCTCCTAGTTATCTAAAAAAAAACATTCTTCATCCAAACAAATGCGGCTGTGTTCCGAACTAAAAGAAAGTAAAAAAAATATTTTTCGTAAAATGGCGGCTGTCTGAAATAAAAAGGCAATTTTTTACAGTTTTTTTGACTTTCGAAATTTTTTTCAAAAAAGTAAAAATTGATATTTTGTTTTAGTTTTAGTTCACGCCATAGATTAATCTATAGAAAAGGCTCACACCAAATTTCAAGCAAATTGATGTAGTAGAACTTGAGATATCGTGTCAACCGTCTTGAAAAAAGTGATTTTGAGAAAAATGCATTTATTTTTTCTAGACTAGAATACTGCCTTAAAGTAAGAGTTTTATATTTGGCTGAAGTTATAAAGTTACACATTTATTACTATATTATTTTATTTATTTATTAGGCCTTGGGATCCTACGATTTTCTCAGACGGTGACTTTATAGCCACTGAAGCTTCGAATATAGAATAGAATTCAGAAATAGCAATATCTGCTACCGAATTAGATAAACAGCAGCCCATACAAGCATACCTGAATCAGATCAGCAATTACGAGGGTGCTCAACATAGTCACCAGGACATCAGATTGCATCAAGTTCTTCGGCGCAACCTCTATCTCATAACCACGACTTTCAGTCTAACCAGTACAAAACAAATTTTAACGGAACCAAAAATAAATCAGGGTTAATAAAGGGTTAATCGAAAAAAAAAAGTACGAGGCCAGACAGCCATTCTTAAATCGTCTCCATAAAAACAAAAATCGGAGACACTGGTTAAACTGAAAACACTTAAATTAAAGTTAAAATACGAAACGGAAAGCTGCAAACAACAAAAAAAAACTGAAAGAAGTCAAGCGGTTGAAAAAAACTTCCGTCTTCTTCTGAAGACACAAAAAATACTTGTTGCCTTTACTTTAAGGGGAGATATTTGGAGTCAGTAGGCGGATAGTCAAGAGTGGGCACACTGTTCCTGTGTAGGTGTCGAAGATGAAGATTAGGAGTCAATACTTGTTTGCAGCCGAAGTGTGAACCTTAACCCCATCTTGCCCGGCGGTCTACCCCATCTTATCGTCCTGGTGGAGCAAGATGGTGCAAATGATAGTTTTATTTAATAAGACTTTTTATGGCATTCTTATATATCTTTTAGAATTTTATTCTATGGAATGTTACATCTACACGACCAAAGTTTATTTGCATAAAATATATATTTTGTAATATTTGAAATGTTGCATTTTTCTTTAAGCGTTAACTACCCCGTCTTGCCCCGTCTCCCCTCCTACATGCGGTCAAGAGACGAATATTAGTTATTAATGAGCGACCCCTTGGCTTCAATGGTCGAGGGCTCTTGACTCGCAACCCGAAGGTCGAGGGATCGAATCCCGGCGTGCGCAAATTAATTTTATTTGATTAATGTATGTTATGTTACAATGAATTATTTTTTTTTTTTTTTTTTACATTAACTCCACACAGGAGGCCCTGAGGAAAAAATAATTTCCCTCAGGGCCTATGTCATCTTTGAGGATGCTGTGTGGAGGGTGTTTTTGAGGAGAGGAAGGAGTGAACATGGGTCTTGAAGAGACCCATATTGTAGGAGGGAGGAAACACAGAGGCCGGCAAATCGTTCCACAGCCGAGCTGTTGAACTCAAGAACGAGTCGTAGAAACGACCCGTTCTCATGTGACTAATGTCAACCGTGTACAAATGTTGAGCGCGCGTTTGGCGTGTTTCCCGACTATGCACCGGTGCCGAGGGGATCAATGACGCTAGTTCCTCGGAGCATCTTCCATTGTAATACCGGTAGAACAAGGACAGCATTCCCACCTGGCGCCTGTGCTCTAAAGATTGCAATCCGTTAGTTAAATTAGGAGAATCTATCAAACGGACCGCCCGTTTCTGCACAAAAATAATATTTAAAAATAATAGATAGTATATTTGCGGCACGTTTCAGAGTGGAAGATACTGTATCGCTCTGGTGCAAGACCATCATTCAGAATTTTGCTTGAAATTGCTTTAGCCGTGTTTAGTGACCAGATCTAAATAGCCAGGTACTTTCCCACCTTCCTCTTACTCAAATCCTTCCCCTCCCCACTACCTTCAGCCGCACAACAAATCCCGATTGGGGGTGCCATAGTCTCACTGCTCCTGCAGCAGCTGGGACTCTTGTGAGGTATTCACATAATAAAATCAGAGTGTGCAATTCGCACGTGGTAGAAGTGAAACCTTCAGAAAACTGAAGTAAACAAGAGTGGGGAGACTACGAAGCACCGCACAAAGAGGAGACCGATAGGCTACGAAGCATGGCAGAAAGAGGAGACCGATTATACTCTCTCATTCTCTCTAAATCTTATCTATAAACTCAAAAATTGCGAAGTGAGTTAGCTCACTATGGTTTAAGACGATTCAAATGTATGTGGTTGTCTCTTTAGTGTCGCTATTTTGTGTCGAATTTCAAATCGCAACGGTGCTATAGAAGTTATCACTTAAAAATTTTTTTTTGAAAAATTAAATTAGTGATTTAGACACATTATTACCTACTATTTATTTAAAAATAGGAATTCAATCTTGATGTACATGCACATATTTTTCCCGTTAAAAACAATGCACAATCTTGGTAAAAAGCTGAGGTAGGTACTGTCAAGAAATATCACGTACCGAAATATCCCGAATGGATAACGCGTCTGGTATTTACGAGTATGCATCCGGAAATTTTAGTCTTGCTTTAAAAAATAAAACTACCATGCAAAATTTGTTTGCAAACTCGCCGTTATAAAAAAAAAAGTGTGCAGTTCACATGCGGTAGAAGTGAAACCTTCAGAAAACTAAAGTAGAAAAGAGTGGGGAAGCCGCACAAACAGGAGTCCGATAGGCTACGACGCACCGCACAAAGAGGAGACCGATTAGTCTATCTCATACTCTCGCAGGCTAAATCCTATAGATGTATGTTTTTATCTCTTTTTAGTGTCGCTTTTTCGTTTCATCGAGTTTCAAATCACAACGGTGCTAAAGAAGTTTTCACCTCAAAAGTTATCTTCGGAATACGATACGAATCGGAAGAATTCAACCGACGACGCGCGATTCGGAGACATCTATCGGTACCAATCCATAGTTGAGAAAAAAACCGATCCCGAATATTTTTTCACTTGTTAAGAATCCGAAGATAAAATAATATTTCTTCGAAAATTCTTGTTTTCTTCGGATCCGACATCATTGAAACATATGTTTAAGTATGAAGTCGAAAATTTAATTTGATTTGGAGTCACAGGACAACTTTACAAATGTCCATAGAAACTATGTTTTTAAATATATATTTTTTTTGGTTTTTTCGTGATTTCTTTCAGAATCGGATTCAGAATACAAAATTAAATACGGATTCGAAGATGTCAAACGATTCGGGCCATAGAACCCGAGATAGAAGGGAGAAAAATTCAAATCCAACCTTGCAAAGTGGCCATGAAAACCGCGTATCTTGAAAATTCCTATCCAATCGGGGGTGTATTTTTACCCGGGCACTTTTTACCCTGCGAACCGTAGCTGTCACAAAACACGGCTAAAGCCATTTTGTGCAACGTGTCAATTCTGAATGGTGGTCTTACACCAGGGCGCTACTGAGAGTTTATTCCAATCTGGAAGTTGCCGCAAATATAACATATAACATGTATTATTTAAAATTATTAAATTGTGAAACAACACAATTCAATCAAATAAAATTTACTTGCGCACGCCGAGATTTGAGTTGCTAGTTACCCATCGACCATGTCTCTCGCCCGTATCCTTCCTCTAACCCCATACCTTCAGCCTTACAGTACATTCCAATAGAATGGTTCCGAACAGTTGGAAGCAGTTAGAACATTCACATTTTTAGAAATAATTATGTCAGTGGTCTCGTGGTAACTCGTTAATTCCGATTTCGATTACCCGTAGAACTGAGATTTGCTTTGATTTTCAAAATTGAAAGTGATTCAGACCAGCCATAAAGTAGTCATGAAAATTATTTTATTATTTGATAATTCCTTACTTCAAAAGTGTATTACGTTTGAATAAGTTTTTGACAGTTGTCAGACGTAATATTTCAAGTGCGACCAACGATGCTCATTCGAAATATAATTTGCTGGTCGACTGTTGAAACGCAGATCACGAGGCAAACATTAATTTCATAAATACTTTTACGTTCACAAATTCTACAATAATTATAATATTGAATGCGATTTTTCACTGGTATGCGCTACTGGAAAAAATAAATAAATGTCTGGTGGGTAGGCATATAAAATAATAAATCCTTTCGACGCAATGGAGTGGAGACTGAGAATACTTAAAGTTTTAAAGAGTCATTGGTCAATAATGGTTAGTGGTTGTTTGAAGCATCAAACTTTGCATATTACGAACTCAATTTCTTTTAAACGAGGGAAATAAATAATGATATCAACCTAGGCCCAAGGGTTCAGAAAAAGGGAAAGATTTATTGGCTAAATTATCTCCATTAAATTTGCATAGTGCTAAAGTTATTTGGATTTTATCTGGGAATAGATCTGATGCTGTTGAGTGCAAAAAATAATTTATTAATTATTTCGCCCACTTTCATGGCATCATCTAGAAAAAATAAATTAAACTTTCAGGTACCAGCAAATACGGCGTTGCTCGGGTATAAAGAGTATTCTAAGCGGAGAGTTTTCATCAGTCTGGAAATTTGTTACTTTCGTTCCGGTTCCGATTCAAAATGGTGGCCTTGCTGGACCTTTTTATCCTATCGGTGTTCGCTTGATAGTTGTTCCTACTACGAGCAGTAAAATTGAAATAATTAATATCATTACCCCTACAGACCAGAAGAAAGTATGAAAAAGAATTGACATTGATATGGTGACATTTATTGGACAACTAATAGTAATTCTTTTGAAATGGTTTATAATTAAGTGAGTAAGTATTCAAGTACCTAATTACAAGTCTTATGATTTCGGAGAAAATTTTGGTTTGATTCATTAATATATTGAAGAGAAAATTAAAAACATTTTTGGACGCGAGGTCTACTTTTCACAGAACTACTTGTTTATTACTATGCTACACCTCTCTTTTTTATCTCTTTTTCTCTATTGATCTCTTTTTGTCTGGTAGAATCAGCATGATGTCTGTTTTAATATCTCATGTCTCTTCTTGCGTTTATAAAATTACTTTTGTTGTTTAATCATGTTTTCTGTCGTGTGGTGGATTTGGAACCCTTTAATGTCTTTGTGAAGGGTTCCTTGTTTGATCGGCTAGAAGTCTATTTTTAAGTTGATTTTGTGTTTCTTCTTGTCTTTGTAAGGATATCAAGTTTTGTGTCAGCGTGTTCTTGGTTTTGTGTGTCCTTATATGTGTTTATGGATGCATTAGCGTGATATCAATATTTAGATGAATTTCATGTATTTTCTTACATTTTCAATGCCATCCTCTTGTTAATTCGACACATTAAACAAACCTCAAAATTATGGTCGAGTCATTGTCCTTTTATATCTTGTGAAGGGTTCTTTGTTGCATTAGCGAGACGTTGTTTTTCTCTTTGTAAAATGAGACCCATCAAAATGATCCATTATATTTCGTGGTTGTATACACAAAATGTCAGCCCAAAAATCTGTAGGAGAAGTAAAAAGGCAAAAAATCCTGGCAATTTGTTATTTGGGGATGTTTCATAACACGAACTCAAAAATATTCTCAAATCGTTCGATTTGAGAACATATAATAAAAGGTGACGTGGATTTCGATAGGCAGCTCGTTCTCGTTAGGTTGGTGAATACCAAGATAAGTTTCCCTCTGATTTGTAATCGGACATGAGGAAGTCCTCTCACGTCCCGGGTTTAAATAAATTTCATTGAAAATAGTACCTCGGTATCTACAAATCTTCCTGTAAGGGAACCCGAAACTCTGTATCCTCGCTTACATAATCTGAATTTCAATGAAATCGAATAAAAATCTGCGTTTACGTTTTGCGGTACAAATGATTTATTTAATGTTTGATTTAAGCCAATATTAGTTTTGCTTGTCAAGAAATGTAAAAATATATTAGGGGCCATCCATAAATTACGTCACACGAATTTCATGACTTTTTGACCCCCACCCTGTTACATTTGTGAGACCCCCTCCCCCCTAGAATTTCATGATTTTTTTACCCTCCCTACTCCTTGTCACACTTCTCTACTCCCCCCCCCCCCCCCTTAAGGTGTGACGTAATTTATGGATGGCCCCTTACTATACGTCTGTTTTACAATTGAGGTAGGTTTTTTCCCCAATATTTGAATGTGCTACATTTAAATTTTTAGTAGATGCCTGTTTTACCATTGAGGTAGCTTTTTTCTCCAATATTTGAATGTGTTCCATTTAAATATATTACCAGATGTCTGTTTTACCATCGAAGCAAGTTCTTTCTCCAATATTTGAATGTGCCACATTTAAATATATTGCTAGTGGTCGGTTTTACCATTGAGGAGGGTTCTTTCTCCAACATTTGAATGTGCTTAACTTAAATATATTAGTAGATGTTTGTTTTACCATTGAGGTAGATAAATTCTACAATATTTGAATGTGCTACATTTAAATTTATTACCAGACATCTATCTGTATTACCATCGGAGTGGTTACTGTGCCCAATATTTATTTATTTATTTATTTGAGACACAAACAGGATATTTACAGAACATTATTTTGGTTAATGTATTACAAATTAAGATACAAATATAAATATCCCTAGACTAATGTGTCTACAGTTATAACATTTGCATATTCACAGACACTTGAAAAACAATGTAAGTATTTTTTTACATAACTTAAAAACTTAAAAACTTAAATAGAAAATTTGAAATACATGATAGCTACAAAATATTTTAAGTGTTTATTAAAAAATAATAAAACAACAATCAAAAAATCATGAATGGGCTACAATTAATCATCAGTACATTAATACGTGAAGCAAAAATTTTGTACCCCTTTTTACGAAAATTGCGCGGACGGAGGAGTATGAAATTTCTCACACTTATAGTTTATACAGAGAAGGAGTGCAGAATGCTAATATTTTTTTTTAAATAATGATTAAAAAATTCATTAAATCAATTAAAAAAACATTTAAATTATGGTCGTATTTCGACCACTGGGCGACCCCTAGTATTACTAGATGTCTATTTTACGAATGAGGTAGGTATTCGCAATATTTGAATGTGCAATGTTTGAATGTGCAACTTTAAAAAATATGTCTGTTTTACCGTTGGTAGGTACTTTCTTCAACATTTGGATGTGCTTCATTTAAATATAATAATAGATGTCTGTTTCACCATAAAGGTAAGTACTTTCCCCAATATTTAAATGTGCTTTATTTAAAAAGGAGTTTATTTTGTCAGATGATGATGGTTATTTTATTTACAATTTATAAAAACAGTTTATTAAAAACAAGTTTTAGTGTGTAATAAGTATAATGCATGGTAGTTTTTTCGCCTACTGGAAGCGTTATCAAACAAAAAATTATTAAAACGAAATTTTACAAAGTAACTAGACAGCAATAAATAGTTGTCGATGGATTATTCAATATTTTATTTTTATAATACCCAAATACATATCGATTGGATTATGCAATATTTTATTGTTATATTACACAAATACATATTGATTGGATTACGCAATATTTTATTGTTATATTACACAAATACATATTGATTGGATTACGCAATATTTTATTGTTATATTACACAAATACATATTGATTGGATTACGCAATATTTTATTGTTATATTACACAAATATATATTGATTGGATTACGCAATATTTTATTGTTATATTACACAAATACATATTGATTGGATTACGCAATATTTTATTGTTATATTACACAAATACATATTGATTGGATTATGCAATATTTTATTGTTATATTACACAAATACATATTGATTGGATTACGCAATATTTTATTGTTATATTACACAAATACATATTGATTGGATTATGCAATATTTTATTGTTATTTTACACAAATACATATTGATTGGATTATGCAATATTTTATTGTGATATTACACACATGCACATTGATTGGATTATGCAATATTTTATTGCTACATTACACAAATACATATTGATTGGATTACGCAATATTTTATTGTTATATTACACAAATACATATTGATTGGATTACGCAATATTTTATTGTTATATTACACAAATACATATTGATTGGATTATGCAATATTTTATTGTGATATTACACACATGCAAATTGATTGGATTATGCAATATTTTATTGTTATATTACACAAATACATATTGATTGGATTATGCAATATTTTATTGTGATATTACACACATGCACATTGATTGGATTATGCAATATTTTATTGTAAAATAACACACATACTTATTGACTGGATTATGCAATATTTTATTGTAATATTACACACATACATATTGATTGGATTATGCAATATTTTATTTGTAGTTAAGAGAGTTAAGGCTCTTGACTCACAATCCGAAGGTCGCGAGATCGAATCACGGCGTGCGCCAATAAATTTTATTGATTAATTTGTGTTATTTCACAAATAATTCATTTAAGATATTATATAGTTTATTTGTACGTACGTTCAAATAAACTATATATTGTACGTTCCAGAGAGGAAGATGCTCTTAGAATCGCCCTGGTGCAAGATCACCTTTCAGAATTAAAACGTTGCTTGAAATGGCTTCAGATCTTTTTTAATGACCAGAAAGACTATTCCCTAAAATTTGTGATAAGAGATCGTTCTCCCGCGAGAAGTGCTGTCAGATTTGTGTGATTTTCTACAGCTGTTAAATGAATAAATAATCATGCATACTTGCAGGAATTCGTGTTTAAAACGACCCAAATTAAAATACGTGACAGCTCGCAGCTGAAATTTTGACATCGGCCGATGGGAAAAGCAAATAACAGCGGTAGAAAATCACACAAATCTGACAGTGACACACTTCTTGCGGGAGAACGATCTCTTATCACAAATTTTAGGGAATAGCCATTCAGATCTGAATAGCCAGGTACTCCCCCACCTTCCTCTTTCCCATCTGCTTACTCCCCTTACTACCGTCAATCTCACAACATACCCCAATTGGGGATGCCATCGTCTCACTGGCTCCAGACGGTAGCAGCTGGGACTCTTGTGAGATATTTTCATTAAAAAAATACATCTAATATGTTATCCTAAATTAACACAGATCATCACGACAAACACAAAGGAAGATAAAATACATTTTCAATGGAAGAATGTACTTCTTCTTCTGTATGTACGTAAACACCCTGATGATGGAAACTGAAACGCTCTCCGAAACGTTGACCAAAGAAGTAAGAAGCGCAACACAATAATACAACACGGCATAATAACCCAAAATGTAATGACGAATGGCGGTGAAAATCTCATATCAAAACCACATATTATTTTCAATAACGATTACGTTATTTACAAAAGCTTTTTACATGCGCTTTTCTGTCCCAGATACATGTAGGTCCGGCGCTGGGTGTTATAAATAATCAATATAATTTTTAAAAATACAGTTACAATTTTGCAGGGAAAATTTAGATAAACCTGATTTCATAATTTACTTACCCGTCTGCGGACTCGGATTTTAATTGAATCATCCCTCTCTAATTTGTTTACCGCCTGACGCAGGCTCGGCAGCCCCCGGTGCGATGAGGTGGAGGGACGTATTCGTAAAAAAAAAACACGTTTAGACTTCGTAACGCTGCTAGCTAAGAACTCCGGCGCTGCCCGGCCTAACCTAACCTAACTTCTCTAACCCAGTGCGGGTGATAAATGACTTTATTCCACGGGTGTGAAGGAAACAAAAGCCAGCAGCATGCCGCAGTTTATCATTCTGCTCCCGAGCCAACAAAGAGAAGTATTCGAATTAAATATATGAAGTACAACCACCATTCCTCCTATTCCGCTACGTGATACAAATAATATGGAGCATACGGTATGTTAGAACGGGGCTGATGCAGATAAATGCGATAGGAATTCGATGAAATTTTAATTACGATTTTGCTTTGAGGAAGACAAATGTTATTCTGGTAAAAAGCAGTCAATTTGTGGTTTGACATATTATGTAATGAAATACAACAATTACTTTGTATGTATCCACGAATTATTTATTAAATATTTTTAATACTGACCGGTTTTGCTTAATACAAGCATCATCAGGGTTTGAAATTAAACTGATCAAAAGTGCATTGTGTGGGCTTATGTACGCATACAGAAAGAGACAAAATATAAAATAAAGGAACAGTGAGAAAATATGAAATTAAAATCTTACACAGTAATAGAGAGAAAGAGACAGATGTATATATAATGAGTTATATATACAGGGACAAAACATCACAAGAACAGGTGATTAAGGGATTATGGGGTATATAATAATAATAATATTTGGTTGATATATGTAGCGCCGCATTCGTGAAAAATTACCTTAAGGGGCTTCACAAATAAATATATAATACAATTGGTATAGCAACTAAGATTTATAATTATAGCTAGTTGCTTACATCTAAGACTTAGAACAAACTAGTGACTTATGACTAAGACTTATTATTGGTTATGTTTTAAGGTTTTCACGGCCAAAAAGTATTTTTGTTATTGTTTTTGGGGTGTTATGCCGTGTTTCGCTACCTCCTTCTTTAGCCAACGTTTCGGACAGCGTTACAGTGTCCATCATCAGGGCAGATGAGTGCCATTTTCGGGCAGAAACGTTGGCTAAAGGAGGAGGTAGCGAAACACGGCATAACACCCCAAAAACAATAACAAAAAAAAAACTTATTATTCTTTATAGTTGACTTAACGGGGTATTCTAGTCTAGAAGCATGAATTGTAGGTATTTTTTCAGATGCAACAAAAAAAAACCAATAATGTTTTTACCAACTTCTATTTGGTGAAATATTAATTAAACATTGAAGAATCCAATAAAAAAAAAGTCAAACAAAAAAATTAAAAATTCAGAAAGTTGCAGGGTGTTGAAGTGGGGGGTCTCAAAAAAAATGGCGCGCCCTGGTTGACACGATTGCAACCCTCCCAGTAATCTAAAAAAAAAATTAATTCTTAATCCACCAAATGCGGCTATGGCCGAAACTAAGGAAAAGTAAAAAAAATTTTTTTTCGCAAAATGGCGGCTGCCTGAAGTAAAAAAGACGGTTTTATACCAGTTTTTTTGATTTTCCAATTTTTTTAAAAATAGTAAAAATTGAGATTTTTTTATAGTTCTAGTTCCTGCCATAGAGGCATGTATAGAGAAGGCTCACATCAATTTTCAAGTAAATTGGTTAAGTAGAACTTGAGAAATCGTGTCAACCGCCTCGAAAAAAGTGGTTTGGAGAAAAATGGGTTTAAAATTTTGTTCTACTTAGATTTTGGTTAAGATTCCGTCTAAACCGCGATATTAAAATGGTTTTAACTTTTAAAATAATGCGAATTTCGAAAAATACTTTTAAGGAGATATTTTTGAATATTTAAACTTTGGAAATATGAAGGAAAAAAATGTTTTTTTTTCTAGACTAGAATACTGCCATAAAACTTGTGAATAAATGACATACATTTTTACAACTGTGACTAAAAGTTAGAGGTTTACACCTAACATATATTCTGTACCTTCATTTAAAAATACTTGATTTTGCCAGGTTTGTCACGGAAATTATTAATAAATTGTTATCAGTATAAAATGAGGGTTTAATGTGGGTGGGGAATTTTTTTGTACTAAGTGAAGAAATGTTGGATATATATATCTTACACCATTGAACGGGATTTATTATTTTATTGTTATTTTCAGGTGTACAAAATAAAAATGTATTAATTGAAATGAGTAAGTTTCTTATTTAGGATTTTAACAATACATCTAGAAATAAACATTATTAAGAGCAATTTGTTTAATTTTTGAAAGTTCAATCGCGAAATTAACAGATGATAGTGGGATTTTTACTAGCCGGTGCACCATTGAATGATAAGCAGAATGTTTACGTGATACCGGATTGTTTAACATGTTACATATAGTTATATACGGAAATCTTCCCGGAAACCCCGCAACTACCCCTTCCCCATTGCTCACTTCCCACTCAAACAGATAAAATTTGTATGTAAGTATATCAATATTCTATATCGTAGGTTAGTTCTAATATTCTCCAGACGAAGGAAGGGTGCTTCCGAAACCGGTAGAGTGTGAATAAAATAAAATTGGTCTTTAACAAATTTATGCGTTTTTATTGTAAATTATTTTTTAACTTCCTTCAGGCAGGTAGGTAACATTATATTGAAAATTGCAGGTTAGAAAGTCCAAGTAAACATGACGATTTCACATTTGAAAAACGAATCTTTACTAAAATGGCCACCATTTTGAAAAGGAAACGGAACGTACAAACTGATTTATAGACAGACAAAATGCACAGCGGTTGATTTAAAATAGGACTTCGCTACGCTCAGTCAGAAAAGAGTATTTAAAATTGGCTCCGAGTACGGCAATAGAAATAAAATATAGGATTTCTTTCATGAAACGATAATCAACTTAATTTATTTTTGGGGTATTATGCCGTGTTCATTAGCCAATGTTTTGGATAGCAGTAACGTGTTCATTATCAATGCAGATGTATAATCCGTAGATTAAGAAAGTGGAGTGCAACACGGCATAACGGTTCCGCGACTTTTCATCCTGGGACAAAATATCACAGACAAAATATCCTCCGACAAAATATCCTACGGACAAAACATCCCCCAACAAAATATCTACTAAAACCTAACCTAACCAAAGAAAAAATGGGATAAAAATAATACAGACATCAAAGACAATAAATTATTGTTAAAAAATTGTAAAATGGGAAAAAAATAAATTATTGTTCAAAAATAGTAAAATGTAAAATAAGGTTAGGTTAGGTTAGGTTGGGTTAGGGTAGGTTAAGTTTTAGTGGATATTTTGTCGGGGTTATTTTGTCGCGGGATGAAAACGTGCATTATCCGGCATAACACCCCAAAAATAAATCACTTTAATTCTTTTGGCCACAAAAATCCTCAAAAAATCGTTTAATAAAACAAACGACATTGGCCTTTCTGGGACCTAGGAGTCGAAAGGTTTTATGTAAAATGACGATATCAGATTTATTTCAGTTGAGTACAGATCACTGGGTGTATTACTACCATTTAAGTACTTACTTATTAATTTCAACTGGTATTATTTTGAATTGTAGAGTTACGTGTCTAGATAATTGTCTATTGTTAGTACCAATAAGCTGACAGATAATATTGTAAGTTTCAATAAAGCTATAGATAATATTGTATGTGTATGAGACCAACTTATTTGATCCACACAATTCTGTAAAAAATACTAGGTGGTTGGACCCCAGTCTTCTCTTAGGTTCGGGAGATATTTTGTAATTAACAACTCGGAAATCTTTTTGGTAATGAATAATATTTATTTTCAGTCAGCTTTTATATCACAATATTAATGAACCTGTTTCGAGTATTACGTAAACATGTTATTGTTTTTATCGCTGCACGTGCAAAGGATGACAAACTTGTTTACTGTTTGCCAGCAGGAGTTAAAAAAATATTATTTGCTAAGTGCTTTTGCATTTACTGAATAACAAAATGTCCGTACAATTTTAATTGCACCTGTGTCACCAATTCGATCTTGTTACAATAATATTATTAATGGAACACGTGCAACTCGTCGTCACACCAGATGCCCAGGTTTTGCCGAATTCAAGAATATAGTCAATAATAATTTACGTTGCTAGGTGCACTTTTTCAAGTAAACAACATCTGGCATGTTTCAATAAACCTACAGATAATATTGTATGTTTCAAAAACCCTGCAGATAGTATTATATGTTTCAATAAATTTATATATATATAATATTATATGTTTCAATAAACCTATAGATAAATGTACGTTCCAATAAACCTAACGATAAAATTGTATGTTTCAATAAACCTACAGATAATGTTATATGTTCCAATAAACTCGGTGCAAAGCAAAAGCTGAGGAGCGGCATATTTATTTAACACTTCCATTCCGAAGTGATACTTATCCCAAACGAGAGTTTGTGTGATATTCAAATTGCATTTAAAAAATTATCCATTAGATAGTATTCGAATTCCAACGAAATTTCGTCCCCACCACCTTTCCGAATTAAATATTTTCTCCGCCACAAAAAAGGCGCGTGTGCGGCAGTAAAAGGTATATTTTACTTTAAAGCTGGTTACAATTATATGATTGTCACTTTTTCTCATATTAGCTCCACACAGGAAGCCTTGAGAAAATTAATTTCCCTCTTAGGGCATCTTTAGGGAAGCTGTGTAAAGGGTTTTGTTAAGGACATGAAGGAGAGGAAGATCTGGGAAGGAAGAAGGTGTGAGGGTTGGTTAGGAATCTGGGGGTCAATGTTTTCAGGAGTGACGGACGTTTGAATTCTGTCATCTCTCCCACTGCGGTGTAAGGTAATGGTTAGATATCAAACTAGTCTCTCTCAATCCGGCTCGCTACGCAGAAGGTGGGCAGACGCATGCGCCGCCAAGAACCCAACCAATCACACCCCTTGATCCCGGGCACCCATGTTAAGTCACCATATATAGAAAACTACTTGGGATGGTCAAAGGCAAAAGTGTTAGTTATCTTATAAATGGTTCCCGGGTGGTGGTACCCATACCCACCTCCCAAATTAAGTAAAGATTAATTTTAATTTATAAATTTTATTGTTATGGTTACAGATCTTACTTTAAAAGTTATAATATTAATCAGTTACTTTAAAAGTTATAATATTACACAGTTTAAGTAAAATATGAATAAAATAATTTAAAAAAATAATGTAGCAATAATAAGTTTTCAGTTATTTTATATAGTATTATTTAATCTTCAAAAACAGTTTCTTTTATAATAAGTTCTGATATGTAATTATTACTACGCATGACAGCTGTGACATGCGATCGATTAAAAATATTAATTAAATACAATCACAATTTGCCAAACATCTCCCAGAAAAAAATCACTCAGTATTAATAATTAGCAACTCCGTTGCATGTACAAACTAAAGGCCGTAAACTCAATCTTTCGAAGCAGTTGGAAATCAACAAAAACTTTAATCAGAAAGCTATTTTCATAAATGAACAACAAAATATAATTCGCTCGCCACTCTTAGATATCTTTAAGCCAATTCCAAATACTTAAATATGCTGGAAAAGAAACCCATGAGTCATCATTTGGGAATAACTCATATAATGACTAGACTAGCGCCCTTCAATAAAATTTAAACAACACAGTAATTGGGGAAACTTTAAAAGGGTAATAACCATAATTTTATTTGGAAATCAAAAAGTGCTTAGGTAATAAAATAGTAGCAATACAATTTTTCATCCTAAGTACATATCTAGAAATAATATAAAGGCTGTAAGTGGTGTAACTACAGTTTGATAATGCCTTCAGAAGGCGAAATGTGGGCGATGCCCACTCAACCACTGACCGGTCAAAATTTTTTATAATTAAACTGTTTTTCATAAATTGAAAAATAATATTATTGAACATGTAAGAGAAATAAAAATTAAAATGGAGTTCTACAAATTAAACTTGATAACAATAAATACTTATATGAAAAACTAATAGTGTGGATTAAGGTACATTGTAAGGTTAATTTGATTTTCAACGTTTTAAGGATACAGTGGAAAATGTCTATTTCTTAAGGCTTTGTAAGATTTGCCGAAACGTCTGAGCTAAACGTTTTGTGAGTATTTCGATTTGAAATGTTGTACATAAAATTAGGTATTCATAATTCAGTATTACCGGAAAGGACAAAAGTAATAGTATCATCATCGCGATTTTAATGGTGACCCCCCTTCGGATTGTACGTAATTTTTACCTTGATGTTCGTAAAGGTTAAATCGCGAGGATTACGGGAAGTCTTTAAAATAAATATTAATTTTCAAAGAGTCCCTGTCACAAGTGTCAAAAACAAATATCAAGTCTTGGGGGAATTTCCGCCAAGGATATTATTTATAATAGTGTCTTTCCCTCAAGGCTGTAAATTACGTAGAATGCCGTCAACAGAAAAAAAACAGAGATTAGATAACAATTTTGACAAAGTTGGAATCCAGATTAAGATCTTGACGCCGAACACGGCTAAAGCCATTTGAAGCAACGTTTCGATTCTAAATAGTTTTCTTTCACCAGGACAATATTGAAAATGCCGTAAACATACCACTGTTTATATTATTGTTTTTTGATATGTTTATTCTTCAAATATGTTGAAAAAATAATATTAATTCTTTGACAATCAAATATGTTACAATAATATTATAATGTTATAATATAATATTATATTTTATAAAATATTATATTTTAACTCGCTATCTCTGAATCCGTAGTCGAGGATTAACAGATAGAATTAAAAAGATACATAACATAAGATCATTTCGCCAAGATAAAGTTTCAATTTATGAAATTTCTTTAATTTGAGAGATCAGTCCCGAAAGAACTATGAAACCCTCAAGGAACAATTCCGAGTTCCGCTGCAGATTGCAAACCGCAGCGGCAGACTGCAGACGTAATTCAAGACACGATAATAATAATTATTATTACTATAACAATAAAAATATGTCCGCGGTCTGCCGCTGCGGTTTGCAGTCTACCACCAACTTCGGAATCTTGCAATTACGCGATGTTTACGCCGAATTTACAATTTCATGAGTATATGGAAGGAGTACGGGCCGTTTTACTACTTACTTACGTTTTATTTTTGACTTTCGGGGCACATTCGTACGCCTTCTCCAGGGGCACATTCGTTTTAACAAATTTCTTTTTATTTCAGAAATTTTCCGAAAATGGTCCGGAATTATAAGAAGAGACTAGGTGCACAATAATAAACGAAGAAAATATGTCTGCGGCAATAAAAGATGTTTTGGAAGGAAAATTATCTTACAGAAAGGCAGCGGATAAACTTATTATTAAGGCTTCATCTTTGGAGAGTCGGGTAAAGAAAATAAAAGACAAACCTGATGATGATGGCACGAGCCTCAGTACATTTCAGTCTAAATACACAAGTAACCAAGTATTTTCTACTGAAGAAGAGTCACAATAAATGTTCCCCTAGCCACGTACGAATGTACCCCGTTAGTGGGGTAGATTCGGACATTTGTCAGCTTTTGCTAAAATTTTATTTATTTATTTATTAAAAGAAGTTTATACAATGAACAAAAAATTGTGTTAATTCATCCGCCATGCTAGGGATGTCCCTGTGTTATGGCGGATGAAGTTTACAGATTGTGTAGGTACAGTGTACAGTTATTAACTTATGCAATTCATTTAAGTAGTTTAAGTAACATATTTAATAACAAATGTTCAAATATTCATCCATTTATTTATTTTAAAAGTTTTTGACTTCAAACTTTTTGAATAAGGAGCGATGCTGAATGTTGTAATACCTAACTGATTGAACAATCTATCTTTAATTATCAATTTTTGAAAAATTAAAGTCTGACACGAATGGTGCCAATCTTCCCCTACCTGTAATTCCTAGGTTTGCACGCCAAGTATGTTCTCAATTGGATAAAACCCATGGAAATTAGCCAAAATAATATTTATTTATTTATTTAAACGCCCTTAGGGCTTTTACATAAAGTGCAGTACACGTTTTTGGTAAAGTATAGGAAATAACAAAATATAATATAAACATAATATAACTGTAAGAAAAAAAAAATAAAGATAACATAAGATATAAGAAACAAAACATAGATAACACTAGATATGACAAAAAGCAGGTAAAATAGAAAATATGGTCACGTAAATTAATGTGAGATAGTTATTTTAATCATAAAGAGAAATAAGATAAGATTGTCATTATTTATGTTTATAATTAGCAGTCTTTGTTATACATATTTGGTACGTGTTTATCGAAACATAGCTACAATAATATATCGATAAAGGTGCTATATAGTGCATGATATTTATAGCTTTATTTTTAATGTTCTGATATACTGAGTTTAAATTTAGAAATCGATTGATGTCGATAAACGTCAATTGAATTATATTTATTTCCGAGTGTATGAAGTCTTTGTATTGGAGAGTTTTCAAAATAATTATTAGTAGAATTGGTAACAAAGTAAAGTGCATTAGAACGGGTATCACGCGTGGGTACTCTCAAATTAATTTTACAAGTTAAATCGAGGGCGTCCAGTTTGCCATTCGTTATATTAAAAAGGCAAACTAAATCGCTCACTACACGCCTTGACGTTAAATCGCTTATATTGAGTAATTCCATTAGATATACATAATTTAGTTCTTCGATAGGTATTCCAAGTTTATAATTAATAAATCTTAAGAACTTATGCTGTAATCTTTCAATTTTTTGTTGGTGTGTCTTATATAATGGAGCCCAAATGGTTGAATTATATTCTAAATTAGATCTCACCAGCCCAGTGTACAGCAATTTAAACGAATTAATTGATTTGAATTCTTTGACCGTCCTCAGAATGAAACCCAGACATTTCATTGCCTTATTAGTTATGACATTAATATGAGGAAAAAAAGTTGATTTACTATCAAAAATAATACTAATAGAGATCCTTGATTTGTTCTACCCTTTTTAGGAAAATGTTATCAATGCTGTATTGAAATTTAATGGGACTTTTGATTCGAGTAAAAGTAATTGTTTGGCATTTTTCAATATTGAGGAAAAGTTCATTAAGGGCGCACCACTCTTGTAACCTCACTAGATTTGATTGTAATATGCAACAGTCATTAAGATTCGTAATTGTTATATATATTTTAAGGTCATCCGCAAACAAAAGTATCATAACTCCTTCAAAGATGGTAGTTATATCATTTATAAATAAGGAAAATAACACTGGGCCCAGATGTGACCCTGTGAAACTCCGGTGAATTATTGAATAGTATGAATTTAGTTTGACTGATATTTTTCTTTTGTGTAGATAACTTTCAAACCATTTCAAAATATTCCCCGTTATTCCTGAGGATCTTAATTTATGTATGAGAATTTTGTGTGAGACTTTGTCGAAAGCTTTACTAAAGTCGGTGTATACTACGTCAGTTTGAAGATGATTGTGCATACTATTAAACAATTTTTCCTGATAGATCATCAGATTCGTAAGAGTAGACCTGTTTGCCATGAAACCGTGTTGTAGATGTGATATAACTTTATTAATCTCAGGCGAGAGTTTAGAGAGCAGAGCAGATTCGAATATTTTAGGGATTGACGACTGAATACATATGGGTCTATAGTTAGATACATCAGATTTATCACCTTTCTTAAAAATAGGAGTCAAAAAGCTTGTTTTCCACTTTTCCGGAAAGGTGCCAGTTTTTATGGACAAGTTAAAGATTTTAGTAAGAGGATAAGTTAAGACGGATAGGTATTTCGATAAAAAGATTGGAGGAATGGTCTGCTGACCTCCTTTTCCCGATTCACATCAATCTCGCGTGAAATATTCCTCACTTTTTGGTACTAAGGATCCAGACTTGAAAGAAAACAAAACATCAAATAATTCAAAATGTTAGACAAGAGCGAATGTCAAAAAAATCGTAAGATAATATTGTGCTATGTTCTACACTGGTGGAAAGAAGGATATCTACAAAATACAATTCTACCGATGTCAAATCATTTCATGAATCGTGAAAAGTCTGGAAGAACTGAGTACAAATATTGTTTTACAAGAATATTTTTGATTTGAAAGAGAACCACAAAAAGATATTTTCTGACATCTGTAATTTGATTTTACGTTATTTTGAGTCCAATCTAAAAAAGTTTCAAACCTTATTAAGTTTACAATGCCCACTTTTAGGCAAACTAAAACTTTAACGTCTCGAAAGTTGAAAGTTAATGATTTTGGTACGCTATACTTTTATTTAATTACTCTGTAAGTTATTTCAATTTACAATATAACTTTTTAATTTGAGTGAATTTTTGTTTTCTAGATTTGGTAGTTTAATTTAAAATTAACGATGTACAACGCTTGTACCGAATTATTTTCTTTTTTCATGTTCTTCCAATTCAGGGAAAAAATTATACCAAGTCAGTGAACATCTTGAATATTTTTCTTTAAACAAATATAAAATATTGTTACTGAGACATTTCAATTGTGTATAATAAATACTGTATATATCTTTCTATTCAGTCAGTAAAAGCCCCGAAAAAGGGCGTTAGTAATAACAATAAATACATAAATTTATACTCTTCGCAGGCAGAAACTATACACGGCCGTACTTACCTGGGAGGTCACTTGAGATAAACGCTGTTTTTTTTAGAGAAATTTCAAGTAAAGTTTGCACGCAGAGGACTAAATTAGGAAATGGGAAATGCCATTATTTAATCATTTTATCTAAACAGTTTTTATGGCATACTTTTATTATGTGCATAAGCACCTATCTTCCTCCCAATTTGGGAAGCGGTTATGGGTACCGCCGCCTCGGGAACCATTTATTGGATAACCATCACCTCTGCCATAGGTCACCCCAAGTGGTTCGCTTAGGTGACTTAGCAGAGGTGCCCGGGTTCATGGAGTGAGGTTTGTCCGGGTCTTGGCGCAGATGCGTTCGTCCGGCTGCGTGGCTGGCCGGATCGAGAGAGACTGGTTAAGGGAAGCCTTTTGACTTCTCCGTCCGGACTCTCTCAACCTATCGCCTTGCACCGCAATTGGAGGGATGGATTCATACGTCTGTCACTCCTGGACACTGACCCCATATTCTTAATCACCCGTCATACCTTTTTCCTACCCAGAACTTCCTATCTTTAAAAAGACCCTCTACACAGCATCCTTTAAGATGACATAGGCCCTAAGGGAAATTATTTTACTCAGGGCCTATGACATGTGTGGAGCTAACGTAAAAAAAATTCAAATTGTACCCCCGTTTTTTAACAATCTTTCTATGTATATTGTTAAATATCAGTTTTTTGGCAGCTGTAAAATTCACGAATAAGGGTTATTTAGATATCTACCTACAAATTATGCTATTTATTTTCTGCCCAAGACGTAATTTGTTTTAGGTCCGGCCCTGGGCCGAAGTTGTCCAATTCGCACTTCCAAAAGCGTATCAATCAATGAGCCCCTAAAATGATCGATCATTTAATGGATTCTCGCTTCAATGTAACGCGGTTACCAGTTACTGATTTAGCCGTTTATATTTAATTATACATCCGTCACTTATGGACACACTGACCCTCAGATTCCTAGCCACCCCTCCT
The DNA here is from genome assembly GCA_936435175.1 of Glyphotaelius pellucidus. Classification (NCBI taxonomy): domain Eukaryota; kingdom Metazoa; phylum Arthropoda; class Insecta; order Trichoptera; family Limnephilidae; genus Glyphotaelius; species Glyphotaelius pellucidus. Next base: position 36,539,906 of record OW386538.1, on the reverse strand, counting down.
ACCTTTTTCCTTTTCCAAACCTTCTCTCCTTCCTTTCCCTAAAAAACATTCTTCAAAGTATCCCCAAATATGACACAAGGTGAATTATTTGATATAATGTGAATTATTTTCCTCAAGGTCTCCATGTGGAGCTAATTTAAATTAAAATTTAAAAAATACAAGTTTGCAGTTCACACGCGGTAGAAGTGAAGTCTTCAAAAAACTAAAGTAGACAAGAGTGGGGAGGCTATGAAGCACCGCACATTCTATCTCATTCTCTCGCAGACTAAATCCTATAGATGTGTTTGTCTCTTTTTAGTGTCGCTTTTTCGTTTCATCGATTTTAAATCACAACGGTGCTAAAGAAGTTTTACTTTAAAAATTACAAGTTTACAGTTCACACGCGGTAGAAGTGGAACCTTCAGAAAACTAAATTAGGCAAGAGTGGGGAGGCTACGAAGCACCGCACAAAAAGGAGACCGATTATTCTATCTCGTTCTTTAGCAAAAACCTACTGGATGAGATTTGCAGTTGTGCAGAGTGGAATTGTTACTGTGTGTGTATTAAAAATGACCTTGATTGTGTCTACCATCACTGCCTGAAAAATATGGTAAAATAATTGCATGGAGAGGAAGGACTCACCGAAAAGGAATCTGTAGGCCGGCCCTCGTTGGTCTTCTCCATCCAACATGCACACACAGTAAAAATGCGCGAACTATTTTATTTTAATAGCGGAATTAGGTTAAAGGCGGAGCGGAGCGCAAATGGCTATATGCGGCGGGGAGTTTATTACAGACACTGAATAAGGAATGACGGGTAGGCAATGGGTAGGAAAAAGGAATTGGCAACAATATTACTACCAAATCCCAAGCAGTGACAGTATGTATGTGTAAGAGTAGGTGTGTATAAGTGTAGGTGCGTGCTTGGGCCTAACCACCTACTTTATATATACATCGCTGTATTATTATTGGGCCACTTCGGTCGCCGGGTTCAAGGCGTTCAGTACGGACTTTTTCTCGCAAAAAGGTGCCAAGGAGCTTCCAGCTGAATTTTGTATTTGTTTCTCTTTTTAGTATCGCTTTTTCGTTTAATCAATTTTTCACTTCAAAAAGAGTTAAAATGAAACTTTGCTTAGTCAATAATAACTTGATTTTTTATGTGGGTGATTTACCGAGTGTCTAATTAGGAAATGTTATGGCGGTAATTGAAAGCACCATGCCGGCCATATAATCTCTTTCTTCATTGTTATCAGTATATTGATACAAAATCAAACAAGGGGAACACCATCAGGACAGGGTTATCAGAATGATTGATAGAAAAATAATCATCATCCATGTTTTAATTCTTATTCAGCCTGGACTCGCCTCCCCAATCATCAATCAAACCTCCACAGATATTTTTGTTTCACATTTTTCATCAGAAACAATCTAAACCAACAACGAATAATACATTATATCCGTGTAACTATTTTTTGATGTGGCAATATAGTACAAAGAGTGCGATGATTCAGGGGCTTTACGATTTCCTGGGCAGTCAGTGTAGCCGCCCAGGACGGGACATAGATGAGATCATATTCTTGCAATAAAGGTTTTAGTAGTTGCAACCCGAACGGTTTTCAAAAAGTTCTTAAAAATGATTAAATAATATGCATTTGGATGTAATTCACACCTAAGAAATTTATGCATGCATTGCCATCAGTTGTTTAGTAGCGTAAATTATTAATTTATATATAAAAATGAAGTATTTTTGCTTGCTTGATTGTTTCTCTTTTATGTATTGCTATATTAAACATAGAATATGTTTGAAAGTTCAAAGTATTTTCTTTTCACCCCCGCGAAGGTTCTGGATTATTACAACACAATATGACAACACATCTGAAAGTTTTTAAGCATTACAAAAACTCTTACGAAACTGTCAACCATGTCACACTTTGAAAATGATATTTTGCAAAGCATCGACTGTTCTTAATCAAAAATCAATTTTCGAATGTTCTTTAAATTAGTGAATTTTCTTAAGTACTCTGCCAGATCGAATATTTTGAAGCTAATCAATTAAGGTATTTATTTAGGTATCAATTTAGGTATTTATTTAGGTAGGTATTTTAAATAGGTTCCAAATTTGATCGATTGTTGATTGGTGATTTGATGGATTTTTGGTGACTTGATGTGCACATCCCCGCAATGGTTTCTAAAATAGTGAGCTCTGGCATTCTTTTTTTTTTTTTTTTTTTTTTTTTTTATTTCCAACAAAAACATACTTAACAAATACAGATAGAATTGGCAATTTAAATAGGTAATCCCGCGAAGCTGCCACATGGCTGCTTGTCTGCAGGTTCTACCTCAATGTACATCCATTACCATTTGAAATAAATAAAAAACATATTTATAAAATTTTAAATTGTAAAGAAGAAAGCAAATAGAGACAATCAAATCCTAATGAACTGGTTGGTGCCACCTACTTTACAGTTAATGTAAATAAATAAAGTAAAAAAAAACAACATTTTATGTTTACAAAGGCATACAACATTTAACAGATTTTGTATCTATCATTCAAGAAAAAGGTAATATATTCTTAATAATTAGAAACCATGACATCATCAATCTTTCTTTTTCATCTTTGAACATTTTTTTACAGATATACTGATTTTTCACTCATAATCCACATCTTCACAATTTTTATATTTATACTCTCATTTTCCTAAATAACAAATCTATTTTTGATTTTATTAAAAATCACCGGTACACAGTACTCCAGTGTTCGGCTTCCATACTTATTTGATATTTTAGGTATATTTAGGCCTTTTTTTCTGTGAGTCGTGTGCTGTGACTATGTACCAGAGGTTTTTTATAAGTACTATCTCTCCAGTTATTCTTAATGGTAAGTAACCAGAATATACCTTTTATTGGGAGTAGGTCCTCAGCACAATATAAAAGCTGCACATTGTGTCTTTGTCTATATAAATTAGGTGATACAATATGTTTTATGATAGAGGTTTGCAAATTTTGTACATGCTTAATATAAGTCATGTTTGTATTTCCCCAGCTTCGAATTCCATATCTAAGAATAGATTCTACCAATGAAAAATATATCAATTTAAGTGTGCAATGAGGCAAGACAAATTTTAATTTATAGAAATTGTTCGCTAGAGCTCTTAACTGGTGACATATTTTAGTAACTTGCTTATCTCATTTAAAAGTGTTATCTACTTTTAATCCTAAATAAGTATACTCATTGACAAAGTCAATATTTTCACATTGGCAATTTATTGTTATTTTTTTATGGATGCATTCAAAGTTGTGTGCGATTAGTTTCGGAATATTCCACATTTTCAAACTTGGTGATCTGATATACATGCATTTTTTTTTTTTTACATTTATGACTAAACCTACATCATGTGCCCATTTTAGCAGTTCATTAAAGTCGGTTTGTAATTCTTGAATCGCTATTTGAGGATTTTCATTTGATACTATAAGTGCAGTGTCATCTGCGAAAATAAATCTACGCGATTTACTAAATAGTTTTGACATAGCTATAACATAAATTATATATAATTTTGGACCCAAAATTGACCCCTGTGGGACACCAGATCTTATAAATTTAGATTCGCTCATCGCATTCAATATTTTAACATTCATTTTTCTATTTGATAAGTAGTTATTAAAGAGAGTAAGCAATTTACCTCGGATGCCAATGGATCGTAGAACGTTAATTATTTGTTTATGACATAGTGTGTCAAAGGCTTTAGAGAAATCAATAAAGAGTACAAGTACATGTTTTTGAGAGTTGAGCTGGGTGTTTATGAAATTAGAAAATTTTTTTAATAAAGTGTCGCAGCTTTTTTTTCTGGAATCCATACTGACATTCGTCAATGATACCAAATTTATTTAAATGTGCATCTAAGTATGTCGCTATATATTTTTCAAGAATTTTTTCCAAAGCAGGTAATAAAGAAATAGGTCTGTAATTATTTATAATTGAATGATCACCGCCTTTAAAAATGGGTCTAACAATACTAGTTTTTAATCCTTCGAGTATTTGGCAAGTATCAATTATAGTGTTTATAAAATGAGTTATGACTGGGCTCAGTATTTTACCATGTTTTTTAATATCTGTATTTTAGTATCTGTATTTGGTCCAATCCTGGTAATTTTGAGTTTTTCAGTCTTCCGATAATAGATTCAATTTGTTTAACGCTAGCTCTGGGTAGGTACATAGAGTGCGGTGTATCGTCAAGCAAGTACGAAGACGCACGAATATCACATTCGTGTAGTAACTTGTTTACTCCCTCATCGAAGAAATTCGCAAAATTTTCTGTTACAACATCTGTCGAATTGGTCTTCAAGAAGTATTTAGATATAACTGCGTCACAGCTGGATTTGTTTTTTCTCCCCAATACTTTGTTTATTTCGTTCCACGTTTTTTTAATGTCCTTAAAAAAATTTTTGAATTTGTTATTGTAGTATCTTTTTTTAGTATCCAATATTTACTTATTTAAATTATTCCTGTATTTCTTGTAGTCCTTTTCATATTTCTTGTTTGTTGGCATGTTTTTCCATTTTTTCCATAATTTATCCTTTGTTTGTATATTTTCCATGAGAATATTATTCATCCAAATTTTTTGGTTATTGCGATACGTCTTTTTTATTAATTTTGTGAAACTACTTTTTTCGTATATTGTTTTGAAGTGTGATTTAATATATTGATATACGATATTAGGATCAGTATGAATTTGAATTGAGTTCCAATCAGTTTGTATAATCATTTCTTCAACTTTTTTTTCAGATAGTGCAGTATTATATTCATGGTGCGATATTTCGCCATTGTCCTTAAGGTATAAAGACACTGCAGTTAAATAGTGATCTGCTATCCTTGTTTCACATACGCAAGAGTAAATTTCAAATTGTGAAATTATTTTTGGAGGGAGAGGTAAAAGCGGGGCAGGTGGAAGGGAAAGGCGGAAGGGGAGGAGGGGAAAGCATATAGGGGAGGGGGAAAGAAGGAGGGGACATGGGAGGGGAAGGGGTGGCGGAAGGGGAACGGTGACGAATAGGAAAGGACACGCAGGGAGAAACAATTTTTTTTTTAAAGTGGAAAAGTAGCATCAATATACCATATATAGGTAGAGCATTCAAATTTTGTTAAAAATCACAGTTGTTAGACTTTTTTAAATGAGTTTCTTTTATTAATACGATTAATTACATACACAATAGTCACTCCAGAGTTACCGCAGCACTATGATGCCACTGCTACACATGTTTGTATTGATAAAAATAATCTTTTTGCCCTTTACTCCATTATTTTATACTGAGCAAAATTATACTTGACGTCTGTCATTGACTGTTGTTGTCCAGGGGCGTGCACTCCATATAGGCACATAAGCACTGCCTACCCTACTGTATTTGTAAAACATAAACATGTAAATAATATTATAATTTATTTAATTATTGCTAAAAATAAATACACACTTTCAACAAGCTGAGCAACCGAAAAACGCGAGCGCCACATCAAACGGCATACTGCAAACATGGCATAAACTGTAACTAGAAATTTCACGCCATCCGACTGCCTCACTAAAATGCGGCCTAAGCAACAATTTTTTCTGCGTGGAGCTAGTTAACTTCGTACAAGATATAATAACAATGTTTACAAAATGCATAGAGCATAAAGTAGAACTGTCGTTTTGGATTTGCTTCTATGAGTTTTTTTTTGTTAGTCGGTGCTTTCTGGATCAAAATTGGCAATCAGTGACAACAGTGACATCTGTTGTTAACTATTTCTATCAAATAGTTGCCTTTCATAAATGCGAATTGTGTCTTCAAAAACGTTTGTCGTACTTTAATTGCGAATTATCTGATAAAATATGGAAATTTTAACCTGTGAAACTTGTTATAGTGAAGGAAATAATGGTAACTTAAAAAACAATGGTTTTCTCGGTATGACGAATATTCATACTTTTATCATAGGTTTTCCTACTGCCTACCCTGATCAAAAACTCTGTGCAAGCCACTGTTGTTGTCTAGTATCATAATTCATCTTATCATCAAGCATCGTATCAAAACACGTCGTATCATCATGCGTCGTAACATCCCTAACGGTTAGACATTTACAACGCTTGTCCTACAAACAAAATTGACCTGTTTATTTTAGTTCATCTGTTTACTCGGGGAACGAAAATTTCTAGCCACGCCACTGTGCGTGAAATGATATAAAAAAATGAAAAAAACCTATTTCACACTGTTATTTCGTTCCTATCGAGTATTCCATCTTTATGTGGTATGTAAATTTAACATCTGCTTCAGGGGATATTCAGTACTTTTCTAGAATTTTCCAATCGGATATTCGCTTCATATTCATATATCTCTTGAGTCCCGTGGTACACGTATGTAATATGCAAAAGTATGATCTCATGATCAAATACGCAATACGTTACTCGCACCTACATAATAATTTTCACTTTTTCAAATGTATTGCCTCAATCGACGCTTCTCAATTTCTTGAATCTCGGAACTATCGGAAACTAACGAAGAGGTTACGAAGTTATCTGAAAACAAGGTAGAAAAGTTAATTCATTAAACAATACGCATTTTTTCTTATCTCAGAAATATTGTTCATTATTTTTTTGAAGATAGCAAAAACTCTTACCAAAAAACGTTGTAAATATTTTATTCAATTCATAAACGACCGTGCATGTGAAAACCTCACTAATTAGAAACAATCAAATAATGTCGTGGAAAGATATACAAATTGCTTATCCAGCCAAAAGGGAATGTTTTTATCCGTTGTATATACTTGCAATAGTGCTTTCACGTAAACGAAGTATTGAATTCCGTAAATCTTAGACGCTCTGTGGTCGATGGGTAAGGTTCTTGACTCGCAATCCGAAGGTCGTGGGATCGAATCCCGGCGTTCGCAAATAAATTTTATTTGATTAATTTGTGTTATTTCACAATTTATTCATTTAAAATAATATATAAAATATATATATGCAACTCGTTCCAGAGTGTAAGATACTCTCAGTATCGCCCTAGAGTAAGACCAATATTCATAATTAAAACGTTGCTTGAAATGGCTTTAGCCCTGTTTGGTGACCAGATCTGAATTTTGAAGTCAGCTACTTCCCCACCTTCCTCTTCCGATCTCCGTCCCCTTCCCACTATCTTCAGGCTCATAACATACCCCAGTTGGGGATTCCATAGTGTCTAGACAGGAGCAGCTGGGACTTTTGAGAGGTATTCACATAAAAAAGAGAGGTATCCAAATTAAAAACGCCATTCAATTCTGAATGGTGGTCTTTCACACGGGCGATGTACAGGTTTTAAGGAACGTACTTGACTTTCTTTAACCAATGATTCCTGACATTATTTGAAGTAAAAAATGTTAATTAAATTTTGGTCTTCGGTGACTTTTTCGATGATTTTTTTTTCTTCCACATGTCGTCACTAATCACTTAGCCGAGTAACCGCCCAACCTCTTGCCCTCAACTGTTATCAACGCCCACCATTTTTTTTTATGTTTTTGTAGATAACAAAAAAATTAAAATGTCACTGGAGACCAAAATTTCATTTACAATTTTTACTACGAATTATGTCAGGAATCACTTTTAAAGTAAGTCAAGTACGTCCCTTAACACCCTGTATATACTGCAAATATGCTACATATTATTACAATTTGATTTGAACCCGTGACTTCCAGAGCACTACTCCTCGATCGCGGAAGCAGACATACTTATTAAAAGGTTAAAAATAGCAAAACTATTTTTATTTTGTTTCATTTAATTTACTTAATATACTGGGCACATTGCAGAAGTTTCCCAAAGGCACAATTTTTGTGTACTGTTATTATTTTCCTCTGGGAGCTGAACGGGACCAACGTTCAATTTCACGGAAGCATTCGTCAATATTTTTTTTAGTTTGAGTAGATATTTCACGATTTCAGACTGCGACTGCGGCAAATTTTGCTTTTTCAATTTCCGGCAAAGTTTTGGTAACAGATATGAATTCAAACGTTGCCATGTTCTGTTTGTTTAGAATGCAAATTTCGTCTGATCAATTTAACTAAGGCTAGGTTCGTTCGATTTCGTGCAGTGCATCGGAATAATTTCGAATTGAATAAATATTGAATGTTTGCGCTCTATTACAAACTAATATTTAGTAACAAATGGTGTTATTTTATGGAAAATAATTGGTTTTAAACATTTCAATACGGTAATAAGCAATATCAATCAAAATAGTATGTATTAAAATGTATTTCAAGATGCCTAACCGTAATTGCGAGATATATAGTTTTATATCAATCTCTTGGGGACAATAGTACGAAATGAAATATTTTGTTTCCCTATGCAAAATGTATCACGTGAGGTAATAAAAACTTGTAGTTTTTAACGCTGTTTCACAAAAAAAGATGTATAATACATAATTTTATTTTTCGTGATGCCACCGCGAAATAAAAAATGAATGAAAACTGGTGGATCTGTATTTATAGGATTCGGATAGAAAACTAGATACCTGTGGTATAAAGGATTATAAATTTAGTTTCAACATCGTTCAACAGATGTCGTTAGTGAAGATAGTTATATGTAGTTCTTGGATATATCAACAGATATCATTTAGTATTAATTAAGAGGATTGTCTGGCGACAAAATATTCTTTGTAAACTTTACGATCAAGTAAATAAAGCAACTTGTAATCTGGACGAACCTCGATCTTTATTAGAGTTTTCCCGAACGTATATACTTCAAACAATCTCAACAACTTGGATTAAAGAACATTACAATAACCATACATTATCCTAAACGCAGGAGACTTTTTGTTGGTAAAGCTCCTTAGTTAGCTTTCAAAAAGACGAAGAATATGTTTCGAAATATAAAAATCAAGGTTAGATGGAGCGAGCCAATATAAAAAAAACGATTTTAATTAATAGGCGTAAGCGAAAATGTTTAAAAAAGCTTGACTTATTTAAAATAAAGCAAAAATCTCTCAACAAATGTCTGAAGAATATATATATAACAGAACCGAATGTTTTTTTATGATTTTCGTAGCATGCTCTGCGATCTTTTCTTATCAGGGGAATCTCATATAATTACATTTTCAAGTCAGCAAATTTAAATAACACATATTTTAAGAGCTTGAAACTTTGTGTTGACTTGTTCGCATGACTAAATTTATAGCTTTTTTAAAGTTTAATTTTTGTTTACGCAAAAAATCAAAATGCCTCAATAATAATTAAAATTATTTGCGTTTTTTTTTTTTAATTAGAATTTTTGTTTACGCAATGAATTGATTTTCGCATTTCAGCATTAATCATAAAATTTCTTCGACAACGAAGTGAACAGTATTTATATATTCATTTGTGTCTGTGCAAACACTTTGTATACCAAGGCAAATATTCTCAAAGGTTCCCAGTTATGTCGGTGGTAGGTCGTGGGGGAGTCTGTTAGACTGGAAGGTTGTTGGCATGGGAAGGGGAAGAAGTGAGGGTGAGGGAGAGGAAGGACCCACCCGGAGCAACCCGTTCACGGCGGATACGGAAGCTCTTACAGGCGACATCCCATCGTCGTGTGATGTTATGTGACTTTGCTTTGTAAATTTATTATGTTGACGGTAAAATATTGTAAAGCCAACGAATTGTCACACAATTGTACTCCATAACAACGAAAATAATAAGAGCTAGTTACTAAAACTTATTAAAACCTTCGTTTGATTATGAGTATGTATATATATTTTAATAATGGAGTCAACGAAATTATAAAAATGTTTTTTTGTGTGAATACCTCACACGAGTCGCAGCTTTTCCCGTCTGGAACAAGTGAGACTATGGCATCCCCAATTGGTCGTGTTGTGGGACTGAAGGTAGTGGGGAGGGAATGGAGGTGAGAAAGAGGAAGGTAGGGAAGTACCTGGCTATTCAGATCTGATCGCCAATTCTGGTTTCAATTCTGAATGGTGGTCTTATACCAGGGCGATACTTAGAGTATCTTCCACTCTGGAACGTGCCGCATATATACAACAATTATTTTAAATGAATGAATTGTGAAATAAAACAAATTAATCAAATAAAGTTTATTTTCGCACAAGGGATTCGAATTGCGAGTCAAGAGCTTTAGCCTCAGACTACGGAGGCCGAAGTTGGTTGGTAGCGTAGAATAAAGAACAATACATCTGGTCACCAAACACGACTAAAGCCATTTCAAGCCACGTTTCAATTCTGAATGGTAGTCTTATACCAGGGCGATACTTAAAGTATCTTCCACTTTGGAACGTGCCGCATATATACAATATATTATTTTATATGCATTAATTGTGAAATAACACAAATTAATCAAAATTTTTTTTTGCGCACGCCGGATTCAATCCCGCGACCTTCGGATTGCGATTCAAGAGCTTTACCCTTAGACTCCGGAGGCCGAGGTTGGTTGGTAACGTAGAATAAAGAACTATACAAGAAATGCGGTGTGGGAGTGTTTTGTGATCTGACCGTTCTTAAATTTAAGTACAGAATAGTATTTCATCATCGTGATGAAATTTAAATGGGATGGTGTTATATGTCAGGCAAGTGTAAGAGAGACAATGCTTTCTAAATAGGCTGGGGTCCAAAAGGTAGTAAATCTGTGTTGACATTCAATTAAAACAAACAATGGTAAGACTTTTGTATTACAAAACACGCCCACAACCGTGTTCTTTTTATTCTACGGCGGTCACCTGTATTATCATTGGTCATTCTGTATCATGTATGCTCTCTCCTTCAGCAGGTTTAGTTCTGTGTCGGGTCGTCGCTAGATTGACTTGTAAGCTTCCGAGACAAACGAGCTAAATTTGCATAGTACGATAAAAGCAGCTGTTCCAGACATCCCGACGTACTGCCTAGTCTGTTGTAGCCCTACTGGCTTGCAGCTTGCAACCTCTAAACCAGGTAAACACAAGTACACAGGGTGTCATGAACACTCATTGCATACATTCTCTACAAGCGTAATAATAACATAATAAAGCACTGAAGGTGCTATGCGATCTCTCTTGCTTAACGTCCGACGCAACTATGACTTATGGCGGCGCTTCCCGGCTCAAAAAGAAGAAGATGGAGAGATATGTAATTACGAGTGTTGGACAGAGGGCGCGAGTATTTTAAGTGATAAAATTGAAGCAAAAATTTCGAAAATGCTTAATAAAACATGAATCTTTAAAATAGAGCAAAAATCTTGTGGAACGTATCTTAAGTATCATTTAAAGAAACATTGTGAATTTTTTCACAAATATAACTTATAAAATAATAGAAATAGACTTGTTTTAAATAATTTTTCGGAGAATACTTTGCGATTTTTTTCTATCGAGGGAATTTCATATAATTTGCGTTTTGGCGCCGAACGTATCTAGATATTATCTTCAAAAATAACATATATTTTTTTAAGAGCTTAAAAACTTCAAATGTTTAAGGGAGATATGTAAGAAATCGGTCGAAATTCGAGTAGTGGACCCTTAATAAAGAAATTGTTTATCCCTTCGTGTACTTTCCCGTTCGTCCCGTTCCCCTTCCGCCGCCCCTTCCACTCCCATGTCGTCTTTTCCTCACGCTCCCCCCCATCTTTCCCGCCTTCCCTCGCCCCTTTTTTCATGGGTGGAAAGAAGGTATTTTGAATGTTTCAATCATTTCCTATGCTTAATATAGCAATACATAAACAACTTACATATATACATACGAGTATATCTTTTGAATACAAGAATATTTATATATATAGATAGTTCATTGTTTTTTTAAAATGTTCTGAAGTAATTTTTTATGTCTTTTATTGTTGCAACACATATAAGATACTACAGAAACCTATTATTAGCACAACAATATATTTATCAAAGCGTCAAATATAATTTTTGATGCTCTTGGTTCACGGGGTGAAACTCGTTTCAAGTTTTCTTCGGAAATATGCTCAATTTAATTTGATTTTTTTTTACAGATTTAACTAATAAATATTTTTTAAATAAGTTATAACTGTTATTATCAAAATAAGTTTTATTAAATATCAGAAATACTTTTTTTTGAAATACGCAATTCACCCTAAAAAGAGTGCTTTGTAACAGTAATGCGTATTATTATTAATCATGTAGGTCATAAGCATTACTAGCATCCGCGACGGAATTCAATTTGGAATGGGGGCATGGGTAACGCCGCCCCGGGAACCATTTTTTGGATAACGAACACCCCTGCCATAGGTCGTCCCAAGTGATTACCTACGTTTGGTCCTAGGGGTGAGGTATGTCTAGGTCTTGGTACCTTGAGACTAGTTGAGGGAGGCCTTTTGGCCTTTCCAGCCGGACTCGCTCTGGACCCATCGCCTTGCACCGAAGTGGGAGGGCTGGATTCATACACACATTGACCTCCAGATTCCTACCCACCCATCATACTCTTTTCCTTCCCAAAACTTGCTCTCCTTCCTTTCCTTAAAAATACTCTCCACACAGCATCCCTTCAGGTGACGTATATTATTTTTCTTAGGGCCTAATAAATCTCTTGTAGAGCAGTTTTTCACCGAAGAAAGAAATTTCCAATTCGTAAGTTTTATTGGACTTTTCCAAGCCTATCATCTGAAAAAAATTCTTCAAGCTTATTTTTTTCAATCCTTTCAAGATTCACCTCCCTGCTGCCTTTTTTTGCCTCTATTTCTGATTTCCCCGTCGCGACATAATGCAATTTTGTTGGACCGCTGCTCCCCCTATCGTATAATCTACTTGCACACAAGTTTTATGTGTCTATTTCGGGATATGTAAAACCAGCTACATTCATCGTGCTTTATGCTCAACGAAACACCCAAACAAAGGCGGGGAATACATAATTGTGAAATATTTTCGGGATATCATGCCGTGTTACCCGACGTCCTTCTTAAGCCAACGTTTCGAATCCCATTTTCCATCATCATTTGTAATTACACATTTGCCCTAATGATGGACACTGTAAAAGCTGTCTGAAATGTTGGATAAATAGAGGTTGGCGTAATACCCCAGAAATGCATCACGAAAATGATTTTGGCGTAAAAATCTCCAATCATATTCAAATAATACATAAATTAAAATACTCAACATTTTTTAATCATCATTTCTAATAAATTTTTCGCCGGACAGTTGAGGCACTGACGCGATATCACATTCAACTAAATTAAAGCATTGGTATTAAGCCGATAAATATCTTGGTATTACGATTGTTGTCCATCTTAGATGGAATAACGTATTTTTTTCTCATCAATTGCCACATCAAGAAATCCGTGTCGTCAGATGATGTCGACATTTTGTAAAAGTCACAACCGTGCGTCCGGTGTGCGGTACGCGACACATTTACTCTAAGCAAAAATGTAGCATGCATATTGTGGCGACGTAAATGTTGCGTGCATGTAGCGTGTGGCTCCGGTGTGCGGCTCTACTTACTGTTTTTATTTTCTTTTCCTTTACTATTGTTCTTATATACTTACTTCGAAAACACTTTATTGTATATTCGATGCTTAACTAATCCTAGAACCTAGTACTGTACTGTATCCTATATTATAAATAGGTAAATAGAATTTGTGAATCTTACTTAATACTACATATAATACACCAAGAATACACATTGCCTACTTATCACGGAAAAAAATCGAAAGTATATTTATTTCTTTCTCCGACGAAATTGCTGCTCGGTGGATAACAGCGATTAAGCCATACGGTTCATCAGAAAAAAAATTTAGAAACAAGATATATGGGTTTATAGCACCACGTAGGGCAATTTCGATATCTAAAAATAAATGGCGGACTAGCAAATTTTATTTCCGGTTTTTAGGGAAAATTTTCATCATTTAAAAAAAATATATATAAAGGGGCCCTTTATAAAAAAACCCTACTTAATGCCGTAGATACTAGATTTTCTAACAGTTTAAAACTTGGTGCATGCAAATCGTATGTATAGTTTTTTTTTTATATGTCAACCAGGTTGAAAAACAGAGTTTCGGAGATCTCCATCAATTTTATGAATTTCTTTAAAACGTTTGGTGAGAGCATTGTTAATAAATGCCTTTTATAGAAAATGAAATTTAAAAAAAAAATTAAAACTACCAAAAACTTTTTATAGTGGTCTTGATGCCTTAAAAATATTGAAAACATACGCAACTTAAAATATATGAACATTATACGCTTTTGTCTTTGCCGATCGATAATTTCTTATGGAATAATCACATCAAGGGGCGCAACACTATCAGTCATAGATTCATTTTCGATAGCTTAAAAATTAATCATACAAGTTATGTTCAATCTCCATAATAAAAAGCACTGTAGCATATCGAAAAAAATCAAGCATTATCTTTGACAAATTTACACAAAAACCACTGTTACTCATCTCATCTAACAAAACAGGTATATAAACATTTTAAATACATAAAACACGTAGCTTCAAACCAAGGAACCCTTACAACTACCTAAAACAAATATGACATTTGGACAAAGAAATTTCATATACACTGCGACCAAAAAGTTCAATAATCCGAATGCAAAATACGACGATTAAAAAATCAATTTTTTTTTAAAATCTTTGCTAAATATTGGATCATCAACAATGATGCAATAATTAGCCAACTTACCCAAATCTATAAACGAACTAAAAGTTCTCTAGTCTTTTTTTTTTTTACATGAGCTCCACACAATCCAACAACCAGGAATATAAACGCTACCAATCGAAATTTCGGTAGCGTTTATATTCCTGCGTTTATGTTCCTTTTTTCTTAAAATGACCCTAAAAGACCATAAAGTCTTACCCCACATTTCTTACAATAGCTCATACAATATGACATTTTCACCTCATGTTCGCTATCGTTATTGGCATAATTCCACCCCCTGGGATTGGGTACTTTATTAGCCAATCATATATTTAATTAGTACTGCCTGAACTTAAACGACCGGACGGACTGGCCGGGAACTGATGGGAACTTCTAATTGTATTGAGGACTTGGATTTGGAAAATTACTCTTTGAAATTTATCGGTCATATCTACTTAAGTCACCTTTTGGTGAAACGTTGGCTAAAGAAGGAGGTAGCGAAACACGGCATAACACCCCAAAAACAATAACAAAAATACTTTTTGGCCGTGAAAACCTAAAAACATACCTGACGAACCTCTATGGGGAGGAAATTCACACAAAGGTACGACGGTTGGAGAATCTGAGGAAGCGAAGGAACCATTTATTGGGCAACCTGGCTTTCCTCAAGAGATGTAAGAAGGAATCGATCGTACAATAATACACATCCGCATAAAAAGACACATTACATCCCGGAAAGCCGACCGGGTATTCCAAAGAGCGGAAGCAGCGCTACTAAGGGAAAGAATCCACAATGTGCGTGGCGAGCTGGATGGAATATCTCGTTGCCTTTTTGATTTACACTTACACCTGAGTGCGACCCTTAAAGATGAAGATTGGAAGAAGGTTGACAACATGACTTACCATCAAGCACTAAGATGCAAGCAGTCAACAGATGCTAGACAAAAGCAAAAGTTTGAGAGACTCAACCGAGACAAAAAAGGAGATCGAAAACAACTCGATCAGAATAAAGTTGTTATTAATATTTCGAACCTTGAGTTGAGCCCAAACGCGACTTCTGTGCTTGCAAAAGGGATGAATTATGCAGTTGCCCCTAAAAAGATACCTATAGAATCTATCGTATGTGGTGTAGAGACGGCATTACATACAATGATGAAAGTCCACAAAATGACAGAGATGCAAGCAGAGGACATACGTCAAGAGACTTGCCATATTTTGAAAAGGGCAGAAATACCCCGCCCAAATATCACAAAAGGAGAGTTTGCGGCCCTAAAAGAATTGCGCGCCAATGAGGAAATCTTGGTTCTGCCAGCCGACAAAGGCAATGCCACTGTCGTGATTAATACGGTAGACTACATCAAAAAGATGGAAGACCTCTTGTGCGATGCCGGCACCTATAAGAAAATAAAAAACAACCCCACCAACAAGATTGACCTGAAGACAAGGAAACTAGTTAAAGCTTCCAGTATTAGGAAAGAGGATCGATCTGGGCTTTTCGTAAAAGCCTCCAGAACTCCTGCCCTATACGGTTTTCCGAAAATCCACAAAAAGGATATCCCAATGCGACCGATTGTCAGTGCTATTGGTGCACCGACGTACAAACTTTCCCAATACCTATCGAGTTGCTGCAGATGCAAACTGGAAAAACTGAATCTTGGATTAAGGATTCCACAGATCTAATCAGTAAGCTCAAGAAGGTAAAGACTGATGAAAGAGATATTCTAGTCAGTTTTGATGTAGTGTCTCTTTTTACAAATGTTCCTCTAGAAGACTCCATGATTTTGCTCAGGGAGATTTATGAGGATGACATTTGCAAACTTTTTGAACACTACCTCAAAACAGGTTATTTTGCTTTTCAGGGTGAACTTTTCGAGCAAGCGGAGGGAGTTGCGATGGGCAGTCCATTGTCGCCAGTTCTAGCCAACTTTTTTATTGAGAAGTTTGAAGAAGTGGCACTCGACACAGCTTCAGCTGTTCCTAAAGTATGGTGGCGCTATGTCGATGATGTCTTCGCCATCTGGCCTCACGGAACAGAGAAACTGAACGAATTCCTGGACCATCTCAACTCACTCCACAGCAAAATTAAATTCACGATGGAGCTGGAAAATAACCAGAAAGTCCTGCCTTTTCTCGATGTAGAGGTGATGCGAAAAGAGGATGGTAGCCTAGGACACACAGTTTATAGGAAACCAACACATACAAATAGGTATTTCCACGCTGATTCGTATCATCACCCGGCTCAGAAGAGAGGTCTCATCCATACTTTGGTAACCCGAGCGACCGAGAATATGTGAGGAGCCAAAACTCGGATTAGAACTGACCAAACTCACCGATGCACTGGAGCGTAACGGCTACCCAGCAAGGCAGACAAGGCAAATCATAAGAGCCAAATCAGCACGAAACGAAGACAGGGGTGAACAAGCGTCATAAGGCTGCGCTTTCCTGCCTTACGTCCATAATGTAACAGACAGAATTGCCAGGCTGTTGAGAAAAGAGAACATCAAGACGGTCTTCGGAACCACAACAAAAATCCAAGACCTACTGAGGTCGGCAAAGACTAAGTTTCCTCTGGAAACAGATGGAGTATATAAACTCAGCTGTTCCGGATGTCTATGTAGGCCAGACAGAGCGGACGATCTCCAAAAGGATTTCGGAACACTTTCGTGCTTGTAAACTTGGCCACCCTGACAAATTGGCAATCACCGAGCACTTAATCGAAACCGGCCATTACTTTGGATTTGTTCCTGAAGTCCTGGGAAGACCCAAAACTTACAGAGCACGCCTAATTAAGGAGGCAATTGAAATCCATAAAAACCCCATCAATATTAACAGAGACGACGGAGCTAAGCTCTATAGTTCTTGGTATCCAGTAATTGATGGCTACACCAAAGCTAAACGCAAAAAACCATGCTGAATTTTTTCTAACACCAGCTCGTAGAGAAATGGAGCTGGCAGCACGGTATCGCTTCGACACAAATAAGTAAACACTCTCACCAATATCATTTACTCATCTGCCCTGATGATGGACACTGTAACGCTGTCCGAAACGTTGGCTAAAGAAGGAGGTAGCGAAACACGGCATAACACCCCAAAAACAATAACAAAAATACTTTTTGGCCGTGAAAACCTAAAAACATACCAGATAAATATATTCTTTCGTACCTCTAGATTAAACAGTTATCTGAAGAAATTGTCCCCGATTTGAACTGCATGTATTAAAAAATAATTTCAGAAAACAGTTTTTGATTTGGTACAGTAGTACAGTCAAGTAGTAATTAAGTACAGTCTCTGTATTCAATCACCATTGCAAGATAATTTATTCTGGCAGGTTATTTCCGCACTGCAATAAAATCCAAATAAATGGAAGATTTCTGAACGTATCCTTTTATTGTACATCGAAAATAAAAAAAAAAACTGTTTTTGAAAGGTGATGAAATACGCTTTCAAAGTGTATTATTAGATATAAACCTGTAATTTTTTAAATATAAAAATTTTGAATGTCAAACATAAAAAGTTTTAAATATAATTAGACAAATGTATTATAAATTTTATTTTCACCTCCCTCTTCGTCGTTTCACGAAAAATTATTAATATCATTTTCATCATAATTATTTTACAAATTGAGGTCGGAAACTTTGATTTCGTAGATGTGTACATTTTAATTCTTCTGTGAGAACTTTTAGATTTAAATAGAGAGCATGGTGTTTTCTCTTTCCAACACATTTTAGATTACATTTCTCACCATGATTTATATGCGACCTATGAGCTGCTAAAGTTGACTCAAAAGTGAATAAATTAGCCTGAGAGGATAACATTTTTTTGCGTTTTTGGAAAAACTGATTTTGATTGATATTTTTGTAGACTAAATTTTGTTTAATTCCCATTACTGGTATCGAGAAAGACAAAAAAGAATACCACTTTTGTTTTTATAATTATTTTTTTAAAACTTTGTTTTAATATTCAAAAGTAGCAATACAACAAGGAGGTAGAGCAACAAGGCAAAAAACCTCATAAATAAATCAATGCCGTGAACATCTCAAATCATAACGTGTCTTCTATTTTTATAATGTCATTGAAGAAAAGCCTAGAATTGAATAGAAGAACTGACCAGATTTGTAGGTATTAGAAATTGTAATTAAGATGAAGCTATACGTGAAATCATATTTAGTTACTATTTAGATTCATCTTTACGACGAATCGGTTTACGGTATGAGCATCAAAAAATATGTTACGGATAAATTGAAGCTTTTACTAGCTTTTCTTTGTATTGGAATTACAACAAAATTATTATTTACGTAACAAAAAATGTAAGCGTAAACTACAAAAAAAAATGTTTTTTCATGATTTATTAAAGTTTTGTATGTTCTAACTTTTTTTAATTGTTATAAAATTATGCACAAAATAAATAAAAACCACTTTTATCACTTACTTGCCAAGCATTGCAAAAATAATAATATAACGAGATTGTGCTTAGGGTTTAGTTTTAGTACAATAGCTCCCCTTTTTTCTAGGAAAATAATTCCACTCGAAAATAATGCCTGCGTCATCTTTGGGGATGCTGTGTGGAAGGTCTTTTAAGAAAAAGATGAAGAGGAAGTTCTGGGAAGGAAAAGGAAATGGCTGGGTAGGAATCTGGGGGTCGGTGTGTCCAGGAGTAACGGACGTATCCCAATCCATCCCTCCTACTGCGATACAAGGCGACGTTTCGAGAGAGTCCTGTGAGGTCAAAAAGTCTTCCTCAACCAGTCTCTCCAGATCTCTGCTACGCAGTTGGTGAGCAGATGCATCCGCCCGGGCCCGGGAACTCTTGCTAAGTGACCAAACGAAGCTTGCCATGTGGGGCGAACTAGGGCAAATGTGTTGGTTATCAGGCAGCGGAATATTTATATTTAAAACAGTCTGGAAAAATCCTTTTCCTTCTTTTCGTTGAAAAAGTCTGGTGCATTTGACAAAGCACAGGACACGCTAAAATATTTTTCCAGAAATACAGGGTATTTTTGATGCGGCCACTACATGCCTCGCGTGCCACTACTGCCCCCTACATCCCCTATCACATTTCTAGGGAATGACGCAGTAGGACATTTAATATCCGCTTTTGTTTCTGTGGACTCCTGATTTTGATATATTTATTACTGAATCCACAAATTCATTCTAATATTTGTTACTTACTCGGTGAAATATTCATCCCTACTAACTACATAATTATCTCTAAAATTCTCTCCACAGCAGCATTCCACAAATTTTACTGGCTCTTGAGAATTTATTATATGAATATTAAAACAAAGTTTAAAAAAAATTATTATAAAAACAAAAGTGGTATTCTTTTTTGTCTTTATCGATACCAGTAATGGGAATTAAACAAAATTTAATCTGCAAAAATATCAATTAAAATCAGTTTTTCCAAAAACGCAAAAAAATGTTATCCTCTCAAGCTAATTTATTCACTTTTGAGTCAACTTTAGCAGCTCATAGGTCGCATAGAAATCATGGTGAGAAATGTAATCTAAAATGTGTTGGAAAGAGAAAACACCATGCTCTCTATTTAAATCTAAAAGTTCCCACAGAAGAATTAAAATGTACACATCTACGAAATCAAAGTTTCCGACCTCAATTTGTAAAATAATTATGACGAAAATGATATTAATAATTTTTCATGAAACGACGAAGAGGGAGGTGAAAATAAAATTTATAATACATTTGTCTAATTAAACGTTCGGGTATTCTTTTTCCGTTAACGGTTAATTTAGTTAAAAAAATCTAAGGTAAGCCATATTTAAAAGTGTTTATGTTTGACATTCAAAATTTTTATATTTAAAAAATTACAGGTTTATATCTAATAATACACTTTGAAAGCGTGTTTCATCACCGTTCAAAAACATTTTTTTTATTTTCGAAATACAATAAAAGGATACGTTCAGAAATCTTCCATTTATTTGGATTTTATTGCAGTGCGGAAATAACCTGTCAGAATAAATTATCTTGCAATGGTGATTGAATACAGAGACTGTACTTCAAATCAAAAACTGTTTTCTGAAATTATTTTTTAATACATGCAGTTCAAATCGGGGACAATTTCTTCAGATAACTGTTTGATATAGAGGTACGAAAGAATATATTTATCTGTTGTGTTAGTCTTTTACAGCCGGCAGCAATGCTGCATGTCTGTAGTCTCGGAACATGTCCGATATAATTCCAATTCTTGCATTGTTGGGAGCATTCGATTTCATTCAGTGCTGGAGTAGATTGTGGATCGGGGACCGGAATGGCGATGCTCCGTAGATTTGGAATCTATCTGGAATCAATACATACACCTTCCCAAGTACTGGCTTCCTACCTATAACATGATCACGATCTCTAAGCCAGGGGCTGAGTTACAAAATGTTTGGGTGTAATTTTTGAAATTACAAAAGAAATCTGGTAATGAAATAGGCCAAAATGAAGATCACATAGTCTTTTGCGGAGTATTTATTTTAAGTTAAATCATATCTGAAGTACCTACTTTAATAAAAAAATACATGTATTTTGCTGTCGCGAATTATTTTTGGAGTATTACGCTTGGATGAGCTTCATCCTCCTTTAGCTAAAATTTTGGACAGTGTTAAAATGTTTAACGGCATGGCAGATTTGATGGTGGATGCTGTAACACTCTCAGAAATGTTGACTAAAGGAAGTAGCGCAATGAGGCAGAATCCCCCAAAATAAATCATGATAGTACTTTTGAAAGTGAAATCCTCCTTTAGCTAAAATTTTGGACAGTATTAAAATGTTTAACAGAAGGGCAGATTTGATGGTGGACGCTGTAACACTCTCAGAAATGTTGACTAAAGGAAGAAGCGCAAAGACGGCAGAATCCCCCAAAATAAATCATGATAGTACTTTTGAAAATGAAAATTTCAGACCATATATTATATTACGGCCTTAATTTTTCTTCCCGTTTCCGTGGAACTCGAAATCACAGAATAAAGGTTTTCAAATTTCTTTACCTACTTCTTTAGTACAGTCAATTTATTTTAGTTCGCGTGCAATCAATAGCGTAAAAAAGATATGCACCAAATGTATTTATAGCAGTGCATTTAATTTTTTCACCATCCTGTTTTTTTTTAAATAATCCTGACTTTTGGGCACTAAGTTTTTTTCTCTACATTTTATCAGTGATTGAATAAAAATAAAATCGCGAACTTTTTTACGGCAGTATTTAATAAAAAAATTCAACATCTTGTTTCAAAACCAATGGATTCTTTACCAGGATATGAAATGTAGGTACTAAACGTAAAACATAATAATATAAGAATGGACAAAAAAAATCAAAAAGCGGTGATGAATTAGTTATCATTATAAAAAAATATTACGTAAATAGAATTATTATAAAATAATTATTAACTCTATTAAATTAAGACACGAGAATTATTTGATTTATTGTAACGATGCCATAAAGTGATTTTGCTATTATTGAAGAAAAAATAAGAAGATGCGTATTCCACTATTTTAAGAGTAAAATCCCATTCCAATATTCAATGTGTATTTTAATTCGGTCTATTTTGACTTTGGCCCATTGATCAGTCAGTTCTGTTAAGAGCGCAGGACAAGGAGTTATATTATGTAAACCAGGTAATAGGAGCGCAGAAGGTAGAGGAGGTACATGAATTGGGAGGTATGCATATAACGAGCTACACCGGTCTTTTTAGCAATTTCAACGAAAGTCTCCACTCTGAATGGAGTTAACTCGAAGCATATTATCCGAACTGCATCCTAGGAAATGGGTTGCAATACAATAAAAGCGAAAAATGTAATTTCAGACGAATACTCATTATTGCTTTGAATTCCACTGTATTTTGGCTAGTGAACGACCGAAGGTTCGGTTTCGGTTTCGGCAAGTTTCGGCAAAAATCTAGATTCGGCATCAATTTCGGTTTCGGCAGAAAATCTGCCAAACCTTCGGCCGCACCGAAACTCTGCGTTAATGAATTTTCGCACGTCATTTGGCTGACTTCGGGTGAGTTCATGGCTCGTGTATCACCCGCCATCATCAGTTGAGTTCACCGGCCGGTCCGGCGTGATTGTGTTGTGAATTTATGTGTTATTTCTTACGCATTAGGTAAGTGTTTGTTTTTGTTACTTCTGTCTCACATATTTTATTGTCATTTGTTAAGCATTGAAGTTCTTTCCGTTGAGTTATTTACTCGGATTTATGAATAATTTATTTATTTATTTATTTAAAATTTACGGCACAAAGTGCCATTTACAAGCTTGTGTATATTTAATTACAGTCGTAGTACATTATACAGGCATTAAAAATAAACAATAATATCAAAAAACTCATTATGTAGTGACCTCGTTAACGTATAATTGGCTGAAATGTTCGATCAGTACAACCTTATATTTCAGTATGGAAATATTAAAAATATCAGCCACATTGGCATAAAAATTTCCAATGGTGTGTAATCTATTTACAACTGAATTGGAGCCTGATACCGACGTGTAGTTGTCACAATAAAACAAACTAGGGAACCTTGATCTAATTGTAGGTATATGAAAGTGAATAAACTTTTATATATCAGGGCTATCCAACTGATGGTTAACGATTTTATACAAAAATATCAGATCAAAAATTTTTCTTCTGTCACTTAATTTCAACAATTTTAATGAGTGCAACAAAAAATCATAATTTATTGATTCTAAGGGAATTCGAAGTCTAAAATTAATACACCTCAAATATTTGTGTTGGACTCTTTCAATGGTATTGATGTGATGTGAGATGTGAACAGAATTTTTAATGTGTAAATATTTTTAAAATCCTTGGAAATCCTTAATATAAAACCTAACATTTCACAAAGCAGAGTTTCTGATCAAAAATGATGGCCAGGTCAAGTATTTCGACTACAGAGATTAAGTCAACATTACAGAGTGCATAATTATATATTATTGGATGTTTAATTTTGTGGAACCTCATAACTTGGCATTTGTTAATATTTAGCTGAAGTTTATTATCTGAACACCATTTGAAAAAGTTATTAAGGTTTTCTTGCAAGATTATGCAATCGTGCACATCATTTATGACTTTAAACAGCTTCATGTCGTCAGCAAAGAGTAAGACTTCAACACTACGGAAAATGCTTGTGACATCATGATGCTGATTATGCTAGGTGCGAACCTTCATAATGAGAATTATGTAAAAAATAAAAGACTTATATTATTTGATTCACACATTCATTCATTATTTACAGTAGGTATATTTGTTTTTAGGTAATTGTTGTTGGATTAGGTTTTAATTAATGAGGTCCTTCCTTTACAATGTAAGTGTTCATTATATACAAAATTTTGTTCCAAGAAGAAGTTGAAATGTTTGTTAATTTTTATAATTTTTGTTTGTTTTATAGCAGTAATATTAAAAAAATACGTTTTTTCACACACCGCAATTATTGTTTTTTATTTCATTTAATACGTGTAATGAAAATGTTGTGATTGTAAACGCAATTAAAATTAAAATACATAACGAGGTCCTTCCTTTGTAATATGTTGATTATTGACAAATTTTTGTTCCAAGAAGTAAAGTGAAGTTAACATGTTTGTTCATTTTTACACTATTGGTTAAGTTTATAGCAGTAATATAAAAAAATAATTTCAAACTTATTTTCTTAATTTTAAATATTATATTTTCTATATTTAACTTCATTTATTGTTTTTTTTTTTTTTTTTTTTAATTTTATTTAACAAGTGTTAGCTGTCTGTATAAGTATGAAAAATAAGCCAAATTTCAGTAAACAATAGATTTTTAACATGTCTAAAAAAGTTTCGGTTTCGGTAGAAGGTCCTTTTCGGTCGGAAACTAATTTTGGCGTGATTTTAATATTAAGACGATTAATGTACAATTTTATTTTTAATAAGTTATATTATTTTAGTAAACAATCGAATATTAATAATCATATCACAGGTAATGTAAGAAAATTTAGATTACTCTTCATAAAAGCAAGTTGTTTAAACTCAATATAAGGATAATAATAATACTAAACAAACAGACAGAACAATTAGTCATACTAGACCCGATATAGTCTTACATCACGATCACGCAATGCTTGGACAGAGTATTGGAACATTGCTAGTCAATCCAAGGGAGCCTGCTATGCCTCAATACAAAGGACTATTCCATCAAAACCGTGGTTTCAAAAATTCCCCCATTTTTCCAAAAAAGAAATTTCCTCTCTTATTCGAATGAGAATCGGACATTGTTCCGTTCCTTCTCACTTGTTTAAAATTCATGTCCTTGACTCCCCAGATTGTACTTTCTGTGGTCTAGATGTGGGAACTTTAGATCACATATTTTTTGGTTGTCCCTCTCTAAATAAATATCCTCTCTTTTATCAAGCGTTATCTAAAATTACTTCCCCTCCATTCAACATCTCATCTCTCCTAAGTCTAAACTCGATTCCAATCTTCCATATAATTCTGAAATTTGCACATTTAAATAATATTAATATATAAATTTACTTCTTCATTTATATTTAAATTTACCTTTCCCTTTTTTACAATTTGAAATGATGGCCTAGAACACCCTTGATGGGTGAAAGCCAGAAATAATTGAAAAAAAAAAAAAAAATTAAAAAAATAACTTATATCATTGATGTCGCTATTCCAAATTCCTGTAATATTCAAAAATCTGTTTCTGAAAAAATAAGAAAAAATACAGATTTAGGAAATGAGATAAAAAGAATTTGGCATTCTCAGACTATAAAATATAACCATTTATTTTTTCGGCTACTGGCATTATACCTAGCTCTCTCATTCAAAATTTAGGCTTATTAGATTTGTCAAAGAATTTATAGATAAAATTGCAAAAATCAGCCATTTTAAATACATCTAGGATAACGAAAGATTTTTTTTAATATTTATATTGAGGGATCAGTGGGATTTATCGGTCCAGGTAGGAGTTCTATCGAGCTGAACCCTCTGATATGAAAATATCTGGAGTCGGTGAATTATTTTCCCATTTGGTCTCTGGTAGGTTGACATGTTGTTCTTGTATTGTTTTGAATTTTTTATACTTATATAGTGCACTTGCACAGCGTGGATTGACTAGATTATCATTTGTGGAAAAGTGTGTGGAAGGGTTTAGTTTTTCCTGTGGGGAAGATTCAACCCGGACATAAAGTCAAAAAAATAATTCTTTATTCCAGGATATGTGGAGGATAGTGCAATCCCACACGATCAATAAAGTTAGAAATATGTACACAGTAAAGAAACAAGAACAAATAATATGCATTATTATGCAGGGCGTGGTCTTGATTGAGCTCGGGCCCAGCGCTCACTCAGCTGTGGCGTTTGGTGCTGGAAGGCTGCGGTCACCACCAATATTAAATTGAAGAAATGCCTTTTATGTAGGCTTGAATGGAAACTGCCCCTGAATTAGTGAATTTTGGTTCAAGCTCATTCATCACAAGTTGTGTGTCTCGCTTACATTTTCTTGATGTCATATATCGCCATTCATTATTTCGAAATAAAAATTTCACTACGATGATAAAACGAATTTCTTTATTTTAAACAAGCGAAGAATGGTCAGACCTTCGGATCACGAAACTCGCCAGCATCGCATTGTTGTGTTCTTCTTATTCTTTGTAAAAACTGTATTAAAATGAATCCATTCCAAAGAAAGGGTACGTAATAAATTTGTAATAAAATATATCTCACAATAAGTTTGCCCTTCTCGCGTATTCTACATCCCCTCGTTATCTGAAGGAATTAAAACATCTCCCCTTGGACTTTTCAGAATGATGGCGCCTAATTGAGTAACATAATCTCATTGGGAACTAAATACTTACTGGTTGTATTACCTGCTAATAAGGGCATATAAAATAATATTATAAGTTACTAGCTTTTACTAGTCCACAGCGTTACCTGGGCTTTTTGCGTTTTTCGTGATCAGACGCAGACCGTTAATTTCCTCTAACTTTGAACGTCAAATGTGCAAAATGTCATCAAGGTTCAATAAAACACAAAACTAGAACAAAAACATCAATCAAATAATAGGTTTACGATATTTTTCTTGTTTGATTAATCAATAAATCGTATAACCCGTATTATTGTTTATACGTGATATCGGTGGGTGGAGAAAATGTAAAACACCTAGGTTTTAGTTTATTCGAACAGGAAGAAATAGTATGCGATATAATATGTCAAGTGTTGGATTACAACAGCCTCCGGATACGAGCAAGCCTAACCCGGAGCTTTATTTCGTCAGGGCGGCCGGTGGGCGGCCGCTGGAGCAGCCAGCAGGACGGATATACAACCTTCAGACCACGGCATAGCCTTATTTTTCCCGCCATACCGATTCTTTTCAGCTGGTGGAATGCTCCGACGTACTCATAACCAAATTTATATATTACTTTTTAACAAAGGGTCCGGCCGCAGTGACACAATTTATTTTATTTAACCGAAATTTTACACAAAACAAAACAGGCAAACAAAAGTAAGAAAGGGATTCTTTGTGTTTTTATGCGGTTGTACCCATATTCAGTTGGTTTGTTGTTTTAGGTCGTTAAAATAAATGTTTGAAGGAACAAAACAAATTGTAAACAATATACGCTGGTTAGCCTAGCAAAATATTAGATAAGGTATTTTTTAACAGAATTTTTCACGAAATTTAACATTTGCTAAAATAGAAAAATATTTTGAAGATACATATTTTATTATTTTTATTTTCTCACCAAAGCGATGTACTCGTAAAAGCAAATTTAATCCACAGAGTTTGCCAACATAAATAAATAAGAGCTTTCTCAGTTATGTAAATGTATTTTATAAAAAAGATTATGTTTTCCCAAGAATTTGTGTTGAAACTTTGCTGACTCGATTCCCGTCGCAGGCTCAGTAAAATGTAAAGAAATATTTATATTAACTTATGTTTTTCCGGTGCTCATTACTCATTACTCATTGCTCATTACTCATTACAGATGCTTATAAGTTAATTTGTCATTAAAAGTTAATTTGAAACTTCAGTATACTTTAACTACTGATGAGGTGAACATTGTTCATGAAACATGTAGAGTGTGTATCAAATAAAGTGATGTGTACAAAGTTATTTGTCTTTTAATAAAAACATCAAAAGTTTCTGTTGTGGTGCACTTTAAGATAGCAGTTATTAATAAGGTTATTTTTTCCACCTTTCGCTTAGCGCAATGGATTTATATACTTATCTTAAAACCAGTACATTTTCAATCACTGTCTTCCCCTTTCCGTAGAGAGTAACCGGTGCTTTATCCGAAATATTTGAGCACGTAATAGAGGATACACATTTTGTCCATCTAGTCATCTAGTATAAAACTTTCCCTCACAACAAACAGCAAATTGTCCATAGGAGCGTTTTTCTGATTTCGTTCACCTAAAAGTGTGACTAGGGGAGAGGTTTTTTCCACACAAGAGGCCCAGAGGAAAATAATTTCCCTCAGGGCCTACGTCATCTTTGGGGATGCTGTGTGGAGGGTTTTTCACGGAAAGGAAGGGGAGGGAAGGAAAGGGAAGGAAAGGGGTTTAAGGGGTGGGTAAGAATCTGGAGGTTCAGTGTGTCCTTGTCATCCGCCTCCAAGACCTAGACAAACCTCACCCTATGAACCCGGGCACCCCTGCTAAATCACCAAACGTAGCGAATCACTTGGGGTGACCTATGGCAGAGGTTTTGGTTATCCAATAAAGGTTACCGGGGCGGCGGTATCCATTCTCGCCTCCCAAATTAAATTAAAAATCTTTAATTACAAGTTATTAAAGATTTTTAGTCGTTTTATCTGTCTAGATATCTAAATATATTTGATTAGCTTTCATCAGTATCATGCTGATATTGATTGGGCTGATCACAAACACCAGACTAAAAATCTTTTTTACGCAATCCTTACCGACATTGTGACGTTGGTAATTTTTTTACACGAGCAATTTTAACAATAACTTGCAAATAAAATAAATTGGTGTCAATACCTAAGCGAGAACCAAAGACAATTATGATTCTAAAACTGTACGTATAATAACTTTACACAAAGAAAAGCAAGGGAGAAATATATATTATTATCGAAATGTAAAAATGTGCTATGTGCTTTGCACCGTTTTACACTTACATTGATTACTCGTTTGTCGTTTAAGACTAATTTACATTGTCCATTTAACCCGAAAATATTTAAAAAAATGTATTGCTGATAAGGGAAAATAATGATACAATCCCAAACCTGAATATGGCCGCTCACATTATACGCATATCTCCTTTTACACAAGTTGTTCTATTTTTAAATAAACACTACTTCGAAAAAATAGGGCCATATAATATTTAGGTATCAGTTATTTGGGGATTTTTTTTCTTTCTTTAAAAACATATTGTTAGGTGTTTTAAATGACATTCGCGTTGTAACACACAAAAAGACGAAATAATGAGATGTGTTATTCTTATGCGAGAAATAAATAATTATCTATTCAAACTTCTTCGAAAAATTAAACAAAAATAATTATTAGAGCATTAAAAAATAACAATAATTTTATTCTTATTACCAAATAAAACCTTTGAACGCGCGTTTACTGCTAATCGTACAAAAGTACCAATTATTTTGTTACTAAACCTTGCATAATAGAAGCGGCGTTTGGTCAAAACATTTGTTTGTCGATTCAAACCATGGCGCATAATTTTAAAGTAAGTTTGAAAAATGTTCGAAAAAATGTACCTACTTTTTGAGATACGCGGTATTATAATGTAAGCATATAGTACGTAATATAAATACCTAATATATATGTCATCTATGAGAGTTTTACATTAGATAGACGACTTGAACAATAAGTTCAAATGAACATTGTAACTCTGTGATAATGTTTATATTTTTTAAGTATAAATAGATATTTATATAACTTATACATTATACTATTCTACAGATTGATCTGGCAGTATCATTCTTATTATTACTACGTAGTCTTAAAATCGTTATTGCAATTAATTTCTAATTGTGATGGCTTATACTGTTTGTACATTATCGGGTACAGTCGAAGCCACAGCGACCGTCGTAATTACATTTGGCATTGATCAGTTGTACACGTAACTATATTTTTGTAGAAATAGCCCGTCAACTCGCAGAGTGGTATTACAATACATGGTGTCTCAAATTGTTCATTTCATGCGAACTGCCAAACACGTCTCACTCAGTCAAAATTAAATTAATATACATTTTGCACTCATATTTTTAACAGGACTTCATGGCTCCTTGACGGCCTCCGTGGTCAAGAGACAAGGTTCTCGACCAGCGATCCGAAGGTCGCGGGTTCAAATCCCGACGTGCGCAAGTAAATTTTATTTTACTGATTTGGGTTATTTCCCATTTTAATATTTAAAAAATAATAAAAGGTTAATAATATTTGCAGCACGTTCTAGCGTCGCAGATACTTACAGTATCGCAGTGGTTAAAGACCACAATTCAGAAATGAAACGTTGCTTGAAATGACTTTAGTCGTATTTGGTGACTAGAAGTGAAAAGATGTCTACTTCCCCACCTTCCCCTCCCTACTACCTCAGCCTCACAACATACCCCAATTGGCTATGCCATAGTCTCACCGGCTCCAGACGGTTGGGAGCAGTTGGGACTCTCGTGCGGCAATCACATAAAAAAGGACTAGAGCCAGAACTAAAAACTGAACTAAAACCAGCATTACAATATTACTTTAATTTCTATACTAGCTGACCCGGTCACGCGTTGCTATGACTAACGAAACACAACGCCATCTACTGAGAACGCCATTAACCAACCTTTATAACCAACGCCATCTGTTAATTTGCATACAAATCAAAACCACACCGCCCGCTCCATTATATATCATACATTTCAACCAATTTATATAAAACCTTGACAAATTATATACCTAAGCCTTTTTCATGAATTGCTCTATCTATTGGTGAAAACTGTATGAAAATCCGTTAAGTAGTTTTTGAGTTTATCGCGAACATACAGATAGGCAGACAGACAGACGCGGCGGTCGACTTTAATTTATAATATGCAGAGATTACATCTAAATGTCACTTCGAAGAATATTTGAGACCACCTTGAGTTACGTCCTTTAATACGAGTATATTTCGCATCAAATACCGGAGACTCTTTTTACTTTTCTTCCGCATGAGCTGGTGACACACGAGTAGCATAAAGTAGCTAATGGATAAAACTAAATGATTCTACCGCGAAGGATATAACAAAGGCTTTCCATTCCAGAAGCTTAGAACCATCCTTCAGATACTAAGTATCCTTTTAAAAAAGGAGCCTTTGGCTCGGCGCTTGGATGCGAGCCAAACTTACAATAAAAAACATATTCCGCGATTCAGGAAGCTTTAAGAGCTCTGTCATTTGTCACCTCGCCCCAGATCGACGGTTGCCAGGATTTTCAGGGGTGCTAAGAATACCAGGTAGTTACTGCCAGGTTGTATCCGCTACCTGGCGCGCGGCGCAAGGAGTCACGAATGAAAATAACATCTTAGAGAAGTTAAAAAATGAATAGCGAGTGGCCTGGTTCGTTGGAAATCGTCACCTTCCAAGGAAAGAAAATGATTAAGCGACGGAATTTTTTGTGAGGCAGTTTAAACGGCTCACAGAAAAAACGGAATTCGTTTATATCATGCCGAGAAGCATTGAAGTTAAATAATAACGCCTTTTTAAAATTGTTAACTTCGTGGAAGTATATTATTCTAACTGTAAATTAAGAAGTCTTTTGTTTGTTTGAAGTTTCTGAAGCAGTACGTAATGTAGAGCGATGGGCTCTTGTGACTTTTTCGTGGAATTTTTTAAATACTACGGTGTGAATGAAAATAATTATAATAATTGATTCTTGAACGATTAATGTTACTAACTTTAGATTATTCTGTCTTTCTCTGTTTTTATTTAAAGTTGTATCAATAACGTAATATAATAAAATGATTGTCTAATTCAGAGAAACATTACTTCTGAATGGAGGACGTTAAAGTGATATATTTTTATCACGATTTAAAATGTAGGATTGTTTTTCTAACAAAGAACGAAGTTTGTATTTTTTACAATTTAATATATTGTTTAAAAAGTTTTTCGTTTTTAATTCTATAAACTTGTTCTTGAACTTCAGCGCGGGTTCACAATGTATCTTTATCTAATTTGATTTTATCAATAGGTAACATGAATACATTAATTTTTTTTTACAGGAGCTGAGGAAAATAATTTCTCTCAGGGCCTATGTCATGTGTTTTTTAAGGAAAGGAAGGAGAGGAAAGTTCTGGGAAGGAAAAGGGTTTAAATGGTGGGTAGGAATCTGGGGTTCTGTGTGTCCTGGTCATCCGCCTCCAAGATCTAGACAAACCTCCCCCCATGAACCCGAGCACCCCTGCTAAATCAGCAAACATAGCGAACCACTTGGCATGACCTATAGCAGAGGTGTCGGTTATCCAATAAAGGTTTGTCTAGGTCTTGGAGGCGGATGACCAGGACGCACAGAACCCCAGATTCCTACCCACCGCTTAAACCCTTTTCCTTCCCAGAACTCTTTTCCCCTGGAGGCGGGAATGGGTACCGCGGGGCGGCGGTATCCATTCCCGCCTCCAAAATTAATATTCATTCTTATTACTTGTAGGTAACTTTAATTGGGAACCTACACTAACTACTGGAGTATTTTCTCTAAACTTGATAGTTCAATCAAAAAATATAGTTTTATTAAAAGCTCTTTCACAAAAATTAATAATTTGTATTGTATGTTGTTTTTTTTTCAAAAAACATTATTTGTTCCTATTATTAAAAGGAAAATTGTTAAGGGGGTCATCCCGTCAGAAGAATGTTTTTTTTTCCCTTTTTCGGGATTTTTGGAGTGAAAACTTCTTTAGCAACGTTGTGATTGAAAGCGAATCTAAAAAGCTACAAACACACACATCTATAGGATTTAGCCTGCGAGAGAATGAGATAGTAATAAAATATTTCCTACTCGGTTCCAATATAATACGATATATCCGCAGTCCCACCCAAGCCTCTTTTGGTTTAGAAGCGCCTGAGTAACCTCTATAGACATTTAGCGGACCAAGGATCCTATGAAACCCAAAAAAAATAAAAATATTTTTGTAAAATCAATATCCAATCTTCAAACCACTCCAAAATGAATAAGCAGAAGAAAACACAAAAGAAAGCGACATCTAACAACTTCCAAAAAGAAAACATAAATATTAATATGATGACCAAATGAATAAGAAAAGGTGTACTTGAATTGGACGAAAAAATACGGAAAAATCATCCTTCACATTGTTAAAAAAATCAGTGTGCAATTCACAAGCGGTAGAAGTGAATTTTTTCAGCCCGAAATCGTCGCTCATTGATGACGTATACTTAGCCACACTATTTCTGTAACCATGATTGATCAAAATTGCGGTGACCACGATTGCGGGCGTTCTGCTTATCTGAAACAAAAAAAAAAAAAAACGGCATTTTAATCTATGAAGTATTTATTAACAAGTTTTTGAGTAGCTCTATTTTAAAGTGTGTTCAAAATATAAATAATTATGTGGTGAAAAGTTTGCTAAAGAAGTATGTTTATTTAGTTCACCAAACAAAAATTCCCAAAAAAGTGAAAAAGAGCTTTCACGCGGGATGACAGCCTTAAATGATTGTTTTTAATAAAGCATTAAAGATTATTAACTTAGGTACCGTTATTTTATTTTTAATATAATCAATAAAAAGCTTATGAAACACATGTTTTCCTACAAACTTTTTTTAATCCTTTCAAAACATGGTTTTCTCATCCCTGAAACATGGTTTTTCATTTTTTGGACATGGCAACACTAGTCCCAACATTGCAAGTACGTATACGGCATTCTTCGTAAGTCTTTCGGCTTCGAAGATATTTGCGTGGCCCAAGCCCCTTGGTTCAATTAGCCCCGCCCAACCCTACTTTATTTTATTGACTATCTTCCTAATGGTCCAACAAAGCTCCTGCAATCATTATAAGTTGGTCTCTACCTGAAAAACTCGGGGACCCAGGAGTCCATGTGCGCCGGTGTCTTGTTAAATTTTCAGTATTTGTTCGGGCACCACTTGTCGCACACACAATCCATATTCCAAAAAACTTTTGATGGTAAAGAACTATGTAATACGTAGTTATAAGTATATTCTTGGGACGGGATGTTTCACGGAATTTGATCAGTTCATCAAATTTCAAAGTTAAAATTCAAGTTCTGTGAAAGTTCTATTCAAGTTCTGGAATTATTTAATCATTGATCGGTTGTTTCAAAGAACTTGTTTAATAGCAAAACTTGAATAGAACTTTCACAGAACTTACATGTTTTTGAAATTGGATGAATTGTTCTAATTCTTTGAAATAACCAGTCCTTAGTCCAAGGATGCTCCTTCATAGATAATACATATAGATCAACAATATTTTTTTTTTTAGATTATGGATATTTTTTATTTTATTTTTTTTATATGAAATACCGCACAAGAGTCTCAACTGCTCCTGTCTGGAGCCAGTGAGACTATGGCATCCCCAATTGGGGTATGTTGTGAGGCTGAAGGTAGTGGGGAGGGGAAGGAGATAGGGAAGAGGAAGGTGGGGAAGTACCTGGCTATTCAGATCTGGTCACTAAACACGGCTAAAGCCATTTTATTTTAATTTTTTTATTAATCTATAAACATAGGGTTTTACATAGGGTTTAATTGATGCCTGTCTCACTAGGATTTACCTGTGTTGAGACAGGCTTAGAGGTACATATTTAAAATTACAAGAATATTTTAAGTAACATACAAATTCAATTGAATACTATAAAAATGGAAAGGTGATTGGAAGTGTGGGTTCACTTTAAAGAGAGTTATGTAAATGTAGGAAGAGATGATGTACAGTAAATGATGATGTATAGTAAATTCTGTCAAATCTATTTATGGGATTGATTAATTAATTTGACATGATTCTATTTTTAAGTTATTTT
Source organism: Glyphotaelius pellucidus (assembly GCA_936435175.1). Classification (NCBI taxonomy): domain Eukaryota; kingdom Metazoa; phylum Arthropoda; class Insecta; order Trichoptera; family Limnephilidae; genus Glyphotaelius; species Glyphotaelius pellucidus. The sequence goes on along the minus strand of OW386538.1, from coordinate 36,505,461 downwards.
ACATGGATTAGGTCGTATGCAAATTGTTTACTGTCTATTAATGATTTACTTTACAGATGTTTGCAGTAGTGTGGCGTCCAATACTAACAATCCATTTCTTTACGTCTTGTTTGAATTTAGTCAAGGATTCAGTATGTCTGATTGTAGCTGGTAGTGTATTGTATAGTTTGCAAGCTATGTATTTGAAGTGTCTTTGTCCAAAGGTAGTTTTGGAAAAAGGAGTTTTTAATTTTTTTAAGCAAGCAAGGATTTCAAGCAACGTTTCAATTCCGAATGGTGGTCTTACACCAGGGCGATACTGATAGTATCTTCCACTCTGGAACGTGCAGCAAATATACTATATATTATTTTAAATGAATAAATTGTGAAATAACACAAATTAATCAAATAAAATTTATTTGCGCACGCCGGGTTCGAACCCGCGACCTTCGGATTGTGAGTCGAGAGTCTTGCCTCGGGACCACGGAGGCCGTCACGGATGCCCGAAATTGGAACTGATTATGGGAACAATTCAGAGAGGCGATATAGAAGTACGAGTTTTTAATTTTTTTATTAATAATTATTCTATATTATAAAGTGTATTTCCATTGTTGAATTTAATTAAAGATGTTCATTTGAAAGGTATATTTTTAATGGTCTCTAAAATTCATCGACAACGCTTGTTTTAGGAAAGCAATGATCCTGAGGCAATTTTTTTTAAATGAATACTTTCAGCTTCACAAAACCTGCAATTATTCTGGTGATTTTTTAGCGGGGATCGCGCTAGTATTAATATAAATATATATTCGACATTATATAAATATATATTCGGCAGAGAGAATAATGCATTTGGAGAGCTGTTTCCATGCCCCGAATATCACGTTTTCTGAAGTAGGTTACCTATAACATTTTAGCGCGGTTTTCTCTTTAGAATGAGAAAAATTTCAAATTAGAAATTTCTCATTAGAATGAGAAGAATCTTTTAATAAATAAATTAAAATAAATAAATAAAGAATCTAACAATTATTTTCTATTTTCATAGTGTCTCCTGTAACACTTATAAATTTGCAAATAACAAATGTTGTTCTCAATGAACACATTCAAACTCAACGATGTGTGGAAAAAAATTAAAAAAAACCTTGAATTAATCTTTTTTTATTATTTGAAGTGACAATAAATGTCGCACTTTCTTTAAGATTATTATGAATGACCTCTGAGGGGACCGTTTCAGCCCTGATTTAACACAGTTCCTCTTGGACGTATCGCGCTGAGGCATCCAGGTCCGTATCTAAGACATGTGCGTGGTACGAAAAGTTTTAATGGAGTGGCCTCTCTAATAAAGATAGCTTGATTTCCAAATATTTTTACATCGATGAACACAATTGCCAGGAAGTCTCTTAATCTGACAACCAACAAAGTAATCGGCTTACACGGAACCGTAACGGTCTTACACACAATTGACTAACAAACATTTAAACACACGGCTAAAGGTGCATACATTCGCGGCTGCCGACTGAATGTTTGTTACATAAAAGCATTTGTAACATGGTGTGTGCACCCTTTTAAACATACCATATTTATGATCTCGGTGTGTGGCACCTCCATTACTTCCGCATTGACAACACTGCATTGGTCAGATTTTCAAACGTCACTGTCGCACTTAATTTTGAAGATAATTGGTTAATTTTGAAGATTATCCACTTAAAATAGACTGATGTGAAGGGGATAATGTCCCTACATACGAATGTACTGCGAAATTTGCTTTACATTAATCTTTTACCAGAGTTTTGTAATTAAAAAGGGGACAAGATTCGAAAGTTTGCGCGCCAACCGGAGGTTGAACTGAACTGCAGAAAATTGCGAAGCAGTAATATTTAGTCTTTATGGAAAGAAGTGATAAGTTTGTCAAAAGGATAACAGTGATTAATTTTTGGGTTATTTCGACTCCAAGCGCCCCCTCCAGTGTTACAATGTCCACCACGTCTGCCCTGATGACATTGATGTACCTGACGATGGATACTGTAAAGCTGTCCAAAACGTTGGCTAACGGACGAAGCGCGATGCAGCACAATAATTCGAAATTTAATTGGGATTAGCCTCAAACCATAGAAATAAGAGTCGTAACACCACAACATCTCTAATCACCTTTCGACGAGCTGGACGTGAAAATCATTTGGTATCAACAGAATGCCAGCGTATCTTGAATGAACGACATTTCGTATGAAATAACTAACTTAAATTAAAAGTATAATTTATTCTTCATTGTATTATTATTATTATGATCGGAGGTTTTGTGTTATAATCCCTAATATATGTAACATAGGCGTTCACTCGGCGTGCACTTGTTTTTTTTTATAATGATATGTAAATTATAACTCATTCGTAAAATGTCTTAACGAAATATTCGATTTTGGAAAGAAACGGAACTTTTTCACAAGATTTGGAATTTGCAATAATGTTTATTACTAACTGTTTGCAATAATGTGATCAGATTTTATTTTCGAAAACTTAATAACAACAACACAAGTATATCCTAGTGAGGCTGGCATCGAAAACCCCAATGGAAACATACTTTGTATGGATAAATAAATTTAAAAAAAATAAAGTTATTGGGCAAATTAAATGCTGACTGTCGGATTCAATTATTGACCAGTCATTGAAAGGTTTACGTTTACGCCACCTCCCCTCTCCTCGCAACTTATTTTGTACCTCCCTTATCAGCATGTCTATAATTTCTTATGTCTGTGCTTCTAACAAAAAATTAGAAGCCTTTTTTGTTTTCCGCACTGGGTAAGCGTTCCGTCTGCGCGTCCGGAAGATGCGGACCTGTGGGCGGTCACTTACTGTACTAAATAAAGAGACAATGATAAATGCGAAGAAGACTCTTTCATCCGTGGAGGAAGACGGATGGAGCGCAGTGTAAAGAGAGAGGGGACAACAGGAAATAGGTGATCGCCTTTGATGAGGATGATGTATCGGTGCGTCCAGTGATAAGAGGGGATGTCCCGTCTGAAGGAGGAAAATTATTTATCTTAGGGGATGCGATGGTAAACTGTGACGTAAAGGTAGGTAATCAACCTAGAGCGTGATGATATGTCTTCAATTAGTTGTTTAATTTTCTGAGTGGGAAGATTCCAGGCCATCGTTCTAGTTAATATTATTTCTTTAAACTGACGACATTCAAGTAACTCGAATTTCAATCGAGTTCGCCACATCTCACAATGCACTAGGGTCTAAAGTGACTTACACACCACAATACACGATGCAACAAAGGTTGCAACAAAAATTATCCAAAGTTTGTATGTTGCTGTGCGCACTGAACGGGCGTGAACATTGAACTAAGAACACTATGGAAATTTGTTTCAACCTTTGTGTCGCTAAAATCCGACGCGGCTTACTACAGCGTGAATTTATTTGCGGCGATCTACATTTAGTAGCCTTTCGAATTTGAATCGCGTTCTCCCATATTTAATGCAGTTATAATGTTGATTACGGGGTGGACTTGGTAAATGTCACCTGTCTCAACCCCCTAGCACAGTATATTGATAAGGATTGATAGGATAACGTTTGGTAACTTTTCATCCTTCCCTAGCATGATTGCAGATCATAATAACTAAGTGTTTACAAACAATGAGAAGTTACCGACAGTTATCCTATTAATCCTTATCGATCGGCCATGCTAGGACCCACGAGAAAATAGTTTATTCAAGAGGGTTTAATGCAGGGGTTGTGCAATGCAGTATTTTCCATATTTAAATGACAAAAAGAAACGAGACACATGATAAGTAAAAAAATTACAATACTTAAAAATCAGTCCGTATGTAACCACCCTAAAATTACTCTTCTAGTGCTTTATTTAAAAACGACCAATTGAATTATTAAAAACAAAGGATAAATATTTTTAAAACACTAATTTCGGTTGTGACACTGTCTTTATCTCCGGTTCAAAGATCTCTAGAACTTTTGCTTTGAAGTTGAGTGAGGTGCATTTTAGAAATTGGATGTGTTTCTTTGGAGAATTAAGATAAGCTATAAATTACTTACATACCTATAATTTGTACAATATTTTTAACCGAAAATTATTTTAAAAGCTATTTCCAAAATTGGAACTGATTTGGCAAGAATTCAGACTATTCCCATTGATTTAATGTATTTAGATGAGATACGAAGCAAAAAAGTAGTTTTTTACCCAATTTGACCTCCAACTGAAACTACCGAATCTGGTGCCTGCGCACTGCTACTCGCGTGATAATAGTGGAATACGTTTCGTCGTGATTCGTACGCAATCACTAAATCGTTATTATTCACGCATTATAAATTCATGTTGAATATTGTAATTTTCATCATAAGCTTTGGAAAAATAATGTGACCAACATTAAATAAGTTTTAAAAACGTAATGGAGAAAAGAGAAACTCTGGCAAAACCGGATAGTATGAAACGGATGTAAATAATAGTAATGTGTGAAATGGACAGTCACACAACAAAAGGCATTTTTTAAATGTTGTTTCTTCAATTTTTTTTTGTCGAAATTATAATGTTCCGTCAGGGCCATAGCCAGGGGAGGCATTATGGGGCAATGCCCTATATTAAAATACCTATGTCCTACCTTAAGAATTACCGTCGACTATGATAATATACTACTAAACTGTTTGTTCATAGTTTGATACGGTTGAAAACAAAAACTACCTATTAGTGTAACGTAGCGACATCTAGCTAAACAGCTTCGAATTAACCAAGGAATCATATCATACTAATTCTTTATTCTGCCCACAGATGGCATTGAAGTAGTAGTGGGAGGCTGTGCGCGTATTGCTTTAGGGGAATTCCCTAACAGTTTGAGGATGCTATTAAACGGTTGAGTCATAAATAAACCAATCCCTAGATCGGTATTTTCGGACCTTCTCCATACAAAACGGTTTGTCATCAGTGTCATCAACATCCACGAAAAACGATCCGAAATTTTTTAAAGGAAGTTCAAGGCCATTTGTCTATCTGGCACTCGACCTACACCGTTAACTCATTAGCACAATAAATTATTTCAAAAATATAAAAATGCTCGTAAGCGGACATATTAACAAATTTAGAAAAATTAAAAACGCAAGGGTACGTCTTTAAATAATTGTATTTTCAGAAAGACAATCGATAATAACACATAAAAACACCGGATCAGTTCCACCGATGAATTGAATGAATTATCTGTAAAGAAATATCAAATGTTAAATAAACTTTGTATTTTTAATGATATTTCGAATCGAAGAATTCGATTGTTTTAAGGAAGGACTTTTTATTATTTTTAATTTTGTTTTTATTCTATAATTTCAAATTATGTTTGGTACCCAATATTAACCCTAATAAATGAAAAGCCATTGATGCTGCTAAAAAGCATTGTTACTTTTCTGAAGTTCATTGTTAGCAATGATCAAGAATTACCTTGTGTACAAATACTTATTATCTACCTGGTGAAAAAACAAAAGGTAATCCTTTATCATTGTTAAGTAACTAAATGTTTTGATCATCCAATTAAGTATTGCCTCACACATGTACGACGAAAATCGATTAACCAGATCGGATCAAGTTACATTTTCACTTGCGCCCTACCTGTAATTACCGCTGCCCTATCTTAAATTCAATCCTGGCTCCGTCCCTGTTCTGTTTATGTTCTCTCCTGGGTTTTCAATTAACTTTGGAAATTGTCCTTTTGTACAACGCAAAACAACCAAATGCACAGGGCTGTCTACAGTACTACTACTTTGGGAGTGAATTCAATTGGACTAAAAATGGACAAGGAAATAAAAGTGTCATCGTTCATACATTCTAAATTCGCGTAGTGTACATTATAATACGTAGCAAAGGTTTCGGGAACGAACAAAATCATGATTTATGACCAATTTTCAGATACACGATTGTTATACCTAAACTATACGAGTATATATTTTATAAATTATAAATGTGTATATATTTATAAATTTCTTGTCTGCCTCCATGGATAAACGTGTGCACGTTGATACAATCTACACCGACTATAGCAAAGCCTTTGACAAGATCAATCACAGCATTCTGCTTAGAAAACTTGCTAATCATGGTATTCATGGAGATCTCCTTCGTTGGTTATCTTCATACGTGACAAACAGGTCCCAGGCTGTGATAGTGGGTGGATTTTCTTCCATCTGGAAAATCATCACTTTCGATGTGCCTCAGGGGTCCATTTTGGGTCCTTTGCTTTTCTCTATCTATATAAATTTTTATTAGGACATGTTTTCACAACACTCAAATTTTACTATTTGCTGACGACATGAAGATATACCTTCCTATAAGCTCCCCGGACTGGTCTACGCGTTTACAAACGGATCTTGACCGACTGACGCATAACTGTCTCAGAAATAAATTTTTATTATTATTTCTAAATGTTGCAAAGTTACATCTACACGTAACCGTCTGAAAATACTGCATGATTACACAATTTCCGGATCGCAGTTAACAAATAAAGATTATACACGTGACCTCGGTGTTATCTTGGACTCTAAACTTAAATTTGAAAAACACTTTGATAACATTGTCACCAAAGCAACAAAAAGTCTAGGTTTTGTGCTGAGAACATGCAAATTTTTTAAAAACACTTACAATCTAAATGAAAGTATGAAAGAAAACAAGACACAGAAAAACAGAAAAAGACAATGGTCGCAACTGGGAATCGAACCCAGACCTCTCGTCTAACCAGGACGTGCGCGTTATCCAATTTCGCTATTGCCACCTTCTGTCAAACCGTCATATTTGTCAATCTCATATTTCAAATATTAATATATCATTGAAGAAAAAGATAACACTTATAATCTAAATGAAAATATGAAAGAAAACAAGACACAGAAAAATAGAAAAAGACAATGGTCGCAACTGGGACTCGAACCCAGACCTCTCGTCTAACCAGGACGTGCGCGTTATCCAATTTCGCTATTGCCACCTTCTGTCAAACCGTCATATTTGTCAATCTCATATTTCAAATATTAATATATCATTGAAGAAAAAGATAACACTTATAATATAAATGAAAATATGAAAGAAAACAAGACACAGAAAAATAGAAAAAGACAATGGTCGCAACTGGGACTCGAACCCAGACCTCTCGTCTAACCGGGACGTGCGCGTTATCCAATTTCGCTATTTCATATTTTCATTTAGATTATAAGTGTTATCTTCTTCTTCAATGATATATAAAGTTTATGGGAATAACCTTCAAAAGTTATAAAAAGAAAGTTTTTCTTATAAAAAATTGAATGTTCATTTAGACTTTCATAAAGTCAATAGTTCCATATGAATAAATTTGGATACATTTATCCGAGACGCTATTCAGGTTACAAACCAATTCTTAGAATGATGGTTTCCAATAAAAACAGTAGTTGCCTATAATATGGAAAAAAAACTAGTTGAAGATAATATTGTTGATTCTAAATATTTGAAATATGAGATTGACAAATATGACGGTTTGACAGAAGGTGGCAATAGCGAAATTGGATAACTCGCACGTTCCGGTTAGACGAGAGGTCTGGTTCGAGTCCCAGTTGCGACCATTGTCTTTTTCTATTTTTCTGTGTCTTGTTTTTTCCATATTTTCAATTAGATTATAAGTGTTATCTTCTTCTTCAATGAATTATCTGATTTTCTACAATTCACATATTCGTCCTCACCTGGAATGTTATTCACAGGTTTGGAACCCGCGCTATATTGTTTATATTAACAGGTTAGAAAGAGTTCAGGAGCGATTTCTCAAATTCTTCAATTTTAAATCATTCAACATATATAACTCTTACGACGAAATCGAGAAACATTTTCGAATCAAAAATCTACTCAACAGGAGGCTTGTCGCTGATCAAATGCTCCTGTACAAAATTATTAACTCCAAAGTTGACTGCCCGGAGTTGCTAAACAAAATAAATTTTCGATTCATTTTAGTAGACAAAATACCCTTTTCTATATTGATAGGTGCAACACCCATTCTAATCAAAATGAATTTATGCAAATGAATTTATGTAACTACTATAACAATAAATTTGCAAAGGTGACCGGACAACTCGGAATGAAATCAACTCAGAACCATCTCAGATAAGCCATTTAGAGTGATAAAAAAATATAAATAAAAAATTGGTTAAATAGGTTACGTTAGGTAAGGGTTATCGGCTAATTTAAAGTAATTTTTTTCATTGCTTTTAATGACTTTTCAAGGAGGTGTTGAGTTGACTTTATTCTCAGTTGGCATGGAACCATTTGCAAATATAGACACACGTACTGACGTATTTACTGCTAGTTACTGTCGCTACAAAACTTCACTTTACAACATTCTAGGTGTGAATAACACATATTCATGACGATTAAATTAATTGTATCTAATATTTTTATATTACTTGCGTGGCAACTTTCCCTTAACTTTTCCATATCTCCCTCCTCCCCTTACCCTTCCCAAACCAAATACCTTTTTTGCAGTCTATTTCAGTTATAATCACACTTATTTTATTATTGTGTATTGGTTTATCATTTGTTGAAGTCAGATTTGTACTTTTATTATTTTTTTTAATTTCTGTGTAGTTCTGTTTTGTTTCTTCATTTTTCTTAATATTCTAGTTTACATTAAGTTAGTCTTGTTTCTAAATACCTATCTGTGAACATTAATAATTGGTCTGTTTTCTTATCATCCTCTTATGTTTATTATATTATTAAGACTGTTTATGTTCCTTAAATAAATAAATAAACATTAGCTTAGAAGGAGGGCTAGAGAAAAAAAATCCTCAGGGCTTATTTGGGAATACTATCTGGAGGATCGTTTTACGGAATAGAAGAAAAGGAAGTTCTGGGAAGAAAAAAAGTTTGAAGGGTGGGTAGGAATCTGTTGGTCAATGGGTCAAGAAATCTTTCCCACGCGATGCAAGGCGATGGTTCGAGAAAGTCTGACTGAAGAGATCTAGGTTAGGTCTCCCTCAATCAGTATTTCCTGAACTGGCACGCCACTCAATAGGTGAACTAATGCAATATCACCCCAAGAATTCGGCCACTCCCGCTGAGTCACCAAAGCGCACCACCTGGGGCGACCTATGGCAGGGGTGTTGGTAATTCAAAAAATGATCCACCGGCGGCGGTACCCATACGCACCTCCCTAATTATATTAGTATAATCAAAAACTCGAAGAGAAGGGTACGTTTGGTTAGTTCAATTTTTTCAAAAGTTTTTCCAGGTTTCAAAATAATTATTCCATTTATTCATCTATTTAATCGTGTGCAAAAAACACCTTTTGTGTATTTTAATAAGGAAGTGTTTGATCTCTAGAAAAAATGGAGTAGTAACTAAAATAAATAGCTTAAACAATATTTAGTCAAACTATACTTTGCAACAAAGCTTTACAATGCAATTCCACTGGCCAATAGATAGATGACAACTTATTTTAAATATAAATCAGATCAATCAATCTTGAATCATCAGCCTAGACAGATCTAACATCAAATATTGTATTAAAAACAAATTTATAAGTTTGTATTTCCAATGGTACTGTGATCATTGTCTTGTACATACATAAAGTAATACATCATGTGTTCCCAATTATATCCACTGCGTGCGAACTGTACCTAAATTTCTCTAAATAAACGGTTAGTATGGTGTTGTATATTTTTTGCCTGAACTGCACAAAATAGTTTCGTATCAGTGATCGATGAACCGGTGGATTCAATTTTTATCCAAAAGTTGTTATAATGGTTTGTCTAGCTTGTAGTTAGAAGTAAGATTGTAGAAATATATAATTAGTCTGTATAGCACACTTGAGGTGATTTTTCATCAAAACGGCGCTAGACAAATCATCCAAATATTTTTTATTGTTCTTTTGACTTTATGTCCGGGTTAAATCTTCCCCACAGGAAAAAAACTTAACCCTTCCACACACTTTACCACAAATGATCATCTAGTCAATCCACGCTATGCAATTGCACTGTATAAGTATAATAAATACAAAACAATACAAGAAAAACATGTAACCTACCAGAGACCCAATGGGAAAATAATTCACCGACTCCAGATATTTTCATATCAGAGGGTTCGGCTCGTTAGAACTCCTAACTGGACCGATAAATCCTACTGATCCCTCAATATAAATATTTAAAAAATCTTTCTTAATCCTACATGTATTTAATATGACCGATTTTTGCATGTTTATACATAGATTCTTCGACAAATCTAATAAGCCTAAATTTTGTACGATACAGCTAGGTATAATGCCAGTAGCTGAAATAACAAATGGTAATATTTTTATATTCTGAGAATGTTAAATTCTTTTAATCTCATTTCCTAAATCTGTATATTTTCTAATTTTTTCAGGAACAGATTTTTGAATATTACAGGAATTTGGAATAGCAACATCAATGATACAAGTTATTTTTTTGAATTTTGTCATGTAAATCTATATCGGGTCTATTATGAATAATTTTTCAGTCTTTTAGTATAGTTTTATCATAATATATTTTATAAAATTCATTTCTAAAAATGAATTTGGTTCGTATTCATAATATGTTACTACATAACGGCAGTCAATCAAGTTATGTTTAATTAACAAACTTGGGCAAATTATTTTTAAAACCTGATTGTGCCTAAATGTAAACCCAGACGGCGCTAATACAGAACATCCCGATATAATATGTTCTATAGTTTCCGGAAAAGCCAAACATTTTTTACATAAATCATCATTTTGATTTGTATATTTTACTTCCAATAATTTTTATTATGAATGACTCTATCTTGAATGGCAAGCACATCCTTCTATTTCTGCGCTCAATTCTCCAATACTCAACCATTTGTTTGACGAAAGTTTTTCAACATAACTTTGGTTGAGATTATTGAAGTGTTTGGCGTGAATAATTTTTTTGACCAGGAATGTAATAATTCCTGGTTGGTATTTAAAAAAATGTTGGCATTCTCGTCGTATAAATTTAAAGGTGTAATGTTTCTATCTGCCTTGCAAATAATTTTGTGCATTTCTGAACTATTAGCTCTCCTAAAAGCTCTCCGGAAAAAGTTCTTAGCATTTCTACCTGATTGTGTTTCAAAGAAGTTATTTTGACTTTACCTCTACCTCCTAAATTTCCAGGTTAATTAATTCGTTCTATAGCTGAATTTGGATGATGGTAATTAAACTTTGTTAACGTGTTTCTTATTAATCGTTCTAAGCTATCTTAATCTGTATTTGACCATTTAATTATGCCAAATGAGTACGTTAAGAGGTATTGCCCAAGTATTTATTGCCTTTACTAAATTTTTTGCAGATAGATTACATTTTAATTTTTTTCTGATCCTAGTTTGAAATTTAATCCTAATATCATTTTAATACTATTGATCTAATCTAATCTATTCGATTGCGGGTATCCTCAATATTTATAAACCTCATCCCCTTTCATACTTTTAATTTTGAAATTTCTAAATTTACCCTCGTCTCCATCTACAATTTCGCCTTTCTCTATATGGATCGTTCTACATTTATCTAAACCAAAAGTCATTTTAATATCATGTGAAAAAATGTTAACTACCTTAATCATTTTCTCTAAATTTGGTTCAGAATTCAAATATAATTTTATATCATCCATAAATAATAAATGCGAAATTATATTACTCTCTCTTGTATTACCCTTAATTTTTATTCCAAACTTGCTTCTAATTAACATTTTAGATAGAGGATTCAATGCTAAGCAAAACCAATGAGTCAATGAGTCTCCTTGAAATATCCGTCTTTTTATTGAAATGACCGGTACTACTATTTTCTGATATTCTAAATTGACAAATAAAGTCATAATATTTTCCAAAAAGCTAATAATAATGGGGTTAATTTTATATATATTTAATATTTTGATCTGCCACGAGTGCGGGACACTGTCGAAAGCCTTTTGGTAGTCTATGTAGCAAGAATGTAAATTACGCTGTTGAGTTTGAATCGGTTTTAGAATTACAGAATCAATAACTAATTGTTCTTTACATCCCATATGTTTTCTGCGACAACCTTTTTGTTGTTCAGATAAAATATTTTTTTCATATAAATGAGCATATATTAAATCTGTCAAACAAGAGGTAAAATTTTTTAATATTGTCGGTAAACATGTAATGGGTCTTTACTGGGAGGGATTATTAATATTTTCGCTTTTAGGCAACATTTAAGTTAGAAAGTTTGGAAAGTTTTGAGGTTGTCTGACAAATTATGAAAGATTATGATACCAAAAATTATGTATCCAATCGCAACCCGTGGCTTTCCAATTATGAGTATTTTTATTTTGTATTAATACTAAGTTTTTATTGTTTGTATATCTGTTGTAAACTGATCGTTCTATAAACTGCGCCTGCTCTGAATATAGGAGAATCTAAACACACCAATTGGAATAGAATTAATAAAGATGAATAAAGACAAAAAAATACATTAAAATCGTGTTTTCTTCACAAAGGCACCGGATTCTTAAGACTGTGTTGTTTGAGTGAGCTCAAGTTTGTCGTGTAAATGTATACGATCTTTCTTTGTTAAAATTTTCTCACCGTGATCTTTCACGTGTGTCAGCTTTGTAACTATTTTATAAGAAAGTAAAAAATACAGGAGCAAATAAATAACATTCAACAACAATGCGAAGATGAGACTTATTATCCCCTATATTTATTCGGGCGGAAAATCCTCAAAGACTTCTAGAGCCTTAACCCCAGATTACAAACCATCGTCGAATCGACTACGCCAAAACACAATTATTGTCGATTTTTTAATGGGTTGCCAGATGTATCTTTTGATTTTCTTTTTGTATTCGATATCACTCGCCTATTTGTAAAAAGGTGTAACCTTATCGCACGAACGGTTTATCAAGCACCCGCGTAGTCGAATCGACGAAGGTTTGTAATAACGTCACTTTACTCATATGCATCTTCTATCGGGTTTGCTGTTCGGCGTTAGTAAATTATTGTTTCCACATGACGGTTTGCGGGGGATCAATACGAAGATGTGACAGAATATTTTGTCTCTTTTTTTCTATTTAATTTTGTTTTTAATGAGTTTTGTAAATATTGTGTTCAATGTATCCAACTCATTTACTCTATAAGGAATGTAATGTCATGAATGTAAAACAGCTGTATATTTTTTTTTTTTTTTTTTTTTTTTTTTTATTTATTTCTATACATTACAGTATTTACCTATAGATCAAATTCGAAAACATTTTTACATAATATATTTTATAATTTTATTATGTTGGGTGTAAGGTAGGTTTGTGAAGGTGAAACTGTGGATAGGTATTGTTGTATGTTTCGTGAACACCTCACTAGGAGAACCTGTAGATTTACACAAACGCTTTGTAGATTTTTTAGTAATATTAATATTGCAGAGAGAACTCAGCAAATTCGTAATACTAGAATTGGCTCTGGTCTGAACTTTGTGGCAATTCAAACAAAATCTTCTTTTGGTCAAAGAAATTACTTTTATCAGGCTCCACTCATATTTAAAAGTCTTCCAGAACATATTAAGTCATCAAATTCCTCGAGCACTTTTAAAAAGATTGTTAAATTATTTGTGTTAGCCGAGGATTGCCAATCTATTTTTTCTACTTTGTCATTTCTAAATTAATATCATATTAACTATTTATTATTAATAAACTCTTAACATATTAATTTCCACATTCATTTTAATTTTTTACTTAACTTACTATTACATATTAATTAATTAACCGTTTAGCAAAACATAATAAGTTTTTTTTTGGATAAAAGTACAGAACCGGATTCAAATATTAATTTAATGCCTTGCAAAAAAATTTTTTTAGTAACAATTTAAATATTAAAGATAGTAAATAGCTTACAAAAAAATATATTATTTCAAAGCTGATTTCAAAACATGGTCACCCTACTTGTTTACATTTAAAATATTAGTTCCTACAGCTTAGTAGAGGCCTATATTCTGCTAGAAATATTATTGTAACAATATTATCTTTCAATACTTGTATTATTTTGTGTATTTTTATAAAATTGTTAACCTACATCCAAGTGAGGTTAAAAATTTTAATTTTAGTATTTTGCTTTTTCAACTGTTTGTTTATGACCAATATTTATGTGTTATTTTGAATAACTTGTAAAATTATTAACCCCGATACAGGCGAACCCTAGTGGGGTTATAATTACATGCTTAAATGAATAAACTTTTGAAGAAGCTATAAAATAAAATAAATAAAATGATATAATAAATAAGTTGTTAAATAATTGTGAGCTCCCTTTCCAGCATTATTTAATTAAAGTATTGTTGTACACTAAGTTAATTATTTTCATTTAATTAATAGTACACAACTACTGACAGGGTGCAAACCGCACGTGGACCCCATTGTTGAATTTGGCAGTCAACTCCGGTCTGGAACCCAAAGGTTCTTGAAAAAAAACTCTTGAATGTGTGCAAAAAATGGGCGGTTCCTTCAATAGATTCCCATATCTGAACAAACGGACTGCAGTCTTTATAGCATGTGCATCAGGTGGAAATGCTGACCTTGTTCCACCGGTATTTCAATTGAAGAACCTCATTACTCCCTTCGGCACCGGTGCATAGTTTGGAGACACGCCAAACGCGCGCCCAGTATCTGTTGACGGTTGAAACTCGTCACATGAGAATGAGTCTATTCTACGATTCATTCTTGCGTTCAACAGCTCGGCTGTGGAATGATTTGCCGGCCTCTGTGTTTCCTTTCTCCTACAAAAAGGGTATCTTCAAGGCATCACTTCAATCTTCACTCCAACCTCTCCTCAAAAAAAACCCTCACACAGCATCTCCAAAGATGACATACGCTCTGAAAGAAAATAATTGTCTGGATTTAATGTAAAAATAAAAAAAAATAACTTGCTTTCCTCTAACCATCATTTTTGTAATACAATTAATGAGTTTAATTAAACAAATATTATCTTCATGAAGACTAACACATAAATATCTGCTGCTGCGGGTTCCCTGGTAGTAAGGTTTTTCTCCTTTTTATGTACAACAGCAATTATTAGACTGTGTGCGAAAATTACCTTTCCTACCCATACATTTTGATATCCAAATAAAAACCATCTGTGAATGCTTACGTAATATATGTATGTTCGTTCATTTAAAATTCACTGGACGAATGAAAACTAATTTCTATTAAGTGAGAAACTCCTAGTAACTAAGAAGTTTACTACGAATCAGAACCCAAGAAATTAAAGAACGCCGCCGAAATTGTGTATTTTGGTGTAAAATTTAAGTTTCTCTCACCCATCCACCTCTATAACAAGTTTTAAGCGAATCGGTTTGAGAGCTCTAAAATTTCAAAGTTACCATTTTGATTGTTGCTTCGTTTCAGGCTTGATTGTTACTTCGTTTCAGGGTTGTAACCGTAGCACCATGATTCGCACCTTGGAAAAAAAATTTGAGCAAGAAGCAAAACTTTACGACCGCGCGCTGTTCACGAGAATCAGCCATTGCAAAATCGAGGAGCACACAAAACAACTGTCACTAAAAATTCACGCAAACCGAACGGAACCTTCTTTAACGAAACTGTTTGGCTTACTGACTCGGGAATGGTACGCCCCCTAGTGGCAGAACGTGGTACTACAAAAACTCGGATCACCACAACATCAGTTCGGTTTCTTTTGGGTACCTCCTCGTATGTCTCTGTTTAAATTTTTGTGCGTGAAAGTGTAGTTTATTTAACAGAACTTGTTAAATCGTTGCACGTGAAGAAATTGTATCAGTGTGCGTAGCTCGTGAATGAGCTTATTTTTTATATTGACACAATGCCTGCACTCGAACTTCTGCAGCACCCCCTAAATGCTAAAAATTTAAAAACGCCCCCCCAGACCTCCAAAACGCCCACAACGGGGCGCTGGCGCCCCCGTTGAGAATCGCTGTTTACAACAATCCAAAAACAAGTCATTACAGTCATACGTGTCCAAGGCATGTAAGATGCCTTACATATCTTAGGTTCTAAACGTGGGCGATAACACCTCCCCCCTTGTGGGCATTTAAGACTTTCAAGGGGGCAGTAGAAGACCCAGAGAAAATTAGGAGGCGTTGAGATGTCACTGTGAAGGCGTGTATAAAAATTATGGTCTAAAAAGACAAAAAACACGTAAATAAAGCAAAGTAAAATTTTATATTGGTTGATTTTTGTTTTTGTATGTATTGTAATTATGTATATCGCGTGTAGGAAAATTCACATTCGAGTATTTCGGTAGTTAGGAAAGGAAGTGGATGAAAATTGAACTGAAATATTCCACTACATTCAGATCTAAATTAAATTGGATGATAAAATTTGTATTTTTTATTATGTAATATTATCATCTTATGTATATTATTATTATTATTAAGAATTGACACTTTATCACGAAAACAAGGGGGTAACAACCCGGTACGGTAAAATACAAAATAATTGTTTTTTTTTTTAACTTGCTAAACCAATTTGAAGGTAAAACAATTAAATTAATATATTTTTAATCGAATTATTAATATGTAAAAAAAATGGGGGGCTCTAGAAAAAAAATATTCTCAAAGTGAACGGTGGGAAAAATAAGGTTGAGAACCTATGCCTTGGATAGATACCTATAAAACACACACAAAACAAACTTTTTGAAACAACAATTGTTGCTAATTAAGTCGGTTGTATGTATTATCATTATTTTTAACACGTAGCCGAATCGACGAAGGTTTGTAATAAGCGCATTTAATCCAGGGTTAAAAAATACCGAGTCGAGCCATAATTTTTCAAGGTCGGGCGAGATAAATTTCCGTTTTGAGAAAATGAAGTAATTCATTATAGTTTTTCCGAGAAGGGTCGTAAGTTTGTTTTGCGTAAATGATAACACACCGTAATATCCTGAGCCACCTTTATACCTTAAGTTTTCATTCTTTTTAGGGATGAAAGCAAAAATAAAAACAAACTGGGAAAACTGGCTCCTGGCAAGTTATCAAATTAACAATGGGAGTACTTGATTATATAAAACGGAATTTCTGCTAACGTTTCCACTCACAATGAGTTCTGTTAGCTTCGCTTTATAAAATTCTTCAACATTACTGAAGTATAATGTTTAAAATGTATAAGTTGTGCTTCTTAAAAATAGTAGAAGCTAAGGCAGTGGGGAAAACGAACTAACTTTGTATTTATATACTTGTTTTGCCGCACTAACTTCTCGAAATTTTTTGCACCTATTTTTTTTCAATATGGCAACCAGGTTAGTGTTTTGACGAATAAATCAACGCTCCGTAGTTATTAATGGAAATGATGGTGCGAGCTGAATTTTGAATGTTCTTAATTTATTCCAGATGTACAAAGACACGTCAAATTAAAAACACCAGATCTCACCGTTCGAGATTCAGATTTTCTATTTTCTGGTAGGAACTGATGCCCTTAAAACAACAGACGAAAAAATAATTCTATTAACCTTTGAAAACAATAACCATCAACAATACTGTACAAAATTGTGGGCTTTTGAGGCATAAAGAACAATAATTCTCGTGAAGCAAATACTAATATTGAATATAATATAACTAATATACTTATGTTGGCTGCATGAATAAAAAGTTTCATCATGCTGCCTGCATGAATATTTGAGTATCGCACTATATTCCCAACTGCCTGAAGCCAGTGGGGCTACGGCATCCCAATTCGTTTTATGTTTTCATAGAGCGGGGAAAGGAAGGATACGAGGTAGAGAAAGATTAGGATTTGTTTGGTTTTCTGACCTGATCACTAAAAACGGCTAAATCCATTTCAAACAAAGTTTCGAATCCGAATGGTGACCGAGTACGATACGAGTTTCGTGCATGTAAAAAAATATTTTAATAATTGGTCTACGCCAGATTTCGAACCCGCTATGCGAACGTTAAACCTCACTTTAAAATTTATCATTCTTAGCCATAAAGAACTTTACCGAGAGAGTATAATATTGTTCTAAAAGCTAAAAACGTCACTTAATTTCCTTCACAGGAAGCACATTCTTTGTTAATGCTTTGAAACTATCAAGTCAACGTCTAAAGAAGTTCGTCGCGACATCTAGGGAGTTTTATCTGATTTGTAAAAAGAGAGTTAATTGCTTTATAACGGGGTGGATATTAGGCCATGAGCATCGTGAGTTGTGCCAAAGTATGCCATCAACAAAATAAATATCAGATTCACAAAATTTCCCGGAGAATTATAAAAAAATGCAGGGGTGGACGTTCAGCAGGAACAGTTAGGAAATCCAGTAAATACGATAGAATACAATGTTCAACGTTTATCTCAAAAGTCTGTTTTAAAGCTTGTTTTCAATATTTCCAACAGGGTTAGATCACGTCACGAAGTTGTTAATTTCACCGCAATGGCATCCCGACAGGAATATCGTAGGATGTCGTCAGAGTCAAGCCGGAACGATTACGTCTGTGGGCTATAATAATAATAATTTTTTTAATTTTTTTAAGTGTTTTAAATCGGCTTTCGTTTTTATTGCAAGCTCATACTATGTATAATATATAGTCATAAAAATTTATAATTTCGTAACAATGTTTATGCACCCCAATTCGATAAGCGAAAAAAACTTTAAATTTCAGTAAATTTGTAATACCACCATGTAATAGAAGATACGAATGGTTTGTGCTAGAATTGAAAAAAAAAACAGTGAAAACCTATATTATTTAATATGTCGCCATCAACAATCTCAGAAAGTACTCAACATTTAATAAGCACAAATTTGTCTTAATATATCTTATGGACAGCAATTAATTATAAATATTAAATAAATAGAATTCCAATGAAGATACGCCACTTACGACTTGCGATGAATTATTAATGAAATTAAAAGAACCAAATGTTTTATTTTAATACATCAGTCTATATTTGTACAGTGAATCATAAAAAAAAATATTATTACTAAAACCCAACAGTGCGTTTAAAATTTAAAAAAACTGGTTCCAGATATGTACAAAAACAATCAACATTAAAAATTTCAAAGTCGTATAAATTAATATTAATACGTAATTATAAATTAAAAGAAAATTTGAGTTTATTTAAAAATAAAAATATGTAATTTTTTGTCGTGTTTTGTTCTGTCTTGTCTCTTTTTCTCTCCTTTTCTTTCCCTTTATTCGTAATCAATGAAATCATCCATATTTTTATATCCTTGGGTTTTTTTTTCTTTCCTTGTTTTCTCTTGATGTTTGTTCTACTTAACCTGTATTTTATTTTTGTGCCTTACTCTACGTGAAACTTATATTTTTGATAACAAAATACCTCTGTAAAAATTTAACCTATCACCTCCCACCTACGAATTGTAAGTTCGTCCCGTCCTAATATGAGTTTTGTCCAAACTCACCAGAATTGCCCTACCAAGAATTAAAAATAATAAAAAATATATAATAATAATACTTTTTTTACAAAAAGCGGAATACCAAGAAATAAAAACAATAAAACATATATAATAATAATACTTTTTTTAGAAAAAGCGGAATACCAAGAAATAAAAACAATAAAACATATATAATAATAATACTTTTTTTAGAAAAAGCGGAATACCAAGAAATAAAAACAATAAAACATATATAATAATAATACTTTTTTTAGAAAAAGCGGGATACCAAGAAATAAAAACAATAAAACATATATAATAATAATACTTTTTTTAGAAAAAGCGGAATACCAAGAAATAAAAACAATAAAAAATATATTATAATAATACTTTTTTTAGAAAAAGCGGAATAACAAGAAATAAAAACCTAAAAAAATATATAATAATAATACTTTTTTTAGAAAAAGCGGAAAAAAGCAAATTTAATTTATTAAGAGCCATTAACCAGCGGCCAAGAATTTTAATTTCGTCGAACGACGATCTTGCAACGGTACAGGGCGATCTCGTTGAGAAAGATTAATTATTCTCCATACCAGCATTTTAACATAACGGGCCATCCATAAATTACGTCACACCATAAGGGGGGAGGGGAGTACAGAAGTGTGACAAGGGGTATGGGGGGGGGTCATCAGCTCTGCGACGTCACATATAAAAATCTAAATGATTAAAACGCAAAAAAGGTTTATATGTAAAATTGCAAAATATGTGACGTCACACTAGGGGAAGGGGGTCTCACGAACGTGACGACGTGTGACAGGGACGGGGGGAGGGGGGAGGGTCAGAAAATTATGAAATTCGCGTGACGTAATTTATGGATGGCCCCTAATAACTCAATATCGATTTAATTTCATTCCAAATTTGCTTTGATAAAACACCCGCATTGAAAAACGCTCAAAGTAGTGATGATAAAACAATTAAAATTATGTACTTTTTTGTTGTTATTGTTTGACCATAAGTATTTATAATTTTTCAATAATGTCTGAGAAAAATAAGAAAGCAATTTTTTTTTAAATATCTTAGTTTGTAGGACCGTAAATAAGTAGACAATCTAAAGTATTTTCGGCACAAAACAAGGGTGCGGATCTTTTTTTATGGTTTTATTTTGAACTCAAATTAAAATACTGAAAAGTAGCTTTACCAAATAATTTATTGATTTATTTTACTGCATGATCACATTCAGTAGGAAATATATATCGAAGAAAGATTTAGTTTTATTTTCTGTTTCCCAATGAGTTTATATGTATATTTTTTTTCTTTATCATTTTAATTTTTTATACTTTCTAACTTTTCTCAGTAACTTTTTACTACTAATACTATATTTAATTGCTATATTGCTTTTATAACCTTTTACTTGACTGTGTATCTAACAATTACAAATGTAAACATCATTTAATATTAAGTTCTACAAAAAACAACATGTAACTACCTAATGTGAACCAAACCAGGCAATTGGACTATCCTAAAACAGAAAATCTCCTAGTTGGACAGTCAAAGTTTTCTTATAATGTATATTATATATTTTCGTTCTAATAAATAAATAAATAGATAAATTTGAAATGTATGTTGAATAATACAAAATTATGTTTGAAAATTTAACAAATCTGCCAACGGCCTACGGTAAAACCTTATTGTACTAAAAATAACAAATTTTCTCAACATTTAAAAAATAGCTTTACTAGAAAAAATAATAGTTTTTCGAAATCAATTTACATTTATTCGTTGGAAAAAAATTTGATTTAAAAATAAGGAATTTCCGGTTTTGTCGGGATATTCCCTCTTAAGCTACTGGTGTGCGCATTTGGACTACCTACGGCTAAATCCGCCCCTGCCAAAACGGACATAAAAGCAATACGCGGCTCTTTAAATGCCCGAGCTATAAATATGCAATGTAAAATAAAGAAATCTGCAGGGAGCGGCGATAAAAAGTATTTTTGCTTTACAAGCCGTTTCCTGAAAATCATCTGAAAGGCTTTTACACGAGGTCATTTCCGGAAACTCCCAAAAACACAGCGGACCAGAAGGCTTTTTGTTTTTTTTTTTATGCTCATCCTTTTGCTGATATAAATTATTATGACATGAAATGCTGTATCATTATTATATGGAACCGAAAAATAATGGGAAATAATATAAAGATTTTGTGAGTTCTTGGACGTGCGTGAAACATGTTTTATAAATTCGTTATGAGAGCAAATAAAATAAGCGCGTAAGATTATATAATTTTACGTTTACAAAATTTACTGAAGTTTGATCTATGGGATGAAACCCCCTAGTAATTGTGTTATTTTTGAACAATTTTTACAGAAACGTTTAGAAAAATATCAGCTTAACAATTTTACAAATTTTAATATCTTGACAATTTTACCATTTTGTTAAACACTGGAGCAATTATAGTCCAAAAATGGACCACTCCTATTTTTCTGCGATTGATAGCGGTCCAAAATTGAACCATATTTTCCTGCCATTCGTAAATAATTTAAAATTTATTGTAATTATTTAAAACATTTCCATGGCCAGCCATTTATTTTAAAACGAAGCTATTGAAATGCTTTATTATGACAATAGATGTCGCAGATCCGAACTTCGTAGACTATTTTAGAACAATGTTAAAAACAATTTTTTAAAGTAAAATAAGACAAATAATTTGATTTTGTCAATATCGATAATTTTACCGAAACTATATATAGTAATAACGCACGCTCCTTTCCAAATTATTAACAGAATTCACTTCCAAATTTAATAAAAACATAAAACAGATAATACATCTTCTTAGTGCATATACAACTCTACTCGTAAAGCTATGTGAAGGTGAATAATACAAGTTTAGCTAAGAAAACCTCGTTTACCGACTAACCGTCCAAGAAATCCATCTTCCTGGAGTCATGGCGACGGTGATATCCCTACACCACGGAATGAAATTGTATTCGGGAACGACATGAGACTGAATGGAGTGGAGAAGGAAAGAAAGAAGACGGAGAGAAGAAATGAGAAAGTACCTGGCTAATCATTTTATTTTATTTTATTTACAAAGTGGATAACAGACAGAGAACACGCAAAAATATATAAATGAATAACAAAGAATAAATATCAACCATCCAATAACGGCGTGCAACCGTAAAAAAAGAAATAATAAACATAAAGTAATAATGATGTTAAATAACTACAACAATAACAAACAACAAAAGATAATAAAGTTTGATTCAATTGAAGTCGTGCAAAATTAAGAGATTATTAGAGTGAATTTTAGCAAAGTTCTGGGAGCCATTGCTAAATGTATTAGGTCTCTTGCCAATATATGTTAACGATTAATCAATATTTGGTAAAGTAATGGCTTGTAGAAATAATATCGGATTTTTTAACCCGAAAAATACCTATAATTTATGCTTCTAGAATACCTCCTTCACAGAGGTGTAATATTATGTTTATTTCGCAATTCTACCATTTAACACAGTGATGTAATATTATTTTTATTTATCAAGTCTACCATTTAACACAGTGATGTAATATTATTTTTATCAATTCTACCATTTAACACAGTGATGTAATATTATTTTTATCAATTCTACCATTTAACACAGTGATGTAATATTATTTTTATTTATCAATTCTACCATTTAACACAGTGATGTAATATTATGTTTAATTCTGCAAACATTCAATAAGGAATTCCAGTGAAAAATATTATGGCTTTAAAAAAATATTTTCATATAGACCAATAAACGCTGATTCTGAATATATAAGTTGTATTAAATAATATTTAACGTAAAGTTTTAAAAAATATATATTAAAAAGTCCATTTTAAAACAGTTCATTAAAACACCCTGTCAAGTTGGTATTATTGAATTTGTCAGGCGTGACGTCACCGCGTCCATAAAACGCTCCAATGCTGAAATTCAAAATGGCCGTCGATGATCAGCTGATTCCAGTTACCTACAAAATTCATACTTCGGTTGGTCACTAGTGAGCAGTTCGGTTCTAGTGAGCAGTCAAAGCAAATACAAATTTTGTTGTATTATTTTCAAGAACCACTCAGCGAATGAATTTATTCGTGTATTTCAATATCCAAAAGCAAAGCGAGAAACAATTACTTTGGCTGCCGAAAATTATTTGCACTTTAGTACGGCGGCAATGAGAAATCAAATTTGGAAAATTTAAAGTACATTATGTTTGTCAAAGGAGTGAAAAAGAACAAATTCAATTTATCCAGGTACCACCCATCAAAGATGCAGTTCAACAACATGCTTCAAGAACATACTTGCAAGTGCAGACTTGGCTTGGTCACCACAAAGATCCAACTGAATGGGGTGAAAAAAGGACGCTGTTAGGTTACTAACTCCAG
Source organism: Glyphotaelius pellucidus (assembly GCA_936435175.1). NCBI lineage: Eukaryota > Metazoa > Arthropoda > Insecta > Trichoptera > Limnephilidae > Glyphotaelius > Glyphotaelius pellucidus. The sequence continues at coordinate 36,481,789 of OW386538.1, read as the reverse complement.
TTCCAATGTTGAAGGAGGCTGCACCTCAGGCGTTGCTGAACTTTATATCACGCCAATGTTAAAAAGGTTGCGCTTGAAGGTGCACACGTAGAAAGTCGAGTTCGAAATGCTCCCTACTCTGTTTTCACTGTAACGACAGCTCGTGCGAGAATGCTGTGGAAGCCTTCGTTCATGATGATGACGAGGAATTTAGTGACCCAGTCGACACAAATTCGGCTGATGAGACATAGGAAGGCTAAATTGAAGCTGTTCGGGGCCTGTAAGTGGCTGTAAGAAACTATAGTCAATAGTCATAAATTTCAAGAATGTACAATTTTTTTCCCTTTTTCCACATCTTTGTACCTTAATTAATAATTTTATTTACATTTTGTGATTTCATTAATGATAAATGTTGCTGTTATGTATGTAACATGTTATTTTAACTATAATTGTAAAAAAAAGAATAATCAAGGTGGGCCAAGATTAAAACATTATTCTTTTGATTCAATTTTTGACCTAATTTTGTGTATTTTTTGTATTAGAACCTGGATACAAAATTGCGCTATATAAAACATATACACACGTCTTTTATGAAATTTTATTCTCTATAAAATTGTTATCAGCTATTTAATCACAAAATTGCACTGGAAGAGGCATACGCACCAAAAACCATTTCATGTCGAGCAACGAACATATTTCTACAAACTTATACACATTTTTACGATTGCATATCTCGTTATTTATTAGAGAAAGAAAAAAAAAATTTAAAGAAAAATTGTAGGTAATTTTATGTTCTACCAAACTTGTAGAGCTACTTTAGCCAAAATTTTTATTGGAAACGAGATTTTTGAGAAAAACTAGATTTTGGCGCGATTCCAACTGGTATAACAACAGGAAATGACTGTATAAAAATATTTAAAAAAATGGGACTACTGGTTATTTAATTGCACTGGCCTACATGTAGTGCTTTACTTTTGTGAACGCTTTCATTCTCGCAACGAGTTTAAAACAACAAGTTTAAAACGAATTTATTACACAAAAAGCTTTGTTTAGCTTGGGGTTTAAATTTTAGAGTTTGATGATGCCTTTTACCCAAGAACTACAAAAATATTTGCGTCCGGTTATTTGTTTTTGATATAAATACATGTAGGTATAGATGCGCGGCCCTGAAAAATATTAGTCTTAAATTTAAAGTTGTCAGTATTTTTCCAACGTTTCAGAATGAATTTGTTAACTGTCCTTGATTTTTTTGACAGGAAAATTAATGATTCGATAAATCTATCGGGTCTTGAATATTGTAATAACTAATTACAATGCGTAAGTTGTATCTCGGTGGACTTGATATGTACGGATTCTTGACAAAACGAATAATAAGCGGCAACAAAAAGAAAAAAAAACGTTTAAATATTAGAGAGGGTAATTAAGCAAGCGCACAGTGGTCCCTGTAATATTATTTGATTAACTAGGATGACTTGAGGAAAACACTAATTACTTGATTAACGTATTGGAGACTTTATTGACACGACTGTTGATAGACCAGACATTTTAGAATAGAGACCACAGACAATACTAGTAGTGATGTGAGAGCCATCGTAATAGTGATGTGACAGTCCCAAATCCCATTCTAGCTAGACAAAAAGATTTCAACGATGTTTTTATTTATGCACAAAAACATCTTACAGCATAGATGTGTTATTTGAAATCGGAGAGAAATTACGTCCAGAGGATTTTTTTTTTTTTTTTTTAAGGTGCCGGTAACCCGAGCGTTTATTAATATAAAGAGTTATTTACATTTACATATATGTGCGCTACCCGACTCACTAGACAATATCTGTTCTGAGCCGGGTAGCAGTATCTATAATTACATATATCAGTAAAGATTAAAGCAAAAAAAATACAAAAGATAATAAATAAAAATACAAAGTACAAAAGAAAAGAAAAACTTAAATAATAATAATACAAAGTACAAAAGAAAAACATAAATAAAAATACAAAAGATATCCTATATATAATAATCTAAATATAAAAAAAAATTAACAAACATATACAAAGTAATTGAACACAAAATTGAAGTCCACGGTATGTCCTTTCAAATTTATTTAAGTATTTAATAATTTACCTAATTCATATTACTTTTATTATTCATTAAAAATCGTGAAACCATTATCAATATTTACAATTATTTGCCAAAGTTTGATTAAACTTTCAAAATCGTGTACCAATTTGTACCTCCAAATTAAAATTTTTTCGTATAGAACTATTCTTTATCTGAGTCTAATTTTTGGACTGTTATTTCGTGGTGGAATTCAAAAAGTGTTTTAATTTCAATTCTAATATCATTCTTTATATACATTTTCTTAAAAATTTGTCTGCTCTTACGTGCTCTTTTGACTTTTACAGAGCCTCTACCCTTGATCAATATTTTGGATATTTTGGAGGTGTCGGAAGAAAAAGGCGCATCAAAGTCGAGTTATGCAATACGGCAAATTTGGGTTGAAAAAAATAATTTTATTGGTCTCTAGGAAAATTTCATAGGAGAATAACTTCATTTCTATTAATATGTCATAGAAATGGAAAAGAATAATATCGCTTCGTTTCTGTTAAAATTTCATAGAAAATGGTCGAAGAAACACTCAACACAAAAAAAAACGGAAATGGCTTAATACAGTTTTTTCTTCCAGTAGTTACGTGTAATGATGGAATGCGTGGTAAGCCAGAAAAATAATTTGATTTATGATGGTTAAAAAGTAAAACAAGAAAAATTAAATGTCATCTGAATTCTCGAAGTCTAAAAGAACTCTTTTCACGCTGCTTAGGTCAGCTTGAGGTCAGATGGAAAACAGGAAGCTGTAATATCCGAAATAACCACAATATCGGAAACATCCCAATGTCTTATCTAGTGATGACTTAAAATTATTGTCGATTTGGGAAGTACCAGCGAAGAAACTGCAGAGGTCTGTTGACAGTGCCACATAAGAACATTATCATTTAACAAAAGTGACGATAGTGAATCGACCATAAACAAATGTCATTCGGTTTTATTCTTATATTATGTTACAAATAATATTTTTTACTAATTACTTAAAATCAACAGATTGTTATGACTTTTTGAATCATTGTTATACATGCAATTTATTTGTATTTTATTTCACTCTGAAAATTCTGTAACAGTGGTTAAAAAAATGTATATTTAAAAAAAAATTTTTTAATCATATTGTGACCCTTTTGCATCACATTTCGTGGAAACATATTTTTGTCTAGATGGAATGGGATCTGGGACCACTGTGAAGCGGGGCAGACATTATTTTTATAATACTTTTTTTTAAATTTATGTCAAACATTGACGCTACAACTGTTTTTTGGGTATAATCAACTTTACGAGCAACTTAATGAACATTCATAAATTAATTGATGGCGCGATGGTCCGCGTGTATAGACTAATAGGGCCCATTTTATAAATGTTTTGGAACTCTAAGGATTGGTTGTTTCAAAAAATTTGATGGATTCATCAAATATTTGAATTTGATTTTCACGTTCTGTGTAGGTTCTATTCAAGTTCTGTTATTATATCGGTATAGGACAGCTGCTTTACAAAACTGAAATAATCACAGAACTTGAATAGAACTTACACAGAACGTGAAAATCAACATCATATATTTGATGAATCCATCAAGTTTTTTGAAACAACCCGTCCTTAGACACACAGCGCAACCAAACTCGAATAAAAATTCACTTTTTTACCAACAGCGGAATAAGAAATAATAATTCTAGTCTTGTTGACTTGAACGTCTTGACTTTCGACTGACCGTGAAGATAAACGATAATCCGTGTAAATACACTTACACCACACAATAATCTACATCCATAACAACCAGAGATACAGATGCGCCGTACATAACTATTTAACCCACAAGACGATCCAATTAAACCTATTTAAATAAGCTTTTTACCGACACGAAAATAAATGAAGGCACACAGAAGCCAAAAATATTAATGCATCAAATAACTCAACAATTAATGGTGTGATCACAGCATGTAAAATTACGAAAATTTACTGCTTTAGCTTGCATATTTTCACGATTATATGCTAAAATACAAAACTTATGTATAGTTTTGTCAGTTACAATTCGTGAGCTTAATTAAAAATTTATCTTTATCCACACACTTTTTTCCTTTTTATTTTTTCATTATTTGAATTATGAATAGGTATAAGAAGAATAATTGCAGTTCTCATCCCAAACGAAATTGCTCAGATATCGTGTGGCTATGCGTATCAATAACTGTGTACATTTTAAAGCTATTTGCCTAATCACTTGTACTTAATAACTTGTAACACAATGCCCTGAGTATGTTTAAATGAACATCATAAAATAATCTCCCGTGGCCAATGCAATAATGCACGCAGAGTAGTGACGGAATTTGACAATGTTAAATTATTAGATGTATCGATCGCAATATGCCCTGAAACTGTGAAAAAAGGATTAGCCAAATTAACTAATCGTGAGGTTTTTGTACTCGACACTTGACGGCGGGCTTGATTGAACCAAACTACTGGTGGCAAACCGTGTGATGATGTGCAAGCGAATGACAGAAATTACGCCTTGATTGGTGATACACAACATTTTAGTCCAATACGATCAGTTTTTTTTACAAGCCATTCAATGTGAACTTATAGTGCCCTTTTCCATCGGAGATTGGCTATCATCGGAAAAATTCAGTGAGCTGCAATTGCACCTGTAGTTTAAATTCGAAGCCAAGATTGAAGAGAATATCAGATTATCAGCTATTGGTTAAAATTTGTGTGTGTCACATCTTATGATGCGACCAAGATATTTGAATTTCATCGTTTTTGTCCAGTGTTATTTTTAGTTTTTGGCCGTTCCATGGAAAATTTTGGTAGAAAAAGTTAGTCACCCTATGATATACACCGAAGATAGAGGTTTCTAAAATGGATGATATATTTTTTGTATCTTACGGGGTATTTCACCATCCTCCTGATATGAATATAACGAATAAAAATAAAATAGTTGCAATAGTTAGAAAACTCGGCTGACTTATCCAATATATAGCCACCGTTTATTCAGAATAGTAAACTTCGATTTAATAAATAAATAAACCGTTAATCGTAAATCAAAAATATACGTTATCGAATGGATAAGCTATGGAGAGGATGCTGAAATACCCCCTTAATGTATGCACTGTTTAAAGTCTTTTTTTAATATGTAACAGAAATCGTATTTAGAGCAATGCGCGTCTTAAAAGCGGAGAAATTATGTAAATAACGGTTTAATATAAATTCTTCAGAAAAAGTAAGAAAACGAAACAAATAAAGATGATGGATAAAAGGGCACAGAAAAGGAGAAAAACAAGGATATCTTTTTATAAAATTATAATGGAGAGATACTACATTATAATAATTGAAATGAACTATTGAAATAGTTTATTATTGTACTGGTACTTTTGAATTTTGAATAAAGTTTCCAATCTTGTGTTAACCAGTAACTGGTTAAACCGTGCTAAGATGTCTCTATCCGATTCGGTCATTTTTAACTGCTTTTTAAAATGACCGAATTTAATTTTCTCAACGCATGAAGATTTTGTTGGTATTTCTTAGTCGAAGTATGAAACAGTTTAATTGTCTTCATATAATTATATATTTCAATTTGAGATATTACTCAAAGAGTTAAAAATAAAAATAAATATTCATCCTAGACTTGCAGAAAAAGTCATTAAATGTCGCATATTAAAAATAAAATCAATAACACTACCTAGATAGCATTTAGTTCGGGTTTGAATCTTGCGATCATACATAAAGATAGCAGCCAATAAAATATGTGTTAAGAAAATTAAGATAATGTTGGTAGTTCTTAGTCGAAGTGTGATACAATTGACCAATTGATTCGATTTATAATTGAAGTATGATATAATGAATATAATGACTGAATTGGATAGGGACACATTAGCTCAGTTGGTAGAGCTACGCCCCGCCAGTATTGCTAGATTTATGAGGAGCTGTTCCGATTTCTTTAATTCTTTTATAGAATTTATAGAATTCACACCTTGACGACCATTCATCTAATTGGAGGAAGACCGCTGATGAAGCGATTGAGTTCAACAGAGGGCGATGGAGATTTGACTAGATTCCATGACACAATACTGGAATTCAACGAAGTACAAACTTGTCAGCTGTAGTAGTGGGATATGGGATTTACACATAAAACATAATTTTGTATGGTTCAATTAATGGAGTACCTAGTTAACAGGTTGGAATTATTCTATCAATAAATACGCTCTACGTAATCGGAGTGTTGTCATATCTCCACGCCTCGGAAAAGCTGACTTAGTAGCCAACCGGCTTTCCTGATTTTAGAATAATTCTTCGGCGTAGGACGGAGTCACAAGCATTGTCTGACTCCCACAAGTTCATAAACTCGAAGAATTTGCCTATTCTGTTATCGTAAGTTCTGAATATACCTTTACTAAATTTATGACACTGGAAGAAATATTGAAACAATAAATGAGAAATAATATTGTTCACGGTGGTTATAAACACAAAACCATCACGCGAGTGTGTATGTGTACAAACCTAATTCTAATTACGAGTAATGGTAGGGTTTCTGTTACGTCAGTACGGAGAGAAGTCAATAATATTCATAGCTTTCCAACTAGAACCCTTCGGGGCGCCCCGGGGGCAGGAAACTTTGCATGCTAATAGTGACTAATACCGAGGCTTCTATAATTGTCACCACCTCGGGATTTGAAGTCGCACTAGGCCTATTTGGTTCACCTCCGGGGCCAATATAGGCCGGACCAAACTACTCAGATCGCACCGCAGCGGTCCGGTAGGGTCGGTACATTGAGCGCGTACTTTATCTTTTGTTTTTCCGGTGAAATAGTTTTTATGAAGAGATTTAAGGCCCCGTACCCGAGCACGAAAAGAAAAAGATGGAGAGATATGTAATTACGAATGTTGGAGAGAGCGCGCTAATATTTCAAACGATAAAAGTGAAGCGAAAATTGTGAAAATGTTTAATAAAACACTACTCGTTTAGAATAGAGCAAAAATCTTGTGGGGGTTGTCTAAAACAACGTTCAAAGAAACACTGTGAGTTTTTTCAAACATATATCTTGTTAAATGATAGAGACAGGCTTGAAAATAAAAACTTTCTGAGCATACTTTGCGATTTTTTTCTATCGAGGGAATTTCATATAATTTGCGTTCCGGCGTGGGGGTTGTATAGATATTATCTTCAAATATAATATATATTTTTTAAGAGCTTAAAAACTTCAAATGTTCAAGGGAGATTTGCAAGAAATCGGTAGAAATTCGGATAGTGCCGCCTTAAGTGTACCGTTCACTGTATGGGTTTTATTTTGCAAAAGTTTTATATCGACTTCGTCTTTTATGTTCAGGTCTTATGTTGAAAAAAAGATATTATGACGAGAATCAAATTCTTTAGTTTGATAGAACCAGCATATATATATATATATATATTTTTTTTTAATCATAAATAGATTCATGTATTTCAAACAGATTCTATACAATAATTAGTAACATAATATATACAAACATATATATATGATGTACCCCCATAAATAAGCAGGGCTTGTATGTATGGGGAGGGGGGGTGTTATCATAATAGTTTTATTTGATATTACTAATTTCATATTTTCACTATAATTTTTAAGGTGTGTTTTAAATTCTTTTATATTAGTGTTCATGTTTCTAAAAACATGATGTGTGAATTTGAATAAAGCAAGGTGTGTATACCAGATTAGAGTGGTGCAATTTTGAATAATTAATTTTTCTAATTCATTTTAGCTTTTTGCATTCTATAATTTAAGATTCATAACGTGATGCGTGACTTATACATGCTTTGACAAAAACAATAATTTGGTGAACGAAAAAGTAGCCAAATAGTTGCTAAGTAGAGCTGAGACGTTTGGAAGAGAGTTTTAAATAAAGCAGGGGTGTACTCAGACCCAAAAAATGTTTTTAAATTATCTACCCACGTCCTTTAAAATTTCGCACATCAAACATAAAAAAAAATTATAAAAACTTTTCATAAAATTAAGAAACAAAAACTAAATGGTTAAATATTAGGAGTTTTTTATGTGCAAACTTCTCGAAACCGCGTATAAAAACTAAAATAATAAGCTATAAAACAAAATTGTTTGAATTTTTTGTCAGAAATACCCTACGCACATTAGATTCTATGGCCTGTGGAGAGATCCCCATGTAATGGTTATGATCCTTAATGGTTTCATTATTTTTGTTTATAACGGCAGTATATTACTGTTCTTGTTCATGTTAATTTTTCAGAAAAGTTATACCTTGCCGGAAAGTTTCTACAGGTTCCAAAGGGATCTAGTGTTACGGTCTCTCGTTCTTGGAAAACATACTTTGTCTTTCAATTCAAACTTTGCGGGAAAAAATGCCGAGCTTATTTCAGTTAAATGTTTTCTTTTGAGAGTGTTTGAATTCTTCGTATGTTTTCCTTGAAGTCCTGAAAAACTCGTATTTATGTCTACCTGTTACTTTAAAAATAATACTGAAGTTGCACGCATTGTTTTTTCACTTCTTGATAAAATGACGACGGCTTTGTACAATTTCTGCAAACGATATATCTTCAGAATTAGTGGGAAAAACACGAAGACCGGTTATTTCACAGAGTTTGAACAATTCATCAAATTCGAAAGGTAATTTTCAAGTTTTGTAAAGGTTCTTTTCAAGTTCTGATATAATTATAATTTAAAGCGGGTATAGGTCATTCCAAGCGGGCCCAGGTTCCGAGGTTTTATTAAGAAAATGAAGATTAGGCTAAGTAATTTGTCTAGGTTTTGGCGGCGGTACATCCGCCATCTTACTGCGTAGCATGACGGATCGGGAGGGACTAGTTGAAGACCATTTGGCCACTCCTGCACGATTATCTTGACCCATCGCCTTGCACCGCAGTGAGAGGGAAGGTTCCAAACGTCCGTTACTTTTGGACTCACTGCCTACAAATTCCTACCCACACCTCATACCGTTCTCCTTCCCTAAACATCCTCTCCTTCCTTCCCTTTAAAAGACCCTCCACACAGCTCCCCCAAAGCTGACAAAAGCCTTGAGGGAAATTATTTGCTTCAGGGCCTCCCGTGTGGAGTTGTTTTTAAAATATATTAATATAACAAAAAAAAAAATATATATATATATATTTATTTATTTATTTATTTAATTTATTTAGTAAAATATTTACACATTTATGTACATTATTTATAAAATTTGACTGTCCAACTAGGATGATTCCCGTTTTAGGACAAATTAGGATAAGTGTGAATATTTATGGACCATGATTTATACAAAAAGAGGGAAAATTGAGGAAATGAAAAGAAGAGAAAGAATAAAACATAAAATTGGAAAGTTAAAAGCGTATTAACATATTACTTAAAAAAAAAGGTTTATATATATAGGTTCTTGAAAAAAAAGGGCTTAAACATATAGTTCACTTGTGTATGCATGGCATACAACAGTTATTAAAATGATAATAATAATAAATAAAAGGATTAAAAATATTTTTACACTTAAACATAAAGGGAACTGGTGTTTGCATTTCATAATGTAGTCCTATTAATGAGAACTATAAAGAGAACAGAAACAATAAAATTAAATAAACAAATAAACATATATAAAATATGTACTCGTATCATAATGGCCAATTGTTTCACAAAACTGAACTTGAATAGAACTTTTACAAATCTTGAAAATCAACTTTGAAACTTGAACAAATCACCCAGTTTCAACAATTTTTTTCGAATAAGAAAATTTAACAAATTTCGAGTTTTAACAGAACTAACTTTAAACAATTCATAAAATTGAGATTTACAAGTTCGAACTGAGTTTTGCAAGTTAAAACCGAGAATTTACAAGTTCGGTGAAACAACCAGCCCACGATGAAACAGACGCAGATCTTGAATAAATAAATCATGGATCTTGAAAATTAACGTTGAAATACAATGAATTGTTAAATTTTTTTTTCCGGCTGTAAGGGAAAAAATCGGGTGGTTTGGAAAGAATTTACGCTCAAATCAAATCTATTTCGTAATTCAAAAGAACGGCGAATCAAGCCTTAAATTTCCTATACTCAACTGTGTCAGATCATCATTTTTAAATTCAATTGGAATGTATGCCAAGTACAAGAGAGGTCTGTCTCTCTTGTGAAAAGGCATTTCCATATTATCTTTTCACTACTTACAATATAACAAATTAAATCACAATATCCCGCTTCCTGTCGAATTCAACCACATAAAACGTATCAATACGACAGCGTGCATTTTCGGTTAATAAAACATTAATTATTTTTAAAATCTGAATTTTCTATTCGGTGCTTGAATTCATGAATAATGGCTATATATAGGATAAGTTAGGCGAGTTTTTTACCTGTTGCGAGCATTTATTTGTTTATTTATTAATATTCGCTATCATATGGATAAGCTATTGGGAGGATGGTGAAATACCCCCTAATTATTATATTTACATACTCGATACATATCATGGGAAGAGCGTGGCGGGAATCGGGGTGAGATGATTAAGACTTGTGTCACACGTAGCTATAAAAGATCATTTGGCTTGGCGTATTTCGGCATATCGCTTGCCGTACATTCCCAATGGAAATATATGGCGAACGATATGCTGAAATAGGCCAAGCCAAATGATCTTTCATCTTTTACAGCTACGTTTGACATACGTCTTAAGGGGAGAGTCTGGTCCGGCCGAGCTTTTTATCGATGCGTTTTTTTTTTTCAAAATGATATTTTTTCGTTCACCTTAACATTTGTTACACGCAAAGGTACGTTTGATGAAGAAAAAACACTATTGAAAATTTGATTTGAATATCTGTATATACAGTTAAAGCGGCCGCAAGAGGAAGGTCCGACCAAATCGGCTGGAATCCTGGAGTCCTTGAAAATTATCTAAAAATTAAATTTAAAAAATTTCATTATCGTATAAAGCATGCGCATGAACCACAGTTTGCGAAAACGGTGTAAATTAGAAAAATGGCCTTAATTTTGCAATAATTTTGTCATCTAATAATAATTTTTGTCATCTAATAATAAGTCGGGGTTCATCCGCGTCTAACTTTAATTTTTTTAAATTTAAACTTTGAGTGAAGTAAGTTGGATGAAAATTCGATAAGCTACGATTCCAATTTGAAAAACGTGGTTTTGAGAAAAACGCGTTTAAAATTTTCGCTATTAATTGAGCTGCTTTGTTTTCCATTCTACCTGCTTGGCGCGCACCGCTCCTACCTACATGTCCCAGAATTTCAATGTGGAATTTGATGCTATAACTTTGGAAATGTATTCTCCACATATTTTTAGTCTATAAAAAAAGTTTATTTTTTGGATTGGCTGGACCAAACTCGCCCCTTCATTTGCTGCAAAAATAGTAAATACCCTCAATACCGCATTGGTGAGCGTTCTTTTTAGTATTGAAATGTTACTTGCTGCAAGGAAAGGGCTGCAGATAAATTTAGTAATTAAATCTGAAAGGTCAGTAGTAATGTATTTCTCAGCCTTTTCAATTGCGGTTTTCATAAGGACAATATTCTCAAAACTATAACAATATGAAAATTATATATTTTTTTTAATTTACCTCATATTGTATTTTTACTTTACTTGATATTGTCGTTAAATAAAAAAAAAAATTAAAAATTCGTTTTCGTATTTTTTCCCAGACTTTGGAACTAACTTTGTCACTGTTTTCAGTGTCCAGAAATCTGGCATTTTTCCAAGCCTAGTTAGTTGATTGTAAAAAAACAAAAACATTGTTAAAACTTATTATACACCTAAAAGTACGAATATGAATAATTACTACATTTACTACTCCAATACGTAACTAGGTTTTCCAATTCGTTTCAATAACGAGAAAACTTTGCCAATAACAATAAAGTAATTCCAGCTAAAATATGAATGAATGTTCTCATGGCTCGGCATCCAGGTATAAGAGTAGATGCATCACCATTTTTGGCGATGGAAATCAGAACCATTGTGTGCTTCCAAATGTATAATCTAATAGTAACGCAATTTTCGCTGCCTTTTCCAGAACCAACCAGTATCCACCAACGAAAACCGAGAGCGCAGAAAACTGCAGTGGTTAAATGTATAATGAACTCGTAGCCTGGATAGGTAATGAAAATCTGCATAGATAAAGATATCCAATGTTCGCCTGGGTTTAGAACACTCTCATTTTAAATGCTTCGGTAGGTTCTGTTGGAAGGTACCTATCAGAATCAGCCGAATTGAAATGTAAACCTGAATAGGCTTGCTTATTTTGGTCGGGAATAAATTTAACATTTCGATTCCTTTGAGGGTAATATTTGAAATTTATGCTTTTTAATACCCGGCCGAAGAGGAAAATTTATTCAAATGAAATTCGCAAAAAATCTGTCATCGCGGATAGTAAATTCAAACTTGGTTAATATCATCTTTAAGAAGGAGTCGTTGGGATTACAGTTCAAAACATTTTCAAGATATCAAAACCTTCGACGTCACTGGGTACCTAAAAAAATCCCAACTGCCCCGTCTGGAGCCAGTGAGACTATGGCATCCCCAATTGGGGTATGTTGTGAGGCTGAAAATAAGTGGAGATGGGAAGGATATGGGGAAAAAGGAGTGGGGATGCACCTGGCTATTCGTATAAGTCACTATTATAGTTACCAAACACGGCTAAAGCCATTTCAAGCAACGTTTCAATTCTGAATGGTGATCTTACACCAGGATAATATTGAGAATATCTTCTACTCTGGAACGTGCCGCAAATATACCTAATATTATTTTTAATTTATTCAACCGAAATATAGCCGTGGCCCTCAACCACAGAGGCCATCATAATATCTTATAACTTGCTGGCTTTAATACAGTGATAGGCAGATAGGGTAGTAAATAGTCATTAACACTTTCAAAAGATTTTAAGACTTGTCGGAATATAGGTAGGTAAACTTGCCAAACTTTTGATTTTCAAATAATATGAAGAAAATTAAAGCTACACGCTGTGAATGGTAACTAATGCGATATTAATCCGAGAAGGGCGTTTGATCTAAAACTTAAGCTCAATAATAACCAGCGGCCGATAATTAAAATTTCATCGAAAGATTGTCTTGCGAGTGTACCCTTGCAACTGTACAGGGCGGTTCTGAAGAGAAAGATTGATTATTCTCCGTACCAGCATTTTTAACTGATAACTCAATATCGATTTTATTTCATTCAATATATACCTAAGTCTAAGTTAGCAATAAAAATGTTCAGACGTGCGGTGATAAAATCATATACTTTTTTAAAATTATTTTTGATCATAAGTATTTATAATTTTTCAAGCAAAATAAACGTGCAAAAAATCTGAAATATATTAGTTTGCAAGAACGTAAATAAATAGACAAACTGAAGTATTTTCGTCGCACAACACGTGCGCGAATTTTTTTAATGATTTTATTTAAAATTTAAACTAAAATAAAAATTCTGGAAAGTAGCTTTCCTTAATAATTTATTGATTTATTTTACTGAATGGATGATGTGTTTTGAAATGTGTTGTATAATACAATATTTTGTTGGAAAGCTTAACAAATCTGCCAACGACCAACGGTGTAGCCTTTGATAACTAAAATTAGCCAATGTCGTGAATAACATATGAAACCAATAAGAATTTTAAAAAAAATGCTAAAATAGTTATTTCGCTTTTTTAGCATATCGTATTTTGGTTTGTTAAAGATTTTTAATAATAATCCTTAATTATTTTTACTAAAAAATAATTAAGGATTTTTTAGTAATAATATCAGGAAAGTTTGCAGCCAAACCGCGTTACGCCTATAGTACTTGGTAGAATAATAAACCAAACAATTCGTTTTATCAATAAACTCTGAAACGGTAACTCTGCTACGCACACAATACGGCTAATCAACCAAACTGGACGGGAATATTGTTTGCACTCGATTCAGGGGTGAACCTTGATTAATGAAGGGAAGTTATTTAAAAATTGTTAGAAAATGTATTCAAAATACTACGTTCGGTTGTGTCTGGTTTAATGAACTGCAGTTCATTCTAACTCTGGTTAATGAACCCGAATTTGCTTTGAATGAAATTGATTGTTTGAAAAATTCAGACAAGCGTTAATGAAGGTACCTTCCTCTTTTGTTTTTGCATTAGCTCCACACAGGAATAAAAAATCCTCAGGGCCTAAGTCATAATCTTTGGAGATATTGTGTGGAGGGTCTTTTTAGGAAAAGGAATGAGAGGAAGTCCTGGGAAGGAAAATAGTATTAGAGGTGGTTAGGAATCTAGGGGGTCAATGTGTCCAGGAGTGATGGGCGTTTGAATCCATCCTTTTCACTGCGGTGCAAGGCATGAATGGAGAGGGACCGACTGGAGATGTCAAAATGTCTTCCCCAACCAGTCTCTCACTATTGGTGGGCAAACGTATCCGCCGCCAAGACTTAGACAAACCAGCCATTAAATTCCCCCCAAAGATCTCTCCCGATCGGGCCTGCCACGCAGCTGGTTGGCAGATGAACCCAGGCACCCCTGCTAAATCACAAAACGTAGCGAACCACTTGGGATGACCTACGGCAAGGGAAAATCCAATAAATGGTTGTCTTTTTTCAAAATTGGAATATGATATCCCATGAACTTTGACGGGTCATTCCTTTGGATTCCTTTTGATTTATTATTATGAACATTTATTGTCCAATGACGATAAATAGTTGTTAAAAATCACATAACGAAGAATACATTTAAATTTTTTATTTTTTTTATTTTGCCCTTAATTTTTCACGCGCTAATTTATTATAATATCACGTGTAATATCTGTGTAATGCCTTCATAACATAATTTATTGTGTGAATTGCGATGGCGATATAATAATCAATTGATTGCAATTAAGGAAATTATCTCGAGTGTCAAGATATATTTTATTTATTTTTTATACATTATTTATTTTTCCTGTGATTTTTCACGAATCTGCTCTAATTCTTTATAATAAAACGTGTTATATCTGTATAATGTCTTAATAACATAATTTATTCTGTGAATAGGGATGGCGAAATAATAGTTAATTGATTCCAATTATCTTGAGGATCAGGAAACATTTGACAACAGTTCACATTTCCATGCCAACTCAGAAACAAGTCAACTGAACACCTCTTTGAAAAGTCTTTAAAAGCTATGAAAAAAAAAATTAAAAATAGACCATAACCTTAACCTAACGTAACCTATTTAACCAAAAAAATTTTTAATCATTTTTAATGACTTTTCAAAGGAGGTTTTGAATTGATTTCATTCCATTCAGTTGTCCGGTCACGCAGTTCACACTCTTTCATAGTGGCTATTCCGCCATACTAGATGTAAGATACACGTTCGTTCTTATGTCTCTCCACACTTAATTCAAACAAACTCAATTACAATTTGAATAAAAAAAAATCAGCAAAAGTGTGCAATTCACACGCGGTAGAAGTGAAACCTTCAGAAAACTAAAGTAAACAAGAGTGGGGAGACTACGAAACACATTCTTTATCAATGTGGAGGATGATTTTTTCTATATTTTTGTCGTGAAATTCCAGTGCACCTTTTCCTAAACATGGTCATCTTATTAGTTTTTGTGGTTTCTTCTTCGGAGTCGGTAGTTGTCACTTCCTTTTGTGTTTTCTTTTGCCTGTTCATTTAGGAGTGGTTCGAAGATTGGCTATTGATTTTATAATGTTTTTTTTGGATTTCGTAGGATTCGATCCCTGGTCGGCTGAATGTCTGCAAACGTTCGTCGAGCACTTTATACCACTACACTGAAAGGGGCTTGCGTGGGACCGAGAATTTATCGTAATATATTGGAACTGAGTACCTGTGAATAAAATAAATATATTATTGCTTACCATTCTCTCACAGGCTAAATCCTATAGATGTTTGTGTTTGTCCCTTTTTAGTGTCGCTCGTTTCCGCACAACGGTGATTAGAAACTCGATGAACAAAACAAAAGTAATGCTTATGCCCCTGTAGAAAGAGCTCACAGCCCTACTGAAATGAAGGCCTGGTTTTCATATGAACCGAGTAGCACCCTTTCAGATTCTAAATTATAAATAAGCCTTCAGCCCGTTCCAACCAATTGGGGCCTAAGATTCTTACACGGCCCACAAATATTTACCTGCCATGACACAATTCCTTATTATTTAGTTGTGTTATAATTTGCAATATTTTATATTAGCCTCTTGGGCTTTGTTTAACCCTCCGACGCGCGACGTGCGATATAATTTTACTTCTTTGGATGGGCAATGTGGACTGGCCAGGCTACAAAAGAGGCGTGAGCTATCAAACTAGTTTTAGATAAAAGCAGGTTTGCAAAAAGTGTGTATGAACGAGTCAGTATGTTGTAAATGTGTATATAAATGTTGTAGGCGTTGTATTTATAATTGTCTTGCATGTATAATTGAAAAAAAGTGGTTGTCTGCAAAGTTTACGGACGATAATTTTACGTGATAACGTCGTATAATAGCGATGGAGTGGAAGAGAGATAGATGCGTCACAAGCCGAACGCTTGGGCCAAATGCTTGTTCCGGGTTCTCGTTTGCACGCTCGGCTCAGGCGGAACGTGACAATGAGTCATGCTTTTTCGTGAGTGCAGCCGACGTTCATCGATTTATAAGACGTTATTACGTCAAAAAAAACAGAAACAGGTAGAACTTTTTATTTATTTAAAGAAAGTAAAAAATAAAATAAATTATTAAAATAATATTTAATACAAGAACATATTTATATCTATCTATAACTCAAACTGAGCAGCTGCGCATGTATATATACGCTGTCTGATGTACACAGAAGCCGAACTAAATTTGTTCAAACGCAGTTTGTGTCGAGAAAAAGAACATTCCAGACAACGAAAATATTAAATGCGATGTGGCCTGCCCAGGCAACATGTATCACCATTAAATACATGAAGTTTTGGCCTTATTTTTTTTATACGGCAATAGCACCATTCTTTGCAGCTCGCCGAGTTTAATACCACTTGCCAAAAAGTCAACGGAAAAAAATAAAATCACTGTTGAAAATTAAAATGGCCTGGCCAGGTCACATTGCCCATCGGAGGGTTAATGAAACATTTCGGGACTTCTAATTCACCCCTGCTACCCCCCATTGTACCTGGCCAGAGAGGCAAAGCTATTGTTATGAAAATTATTCCGGTTTGGTGAAAATTACGGGGAACCTGATGCAAGCCAAACAAACGATACTTCTGCTCATTTTTCCGATTCTTCAAATCAAACGAATAAATCACCAACTTCATTTCCCATTTAAACGTACGATTCGCTCGGTATAAAGTAGGTAGTCGGTCGGCAAACAAAATCAGACTTATGCATTAAACATTGTATGGTAGAAATGCATTGAAATTATTTTGAAGAAAAGACAAAATTGTGATAGAAATTATTTAAATTTGATCATAACCGCGAAGAGAAAACAGTTTCACCGTGTTTAGTGACATTTGGTTTATTGCATTAACTTTTCACAAGTGACCCCGAGGAAATTAATTGATTGAGCGAAAAAAATTATATATATATGGATCAAACTGAAAGCGAGGTGACCGGACGTTCCAGTGGAATGCTAGAATACAAGTGATTGTGTCGTGAGCTAACGGGTGCTGTGCTGTGGTCTCACGGAAAATATTGTATACCTCAGTGCACAAAACTTGGAAACATATATCGACTAAAATATGATATTTTTTAATAGAAACAGCGATTTACAATATTCGGTAGCATGTAATACGGTAATAGCAAACGGGTGAAAGTTTACTAATTTTACCAACGGAATTATTTATTATTTTTCTGACTGAAATACCTATAACCTCGCAAACCGCAAAATTTGGAAAATGCTTTTAACAATCTCACACGTAATTTATTTAAATACACATGTTTCGTTTAATATTCAGAAGAATTAAGTCAATTAATCACATTGGGACGTTTCTACGATTCGTTCAACAGCTTGGCTATTTCTTTGTCCTCTCCCTGCGTTTCCTCTCTCCTAAAATATGGGTCTCTTCAAGATCCATGTTCTCGTCTTCCTCTTCTAAACTTAACAGCATCCTTAAAAATGAAATAGGTCCTGAAAGAAACTGTTTTCATTAAAATCACAGTAAATAACACAATATTAAAAATAACCAATATTAACCTAACCCTATTAAAATATTCCCACTTTAACCCTAACTCCATTCCTAAAATAACACTTATATATGTACACATAATCTAATGACGTTATTGAATTTAATGTTAATGCTTTAAACAAAGGTGCTTATTTCCTATTTGTAATATTATAGAAATTATTTAGAAACCACCACACTCCAATCATAAACTTACGCGGAAAAAATAATAAAAATGTAATCGTGCACTCGTAAAAATAAAAACCTCTAAAAACTGACAGAAAATATTACAAGAAGATTTTATGAGAGGTTTGCATGAAAAGGGTCCGACAAGGGGAGTAAAAAACGAAAGGTTATGTTTGCCTGTTCCCACCTTAAGAGAAGTCGGGGAAATTTATTCGAGCTCTGAGCAAACACGCGGATTCAATAGATTTTATACGGATCAAGTAATTTGTTAGAGTAATGCATTTTATTACGAAACGCCTTTATGTTAGTGGACCATTAGTTATTTTAACCATTTATCATACACTCATGAAGTCTGCTGCACCTTCTCCTTCACTAGTGTGATTTATGCAATGACAGAGTAAACACTTCCGTTAGAATTCGACTTTCGGTCCCAGATTTCGCACCCGTGCAGGGGGTCTAGCACAACGAAATCGATAATTTTACATATCAGATCTATAAGCAGATCAATAAGATATTTTTTTTACATTAGCTCCAAGTGCTTCGCTACGTTTGGCGACTTAGCAGGGGTGCCCGGGTTCACAGGGTGAGGTTTGTTCGGGTTTCGGTGGCGGATGCGTCTGCCCACCAACTGCAAGGCAGGCCGGATCGGGGGAGAATGGTTGAGGGAGTTCCTTTGACTTTTCCAGCCGTAATCTCTCGGAACATCGCCTTGCATCGCAGTGGGAGAGATGGATTCGTACGACATTCCTGGACATACTGACCCTCAGATACCTACCCACCCCTAATACCCTTTTCCTTCCCAAAACTACTAGGACTTACATTCAAAAAGTCATTCAATTTTCTTTTAAATATTCTAAAAATACACAAATTAGAAGATAGACGTTAAATAAATGACAAACTTTTTATTAAAAATACTAAACTCTAAGTTCGACTGTTGCAAACTCCTGAAACTCTTAAACTTACAAATACCTACAGTAACTACACGACAAAATACATTATTCTATTGCAGCATTCATAAACGGAACTACATTACCCACTCTCCCATAAAACGATTTCACACTATGGGTAATCAGTAATTAGATGATGTTGACATATTTAATAACAACTTGGCGAGTTTTGTAGATCTTGTAAAAAACTTATTCCAACACCATTTCTAATCACATCTGTATTTTTGTAAACCTATCTAATCGCTATATTTTTGTATTATTATGACTTGTGTGCATTTTTATCTCTTTTTATTTTTTTATTTCTTTATTTGTTTTAAAATTATCTGTCATGAATTAGTTGTACTACCAAACATGTAAAAACCCTCTGGGCTTTTAATAAATAAATGAATAAATAAAATTAAATTAATTGGCACTTCGTATGTATTTTTTGACACCAAGCGGGAGTTAATCAGTTAAAGAGGTCTTTAGTTATACTTCAACTACCTTCGATTCCCCAAGAACGAACGGAATAAATTGATCTGAATTAAATTTATTTATCATTAACGCCCTTATGGGCTTTTATATATATTTACATTTTTTATGATTTGGGGAAGGGGGGGGGAGATGTGAATAAAAAGTACTTTTTTGGTTTCGGTTAGAATGAGAATTGTCACTTATTGCGTTATTCTATTATTTTATTGTAAAGTGTCAGAAGAAACCATAAAAAGGAAGTTGATATAATAAACATAAATGTCGTTTCTTCGTTACACAACTTATATATTATATGTAGTTGAATAATATTCAAGGGTGTAATGGTGCAACAATGTCCCAAACAGGGGCGCGTCTAGTGAAAAGTAAACGGCCATTAGTTCAGCGGTGCATCGTGAAATTGGTACGAAAGACCTTTTGAATTCAATCAGATATGTAGCACAGAGGCTAAGAAAATGGCCATAGTTTGACCTCAAGCATTGCATTAAGTCAGTAATAATGATGATTTTCCGCGAACGATGGGTAGTTTGCATTTTTTCATTCATGTCTTCAGGCCTTAGGAATTCGAAATTTCAATCTGGCGTAGAACCTGGGAAAACCGCTTTCAAAGTTCGACCCCAAGCCATACATTTCGCCCAGTAAGATTATTATAATGGTTAATTTTAAAATTTGAACTGATTTGTCTAAATTGAGGTCCTACAAGAAAATTACATATTTTTTCAAATGAATCGATTTAATTGTACTGCGGATAGAATTTTGAGAATTTTTGATAAATTCCTTAAGTACCGAAGACATAACCCGTCAAAATGCTGTTTTTTGCGGCCGACCGAAAAGCTTGTGTCCCGTTTCAGTAAATACGCGGCGTTAGAGCAGCACTCTTGTGTGACGTCATAAGACATCATTGCATACGTTTTATTCAGGGCGGTTCTAGATTTTTCTTGAGCTAGTAGTGAGATTGAAAAATACGATATTATTTATGTTTTCAGCAACAACAACATCAATAATGTCGAATTTTTTAATCTTATTACTCTAGCTCAACAAAAATCAACGACCACTGGTTTTACCCACGTAGACTTTGAAAACTCGAACTTGAATTGAATTGAACTCATAACATTTTTGGAAATATTGAAAAACAAATTTTACCGTCGTTTTTAACTTTTTAAATATAATATTTTTTCGACAATTAAAAAAAAATATCAGATATCTCATTCAGACCATCCCGTGATTTTTCACCGTTTTGCGCTATTTCCGAATAAAGATGAAATCTTCTTATATTACGGCTTAAGCCATTCAGGAATAAAAATCGTAATGCTAAATTTGAATTTCTGAAAAAACTTGTTTTTCGAGGAGATTTCGCTTTCTGAGAAAGAAAAAAAGGTTGAGTTGGCAACAAAAATTTAGGAGAATGTTTTTTTCCATCGCTTTACCTCGTAAAATGGTTTTAACTGGAAAAAAAGAATATCTGAAAAGCCCTTTCTTACCGTCTCCTGAGCGTATTAACTAAAGAAGAAGACAACACACCTTTTTAAATAACTTCAGCCTTTATTGTCTTGTTGTGATGGATTATTATTTTATTTTTATTTTATAGAGTACATTATTAGTACATGCGTGCACTGTGCCTGTTTCACTAGGAAATCCCGTGTTGAGAGCAGTTTAAAATAATATCAATTTACGTCAAAAATAAGTCATAATCATCATCATCTTCATCCCCTTATCCTATTCATCGCATCGACAAGGCTCCTCCATACGTCCCTGTCTTGTGCTGACTGTTTGGCCTTCGTCCATGGCAGTCCCATCCTCTCCTCACACAGTTTCTGGAGTTACCTCGGCCAGCTGTGTCTGGGGCGGCCCACTGGATGTCTTCCTCGGAATTCGGTCATCAGACATTCTTAGTATATGCCCAAGCCACCTCAGTTGCAATTTTTCTATGAAGAGTAGCAGTGGTTCAATGTTTAGATCGTCTCGGATCGTCGAGTTTCTTATATGATCCCATTTCGTAACCCCTGCCACTCCTCTCAAGTACTACATTTCGGCAGCTTGAACTCTAGAGCGCGTTCGTTCGCTTAGCATTAGCATCCATATCCGATGGCCGTAAGTGAGCGTCGGGCGATATACCGTTTTGAAAACTGTCATCTTTGTCTTGATACTGAGCTCGGCTTTCCTTATCACTGAGCTGTAGAGAGGACGCAAAACACCGCTTACCGCACTAATTCTTTGATAAAGTCATAATAATAATAAATTTAAAGCGAGAAGGAAACACAGGTGGCCCTGACCCTATAGTTTGGATGCTGTATGGGGAGTCTTTTTAGGAAAAGGAGAGGAAGTTCTGGGAAGGAAAAAGATACGAGGGGTGGGTAGGAATCTGCGGATCAGTGTGTCAATATGCGACGCTCCGAGAGAGTTCTGCTGGAGAGGTTAAAAAGGCTCCCTCAACCAGTCTCTTCCAATCCGGCCCGCCACGCAGTAGGTAGGTAGGCACAACTGCCGCCAAGACCCGCATAAATATCACCCCATGATCCCGGCACCTCTGCTATGTTACTTGGGGTGACTTAGGCAGAGGTGTTGTTTTTCCAATAAATGGTTTCCGGGCGGCAGTACCTACCCATACCCACCTCCCAAATTGAAATTATTCAGGATAACAAAATCTAAATTCAAATAGATGTGTTTTAAAAAAAAATAGTGATGCTAAAAATACATTTACCGACAACGTTTTTGTGAGATTTTTGTTTTTGTTTGTATAGTGACACAAAAAATGTTTTATTCCTTCAATTTTTAAATACATTACTCTCATTGTATTTGAAAACAAACGTGACTGCCCGTATACACAAATATCCGCGTAGTCGACTTTCAATTGTTTCATGCAAGATAATCGAATTTCACAATCCGAAAACCAACAGTCGGTTTTTCTGAAATTCAAAATGCACATTACTGTATCGGTGTGTTGAAAATAATTCCATGAAGTCGAAGCGTATTCAGTTCCGTAATTTCCTGCATGCTTTATTTAGTTTTTCCTCTCGAGAGTTCTAATGTTTTAGTACTTTAATTACGAATCAAACTGTCTCCTGCAGACCATCGACCTACAAAGTCTAGAAAGGGCTTGTGAATGTTAAAAATGAGATCGAACCCTGATTATTGATTCCAAAATTTGGGTTACGAAAACATTCATCAAAAGAAAGTGCATTATTTCGCTGTCAAAATATGAAAGAAGCATTGCTTTTAACCTTTTGTCGGTCTGCAAGGACCAACTTTGGGAAGCGGTATGACTACCGACGCTTCGTGAACCATTAATTGGATAACCAATACCCCTGTCATCCTAAGGGTCATCCTAAGTGGTTCGCCACGTTTGGTGACTTAGCAAGGATGTCCGGGTTCATGGGGTGGGGTTTGGTAATGGATAAGTTTGCCCTGCTGCGTGACGGACTGGTTGAGGAAGACCTTTTGATTTCTCCAGCTGGACTCTCTTGACCTATCACCGTGCACTGCAGAAGAAGAAATGGATTCGTAGTCTGTCACTCCTGGACACACTGACCCCCAGATTCCTACCCACCCTTCATACCCTTTTCCAACCCAGAACTTCCTCTCCTACATCCCTAAAAATACCCTCCACACAGCCTCCCCAAAGATGACATTTTCCCCAGGGCCTCCTGTGAGGCGCTACTGTAAAATAATAAATAATTATCTCCAAAGATTTAAAACATAATAAACAGCGAGCGGACGGAATTAGATTTTTTGCTTATGAAATTTATCCTTGGGTGGGCAGAAGTATTCGACCGAATTTGTCAGATATGCCATATCTAGTTGATATTTTATCAATACTACACAACGAAACCCTTTCTAAAAACCGAAAAAAATATCACCAAAAATGTCACCGTTGTTATTCAATCTGGATAATTGTATGCAAGAATAGAAAGAGATGGGATTGGGCGCGAAATTGAGTTATCTAGAAGTATGTTGCCTGTTGTATGCTGATGATGCGGTGCTGATTTCTAACAGTATGGAAGATCTACAGTCGCTCGTGTCTAGGATGAACGAAGTATATATGAAGAATGAGTTAAAGATGAATGTAAGTAAGTCTAAAGTAATGGTATTTAAAAGAGAGAGTACGAAAACAATGTGCACCATAGTTGTGAATGACGAATACTTGGAGCAGGTGGATGAGTTTGTGTATTTGGGAAGAATGTTTACGAGAGATGGGAAGACTGATAGAGATATCGAAAGAAGGGTAAATGCCGGTAACTCCATTAATGGAGGACTGAACGCCGTTGGCAGCAACAAAAAATTGTCAAAAGAAGCGAAGCTAGCCGTCCATAATGGAGTGCTGGTACCTACCCTGATGTATGGCAGTGAGGCATGGAACTGGCAGAGAAAGGATGAAAGTAGACTAGTGTAGAGTAGTGAATGCTGTAGAAATGAGATCCCTGAGACGTATGTGTGGTAAAACCATGTACGATCGTGTGAGAAATGTGGAGATCCGCAAAGAATGCAAGGCTGATGTAAGCGTAATGAATAAGATTAAGAAAGGGACGCCCAGATGGTTTGGGCATGTAGAGCGAATGAATGAGGAAAGGGTGTAAGGAAAATATATGTATGAGAATATATGAGAATAAATGTGAATGGTAGACGAAGTCGGCGACCCCCGAGGAAGACATGGCACGACCAAGTGAATCAGATACTTGAGTAGGGCGATGTCAAGAGTCAGAATAACAGAAGAGCATGTATGAGACGATGTATGAATGTGACCGAAGCAAGGAGTGCTAAGATCGAGTTGTTTGGCGGTCCGTCCTCTCTGCCTACCCCTGCGGGGAAACGGCGTGATGGTTGGTTAGTTAGTTTAAAAAAATATTTTGCTTGCTGTGGCGCTTTTGACATGGCAGCGGCTGATTTCGGAGAAAAGTTCGCGCCGAGAATAATACAGTATAACCGCGGCCTTAAAATCACACATGCGAGACCAATAAAATGCAATTAAACCAAGTTTTAGCGCAAATACTGAAGCCGATAAATTCCGCACAAGCTTCAGTTCTAGAGCGGAACCACAAATCTTCCACTCGCGCCATACTGAGATAAAGCTGCACTTGATAAAGACGTGAAGCACCTATTATTATCCCGTTTGCTATATGAACTTTAACAAATGGCGAAATAATTTATAAGAATAGTATAGCTATCATTGGGGGAATCCCTGATAATATATGGAATAAATACATTTGGAAATTCAACGAAAAAAAAATTCTTAATAAAAGCTGAAAATAAACATAGAAATTGTGTAGCTAAGATCATTGTTATAAAATTCTGTAAATTTATTATCGGTTCGTGATATTGTGACTCAGCATACATCTCAATCTGAATATAACGAATGGTGTAAAATGTTCATAATACAAGATTAACCGAAAACAATGGACTTATTTAATATCTTATTAAATACGGTCAAAGAACCATAAAACATACAACGTTCCTAAAACTTACAACATGTTAGCATTATAAAAAATTGTGAACAAATTTGTTGTTTGCTGAAAAAATCGTTAAGTGAAAAAGACTTTTTGAAATGATTCTTGCTTTTTGGTAAAGACTTTGGCTTTACGCTGGCCTTGGTTAACCAACACCTTTGCCAGGTCATCGTAAGTCGTTCTCCACGTTTGGTGACTTAGCAAAGGTACCCAGGTTAATGGGGTGAGGTTTGTCAAGGCGGCCGATGTGTCTGAGAGAGACTGATTGAGGAGGTATTTTACAGAATTCCTCGACCCATCGCCTTGCACCGCAGTAAAGTTGAAGGGATGGATTCATACGTCCGTCACTCCAGGACATACTGACCCTCAGATTCCTACTCACTCCTCTTACCTGTTTCCTTCCCAGAACTTCCTTTTCTTCCTTTCCTTGAAAAACCCTCCACACAGCATCCCCTAAGATGACACAGGCCGTGAGGAAAATTATTTTCCTCTGGGTCTCCTATGTGGAGGTAATATTAAGAAAAAAAATTCTATCCGATTTTTTCTGTAATTTATACTTTTTTCTGATTCTGTAATCATTTTTTGTTGTTTTTGTTATATTTTTATTTTATTAACTACAAATGTCTTATGACGATGATTCAAATTAATAGTGTTACGTGGTATGTATGGATTCAAATTAATAATGTTACGTGGTATGTATGGATTCAAATTAATAATGTTACGTGGTATGTATGGATTCAAATTAATAATGTTACGTGGTATGTATGGATTCAAATTAATAATGTTACGTGGTATGTATGGATTCTAATTTTATAAGCAGATTGTTGATAAGAACGCATTGACAAACTGTAAAATTTAACAGGACCTCATTAACTTAAATAAATAAATAAATATTTAAAAAATTGGGGTAATTTTCCTACTAATGTTTATTAATAATATGTGTTATTCAATTTTACATTAATTTTCTAACTGACTGAGAATGGTGAAATCCTGTTTTAACTAGACCATCCCTCATTTCATCTGTCGGTATATTTGTTTGTATGTTCCTTTTCCGACTCAAGGTGGAGGTCGTGTCGGATACTACCTTTTAATCCCGTCAGAGTTCGCATGAGCGTGGATCGTACAACGTCAAATCGGTTTGTTATGTTTGTTTCTGCCAGAAGAAAATTTGAAAAAGAATAATTGTCATTGAGATAGTGACGTTTCTTTGGAAAAATAATTCCTTATTTGACATAAAAAAGTAAAATAAAATATTTTTATATTCATAATGAAATGATTTTGGTGATTTTTTTTATTTTTTATTTATTAAATAAGAAAATATTCGAAACATTATTTTTTGGACGCGAGCTCCACCCAACCGTTCACAGAACTACTAGTATAGGAAGAGACCTGCAGGAAAGTATCGTTTTTCATATGATTTGCCCGTATAAAATACAAATAACGATTTTTCGAGCGGTTATAAACTTTACGGTTTTTTAATATATTTTTTATAAATCCTTCAAATATGAGATAAACGATAAAATGAGGGTTAATTCATTGGCATATATAATAATTTAATTTGGAAGGCGGAAATGGGTACCGCCACCCGGGAACCATTCAATGGATAACCAACACCCCTGTCGTAAGTCTCCCTAAAAGGTTCGTTACGTTTGGTAACTTAGCAGGGGTATCCGGGTTCATGGGGTAAGGTTTGTCTAGGTCTTGTCGGCGGATGACCTGAATACACTGAACCCATGATTCCTACCCATCCCTTATACCATTTTCCTTCCCAGAACTCCTTCGTTTCCTTAAAAAGACCCTCCACATAGCCAAAGGCCCTGAGGGTATTTATTTTCTCTCAGGAGCTCCAGTTATTATTATTATTTTCCTCAGGAGGCCCTGAGGAAAATAATCTCTCTCAGGGCCGTGTCATCTTTGGGGATGCTGTGTGGAGGGTGTTTTTAAGGATATGAAGTTCTGGAAAGGAAAAGTTTATTAGGAGTGGATAGGAATCTGGGATCCAGGAGTGACAGACGTATGAATCTATTCCTCCAACTACGGTGCAAGGCGATGAGTCGAGAGAGAGCGGCTGGAGAGGTCTATGTTAGGAGTAAGGGGTGGTCTAGGGGTGAGGCTCTTGACTCGCAATCCGAAGGTCACGGGATCGAATCTCGGCGTGAGAAAATAAATTTTATTTGATTGATTTGTATTATTTCCCAATTAATTAATTTAAAAATAATATACAGTATATGTGCGGCACGTTCCAGAGTGGAAGATACTCTCAGTATCCCCTGGAGGAAGACCACAATTCAGAACTGAAACGTTGATTGAAGCGGCTTTAACCGTGTTTGGTGACCAGATCTGAATAACCAGGTACTTTCCCACCTTCCTCTTCTCCATCTCCTTCCCCTCCCCATTACCTTCAGCCTCACAACATATCTCAATTGGGGATGCCATAATATCCACTGGCTCCATACGGGAGCAACTGAAGCTCTTGTGAGGTATTCACATAAAAAAGGTTAGACCACCCTCAACCAATCTCTCTCGATCCGGCCCACCATTCAATAGGTGGGCAAACGCATTGGCCGCCAAGACTTAGTCAAACCTCACCCCATGGACCCGGGCACATCTGCTAAGTCACCAAACATTTAAACAAGCGAACCACTTGGGGTGACCCTCGGCAGGGGTGTTGGTTATCCGATCAATGGTTCCCGGGGCGATGGTACCCATATCCGCCTTCTAAATCAGTGCTTATCAGTAATAGCCGTCAGGCTATTTCTGACAAGCATTATGGTAATAATAATTACACAGCAGAACTTGTTTACAAATTAATCTGTTTTAAAAAAATTAAATAATAATATTATTGTATAGGCATTGAAACGTTTCTACTGCGGTGATGAGTGGTAGCAGTATTCATTTGCCACCTGTCGATTCGAAATAAAAAGTCGGAAAGCTAATAAAACCGGGGCCACGCCTTTTTTCGTCCGTTCCGATCCGGTTGTCGGACCGGATCGGCGCGGAAGGGCTATTTTTATTACCGATCCGGTTTTCGAATCGGATGTGTGCGGGTTTTCATAAGAAATGTATGGCTCGAAAGCCTTCCGGTTGTCTGATCAGATAATCGGGTGGAAAATCGGATGTATGCGCCAAGCCTACTAGCCCATTTGACATACCGTGAACGAAAATCATTCTCGTGTTCGAAATGATTTTTTTTGCGGTAAGAAAATGAAGGTAATGTGGGTTTTTGGTCGAAGTATGCCATAGTTAAAATTAATCGAATTGGATAAAGACACCTTGGTGCAGTGGTAACGCGTTTGCCCGGATTTGAGAGGTCCTGGGTTCGAGTCCTAGAGGTGCCAAAATCTTTTTCTGATTTTTCTGTTTTCAGATTTTCGATCAAGTTTCGCTTGTGTTGTCTTCATTTAATTAATAATTAAAGTAGCCTTAAATACTTACTAGCCTATTATTGGAAATTGCGGTTTGGGATTAATCTAGAAGCACGTATTGCACCGATGCAAGCGCTTCCGAACTAGATTACGCGAGGAAAGAATCCAGAATCCAGTCTTAGCATTAGCAGAGACATGAGTAAGGTAGGACCCGAATGTAATTTCTTGATATGATAGTAATCTGTTATTAAATTGACTACACGATCGCGAGAGGGTAATAGAATAGGATGACGACTGTCAAATTCTATTTCAGCGTTTTTGAATCTGCCTCCTACATTTAGAATACCGTTATGAAGAGACGGATTCAATTTTGCAATAGCGCACCGAACTTTCTTGCTGTCAGTCATCGCCTTCATATTTTCGGAAAATGTTCTTGTGATACCGTTTTTATAACAGCGATTATGACTTAATTCGAAAGGTTCGCGATAGTTTCGAATTTATTTCAGCCATGAATTCAGGAGAAGCTCGTTCGTTCATGGCGACGATATTCTCTTGTCATTGATAGTGAATTATTTGTTTGCATATTTTGCCATTCTGACAAAGCATAATTTGGCATTTAACCATTTTGATAATGCGTAAAAGAAGGCTAGTAAGAAGAAACATTTATAAATGCACTACCTCGATCAATTAAGGCTTATATTATTTAATTTATCCTAGATAAAACAACAGTAGGATGGAATACCAGATAGAGCAAGATGATGTTCCTGAGATGTTGGGTACAAAAATTTAGCTGATAATTAGGTGCAAAATAATAATCTCAAATATTAAAAAAAAAAAACATTGTTTTTGTTATTTTCTTTATCGATGGGTATTCATAATATTCCCGATTAAAATTGTTTTGTAAGTAGCGTACCAAAAATACGTGAGAAATATCGTTAATATTCCCGAAGGCATTAAAACCTTTTAACACAACCTTAAAAACACGGGATAATCTATTTAATAATTTACACATTTTTTTAAATACCTTTCTGTTTTCTAGTGAGATTCACTTCATTAATTGAAATTAGTAAAACCATTTAGCGAGGTTGTTATTAAAAGAAAACTGTTCGGAGATGTCGATGGATTTTATTTTATTTCTAGCCTCTGCACGCATGCCTGCAAGTCGTAATTTGAATAGCTATAGAGCAGTCAGGTGTAGAACCTACGCCTTTTGGGTGTATTTCAGGCAATAATTTAATAACGGTGCACAATGGTTTTACTAGTATGGGAGCATTGGAAACAAATCGAAAATTCAAATTGCAGGGACCCCAACATTTTGTTTCTATATCTTGACATCACATACCTGCGCATTTTTCCCCATACCACCCAACTCAGCAAAACGTTTCGTCGCTGCGTAACACGTCAACAAAGATTGACTTCCCGAGCAGTCAGGACATTTGTGTGAAAGTGCATCGTTTATTATATAACATTTAGGGATTTATAACTTTTTACACCGCTTGCTGGCAATTTTTTTCAACATGGATTCAACATGAATTCAGATATAAACTAAAGAAGTTAAGTTTTTTTTTCATTTTCTAATTTAACAAATTTGGGATATTTTTTTTAAAAAACATCTCGTGAATTTAAAAAAAAATACGACAATTTCTGGAATAGTTAAGGTTTTAGTTTGATATTTCCTAAAATTTACTATGTGTGCTGATATACTTTTATAACTGTATTTTAGTATCATATTATAAAAAAAAAATTGCGCATATTTGCGCTTCTACGGCCCAGCAATTTTTACATAATTTACTTACTGTAAAATTTGAGTGCTTTATAAATATTATTTTTGTCACAGGTTCGGTTTCAAATGATTTTTTCTTAAGACAAAAGGAGTTAATTGACGTACTGATGAACTCAAAGTGCCAACAGATGGAAAAACGATTTTTATATTTAAAAAAAAAAAAATTATAAACCTCACCAATTGCCTTAAAGAGGGGTTGGATAAACTCTGTAAAAAGATCGCGAGCTTCAAATTTCGCTTTAAAATAAGATGGACTATTGCTCGTCAAGATGAGGCTAGATTTGTGATGGAAAATAAAAAATGACTCGAGACTCCGATTGCTTTTATATTGTTTTTCGATTTCTTCTGAAAACGGCACGTCGCGGTTGTAAACACAATTATAATGTAGTTCTTACCGATCCAAACGCTTGAAAACCAAAGTTCGGAAAAGTGCACCTCTTTCTCATTTGGCGTTTGCTACAAAAATGAACTTGAGAGCTTTTGGTCAATCGGTTACATCAAAATTATTAGAAGAAATTATTCTAGGCGCTCAACTTAGGCGATTATCAGAGAAGTGTACAAGGTATTTCATGATAATCGCTCTTCTTAGAAACAAATGTTCATTGGGACGCGAGAAGTGCGGATTATTCTAGTATTTTTATATCTTCAATTGTACCTGTACGATTAGTTTGCGGGAAGTCTGACAATATAAACGTAATGTAGCAGAATTCTTGCCCATCGTCCACCAGATACTGCCACCCGATTAAGATTTCAGAAGTGGCTCAGGAAGCTCGGAACAAAGATTTTTAAAAATATCGCGAGAACTATTCTGGAAAATGTTCTCGTGAGAAATTTAATGAGGTAATGAATAATTCAATTTTAGTTTTTAATTTAATGTTAGTTACATCTGATCCTGTCACAACTAGTTACAGGCAACCCCTAAAGAAACAATCAAATCGTTTTCCTAAAAAAGCTTTCGATTTAATAATTCCTCCGGATAGTCATTCTTCAAATATATTTAGTACTGACAATGATGATGATTGTTCACCGTATGCATCAGAATGTTTTAAAGAAAAATTCAACATTACTTGGCCTTTATTTTCACATAGATATGGACATAAATAATTTTAATCTTAAGATATTTTTTTAAATTTTATTTTTTTCTTAATAAAATCCAGAAATCGTTAATAAATTCTTGTAAAACTTACTAAAATCGAATATTTATATTTTTTATAACCAAACCGAAAAATAAAATAACTTTTTTTCCCCGTAAATCCTCCCTGTGAATTGTTTCCAACTTTGGGGTATTTGGAACCACTGTGCGGTGTGAGGAATCCTATAATTGAAGGGTTCCTGTTATAATCCTGTTATTGTTTATCATATGAATATTCCGAACAAATTTTCACAAATATTTTTGTTTATATAGAATCTGCTGGTGTTTTGAGAAAGCATTAGAAAAAATAAACAAGCGTTATTGAAATATGCCAGTCGGTATCTTTTATTTTATGTAAGGTTAACATAATTATAAAATTATTATCTTTTTCTGGAAAGCGTAAATGATATGAAAATATTATCTTTACATTAATATATACGATGATTAAAATACCATTTTATAACTTTCGGTCTCTTCCTTTCCACTTAAAATAAGATTTTATCGTTTATACGTTTCTTTTGGATTTTCTTGTTCTTATACATTTGTGAAAAACAAGATTTTTTTATTTTTAATCGAATGGTTGAATAGATTTGTTTCTTAAAAAGAACTTAAATTTTCAGCTGACGGAAAATATACCTGCTTTGTTTATTTATTTATTATTTGTTTGTGATTATTAATTCGTGTGATTAACAAATACGGCGAAAGCCAATAACATTATTCTTGGTGTGCGTATACGTATAACGGATGCTACCCTATTATTTAATTTCTAACATGCGAACCTGTATCATATGTATGTATATATATAACGTATACAATTAATTTCAAGTAAAATCAAAACCTTCAGTACAAATAGACTCCCGTTTAGAAAAAAAACAGAGTCAAAAGTCGTTGTTGTGCGGTTCAGATAAGATATTTTGCAAATTACCGGAGAAAAGTAAATTAGAAAAAAATATAAACAAATTTCAATTAAAATCACAAAAATATGTGACTACCCAGTTGCGACATGTGATGGAAAATTATTTTAAATCCTTCGGGTACAAGCTGTTACACCCCATATAAGGATTGTATTATGTGTGTATTTAAAACCACAAATAAATAAGTTTGTCTGTTTCTACTAACGCATCCCATTTCACGCGTTAGTTTATTTTCTTACAACTGAGTCAATTTCTACTTGGAAACTCTGTCCCACTGTAATATTGCTATCAGTTGCTTGAAAATCCCACCGATCTCTCGAAATAACCCATTTCTACTCATTTCGTCTAATAAAATGTAGATTTCTACGCATTTCGCCATTCTCCAACATTCAATACGTATTTTCCTACGAACACTTGTCTTTTCCTTTCAAAAGCCTGTTATTTCTCATTACAAAGTCCTCTCACATGAATACACAGAAGTAAACAGAACAACAGCGTTTATTAAATATAATAATGTTATTTATTGGTCAGGGAAATATAAATTTTGATCTGAAACAGCGATCAAAATAACCAGCATTAAACTCGTTGGCGGATATTCAAAGCGCGTCGTATTTTTGTCTCAAAGTAACCAAACTCTGGACAAAGGCTTTATAGTCCAAGTTATTTACAATTCATTAAAAACTTTGCCAATAAATTAACGCTAGCAAAATAACAACTGTGCAATGTTATAAGTCAAAATCCTTAGTAGTTAAAAACAATCCGAAACTTTCCGAGGTCCAATATTCCGAGATTAAATTAACTAGGGTTCACATCAAGCCCGGGGGTACATTAGAAATAACCTTAAAATAATACATCATCATAGAGGGCGGCAATAAGGTGAAACAAACGCGTGTGCCATCAATTAGTGCGCCGCCCAGGAGGTAGAATAAACATAAAGTTCCTTTGGTTGATGCAAATTTAAACGGCGATCTAAAATATTTACGGGACTTGCAAATAATGCCTCCTGAGGTGGGATAAGTTATTGGCCTTGAAGAATTATGTTCAACCCTTCGTTTCGCCTTAAGGAGAAAATATATATTTTATTCCACCGACGGTATTAAGGTAGCCATAACGCAGGCGGAATTTCGATACTAAGAACTCGAGGGAAGGAAATATTTTATGAAATAATTTCATACAATATGAATTTAATATTGGCATTTATTAATCATATCTTGAGAAAAATAAGGGATGTACGTGATATTCTTCACAATTCCGAGGGGCAGATTTTTTTTTTTGCGCCAAGGCACTGAGAAAAATAATTTTCATCTGGGCCTATGTCATCTAAGGGGATGCTGTGTGGAGGAAATTTTTATGGAAAGAAAGGATAGGAAGTTCTAGGAAGGAAAAAGATTAGAGAGGAGGATAGGAATCTGGGGGTCAGTGTGTCCAGGAGTGACGGACATATGAATCCATCCTTCCAACTTCGTTGCAAGGCGATGGTTAGAGAGAATCCGAGTGAAGAGGTTACTGCAGTTCATGAATTTTGAACCATGGTGTTTCCCTAGGGCTATAATAAAGTATCAATGGCTCTATTTCATTATAAATGAATGAATTGAGAAATAACAAAAAATTAATCAAATGAATAATTTTTTTGAGAAGCTGTCCATATTTATAAAATTAAAATTATATGATTTATTTTAGTATCACCATTTTAAACTTTTTTAATTAAGTTTATTAACTAACTTAAGTTTATTTACTTTTTTATCATATCACAGGCCGTAGGGTAATGTTACATTTGTAAGTTTATTAACTTGTTTATCATACCACAGGTCATAGCGTAGTGTCATATTTGTAAGTTTATTAGCTTTATTAATTGTTAGGTATGTTTTTAGGTTTTCACGGCCAAAAAGTATTTTTGTTATTGTTTTTGGGGTGTTATGCCGTGTTTCGCTACCTCCTTCTTTAGCCAACGTTTCGGACAGCGTTACAGTGTCCATCATCAGGGCAGATGACCCTATGACATCTGCCCTGATGATGGACACTGTAACGCTGTCCGAAACGTTGGCTAAAGAAGGAGGTAGCGAAACACGGCATAACACCCCAAAAACAATAACAAAAATTATTAATTGTTGTTGTGTTTAATTCGTAGAACTCCATTTAATTTTTATTTATATTTAATTAAAATTAAATTTGATAGTTTTATTATAAAGTTCTGTAAGTATTTTATTATGTATTTTAGTTACAGCTGTTTCGGTTTTCAATTTCGGTTTGCGGGATCTAGCCACAGTTTGAAAATGGTCTTGAAAACCGAAACAGCTGTAACTAAAATACATAATAAAATACTTGCAGAGCTTGATAATAAAACTATCAAATTTAATTTTAATTAAATATAAATAAAAATTTATTAGCTTTTTTATTACATCACATTCCATAGGGTAATGATATAATTGTAAGTTTATTAGCTTTTTATCATATCACATTCCATAGGGTAATGATATAATTGTAAGTTTATTAGCTTTTTATCATATCACATTCCATAGGGTAATGATATAATTGTAAGTTTATTAGCTTTTTATCATATCACATTCCATAGGGTAATGATATATTTGTAAGTTTATTAGCTTTTTTATCATATCACATTCCGTAGGGTAATGATATATTTGTAAGTTTACTAGTTTATTTTTTTTATGTACATGATCATAACGTGGAAGCAAAGAAGAGCGTAAATAAAAAAATTCAATACAATGCATTATTATTTTTTTATGTGAATACCGCACAAGAGTCCCAACTGCTCCCTAACGCCTGGGGCCAATGAGACCATGACTTCCTCAATTGGGGACTTTGTAAGGCTGAAGGTAGTGGGGAGTGGAAAAAAATAGGGGAAAAGCAAGGTAGGAAAGAACCTAGTTGTTCAGATCTACTCTAAAACACGGCTAAAACCATTTGAAGCAACATTTCAATTCTGAATGGTGGGTGATTCTGAGAGTATCTTCCACTCTGGAGCGCGCCGCGAACGTGTCTTACATTATCTGTAAATAATTAAACTGTGAAATGCACAAATCAGTAAAATAAAATTTACTTGTGCACGCCGGGATTCGAACCCGCGACTTTCAGATCGCTAGTCGAGAGCCTTACTTTCCGACCACGGAGGGATATACAGTCACGGAGGGATTTACAGGGATCAGTGATTAGTTGAACCATCGGGGTCCCATTGCGGAAGGGAGATGGACACAGCGGGAGTTAATATAACACAGATAAATAAATAACTACAAGACACAAACTGCATTTACCCCATGGGCAAAGATCTAACGTTTAGATGCATGGGATGGGCCTTTTACAGCACGGGGTGTTAAGTGACTAGTCCTAGCTTGATTACAAAAGTAGGTATTAAATTTCAATTCTAAATATATCCATTATTTGTTACAAACGATAAAATAGAAGACTATCAACTGTAAGATCCACGCTGCTTTAAGCTCAAAAGCAAAAGCTTTACATTTCCTACCATAGGCAGTGAATTTGACAAAGAATGCTTTTACGAAACTAATCCTAACTAGAATACAAATTCTCTCGAAAAATATATGAAATTCCATATCGGGGATTTCATCATATTTTTTTTTCTATTGATGGTGTATAAATATAGATCGTTCTCAGAAATTCTAAATAAAATCAAACCTTCTGAAAACAATCTACAATGAACTAAAATATGAAACAAAATGAAAAAAAAAGTTTTTGATTTACAAGCTCTCATATTGCGTGCGAGAAACAGTAAAAATGTGTGCAATATTTATATCAAGCAAGAAAACAGACCTGGAGTGGGGTGATTATTTAAAAACCAGTTTATCTACCATCACGCCGTGTCTATATGGAGGTGGGCAGGTAGGACGGACGGACGGACGGACGGACGGACCGCCAAACTACTCGGTCTCTTTTTTTTTTAATGAAGGACAAACATTCCCGGGTTACGAATAACTTGACAATATTTGAAAATCTACTATCACCACAGTAAGCGGAAAGCGTTGCTTGTGTCGTGATGGAGGACTTAGCCAGCCGAGGAATCAAACACGCGACGCCTGGGTGGGGCCCAAACGCGATGCCAACTCAGCCACTGACCGGACTTTGACTGACTTTGCCTCATTAACATTCATACATTGTCTCATACTTTAACCAACACCTCTGCCATAGGTCACCCCAAGTGGTTCGCTACGTTTGGTGATTTAGCAGGGGTGCCCGGGTTCACGGGATGAGGTTTATCTAGGTCTTGGAGGCGGATGACCAAGACACACTGAACCCCAGATTCCTACCCACCCCTAAACCCTTTTCCTTCCTAGAACTCTCCTCCCCTTCCTTTCCTTGAAAAAAAAAAACCTCCACACAGCATCCCCAAAGATGACATAGGCCCTAAGGGAAATAACTTTCCTCAGGGCCTCCTGTGTGGAGCTCATGTAAAAAAAAAAAAAAATACTTACTCTTCTGTTAACCTGGCCCGACTCAAGTGTCCGGTTCACTTCTACTGTTCACATTATCCAGATTATGATATTCATAAAAAAAATATATATTTCAAGTACTTTGTGTAAAAAAGGAGGAAGCGTTTGTGGAATTTTATTTAAACAACCTTTACATTGAGTGCTATTATTACCCACCTGACTTAAACCACCGTTGATTTTGATCAAAATATGTTCGATTGCATTGCGAAGATGGTTTTGAGAACAGCGAGGGAGATAAGCAGACAAATCATTTTCAATTTATATTTGTTTTGAGAACAGCGATCGGAGATAAACATATACATCGAGTTCAATTTATATTTATTTTGAGAACAGCGATCGGAGATAAACATATACATCGAGTTCAATTTATATTTATTTTGAGAACAGCGATCGGAGATAAACATATACATCGAGTTCAATTTATATTTATTTTGAGAACAGCTATCGGAGATAAACATATACATCGAGTTCGATTGATATTCATTTAACTTAAATTATTACCATATTGACATTTTCCACTCGACTTTACGTGACGTAAAACGAAAACTCACTAAGCAATATGACTCAAACTAGAAAGGTCAATCCCTATTTATTCCGATATTTTGCCTCTTAATCCTAATCCTATGTTCCCCCCTCCCCCTCCCCCCTTTCATATATTGTAACAAAAAATAAATTTAATGAAAACTAATAACTTTGTGTACACCATTTAATTACACATTACACTATTTAATTAACAATACACTATTTAATTAACAATACACTATTTAATTAACAATATCAACATGTTTCGAAAACTGTGTTTTCTTATTATAAGTTAACTTATTATTAATTAACTTATTATCCTGACGAAGAAGACATAGTTTTCGAAACATATTGATATTGTTAATTAAATAGTGGTTTACACAAAGTTATTTGTTTTCATTAAATTAATAATGACGCCACAAAGTGAATTTGCGAATTTTGAAGAAAAAATAAATTAATTAAGAGAACATCCTTCAATGTCACACTATATCATTTACTATTTATTATCAGTGAAATATTCATAATTGGCGTAATCTTATTATTGTATTATTGTGTAATCTCAGATTTGCTATCAACTTTGCCTAAAATAAATAAAATAAAATATTTCTTTTGAGAACAGCGAGTCGGAGATAAACAGACAAATCAATTTATATTTGTTTTGAGAACAGCGAGTCGGAGATGAACAGACAAATCACATGTATTATTGTGTAATCTCAGTTTTGCTATCAACTTTGTCTAAAATAAATAAAATCAAAAGATAAAATAAAATATTTCTTTTGAGAACAGCGAGTCGGAGATAAACAAACAAATCAATTTATATTTGTTTTGAGAACAGCGAGTCGGAGATGAACAGACAAATCACATTCAATTGAACAGAGAACAGCGACAAATCATTTTGAATTTTATTGTTAAAGTGATGCTATAATATAACACTCCTTATTTAGATGGCTTTAAAGTTTTAATTCCCGTTTAATACCAGTCTCTTGTTGATTTATTCACAAAAATTATCGCCAAAAAATGTGTTTTTTCTCAGATAAAACTCAGGCACAAATATTTAAATGTATTATTTACTATTATTTTCTCAAGAATTTAATTATCCACAACAAACAATAAAATTATAACCGAAAAGGGTTCGTAGGAAGGAAATGTTACACTAAAGAAGTTTCTATAAGCCTGATACTTTATTTTTTCTGGGCTTATAAAAAGACAACTCAAATAAATACTCGATTATTTCAAAGCCAAATATGTGTTCTACTCTCAATATTTAATTAAAGCACCCAAGCGATCTAGTCTTCAAACCAAAATCAAATGATTTTGCATTGATTAGTTGTGCATCATCTTAATTTTATTTAGAGAACGGCGAATCAGAGGTAGACAGACAAATCATGATAAATTTATATTTGTTTTGAAAACAGCGAGTCCCAAATAAACATGACAAATCATGGTCAATTTAAATTATTTGTTTTGAGAAGAGCGGTCAGAGATAGACAGACAAATTATGTTCAATATGTATGTAGAAAAGGGTACTCGACTGTCACGTCAATAAATTCACATGAAGCATCTTCTTATTTATGGACAGAAATTTCATCGCTGTATATATTTATATATTAATCATTTTATTTTGTACTAATAATAACACACTTAAAATAGCAGAAAGAAAACTTTAAATTACATCTACAATTGCAGAAAATTTACTATTTTTATATTAATTGCAAAAAAAATTTATACGCCATTGCCATGTTTCTAGTACTTGAGCTGCACTGGAATCATATTTTGAGTAGTATTGTGACAATAATTGGTGATTCGTATACTGAGCCTAAATACGAATCTGCTTGTTGAACTCCTTTGTACAACTTACTTATTGAATACTTTTACCTACTTGTGTTGTGCCTGTTTATGTCTTTCGTGCTCAGTTTATTATTGATGTACTTTATACTTGTTACGATGGTCCTATACAACTTATCAATATTACATGTAAAAGCCATCAAGGCGTAAATAAATAAATAAATATAGAAGCAACTGCAGGAACCATACACCATCCCAGTTTTATAAATATCCTGGAGGGTGTTTCACAGCGCACTTTTCCCCGTAGTGTTTTTCATTATTTATTCAGGTTGTAATTCATCATAACATCATGAGACACGAACATTCCCACCGAATCGTGCGGTGAAAAGGAAAAGAAACTTGGGTTTATGACGAAACTTCCGTAGTTTGATGAAGTAATTAGTTCGGAGAAAAACTTTCGATGTCTGCTGATGAGAGATCTTCTCTGAAGCGGAAAGCGCTCGGGTCTTCAGACTCGCTAGTTCTAGGAACCACTCAGTTTTTTTAGGAAGAACCGAGAATCAAAGTCTATCTACATTTAAGCGGACAATACACCAACGCTTGGCCAGTGTATGAAGTTTTAATTTTAAATACTTCAATGGAATACCTTTTTTCATAATTTTTGAAGAAATTAATTAATGGCATCAAACGTACTAATTACGGTTGCTGTCTTTGCGGGAATTTAACCACATTCAATGAACTCAAATTTGTTTTTAAAAAATTGGAAAGTTGTGTGACGAATAATTCGAATTTCAATTTTTATGGTGCCTAAAATTATTTGTTTCCTGTTAAACCAATTGAAATTGAATGGGGGTAAATAGAATCATATAAATAAGTCGTCTCAAAGTACCCTAATCACAGTTCTAAAATGGCCCTAAAAGCCGAAACAGCTGTCAAAATAATAAAAAAACTAACATAATTGCAGAACTGAATAATAACAAGATTAAGTATGATTTATACTAATTTTCCCAAAAAATCAAATGGAGTTCTACGAATTAAACACAAAAACAATTAACAATTTGAAGGTTTTTCAATAAGTTATAACACTATTGAAATATTGAGTAAATATTTTCGTTTGTAAATTTCAGAGGGAAAAGTGATTACTGTAATGCAACAATTGTGCTCACCTGCCTGAATCGCTAATAGAATTAAATAATAATCTGTTACAATGAATTTAATAGTTCAATTTTACCCTTTCCTAACGGGTACGAGAATTAATACAAAATAAAGAAAAGTACAAAATTAATGGTTCTATGTTAGATTCTTAAAAATATGTTGTAAAGGAAACACATTATTTTTTTATTAGCATTATAGGTATTATTATTATGACCTAGACTAATTTTTATTAAAACTAACAGGAACTTTGTGTTTCACAGTAATGTGTATAATAGGAACTTTCAAAACATAGGTTTTAATAAAAATATACTAATTAAATCGCAAAATACATATTAATATTCATAAACAATTAAAAACGAGCCTCGTGGGTATTCAGCACATAGGTGTTTCTTTTCATTTAGGCATAAGAATACATTGTAGTGAGAACATTTTAAGTGAGGCTTTGATTGTATCTTTTTGATGCTGCATACTTTGCATCTGCCTCTGTTTTCTGCAAAAGTAGGCCAGTGTATGCCTCTGTTACCCAACCTAACATCTTTCAATGTCGAAAAGTTGGCTTAGCGCCTTTTAGATGTGCAGGGCCTGGGTTGGTTTTAGTCGATAACTTTTTTTTTCTTGTCAAGGTCTTATTTGTCATCAATCCTTGCGCAACTGACCATCCAAACTCTTCTACAGAAGTCTTTTCAAGTATCAGCCCATGAACAACATATACATTTACAAAAGCTAAATCCAGAACTCCCAAAACAAGCTGTGCCACAAGATGTGCAAACCAATCGAAAGAAAAAATTCTTCTGTTGAAAGGCAATGATCTTGAGGCAACAGAATAGAAATACTTTCAACTTCACAAATCCTTTTACTGATAATATCTCGTGATTTTTCAGCGGTCTGCCAAGCGTTATTC
Source organism: Glyphotaelius pellucidus (assembly GCA_936435175.1). Classification (NCBI taxonomy): domain Eukaryota; kingdom Metazoa; phylum Arthropoda; class Insecta; order Trichoptera; family Limnephilidae; genus Glyphotaelius; species Glyphotaelius pellucidus. The sequence continues at coordinate 36,440,603 of OW386538.1, read as the reverse complement.
ACATATTGTAAACGAAAAAGATGTAAAGAAAAGACTTAGGATGGGTTGTTTCAAAAAATTTGATGGATTCATCAAATATTTGAAGTTGATTTTCACGTTCTGTGTAAGTTCTATCCAAGTTCTGTTATTACACCGTTATAGGACAGTTGCTTCACAAAACTGAAATAATCACAGAATTTGAATAGAACTTACACAAAATGTGAAAATTAACTTCAAATATTTGATGAATCCATCAAATTTTTTGAAACAACCCGTCCTTAATATTCTTAATTTAAACTTTAACAACAGCTTCAAAGCGTCCGTATTTTTGAAAGCTTTAAGTAAGTATGCTGGTAAATGACTAGACAAAGCTTGTCCTATGAAATGTCTCCGACGATAGGAGAGAGCCACTTCCGCCTTCTTTAATAATTTATCAGTCCATTTTGAGAAGAGCGACTGCGGTCGCCAGACACAAATATTTACCGCCCGTTCCCGACTTACATCAGTAGTAGTGACACCGGGTAGGGGTATTTGTCATTGGTACGGAAACACTTCAAAACTACGTGACGCTTTCATGTATGAATGTAGACGAAGATTCAGTATTATTAAGTACCAGAGCTTCGAATGTAGCAGATGTAAAAATGTGTGCTGAGTTAACACTAACTCTGTAAATAAAACGTCGGATGTTTTCAGATGTGCTGCGTCTGATTTTGGAAATCTTTGGAAAACACTCGAAATTGTTGGATCTTGAACTAACATACGTACGAAGTAGATACGGCCTCTGTGTTTCCTCCCTTCTACAGCGTGGGTCTTTTCAAGACTTCACTCTTTCCTTTATACAAAAAGACTCTATACACAGGTTCCCCAAAGATGACAAAGGCCTTGATGGGAATTATATTCCTCAGAGCCTCCTGTGTGGAGTTAATGCAAAAAAAACATACGAGTAAATACTACAATAAGTTACTTTAAACTTGGAATAATACCCTTTACACAGAGTTCGGAGCGGGACGTGCCCCGCGCCACTTCAGGCCGCCGCGCAGAAAAGTCTCACAGTGAACTGCGCTGTAAACGGTTATCTTACTTTCGGTCTTTACTTTTCTGCGCGGCGGCCTGAAGTGGCGCGGGGCACGTCCCGCTCCGAACTCTGTGTGTAAAGGGTACTAATGTTTCAATCTTCATCTTATTATTATTATTTTATTATTTATATTAGCCTCCCAGGAAGCCACGAGGAAAATAATTCCCTCAGGGCTTACGTCGTCTTTGCGGATGCGGTGTGGAGGGTCTTATTAGGGAAATGAAGGAAATAAATATCTGTGAAGGAAAAAGATATGAAGGTCGGAAACTGGGGTTTAGTGTGTCAAGAGTAACGTTGATATGAATCCATCCCTCCAACTGCGGTGCAAGACGGTTACTTATAAAAGAATGCTTCACAACCGTTAAAGGATATTTTGGTTTCTCATTGTTTAAAGACCGTACATTTTGTTTTTATTTTTTATTTTTACTAATAAAAAGATGACGTCATGGTTTCTAGTTATTAAGAATATATTACCTTTTTCTTGAATGATGGATACAAAATCTGTTATAATTATTTTCTATAATTCTTCGGGAAGACTATTAAATATTGTATGCCTATGTAAATATAATGTTTAAACATTTGTTGTCTTGAAAATATAGAAATTTGGATGTTATGTTTATGCCTTAATGATGAGTTAAGTTTATTGAGTAAGAAATAAAAAATGTTGTTTTTTTTCATTTATTTATTTTTATTAACTATAAAGTAGGTTGCACAGAACCAGTTCATTAGGATTTGGTTGTCTCTATTTGCATTCTTCTTTACAATTTTAAATATTATAAATATGTTTTTTTACTTCAAATGTTAATGGATGTAATTGAGGTAGAACCTGCAGACAAGCAGCCATGCGGCAGCTTCGCGGGACTACCTATTTATTGTCAATTCTATTGTATTTTGTTAAGTGTTGGAAATAATAAAAAATAAATAAATAAATGTTTTTATTATGCTGGTAACACTGAACAAAAAAAAAACTGTTATTTTCCCCATTTGGTATATTTTAACATTCAGCAGTTTTGTTGTGGGTTTTACGATAAATATGTACCTACTGCTGCTGACTTTATGGTGGCAATAAACATTGAAGTTTTCACTTCACTTCAAAAACAGAAACAAGTTTTTCTCTTTTGAATTTTTTGAAATACCCACCGGGTGGCATCCGCGATCCTTATCTTGACAATACATAATAAAATCTCTTTGCCCCACTACAAACATCCGAACTGAAAACTCTGGTGTCACAGATTTTTGTGTGAATTTTTAAGTGTCACAGGGTGTTTTTTTTTTCTGTCGCAACATAATTTCCAACATGAGCTTAACAGTTTCGAAAAATCCGGATTGATGTAACATAGGTATAACGTCAAAAAAATACATAAAAGTTTACTAATTTTTTTCCAAATTATTGTTCTTTGAAAACATTTTGATGGGTGATTAAAATTATCGTTGAAAATATGATTTTGTCCGGAGTACTTAATTAACTTTATAAATTCTAATTAAAAACGATTCTTTAAGAACCATCTAAAGGTCGACCTTAAAATATTAAATGTTGACTCAAAACTCTGCTAAGAACCTTCGAAGAATTTTATGAGCCTTTTTAAAAAATATTTGATACAATAAATCTACGAATTTTAAAACAATATTTGATAATGTTGGCCTCACTGGTTGCTTTACCCGTGCTGATGGCCCCTTTAATAAAATTCAATAAAGTGTGAAATAATAAGGTTTCATAAAAGAAAATAAAACTAAGATAAATTACTTGTAGGTACTTGTACTTGTAAACAAAATAAATTACTTGTACATGAAGGTGCTAACTAATTATTAACGATTATTTGTGAAAAAGAATATAGAAAGTAAATATGTTTGTCAAATCAATTCTGTTTTAAAATGTATTAGTAGTTAAGTAACGGTAATAAAAATTGGTTATATAATCTTACTAGCTTTTCCCCGCGGCTTCGCTCGCATGGTATTACGGGAAATTACTGTAGCGGTTGAACTTATCAATTATACCCCCTCCTCCCCACCCCCACCCCCTCCCGAATTCCATACATTCATTCCCTTACATTCAGTTTTCAAACATCTCGCCTGCCACCTAAATTTCATAAAGCTATAGCTCAAAGAAAAAAAGAATTATCCAATTTTGTTCATTCGTTCGGAATTTATGCGCTTACAAACATTTCGGATGTTTATTTTTAATTAAATATTTGAAAGTTTGTGAATATAATAAAAAATTACACTATTTATTCATTTCATTTATTCAGTCTTTATAATCGTTACGAATTATATTTTTAATGTAGGAACTGACATTTATTCCAAAACAGAAGCTTGTCCAAAAAAATAAAACATATTCTAATATTTGAATTTTCTGAAGCAGTAGCAATCGTTTCCATGGAAACGATTTTTTTCTGACGTTAGCAAAAATTTGCTTTAGTTAGCGACAGAAAACGTACAACAAATATAATATATTAATATTTATAATTTCATTACGCCAGAGCTTACCATCACATACAAAATATAGTCTGCGCATATAATTTAGCTTTCTATTGGTGAATGAATTTTTAAAGTCTTTATATTGTGTTATGCGTGAAAAGGTCATAAACAAACTCGAGCAGTTTCGCATTTATAATATTATAGTATAGTATATAGTATAGTATAGTATATAGTATATAGTATATAGTATATAGTATATAGTATATAGTATATAGTATATAGTATATAGTATATAGTATATAGTATAGTATATAGTATAGTATATACTATATAGTATAGTATGGATATGGATTATGGACTAAAAACCTAACCATTACATTTAGGGCCCCTTGCACCAACTATCGCTAATTTTATCTTAAATTGTAATTTACTAAACAAATTTAAAAACACTAAATACATTTAACTTAAATGCGTTTAGTTTCGTCATGCACGACGCAGTTGGAATGGTTTTTAAATTTAACGTCGTTAACCTGTCGGTAAAATAATTACCACCGTTAATGCGTCGGTAAAGCATATACGCCGTTTCTTAGCACCCCCCACACGTACACTTCGGAGCGACCGTGCCCCGCGCCAGTTTAGACTGCCTCATGTTGAACCGTTTTCTTACTTTTGGTCTTTACTTTTCGGCGCGGCCAGAAGGGCACAGTCGTTCCTAAGTGTCCGTGTGGGGGGTGCTTAATTTGGGGGTGTCAAAATATTTTGAGTTGCGTAGTATATTATTTTATTTTGATCCAGAAAATGAGTGCAGAAAATAAATCCCGATCGAGAGCTCCTAACTGGTTTATTTATGTCCCAACTTTTCGAGGGAGGAATAATTTTTGGTTCAGCTACAAAAATGGTCACTACAAATAGATAAAAGAAAAAAAACATAAGGATTAAATGAGACAAAAAGAGTATTTGTTGTTAGATTTAAAATTAAAACAATTATATGAGTAATTTTGTTTTTTATTTATTTTATAAGATTGTTTTAAGCTATTATAAGAATGCTGTAGGTATAATTTGAAGTTCACAACCTTGCAAAGTATTCGTAGTAATGACGTAGATTTTAGCAATATTAGACAATCGAAAATCGAAGGGATAACCTAAAAAATGTTTGACAGTACTTGGTCGCTAAACACATTTAACTTAGTTAAACAGCCTTTTTTGGGGCGACAAATTGTGTGGTTCAAGACGCCAAGTCGACTTAAGTCAGATTATGTGTTTAAATTGATGATTAAACCAAATTTTACTTTCGATGCAAGCCGCCCTAACTTATTTTTATTTACGCATTTCACGTTCAGTAGAGATGTTGTCTTGTGTGAACACTAAGGGGTTACATGGGTTTCACGTTTTCAAAAAAAAAAAAAAAATTATTATCTTATTAATTTCTATAACATCTCTAGAATATTGTCCTAAATTTTCAAGACGATACGAGAAACAGCCTTGGGAAGTTACGCGCTTTAAGGCAAAATAATAATGAAAGCTTGATCCAGTTAATCTGGAAAGTTACTCCAAAAATACTTCCTGCTGGTTCAGAGGTCGTTGATATTGATGCATCGGTCGCTGCTTGCACTTTTAATGAAGGAACATCAGCTTCATCAACTTTATAGCCCTGGAATCGACGATTCAAGTTATGTAAGTTAAAAATAAAAATAAAATTTTCTGTTTTATTGTCACTCAAAACTTTAAACACGTTTTTCTCGAAACTGTGTTTTCAAAGTCGGTTGTCAAGATTTCTCGAGAACTACTCAACCGATTTTGATCAAATTTTATGGGTCAAATGGGTCTTTGAAATACAATTTACAAGGACTTGGACGAAGGATTGATTTTTTTTCAATTACAAGTATTTAAAAAAAAATGTAGAGCAAATTTCACCAAAATTTGCATTTTTTTGTAAATAAATTGTTTACCGAAAATCCAATTTTCACTTTTCAATTTTCACTTTTTTATCCTTCGTCCAAGTTCTAGTTTATGGTCTTAACTAAAACACGTATTTTTTTTCACTTCAGATTATCCTGCCGTGAGTTCTGCTGTCAACGCGGACGCACCTTTTTTCCGAAGGGTCACCGGAAATGGAGTCGCAATGGCGGGGTTTTAAATATTTTCTTTCGAAAATTTCAAAAATTCTTTGTCAAATGTGTATGTTTAAAAAAATAAAAAGTTTGAAAAAAATATTTTATTTTTTATATGGAAAAAAAATTGGTGAAAATATGCAGATTTTTCCCCGGTTAAACCCATGTAACCCCATTAATTTGCGTTGAGGCAGGCGAGTACAGTAGTTAGAAGGAATATTATGACAAATACGACGCCTCAGCAACGATCCGCACGGGCCAGCCACGCCTCCTATTTTGGAGTTACGAGCCACTTGCTTACTGTAATGTATTGAAAAAGCTTTCCAGTTGCTTCGCTAGATGTCAGCAGGGAAGTATTTCTCCGCTTGGCCGATAGGGGCGCTTGTATCGCCAGCACCAGACAAGCTAGCGTGAAGGAGCAAGCTGATCAATTATATATCGGCTGTTTTGCAGCCTTATTTGTAAACACGTAATCTCAAATAAACCATTTGAAGAAGAAGATAGCACTTATAATCTAAATGAAAATATGAAAGAAAACAAGACACAGAAAAATAGAAAAAGACAATGGTCGCAACTGGGACTCGAACCCAGACCTCTCGTCTAACCGGAACGTGCGCGTTATCCAATTTCGAATAAAAAATAATTTCAAATAAAAAGAGAGTTTTTCTTATAAAAAAATAAAAATAAATAAATAAAAAAAATCAAATAAACCAAATTGTTTTATCGTGAATCTAATGTTTATTGAGAAGTCCTCACAGAACTTGAGTGTTTTGAGTATAAAGAAATACCCTTATAATATATGTAAATAAAATAATAATAATTGAGTATAAAGTAATGATATTATATTTTCAATTGGCTTCAAAAATCATGTGAATTGATAGTTCTAAAAAATAAAAAATTCTTGATTTCACTGATATTAAACATGTAAAACATCAATAATATTACTAGGAATCTGAAAATACGAAAAAAATGTGTTTTTCAACTAACGAATTTTCTGGGCACCATCGAAAACTAAATACAAAGTTATTAACCAAGGGATTTTAACTATAAATATTTGTAAGAATTTAAGAATTTTATAAATAAATAAAATGAAATTAAATTTATCATTGGTATTATTAGCTTCTGGAATAATTTTAGTTTTTATTTAACCTCTAATACGATCCGTGGTTATACCACATTATGACGTATTATTTTTATGATTTCATTTACCCCTCCCCTATTTTTAATGAGTTTGATGTTTCAAGTGATTTATCAACATTTTCGATAAAAACCAATTCACTTAACAAATCAATTTTGTAGAGCACTTACCGTAAAATGGGTCCCCGTCCTTTATTTAAGCAAGTTTATCTTATTTGCTTTACAATAAATTATGCGAATACCTGCTTTTTAAATCAATAGTAGAGATTACAATCCCGAGCATGTTTTTAAATCCCGGGATTACGGGATTTTCGATGCGTAATCCCGGAATCCCGGTACTATCCTGGGATTAGGAAAAATGGTTAATAATATTGGGATAAAATAAAATAAAAGCGCAGATAGTAAGTTCTTAAACTTATTTATTAAAATTGTTAGTTAAACAAGACAACGTATCTTTACTATCTATACCAATATTATAAATGCGAAACTGCGTGTTTGTTTGTTACGCTTTCACGCCTAAGCCACTAAATCGATTTCAATAATTCTTTCACCAATAGAAAGCTACATTATATGCGAGTAATATAGGCTATATATAATGGTAAGATCTGGCGTTAAGAAATTATAAATATTAATACATATATGTGTATTATATTTATTGTCTCTTACCAAAGCGAGTGAGAGACGACGTCATCTTGCAAAGGTATTCTTGTAATCCCGTATTGTTGCAATCTCTCGCCTGATATTTGGCGGGGTTATATTTGCAAGTACGGGGAGCCGAGGGAGAGGAGTAGATTTTAACGTTCCGCTTATGGTTCTCATTGTGGCATTAAGCTGAACGTCGACCATGGACATGTGGGTGCTTCTAGCCCATACTGGAGCACAGTATTCAGCTGCTTAGAAAACCAGAGCAATTGATGCCGTTCTAAGCGTGTTGGCGTCGCATCCCCAGCTAGTTTCAGCTAGCTTACTGACTAAGTTTAGTCTTGTCCTGGCGTTTAGGCATGCCGCTTAAAGTCCCGTAAACCCTTCTGGACAGAAGGAGAAAGACTTCTCCATTTACCTCTCACCCCAGAAAATAGGTGGAAGCTTGAGTGGCAATCGGCTAGGGTGAAAAATGCCCATCTCGTACAAGACCCCACTGAGAGACAGCCTGGGTTCTCATTGCCACGCAAACTCTGGTCTGCTATCAATAGGATAAGGTGCTCTCATAGCCGTTGTGCCCATTTGATGTATAAATGGGGCCTTAAAGAGTCGGAGATGTGTGAATGCGATGAGGTTCAGACCACCGAACATGTGATCAACGAATGCCCGCTTTATTCATTCCCCGGCGGGATTGATGAGGTCCACAGGGCAACGCCTGAGGCCCTAGACTAGCTCGCAGACCTAGATGTCCCCCTCTGACCCCCCCACCATACGAAAGAAGAAAAACAAAAGCGAGTTATTGATAACTAATCGTTTCTTGGTAATTACGTTATATATTTGCGGGATATTTTATTTCAGACGTCGTAGTTAATATCTATCTATATAAATAAAAACGAATCTCCGAAATGTTTGTACGCGCATAACTTCCGAACAAGTCAAGGCGCAACGGATTACAGGATGCAAACTAGACCTGATTGTAGCAATCCCGAAAAACCCGAGATTAGACAAAGTGCAGTCCCGGTGTTTTCGGGATCGAAAATGGGCCTGGATCCCGGGACCCCGAGATTCGGGATCCCGAGGTTGTATTCTATAATCAATAGCCATTCCATACTAATAAAAACTAAAATACATTCTTGCAGAACTCAGGCCCAGTTGTTTCACAAAAAATTCCGTGTGATGCTGAATCGCCATTTTGTTTTTTTTTTTACCCTATTATTATTTAATAGGTCTCTATTAAACGCCGATTCTTTTTTTAAGTGAATACCGCAAAAGAGTCCCAGCTGCTCCAAACCGTTTTTTTTACATGAGCTCCACAGAGGAGGCTATGTCATCTTTGGGGATGCTGTGTGGAGGGTTAGTCTAGAGCTAATGAGACTATGGGGTATGTTATGAAACTGAAAGTAGTGGAGAGAGGAAGCAGATAGGGGAGAGGAAGGTAGGGAAGTACCTGGCTATTCAGATCTGGTTACCAAACACGATTAAAACAATTCGAAGTAATTTTTTTAAATTTTGAATGGTTGTCGTACAACGGGGTGTTTCCGAGAGTATCATCCACTCTGGAACGTGACGCAAATACACTATGTACGAATAAATTGTGAAATAAAACAAATTGATCAAATAAAATTCACTTGCGCATGCCGGGATTTGAACCCGCAACCACCGTCGATAGCCCTACCACTCGACCACGGAGGCTGTGTTTCAGCTGGCAAGCCTAACAACATGATGGTTATCTTCTGCTGATTACAATTTGTTCAAAACCTGAAACGGACTTAAAATCGGCATTTAACGGGGACCTTCAAGCTGTAAAAAAACACAAAATACTACTGAATCGCCATTTGATGACAATGTTATATTAGAATTTTTGTAAAACGGCCCGTCCTAAATAATTTTTTTTTTTTATTAACTTTAAATTATTTTAAAGAATTAAATGGAATTATGCGAACTAAACAAAATAAATTTACGAGTATGTATTAAAAAAAATTAACTCGTTTAAATCATTTTTGTTGTTTAGATATAATCGACATATTTTGTAGGCTATCACCTCATCAGGAGTCATCACCTCATTATTTTTTTTTTAACCTTTGTAATCAATTCAACTAAAATTCAGCCATGTTAAGTCTTGCAAAGCAGTAAATTTGAAACCTGCGCTTTTTCTGAATGCTTGAAAAAGTTTCCTGGAAGGTTTATTGAGATGTTATGAACCTCGACGCTTTACGGAGAGCTTTCATATTCAGGTTTATTTATTTTTCTGGTTTCCCGCACTTTCCTTATTTAAGTTTTAAAGATAATTGCTGTTATGTATGTAAATATGTAAGCTAGAAGCTAGCTTAGCAAGTTTTCACTTACTCTAGTCATATCTAGTGAGCGGTGCAAAAGGATGACTTAGTACCTTTACTGTTTAAAAGGCAATTTTAATAAAACACCAGAGCGGTTTTCAAAAGACTGACGTTTATTTTGAGTAATGTACAGTTACATCCTAGATGGCGTTAGTGGTAACATATTATCACATAACAGCGCCCTTGAGGTGATTTTTCACAAAAATGGCGCTGTACAAATCATCCAAATATTATTATTATTATCTTGTTATATTCTAACACCCTCTCGTAACAAAATAATCCTAATTTCATAATAAAAACAACAAGATTCAGACTTCCGATATGCCCACTGTACTTAAAAATTTATAATGTTTATTTATACACAGACTTTTTGTCAATAAATCAGCTGGCATATTGGAGGTTGATACATATTCAAGTTTTACTTTATTATCAAATAAATATTCTCTAACAAAATGATGTCGCACATCAATATGTTTGGTACGTTTATGAAATAGCGGATTAACAGCCAATTTAATAGAACTTTGACTATCACAATACAAACATACAGGTGTATTTTTATTGATTTCTATCATATCTGATAATAAATTCTTTAAGTAAATAGCCTCTTTGCAGGCTTCAAATAAAGCCATATACTCTGCTTCTGTACTCGACAAAGCAATTGTTCTTTGCTTTCTGGATTCAAAAGAAATTACACATCCTGACATTATGAAGCCGAACCCAGTATATGACCTTCTATCTAAGGTACATGACGCCCAATCCGCGTCCACAAAGGCTTGTAAAGGAATATCATTTTTCTTATAAACTAAACCATAGCTTTTAGTTTTCTGTAGGTATTTTAACAACCGTTTTAAATGTTTCCAATGAGTTTCATTATAACAGTTATTATACTGACTTAAATAACTTACACTATAAGCAATATCTGGTCTTGTCAATACAGATGGGTACATAAGACTTCCTATCAACTGTTGGTATGGATATTTTAAAATATCAACATTATTATTTAAATCTTTCTCCAACTTCAAATTGAACATCCTCGTTCATTAAATGTCACTCTGTTGCCACTTGCAACGATTCTATTCACTGACAGTAAGTTTGTTGTGAGGTTAGGTACATACAAAACATTGATTACATCAATTTTATACTTCTTGTTTCCCACTGCAGTCGTTATTTTTAAGTCTCCGGAACATAAAAATTTCACACTAGTTTGGTTTGCCACAATAATTAGTTTTCGGTTGGTACGAAATATTTGACAACATTTTTTCATTTGAAACTAAATGAGTACCTGCTTCAGAGTCTATGTACCAGTCTTTCTGACTGAATTCATTTGTCATAAAAACTGCACTAAATGCATTCGTATTATTCTCTGCAGGACATTGATTTTTATAATGCCCAATCTGCTTGCATTTGTAGCAACGAACCATTTTTGATGATTTGACATTTGGGTTGTCAGATGGTTGACAATATTTTTCGTCGTTATTGTCACGATGCTTCGCATTTGCGATGCTTTCTGCCGCCGCCACCGCTGCCGCTGCGTTTCTGAGAATTTCTAATGACAAATGCACCTTTCGATTTATCCTCACAATCCGTGCTCATGTCCAACAATTTTGTTTTTTTAGCATCTGCACTTATTTTCATACCGGTGTTTTCGATAGCCATTACCATTGGGTTGTACATCTGTGGGAGTCCAGCTAGAAGCAACGAAGCGATCCATTCATCATTTATTTCGAAACCCGTACCTTCCAACTTCTGGGCTGTTTCCACTAATTGTGTCACGTAATCCGTCATACCATTGCAAGTCTCCAAGCGAATGTTTATCAAATTCCTCAGCAGACTTATTCTGCGTGTAAACCGGAGTCGTCGAATATCGATTTTAATTTCTTCCATACACCTTGTACAGTATTTTCGCTTTTAATATGCACATAAAGTGATGGATCAATGTTCATTATCAGCTTTGCTCTCGCTTTTCTGTCATCTTTTTTCGCTAGAACCTGCGTGCTGCTCAAATCCACGCCTTCCAGGAAGAGGAAATTTTCTACCGAAAAAGACCAATTGTCGTAATTCTCACGTCCTGTCAACTTAACAACGTTTGCTGAGTAATTTGCCGACATTTTTCCACACTGTGCACTATCAAAAAAACTTGAAAAAATACTAAATGCGTATTCTGCACGGGACTGGGGCTGCTGGGCCCATAACCTAATAAAACAGCAGAGCGGTTTTCAAAAGACTGACGTTTATTATGAGTAATGTACAGTTACATCCTAGATGGCGTTAGTGGTAACATATTATTTTGTTATATTCTAACAAATTTATCATGCTCTAAACTCCTCTAGGCACAAAAACAATTACATATATAATTTGTAAGGAAATGTCGAATATGTAAGTAAGTTCAGAGTTGCTAACCCTGCCCCATGGGCGAGGTAAGTTGTGCAAGGGTATTGGCACGTTGAGCAATGGAAATAATGAAATAATGGTCACTAAGTGGTTCGCTTCACGTTTGGTGACTTGAGGGGTGCTCGTACGCACGGGGTGAGGTTTGTCACCTTCTGCGGAGCATTGACTGCACTAGTAGCCTCGCACTAGTAGGTCTGATATTCCGAAGTTGAAGTTAGTTTTTGAAAATACTATGAGATCTGGGACAAAATAGCTAGGATATAAAATCTTAAGTACGATAACTATGTAAAAGCTAAACACTTGTGATCGTATTTTAGAACATTCCAAAAAAATCCAAGAGAAAAATTGCGATGTATTACTTTTCCCTCGAAAAAAAACTGTCTTTGTCTCAGTCGACCACCACGCGGCAAACGACTATCGCGCTCTTTATTTCCCTCACTCGTCTCCTTCTTTCTTCCATTTAAAACATTGTCGTACGAGTGATAGTTTTTGAGTTATATCAATTGCCCAACTTGCCTCTACGCTCAGCCTACCTGAATTTGAGTATGATTTGAGAGTTTGATTAAATTGTGGAGCGTAGGCACTTTGTTTCCGATTTCATTTAGGTGAAAAATGTCTTCTGTATCAGAAAACAGTCTAAATTGAAGAAAATTAACGGTTGGTTTTTACGTTTTATTTATTAATTCAGGAGTGTGCAGTGAGTAAATGATGAAACATGTATTGGTAGTTTTATACTCGTATATCAAAATGTACTGTAACTGTACCATGAATGATCCCATACGCATGTGATTAAGGGGGTATTCTAGTCTAGAAAAAAAAAAACATTTTTTTTTCTTCATATTTCCAAAGTTCTAATATTCAAAAATATCTCTTTAAAAGGATTTTTCGAAATTCGCATTATTTTAAAAGATAAAACCATTTTAATATCGCGGCTTAGACGGAATCTAACCAAAATCTAAAGAGAACAAAATTTTAAACCCATTTTTCTCCAAACCACTTTTTTCGGGACGGTTGACATGATATCTCAAGTTCTACTGAACCAATTTACTTGAAATTTGGTGTGAGCCTTCTCTATACATTCCTCTATGGCGGGAACTAGAATTATAACAAAATTCCTATTTTTATTATTTTTAAAAAATTTGGAGAGTCAAAAAAACTGGTACATAAACGTATTTTTTTATTTCAGACAGCCGCCATTTTTCGAATTTTTTTTTTTTACTTTTCCTTAGTTCGGGCCTTAGCCGCATTTGTTTGGATTAAGAGTTATTTTTTTTTTTTTTTTTAGATTACTGGGAGGGTTGCAATCGTGTCAACCAGGGCGCGCCAATTTTTTGAGACCCCCCCTTCAGCACCCTGTAACTTTTTGAATTTTTGATTTTTTCGTTCGACTCTTTTTTTAATAGTATGTTGGGATGACTGAACCAGTAGGTATGGGCTTCTATATGTCGCTGTCCATAGAGAGAAAAAAATGGCTTTATTTTTAATCGCCCGGGTTCTCAAAAGTTGCATATGATATGTAGCTATTCGAAAACATAAAAATAAATGAAATTGTTGTTCTCTATTAGCCCGCTAAAATGGCCGGAAGTTTTGAAAAAAAAAGATTTCGTGATTTGGAAAAAAAAAATTAAACAAAGGATCCATATTTTATATTTTGTACCAAACTTAATTTTTATTCCATAACTGTAATACAAAAAACGCAAAAAAAATTTTTTTTTGAACATATGTGATGTGTTTGTTAAAAATATAAAAGTGGAAAATAACACTTTTTCTGGATAAAATCAGAATTCTTGTTGACTTACTTGTATTCATAAACTTGAATTTTTTTTGTCAGCTATACGCAATTTTTAATAACAAACAAACATTAAAAGGTTGAATTATTAAAAAAAAACTGATTAATGTAACTTAAAAAAAAAGTTTTTAGTTTTCTAATTTTCAATGCATTTTGGCTGGCTAATAACCATTTAAAAAAAATTAAATGCAGTTCTCACTTTCTTTGTAAGACGCAACTTTTGAGACCCCGGGCGTTTCTGAATTCAAAAGTTGAAAAAATTGACACACCCTATTGTATATAAATGTGGCAATGTATGAATGTCATTGTAGCAAGGAGTGAAATGACGAAATATGTATTGCTAGTTTTAATTATTTATCAAAAAGTACTGTAACTGTACTATTAAAGATCCCACAATGAGTATTTTACCCTTTGGGAATATAATGCAATATTGTACATATTTAATCAATATTAAAAAAAACTGCTCCATAATTACGGACGTCCACTTCACTGAAACAGACAGAGGCAACGAATACCATTTCAGTCGCCACCGCGACTGAACCGATATAGGTCTTGAAAATACCCCGGTTACACGACAGTTAAAGCTTGAAAATACCCCGGTTACACGACAGTTAAAGCTTGCCCCCTCAAAATTACAAAAAGTATTACAAAATTATATTTTTTTGTGAATTATTTACCAATTTAAAACTTGAAATCGACTTCAAAAATACCTTTAATAATAAGTTTGTATGGATTTCAAACGAATTTATTTACAGTGTCGAATTTTTGGACTCATACGCTTGTACGTACAATATAAAGACAATTAATTTTATCCTCGATGCATTTCATTGAAAAAATGTTTTATACTACTGTTATTCAGCGGTACATTCTCTCTGCAAACCCCTTCGGGACCCTTCGGGACCCTTAGTTATATTTTGTGTAAGTAGGTATACCATATTTTCCCTAAACCGACTGCGTATTGTATATAAGTAGGTATGCCGGGGGGACAACTGTCGGGAGATCAAATGTAATGGAACCATCAACCTTATCTTAACAAAGAGATGCAATCTTTAGAGCACAGGCGTCAGATGGGAATGCTGCCCTTGATATACTGGTAATTCAATGGAAGATACTGGCCCTCTTGATCTTTTCGGCACCGGTTGTCATTTGTCTCGTGAGAACAGTTGTTCACGTATTGCAGCTCGGTTGTGGAATGATTTGCTGACCTCAACGTTTCCCACTTTCCACAATGTGTTTCTCTTCAAGACCCATGTTCACTCTTTCTTCTTCTCGAAAAGGCCCTCCACACATCATCCTCAAAGACGCAGGCCTTGAGGAAAATATTTTCCTGAACTGAGACTACAAGACAATCTTCTAAACCGGAATTTGATGGACTAGGTAGCTATTTTCTAAGTATTATGACTTCTTTTAAATGTGTTCAAAGCCGTGGAAATAATATTTTTCCTTATTTGATTAATTCGCTGGATAGTGGAATACTAACGGTAATTGATTTACATCGACCGCATGAATTAGTAGTTGTCGAGTTTGATGGATATAAATTTGAAACTTTTTTGGTTGCAGTTACTGAGCTAGCAATTAGCTACCCCTGTAACAAAATCGTAGGGGCATGGTTGCATTTTTTTGCTGAGTTTTTTTTTTAATCTTTTTATTTTACATTCTAACCTTTTTTTGTTGATATTTTTGTTTTAAATTCTAATTTTTTTTTGGTTGATCTTTTTGTTTCACATTCTAATGGGTTGCAAATAAAACTTTTCATTAAACACAAAGAAATAGTTATTTCGGTGACCAATTTTAAAAAGTCGCTCATTTTTGAAAAGGTTAATCTTACACTAGAACATTACCCAATTCTTCGACATTGACCGACTCCAAAGAATTTCATTATATTTAAATTATGATCACAATTCCAATACAAAATTATTAAATTTAGATTCTAGCGTCTAGACTCTAGACAGTCGGTACTTTAACGTATACGATTAGTGAACCGTCAAGAAAATATACAAAGAAAAGGTTTTCTTTTTCGACGAACAAATAAGTGCCTAAATGTATTGCAGAATCGTCAGAAGTTTGTATTTAAGTTTTTTCGATAATTCCGTCTCTTTACGAATATCATGTTTCTAATTGTTTCTAAATTGTGCAAACCTTACTTGCTCAACGAATAAAATTGATTAATTTGATAAATATAATAACGATGGAGTTATCATATACATAAAAAAATCACATAACTCACACAGTAAACGAAATCATAGTCAATCACTCTAACTTTTTTTTTTACATGAGCTCCACACAGGAGGCCCTGAGGAAAATAATTTCCCTCAGGCCCTATGTCATCTTTTGGGATGCTGTGTGAAGGGTTTTTTAAGGAAAGAAAGGGAAGGAGAGTTCTGGGAAGGAAAAGGGTTTAAGGGGTGGGTAGGAAACTGAGGTTCAGTGTGTCCTGGCCATCCGCCTTCAAGACCTAGACAAACCTCACCCCATGAACTCGAGCACCCCTGTTAAATCACCAAACTTAGCGAACCACTTGGTGTGACCTATGTCAGAGGTGTTGGTTATCCAATAAAGGTTCCCGGGGCGGCGGTACCCATTGTTTCAAAATTGCCGTAAATACCTACACACATAACCATATTTTCTATATATTGATCATCAGGCAGATCTAAGTTTGGTTGGGTATTTTGATCATAAATCCAAATTTAAGATTTGTATGAAACTGGCCGAAATGGGCCGCGCATACATTACTCTTAATACAACCAATATATTGTGTAATTATGTTTTTATGTAGTGTAGGTATGTTCAAAAGTATTATATATTGACTTTAATTACTGCCTCAACACAGGCTAGCCTAGTGAGGCAGTAAGAGAAACCTAAAATTATAATTATAAATTTCTTTTCTTCAAGTACCTTCTGTTCGAATGTATATTGTTTTTTATTGTATTCTTTAACTCTTTTACTTTGTAACTTATAAACCATTGTAACATGTACTTTTTTTAGTTATAATATTATAAATTTTCGTTCAACAAAGATATATTATTATTTGAATATTAATAAAATACTTAGTTTTTACCACTTTTATTGTTTATAAAACCAACATGCTTCGTGAGCCGTGTTCACTTCTTCAGGGTTAACTTAAAGTTTATAGTTTTTGGTAAACCCTTAAGAAGTGCGCATTGCTCAAGAAACATGTTGGTTTTATAAACAATAAAAGTGATGAAAACTTAGTATTTTATTAATTTTCAATTAAAATGGTGCAACATAAAAGTTTGCTCTGTTCGAAGATATGTTATTATTATATTATATTACACACGCAGCACGTTACATCACAACCTGCCATTTAAATTGTGAATTGTACTGAATTGTTTGCGTACATTTTACCTAAGTTCATTTTGAAAGCTCACAACTCGGTCTTTTTTGAGATTTCGAAAAACTAATTTTATTGTCTTTATTAACTCTTTAAATATAATACATTTTCATGAAATTAAAACTAAAATTAGAAGACGACTTCATTCTGCCTATCCCATGATTTTTCACAACAATAGTTGTTGCCGGAAGCGCAAACATAACTAATTAATTATTTTTGATAAAACATTATCCAATATTGAAACAGTGTAACGAAAGTTTGTACTTTTTTGTCGGTCGTCAAAAACATGCTCGTGGAAATTGTCGGATTATTAATTTCCGTAACATTTTGCTGAAAATTTCCCCAAAACCGAAATGTACGCCAAAAGTGATCTTTCGTATGTAAACACGGGGTCTATTTCACATTCAAACAATTCCTTGATTTCTCGAGGGAATCCAAATGAGGGGGACAGACGGGATTGTGTGATGTTATACTAGTACTGCTACTCGGGTACCTGTACCGTGTATGTCCACTCATGCCCCTAGTTGCCTTTGGTTCAACTCCTCTAGCCCTTTATGATATTAAAATAAATTTGTAATTGTATGCGGTTTTACTGCTAGTAAAATTAAACATACTTATTTCGGTTGCTGGTGCATGAAAAATGTGAAATTTTCCTGCGTAATGCGTAAAATATACAAGTTTAATGAACTTTTAATATTTATCGTTTTACACAAGCGTACAAATAGGTAGGTACCAAAATTGTTGTATTATTTGATATTTTTTCTTTACTCAAAATGTGTATTTGTTTCGTTTAAATGTTTGACAGATGGTATACGTAGAGTGAAGCGCCTGGTTTCACAGAACTAGGTCCATTGGACTTATACGTTACTATTTGTTTATTCATTAGTTTTTTTTTCTCTGCAACGTTCGCCAATATTGGAGATGACACAGCCCTCATTGACTCCGACAAGTTTTATTCTTACGCAGGATTACATAAAAATAAACCTGTGCAAGAGGATTCGATACACCTACAACCCTACAACCCTCTGAGAGTTTACAAACTACCACCAAACAGTCGTTATTCATTTTTTTGCTTTGAACACTACTTACATAGAAAATATTTTCTTTTCTCTCCCTCTAGTTTTTATTCCAAGGGTTTGAGAAATATTCGATTCTATCTCGGCACCCTTCATGCAAATCAGTTTACCAAAAAATAAATGTATATGTTATTTTTTATGTTAATTTTCGTCGTATGTTATATTATTTTCAAAGTTATGTCGGAGAATCTCTTTGTTTTTTCCGAAGAAGCAAAACTCTCGAACTATTTATTTTCTTCTGGAATGTCTTGGTTTTTTTCAAGTTGAGGTACTATAAGTAAGTGACGCTTTCAAATGAAAAAAAATCTATTGTCAGAGATTATTTTTGAAAAGTGACAGATTGAAAAATTCGCGTTAGAGATAATGCGAAATATTCTGACGCTAAATTCACAATATTCGTGCAAATAAAATAGTTTAGATCTATATAAAAGCAATGCTTTTCTATGGCGCAGTTAAGCTCTTCAAAAAAAATTAAAAACAAAAAAAATTAAGAAACTCCAAATTATACTATTTTGGCCGCCTACATCTATCGTTGTTGTTGATGATTACCGCCTAATAGCCTAAATTTTATGTAGCCAGTGAGACTATGACATCCTGAGACCGAGGGGAGTAGGCATGAGGAGGGATGGTGACGAGAAAGCTCCTGACTATTCGAAATTGATCAACAAAACGGCTCTTTAGCCGAAATGGCTGACCTTTCATTAATGAATTAATGAATTATGACTTCATAATGCAACGAACGTTTCGATTACGAATTGTGGTCTTTAACCGATGCAATCTGACAGTATCTACCATATGGCGCCTTTAGTTTGTCTTTTGGCAGCCTGTAAGTTTAATAAGTACTCTGTGGAACTACAATACACACTGTTCCTAAATTAATTTCATAGATTTAGTGTTATCGCAAAAAAATATTTCGAAACAGATCAAATCGTCTAAAAACCGGTAAATTAAAGTCAATTTACAATGCTAATATATTGTTATTATGTTCACCTTTACGACATTTGTTATTTTTATTACTTCTAAATTCACGCATTATTAACATATCTACAAGCAGGATACACAGAAGAAAATCTTAAAAATAATCAATAATATACAATATCTCAGTATCGCCCTGGTGTAAGACCACAATTCAGAATTGAAACGTTGCTTGAAATGGTTTTAGCGTGTTTGGCGACCAGATCTGAGTAGCCAGGTACTTCCCATCTTCCTCTTCCCCATCTCCTTCCCCTCCCCACCACCTTCAGCTTCACAACGTACCCCAATTGGGGATGCCATAGTCTCACTGGCTCCAGACGGGGGCAATTGGGACTCTTATGCAGTATTCATATTAAAAAATATATATATCATTTAACATTACAGTACAATAATCCCATACAAATGATCCCATTGATGCAGTTATTATACTTTCTGAGCATGCAACGATTAAAACAATTATAAACTAATTACGTGACGAATGTTTTATTTAACATTATTAAGCATTTCTGTAAATTTGAAAGACCTTGTAATTAATTATCATTGCCATGGAGAATTTCAGCACTAAAATAAAGTTAAATATTCGAAGCAATGTTCGTGTTGTTCAACTAAATTAGGAGTGTTTTCTTTGCCCCTGGAATATTGTATATTAATACGAGTGTATCAAATTTTGTAATTTTGTTAATTCGTAAAGTGTGAAAAAAAGTGAATCTAGCAGAAGGGTAATCGTTTGGATCAGATAAATTTGCAATTCAGTGCAAACAATTTTTTTTTGTTAAAAACAATAATGCCATTCAAAATTATGCAACGATTATTAAATTATACAAAATCATTTATTTAAGGTTTGAGAATTTGATCGCCTACGAATATTATAAATTCTTTAAATACTGCGAGTAGAACCCACGCTATGTGCCAATTGCATCGAAAATAATTAAAGTAAGGTTTAAAGTTAAATACTTAAACCGAGTTTAAGCCCTAACTAAAGTTAAGCTGCAATTCAGCACAATTGAGTTGCATCAACATTAAAAAAGTTAGTTTATAGTTACCAGTGTTGCCATCGAAATGGCTTCGAATTTTCCTTGGATTTGATATATTTAAATAAAAATAAAAACTCAATCTATTTTTACGGGTGTCAACACTAACCAAATCGGGGCGATTTCTTGACGTTTGACGGTTATGATTGGTTTATTTATGTTATGGAGGTTGTTTGATATTTCACAGTTGCAGTTTAAAAACGTCAATAACGTTTGTGGAATGATGATATTATATTGTGGCCGAAGGCGGGCTATTATTGCTCTGCTGTCTTATACACGAAACAATACTTTAATGCACCCCAGAGATGTCTTCTGTACAGCTTTGCGTCGTTCCCGTTACATACAAATTCATTAGTATTAGAACCTGATCCACAGTACAAACATCATGATTTCTGATATGACTAAAAATTATTTTGCTTCAGTGCCGTTGCATTTATTGAAATATTACAATGCTAGTAGGTATAAATTACTAAGATAAGTTTGAGTAAACACTTGTTTGTAAATCTAGTGATCTCATTGGCATTGTTGGCAATGAGTAAAGTTGATTGCCCAACCATACCTTTAATCCGAAATCTGGCAATAAAATTCATCTAATCAATAATACAATCAATTGATTATCAAACCCCGGGTTGTCGAGACATTATTTATTATTATTTTCTATTAAAACAAAATTTCATTTCTTTCTGACAGATGAGAGCTGACAACTTTACCGAAATCTAACTTTAAACTCTCAACATCGCTGGGTTAAATAAAAATAACTTTTTGTAACTATTTAGTTAACTTTTATTTAAACGAAGTTGAAACAACCCATTTTTGTAAGAAATGATAAAAATGTTACTTTTATTTAACTTTAACTAAAAAGTAACTTTAACTATTTTCGATGCAACTGGCCCTAAATCACGCAAAATCAATGAATTATGAAGCCTTTATAAGTTTCGAAATATCAGGCCTATAAAAATAACAAATATCTTCAAATTGTCAGCCCATATGATGAGATAGATAAAAGCAAGAGAGTTGGCTGCATTCAAAATATTTAGAACTGATTATTTTTATTATATTAACTCCACACAGGAGCCCCCGAGGAAAATAATTTCCCTCCGGACCTGTGAGATCTGTGAGCAGTGAGATCTGTGAGCAGTGAGATCTGTGAGCAGTGAGATCTGTGAGCAGTGAGATCTGTGAGCAGTGAGATCTGTGAGCAGTGTGGAGGATCTTTTCGAGGAGAGGAAGGAGTGAACATGAGTCTTGAAGAGACCCATGTTACAGGAGAGATGAAATGCAGAGGCCAGCAAATCATTCCACAGCCGAGCTGTTTAACTCTAGAACGAATCGTAGAAGCGACCCGTCGTCATGTGACAAATGTCAACCGTGTACATATGTTGGGCGCGCGTTTGGTTTGTTTCCCGACTGTGCACCGGTGCCGGAGGACCAATGATACCAGTTTCTAGGAGCATCTTCCATTGTAATACCGGTAAAACAAGGAGAGCATACCTACCTGACGCCCATGCTCTAAAGATTGGAATCCGCTAGTTAAGATTGGGGAATCTATCAAAAGGACCGCCCGTTTCTACATAGAGTCAAGGATTTCTTTTAGGTATTATGAGGCTGAGACCAGAGTTGGCTGTCAAATTGAACCGTGGGGCGCACTTTCGATTTGTTAGGGTTAGCAGTTGGGCACTATTAAAGTATCTGCGAGTCCTGTACAGTGAGCAGTAAGCCCGTCAGAGAGGCCAACTTAAGCCTGGCTACAATTTGTGAGTAAATGAAAAGCTTAAAAATTATTTTGCCATGTTTAATACAAAAATGTAATTAAATATAAAATAAAAATTACTTAAAGAATGGGTGTATATTTAATAAACAAATTACCTAATTACGTCGGAACAAAATTTTTTCGTTTGTATATTAAAAGTATTTTATTTTTCATTATATTTTTTAAATAAATAAAGTTTAATTAGTTTTTAAATGTTTTTTAATTACACACAAATAATTGCCCTTGCCTCCTGAATCATGAAAGACTGAAATGTTATGGCCTTTATCTTATAATTTAAAGCAAAAAAATATAATTAGCTCACATCCGTACTTGATATTTGATGTACTTACCTTTTGATTACAAAAGTAATTTTTCAGTTTGATTGGGCATTTTGATCTTGAATCCAAAATTAAGATTTGAATGAAACGGGCCGCGTGAACTTTCCACTTTAACCTTCTGTATTTTAATATCAATTAAATAACACAATATTCGGCGTGCCAAAACACATTTGGAATCGAACTCAGAATTGTGAAATAATCAATAAAATTATTTTGTTTACGCTCTTTTACGCTTTATTTCATCAAGCTCTAAACCTAAACGAAACACGCTGTAGGTAAGTTGTGCATCTGTGTAGGTACTGTGATCAAGTCAACTTAGATTGATAGACCTATAAACTTATGTATAACTTTTTTACTAATCAAACAGAACTACAACGACAAATTGGTAAAGTTAACCCACGCTTCAAATAATATTTATTTACATTTACCAAAACCTACATAATTTTTAATTTAATTACCTGAGAACAAGTTTGAAAAGCACATCAAATATTAGCACATCTCTGTCAAAAGTTCATAAACCGGTAACTAATTTTGAATAATTATTAACGCAGTTTGAGGAATTGATTATTACGTCCGTCACTCGTGGACGCACTGACCCCCAGATTTCTACCCACCCCTCAAATCTTTTTTCTTCCCGGAACTTCCTATCCTTGGCTTTCTTAAAAAATACCCTCCACGCAGCATCCCCTAAGATGACATAGACCCTGAGGGAAATTATTTTTCTCAGGGCCACCTGTGTGGAGCTAATTTAAAAAAAAAACGCATTTGGTTTTCAAATATTTTCGTCTTAAGTATGCTATGACCTGTCAGTGGTTGAGTGGGCATCGCTTTTGGGTCCCACCCGGGCGTTCCGCGTTCGATTCCTCGGCTGGCCAAGTCCTCCATCACAACACAAGCAACAATTTCGATTTTTCTGATGGGAGTGGGAGATTTTCAAACATTTTTGGTTTATTAATAACCCGGGAATGTTTGTTTTAAAAGAAAAAAATATTTGTACATTTTTGATTTTATACCAAATATTCTGAAAAATGTATGATCATAAAAAGGTTGAGATAATTCATCATACTGTACTGTAGAATTTAGGTATCTACAAGCCTCGAGGCTATGAAAATGAAAATCCTCCTTAAACTCGTAAACAACCACTCAAATTATTCATAATATTTATTGGTACGTAATATATTCATTCACAATGTTTATTATTATGAATTAAATCCAATCATTATTATTAAATATCTAAAACATAATTTTATTGTAATTGCCATAGTAAAGCCCTTCTCATGTCGAAAGTTAGAAGCAATGGATACCAAGTCAAAATCCTTCAAGGGTATTTTATCAAGCTGATTAATTATTTCGAAGAAGCAATAGCGGCAATCTTTTTGACATAAAACGACCCAAATTATAATTCCAACTTGTCGTCTATTTTTTTCCAAGATTTCAAGCAATTCAGCGCTCGTAATAGTAGATGCAATGCAGTAGTAATTTAAATTAAAATTTAAAAACATTGAGTTCTACGAATTAAACAATTAAAAATTAATAATTTTTTGGTTTCCCAGAGATGCAATCGTGGAATTCGTAGAACAAAATAATTATCTTTTCTTTTTTTTTTAAAAAAGAAAGACAAACATTCCCGGGTTACGAATAACCCAACAATGTTTGAAAATCTCCTACTGCCACCACAGAAAGCCGAAAATGTTGCTTGTGTTGTGATGGAGGACTTAGCCAGCCAAGGAATCGAACACGGGACGCCCGGGTGGGACCCAAGCGCGATGCCCACTCAACCACTAACTGGTCGTATCTTATTCAGGAAAGTCTGTGAATTTAATGATTGGAGAAGTTATTTAACGTTTTTTGTTGTCTTGATGTGAAATTATGAAAATAACTGTAGGGGAACTAATTCATTTTTAGCTATAATAAAAAATATTTACTTTTATTACTTACACTAGCGTTCAATTTTTTTCATCACTTTTTTCAGTTATACCGTTTAAATTAGGAGTCGGAAGTGAAATCGGTAGTGCTGACCAGTCCAGTGATTACACATTACGCTCTGAGACTCGACCATTCTCTACCGCATCTCTTTCCTTTCCTCTTTCCTTTCAGCCTTCCGACAGTTCCACTAGCTGTCGTTCGTAGTGAGCGGTTGAGAAACAATGCAATTTTTTTAAAGAGAAAACTTCTTTAGCACCGTTGTGATTTGAAACTAAAAAGAGACAAACGCATACATCTATAGGATTTAGCCTGCGAGAGAATGAGATAATGTAATCGGTCTAACGTAGATTCTTTACTGATGAACACAGTGTGATTACTTTAGTTGTTTGTTATTTCTTTTCCCCAACACAATGAGAGTGAATTTCAATCCAGCACAAAGTTTTTAAGAAAATTTCGGATACTTACCGCAATCATTGAAAGTTCTGTTTCGGAATGAAAAATGTAAACAGATATAACAAATCGCTTGCTGAGGATTGGTTTGTACTCCTGTATTTTTAGTTTTTTTTTAAGCTGTGATTTGAAGTACACGTTAGTTCATTGAAAATTCCACTAAATAAGTTGTTCTTCTACTTGACCCTAACCTACCCTAATTAACCCTTGTATTATTTTAAAATATTTATTACAATTAATTTGAAATAAAGGAAACAAAAATATAATTTTTTGAAACTCAAAAACTTTTATTTTTCAATACGAGTTTTTGTGGACATAGTACAAACCAATCCTCAGCAAGCGAAATGTTTTAGCGCCGTACCACACCCGCGCCAGAACACGGACAGATTAATCTCTAGAGGATAGACAACTGCTTAAGAAATCTGATTTCTTATGAATTACGTGATTCGTTGCAGAATCACGTTACATGGAAGTGGAAGCGTATTTAAATAAATAAACAATGCTTTTCGGTGCTGCCATACTTAATGCACCTTTTAAATATTTAAAAATAATCAAATTAATCCATATATCAACACACAGTTTGAAATTATTTTTTTTTATACCTACGTTAATATTAAACAAACTGTGTGGAGCTAAAAAAATATTGCAATATTTTAATTTAATATATGAAATGAGTTGAAAAAAAGCTTACCACAAACGTTTTTATTAAAACGTCGAAAAAGTTTGGGAAATTCAAAAATGCGAATAATCAAAATTAAAAAAAATAGAGTCTTTCATAAAATTTTCAACAACTTCGCTTTTTATCTCGTTCGTAGAATTAAAAAAAATATACATATAATAATAATTCCTCGAAAACAACATGTTTACACATTTCTCTCCTCAAAAATACCTTCCAAAAATGTCAGGCTCTGTGTTGAGGTAATATGAAAAAAATACCAAAACTTAACTAATTTACCACAACATAAGAATCCACAAATGTATGTAAACCTTGCGTGACATCGGGAAACTTTGAATAAAGCTTTTGTAATACCGAGACGTATTTAAATGATCGGTGACCGGACAACTCGGAATTAAACCAACTCAGAACCATCTCAGATAAATCATGTAGTGTTAAAAAATATATATAAAAAAATTGGTTTCATTAGGTTAGGGTTATCGGCTAATTTAAAATTATTATTTTTTATAGCTTTTAATGACTTTTCAAGGAGGTGTTGAGTTGACTTTATTCTCAGTTGGCATGGAACTGTAATATAATTTTTCTTATGTATAGATCCCTTACATCCAGGAGTTTGTTATCCATCCAGGGCTTATTTCCTAAAATTGATTATCTATATTGTTAGAATATTTATTTAGGAACTTTTACAAATAAGTGTGATAATTTACCCACCTCACTCATTGTTAGCGTAGCTACGGCAGGCGGTTCGTTAAAACGAACATTCCGATCCTGCAGGGAAAAGTCCCACACAGGACTTCTCCGCGAATTTGCCTTACTTTAGCGAAGTTTATTTTTCTGCGTAGGGTCCAGTTATTCCAATTTCGGTCAATATACGATTGATGTCGTTGTCTATTCAAAGCATTCTCAAACCCACCTGGTACCAAACATTTGGTCAGGTGGTTTCCCTCCAGAGCGTCGAAATGTTTCCCAGGTTTCATGTTAGAGCAAGTTTGTCAATTTGGATGTCTATGGTTGTATATTATTGTTTTTTCTTTTTTAAAAGTATAATTTGTGGAACTCCATCATCAGTTGTTTTATAGCTAATAATATTATTATTTAATTTATAAAAATTGGTTGTCTGTAAGGTCGGTTTACGAACGATAATTTTACGTGATAACGTCATAAGAAAACATTGAAGAAAAATTGCATTGGTGCGTCATAAGCCGAACGCTTAGGCCGATCGTGCCTCTCTAACGCTTGCCTCTCTAACGCTTGTTTAGGCCGATCGTGCCTCTCTCGCTTGCACGCTCGGCTCAAGCGGAACGTGACAATGAGTCATGCTTTTTGTTCATCAATTTATAAGACGTTATCACGTCAAAAATATACAGTTTATTTATAAACAAGTTCAGCGCTGTAATTATTTTTACCCGTGACGGCTGTTTCGCCTCCGAAGGCATTATCAAACTGTAGTGAGGCCACTTACAGACAATATATTTAAATTACTTCCATGTAATTAGATACTTTTGTATAAACATGAACATCAAATTACTTTGATTTTATTACCGATACCGTTTTTGATTTCCGAGTAAATAGTAGAAAATTGTTGGTGTTTATTAGCGTGTAAAGATTCCCCACTTATTTTACTGATTTAATTTGACTAAAGGTCGTTAACATATTAACCTCGCTAGGTGTTTCCGAATGAACAATTTGGGTTTTTTCTCTCTATGGCTTAGTATTTTTTACTTGGTCTATAATTGAACGGCTTAAATTTTCTTATAATATTTCTCAGACGTTGAAAGTGGAAATGGAATCTAACTACATTTATTTTATGTTCTGCTTTTCGCTATTTTCTTCGTTTTGCTCCCACCCACTCCCGCCAAAACTCCCACGACACTCCTAAAACAGATTCAACTTCATTAAAAAGCTAAGTACCTACTTTTCTCCGTTTTTTGTTTAATATTCAATTACGCCCAGCATTGAACATATTACTGCCAAAAGTACCTTACTAAAGAACATCTAAAACCCTTATCCAGCTGATAAGGAAGGGAAGATAAAACTAAATGAGTTCTTCGAGCCTTATAAATGAAGCCTATTAAATCGTCTATTGAATCGTCTGCCGGATAAAGTGGCAAGTTCATTTTTACTTTTCATCAGTGTCAGCCCCCTTCGTCTCACTCCTACTACCATTTTTAAATCCACGCTTCAAATTGTGTTTTTTCTACACTATATTGTTGATATCGTTACACTAAGAACAGAATCTGTTTTCGAATTAATATTTTTTAATAATAATTCGTGATATTTCACGGCTTATGCAAATTTCAATAATGATAATCAAACGGTTAATAGAAGTCGATTAGGCTACGTTTTCGAATTGGAATACTGTTAGGTAAACCGAAAAATGGAAATTCTTCTCGTGCCCGGCCCATTTGAGGAAAATGTATGTTTAAGGCACACGTTATGTATCCAGTCATCTGCGCATTTTTGTATACTATTAAAATGTGTGTGTGGATGAAATTGGTGTTTACCGGGTTTTAGAAACTCAAAACTAAAATAATCTTTACGTGGAAAACTATACACGGCACGTGTACTAGTTATAAGGTACTTGTTTGCAAGAAAAACTTCAGGACTTCTTTTTGAATATTAGTAATGACATACGCTTAGCTTACACATACACAATTCATTAAAACCGTTATATTAGTTTATGTAAAATCTTGCAGTTCATTTATTACACGTACTACACGTATACAAAGCCGATATAAGTTCGCATTACCATCCAGTTATTTGCACAAACAATAACAATGACGTAGCAAATATCTAACTGCGTGTGGTGTTCTGTGGTTTTCTCTAATGAACAATACAGAGACTCAGAGAGTTTTAAAGATATTCGGTTCATCAAGTTACGAGTCCTGTTTATTTACCATTCGTTTGACGAAAGTTTGTCAACATACGTTTGGTTGAGATAATTGAAGTGTTTTGGGTGAATAATTTTATTTGATCAGGAATCTAATAATTCCTGGTTGGTATTTAAAAAAAATGTTGGCATTTTCGTCGTATAAATTTAAAGGGGTAATGTTTCTATCTGCCTTGCAAATTAAACAGGCAGAAATTGAACAGGCCAGTGTGAGCTACAACTGGACGGAGTTTGCTGGTGTGGTTACCATGCTTATGAAGAACCACTGGATATCATAAACAGAGTATTGAGGGAAATACAAGTAAATGTCGAATCACACAAAATTTAAAAAAATAACCCATTAGAGTAATAATAAGACCTGTTTATCTATCTGTTTTTGCATTTTATAGACCATCATTCTTTAAAAATCTTACACCGTTCCTAAATTCCCTTCAAAATTTTTTGGAGATAATTTAATTAACCAACATCTCATCTTAGCAGGAGATTTGAACATTCTCAATTGCAATCTAAAAACTAACGGACATCTATGTCTTCCAAATCATTATGGCCTTAAGTCAACTATAAATTCTTCCACAAGAACTTCCCTTGAGTATAGACTTCAAATCACCACGGACAGAAATAATTCATGAATCCTGGACTAAAACATCAAAAGAAATAGACCCGAGCATAGCTCTAAATGCTTTCCTACTGCTCTGGAAATGTGTACTACCAAACACACTACACTAAAAACTCACAAAAACAACGCCCACAAAACATTGAAAATTAAACCATGGATCACAGCAGGGCTAGTAAAGAGTATTCACAAACGAAGAACGATGCACATGAAAGTAAATAAAAACCCGTATGGCAGGAAACTAAACCATAAATATTTATTTTATAGAAATCTCTGCAACAAATTATTTAAGCAAGCTAAATTCAAATTTGACAGGAATGAAATAGAAAATGCTAAAAAAGATCCAAAAAAAAAACTTGTAAAGTCATTAAATGAAGCAGCTTATTTAAAACCTAAGAAGAGTAATAGTATTAATAAATTGTTAATTAATGGTGAAATCCTTGAAACAAAGAATGAACCGCACAAAATGGGTAATTATATAAATTCTCATTTTTCCAATGTAGGCCCAGATCTAGCAAACGAAATCCTCATCAATAACACCACCACAGAACAACTATTATCTAAATATACCCCTACCAAATAACCAATACACTCGTTTAATTTTTTATTTTTTTTATTGTAATATAAAAAAATATGGGTTACATATAAATATATACATTTTAGAAAATATTATAATAAAGGTCGTTTTTGGTCATGTATACTTTATCAGAAAAGAGGAGCTCTTGTGCCTGATAACGGAGCCACGATTCTTAATTAGGTTGTAGGTTTTAACATGCTTTGTATAAAATATTTACTTTTTATGGTAAGTTTTTTTGAAAAATTGTTTGATTTTATTTATTTCATTTATTATTAATATATATAAACTAAATAATTTTTTTTCAACTTTTATGAGTAAAACCTCAAATTGTAATATTTAATTAAATGAAGATACTACGAGCGAAACTCTATCAGAAAAAGATATTGGCACCTCTGGGGCACGAACCCAGGAACCAATATCTTTTTCTGTTAACAGAATTGTTAACAGAATTCTGTTAACAGATTTTCGATTGAGTTTCGCTCATAGTGTCTTCATTTAATTAAATATTACAATTTGAGGTTTTACTCATAAAAGTTGAAGTAAAAAAAAATTATTATATTCGTCCTAGACTTGCCAAAAAGTCAATAGATGTCGCATATTAAATAAAATGGATAAAAATGTATCCAGACGCCATCTAGATTGCATTTAGTTCGGGTTTGAATCTTGCAATCATACACAAAGATGGCAGCCAATAAAACATGCGTTAAGAAAATGAAGATAATACGGGTGGTTCTTAGTCGAAGTATGATACAGTTAAAAGTGACCGAATTTAATATCGACACCTTGGCGCAGTGGACAGCGCGTTCCCTCGGAAAGAGAGAGGTCTTGGGTTTGTGTCCCAGAGGTGCCAAACAAACAAAGCAGCTAAAATGCTTGGTTTCAACGTAAGAAATACAAAAGAATTCACAAACATTGTAATTATCAAACAACTATACTTTGCATATGTACGAAGCCATCTAGAGTTTGCGTCAGCTGTGTGGTCTCCATTTTATTCATTACATATAAAAATAATTGAATCGATTCAGAAAAAAATCATAAAATACTTTTCTTATAAATCGGACAATCGATCTGACAATTATCTGGATGCAACAAAATTTTTCGAAATAGATGCATTGAGTGTACGAAGACAATTCTCAGATGCAATGTTGCTAAATAAAATCGTAAACAACATTACTGATTGTCCATTGTTGAACAGAATTGATTTCAAAGTACCTACACGGCACACACGTTCATGTAATATTTTTAAAGAAAAACATAAATATAAATTGTAATACAAATTGAAATAAAAATGCTTGCCTTATAAGACTGTGTTCAACATATAATAACATTCTCTCTGAAATAGATATCTTCAATTGTGACGAAAATAAATATAAAAACTCTATAAAAAATGTATTGAATGAGTACAAAACTGCATAAATGTAATGATATATTATGGAATGACTTTTATTATACACTGCCTTCTGTTATAATAATGTAATATCTTTTAGTTATTGCAAGATTACAGTTTATTTTATAGATACATAATAAAATATTATATTGAGGAATTTTTTAATTGGTTTCTCAGATAGGTAAAATTACCATGTATGAATTAATCAAATCTTAAACTGTGGATTTCCCTAAAATAAAATAAATAAATAAAATTAAAACCCAAATTGGACCAACTCCTGCAACTTACAAACCTACACATAACAAAAAGAATTAAACGATACAATACTCTTTTGCTCATTCCTCGATAAGGCGGTTTCCTATGTACTTTGAGAAACCTGTACTTTGTACATGTTTAATTTTGTAATTTTGTAAACATATTATCTGTCACCGCACTTTTTTTTCCTTGTATTTTTATATCATGTACGTATTTTTTTTATCGCAACTTTATTGTTTTTATTTCTCGGTGTACTTAAATTTTTGCTTTTATTTTTATTTCATGTTTGTATTTTTATCATAACTTTATTTATATTATATATTTATGTTAAAGTTGTACTGCCTTTATCTATTTATGTAAAAGCCCTCTGGGCGTAAAATACATCTATACTAATATTATAAATGCGAAACTGCGTGTGTTTGTTTATTACGCTTTCACGCATAAACTAATAAACCGATTTTTTAAATTCTTTCACCTAAAAAAAGCTACATTATATGCGAGTAATATAGACTGTATATAATGGTAAGTTCTGGCGTTATGAAATTATAAATATTAATATGTTTGCGCCAATCAATGTTCTTTTTTTATTGAGATTTAGTACTGGAAAACTGCTTATTCCTTTGCCCAGTTCCAATCACCAAGTACCTACCCATCCTACGCCAAGACAAAACAAAATAAAATGTTTGATTTCCGCATTCCTTTGTTTTTTATTGACTTGTTGAAAACGCACCCGATTCGAGTAATCGGTAAAATTTGTGCATCTTACTTGATTGAAAGCCCGCCGCGGCTGCAGAAGTAACCGTGTTTACTACTATAAGTGAACTATTTATTATAAAGACAAAAGTAGGATTGTTAAAAGGACCACAGAACCAGCGGCAAATGTCTAGTGAACTCGGTAAGTTTTGGCAATACCTATCATTTCCTTTTCCTTTGAGTAGTTTTTCAGTAATTGTTGTTTTAGATTCGCACCGCACCCGCCTGCGAACGAATTGATTTGCGCAACCATAATATATTATATTTATTATACGTTTTCTGTCCCTAACAAAAGCGAGTTATTGATAAATTCAAAAGAAAAGCAAAACAAATCGTTGCCGTGGAAATGATGTTGATATATTGCGGGAAATTTTATTTCAGGCGTCCTAGTTAATATCTATCTCTAAAAATGAATCGGTGAAATGTATGTACGCACATAATTCCGAACGAGTGCACCAAATTGGATAATTCTGGTGAGCTCTGGCATTCTGAAATTTGCACGCGAGCTGTTTGAAAACTGAATGTACCAGGACTGAATGTATGGAATGCGGGAGGGGGGAGGGGAACCAGGGAGAGGGAGGGGAACCTGAGAGGGGGAGGGAAACTCGGGAGGGGGATTCGCGGGACGGGGAAGTGGGTAGTGGAGTGGGGAGAGGGAAAGTGGAGGAGGCCGAGTGGAAACGCGAGAGGGGAAGGGGACGCGGGAGAGGAAGGGTAGGCGGAAGGGAAACAGGATGAATGGGAAAGGACACGCAGGGAGAAACAATTATTTTAATAAATGGCATAGCAACGCATGCCTGCTAATAAATATATATTCCTATGCACTTCACTGTGACACGTGCATTTGAAATAAATTTAATATGAAATCGATCACTACAAGTTCTGCACATGTGCGTTCAATAAAACAAATACGAGTAACGTAAATAACTATTATTGACGTTCAACATATTGTGAGTAAAAGAACCAATAAAAGATTAGTTCTCTGAGACGTAGGTACTACCAAAGTCTCCAGTCTTGAAGGAGTGATCATGATACAGACTATTCACTCAGCCCAGTATGACACGTGGGGTAAGGGGCTGCTAAATTGAAGGAGTGATCATGATACAGACTATTCACTCCGTGGGGTAAGGGGCTGCTAAATTACATCTTCTCGTGATATCTTCAACATAAGCCGAGAAGTTTTCAAAAGACGTGCAAATAATGTCTCATGCCATACTTCTTTTGTATATTAGGCATGAGAACTTATCACTTATATGAAATATTCAATTGAAAGAACACACTATTATGTTTTTGTTACTGTTCATGTGCGCAGTAAATGTTTTATATCCCTTTAAAACGTCGGTTAAATTAAGAAATATGATATTTTTAAGAAATAATGAAAACCTTTGCGCGCTAGGAATAACCTGCAAAGTTTGAATTTTTCTTTCTTCCGTCAATAAAGCAAATGTTGCTTGTAAAGGATTGAATCATTCTGCATGTGAATTCGATGCTTTGAACCACTCAGCCAACTAACACAATGTTAATTTTGTAAATTTTAAAAAAACTATCGAGTGGAGGTGACGAATCAAACAACAGCTTTACTAATTAAAATTTTAATTTTAAGCTGATGCAAGTCACGGGGGAAAAGTGCAGAGAAAACTTCCTTCTAATATTTCAACCAAGAATTCAAATTCTCATCCAATTTATAATCCAGTTCAAACTGAAAAAGTGTTTTTCCAACCGGCGTATCCAATCAAATCCCTCCCCCGGTTATGGGAAACTAACGTAGCGGCGAGGAAGTAGCAAGTGTTAGGGAAGGAGTAGTGTATGGAGACGCGCGCCGCTGTGTTGGCTTGGCGGTGTACAGCGCCGGCCAATTTCCAAACAACTTTTTTAATGAATTTCGGTGAGACCAACAATGTAAATGCAGGTGCCGCTACAAAATCTTCTGATATCGCTGGCAAACGGATCGCAAAATGAATAAAACTCATTTTTCTTATAGGAAATTGAAAAACGTTTGTTTGACACAATAATATTATGATTTCGCAGCATTTCCATGTAAAATTTTCAAAGACCAATATATCTAATTAAGTTATAAGTGAGCTAAATCTTCAGTGTATTGTAATCTTGACTTTTAAGGAGTTTTCAATTTCACGCAAGAGAAACGGCCGCAAACTTGAAACAAAACTTTATTTTGGATTTGAGGCCAAAATACCGAACAAAATTGATTTGTATTTCTTTTGTATATTATTATATATTTTTTATATACGACAAAAATAAAAAAAAAAAATTATATCATTGATGTCGCTATTCCAAATTCCTGTAATATTCAAATATCTGTTTCTGAAAAAAATTGAAAATATACATATTTAGGAAATGAGATTAAAAGAATTTGGCATTCTCTGACTATAAAAATATTACCATTTGTTATTTCAGCTACTGGCATTATACCTACCACTTTCATTCAAGTTTAGGCTTATTAGATTTGTCAAAGAATCTATATATAAAAATTCAAAAATCAGTCATATTAAATACATGTAGGATAACGAAAGATTTTTAAAATATTTATATTGAGGGATTAGTAGGATTTATCGGTCCAGTTAGGAGTTCTATCGAGCCGAACCTTCTGATATGAAAATATCTGGAGTCGGTGAAGTATTTTCCCATTTGGTCTCTGGTAAGTTGACAAGTTGTTCTTGTATTGTTTTGTATTTATTATACTTATACAGTGCAATTGCATAGCGTGGATTGACTAGATTATCATTTGTGGAAAAGTGTGTGGAAGGGTTAAGTTTTTCCTGTGGGGAAGATTTAACCCGGACGTAAAGTCTAAAGAACAATATAAAATTATAAAAGAAATAAAAATTAAAATGGACCTCTCAAAATAAACTTGATAACAATATTTTGTTTGCTTATATTTATTTACCTACGATTACACAATCATTTATGATTATTTGCTTGTTATTATTTAGCTGTTATTATTTACCTATCTTTATTTTTATTAATGTTTTGTTAATAATGTTATTATCCTGCTCTCCCCCTTGTCAGTCACCTATGAATGGGTCTGATAAGCCACTAGAGATACCTAGTATTGGTATATATTTAGTTTACAGCAGAATGTTATTGTTGCCAACTATAAATTAATGTACTGCCCAACTGTAATTATTAATGTTTGAATAACTGAAGTGCTTCTTTTGTAGGCTTATTATATTTTTATCAAGTTTATATGTATGCTTTTCAAAATTCCATTATTGTAAAACTGCACATTTAGATACAGGAACACCCTAGTGAGATGTGCAGCTTATGTTTTTTTTATGTTTTACTTTATTTTTCAATAATTAATAAATTAAATTTTAAAAAAAAACTTTTTTTTCAGTATCAAGAAGTATGGTATATCTTTTTAAAATTTTTCGTGATTTTGGACTAATTGGAAATTATTTGTGAGTAAATGAAAATTCGTTAGTTAAAGAAGAAAATAACACTAATAATCTATTTTTTTGTATTTCTTGGGCATTAACTATGTAACAATTTCTAGACATTTTGTTTTTGAGAAGTTTTATTTTCCAATGTAGATTTGTTACTAAAAATTTTAATTTTCTGCGACCGGTTTCGACACAACCGTGTCATTCACTAGAAGTTCATGTTTCGTAAACATGAACATTTTAAGTAACAAATGTACATTGGAAAATAAAACTCTTCAAAAACAAAATGTCTAATAATCTAAACAAAAATATTAGAGAGAACAAGATACAGAAAAATAAAATATATCTGTTGCAACTGGGACACGACCCCAAAACCTCTCGTCTTACCAGGACAAATGCCTTACCAATTTGGCCACTGCCGAGAAACCATGTAAGGCGGTGTAAGTCTCAATGGCAGCAAGGCGCGACGGGCCTCGGTTTTAGATACTTAAGTTTTGTAAAAAATACACGGAACAAGAAACAAGTAGAATCTTGACTTCCTCCAATTTCTGCTTTTGCTCATCAATATTTGTATCAAGTCTACTACCAAGTTCAGATATGGCTAGGCAATCAAATGAACCCAGAAGAGTGGTGTTGGAAATTAACAGATAGTATTTTGAAACCAATTCAAACTTTACTTCCACCTGCTCCGGAAAAACTCTCAAACACTATTTTTTCCAATTGACAAAAAGGTTGTAGTGCTAAATATGGCTGTAAAGTAGTGGGTTTACTTTGTTCACCAGCGTGTACTAATTGTCAAGGCCAGTCTTGCTCGAATCTTGAATTGAATACAATAGAAATTCATGTGATGTCAATGAAGAGATAGATGATTCATCTTCATTTGGACAATATATAAACATCCAGCAAGAAGCAAAAGAAGAAAAACAAGAAATCGAAGAAGACATGACTGTAGAAGTCGAATTTGAAGAGTGTGAATCAGATTAAGATATCAGTAGAAATCAATAATAAATATTACGATCAATAATCCACGTCAATATCACCAATCAATATATTTTTTTATTTTTTTTTTTTATTTAGAATACATACATATAACAGATTTAAGGGTAAACAATATGGTTCTTAAAAAAATTTACAATATATTAATTTCTTGTTAACAAGCTACCCAACTCAATAGAGAAAGAATTTCTCGTGTTTGAATTTTGGAGTAGTGCCATTGTAAAAAAAAAAATAGGTACATAAAATATGTTATTTTAAGTAATTAAATTACAAAGAAAAAAATAAATAAGCCTTTATACATGATAACCGGTCTATATAATGAACAAGAATAGAATAGGAGTTAAAATTTGACATACAATATAGATAAAACAGGTATAGATATGTAGCAGAAATAAAAGTATTATTTTTGCATTTGATTGTAGGTGGTAAGTACATAGAGTTGGTTTAAAAACATTGATATTTGAAATGAAAGAGCTGAAAATATTGTAAAGTAGGTACATCATAATTAGTTGTTACAATTTGGGTGCATACAAATAAGTACAAGTTGAGTTCGAAGGCTGATGAAATATTTTTATCAATCTCAATAATCGATACGCAGTAAATAGAATATTATTCAGTATGCAGTAAATAGAAATTCATCATAACCGATCGTGGATTATACCTCCCGGGGAAACCACTTTTAAAAAAATGCGCCAAGTGCACTACCTCACAGATGGTGTGGAAATGTGTGCATACGATATAGAATGTAACTCCTTCAACTTTTAGAATCGCTATATCTCAGAAAAGGTGATTCTTTGAAAAAAAGTGTACAGACAATTTTTGTAGATAATTTTATAATCTACAACTTTTGTTTTATTTTTTTTTTGATATAATTTACCGTTTACGAGAAAAATAAAAAAAAATTAAAATGTTGTCCTTTGACCTTGAATAACTTTTTAGCGGACATGGAATCGATGGGGACTTTTGGTTTTTTATTTGTAATAGTGTACCCAAGGTCGCTACCAAATTTCAGCTCTATGCGAATTTTGGTTATTTGACCACTATTTTTCTAGCTAACTTGACCGGATTATACATTACTTTCATCATTCAAAGTTTTTAATGTTTTGATAATGTAGGAAAACACAGATTTAGATTATTTCTGGCTCGGAGACCCCCTGAATAATTTCCGCTTAATTCCCACATCACTTTATACAGGTACCACAAACACCACCTTTCGCTGCCGAGGTTGGAGCGGGTTCGAGGCGGCTAAAACACTTCACCGGATGCCATTCGGATCAACTTACATGTTTCAAAAAGCAAGTAAATTATTTTAGGCTCTTGATTCCCCGGACCGTAGTTTATTTTTATTTTGCTTTTCTAGGATCCGAATCGATAATGGATAAAATAGTTTCATAATTATAGATGTTGCGTGGCTCAACTAGTAGATACTTTTCAGCCTACCCTAGTATTTTTAGCTGCTTTTCTTTTTTTAAATTTCTGAATAAAATTATTTTTTATATATAACGTTTTTTCTTACCCTTTAAATTTTTACAAAAATTATTTATTAATTTTTATAAGGATATTGCGCAATCCTCTCATCTCTCGATTTGTAAAACAATATTCTTATTTTTCTTACCTATTTATAAAAATATTTGTTTATGTTTTTATCTGTTGCTTATGTCAATTCGTTGGAGATAGTTTTGATGCAGGTGAGATCTCTAGTTTTGTTATTTATATTTTTGTCAATGAACATCTGTATCTGTATTTTCTCCTTAATAAAATATATAAATATATATATTTTTTTTAAGTGCTCACCCATGGCGTTAAATATCAAACAGCGTTAGCAAATCATTTCTCAACTGAACTGATATGATTATCTGTAAAATAGTTTCTTACTAAGTTAATGAGAAAAAATTACTAAAGATTAGAGACTGGGTTGGATAGATTGGCGGGAACATCTCAATGTTTCCCTAGGGAGCTGTCTTGCCCCATCCGGCTCTGCCCCCATCATAATATTAGCTGAGGGACCCAGTTCTTGTGGCTTTCAATTAGCGTCCCACAATGTTTACTCGCGAGATAGATTTCTGCGAAGAGCTGTTCAGATTAGTTCAACATCGGTTTCTCGGAAGTGATATTTGATATAAGCGAGTCGGGATATATTATTATATCGATGGTACTCAGACTTAGGCGTATTACACGATCAAGTCTGGGGATTGTTAACACCAAGTGCAGCATTATATTATTAATATCATTACTCGTTCTCAGTAATACCAAATGATTTCCGAGAACGAATCATTAGGGATACCTAATTTTAATATAAGCTGGGTTTAGATCAAATATTTATATGAAACGCACGCTTTGATCTCGTGTGATTTAAAGTTTTTTACGAAATGTTCATTTGGAGAATTAATGAAAATGTACGAAATGGATTTGAAAAATAAACATTTCGTAAAAACGTGTTCAATCAGCAAATTATTTTCTATATTAACAGATTACACATCTGCCCTGATGATGGACACTGTAACGCTGTCTGAAACGTTGGCTAAAGAAGGAGGTAGCGCAATACGGCATAACACCCCAAAAACAAATAACGAAAATACTTTTGGCCGTGAAAATCTAAAAACTTATCCGAGCAAATATTTATCCATTTTATTTTGGCTACGCTGAAAAAACAAAGGATAAGTATGTGAGGGAGCATTAGCGTGACAGATCAGTGAAAAAGTGAGATGGTTGAGTCAGCGTGCCTTAAGGCGGTATTCTAGTCTAGAAAAAAAAAAACTTCATATTTCCAAAGTTTAAATATTCAAGAATAACTTAAAAGGATTTTTCGATATTCGCATTATTTTAAAAATTATAACCATTTTGATTTCGTGGTTTAGACAGAATCTAACCAAAATGTAATTAGGACAAAATTTTAAGCACCTTTTTCTCAAAATCACTTTTTTAGTGACGATTGACACGATACTCAAGGAAATTTGGTGTGAGCCTTTTCAATACATTATTTTATCGCATGAATCAGACTTGTAAAAAAAAAATTTTTACTATTCTAATTCGGAAAGTCAAAAAACTGGTAAAAAAATGTTTTTTTTTTCAGACAACCGCCATTTTGCGAAAAATATTTTTTATGACTTCTCCGAGGTTCATGCAAAAGCGCATTTGTTTGGATTAAAAATAATTTTGTTTTTTTTTTCGAATAACTAGGAGGGTCACAATCGTATCAATCAGGGCGCGCCATATTTTTCTTTAATTTTAATAAATATTTGGTAAAATAATGGCTCCAAAAATATTATTGGTTTTTTTTTATTGCACCCGAAAAAACACCTACAATTCATGCTTCTAGACTAGAATACCCCCTTAATGGCGTACGTAGTGTAGATAGTAGTGTATGCGTCACGATGTTAGGTCACATCACGGCGGGATGTGAATGTTGCTTGACGCATGGCGGGCGGAGAATAAACAATCATCTTGTACTCAGCTGGAAGATCACGGATAAACCTGGTCCTCCGGTCAACACCGCGGTGGGGGAGATAAACGGCGATGACTTGGTGAAGATGTAGTTAGCTGTAGTGCGGGAACCTTGACAGGTGAAAAATCGAAGGCTTTGAACCTTGAGATGCGAGAGGACCTCGAAGGTTGTGAACCTTGAGAGGCTAGTGGACCTCGGAGGCTGTGAGATGCGGTGGATCTCGAAAGCTGAAAGGTGCGAATGGACCTCGAAGGCTGAGTACCGCGACGGGAGGGGCTCTAGCATCACTTTGTCGTGAGCCCGAATCTCGGTACCACATAGGAGTTACGTTATCACCGCTACTACCGATTGTTGCACTGAACTGTACACTGACTTGACTGTTTGACTGACTGTGTCTGCCTGACGCCGCCTTTTATAGCACAGCCGACGGCGCTGATAAGTTCCAGAACGACTGGTAATCAAGCATGCTCTCACCATGCAAATCGAATGTTTTGCCGTCGAGTTGAGAGGCATTAGTAACAGTCGCGACCTTTCTGGAAAGTCCGGGTTTCAACGGCCGGCGAACGATGTATTCTCGATGAGTATTCGAGGTACGTGCTTCTAGCAATGTCAAGACAATCCAGTGGCGGTGCAATTATTTTGTGCAGAGAGGGCATGTATCTTTGTGGTTTGATTATTAATTTTTGAATTTTGGATGGGCCGCTATATATGTAATTATTATGAAACTTCCCACTTGAAACTGTAGATAGGAGGATAATAATTATATTGTATACAATAATTACATTTTCAACATTGGTCTTGAAGATTTCAAGAGTCATAGATAGGTAAGAACTCTAAAAAAAAATGTTCATTTATTTATATAAGGCTATGTATATGTCACGTGCAATGAAATACCCATAAAAATAAAATGTTAAATAAAAAAAGAGAAAAACTAGGTACATAATAACACGAAATGAGTCCAGTTACTTTTAACCCTTTTGGCTTTTAAATATTTTTGCATACAAGTCCCAACGACACGTGATATTTTTCATGGAATTTCGGAATGCTTCCGAGATATTTTAAGTGTACTGATACAGGGTATTAAGGGACGAACTAGAATTCAGGAATCAGTGGTTAAAATAAATCAAATGCGACAAAAATTAAAGGTTGTGGGTTTTAATGACAGAGCTTAATATTGGCTAAAAAGTTATCTTCTAGATTTTGGGATTCCACGAGGTACTTACTATTGGGTCCATTACTTTTTATCAAGTATGTAAATGACATTTTTAAACAAAACCTCAATGGAAACGTTATTTCCTACGCGGACGACACGATTATCATAGTTAAGGGTAATGACTGGAAAATTGTTATATATTTATGTCTTATGCTGTTGAGGCATTTACCTTGGCAGTAGAGGCACCCTGTAGAACAGGTCAGCATTGCTTTTCGGCATCCGCATTTGCCAATTACACAATCCTTGGTGCAGGGGCAATATATAATTTTCAGATAGACCTCCGGTGATGATGGATCTTCTGATATTAATAACTCTATTTATTAATATTTTATCGGTCTGCAAATAATTGCCAAACTGTAAAATTATTTGTTCTGTCCGCATATTGATAATCTAGTCTCCTTCAACGGAAGCAATCTCCCGAACAGGCCTTCCATTGATATGCTTGGTGTAACTCTAAGTGACCAGCTCAGGTACGGGGGCTCCATCGAGGCCAGAGTTAAGTTAGCCTCTCAGAAACTGAGCGTACTGTACAGGGCCCGCAGATACTTTAATAGTACACAACTGCTAACCCTGTACAAATCGCAAGTGCGCCCCACGGTTGAATTTGGCAGCCACCTCTGGTCTGGAGTCCCAAAATACCTGAAAAAAACCCTCGACTCTGTGCAGAAACGGGCGGTCCGTTTGATAGATTCTCCTAACTTAACAAATGGACTGCAATCTTTAGAGCACAGGCGTCAGGTGGGAATGCTGTCCTTGTTCTACCGGTATTACAATGGAAGATGCTCCGAGGAACTAGCGTCACTGATCCCCTCGGCACCGGTGCATAGTCGGGAAACACGCCAAACACGCGCTCAACATTTGTACACGGTTGACATTAGTCACATGAGAACGGGTCGTTTCTACGACTCGTTCTTGAGTTCAACAGCCCGGCTGTGGAACGATTTGCCGACTTCTGTGTTTCCTCCCTCCTACAATATGGGTCTCTTCAAGACCCATGTTCACTCCTTCCTCTCCTCAACAGCACCCTCCACACAGCATCTTCAAAGATGACATAGGCCCTGAGGGAAATTATTTCCCTCAGGGCCTCCTGTGTGGAGTTAACATAAAAAAAAAAAAAAAAACGCCCATAAATGGCGCTTATTGGTCCAGTCAAAGAATGGATCAAAAGTAGGTGTAGAGTTCGTGAGCAGAAACCTACGCGATTCCTTCAGAAACTTTTTTAGGGTGCTTAGGGTGTCAACATACCAAAAGCCCTAACGTCTGGGTGGTGAGCCAGGGGGGATGTCCGCATTTTTGGATTTCTGCTTATATCTAAAGAATGGTGCGTTGCAGGGAAAGTTTTCTTATAATAAATGAAAGTTCATAAAATTATCTAAAACTTTAAATCTATTTAAAGTTTTATAACACGCTACCTGCAGGTATGTTAAAACAGATATGGGGTAGAAGTTCGGTAAAATTGTATTATCAATATATTAATACGTGAAGCCAAAACTTTGTACCCCTTTTTACGAAAATTGCGCGGAAGGAGGAGTATGAAATTTCGCACACTTATAGTTTATATAGAGGATGAGTGCAGAATGTTAATATTTTTTAAAAATTATGCATAAAAATAGATTAAATCAATAACAAAAACATTACACACACTACCATGTATTTGACACACACACTCGCGTATTTACTCTATTGTTTATTATTAAAGTTTATGGTCAAATTGAGAATAGATTAATATTGTTTGTCTTTAATATTATTTGTCTATGGTCTTACTGAATGTCAAACATAAAAAAAACATTACAATTATGGTCGAATTTCGACCATTGGGCGACCACTAGTTGTTTAAAATTCTGCGTAGAAATGTTAAATCAGCCGCCGTTTGCCTTTGTTGCAAAGATTGAAATGTTCATACATTTGTTCACACAGAATCAAAACCCTCGAACCCCGAGTAAGTTAGATTTTATTTGAGTTAAAAAAAGGCTTGTAAGGAATTCAAAGCAATTGAAAGTACCCCTTGTAACACAAGTGTACGGCTTGTCCGAAGCAAAATACAATAAAATAACTGGCCTCAACATAATAACACAAACCTCGACGATTTGAACCATCCACAATAGTCAATTTCCGCTGGGAAAATGTGTTTCGGAGGAAATAAACTCACCCAAAGGGCCAATACAGGGGACGAAGTTAAACTTTTGATTGTGGGCGCTGTCACGCGGAAAAAATGTCACAAACGTTGGGGGGCGGAATTAATTTTCCCCGAAAAACTTGAATGTTACAAAAGGGTGGAAAATGCCTCACATCCCTGGGGATTAACGGCGATTAGTACAATAAACAATTTTTATTTACAAACGCTTAAAATCTATACTAATATTATAAATGCGAAACTGCTCGAGTTTGTTTGTTGTAAACCAATACACCGATTTTAAAAATTCTTTCACCAATAGAAAGCTAAATTATATGCGAGTAATATAAGCTATATATAATGGTAAGCTCTGGCGTTATGAAATTATAAAATTAATGTATTATATTTATTATACATTTTCTGTCGCTGACTTTTCTGAGTTATTGCTAACGTCAGAAAACGAATCGTTGCCGTGCAAACCATATTGATATGTTTTGACTGGCAGTGGTTGAGTGGGCATCGCGTTTGGGTCCCACCCGGGCGTCCCGTGTTCGATTCCTCGGCTGGCCAAGTCCTCCACCACAACACAAGAAACATTTTCGGCTTTCTGTTGTGGTAGTAGGAAATTTTCAAACATTGTTGGGTTATTCGTAACACGGGAATGTTTGTCTTTCTTTTTAGTTTAAAAAAAAAATTTGCGGGAAATTGTAGTTAATATATATCTACCTATATAAATAAAAATGAATCTTCGAAATGTTTGTACGCGCA
Organism: Glyphotaelius pellucidus; assembly: GCA_936435175.1. Lineage (NCBI taxonomy): Eukaryota > Metazoa > Arthropoda > Insecta > Trichoptera > Limnephilidae > Glyphotaelius > Glyphotaelius pellucidus. The sequence goes on along the minus strand of OW386538.1, from coordinate 36,396,743 downwards.
TAACTTCCGAACGACTGCGCCAAATTGAATAATTCTTTTTTTTTTAATACTGGTGAGCTCTGGCATTATGAAATTTAGGTAGCATGCGATCGAGGGAAGAGTAGGAGGAGAGAAGTGGGGGGGGGATAATTGATAAGTGCAAGCAAGTAATTTTCCCCTAACACCTTGCGAGCGAAGCCGCGAGTAAAAGCTAGTATGTTATAAAACAAAGATGCTAATTTTAGTTAAGTACAGTCTGACTGTAAAGGCTTGTGCAGACTAAGCCAGTAGTTTAGTCGAGTGGTGAGTCACTCGCCACTTGACTCGCCGAAAATCGTTCGCATTTCTTTCAAGTAGAGTGCAATTGTCCCCGCCGCACAGTGGGGCAAGAATGCCTAAAAACGCCCTTTATTCACAGGGTCGTTTTAAGGTGAAAATTTGAATGTGGATTGAAAGGTTACAAAAAAATTAAAATTTTATGTACATAATATGTGTAAAATATTTTACCTCTATATTATATATATGCAATTTAGTAAAGTAACTATCAAAAATATTTTTAATTTTCTTTATCTGACATGTTTGAGTAGTCATCACTACCATTATCACCATCATCATCTCTACCATCATCAAGATCATCATCATCATCATCATTATCGTCACTACCATCATCATCAGCCTCAGTACTTGGATAAATTCCATTTATCGGCTGTAATACAATGTAATTATTAAAATGGTCTCATAGAAATCGTTGTTTCCATTATTATCATAGTTAGAAGTTTGATCTAAACGGTATTGGAATGAAAAAACAATACGTTTTATATTAAAATCTAGAAGTTAACCATTAAAGAATAAAAATGTGCCCTTATATGAAACCAAAGTTTCCGAATGCAATTCGAAAAATATTTATTAAACTTTATGATTTTTTTTACATGAAACGACAAAAAAGCGAGTTGACGATAACATTTGTAATACATTTGTCTAACAAAATTATTTTATTTGATATTTTCGTAAGTAATTTTAGATAGAAAAACGTAAGGCGAGCCATTTTTAAAACTTTTTTAAGGTTGAATTTTAAAAAAATGGTGTTTTAATAACTAAATGTGTCTTTCTAAAAATAAAATAATGGGGCGTGTTTTATCACCTTTTATAAGCATTTTTTTGTTTTTGGATATATCCAGAAATGTTCCATTTATATCGATTTTACCGTGAAGCGGAAAATTATTTGACCTTCTGACAAGATATGCCCGAGGGCTGGGGGGTTAATTAATTTAAAAGTGCAAAAAAGTGATAGAATTTTAATTAACAATTTTTTTTAAATTAATAATTTACCAAAATGGTTTGAAATGTACGCATCTATGAAAACAAAGTTTTCGAATGCAATTTGAGAAAACTTTGTTAAACTTCATGAATTTTTTAAAAATTATTTTCACATTAAATTTCAAATAATTAAGTTATGATAACGTTAATGATACATTTGTCTAATAATATTTATATCTATTTTAATTTATTTTTTTTAATATTAGTAATTTTTGTTAATTAAGCCATTTTTTAAACTTTTTTATGTTTGCATTAAAAAAATTTACTTAAAAAATTATATGTGTAGTTTTGATAATAAAATTTGAAAGAATAGTTAATCACCTTTCAAAAACCGTTTTTTTTTTCAGATATGGTCAGAAATATTCCATTTAAAATTAAAATGTACACGTATATGAAACCAAAATTTCCGAATGCAATTTGAGAAAAATTTATTAAATTTTATGAATTTTTTCTGATTTTTTTTTACATAAAATTATAAAAAAATGAGATTGGAGTAACGTTAACAATACATTTGTCTAATAAAATATATATGTGATTTTAGTTTTTTTAGTTAACAGTTATTTTGGTTAGAAAAAAAACGTTAGGTGAGCCATTTTAAAAACTTTTTTTTGTTTGCTTTCAAAAAATTATATTTTTAAAATTAAACGTACAGTTATAATAATAAAATTTGATAGAATATTATATCAGTCTTCAAAAACAGTTTTTTGTTTTCGGATACATTCCGAAGTAGTCCATTTATTTGAATTTTATCTCAAAACGGAGAATCGTGATAAAATACACCAGAGACTTGTGGGGTTAATTACTTAAAAAGTGCAAAAAAGTGGCAAAAGTTAAGAAGTGATTCGTAAATGACAATAGTTACTGATATAAACATGTTTTCAAAACAGCCCGGAGGTGCCCGGAACTAAGTATATTTCTAAATGAATCTGAAATTTTTAGAAATCAGGATCACATTTTTCTATTTAATTGATATACACTTTTACTCATCAATGCAACTAGTTATTTAAAAACTATAATATCAAAAAATAAGTTAAATACCTGAGCATCATGGTTACATAATCACTTTTGGGATTTGTATAAGGTATCTTCCGAAATAAATATGTAGAGTTGAGTGATAAGCGAGCACACTTAACGGGGGTTCTTGACTTCACGACCGATAGCTATGTTCTCAGGGCAATTACAGGTGGAAAGGTTAGGTCAATTGCATTTACCTGCTGTGTAATTATGCAGCAACTAAAGGAGTATCTGACAACATATAACACGACTTTGTAAGATTGAAATTTTTTTTTTTGTTTTTTGTATGAAAATGGGGGATTTGGACCCACTGTGCGCCGCCCGTTGCAAGATGACGACGCTTGGCGGGTTGCTACAAAGCAAGTAAATGCGCTAATTAAGCATATTGTAATACTTAGAAGAGGTGAAATTTTAGAAGAAGTGAAAGAATAAATTAGTAAAATGAAAATAAATAAACTATAGATACGAAAAGAGATTAATAGCAGCATTAATAAATAATTTTAGTGTTGCACCCTCACTCCAATGCCACATCATTTCCGCGCGTCTACAACGTATATTTGCGGCACGTTCCAGAGTGGAAGATACTATCAGTATCGCCCTGGTGTAAGACCACCATTCAGAATTGAAACGTTGCTTGAAATGGCTTTAGCCGTGTTTAGTGACCAGATCTGAATAGCCAGGTACTTCCCCACCTTCCTCTCCCCTATCTCCTTCCCCTCCCCACTACCTTCAGCCTCACAACATACCCCAATCGGGGATGCCATAGTCTCACTGGCTCCAGGCGGGAGCAGTTGGGACTCTTGTGCGGTATTTCATATAAAAAAAAAAAATTTAAAAATGAACTCTGCTAAAACGGCGGGTTTGCGCATGTTAGTGCGCAGGGACGCGTGGAGGGGTGCGCTACTCGCCGAAAAATTAGAACGAAATGGATTGAATCGACTAAAGAGCTGACTAACCCACTCTACTAAAATTATGGTGTTCGGACGCTTTTAGTTACTACTATACTCTCCACTCGACTAAAATACTCTACCAATGCAAACTTGTCATAAGTGATCGTAACTTTGATTCAGTGAATCAGTTTTTGTTTTGAATTTAAGGATCATTTTCAAAACTTTAACTGCTTTTGTCAAGAATTCATACAGACGATAAAGTATCTACCTACCTATAACATTTTTTAACAGTAAATTATTTTAATTCCACATTATTGAAGTGAAACTTCTTAGGCCGCATTAGATAGTAATTAGAAACTCGCGTGAAACGGAAGTGCGGTTTAAATTAATAAAAATAAACTTAACGTTTCCTACTCGGTTCAAATAATATATAATGCAGTAAATCGTCGCTCTCGCGCGGGCCCGCCCTAGTTCAGCGGTGCAAGGCGCCTTACGAATGTAGAGGCCGGTACAATCCAAACCAGACAACGTGGGTTCGAAACTCGTAACATCGAAAAAAAAATTTTTTTTTGCAAAATCAATATCCAATCTTCAAACCACAACAAACATAACGCGATAAATAACGACATCTAGCAAATCCAAAGCAGAAACCATAAATATTAATATAATGACAAAATTTATAGAAAAAGATGCACTGGAATTCGATCACCTGGGTTCAAATCTATAAAATCAAAAAAAAAAACGTTTTTATTGAAGAAGAAGATAACACTTATAATCTAAATGAAAATATGAAAGAGAAAAAGACACAGAAAAATAGAAAAAGACTATTGTTGTTTCATTGCTAGCAATAAAACATCATCAATAATTAATAGAATTATTATAGATTCACACATTTTTCATCCTAAATACACAATTGAAAAATTATTTGATTGAATTGAACGCTTAAAACTTTTGGAAATCTCTGACAAAGCATATTGTTAATTTATTTTATATTAGCTCCACACAGGAGGAAGAAAATAGTTTCCCTCAGGGCCTATGCCATGTTAGGGGATTCTGTGTGGAGGGTCTTTTTTAAAGAAGAGAAGGATAGGAAGTTCTGGGAAGAAAAAAGGTATAAGGGGTGGGTAGGAATCTGGGAGTCAGTGTATCCAGGAGTCTCGGACATATGAATCCATCCCTACAACAGCTGTGCAAAGCGATGGCTCGAGAGAGTCCGGCTGGAAAGGTCAAAAGGCCTCCTTCAACCAGTTTCTCTCCACCACGCAGCATGTAGGCAGGCACATCCGCCGCCAAGACCTGGACAAACTTCACCCCATGAGCTCGCTCACCCCCTGCTAAGACACCAAACGTAGCAAACCACTTAGGGTTACCTATTGCAGAGGTGTTAGCTATCCAATAAATCCCGGGGCGGCGGTACCCATACCCGCCTCCCAAATTTAAATGTCACAATCACAAAGTTCTAAAGAATTGGTTTGTAACCTAGATAGTGTCTTGGATAAATACATCCGATTTTATTTATACGCGACACTATTATTTATACCTTCTCTAAAAATCTAAAATGAATATTCAACATTTTAATAAATTTTTATAGATTTAATTATTTATGTTAATATATTTTAGTAAATAAAGTTTTAAAAACTCTTGTTATAATAACTTTTTGAAGTTTACACCCATTACTGTAATGCATTATTAATGCATTATTAAGTGGGAAAAATTAGTCGAAAACAATATTCTGAATTTCAAATATGAGATCGACAAAAATTACTCAAAAATAAGAGGTTCCATTGGCCGAGTTGGTTGGCGTTTATTCCGGCAAGTCGAGAAATCCTGGGTTTGAGTCCCAGCTGCGACCATTACCTTTTTTAATTTTCTGTGTGTTGTTCTTTTCCATAATTTCGCTTAGCTTTATTGGTATTTTCTTCTCCTTCAATGATTAAAATTATTATTTTTAAAAAAATGTTGTTATTTTTGGTGAACGGACAACTCAGAATGAAATCAACTCAGAACCTCCTTTGAAAAGACATTAAAATTGATGAAAAAAAAGGTTAAATAGGTTACGTTAGGTTAGAGTTATGGGCTATATTAAAAAAAATCATGGCTTTTAATGACTTTTCAAAGAAGTGTTGAGTTGACTTGATTCTGAGTTGGCATGGAACCGTTATTTTTGTGTGACCGATCGAAAGAATTATTGTGGGATTGTAATGGGAGCCTATTATTGTGAGATGTGTGCTGTAGAGCAGTGTTCCGCAAACTTTTTGTGATCAAGGTACACCTACCAAAACAAAAAATTTTAGAAGGTACACCAAAGAAAAAAAAGTTAATTTAATATGTATTATTAAAATAAATATAATATGAAAACATGTTTAATGAGAAATGTGAGCCTGCTTAACTGAGCACAGGCGATCAAAATTTGGAGCAATCGTTGATAATGCTTCTCTCATCTCTTCGACGATCGTCCCTTTTCTCTTTTTTTATATCGTAGTGGGAGTTGAAAACCCCAATTTGCATAAATAGATCGTGGCAAATGGTAAGATAATCGCAATACCACGATTTGAAATCAGTGGATACTCTTTTTTTATGCGTAGCCAAAAATGTGCTAGCTCTATTTCGGAAAATTTTACTTTAATGTCTGATCGGTTTTTGTCTTCAGAATTCTTCCTGCTCGTTCGGTAAGTGTGCAAGTGTGGTATTTTACTACCGATCCGATAGTCGGATCGCCTAAGCTGGTGCAGCGTCGCAATGTTATTTTGTTACAATGTAGCATTACGGTGAGGCACACCAGCTAAGGACCACGCTACACCACTTTGCCGCGGCACACACTTTGCGGAACACTGCTGTAGAGTATAGATACATCTCTCACAATAAATAAGAACAAGTGATGTCACAATTTAATCTTTACTCTTGGATTACGTTAATGCCTACATTTTTTTCATGGAATACACAGGTTCTGACTGAATGTTATTGTAAATAAAAATAAAAATTACATACCTACTCAAACATGATTAGCGGCTTTAATCAATGAAACTAAGCTAGTAAAACGTTTTTTTCTACTTTTTTACTACTAAATGCGGTAGAAAATCATTTTAGTTCAACTATACCTACACCGTACCCATGTTAATTTATAAATGGTGCCTACCAGCAATCCTGTTGGTAAAAATAAACATTTTTTTACAATAGCTGGTTATTTTAAAAGTTTTTTTTGCAAAATGTTGACGCATAGAGTTGAAATCACGATGAGAAAGAACTGCTCTTTTTATTACATGTGCACATGTTGAACACTGCTGTGAAAAGCTACTATCGTGCTGCGAAAATGCTTCCTCACAAGTGTGGCAGAAAGGTTTTATCTCACGTGTAACCATGAAGACTAAACGAGTAACTGTGAAAAATGTATAAGGTAAATCATACTTGTGCAAGGGTCCAAGGCTCTACACAGTTAGAGTTAGATTTTCTCTTAGATTTTATTAAATTTTACCGATCATTTGACTAAGGTAATGAATGTCTAAGCGGTAAGGTACGAATAAAGTAAGAAAGAAAGAATGATAATAATAAGGAATTACAATTTTTTTTCTTTCTTACAAAAACAATATTTGTTAATAATTGTAGTTTTACAATTAACAAAATTTTAATTTTTCAAAGCCCGTCAAAATAATCCAAATCTGGCGGAGTGCACGTTACGTTATACGTATCTCGATTGGTCGGTTAACAACTAGGCCATTTTCACACGGGTTGGTATGAATTTAAAAAAATCCCAAAATGAAAAATGTATGAATAATTTTGAAATAATTTGTATATCGCAGTGGTGGCAAAATTACTCGCATTTGTAATGCACGCAGCCAAACGACCCTTGAGGGAGCAGTCTAAGTTCTTTCAGGACCAGCCGACCGATCGCAGGGCGTTAAAAAAGTCTCTTATGATTTTAATTTCTTTTAACATTTTTATTCAAAATACTTAACTCTAAATTCGACTGTTGTGAACTCTTGCAACTCATTAACTTACGAATACCCACAGTAACAACACGACAAAATACAATATTCTATAACAGCACTCATAAGCGTAACTACATTGCCCACTCTCCGATACAACGACTTCACACCATGGGGAATAAGTACTTGGGTGATGTTGACATTTTCAATATTAACTTGGCGAGTTTTGTGGATCATCTAAAAAATTTATTTCAACACTATCACTAAACACATCTTGTAAACTAATAAAATAGCTGTATTTCTCTGTTTATGTGTTTGTATGACTTGTTGTATGACTTTTATCTAATGTAGTTTTATTTGTTTTATTTCCTTAGTTTCAAAGTATCTGTCAAATTAAAATTACACTACAAATCATGTAAAAGCCCTCTGGGCGTCAAATAAATAAATAAATGATGTTTCATTAATTCAACGTACTTATAAAGAAAAACCCATATATTCAGAATCGGGGTTTAAAGCAATAATATTTTTTAGTTCAAGTTGCAATAAATTTTATGCAATTGCGATAAAAAAAAACAAAGCATTCATAAAATTACTGACTTGGCTCGGCTATCTGAGTTTCAGAGAGGAAGAGAAGGTTGGGATGTTGTGCGAGAAGGTGGTGATGAACGGATTTAAGTTTTCGTGCAGGCCGCGAATGTTGGCGAAATTCACCAACAGTTTTGGCCCGCAACGGGAACTTTTGCAATGTATTGCAATGTATACAAATATTGCAAAAGGCAATGACTGATGAAGGACAGAAAACGGTTAAGTACATTTGATGTAGTAAACGGTTAAGTACATTTGATGTAGTAAATTGGTTATTCGTTTAGTTTCAGCTTCCTTCAAAAGAGTCGATAAAATTAGTAATACGAAGTTTTGCTGTATCCCAACCGATGGCAGTTGAGTATGATATCGGAAGAGTACTATCTATCGCCGTTCTTGTCTTAAATACGAACGGTTACGATGATTGCTGAAGGCATCGCCGATTTGGGCGGATACCGGCCGCGTATTTCCTTTTCCGTGTTCAATACGAGGCAAGCATGCCACGAAACCAACACGGATTTGTAACGCTATTTACCTCCCAAACCCGTGTTCAATAGAAGGCAAGCGGCATCCAATCGTGCACGGGTTTGTAACGCCAATTCTCTTCCAAATCCGTGTTCAGTACGAGGCATGCGTCCTCCAAACGTGCAAGGCTTTATAATTACTATACGCGTTGATTGAGCACTACAGATCCGTGTATGTTTCGAGGCATTTTTTTTTCTGTGGATGGATGGGCAATAAAACGCATTAAGTATTTTATATTTATTTTTTTAAATACTGAATTTTTCATTATTTATTATTTATTAAAGCTTAGTGTGCCTAGTGTGCTTTACCATGAAAGTTTTGTAATTGTAAGAAAACACCACATGTACACAATCAAATTTAGTGCAAATTAGCAAAATAATAATACGATTATTCGATATAATATAATACATACTATACATATAATACATAATATAATACAACATAGATACTTTTATCCTGAAATAGTAAGTAAAAGAAAGTATAACATAAAAAAAGGAAATGTGTGCGTGTACGCACAATATAATGGATGGACAATAAAACGCAAACAGCCTCACTAATAAAATAAAAACAATTTTTAGTATAAAAAGTATTTTATCTTATGATTTTTCATTATTTATTTTTTATTAACGCTCAAGTGAACTTTTAATGAAAAAAATGTAGTTGTAAAAAAAAGTAAATAAAAACATTTAGTGCAACTTAGCGAAATACTAATACGATGATTCTATATAATATTATAGTACTATTATCCAACAAGTAATAAAAGAAAGTATAACATAAAAAGAAAGTGTGCGCACATACGCACAATATAGTGGATACACAATTAAACGAAAACAGCCTTACTAATAAAATTAATAAAAAATTTAAAACTGTAAATATAATATCATAAAAAAGGTATAACATAAAAAAGTAAGTGTATGTGTATACTCACAATATGATGAATGGGCAATGAAACGTAGTCTTTTATATTATTATTATTATTTTTTTATTTATTTATTATTTATTTACGCCTAGGTGGGCTTTTAATGAAAAAATGTAATTGTAAGAAAACAACACATTACTGTGTGAAGTAAGCGTGCGAACTTCGTGGGTATGTTCCATGCATCGCCGAGGACGCGTGTCTCGTACTGAACACGGATTTGGAAGAGAATTGGCGTTACAAACCCGTGCACGATTGGATGCCGCTTGCCTTCTATTGAACACGGGTTTGGAAGGTAAATAGCGTTACAAATCCGTGTTGGTTTCGAGGCACGCTTGCCTCGTATTGAACACGGAAAAGTAAATACGCATACCGGCCAGCGGAAGCGGCAGAACAACTTAGAGCCTAGTCTAGACTAGTACAACTGTCAAGTTTTATATTCATTGTAATATTTACAATAGCTTAATAAATCAACTACTAATCGCACGAACTTAAAACTTATTTGGAAGATTCCCAACCCGTCTTAAGTTGTATTAATATTGGATACTAAGAGATACAACAATGAATATGTTCCAAATACATCCTCGCGATGCCGATGCCGATGACACCGTGATGCCGATGATAAACAAGTTACAACAAAACGTTATTATTTATTATAATTAAACATTTTTTACGATTTGTTTTGGTATTTTTAGCGGCTCCCATTGATTTTCTAATCAAACAATATTCCTTTAAAGTCGTATCCAACCCAGTAATCAATCATGCTTTTATTTGAACTAATTTAAGTACTCGTCTATCATGGCACGTGGCATGGTCCATTCATCATGGCCCGGGCGACGCGCGACGGTTTTCACCATCCATAACATCCACATTCCGTCCTTGGCCACCTTTTGTGTGATATTTGTGGCGTGTCATTAATTTGTCATAATAATTAACAATGTACATCTACTTCAGGTCTAGCGAATTGAAGAGCAGCGACAAAAAAGAGGTAAAAATGCTTTTAATAAAAAAATTTTAATATATTTTTTATCGAAACTTCACGCAAAAGGAAGCTGTGCGAGGATAGAGAGTTCTGAACCAGTGTACGTAGGGGAAAACGATCAATCCGGCAAACGGATTCACAATCCACGGATGAGTCCTTAAAACTACTCATTTGGGCACGCGTTTTATTTCGTATTGTGTTTGCGTATTCCGGATTGCGGTTTCCAAAATGGTGCATGCTTAAAAATACAGTAATTCCACATCCCGCTGATCTGGAATTACTGTATTTTTAGGTCAGTTCCTTATTATTAAAGCCGTGTTCGATTCAGAATAGTAGTCTTAGAATACGTTTTAAATAAGTTTTTTTTTAAATCCCAACGCATGGTCGTTGGATATGATATCAGAAGAGTGCCATCTATGGTCGTTCGTGTCTTAAGTACGAGCGGTTACGGTGATTTCCGAAGCCGTCGATGAGTTGGGCGGGCACCTCCAGTCCGCCAGCGGGAGCGGCAGAACTAAATAGAACCTAGTCTGGTAAGGCCGTCTGTCCAGTTTAATATTCATCTAATATTTACGATATCATAATGAATCAACTAGTAATCACACGGAGGAAGGAAGCTCCCTAATAATTCCGGGAAAAAACAAACACGTGACTTAGTAGCATCGCACAGTTGCACTATTCTCTTGCAATCGGGCATCCCTTGTTAGACATTGGAGGGGACCCCAATTTTGTAGTGTGTGTTTGAGGTACGCGAATTTTATTGCTATTTCGAGTACCTATTATGTGTGTGAATGTCTTGATTGTAAAGTAGGTTGATGTTAGTGTGAGTTGATTGTTGAGTAATTTGTAGGATGGTTCTTGTGATTTCATGTTTAGGAAGGATTATGATTGGAAGAACACCAGAAAATTAAGTAATGTCTTTGATATGGAAGTCCCATGGAAGTTCAAAAACATTTCTGAGAACTCGGTTTTGAACCACCTGCAGATCAGCTGTTTATTTCTTTGGGGCAAAGCCCCAGAAACAGCAGAGATAGGAAAGGTGTGAATGTGCCGTAGCATAGTACACTGAAGTTAGTAAAGGAATGGGTAGTAATCCTTGAAGTCTATACTCGTACGTGTAAACCATAGTACACCAGTTCCAGTTATAGGGGGTAATTTTCAAATACATACATTAATACATTGTCAAATCTCAATCGTCTGTCCAGTTTACGTGTGACGCCATTGTTGTTTAAACATTTCTTTAGAACTGTCAGTCGTTTAATTATAAAATATTAGCAAACAATATAAAGTTTACAAATAAACAGTCAAAATGCCACGTAGGTGTTCAGCCAATGAGTGTAAAGGTGTTTCAAATAAATAAACGGCAGGAATATACGAAACTGTTCCTGTCGAACATTTTTTCAATTTATTTTATCATTTAAATATGTTTTAGCGTACGACAATAAACATTGCCAAATTTTACATTTTGTCATTGAAATGGGCAGCCGCCAAATAAATATTTGAACTGTCCAATAATAACACAGATAAATATTATTTACGCACCGTTCAATTATTTATCATATACCAACAAATAATATTTAAAACTGCTGTGAAAACGGTAAGTTTTACAAACAAAATCATTTTCTTTTCTTTATTACACTTTAGGAAAAGAACACTATTTCATCGTTGCTAATAGTTCATACCCAATCTGAGTTACGATTTAATTTATTTAGTACCTTCCATTTTCGTAAGTATATTTATGATAAAAGTGCACTCTTCAGGTTTCTGTAGCAGCGCAAAAAAGGTACAAAAGAACTCTTCTATATTCAAAGTATTTTGAAGAATATATCACCAACAGAACATTGAATGTAAGTTGATGGATGAAACAGTGCCCACAACAATAAATTTATATATGTAAAATTATGTTTTTTTATTTATTATTAGGTCATTATTATCATTTCCTTGATATTTTCTACAGCTTACTAGGCTTGTCAGCATAATTATTACAATGAAATACAGTACTCTACAAACAAAAATAGGTTTTAATTTTTTATATTAAGTGCTCCTAGGGAAAATATCTCAGTAAGATTAAAAAATTGAAGCAAGGAAAGGGAAATAAATACATCTGGGTATCAACCATTTTCTTATGTCGCTTTTTTATACACTAACTTAAGATATATATTCAAATTGTTCTTAATCATTTTCTGCATCCTTTTCGAGTCACATCCTTTTGAGTTTTTTTGCTGGCTCCTAAAGTTGTGAAATACGTCATTCACGTTAATTATTATTTTTTGTTTTCAAGCTAAATCTGTATTTTATGATTTTATTTTTTCTCTTCGCTTATCCTTTTTCTTATAAGTACAAATTATATATTTAACTAAATCTTCTTTGAGGAATCCAAACGCAACACTTTTTTCCTTCCATAAATAATTATGTTATTTAATTAAACAATGTAATATGAAATTATGATATGAACTAAAATTGTGAATTTGACCGGCTTAAAATAGGATCCATTCCTAGTTGGCTAGTCAAAGTTTCCGTATATGTTGTATTGTATATTTTATGTGAAATAAATATAATTATTATTATAATTTTATTTTATTGTTCTCTAGATTTTATGTTCGGGTTAAATCTTCCCCACAGTATAAACTTAATCCTTCCACACACTTTTCCCACTAGTCAATTCACGCGATGTAATTGCATTGTATAAGTATAATAAATACAAAACTATACAAGAACAACACGTCAACCTATCAGAGACCATATGGGAAAATACTTCACCGCCTCCAGATATTTTCATATCAGAGGGTTCGGCTCGGTAGAACTCCTAACTGGACCGACAAATCCTACTGATCCCTCAATATAAATATTTAAAAAATCTTTCGTAATCCTACATGTGTTTAATATGACTGACTTTTGCATTTCATATAAAGATTCTTTGACAAATCTAATTATATTATTATTATTATTATTGTATGATAAGTAATAAGATTTAGTATTTGTTATAGCCCCCAAATGTCAAGCCACTGAATATAACCATGGAAACGCAGTTTTTGTACTACTGTTTGGACAGAATGTATTATTATGCCAAGTTCTTCTTACAGATATTTTATTTAGTTATTGAATTAAACCTAGTTCTGGGTAGTATTTTAAAGTTCACTAGTTCGAATAAGTTATTACATTGATAACACTGTTGCAGACACTGTTGTTATTACATTGATAACACTGTTGTTATCCATTGATAACAGGATAATAATATGAATCAAGAACTTTTTTCTTCATGCATTAAAAAAAGGACTTGTGATGTTATTTCTTCGGTGTCTTCAATTAAAGTAAGAACATCTTGACTGTTTGTTTTCGTTCAGTTATGCTCAGAAATTTTTGCTCTCTCACCTCCTCGGATCATAAAACAAAACTGTTAAAAGTGTTTTTCATTATTCTAGAGCTCTTCAGAACATCATAACATGATCACGACATTAAATATGAATTTGAATAACTTTACAGAGGAAGAATGAAAGATGATAGACAAGGAAACTGAAAGTGAGATGCTGAAGCAAAATTATTCTTTTGATAATAATAATGATAATAAAAACCATTTGTTCCAAGAAGTACTTGGAGCTTGCTGTACAATGCACACCCAAGGTGTTTAAACAACTAAGATCTATTTGTATTTATTGATATTATTGTACGCGTATAAGGGTTTTTACAAACACGTGATATACATAATAATTTTGCCGAACACTAATTTTAATCATGAAGTAAAATATTAAATTATGTAGAACCTATGCAGAAGAATTGCTAACATTGATTGTTATTTTGTGGTATGTTATTATTATTTTAACCTTCTTATATCCATTCCATGCAATTGAATACATCTACTACTTCCTAGAAAGTATTGCCAACTGCAAGAAATCTTGATATGTGGGTTCATAATAGAAATATACTCGTTCAATGGGAAAATAAATCTTAAATTTTTGTTATTTCTCCTAGGTACCTGCATTCATCTAAATACCAACATTCACCTAGATACCTACATTCACCTAGATATCTGCATTCAACTAGATACCTACATTCACCTAGATACCTACATCCATCTAGGTACATACATTTACCTAGTTACCTACATTCACCTAGATACCTACATTCAACTAGATACCTACATGATACCTACATTCACCTAGATACCTTCATTCATCTAGATACCTACATTCAAATAGATCCCTGCATTCATCTAGATACCAACATTTTCCTAGATACCAGATGACGCGATGACAGGGCAACGAAAATCGTGACCAAGTGAAGGGGAAGCGACCACGAAACAAATAGATGAAAATAATTAGAGACTAACACAGTACAAACACACACTTATTTATTTCCATCTTATTTTATCCTTGGTTTCCAGTTAATAACACACTTTTATGCACTAGAAACTTGTAGACGTTTTGCGACATTAAAATATTTTTCAAAATGATCAATGGTCACGTATCTAGTTAAATTCTGGAACAAATCAACCTAAGATGGGCAAGAACCTCACTCTAGGGGACGTCAGACGGGGAGTTGAACAAATCTGAACCCGAATTCGCCCGTGGTCAGAGCGACTCGCTACCGGAACGTGATGAACATAAAATTCGACGTATTCTTCGTAATCCTGAGTTTGCAAAGTTTTTATCACTATGTACCCAACATATCACTATGCATCAACGGAACTTTTACAATGAATTAGATAAGTATATCTGTATTGGTGTAATTATTATACATACACACGAAAAAAAACTTTTTGTTTTAATAAATGTTATTTTTCTAGTTATATAACCACCAACGCAAAATGCTTTTGCTTTTAAAATGAATATTTATAATATTATTTTAATTGCTTTAATTAAATACCCATCATCATCATCTTCTTCCCCTTATCCTATTCGGGTCGAGGACCCGTTGCATCGACAAGGCTCCTCCATACGTCCCTGTCTTGTGCTGATTGTTCGGCCTCCGTCCATGGCAGTCCCATCCTCTCCTCGCACAGTTTCTAGAGTTGCCTCGCCCGACTGTGTCTGGATCATCCCACAGGACGTCTACCCTCTGGAATCGCACTCAGTATTTTCCTCGGAATTCGGTCATCAGAAATTCTTAGTACGTGCCCAAGGCAATGTTTAGAACGTCTCGGATCGTCGAGTTTCTTAAATCTTTTCCGGTCTCTGGACGACTGTTCTGCAATTTGATTTCTCAGCCGCTGGTTAATGGAGATTAGACCTGCGTTGTCGTGCCTTCTCATTCACGAAGTCACGATATTAAAATAAAGTGATAATTTGCAATTACTAATGTGAATTTAACGTCTTAATAAACATTTACCTTTAAAAGACAGGGGCGGATTTGCACCTATCTCGGGAGTGGTCACATCAAATAATTGCTTTCCTGGTACCAGAAGCCAGAGGGACTCCAACGCCAACTTTCATTCAGAGGCTCCCGCCGCCTCGAGAACCATTTATTTGAAGTCCAAGAAGTTATGAACAATTCATCTCCAGTGATTTATTTATTTATTTATTTACGCCTTTAAGGCTTTTACAAATACACTTTATTATAGTTACATAAGTTATTTAACATTGTAATAAAAATTATTAATAGAATTAAAAAGAAATGACAATATTAGAATAATAATAATAAAATTTTAGTCAGAATTTTTTAAAATTTCTGATATAAATTTTGGTAAAGAATAAATGAAAATATCAACGGAACTGAATTTATTGCCAAGCCTATGTAGTCTTTGGATTGGGGAGTTAATGAAAAAGTTAGTTTTTGGCGGATAAACAAAGAACAGTTCTGGAAGTCTCGTGTCACGATTTGGTACTCGGAATGTTATTAGTTTGGTTAAGTAAGTAATTTAGTACTATTGTGTTCCAAGGGTTCGATAAATGAAAATTATACAAATGTCGATAAAAAAAATGTGGTTAATTTTTAGAACTCCATTTTATTTTTTATATATTTTTTGTGTTCCATAATATTATTATCTA
Source organism: Glyphotaelius pellucidus (assembly GCA_936435175.1). NCBI lineage: Eukaryota > Metazoa > Arthropoda > Insecta > Trichoptera > Limnephilidae > Glyphotaelius > Glyphotaelius pellucidus. The sequence continues at coordinate 36,380,631 of OW386538.1, read as the reverse complement.
ATTTATAAAAACAGTTTATTCATAAAAAAAATCTGCTTTGTAAATATTATTACGCGTGACAGCTGTTTCACCCTCTGAACGCCTTATCAAACTGTAGTTTGATAATATTTTTCAAAATGATCAATGGTCACGAATCTAGTTAAATTCTGTAGTTAAATTAAACTGTAGTTTGATAATGCGTTCAGAGGGCGAAACAGCTGTCACGCGTAATGATAAATACATAGCAGAACTTGTTTATATATAAATTGTTTTTATAAATTAAATTAAAATATTATTGAATATATCAAAGAAGAAGTAAAAAATAAAAAATAAAACGTTGAAGTGTTCGCAATGCTAATTCAACGAAAGATCGTTTACGTTAGTGTCGAAAAAGACCATGGCTTTCGGTAACAAAACACAAAACCATCACATGTTTGGTGCTTCATTATTTCTGAATTAGAATGGTATCTGTTTCCAGCAAAGCGAACATAAAGTGATTTGCTAAACCGATAATAAGTTGTTTGTCCATCAAAATATGCACATTTTTATCTTGTTCTGTCAACACGAATAATAATATAGTCACCTGATTACCAGAGCACGATTATCAGATAACGACTTGGTGACATAAAATCGATTTTACGACGACTGTGGGGAAGAGGCGCTTACCTAAAATATCTATAAATCTAAAATATCAAAGGACAACCGCGTAGCACATTTTATCTGGATCATGGAATAAAAAATAAAGCTAGAAATACCTTCTATACAAAAACTCTCTACATAACATCCCCAAAGATGAGATGGGGCCTGAGGGAAATTATTTTCCACTTACTATTATTTTGTAAGATATTGTAAAAAAATACAAATTTTGATAGAAAAGAATGTTCCACTGAGCCCAATAGCCCAAAGCTATGTCGCACTTACTCTCGCCGGACATCGTAGATCTCCTTGAACCCAGGCACTCCTGTTAAGTCACAAAACGTAGCGAACTACTTGGGGTGTTTTACGGCTTATGATTCAATTGAAACTGTTGTTGGAGTTGCATAATTTGATAGATAGTGCATACCTCTTGGAATGCCGCCTGGATTTGTTTGTTCCAAATACTACATGGCAGAACAGGAGTATAGGCTTAGCACAGTTTCACGGGATACGGTGCTGCCAAACAACAGAAACGTGAAGGAACAATATCCTCGAAGGTCTCAAGAGACACGGGTAATAATGTCTCTTAAATTTATTCTAATACCTTTATGGTATAGTCAGAGGAACAGCTGCTCGGCATTTTTCATACAAAACTTAGGCTATATACAGACTTAAAATTTATTCGATTAGATAATTAAATTGCGATAAGGCAACTTTATTATTTGGAATAATAACCATCAATTGGGGATAGATCGATCGATCGATTGACAAAACGCCTCTGCCCGGACGAATCCCTCAATTTCCTCTCTCGATTTTGACACGAGTAGACATCGACCACTAGCGTGTCGGTACGTTTTGCTTTTTTGATAAGTTACTTCTTATAAGTGTTTCAATGCTATCACAAGACTTTTAGTATACAAACTAGACAATGTATTTTAGAAAAAACAAAACTTACAAACATGGAATTCTTTTTCTAATGCAGTTGCAAAAAAAACTTTTAAATTGGTCTAGTTTTGGAAGAAAAAATTGGAGAATGCAAAACCTCCATTTTGACGATATTATTTAGATTTATCACCCTGAGGTACAGTTTTTCCTTCCGCTCAGTATTCGGGAGGGAGGGGGGGGGGGTAACATTTGAGTGACAGAGCCAGCAACAGTTTGATAAAACACCTATTATTCAAATTTCTCGCCGACCGTGTTTTGTCTTAATTCAGAGGAAATCAAAGGAACATCAAAAAAACCCATATTGCAAAAATATTTCTATACAAAAAATCGGTGTTTATATCTCCCCACGATCCCCGAATATGATAACTTTGCCTACAATGTAGAACAATCTACTTGTACTTTGTTTTTTCACTTTAGAATCACTTGGGTTAAGCGTCTGCATGAAAACTGTATTTTACAGTTAAAATTGAAAATGAAGGCACTGCTGATTTATGCTTTCCTGGCAGCCTTTGTGCAAGTTCACCCAATCCTTAGTAAGTTAACATTTTTTTCTGATTTCAGTTCCTTTCAAAGAAATTATTTCAATATCCACATAATCCTACGCTTTTCCAAACAAGATTATATTATCGTGTCAAGCCTTCGGATCAAGATGTTGAAGTTGACACAACTCCCGTCGTACGTATTTATTTATTGGTTTTTATTATTTTAATTCAATAACTAAGATTCTACACCATAACTTGACAATTGACCTCACTGTTTGCCCGTGCTGAGGCCCCCATTTTACAAAACAAAATTCAATGATGAAGTAATAAATTTTAATAAAATACATAAATGCGGTAATAAAAACATTAAAAAAAGCATTTATTTATAAGGTACGATTGTACGACGTGTGTTTTAAAATGGTATTGTGTGTATGTGCATATATTTTTTTCTTTTATGGTATAAAATTTTGTAATATTGTCGTTTTTGTTCTTTAATCCACCCTTTAATTTTTATTTTTTTTTTGTTTTCCGCATTTTTTTAAATTAAGTGAAAGATTGTTGAATATTTTTGTTGCCTGGTCTTTATGGTGTCTTTATCCACTTGTGTTTACCGTCGGAGTTTTTACGTTTTTTTGTACGCTTGTCTAACTGGTTTATTAGTGATAGTTTGTGTTTGTTGAAATTTGTTTTGGTTCGAAAATGCAGTTTAGTAATGTGTTTATGCTTAATTTATTGTACATGTTATGTATATATTATGTATACGTATATATTATTCGTACCCGTGGTATGAAATCATTAGGATTTTTACTGAGAACCATTAAAAACTATTTAAACTTAACATTAAATTCATTTGCTGTCATGAAAATTTTATGTCTTATTAGTTCGTAGCCAATCAGAGTATAATTCCATCATTTGGTCATCTCACCATAAAATTCATACAAATTCTGGTTGAAAGAATGTGGTGAAAGTTTCTACGATTTATTCTTTTGAAGTTTAATATCCCCTTACATCAAATTAACTACACTAATTTATTAAATACCTTAAAGGTCCATTGCCAGGTGTGCGCTGGCGCACACGCCAAAATTTTCAAAAAAAATTATTTTGGAATGCGATTTTAATCCTGTGAATAAAGAAAACGTATAAAGGACAAGGTCAGAATCGCTTGGGGCATTCTTGTTCTTGACGTATGAGGTATCCTAAATACACCTAGCCACTCGGAATAATTTTTATTAAATTTGTCTATGACATTGACCCTTCATTTTATCCGGGATTTGAGCTGTCAAACTGCTAGAGTCGTAGTCGTGAAAAAGATCGTTAAACCTATAAATTTATGAAATAAACGCAAGTAATGTTGTTTTTATGCATAGTTTATTGTTCAAGAAATGTGTTTCAGTAAATATAATATACGATAATACAAAACATTACGTCAAAGTCAAAACTTTGCGAAATTTACGTCGTTTCCTCCATGGCATTTGGGAGGTTTAAAATGCGTATACTTGAGGTTGGGCGAAGGACAAGCGATCTACGTTTCTTTTTTAAATTTGTAAATTCGGAGCTCGACTGTTGCGAGCACTTAAGTGTATTCAATTTAAGAGTACTTACTCGACTCACTAGGCTAAATAACCTACATATTTTAATGTCACCTTCCACAAACAAATTATGCAGCAAACTCGCCAATCGCTCGCTTACATAGTTTAGCAAACAAATATAAACATTTTTAATGTAACAATTTCTATGTTTACATTACTTTAAAAACTATTTTTTAAATCAATTGTTCATTACTTATTCTTGTGTAAAAAAATAATAACATTATGTACCCAATGTAAAACACCATAATAATAATAATTGGACGATTTATATAGCGCCGTTTTTGTGAAAAATCACCTCAATGGCGCTGTATAAAGGGGCGGCATATAAAAGAGTAAATAAATAAATATATTTTTATCACCTTTACGTAGTACACTTAACATATCAACTAACCTACTGATCAAAGGGTTGTCTGTCTGAAGTGTGTAACGGACTCTCTCTTCGCTCAAGCGACTCTTGGAATCCTGAGTAACCTAAATGCCAAATGTTTCGTAATGCCGTTGGTTCTCGGTGGGTTTTTCTGCTTTTCCCCAGAGTGGCAGAGCTAAAATTTAACCAGTAAAGTTGATTATTAAAGTTATGACAGTTCGAAGAACGTGTAGGAGAAAGTGAAAATCGCTTTGTTACACGTAACACGTGTTAATTGCCGCCGAATAATGATCGTAGTATCACTAGCCGTTAGTACCATTGCGGAGTGTTGTAAGCATGTTGTTACAGAGTGTTGTTGTGTGCTGCATTCAATTCGTTCGGAACCACAGGTGGTCATTTGCACAGAGAAAAGACACTACGCTTCTTTTCTGACCCGTTGGAGTGGCGCCGGCCATCCGCGTCACCTATTAGGCAAAAATAAATCCACGCGTCCTTTTCCCACTTCACTGTGATAGTTGAATGAAATGATCACCAGGCAGTACTCCAACGCCTGTTTGCAACCACGATAGTAAATTCATAAAATTCGTTTTAAACTCACATTTCATAATAATATGGTTTTATTTTATAATACTTATGTACAAACTGAAATAAATGTAAACTGTCGATTTCCCGAAAATTAATAAATAATAAATAAATAACATTATTTTTTTTTAGAGCGGAGACGGTTTACGTATATAAAGTTCCCGTGAGCACTTAGGCCATAGGGCCATTGTGCTATCTCCCATTTTACCTCATTCCTTTGACAGTAACCTAGCCCCTTTTACAAGTTCACCAGGATTGTCATTGAAAATGAAGCCATAACTTCTGGTTCAACAAAATGTCTTCCCAGGTCTCATTTCTCCTCTTCACTCCTCCTTGGTTCCCTGAAGGCCCCACATTGGAAGAAGACATCATCTCTCCACTTCACTCCTCCTTGGTTCCACAAAGGCCCCATAAGAAAAGAGTTCACGGAGATGGCCTCGTTTCTCCTCTTCACTCCTCCTTGGTTCCACAAAGGCCCCATAAGAGAAGAGTTCACGGAGATGGCCTCGTTTCTCCTCTTCACTCCTCCTTGGTTCCACAAAGGCCCCATAAGAAAAGAGTTCACGGAGATGGCCTCGTTTCTCCTCTTCACTCCTCCTTGGTTCCACAAAGGCCCCATAAGAGAAGAGTTCACGGAGATGGCCTCGTTTCTCCTCTTCACTCCTCCTTGGTTCCACAAAGGCCCCATAAGAGAAGAGTTCACGGAGATGGCCTCGTTTCTCCTCTTCTACATGGTTTCCTGAAGGCCCCACATGGGAAGAAGACATCATCTCTCCACTTCACTCCTTCTTGGTTCCACAAAGGCCCCGTACCGGAAGAGTGCCCTTCCCCTTGGTTCCCTGAAGGCCCCACAAAATAAGGGTTTATGGAGGTGGCCTCAGCCCTCCACGGCTTCTTCTCTTGGTTCCTCCTACAGGCCCCAGGAAGGAAGTCCACAAAGGTGGCCTCAGTACTCCTAGGTTTCTAAAAGGCCCCTAGTTTTTGAATGGTCCAATTTTTTGTCCCATGAGTGACCAGGGAAATAGAAGGTCCACTCCAGCAGAGCCCTGAATGCTGGAGTAAGGTCTAAATACTCCGAGATGCGACCTTGTTTCTCGGAGGCACCGTTCGTGACACTGTTTCCCAGGACACTCAGCCTGAGCACGGTAGCTAACACCTTGGCTTGGGATATCTATTGCAGGTTTGTGTTTCCACACCCTGAGCGATGGGTTCGCCACATTCCCTACGCCAAAAAAAAAGATTATTAGTTTCTTGTACATTAACATTGTAAAAGGTACTTAAGGGACCATCCATAAATTACGTCACACGAATTTCATGATTTTTTGACCCCCCCCCCCCCCCCCCGCCCCTTTCACATATCGTCAAATTTTTTGAGACCTCCTCTCCCCTAGTGTGACGTCACATATTTTGCAATTTTACATCAAAAAAAATTTGCGTTTTAATAATTTAGATTTTTACATGTGACGTCACAGAGCTGATGCCCCCCCTATACCCCTTGTCACACAATGTCACACTTCTCTAACCCCCCCTCCCCCCTTAAGGTGTAACGTAATTTATGGATGGCCCCTAATTATAAACGTAAAAAACGCATCATCAAAAAGGTGAAAAATTTCAAGAAAACATTTTTTTTTTTTTTAGTATTGCGTAAGAGGACGGTGGGGAATACCATTTTTGTTATTTTGGTTTATCTATGTTTTCAGCGAAGTGCAAGGAAAATGAAGTGTACAGCGAGTGCGGCAATCATGGTTGCCAGAACACCTGCGCCGAGCCCATGAAGATATCCTACTGCGACTATGTGTCTGGTTGCTACTCGGGTTGCGTGTGCGCAGAGGGGTACCTCAGGGATAACAAGGGATTCTGTATTCCCAAGGAGGATTGTCGTATGTATTAAAAATTAGTAATTTCTCTCCGATTTCAAATAACACCACTAACGACCGAACAGAGTGTACACCCGAAAGAGATGGGCCACAGGGAGGCCGCCTGGCACATTTAAAGTGTCATGTTTACAGCGTTGCCACGTGTCACGCGTATTGCTTTAATTTTTTATCGATGCGAACATAATACTATGGACTGTTTTCTATGCTGTGAGTATGTTTATGTACATAAATAAAAACATCGTTGAAATCTTTTTGTCTAGCTAGTTTCCTCTAAGGGAACTACCGTGCGACGGGTTTATTGAATGTAATAAATATATCGCGTAAATTTGTAATTGATAATTAAAAATTATCACTAACTTATTAGAAAGACATCCTAGTTAGAAATAAAATTAAGAGATTAAAACACTTTATGTTCTTCTTTTTTTACATAGGCTCCACAGAGAAAAATAATTTTCCTTAGGGCCTATGTCATCTTGGGGAAGCTTGTATATAGGGTATTTTAAGGAAATTAAGGGGATGAAGTTCTGGGAAGGAAAAAGTACTTGGGTAGGAATCTGGGGGTGAGTGTGTCCAGGAGTGACGTATAAATTCATACCCCCCCCCTCCCCCCCCACTGGCTGAGACCCTAAATCGGTATACCACAAACCGGACCGCCAAAACCTGAATAAACAAAAATGAGTCCCCAAAATGAGTCTTAAAATAATAAAAGCCTTATTAATAAACGTGTTTTAAGTTAACAACCACTAACAAACGTGTTATTTTACACAACTGTTAAACATCCCATATAATGTATGGTAAATAAATGGTCGCTTATCGAGTGTGTAAATTTTAAAACATTTTAATTAGTACCTAATGTGGTGAGTCTCGAATACATTTTTAATATTATAGATTTCCTAGCGTAAAATGCTGAAAATGCTTATATTTATTAGAATTAATTAGAATTAATTACTGACTCAAGTAACTGATTCACTTGATCATGCCATGTCTTCCTCGGGCGTTCCCGACTTCTTCTACCGTTCTCAATTTGCGTCATATGTTCTCCTTACACTTCTTTCTTCATTCATTCGATCTACATGCCCAAACCATCTCAGCGTGCCTTTCTTAATCTTACTCATTACGCTTACCTCAGCCTTGCATTCTTTGGCACATACTCCTCATGGATCTCATTTCTACTACAGTCTACTTTTAGTCTATTTTTATCCTTCCCCTGCCAGTTCCGTGCCCCACTGCCGTTCATCGGGGCAGGTACCGGTTTTTCATTGTGGACTGATAGCTTCGCAGCTTTGGACAATTTTTTGTTAGCGCCAACCGCGTTCAGTCATCCATTGATAGAGTCACCTGCATTCACCCTTTTTTCAATATCTCTATCAGCCTTCAAGTCTCTCTCTCATAATAATGTATAGAAATGTGTCTGGTATCATATTGTAAAAAATTCGAGGTGCAGAGAACTCAATCTCTATTTCTCGAGAACTTAGGGTGTATATGTACCTGGGGGATGATTTTTTTCTACCCGAAGTGTGGGCTGCCTATGGCAACATATAGGGCTTGAATACTATATTATTTGTATTTCTGTATTTTTTTCGTCTGTAGGTATTTATGATTTTCAAGTTAATTATCGATTTGTAGAGATCTTTTTTTGTTTTTTTGGTTGCAGAAAAATTTCTTTTTTTATTTGAGTCCACAATTCAAGGGGGGAATGTAATGGAGATGGGGAAATGGAAGGTGGGATTGTCGTCGGGACTTGAACGCCCGAGGCATGCTATACTGAGATTTGGGTGTATAGGAAGTTTTGCGTAAAAGGATTTGGCTAATTCTACCATATGTTTTTTCATTAATAGCATCGCTCTTTTATAGCACCGGTTTCAGCTTGTAAGAATCCATGCCCAGAGAATCAACAATATTCGGTATGTGGCAACAACGACTGCCAGAATACTTGTGAATACCCCACTCTATCCTCCCATTGCATGGGTCCCTGCATCGCGGGCTGCATTTGCAAGGATGACTTCCTGAAGACGTCCAATGGAGAGTGCGTCCCTCCATACATGTGTGGTAAGAAAAAATAATTATAATAAAATGTTTTATATTTATTTTATATATATATATATATATATATGTTTTACTAATCTAAGCGTAGGAAATGTTTGAAACATTCAAAATATTTTCTTTCCACCCTTGTAAAGGTTTCTGGATTATTACAACCACATGACAATACATCTGAAAACTTTTTTTAATCATTACGAAATTGTCAAACATGTAACAATTTGAGAATAACATTTTGAAAACCAATCAAGTTCAGTCAAAATTCTATTTTAGAATAAACTCTTTAAATTAATGAATTTAATTGTCGAATACTTTGAATCTAATCAAGAATAATTATAGGTATTTTAAATAGGTACCTATGTTAGGTATCAAATTTGATTGATTGTTCTTATAATATATAAAAATGAATGTTAAATAATAGTAATGTATGAAAAATTAAAAATTTGTACTAAAAAATTGCAAGAGGTGGCAGGCGAGCTTTTTGAAAACTGAAAGCACCGGGGCTGATTACGAGTATATAGAGCGTGTGAGAGGGGAGGGAACGCGGGAGGTGGGTTTGCGGGACGGGGGAGTGGGAGAGGGGAGAGGGAAGGAGGGGAAGGTGACGGGGAAACGTGTGAGGGGAGGGGGACGTGGGAGAGGAAGGGAAGTGGAATTGGAACGTGACGAATGGGAAAGGACACTGAGGGAGAAACAATTTCTTTATTAAGTGGCATTGGCAATGCATGCCGAGAACTCGCTAATATTTCATAAAACGAAAAATAATTAGAGTAGGTAGGTATTAAATAAGTCAAAACATTGACAAGTATTCCTCGATTTATTATTTTTTTAGGAATCGCCTAATACTAGACAATTAATTGTATTTTTCAAATATTTGCAATTTATATTTTAATTAAATTTAGTTTGCGGTCATTGTTGCAGTGTCCTTATTTTTTAAATTATCGATGAAAGTGTTCATAAAGACTTTGATTTGTAATTGATTCCAAAAATAACATAATTAAAAATTAAATATTATTTTTACAATAAATAAGATTAAGATAAAGGGTGATAAATTATAGTTTTATTCAGTATTAGATTTAAACAACTTTCGAAAACAGGTTTCTTGTGAAGAAATTTGCCTACCAAAATAAATTTAAATCGTTGTAGGTTCTGTAGTTATTTGGATTTTTTGACATTGCCGACCACTGACATAACGCATCAGATAGAGAGTGTATAATTATTGTGATGATCTGTCAAATGAAGAAATATGAAATAATAATGTATACACTGTTGTTGGGTTAGAGACGTTAGGTTATGTTAGGTTAGGAGGGTCATGCTAAATACGATTATAAGATGTCAACATTGCCACGAAAAATTTGCAGCTTTATTTTAGTTTGTAGGTACTTTGCGACTATATAACAGTAAACTAGGTTTCTACCAAAGAAACTTGGATGAAGTATAAAATCACATTTGTAGCATGTTCTTTAAATATTTTTTATGAGCTAGAAATAGGAAGACCGCAAACAAAATAAATGTGGTTATTTGAGAGATCGGTTGGGGGGTATGAATTTGACTTTAGCAGTATCTCCATCCAAAATTCTTGAAGGAATCTTTTTCAATAATGATGCTACCACTCTGATTGATATTTTCAATGATTTAGGTATAATATGCAACGGTAACTTTGAAGTATTCGACGAGTGCGGAACTGCGTGCCCCAAAACCTGCAAAAACAAGGACCAGCTGATAGCATGCACAGATCAGTGTGTTCCCGGGTGCTTCTGCAAGAATGGTTATGTCAGGGACGAAGAGAAGAAATGCGTCCTGCCCGAAGATTGCGGTAATCTTTTACAAATCTCACTTGAAATTTAGAACTGCGGTCCCACAAGAGCCAGGAAGAGTCGAAAAACTACAAGAAGACAATTAATGTTTGAGGAAAAAATGAACCACACTCTTCAGCCTAATTCTCTATTATTTTCCTTTAAATTCTTGCAAGTATAGCCCTTGTGAAAATACCCCCTCTGTATAAATAAGAGAAAAAATGTAAGAGTTCAGCGTGCAAGATATAAGATAAATTAAACAAATGGTTCAGCTGCGTTTTACGTGGTGAAGTCGATGTGAACGCAGTGTGGCGCGGCGTGGAGCGAAAATATCAAAACGGTTTCTAGCACTTGGCAGTACTGTCTTGTGTGACAAATAACAGTTGACTACTGACTTCAGCGACGCGATTAGTTTGTTTGACATTTTCGCGTGAAGTGTACGCGGCGGACATTGGACGATCATTGTCTGTTGGGTATTATATACCAGATATTATGGCATTCAAATGTTTTAAAACTTTTTCATTTAATGATATTCGTTGTTTTTTTTTAAATTTCGTACCTCAAAGTCTTTCTTTAACAGAAATAGGTTGCTGAAATCTGGAGAGCGAAAGTGGGCGATGGGCACGTAGAACAGCGTTGCCGCTTGTATTGACAAAGCTTAGAAAGTCAGGGAAGAGAGAAAACATCGACTCAAACGCGTCATACGTCATACGCGATATTTAAGGTGATTGTCAAAAGAATTCGTATTTTACTCTTTCATAGATGGCGCGCGTATAATTATTTTACGGAAAATCGCTTTTTAGAAGTTATGCTTTAAAATATTAAGAATAATTAATGGTTCACGCCCGTACATATGCAATATGAATATGAATAAATAGTTTTGTCAATAAAAAAACTCAAATCTTTCAAGAGAGGCTGATAAATACAATATTGGATTGAATCACGGATGGAATATTGTATTTGTCAGCCTTTTCTTGAAAGATTTGAGTTTTTTTTAATGACAAAACTATTTATTCATATTCATATTGCGTATGTACGGGCGCGAACGATTAATTATTCTGAATATTTTAAAGCATAACTTTTAAAAAGAGTAGAATACGAATTCTTTTGACAATCACCTTAATAGCTTTCTCATCAGAAACTAATAGACGTCAAGCCATGAAAAATTGTTCATGAAAACAAACATTTTTGTCTTACATTCCTGCCTTTTTGTTATTGCTCTTTTTTAAGGGCTCTCTTTTTTTTCTTCATTCGGTGTTAAATTATATTGTTATTAATAGAAAATTTGTTGGTCTGCAAAATCTTATATATGAAAATCAATATTTGTTTGTTCGTATTTTATGCCCTGCCATACCAATTGCGATGAAACTTTGGTGATCTGTTGTGCACACGCCCGCGAAGGTTATTGGCTATATATAATGGTAAGCTCTGGCGTTATGAAATTTGTACAAATGAAAATGAGTGTATTTAAAATATTTTAGCGGCAGGGAGAGAAGGCATCGGAGAAGGGTAATGAAGGAGGTGGGGTGAGCGGGAAGGAGTCATCCTTTCCACACCTTTCCCATCCACGTCAGTGGAAGGAAAAGGTGTGGAAAGTGGGGGGGGGGGAAACGCGAGGAAAGGGAACGCGGGAGGGGAACGGGGACGCATGGGAAAGGAAATGCAGGGAGAAACTATTTCTTTGCATTCCAACGCTTGTCATGCTTTGTGCTTTGAGCTTTAGCTTTAAGCTTTGGACTTTAAGCTTTAATTTTTGATCTCTAAGCTCTGAGCTTTAAATTTTGAGCTTTATGCTTTCAGCGTTAAGCTTTAAGCTTTGGACTTTATGCTTTGAGCTTTAACTTTGAACTTTAAGCTTTTATATTGAGTTTTGAGCTTTGTGCTTGGAGCTTTGTGCTTTAGTTTTGAGCATTATCTTTTGAGCCTTAAAGTTGAACTTTGAGCTTTAAGCGTTGTGCATTGAGCTTTAATCTTTGAGCTTTAAGCTTTGAACTTGAGCTTAGAGCTTTGATATAGAGCTTAAGTTTTGACCTTTATCTTTTGAGCTTTAATTTTTTAGCTTTAAGCTTTGTACTTTAAGCTTTGTGCTTTAAGTTTTGAGCTTTAAGATTTGTTCTTTAAGCTTTGAGCTTTAAACTCAAAGCTTTAAGCTCAAAGCTTTTAGCTCAAAGCTTTAAGCTCATAGCTTTAAGCTCAAAGCTTTTAGTTCAAAGATTTAAGCTTTGAGTTTTATGCTAACAGCGTTAAGTTTTAAGCTATGAGCTCAATGCTTTGAACTTAACGCCTTGATATTGAGCTTTGAGCTTTTTGCTTTAAGCTTTAGTTTTCATCATCGTGCTTTGAATTTTAAGCTTTTACTTTGAGTTTTAAGCGTTGAGAATTGAGCTTTAAACTTTGAGCTTTAAGCTTTGAACTTATGTTTAAGCTTTGATATGCATAATCTTTGAGATTTAAGTTTGATCTTTAAACTTTCGGCTTTAGGCTTTGAGTTTTGAGCAAAGCACAAGTCTTAACTCTAAAAGCTTAAAGCTCAATGCTTAAAGCTTAAATCTCAAAGCTTAAAGCTCAAAGCTTATAGCTCAAAGCTTAAAGATTAAAGCTTAAGGTTAAAGCTCAAAGCTTAACCCTTCAAAAATTGGGAGTATTTTATCAGAAGGTAAAAATGTTTCCGCTTTGCAATAAAATACAAATAAATGGAATATTTGTAAACGTATCCATAAATTAAATACTGTCTTGAAAGGTAATGTAATACGCTTTCAAATGGTATTATTAGAAATAACAAATAAAAAATAATTGTACAAATTTTGAATGTTAACTTTAAAAGAGTTTTAAAAAATGCTCATCTCACTTTTTTCAAATTACTGATCTATATATATAAAAAAGAAAATATGTTTTTTTCTGTCTATATATGAGAGATGTTATGCGTTGCTAAACCGTTCATTTGATTGCGATGAAACTTTGGGGATTTGATGTGCGCATGCCCGCGATGGTTTCTATGTACAATCGTTAGTTCTTGCATTATGAAATTATGCATTGCTAACCGTTCACCCGATTGCAATGAAACTTTGGTGATTTGAGGTGCGCATGCCAGCAATGGTTTCTATATACAAAAATAAGTTCTGGCATCATGAAATTAAGCATTTGTAACCGTTCATCCGATTGAGATGAAACTTTGAGGATTTGATGTGCGCATGCCGCTATGATTCCTATATACAATAGTGAGTTCTGACATCATGAAATTATGTATTGCTATTCATCCGATTTCGATGAAACTTTATGGATTTTATGTGCACATGCCACCATTGGTTTCTATTTATAATAGTGAGTTTTGGTTTCATCAAATTATGCGTTGCTAACCGTTCATCTCCGAAACTTTGGAGATTTGATGTGTGCATGCCCGCGATGGTTTCTATATAAAAAGTGAGTTCTGGAATCATCTGGGACAAATGGGAAAGGATAAGCAGAGCGAAATTTTTTCTTAATTAAGTGCCATAGCAACGCATGCCAGGAACTCGCTATTGTATTTAAATGCCTGTATCAGAATTTGTTAAATTGAATTATGTAATAGAAAGTACCTACTCTAAAATCCTAAATGGACTGGAAAATGACATACGACACTTTTATTTCGGAAAACATTTCATTCCCGTGGGAAAAATCTCTATGCAATAATTTCCCCCCAATATCATGCGAGCAAAGCTGCGGGTAAAAGCTATATAGTTGTATTTATTATACGTTTACTGTCCCTAACAAAAGCGAGTTATTGGTAACGTCAGAAGAAAAGCAAACGCAAGAGAAAGTCAAGGCAGGAGAAACAATTTCTTTATTAAATGGCACAGCAACGCATGCCGGGTACCAGCTAGTAATATATAAATATTACGCGTCTGCCGATTAAAATATCGTTTTTAGAAAAATTATCACATACGCGTAGTCAATAATAGTGCCCATTATACGAATATAATGTACACAAATAATAAATATCTTTGATAAGCATAATATCAATGCCGAATCAATGAGCATGACTATTAAATTATTTATTTTACTTCAGGAACGTTTTCTTCCCATCAGATCAACAAAAACTTCATAAATTTAATCATAAACTTAATTCAATCATAACCTACCCCTAGGGATCCAAATTCGTATTACAGACTAAAAATTAAGTTCTATGATTGCTTTCGTGACCTCAATAAGACCTAACGAGTTTGTAAGTAAAGATCATTACTAGGCAATATAAACTTTTGTATCTAAAATACCGTTCTTCTTGGTATTTAGCATTTGGATTTCGACCATGTGCCCATTAAACAATGTTCATTGTTGACACTCCATCTACACGCTTTTTACTTCTTCTTTGACTTTCAGCATGTTTTCCAGTAAGTAAATGTGTTCTAATTTTTCCATTTAAGGCCCCGTACCCGAGCACGAAAAGAAGAAGATGGAGAGATATGTAATTACGAATGTTGGAGAAAGCGCGCTAATATTTCAAACGATAAAAGTGAAGCGAAAATTGTGAAAATGTTTAATAAAACACGACTCGTTTAGAATAGAGCAAAAATCTCGTGGGGGTTGTCTAAAACAACGTTCAAAGAAACACTGTGATTTTTTTCATTCATATAACTTGTTAAATATTAGAGACAGGCTTGAAAATAAAAATTTTCGGAGCACACTTTGCGATTTTTTTCTTAAGAGGGAATTTCATATAATTTGCGTTTCGGCGTGTGGGTTGTATAGATATTATCTTCAAAAATAACATTTATTTTTTTAAGAGCTTAAAAACTTCAAATGTTCAAGTGAGATTTTCAAGAAATCGGTAGAAATTCGGATAGTGCCGCCTTAAAACATTTCGTTGGTTCTTCAATTTCGAATACTTTCTCATTCCCGCATTGCTTTGTCTCTTACTACTTTTTTCTTGGTAAAATACTCGTTCAAACTCTTTTGATAAAATTAACGGTTAAGGGAATAATTAATTTTCCTTTAAGAGGACCGACTCTGTTAAGTAATCTGTTTCTCAGTGAACCCATAAAAGTTTTTTTTAAGTTTATTACCCCGCCTTACTATTTTTGAACTGCTATAAGTACGTGTCATACTTGCAAAATGATTGAACCAAAGTAAAGACCATTTGCCATTTAACCGCTCTACATTATCCTCCTTGCTAGAGCTTGTTACTGTTCCACCAAGAAAACACTCAATTTTCTAGAACAATTGTTGAGTCCATTATTTGTGAGATCTTTTGGTTATACGCATTCTATTTGTTCATCTTATTTCCGAAAGTAAATAAATAATTATATTGTAAATACTCCTTTCCCGCTTTTGTAGAAAGAATACCATTAGACGACAAAAGTATGCTGAGAATGAAAGATTAGTTAACCATGAAAAATCTTATGACTGTAACGAAAGTTACACGATATTTAATATTGTAAATAAACCAAGCAAAACACATTATTTTTATTTATTTTGGAATGGTAGTTAGTATCGACCGATATTATCTACGAGCGTGTACCGAAACCAAAAATATTGGTTTAATAAGAAAATATTCATCAAAAGAAAGTGCATTACCTCGCCGTTGAAAGATCGGAAGAAGCAGTACTTTTACCTTTAGTTATCGAAAGTATATCGATAAATTAACAATTGATAAATATCACAAAAGAAACTTTCGAGAGAGTCTTTTCCGCTACATTCCTTATTTATCCAATTTGATTTGGATTTTGTTTTTGTTTATGATTTCGTTTTTTTTTTTTGATTTTGTTATGCACATTTAGATGTTCTTTGTTAAAAAAAAAATATATGTAAAAGCCCAGCCGGGCGTGAAATTCAAAATAAATAAAATAAATAAATTCCGCTCTGTGCGGGGACTTAACAAAATCGATCATTTAATTTTATTACCTCAAAATATTACAGCAAAATTAATCGGGTATTTAAAATTATTTTGGCATTAATTCTACAATATGTTAGCATTATAATAGAAGGAAACAAAGTGTTAAATATAAATATAGAATAACATACCTCTTGTCAAAAATACCCGCCAAATTATAAGAAACGCCAGTAAAAACTTGCACGACGCTGTGTTATTTCGTCGCTGCTCGGAGCAAACTGGCCGTGCGCGGGGAAGGAGTAGATGCTTCGGGCTTTAATTTTTAAGCGCTGGATAGCACTAGAAGCGTTTAGCTTTTGCAAAACGTTGATGCGCGGAGTTTCAGACGCGCGGTATTATCCAACTCTCCCCTACTGCATGGCGGACCGGATCGGGACAGACTGGTTGAGGGAAACTAAACCTAGACATCTCTAACTGGACTCTCTCGTCTCACCAGCTTACATAGCAGTGGGAGGGATGGATTCATACGTCCGCTACTCCTGGACATGTTGACCCCCAGATTCCTACCGATCCCTCATAACTTTTTCCTTCCCAGAACTTCCTCTCCTTCCTTTCCTAAAAAGACCCTCTTCACAGCATCCCCAAAGATGACACAGACCTTGAGGGGAATTATCGTGGAATTAATGTAAAAAATCGTTGAAATAATTGTACTTTTTTAATCACTTTTTAGTGATTATGGTTTGTATTCCCAATAATTTCATAAGCTTCTGTAAGTAGTAAAAATAATTTAATCGTGGGATATAGTTCGGCAAATTTTTTATGGCCTCTTCTTTACAAAATTCCCCTAGGATTTGAACATCTTTGAGTTAGGTAATTCGGCCAGATATTTTTCTGGCCTTTTTTACAAAATTTCCCTAGGATTTGTACATTTTTATATTTACCCCCGTTTTTTATTTCATTTTTATAATATTACATTTGATTACAGTAAAGACGTATTGCCTATCTCATTTTTTTTTTATTTACATAATATTATAAAAATGACAGTAAATAATTAAATCAGTATTTTTTAAATTATAATGTTCAAGTATGAATGTAAAAGATTAAGACAAAACTAGCAATTTTGGAACAATTAAATTTCAATTTGACAAAAAGGCATAGTGATAAATGATAAGAAAAGGGCAAGTGAAACTTAGGCAAATATACATACATGCAGTACAGAGTATATATATTAGAGTGGGCCGATTTTTTTTTCTTCCGAATTTCTTTTGGCGCTAGTAATAAAAAGTTGTCTTTGCATCTAAAACATCAAAATAATTTAGTTTTAAAAAAATCAAAAAATATCCTAAAGTTCCGCAAGACCTCTGAAGTTTGAGAAAATATCAAAATATTTCCATTTTTTCAGCCTTTGCACAAAATATTCTGGAATAGTTTTAAGATATTCAATTATGAGCTCTTGTTAAATAAAGTCTATAGCTTCTTTGAATAAAACCACCATTTATTATTTTTGTAGTGGTATGGCACTAAACCACGTCCGCCCGCAGTCCCCAAACCCGCCCTCCGAATTGACCGTTCCTTAGTCGACCAAGGACCCTCCGTTTCGTGATATTGTTTTGTAGGTAACTAAAAGTACTTTGAAAATATGGGATTAAGTTTCTTTGCCAACCATTTCGAAAGAAAGAATTACAAAAATTATTAAGGCATATCAACATAAGTATATAAACTTGTTGAAGTCAGAAAAGGGTAGAAGAAATAGTTTCCTTCCAAAGAAGAGTCTCTCCATTTAAAATCACAAGCTACCTACTGTTTGTTATTGATATTGTAAATGGAAAGACAATGAATGCAATTTATTAATGCAAATTACAGACAATAAATGAAAGTTTCCCCTAAGGAAAAAGAGTTTTTGGAAGACTAAAGAGGTGAAAGAAAGATGTTCATCGGCAGTGTTGATATACCAACTACGAAACAATTGCTAAAGCCTATGAAGAGATAATGATAAGATCTTATCAAATTAAATGAACAGGATGAGAAGAAAAAGCTTTAGAATTTGTGGACACTTTGAATCATTGTTTATCGTTGCGTATCATTATCTTCCACCTTAACATCAAAATTATCTTCTCCGGTCGCAAAATCAAGTCGGCTACTTAAGACTAATAACACCGCCTTTCCGACAACCAGCAACTCTTCGTCTTTTACAGTTCTCTCCAAGATCTTTGACAGGTTCAGGATATCGGATCGAGCTGGAGCAGCAATCGCTTCTGCCATTTAAATAATTTCAACGTAATCACGTAGGATAATAAAGTTATAGACAAAAATAGACTGCGTCGCGGACGTTCGCGTACCAGATCTGTACTCATCAAAGCTATGTGCATAAAGTAAGTAGATTATTTTTTAATGGTCGAAAGGATAAGACCTTAGCTTATATAAAAAAAGACACAAATACTATGAAAGCACAGTACTTGAAGATATCGATAATCGAGGAACCAATTTTCTTGACGCGTATTATGCCTAAGTCAGCACTGCCGTAAACACAGCCAAACCAATAATGGAATATTTTGCTGGTCAAAACATTTCACTCTACCATTTTAAAGCAATTGGGTGTGATGGCACAAATTTTAACACAGGAATAACTGTTGATGTGATTCAAATGATGGAGAAATACTTGAATGGACCGGCACAGTGGCTGATCTGCATTTTTCATTGCAACAGCTGCATCTACGCCATTTGATTATGAAGTCGGATGGTACAACCACTGGACTTCATGATTTTTCCGGCCCCGTAGGTTAGACTCTTCATAATTTGCATAATTTACCGGTACAATCTTTTTTCAAATTTATGTTGAGTATTCAACACCAAGATTTAAGCACCGATCAAAAATATTTGCTTGATAGTTTGAAAGTAGTTTCCAGCGGACGTTGTCATCCTGATATTGCCAGAAGAACCCAGGAGTGATTACTACAGTGAGTCAAATCCCACGATTATATATTGGAAGCGCAATGCCATCATATTTTTGTTTATGTTAGCCACGTTTATCTTGAGGGCATACTCTCCTACGTAGTTTGATATAAAACTATATGGGTCGTGCAAAAAGGTGCAAGGCGTATTTTTAGCGCGATTAAATATTCGCGCTATCTTCCGGGTGAATTAAAAGCAATAGTTAATCCTGTACAACAAAGGGCATACTTCGTTCATACTGAAAATTTACTCTTGTCAATGATAACCGATGAATCACCTACCATAAAAAAAACTTGGAATAAAGCGTTAATCGAAAGCCAGAGAGTTATTCCGGACAGAAAATCGAACATTTAAACTACCCCATTGAATTTTGATGCACACTCCTAATTTGATTTGATATCTTGGCAAGATACGCCAATCATGAATCCTCTCATTTTGGAAAATGTAACGGAAGAAGAATTAGAAGAACTTAACCTAACTTCAGAAGTCAGTTCCATTAACAAAGAAGCTTTTTCCCATATTTTAATAATACTTTTAGTAACCTACAAAAAAATATCACGAAACAGAGGGTCCTTGGTCGACTAAGGAACGGTCAATATGGCGCGCTATTCAAGCGAGGGCGGGTTTGGGGACTGCGGGCGGACGTGGTTTAGTGCCATACTACTACAAAAATAATAAATGGTGGTTTTATACATCGAAGCTATAGACTTTATTTAATAAGACCTCATAAATAAATATATTTAAACTATTTCAGAATATTTTGGGCAAAGGCTGAAAAATTGGAAATATTTTCTCAAACTTTAGAGGTCTTGCGGAACTTTAGGATATTTTTTGATTTTTTTAAAACTAAATTATTTTGATGTTTTAGATGCAAAGACAACTTTTTATCACTAGCGCTCAAGGAAATAAGAACTTTTTTTTTCGCCATACAGTCGCGGCCCACGCTAATATATATATAACTCAGTAGGCATAAATCTTAATACGTAAATACTCCTGATGGATTTGTTTATTGGAGGTAATCAATGATTTTACTATTAAAAGAACTTTTGGTTTGCTTGTTTCTAATATCAGTAGGTAGAGAATTGATCAGTTTATTAGCATTATATTTAAGACTTCTTTGCCAATAAGCGGTTTGACAAACTGGGATGTCAAAAGATTTTACAAGTGACTCTCTTAAAGCTTTAGTGCTTATTCGTTCTTCAAACATATGTGTATTTTTAAATTGATGAAGTAGGATATTTTTTTTATACAATTTCTTCAAGTTAGGAACATTTAGTGTCAAAAATAAAATCAGTGCTCGTCCTCAACGGGACTTCAATAATAATCTTCAGAATTAGTTTTTGAATCTTTACTAAAGGCTCCAAGTATTTGTGGCACTACCCCAACTGATAATGCCATGTTCAAGTGATGATTCTAAAAGAGCACAGTAAACTTGTTTCAGTTGTTTTCTATTTAAAATATCCCTAAAAATTTTAAGACAACAAAGAAATAAATGAGCTACCTCAGTTTTGTTGTTAGGTTTGTAATTTGTAGTCGATGAAGCTATTTTGTATTCTTATCTTGACATGAAAAAACTGACATTACCTGAGTTACGCTTTCAGTCATCGATTGCCCGGAAAACGAAGAATACGAGACATGTCCACCTCTAGTCTCGGAGATATCCTGTTCAGATCTCTTTGAGGGAATATTCCCATCGCAGCCTCCCATCTGCGTAGCTGCCTGCAAGTGCAAGACTGGTTTTGTTAGAAATGGCACTAATAATTGCATCATTCCTCAAGATTGTAAGTTAGTTTGAATTTTATTGTTATCTTGGAAAAATATCTCAATAGACATTCAATTTGACAAACTTGCTCAATCAATCATCAATTCGGGTATCAGCAAACTACGAGACCATATTTTTGGCACCAGGAGATTTAGTACGGTCGGTCGATATAACCCTGATGTAGGGATAATATGATATTGACTAAATCCGTCGTCTATGGTCATTTAGCGATATTTGCGAGCACGGTCAGAATATGATTACAACATTGGGTTGAGAAAAGCTGCCGTTATTAGCGCGGCCTCCTGAGTGTCAGATATACTGTCAATATACAAAAGTTTTTGAGTAATATCGTTCGTTATACAAAATGACTTGCTTATAAACGAAGCTCTTAGAATTGAAAGAAATCACATACGCGATCCTTAGACTTAATTAATTCATTTAAGACGCGATCAATTGATTCCGTTCAAGTATGACTAAACACCTCATTAAATAACTGTCTCCCGTTTAGTGCCAAAAAGTGCATGCGAAGTGCAAATGTATATTAAAGTTACTATTTCTATTAGAAATCGTCAAGTTATTGGTACTTTTAATCTTAACGCAGCCGTATCCAAATACGCGTATAACTTTTTAATATGAAGTACCTATCTGTAAAAGTCGCAAGCCTTACGAGATGTAGATATTTTCAACAGTAAAATGCAGCTTACTAAACTAATAACTTAAAATACTTTTATTTTTGTTAAATTATACTATCATTATAAGTTGTTTATTTTACTGTTTTAAATGGTTCTGTAGAGGCGCGGATGGACTGTGTGCGGGTTTTTAATTGTACTATTTATTATAATTTCACTTACCCGAAATACTGCTTCCTGCATTCCACTTATGTTTTATTGCACCAGTGAGGTAAATGTTAGTTTGGAAGGTATTTTGGAAAGGATTTGGTGATGATGACAAGCGAGATGAGGCGGACAGCGTACAAATGGTTGCGAACGGTTGGGAACTTTTTCTCACGCGGCGATGCGATGTTATAGCGGTGCGATTTGAAGGACTTGTGTCCTGAGCGGCAATGTAAAATCAACTGAGCTTAGTTAAGGCAGAGGGTATACACAAGGTAGTAACCACAGAGCAACTTGTAACAATAAAAGTGGCGTGAACATGCCCCCCGCCTTGACCAAGTGGTCAAAAAAGAGTAATACAACAAAAAAGAAACGCGATGCGATAGGATTCATCGAACAAATTACGGTTGAAAATAACCTTAAATGAGTATAGTGCTAAACATATTACGGACTAACTTAATCTAAGATGTGAGTAGGATGCTAACGAGAATTCGAGTATAGGCATCCAAAAATATACAAAAAATAAAAAAAAACAACAATAGAAGGCATAGACCCCAATGGTCACCAAGCAAAACAAAAAAAAAATTGAAATGAAAAGGTATTTTTATTTTAGATATACATCTGAATTAATACTAATACTAATTTTTATTTTATCGGTAGCGCACACAGTTTCCCCACTGGTCGAACCCACGAACCAGTTTTAGTCTTACCCTAACTATCTCATCCTTACCGGGATGAACATGAATAATTCGTCCTTACACTCACTTCATAGGTGGAAGACGATGGCAAACAATGCATTTCGAAAGTTGTGAACGAATCTTATTTTGTGCCGCCATTATCCAAAACTTACGCTGAATAATGAATTGAAGGCTTTGCGGAACAACATGAAAATATAGTTTATAATTAAATAAGCTAAATGACAATTTTCGGTAATAAGATCGGAAATTTGTTTTCGTATGACAGATCTGAGTATTTGAGTCGACTGCCCACCCTGATAATACCATGACTATCAAGAAACGGTTTCAAGTTTAGAATATGCGTTGAACACGGAACATAAACCTCGCGGAGTAATTGTCGATTACCTTTTTTAACAGTTACGACAACAATAATGCTGCGCATAATTCTAATGTAATAAAAGTGGCGTGAACAGGTTCAATCATGCAAAAACTGTATTTCTTTACAATGTTTATTTTTTTCTTTTTGTCATTTGTAACACATTGTGTACGTACCAATATGAAATCAATATTTAACTTAATGGAACTTAATTGGTCCATTACATACGAATGTTTGTTGTTTAGACTTCAACTCTTAATATCTTAATAAATATAATAAAAAATAAAAAAGTCCCTTTTGTTAGGAAGCAGAAGAATAAAACAAAGAAACGTTTATATATGAAGGATATTGTCAAATTGAATCGCAAGTCTAAATTTAAACTTAATTGATAAACGTCGCTATGTACCCAGTATTTTTGGGCATTTGCGTAATGGGAATCCCACTACACCTACATCATCTAATAATAAAGATGAATCTGTTACTTTCCTGTATTTTCCCAGTTGATTGAATTTTCCGAGGCAACACAACGCAGGAGGGGGGTTGTCAGGACCGTGGAGCGCGAGAGGGGAGGGGAGAGGGAAGGCGGGGAAGGTGGAGGGGGATCGGGATGAATGGGAAAGGACACGCAGGGAGAAACAATTTCTTTATTAAGTGGCATTGCAACGCATGTCGCGAAATCGCTACATTATTATATTACTTAGAAAATCAATTAATATGCATAAAGTTAAATTAATGTTATTATCATTATAGGCTGTACGGACTCCAATGCAGAATTGATAGACAACCCCAACCCTTGTCCTGGAGGAACCTGCCGGACACCAGGGTTCACTTCCTGTTCCCAATCTTCCAAGGCCAAGGGATGCCAGTGCAAGAGTGGCTTCCTTAAGAAGAGTGTGGAGAATACCACTTGTATACCTGAGGGTGAATGCTCTACATCAAATACTTCCATTCTATAATTACAATATTTTCTCTGAGCCATCGCACCATATATATCTATTCAATTTATAAGAAATCAAACCAATAAAGTACCTACACTACAAATTATTAATATCTTTTGAATGGAAATTCCACAGAAACTCCTTTACTGTTCCCTTGTTAGATCACAGCTAGTAAACTGTACGTCCGGACTGGGCTCTTTCCGATTGTTCCGATGGGATAGAATAAATTGCTCCTGAATTAAATCTCTTCCGATACGCGGAGAGTAGGGCGGGGCTAGAAGCAAGTTTTCCCTTAGTCAGTTACATCCAGTAAACGGTGCATCAGACTGACTTAGCTATAACTATTAAATAGGCAATTTATTGTGCTCTAAACGCCTCCAGACACAAATACAATTATAAGCATAACTTAAAAAATGCTTATAAGCATAATGAAGTAAATGCATGTAAGAGAGTTCAGAGTTGCTCAACCTGCCTCATGAGTGGGGTAAGTTGAGCAAGGGTATGGCCACGTTGAGAATTAGAAATAAACCCAACATTCTTACGAAAACTGCACACATCTATAATAATTAAACAGTAGTTATAATAAATCAAGTTTTTATTCTATTTCAAAATTAATAATATACTTAGTTTTTACCACTTTTATTGTTTACAAAACCGAAATGTTTCGTAAACTAAGCTCACTTCTTCAGGGTATTATTTTATTAATTCCTCACTTTATTTTATTTATTTCTTTTACGATCTGGGAGGCGGATATGGGTACCCCATGAACCATTTTTTGGATAACCAACATCTCTGCCATAGATTACTCCAAGTGGTTCGCTACGTTTGGTTCCTTTAACGGAGGTGCCCGGGTGCATTTGGGTTTGTCCAAATCTTGGCGGCAGGTAGGTACGATTCCTACCCACCCCTTACACATTTTTCCTTTCCAGAACTTCTCCTCCCTTTCCTTAAAAAGATCCTCCACGCAGCAACAAGATAAACGTTTACGTTATCGTTGATAACACGTTATTTTTACTTTTCGCTCGACAAAAAACAAAGCGCCCTGTGTATTGGTCGTTTGCCACGCGGCAATTGACGATAGCGCGCTAGCCCTCCCTCGGCCCCTTCCTTCTTCCATTCGAAACTTTTGTCGTGCGAGTTTTTGAGTTATTTCACTTGCCCAACTTGACCCTGTGCTCAACTAGCCCCGCCCAGTAAGGAGATTCAAAAGTGAAGTAGAATCCTCTCCTCATTGACCGCTCATCACAATCGTCTGAAAATTGAAAAAATAATTTTCTGCAAACCTTTTAAAAAATTGTAAATATTTCCGTTTTTTTCAAATATTATAATTAACATTTTTATAATGTACTTTTTAAACGTAATTTTTTTATAACGTAAGTACTTAGGTATTATTAATTGGCCTATATCTAGTACGTCAAACGTGTTGAATATTAGTCTGCGTCAATCATTCTATGTTGTTTTCAGTATTATCTTTAAATGGTTTTCTTTGCGACTTCCGCATTGTCATCAATGGATTTGATAAATCCGTGAAATGGGAATTGTTATATTGAAATGGAAGTAGTACACTTTTACCATCTTCGAAAAAAAACAGTTTAACCATATATCCTTTTGTGAGGCATTTTTGATTTGGAACAAGTGTTTTATACCGCCAATAATTTCACAAAACGTAGCGTACTGATTCGTCAACACCAGTCCTCTTCTTAACTCGGTTCCTCGTTGCTGTGGATCTTGACCCCTTCTCTAATTTAATGATGTGAAAGTTTGTAATATTATTGATACCTTTTTGAAGAATAAAGTTTTGCTTGTGGTCAATGATAACGAAAGGCCAGCAAATTTTCACCTGTTTCAATGTGGATAATGATTTAAAGTTATATTCGTAAGAATAACACCACATTTATGTAATGCATTAAATCTCTTTGCTAGACTTGCTACTGAAATACAAATATGTAAAGAGTGGATATCATTTACTTCGTACAGGTGGCGCAAAATTAATCACCCTTTCGGAAGATGTTATAATTTTAGCAAATGGCGTCTTACGTCAATCATTTTTGACATTTGTGAACTAGACAGCTGCAGAAAATAAACAAACAAGCAATGGAGCGCTATACTCCGAAAGAGCGTGGAATAATTGTGGATTGATTGCCACCCTCAATCTCAAAAACGAAGAGGACGATTTTGTGTCGAAAGTCATCATGAGCGACGAGGCGCATATCCACTTAAGCGGTTACGTCAATAAGCAAAATCTTCGTTTCTGGGGCACATCTGCGTGTGATGCACGAAGAGCCATTACATCCACTCAAAGCCACCGTTTGGTGAGGCGTCACGCGGGAGGAGTGATGGGGCCGTATTTGTTTGAGGACACCATTGGCAATACGATCACTGTTACCGGCGAACGCTACAAGGCCAAAATAAACGACTTTTTATTGCCGGAATTGGATGAGCGGGGCTTGGTGAAATTGTGGTTTCAACAAGACGGTGCAACCGCACCCACAGCCCGAGCACAATGGATATTGTGAAGGAAGCGTTTCCTGGTCGCGTAATCTCCCGTTTTGGTGATTTGGCACGGCCAGCAAGATCGCCCGATTGAACCATCCCAGACTTGTTTCTTTGGGGCTAGTTGAAGTCGCGGGTTTATGCCAACGCGCCTCAGACAATCGCAACCCATTCGATAGGAATGCGAATAGTTATCACCGGAAATCTTGCGGAAGGTCGTGGAAAATGCGATAAAACGGGCACAAACGTGTATCAACACTGGCGGCAGCCACTTGACGGATATCATCTTTTCCACTTAACAGAAAAAATTGTAAAGGTCCAAATAAAGATTTCCGTTACTCAAAATCTTTTTTTTTATTTAGTAAAAAAATTATTCAAAAACAAAATTGGATGATTAATTTTGCGCCATCCTGTATAATGTTTAATTATAATACTTCATCAAGGATGAAAGAAGTTTGTTTGGAATGTTTGTGGGTTTAAACATGATAAAACCTACTCGTATATTCACGACAGATGACTGACTCTATACGCAGTTATCAGTCGAAAGATGTGGAAAAACAGTGCATATAATCTGGTCGCGTGTTTTAGAGTCTACACCTACACCAATTCAGTCATGGCAACATAGTAGTCCTTGTTGTTGCAAAATCATTTCAGTTTCCTGTCGAGGATAGGTAATGGCATTGATTGAAAGTTCAATATAAGCTCGAGGTTATATCTCGAGATTATAATATTGTAAATTTGACATGTATTCGATTCAGACGCGTAGATTTATGGATTGATGACCATGTTGTGCTTAACACAACACCATCAGTAAAACAAAGCTTGACGGCCGGCGTAGTCCAGCGGTAAGGCTATTGAGTCGCATTCCGGATCGAATCCCGGCGTGGCGAATAAATTTTATTTGATTAAATTGTATTATTTCACAATTTATTAATTTAAAAATAATATATAGTATATTTGCGGCACGTTCCAGGGTGGAAGATACTCTCAGTATCGCCCTAAGACCACCGTTCAGAATTAAAACATTGCTTGAAATGGCATTAGCCGTGTTTGGTGACCAGATCTGAATAGCCAGGTACTTCCCACCTTCCTCTTCCCCGTCTCCTTCCCCTCCCCACTACCTTCAGCCTCACAACATACCCCAATTGGAGATGCCATAGTCTCACTGGCTCCAGACGGAGCAGTTGGGACTCTTGTGCGGTATTCATGTAAAAAAAAAAAAAGCTGAAAAAAAAGTTTTTACTTGTTATAAATTGTGCATGATTAGAATATTCGAAAATGATGATTAACAAAATTACCTTTAGAGTCCAGTCAGTGGGGAGTTTTTCCTTGCAAAAGGTCAAGTAGTAGCGATTTTGATATATGTTGTTAAGATTGGGACTCTAAAGAAGAAAAAAAAGTTTTCGACCATGGGGGGGTCGAGCTCGAGCCGCCATCTTGGATTGAAGGTACCAAAATTTGGTTTATTCAAAATAACTGTGCAATGGTTGATTTTACAACCAAATTGTTGAAGACAAACTTTAAGAAGATAAAATTTTCAATATTTTTTGTTCCACAATTTTTTTGTAAGTCTAATAGGTAATGAGTTACAGTGGCGGAAATATGAATATTTTGCTGAAAAATGGTGAAATTCCCAATTTTTGTTGTTTTTTCGGGCTATTCATTGCATAATTATTATAATTTTGTAAACTCATTTCCACACCACCATACGGTAGAGCGATTTGGCCTATTTTTTAAATTGTGATATCCCCAGTATGTCTGTTCCACAGATATTCCAGCGATGGTAGATTTCGAAATGGCGTTTGAGCCGCGCAGAGTTCGACTAGTATTGGTAATTATGCGACATATTCGCCTTTGCGTAATAATATTTTTTTGTTGATCCCGGTTGGTTGGTATTGATAGCTTAGTAATAGTCTTCGTCATCAACGTCATGATCTAACTCATTGCCTGTGGTACTGAGATTCAGGGCTTCCATTGACAAAATTTCTTCATCTTCGTCCTCGATATCGATGTGAACCTCTGGCGAATTTCGGCATGTTTTACAGTACTCACACACAATAGAACACTTTAATCCAGCTTTCCTGTAGCCGCATGCAACGCCGCATCTTTTTTTACAATTACATGAAATAAATTTTAATAAAGTCTAGGGGGCTGGTTTCTTTGTCATTCTTACTGGAACAAACCCATCGGTGCCACGTTTCCTGCCCCAGTTTCCTGGATTTTTTTGGATTCCATACGATTTTTGGACTTAATGGTACGTCCTAAATGCATGGTACCGTGCAGCGTGGCAAAGAGGTAAGATTGAATTTGCTTTTTGTTATCGACTTTGCGAAACGTTAGTAGCGGACCATTTTCAAAGTTTCCTCATCCATGTCACCCCCGTATAAAGCAATAAAAAAGCGTGTTCCTGGCAAAGACGTAAGATTGAATTTGCTTTTTGTTATCGACTTTGCGAAACGTTAGTAGCGGAACATTTTCAAAGTTTCCTCATCCATGTCACCCCCGTATAAAGCAATAAAAAAGCGTGTTCCTGCATCTGCTATGTCTTCTATTTTTGCAACACGTTGTTTAAAGATTCCTAGCATGGCATTGAGTCTTGTGTCTTTCTGCACAAGCGAACGAAATTTTGTTTTTCCTTGGTTGAAGAAGGACGATGTCGTATCGCAACTGCTAAAGGCATGGAGAAACAGAATATTCTCAGCCGCTACTTTGTATTTTACACTTTTCGCGGAATAGTCTTTCAAAAGTTTTGCCTCTCCCGGGTTTGCGAAGATATATACTGCTTTCGGGTGGTGCTAAAGCTGCCAGCAGATCTAGATGATCGACGTCTTCGCCAATAACGAAAACAGCGTCAAATGATGAATACAAGAAAATCGCAGTATTGACAATCAACTCATCAGCAACTTCTTCTGCCTGCTTAACTGTAAAATCAGCCTGGATAAATTTCTTTGTAAGCATCGAAATCCAGACGAACTTTGTTATTTTCATTGACTAAAAATCGTTATTATGAAACTTGAACTGGCATTGTTTCTTTGAAAAGGGCATCTGCAGACATATACTTCTTTGTGCGTTTTGTGTGTGGGTGCTGTAAAGATCAAACGTGCCGAAATTCGCCAAAAATTCACATCGATGTCGAGGACGAAGATGAAGAGATTTTGTTAATGGAAGCCCAGAATCTTAGTACCACAGGCAATGAGTTAGATCATGACATTGATGACGAAGACTATTATTAAGATGTCAATATCAACCAACCGGGATCAGCAAAAAAATATTATTACGCAATAGCAAATATGTAACATAATTTAATTACGATTACTAGTCGAACTCTGCGCGGCTCAAGCGCCATTTCGAAATCTACTATCGCTGAAATATCTGTGGAACAGACATACTGGGGATATCACAATTTTAAAAATGCGCCAAATCGCTCTACCTTATGGTGGTGTGGAAATAAGTTTACAAAATTATAATAATTATGCAATGAATAGCCCGAAAAAACAACAAAAATTGGGAATTTCACCATTTTTCAGAAAAATATTCACATTTCCGCCACTGTAACTCGTTACTTATTAGACTTACAAAAAAAATTGTGGAACAAAAAATATTTAAAATTTTATCTTTTTAAAGTTTGTCTTCAGCAATTTGATTGTAAATCAACCATTGCACAGTTATTTTGAATAAACCAAATTTTGGCACCTTCAATCGAAGATGGCGGCTCGAGCTCGATCCCCCCAAGGTCGAAAACTTTTTTTTTCTTTAGAGTCCCAATCTAAACAACATATATCAAAATCGCTACTACTTGACCTTTTGCGAGGTGGAGGCCTTTTTTATCCCCCACTGACTGGACTATTACTCATTTTACCATGTGGTAGAAACATAAATTGGTAAGAACTAAGAACTTAGAAGTTTGTTTTTTTTTCCACATCGCTACAGCCTAGAGAAACAAATAAAATAGCATCAACAAAGCGAACCAAAATGCAACACCTGTTTATCTTTACTTTGTTAATATTTCTGAATTGTTAATTTTCTCATCATGCGGGCATTACGATATTATTTAGCAAAAGAAAACCTCATCATGCGGGCATTCGGATATTATTGTATTTTACTACGGTAACATTGTTTTCATCGTAAATACTGCGGCAGTGTCAATTTGCAAAGCATATATTTTTCGACCCGATTTCTCAAATCTGCCTGGTTTAATTGCCCACCAACTCCCACCTAGGGATTGCAATCCCGCAGCTCATTCAATCCCGCGGGATTGATATGCGGGATTACTCAATCCTGCGCGGGATCCCGCATCTTTGAAATTATGTTATAAAAATCAACTTTTATCAAACATTTCTTACATTAAGCAACAGAAATAATTTCATTTCTATTAATTAAGTGTAAGTAATTAGTAATCTGTTTTCTTAGATTAATCTTTAAATGTTTGGCATGGTTTAATCGTTTTGTTCATTTTACCCGTACTCCTAACAGTTTTATATTTTTAATTCTGATAACTGATGTTATTACTATAATATCAACCTATGGTGACAACTTTTGAAAATACGCTCTTAAGAAGCAAATGGCATTTATTGTATCATCTCCGAGCCTGCTTCTGAGTGAACTGCAAATATATTCTGATGCTGAAAACGCTCTCTCGGCTTCTACGCTAGTAGGCTGAACCGTCAGGATATATTCATAGGCGAGCATCAGGTACTCTCCTCTGATACCATCGGACTTACAGAACGTCATTTCTTTCTTCAAAATTTTCTCAAAGTTCTTTTGCTTGTCTGGCTTTTTCTTAAACATTTATTTTTCTTGTTGAAGCTGTTTTTCTAATTGTTCTTTTGGCGCTAGAGTAGGATATCAGTAGCAGATGTTCCAGCTATAGGTGTATTTTAGAAGACGTATATGTTTCTTCGTCTTGAACTACGACTATTTGTATTATTTTCTTTATTTCTTGGCGTATTGCAACTTTTCTTGGCATGAAGAATATATACATAAGTACGATCTCACAGGAAGACGTGCGCAGAGCAGTGCCATTTATGAACTACTCTCGGTTTACGCGAAAGTTTTAGCGCCATGGGATCCGCGCCATGGGATGGGCGCCACGGGATCCGCGGATCCGCGCTTTGAAGGTGCGGGATCCAGCAGATTAATAAAAGCTGCGGGATCCCGCGGGAATGCGGGATCCCGCTTTGCGGGATTGCAATCCCTACTCCCACCTTTAAATTTCCAAAAAATATATTAAAAAGTACTGGAAAATCTTCTATACGCTACAATCCTATTTACACATACTATTTTTTTTTCTTTTATAAATCACGTGATTGATTTATTTCTATAATTCATCATTTTTCACTTCAAAATATATATTTTTTTATAAGAATACTGCACAAGTGTCCCAACTGCTTCCGTCTGGAGCCAGTGATACTGTGGCATCCCCAATTGGGGTATGTTGTGAGGCTGAAGGTAGTGGCGAGGGGAAGGAGATGGGGAAGAGGAAGGTGGGAAGTACCTGGCTATTCAGATCTGGTCACCAAACACGACTAAAGCCACTTCAAGCAACATTTCAATTCTGAACGGTGGTCTTACACCTGGGCGATACTGAGAGTATATTCCACTCGGAACGTGCCGCATATATACTATGTATTATTTCAATTTTTTTACTAAATAAAATTAATAATAATAATTATTATTATTATTATTAAATGAATAAATGCGCCGGGATTCGATCCCGCGACCTTCGGAATGCGAGTCAACAGCCTTACCGCTGGACTACGCCACGCCGGCCGTCAATTTTTGAACTTATTCTCAATTTTCTCGATTATTATTTTCCTTCAATCGTTTAGTTGTTTTAAAATCTTTAATTTTTAAAATTATTTCAATTGTTATAGAACATAATGTGGGGCTATTTTAAAACAATAGGGTTTTAAAATAGCACCACACAGGAGGCACTGAGGAAAATAATTTCCCTTACGGCCTATGTCATCTTGTGAGCATACTTCTTAAAAAAAAATATATATATATTAATTCATAATTATTTTTAAATCTCCTGACAGCCCTAAAATAACAGAGCTAATTTGCCAACTATGCGTGTCCAGTCATTTCAAGCAATGTTAAGCAATTTAAGGTAACATTAAACTCTGTATTATTTAAATTATTTATAATTTGCAAATAAATGTGAATGTATGAATAGGTATAATTACTTGAATTTGCTCGATTCTTCGATTCTACTTGCTAACAAGTCACCTTTACTTACATGTTTTTAATCAGCGTAAATATAATGTTTTGTTATTTTAATAATTATTTGTTTGTGAAACAAATGTAAAAAAAAACTTCTTCAATTATCTATACTAATATTATTTCCACCTTAAAACTACACCCAGTTTTCAGGTATACTAGAATTCTCAACCTCAAAACTTTGTACCAAAACATTTACAACCCCGAGCCACTCCGGGTATTTTTACACGTGTACTGGAAAAGATGATGAACTTGTTTAAATTTGTTTAAAATCAAGGGTGCATTTAATAGCTTAGTTAAATAATTTATGAATAATAATAATATATTATGAATAATTATTAAGAAATAAGAATAATAATAATCAACCATTTATTTGCACAGCCCTTGTGAACAAGTTTGAAGTTTGAAACCTGACACTCACTTTTTAATAAAATAATATATTAGGACCCGTGAAATACTTACATACTTCGAAATATTAGGACGACACGGATATATTATAAACACCCTGATGAGCTTTTACAAAGTGTTTATTTTTAAATGATTTACTGTCTGATATGACGACATCGAAAAATATTATAAAGTTAGGTACAGTTCTGACTCTCAACTATTTAATAATAATAATAATTGGATGATTCGTATAGCGCCGTTTTAGTGAAAAATCACAACGGTGTTTGCTCGATCGTTCCATGTCTTCTCCGGACTTCTTTTACCATTCACAATCGCGTCATATCCTCTCTTTACACTCTTTTCTTCGTCTTTCGGCTCTACGATACATTAATATTGATTAAATTAACTATATAACATATCAAGAAAAAAATAAAGCAATATTGTTTTGGCCATCACTTATAACAGCTGTTTTGCCTACCCAAGTCATCGCCAAAACAATAACTGTTGTTTCACGCATATAATTAAAAAGAGCTTCTTTAACAGTAATGTATTTTTTTAATTGGCAAAGTTTTTTTGATACATATTAAGTACATACATAATAATATAAAATACAAGAGAGTAACAAAAAATCCCACAAAGCCTGTGCGTGAGTATTATAGTAAGTAGATATTACACAGTAGTGGTTAAAAAAAATTGAACAAATCGGCATTTAGCAAAAAATTGGGTTTATTTTAGTTTTTATAACACCTGGGCTCTGCTTTTAGAAAATATTTTTTGTAGAAATTGACATTTTTACGTTGAGTTTCACATATTTCACACTTTACAGATAGTTTTTGAAGAAGCAAAATTTGGAATTGTTTGCTGTTTGATGTTTAGGTATCCTTTATGAATATGAAAATTTTAAAGATAATATTAAAAATATTTTTAAAAAGCGCGATAAACAAACACAAATAAATAAATACAATAATTAAAAATCATTTCGTAAAACCGAGAGATGACTGTACTTCGTGCTTTTACCAAATATTCGAACATTTTTAGAAGGGAGAACGTGGAAAGGACTAATTTGGTCCGGGCACGGACGTTGATATGATTGTCTCTTTTCACATATTACCTTCAAATCGGCCACATTTGGGTCCCTGTGCGAAGCTACCAAGCCAAGATGTGAAAAGGTACAAGTTGCTAGATAATGTCACGTATTCGCCACTTTCGTTACCTAATTCCTTTTGACATAACTCCTT
Organism: Glyphotaelius pellucidus; assembly: GCA_936435175.1. Lineage (NCBI taxonomy): Eukaryota > Metazoa > Arthropoda > Insecta > Trichoptera > Limnephilidae > Glyphotaelius > Glyphotaelius pellucidus. The sequence continues at coordinate 36,346,657 of OW386538.1, read as the reverse complement.
CTAAATTATATTCTTCATAAAAATACGCTTATAGTAGTGAACACGTAAAAAAATATAAGGATATAATCGTCCGTGTCCTTGCCGCGCACGTTTTCGAATAACTTTTTGACATGCTTCCTTCAAATTACGCGAACAAATTCTATTGCTTGATTTGATTCCTCTAATGTATATGTATTCTATCTTAGCACAAACACACAAAAATATTTTCAAAACTACCTTACAGAACATAGCGCCGCAGACGACCGCTCGTGGCGAAAGATTTTCGCGTAATGAAAGTAAATCGAAGATGTCATCGTTTTTATGTCTTTTGGGTGCATAGAAAAATTATGTATTACCCAATACATCACCTTTTTTTTAATTTAGTTTATTAATTTTATAGTTAAAGTACTGTTTTATTAGGTAATATTTTTAATTTGCAAAATTATTTGTTTTTTAGTACAAATAAATGGTTTTAAACACCATTGATTTACGTAGTTTAAAAAAATTAAAATACGTCATTATTAAGCTACATTTTAAAAATATATAAATGGCGTGGTATAGGCCAAGATGTTTTCTATTACAATTAATTTTTTATACTTTTTTTTCATATTGTATATGATTGTAGATGGAAAAAATCTGAAGGTCGATTGACGATTTATTGAAAACTGACATTTTATAAACTGTTTTAAAAGTAAGACAGTATTTTTTATAAATATTTCATTTTAACTGGTGGTATAAAACACACTTGTATCTAAAAAAGAAATGTGTAATTTTCTTTATTTTTTCTCTGTTATGTGCACGGGTGATTTTAAAGACACGCAAACAACATAAAATATTGAAAATCCCTCGTGCTCTCTTAAGCGATTCCTATCTTCAAATTTAAATAAAACAAAGTGTGTGTAAGATATCATCGAAATTTTTTATTCGTTTAAAAAACCTATCGATGCCTTTATGTGTGGAAAATAACATCGTTCAAATGTCCGCCGCGGCTTCACTGGGTGGCGCGCATCCGAAATGTCCAATTTTCCATGACTCTGGCGCATAAATCAGGCTGAATTTGACCAATGGCATGGGTTATGTTGGCTTTGAGGGCCGCTGTAGTTTGTGGCTTATTGGCAAAGACCTGCGACTTAAGAAAATCTCACAAGAAAAAGTATAACGGGGTCAAATCGCACGATCTCAGTGGCCAGTTCACATCACCTCCACGTGAGATTTTATCATTAAACAATTTTAAACAATTTAATAATTCAATTTTTTTAAAAGAAAAACTCTCTTTTTTATAACTTTTGAAATATACCAAACCATTTTATCATTTGCACGTATTGTTGATCTATATCTGTCCATGGTGATTTGGCAAATCAGACTGAATAAATGACAGCCAATTTGACAGATGTCGCTACAACAATATGGCCGCTATCAACTCCCTTTATTAAGAACACTTAGTCATTGTGAACTGAAACTCATTCGTTGGCAATCTGCAGTCATGCTAGTGAATGATTAGAAGCTTCCGAAAGTTATGCTTTCAATCCTTATCGATCGACTGTGCTAGGCGGCCTACCCAACCGACACTAAAATGTATAATATCTTACAAAATAATTATCAGGGGAGGATGCCTTAAAACGATATTAGATCCATTAATTAAAGCTTAAAAATTGATTATTTGGACTATTACTATATACATTATATTCTCCCAACGAAAAACTTATTTTAACTTCAAATTATTACTTAATATAATGTCGTTACACGTCAAAAACACGTCCTCCTATTTTAAATCCAAAATTTGTAAAAAATATTTTTTTAACCAAATATAATATAAGATATTCCAACCAATCCAACTATATTATTCGGGTAACAAAAACCTCAGTGGCTCAATCACACTTTAACCCTCTTGCTCCTAAAATCTTCAATAATTTAACAATTGAAATAAAAATTGATGTAAAACTTGTAACAAAGAAATATTAATGTGTAATCGTTTAGTGTTTTGTCTGAAATACAATACATGAATAAATATAATGCCCAAAATAAAATAAAAGACTGCTAGCTCGGGAACAATACTCAGATTTTATTAAACAATTTAGCAAGAGACTCAAATGTAATAAATTAAATCATGATTCAGGGACGTGAAAATTTTCCAAGAAAACATTTTAGTAGAATTTAAGTTATATCAATAAAAATAATAATGTCACATTTTAAAGAAGATTCTGGATATTTCTAAGTGGAAATTATGATTAATTAAAGATGGACGCCAACCCGTTATAATTAACATCTTAACGAGTAAAGATGGAAGTTAAAGTAAAAAAGTTAGGTAAGACCATTTAAAGTACGCTAATAATAGTTTGAAATTATATTACAGAGTTCGATGTATCCCTTTGCTTGATTCCTGCATTGTAGTAGTGATGGGGGAGCCCTGGTGGCTAAATGGGTAGTTACTCGAGCGTTGTGGGGACCTATTGGATTGCGAAGATTAGATGCTAAAGAGAAAAATGTTTATGCCCTTTTGCTGGTGGGGGGAGCGAGTATAAATTTTCAAAAATGTAAAAAAAAATAGTCACATTGACATCTAGAGCGCGTCATATTTTAATAGCGTATACGCCCTACGTGTTTCTGGTTATGGAGAGATATTAATCTGATGACTTGCTTGATGGGGGTGGCCGTACGAAGAGGTAGAAAATTGAAAAAAAATATATTCGAGCTCGTCAGATATTCAGTAGGAATGTTAAGTGAATCTTAAAATATGTCTTATTCAAAAGACTGACGATTTGGACGTAACCTAAACTCATGGCTGATTTTTTAAAATGTTAAAAAAAAAATCGTGACCTTGAAATACTCAAACGCGTCAGATTTTTATACAGACGGTTCAACTTGATGTCCTTGTCGTGCTGACCTATAATCTGACGATTATGTGGAGGGGTTTTCTTAATCTGACAGTTTAAAAAAATAAACAATTTTATTACTGAATGGAATTACAATAAACAAAAAATAATATATTATGATAAAAAAGTTAATATAAACGTAAAATTTTATAATGTATTTGAAAGAAAAACGCTTAGTGAAAAAAAAGGTTAAGAATTAGTTTTTAATCGTCGCCATCATCAGTAGGATCGTCTTCGTATTGCAAGTTCGAATCGATTTGGTCTGCACGCACCACACTTAAGTGACGATTTTAACTACTGCGGCTTGTAGAAATCGTCAGATTATATTATTTTCGTGATCCTTACATGATTTCCTTAAAAATTAAAAATAAATTAACCGCGCTCGAGTAAATCCACACGACGTTTTTTTTGCAACTTTGTGCTTCGCTAATTTTTTTATGCCACTTTCAAATTATCAGATTATTGAAATGTGAACTTTTGTGCGTGTAATCAACTAACCTTACGTTATCTGACACGCTCGAGTATCTTTGAGGATCAATTTTTTTTTACTAATCTGACCGGTTGTCCTAGACGCACCCACCAATATTAAGGGTTCATATATGGTGGTAGTTCATAACAGGGTGCAAGGTATCTCCCCTTAGTTATTCTGACGCGCTTGAGTAAATCCCAAAATCCCTGCTGGGCCTCCCCTACTATAGTGTGTCCGGTCGCTCGCTACAAAACTAACTGCCGGCTTGAGTTCTCGTAACCGCGCTCCCGTCCGTGGATGGTCACGTGGATGGTCACGTGGCTGGTGTTTCCATTATTTAGAGAAACCCAGTATTGAAGAGTAAAAAATTGCGAAGAGTGTCCAGACTGCTACAAACTAGAAAAGAAATATGTGTATTTATATGATCTATCCCTTACGCATGTCTTTTTCTCTTTTCTGTTTTCTACTTTCTAATTTTTTTTTTTTTCAATTTTCAGCATGTATATTTATGTATTTAAATTAATTTAATGTTTATAAATTTAATTCATATGTTTATACAAACTTCATAAAAAGTAACCATATTCCATTGGTCACCATGAAACAGGTAGCCGGCTAGTATGGTGATTTAATGTATCTATTATATGTAAATGTCTTAATTAAATATCGCGTATTTTATAAATAAATAAACTGATTTTATTAAAAACTACTTAAAATTAACAAGTGAACAATGGAATTGGCAGAAAAGACAACAGTAATTCTCGGTACTTAAACAAATCAAAAGTCAAAACGATTTATAATTAAAACTTTTCATGTTTGGTTTGAACAGTTGAATAATTGAAACGCGAGACAAATCAAATAAAATGTTCACTTTATGCTCAATATCGTCGCTTCTGATGAAAGTAAAAGAAAAAATATAAGGCAGAAATACAAGATTTCCACTTATAAAAGAGTCGTTTTTTATTAGTGATTTATTCTCACAGTGCACAGCTCGCCGTAAACGTCTCTCAAGGAGAATTTTTCTTTGGAGGAGACAATCTTTCTTTTGAAATGAACTTAATAGTTTTTTCTTTGCTGGTGCTGTCTATTCACATTTCTGTAACTTTTGGAAACCCTGACTCGAGCCGTGGTAAGTAATATTACTGTTTATTATATTACTTACACCAACATACTTAATTCTAGCTTTACTTAGTTTAGTAAAGTTCAATTTGTATGAAAAAATGATTAAACTATCTACGTAAAGTGTGTTAAATTTTTAGAGTTCCATTATGTATTTGCAAATTTATGGAAATTCTTTATAAAATATTCTATCGGGTGAGTTATAAAATTAGTTCAGTATAGAAGAAAGCAAACTCTTTGAAGCTTGACGTTAATAATATATGATAAATTCTTTATAAAATATTCTATCGGGTGAGTTATAAAATTAGTTCAGTATAGAAGAAAGCAAACTCTTTGGAGCTTGACGTTAATAATATATGACTACATAGAATTCAAAACTTATGCAATATGTATTCGCACATAGACGTATGGAGTGTGTCGCTGATAAAATATAAACATGAAATAATCATATCATTTATCCATAATTCAAGTACTTACTAAAGAAGTTCTTCGGTAAATTTATTTCATTAATATATTTATAACACATCTCTACGTTTCGTATCGTATGCGTTTTAGTAATTAATTGAACGATTTATAGTAATTTAATAAACCATCACAATTATTCAAAAATAATTAAAACTTTTTTCTTTTCATCATTGTACCAACTTACAAATATTGGTAATAATATCTTACAATAGTGGTTATTCTTATTATTTTCTTCACAGATTTTTTAAATTTTATTGTTTCAGTGGAAATAAGGTTTTTTCCTAACTTGTAAAATATTTTTCTTATTATTTACCTACTACTAAACATTTTCAACGTACATCTTAAATAAAGTTATTTGCATATATATCATATTGAAATAATTTTTTTCATTGTTGCAATATTGTAATATTTAAATAAACAAGCTCTAGAGCTGTGTTTTTCATGTTGTTGCTATACCTTATCTACGTTATTATGTAAAAGCCAAATGGCGTAAATATTATAAATAAATAATAAAATTGAGAGTTACATTGATTATAACTTCTTTATTAAAAACAAGTTTGTAAAAAGTATGTCACAAGTTTGTTACAAGTTTGTTACAAGTTTGTTAAAAAATTGAAAAGTAACAAAGTGAAAAAATTACTTAGTTTAAAGTGGTTAAAAACGATCTATCGTTTTCTTAGACTGCAGCATTCTCTCTAATCTAAACGTTACCCACAGAAGAATTAATATGTACACAAATATGAAACTAAAGTTTTCGAAGGCAATTTGAGAAAAAATCATAAAACTTAATGATTTTTTCATTAATTATTTTTATTAGAAACGACAAAAAAGTGAGGTGACAATAACTTTCATAATATTTAACTAACTAACCATCACGCCGACTCTCCACAGGGGTAGGCAGAGAGGACGGACCGCCAAACAATTCGGTCTTGGCATACACTGTTTGTCTCATTCACATTTATACTTCGTCTCATACATACTCTTACATTATTCTGACTCTTGACATGGCCCGTCTCAAGTATCTGATTCACTTGATCGTGCCATGTCTTCCTCGGGCGTCCCCAACTTCTTCTACCATTCACATTTGCGTCGTACATTCTTCTTACACTACTTTCTTCGTTCATTCGCTCTACATGCCCAAACCATCTGAGGGTCCCTTTCTTAATCTTACTCATTACGCTTACATCGACCTTGCATTCTTTGGGGATCTCCACATTTCTCACACCATCATACATGGTTTTACCACACATACGCCTCAGGAATCTTATTTCAACAGCAATCAGTTTGCTTCCATCCTTTTGCCAGTTCCATGCCTCACTTCCACACATCAGGGTAGGTACCAGCACTCCGTTGTGGACTGCTAGCTTCGCTTCTTTTGGCAGTTTTTTATTAGCGCCAACGGCATTCAGTCCTCCATTAATGGAGTTACCTGCAGTTAGCCTTCTTTCATTTGTCTATTGTAGGATTGATTTTTTTTGTTCATTGTATCAAAATATAATGCTTGGCTTGCGTGCGCCGCTTGAAGCCGTTTGCTTTTTCTGACCAAATTGCATAAATTAGAGCCAAAACACCCTCTTGTGTGATGAGAAAGCGTTTTCATTGAGCTTACGCGGTAATGTGACAAGCTTAATGATGAATCCGCAGTTACGGAGCTTTGATACAACCAAAAATAACCTTTTAGCAAGATATCGCTCCAAACATGTTTTTAAACATCGTCGACTCAGATTACATATATTTGTGATGAAAAGAGATACGTCGGTCGAGAAATTCCAGTTTAAAAAGCTGTGCAAATGTCATAACCGTTCAAGAGTTTTGCCGTGTCAGAAAAGAAAGAATTCTGCTTTATAGAAAGTTTATAATTTAATATATTTAAATACATTATTCATTGTGTGCAGAGTGTCCCGAAGATGAAGAATATATGGAATGTAGGGGATGTGGAAGGTCCTGCGAAACTGCGCCATACCTACACATGATGAAATGTGCTTGTAATCCTGGATGTGACTGTATCTCAGGATACTTAAGGAATTCTGAAGGGATTTGCGTTCCTTTGGAGCAATGTGGTAAGGCACAATCATTCATTTTTTCTATGTTGTTTCTCCCGGCAATCACCTATAATAATTAGTACTTTTTATATAAATGAAAAGAATTATATCACGGTTGCTCTAGTCCATTGTAGCAATCACTACTTTATTTATTAATTACTTCTGCACATTGTTGATTGACTATGTCGGTGATCTACGATCGCGATTGTCAGCAAAAAATACCAATATTGTAATTAATTAATTTGTGAATTTCAGGGACAAATTGAAAATGGTTTCCAATAATAATTTGGAGAAAAAAAAAGTGTTTTGAAAAACTTTCAAAAATGTAATTGAGTTCGGCAAATATAACGTGTGTCAAGGTATTTTTTGTTTCCAGAATGCCCTTTTAACGAAATCTTTTCTGCGTGTGATAACAATAACTGTCAAGGCACTTGCAAGAAGCCTTATCAACTAGAAAACCAGGAATGTCCTTGCATAGCAGGCTGCATATGCGCAGAAGGATATTTGAGGAATGACGAAGGAGAATGTGTCCTTCCCATACAATGTGGTAGGTATTAGGTATTCTTCTGTGAAATAATTATATGAAGTTATATTTGATGAGATTAACAAATTCGGCTATTGAGATATACGAAACTGTATATTACTATCCGACTTTATCCGGATTTCAACACCATTTTTACTCATTCAACAATTATGTGTCTTTCTTTTAAGACTTAAATTACTAAAGGAAAGCGTCTCTGGTTCGTGGGGTGGGGTTTGTTCAAGTATTGGCGGTGGATATGTCTACCGAACCAATCAACTATCGAATCAGGAGAAGCCGGTCGAGGGAGATCGTTGACCTCCAGCCGACAGCCGGACTCGGGAGGGATGGGTTCAGACATCAATTCTGGACAAGCCGTGACATTTGAATCCATAACCCCATTAAACCTTTTTACTTTCCCCTTAACCCCTTATAGCTTTTTATCTCCTTTCTTTCCTTAAAAAGTCGCTCCAAACAATATCCAAAAACAACAGGCCCTTAGCTGTGTAGAGTGAAAACCCAAAAAATATTTATTGATAAAATATGAACATTAAATTAATGTTGGGTGAAATTATCCTTAAATGGAAAAAAATATTTAAAAATAACCCGAGTGGACCAAGTGACACATTGTAAAGAGTCACACCCAAGTGACAAATTTAGAAAGATTTTGGGGTTTCCGTGATAAAAAACGCATTTAAATTATATTTTGTAGTTTTCAGATAACAAACTTTTAATGTGCTTTTTTTTAAATCTGAAAACTGATCACCATAAATAATATGGTGGTCTGTTTACTTGTTGGATAATGGTTTTATTTTTATGTTGGTGCTAAGGAAATTGTTTTTAAAGCTGCATTTGTTTTTAGAGTGTCCTGAAAATGAATTGTACATGGACTGTCACGGCTGCGAGGACACTTGCAGGAACCCCCACCTCAGCTCTTCTTCCACTTGCTCCTGTTACCTCAAGTGTTACTGCCTCTCTGGCTTCTTGAGGAACGACGAAGGAAAGTGCGTCTGTCCAAAAGAATGCAGTAAGCAAATGAAACTAAAATACTTGAAATAATAATTAATATACAATAATGACAAAAATCTTACAAAAAGCATATAAAAAAATCACAACCGCAACAAATATAATAAACACCTTTGAAATGATACGATGATGAGTACGCTTAAATTGTCGGACAGAAAGATTTTCACCGAAATAATAAAAATAAAAAAATTACGAAACATTCCATTTTTCCACTTACTTTATTTATGAGAGTTGCCGGTTTCAACCTATAATCATAATAGGCTGAATCTTAACGATTTGCCGGTATCCATGTTTCTTCCTTCTTACAACACGCTAGGTTCACACCAGGTGTATTTATGAGAGTTGCCGGTTTCAACCTATAATCATAATAGGCTGAATCTTAACGATTTGCCGGTATCCATGTTTCTTCCTTCTTACAACACGCTAGGTTCACACCAGGTGTATTTATGAGAGTTGCCGGTTTCAACCTATAATCATAATAGGCTGAATCTTAACGATTTGCCGGTATCCATGTTTCTTCCTTCTTACAACACGCTAGGTTCACACCAGGTGTATTTATGAGAGTTGCCGGTTTCAACCTATAATCATAATAGGCTGAATCTTAACGATTTGCCGGTATCCATGTTTCTTCCTTCTTACAACACGCTAGGTTCACACCAGGTGTATTTATGAGAGTTGCTGGTTTCAACCTATAATCATAATAGGCTGAATCTTAACGATTTGCCGGTATCCATGTTTCTTCCTTCTTACAACACGCTAGGTTCACACCAGATGTATTTATGAGAGTTGCCGGTTTCAACCTATAATCATAATAGGCTGAATCTTAACGATTTGCCGGTATCCATGTTTCTTCCTTCTTACAACACGCTAGGTTCACACCAGATGTATTTATGAGTTGCCGGTTTCAACCTATAATCATAATAGGCTGAATCTTAACGATTTGCCGGTATCCATGTTTCTTCCTTCTTACAACACGCTAGGTTCACACCAGATGTATTTCTCATTGCCTAGAATATTAATAGAGGGATATAATAATTACTCTGAATCAGTGGACATCTTCAATTTACCACTAAACGAATACAAAAGGTTGTTACTGAGCCAGTTCTGTTATGTATATATATATATATTTTTTAATAATAATATATAATTTCGACTATGAAACAAAACAATTGTTTTGTTTGTAACCTCAATTTATTATTATTATTTCTTTTTTAATACTGAACTATTTCGCTTAACACAGGCATCTTCAGGGTATAAAATTAAACTGATCAAAAAATACATTGTGTGGGCTTATATATACAAACAGAAAAAAAACAAAACAAGGAACAGGAAAAATAAATGAACTGTGAGAAAGTATGAAATACATTTCATTTTCGTTTACCTTTTCACTGTTCCTTTCTTTTACGTTTTATCTCTTTCTGAATGTAAATATAAGCTCACACAGTTTAACATTATACCCTGTAGTAAAGCGAACCCGGTCGGTATTCTAAAAATTAAATAAATAAATCGTGGTAACAAACAAATTAATTGTTTTATTTCATTAAATATGTCAAACCACAAAGTGACCGCTTTCTATCAAAATTTCTTTTACTATTCCTATGTAAAAGCCCTTATAAATGGTGTTAATAAATAAATAAATAAAAAAAATTTCAGGTGTATCGTGCAATGAAAACTCAACATTTAGTCAATGTGATAATCACCCTTGCCTAAATACATGCTCCGAGCCCAACAAGCTGTCTGGGTGCACCTACAAAGGGTCTGCCTGCTACCCGGGCTGTGTCTGCGATGAGGGGTACCTCAAGAATGATGCAGGAGACTGCGTTTCTAAAGATACTTGTGGTAAATTTCTAGTCTCTATGCTCGTTTTTTCTTTAAACTTCGTCATCGTGAAACTCTACTTCTTTAAAAGCAAGTTCATTGATTTTTCCTAATTCAAATTCCTCTTCATTGAATATCTCTTCTTCAAAATAGCATAAAACCCACGTTCACTTCTTCGTTTGTCGCTTTTTCAATGTTGATGAAATGATGAGATATCAGGGGTGCCCAGGTTCATGGGTTGAGGTTCGTTCAGGTCTTGGTGGTGGGTGCGCCTGCCCACCAGCTGCGTCATGGGTCGGAACGGGAGGCGCTGGTTGAGGGAGTCTTTATAACCTCTCCAGCTGTACTCTCTCGACATATAGTTGCTTGCACTGTAGTGGAAGGGATGAAGTCGTACGTCCGTCATACCTGAACCTGAACTTCCTCTCCTTCCTTTCCTTAAAAAGTACCTCAACACAGCATCTCTAAACATGACATACGCCCAAAGGGAATTTATTTTCTTCAGGGCCTCTTGTGTGGTAAAAAAAGTAAAAAACTCTCTTTCTATTCATACAATAAGGACCTCCAGACCATTTTTTATTAGTAACAACGTTCTAACGTAAAAACCAGAATATTTTTATTTATTTTTGTAGTTAGTTTTAAGGGTTAAAATAATTTTTAAAGTTTTAATTTTTCGGGTCTCATCAAATATGTTGTTGTATATGTGACGTCACCGTGCACACGTCATAATATAAAAGCCTACGTTTTATTTCAACAGGCTCTGTATTTCGTATGGCGGCATCAAGAGTCGAGATGTTTTTTAATCAACATTGAAGAACACTAATAACCGTTTTAGACTAACTCCTTTTTTCAGCCCGATTCCCGTATAGAGACCAAAGGTAAAAATTTTCGCTTCACACCATGTTGTTTGCAGTGATGCCAACTAAAATCGTAGATATGAAAATAGAGATTAACTTACTTACTTACTTGAATTTACAAATTCAAGTAAGTAAGTAAGCAGCAAAAAAAGCAAAAAGCAGCATTTTAACGCAAAAGCATAAATAACACACCTATCATGCACCATCGATCAATTGCACAAAAATTCCTATGCCAAAATTATGTTTCAATTTCGTCAACACTGAAACAACAATCAAATATTTTAAATACAAAGAAACCTGAAGTTCATCGGTTCAATTGCTCTAAATAAAACTAGAATTAATATGAACATTATGGACTGGTTCCGAGAATCAACAGTTTCAGTCATCCCAACCAAACAAGGCATATACATTTTTAAATGGCGATTTATAAATTCTACGTGTTAAAATACATACTATAACTTATGCATTCAGAATCAGCGTTTTTGATCTATATGTATATCTTTTTTTAAGCCAATTTTTTTTTACTGGAGTTCCTTATTTGCACACCTTGTGCTTATAAAATCATATACAAAAATCTTTCAAAAATAATTCCAACGCAATTAAGTGATTGTTCTAATTTTTAATCAACAGTTCATCAAACAGTTTTACCACAGCAACAAACAATTTCATTGCGAGTTTGGCGAGAATTACTATGTCCTATATTATTTTCACATTCAACAATTGTGATTTTTTTGTGTGTAATTTTATTTTTGTTTTAGTTCAAAAGTGCCAAGGAGAAAATGAGATTTTCAATATATGCGGAACTGCGTGTCCACTGACCTGCGAAAACAAAGATACATCATTTCCCTGTACGACTCAGTGTGTGGCGGGCTGCTTCTGTCGAGAGGGCTATGTGAGAGATGAGTCCGGACATTGCATTTTGCCTGAACAGTGTTGTAACAATAAATAACATAATGAATAAAGTGATCATAAATGAAAAAAATCTTACCAATGTTTCTGATTTATCAGAATCTTCTAAAAACTAATCAGTTTATCATAAACGTATTTACCTTGTATTTGAAAACATTGCAATAAATTTAATTAACATCAAAATTAATTGCGAAAGTTTCTTCTTTCCACAGCCTTTTTATCCATTTTTTCAGATCAATTAACAGTTTTGGTAAAGTTGGAAAGAACCGCCGCAATTTTTCGTCAACGACTGACATTTCTTGTTGAATTCCTTCACAAATCGAACATTTTCCGGGGTACCAATTGTTAAATATTAAAAAAGATTGCCATATCGCAAAAATCATTACGTCTATTTTTTTCAAAATAAGATAATAACGAAAATAATTTTTTAGTTTTGTCTAACGGATATGTGTTATTGCAAAATAAAAGACAGATGAACGAAAATAAAGAACGCACACGCGCTATTCTTTTCATTTAGATATACATCCCAGGTTTTGAATGGTTTGTACGGCAAGCAGGGTTTGTCTAACGGATATGTGTTATTGCAAAATAAAAGACAGATGAACGAATATAAAGAACGCACACGCGCTATTCTTTTCATTTAGATATACATCCCAGGATTTTAATGGTTTGTATGGCAAGCAGGGTTTGTCTAACGGATATGTGTTATTGCAAAATAAAAGACAGATGAACGAATATAAAGAACGCACACGCGCTATTCTTTTCATTTAGATATACATCCCAGGATTTGAATGGTTTGTATGGCAAGCAGGGTTTGTCTAACGGATATGTGTTATTGCAAAATAAAAGACAGATGAACGAATATAAAGAACGCACACGCGCTATTCTTTTCATTTAGATATACATCCCAGGATTTGAATGCTTTGTACGGCAAGCAGGGTTTGTCTAACGGATATGTGTTATTGCAAAATAAAAGACAGATGAACGAATATAAAGAACGCACACGCGCTATTCTTTTCATTTAGATATACATCCCAGGATTTTAATGGTTTGTATGGCAAGCAGGGTTTGTCTAACGGATATGTGTTATTGCAAAATAAAAGACAGATGAACGAAAATAAAGAACGCACACGCGCTATTCTTTTCATTTAGATATACATCCCAGGATTTTAATGGTTTGTACGGCAAGCAGGGTTTGTCTAACGGGTATGTGTAATTATTCTAATACTTTTTATTAAAAAAAAATATTTCAACTTGTCAATAATTAATATCTGGATGTCGTCTAAGAACGCCTTTTATATACCTAACCTAACCTAATCTAACCAAACCTAATATAACCTAACCTAATTAATAATACATTGATTTTAATTCGTATATCCTAAATATGCTCAATTATTTATTTATTCAGAATATGAAAATTGCACCATACTAGTACCTTCATATGAAAATTGCTCTATACTAGTTAGTACCTTCCCCGAATACATGTGATTTTTGCGATATGGCAATCTTTTTTTAATATTTATCGATTGATACCCTGGAAATCATTCAGTTTGCAAAAAAAGTAACATGAAATGTCAGCCGTAAGGAGAAATTACGTACAAATTTTTTTTTATGAAATGTAAATTTAAATGCATATTTTTCCACCTGCCGCGATTGAAACCGATGTTTTTTGTTGTAACTAAGTTTAAAAGTTATGTACTTTTCAAAATCTGTGCCTATTAAGAAAGCGTCGGTTCTTTCACAAATTAATACAGTTTTTACTGGGCTTTAGAGATTGTTAGACAGAACAATCCAATTAATTATGGAAATTAAGGTAAAATTCAGTACAACGAAAATAATGATAGATGAATAATACAAAGAGAAGAAAAAGAGAGACATAATAAAATAGCAGAAGAGAATTCAAGCAAAAACGAATATGCAATATATACACACCTTCACCCTACTCGCATGAGTTATTCAGGATCATCAAGCGAATTAAAATCAGTTTCATACGTACGAGAGATGATAATTTAATCCACTCATTGATTCGTTAACGCTTAGTCGGCTTTTACGCTAGTTAGAACGTAATCCTACAATAGTTTCATTTCAAAGGTACACGTTAATGGTACACGTAAATATATTAAGTTTCCAGTAACGAACAAAGGATTCTATTCGACTCAACAACATATTACTTCTACGCCTCCTTTGAAAATTCATTAAAAATGACGAAAAGACATTTAATTGGTTAATAAGGTTAGATTATGGGAAAATTTTAATTTAATTTTTTTTTAAATTTTAATGATTTTTCAAACGGGTGTTGAAACGGGCCATTTTTTGAGTTGTCGTAGAACCATAATTGCATACAACATTTTTTAACCGTTTTTGAGCACAGAAGTGAGATAGATAGATTTTCGGCTATTGGGGGAATTGGCCTGTTTTAAGATATTTCTTAAAGATTCTGTATAATTGTGGACATAAATGTGGACACAGCCCTGCATTTGTATGAGAAAGTCGCATTTCAATAAATAAATAAATTTGGTTCTATTGTACGTAATAACTTCTCCGCGTATATCTATCGTCTTTCATACATATTTTAATGTATGAAATGATCTATCTCATTGCATTGAATACGTTTTTTTAAAAGACTATTTATTCTTATAATATCTGAAGATTGTTGGTAATTGTCTAAAGTGTCTAAAGGAAGAAGAATTTCTAAGTATTTAGTTAAAGTAACAGATTTGTCATTAGAAAAAACTACTCGTAGATCCGGAGTTCTCTTTCAATGATAGATGTGCTGGAGTTATTAGTCGAGATAATTCTGAGATGAATGGTTTCCAATTAATGTAAGGTACATTATAGTCACCTACAATATATTTTTTTAATTTCATTAAATACAGGCGGAAAATCATTTCCCTTACGGCTTATGTCATCTTTGGGAACGCTGTGTGGAGGAATTTTTTTAAGGAAAAAGGAAAAAAGAAGGAGCGAAAGATTTTGGAAGGAAAAAGGTATGAGGGGTAAGCAGGCATTAGGGGGTCAGTGTGTCCAGGAGTGACGGACGTTTGAATCCAATCCTCCCGCTGCGATGCAAGACTGTAGAGACCAGCTGGAGAAGTAAAAAGGTTGCCCTCAACCGGTCTCTCAAAATCCGGCCCAACACATAGTAAGTAGGTAGACGCATCCGCCGCCAAGATCCAGACCAGGGATCGACAGTTTGTCAAGTGAGAAGAGTCAATTTGTCAAAGAAACGGGATAACAAATATATCAGTTAGCCATATTATAACGGAGGGAAGGGGTCGTAATCGTACTTTGTTAAAAATGTGGTGGAACGATAATTACGATTTGCTTCGGGTTATCTACATTCTTACTGTGATATCACACTTCTGCCCGTTTAAATGTTTCTGTAAATAGACTCGCACATAGATTTCTTATAAAATTAAAACCAGTTTTGTGTTCGGAATGCAAACAAAAAATAATCGCTCTGCGGCTCCATCTCATAAGGCTGGTTGAGTAGAGGTGAAATTGCAATCGATGTCTGAACGGCCGAAGAGCCGCATGCGGCTCGCGAGCCGCAAATTCCGACCCCTGACCTAGACCACCCTCACCCCATGAACCCGGGTATTCCAACCCTTCCGCTGCGGTGCAGACTGTGGGTCGAGAGACCAGCTCGAGAGGTACAAAAGTTGCCCTCAACCGGTCTCTCAAAATCCGGCTCTCCACAGTAAGTGGGCAGACGCATCCGCCGCCAAGACCTCATCCTCACCCCCATGAACCCGAGCACTCCAACCCTCCCGCTGCGGTACAGACTGTGGGTCGAGAGACCAGTTGGAGAGGTAAAAAGGTTGCCCTTAACCGGTCTCTCAAAATCCGGCCCTCCACACAGTAAGTGGTTAGTTGGTTATTCACAATAAATTATGGTTCCCGGGGCGGCGCACTATGGAATGGCCCAGAAAAAGACCGTCTCATGAATCGAAATACTGTCCATTTTTTTTTCAGATATACCTATAGCGGCTTTAATAAGATAAAAAATTATTGATTAATCTTTATCCATTGGGAAAAAAAAAAGTTCTTTTGTATTTTAGACTTGTGTGTATGGGGGGGTATTATCATATTGGTTTTATTCAGTGGCGGACTAAGCCCTTCAGAGGCCCGGGGCGGCAAAGCCGAATGAGTTTAAGAAGTTGATGTAATTTAAGAAGTTGATGTAATTTTACAATTTTTTTATTCAGTTCATACGGGCTTCTGGTCCTGGGGGGGAGAGGGGGGGGCTCCACGTTTCCTTGATCAAATCCTAAACAAGGCTTTAAGAGGGAATAACCAGACACAACCGGACATATGTCATTTTTAAATCAAATTTTAGACGTTTTGACTCTTTTCCACAAAAAATATATGTATATGTATTGATTTCGAAAGATTGTTCTTTTATCTAGAAAAACTTTTTTTAAATTTTGAGAAGATATTTTTATTTTTAGTACAATAAGGTTTTACCGCAGGTCGTTGGCAGATTTGTTAAATTTTCAAATAAAATTTTGTATTATACAACATAAATTGCAAATCGTATAATCATGCAGTTAAATAAATCAATTAAGTATCTGGAAAGCTACTTTTCAAAATTTTAATTTTAGTTCAAATAAAATAATCTAAAAAAAGATCCGCGCCCTTTTTTGTGACGAAAATACTTCAGTTTGTCTATTTATTTACGGTCTTACAAACTAATACATAAAAAAATTTAATTATTATTTTGCTTAGAAATTATTTAAAAATATGCTTATGATAAAAAATGACAAAAAGTACTTAATTGTAATAGTTTTATCTTCACGTGTTTGAGAATTTTTGATTGTAGGTATTTATCGAAGCAAATGTTGAATGAAATAAAATCGATATTGAATTGTTATGTCAAAATGCTGGTACGGAGAATAATTAATCTTTCTCATCGGAACCGCCCTGTACAGTTGAAAGGATACGATTGCAAGACCACCGTTCGACGAAATTTGAATTTCGTCCGCTGGTTAATGCCCCTTAAGGCACCAGGACACCGTAAAAAAAAGTTTTTATTTTATTTAATTTTCTGAAAGATGCATTTGTTAATAATACTCTCACCAATTTTTTTAAGCAAATTCATAAAATTGACGGAGATACAGCATTTTTTTTATGAAACCGTTTTAAACAGTTTTTATGTTAAATTATCCTTCAGCAAAACTTGAAAGAGTTTTCATCGAAACTACGTTTTTCAACTTGATTGACAACATAAAAGAAGAACTCTACATCCGATTTACATACACCAAGCAGCAAGTCTTCAACGGTTCGAAAATCCGGTCACTACAGCCAGGGCCGTATTATCCATAAGGCAGTGTATGAACCTGCCTAGGGGCCTCTAGGGGCCCGAGACATGCATTACCTAGGTGCCCCGACATGTTTAATCCGGCCCTGTTGCATCGGCTAGGGCCCCTATGGTAAAGGGCCCCCGAGACGCGCGTTGCCTAGGGGCCCCGACATGTTTAATTAGGCCCTGCTGCATCGGCTAGGGGCCCCTAGTAAAGGGGCCCCGAGACGCGCATTGCCTAGGGGCCCCGATGTGTTTAATCCGGCCCTGCCGCTGATGTTTAATCCGGCTCTGCCGCATCGGCTAGGGGTCCCTAGTAAAGGGGCCCCGAGACGCGCATTGCCTAGGGGCCCCGACGTGTTTAATCCGGCCCTGACTATGACACCACGTAGGGATTGTTTTATAAGGTGTCCCCTTCTATTGTTTTTATTTTTATGAACGTTGAAAATTTTCCATAAAAAATCGAAAATGAAATTCGCTGGTTCGCCATTTTTAAGATATCGAATTCCTTCCTACATGGTGCCATAGACACTGGATTGGATGTATAGTTTGTTTAATATGTTGTCAACCAGGTTGAAAAACGTTTTTCAAAAGTTTAGAAGAAAACGCATTCAAAGTTTTGCTGAAGAAAAATTCAACATACAAACTGTTTCAAAAGGTTTCAAATCTGTATCTCCGCCAATTTTCCGAATTTCTTTATAATATTTGGTGAGAGCATTCTTAACAAATGCATCTTTCAGAAAATGGAATAAAAATGGAATTTTTTTACAGTGTCCTGCTGCCTTAAAGCTTCGTTTAGGATTTGATCGAGGGAACATGGAGGCGTTTGGTGCCCCCCCAGGACCGGGGGCCCGGGGCGGCCGCCCCCCTCCGCCCCCCCCCCCTTAGTCCGCCACTGGTTTTATTTGACATGATTCAACTTTATTTTGAATATTATCTTTTTAAATTTGTAATGTTGGTAGAAGTATAATGCGTTTAATTGTCTGACCTTAATTTTTTTGAATAATAGTTCTGTTTGAATATGAATAGTGTTTTTTTTTTCAAATTGTTTTTATTATTAATTAGTATTTTATAATTATATATTTAAAATAATGTTAGTATTATGTGTAGTATTACATATTATTGTGACCTTAGTGGGGTGCCCCACTAAGGTCACAATTCTTTTATAAAAAAATGTAAAAAATAAAAATAAATAAATTTAAAAAAATATATGTTTAAAATAATGTTAAAGTACGGGTTCAGGTTTTTTTTTTTTTAATTTATTTATTTATTTTATAAATCAACAATCCAGTCCCGCTAAGCCAATTGCAATTGGCTTGACAGCAGGTGCTTATAATTACTTACAAATATATTTAAAGTTATAATTTACATCTTTTATCTACAGTTTAAACATTTTTTCATAAATTTTATCAAGTATCAAGTATCAAAATAAATATTCTTTTTCCAATAACCAATTTTTCACCATATATTTAACCTTATTCATAGAATTATGTTGCTTTATATTGTCAGGTAATAAATTAAATATCTTCGGTATGTTGTATTCAAACGTTCTCTGTCCGTACTTATTATTGAATTTCGGAACTATTAACCCGTCGTTACGCGTGAATCTAGTGCTATATTTATGATCTAGTTTCTCTTTATGCTGCGGGGTAAGATAAGTTGAGATGTTTAATTGAAACAAAATGTGGAATATTTCGTGATACAAATATAAAGTTAAAATATAAATTATTATATATACATATATATCATCACAAAGATTGTTTTTTAAGCTGTAATTTTATTGTTCTCTAGATTTTATGTCCGGGTTAAGTCTTCCCCGCAGGAAAAACTTAACCCTTCCACACACTTTTCCACAAATGATCATCTAGTCAATCCACGCGATGTAATTGCATTGTATAAGTATAATAAATACAAAACTATACAAGAACAACACGTCAACCTACCAGAGAACATACTTCACCGACTCCAGATATTTTCATATCAGAGGGTTCGACTCGATAGAACTCCTAACTGGACCGATAAATCCTACTGATCCCTCAATATAAATATTTAAAAAATCTTTCGTAATCCTACATGTGTTTAATACGACTGATTTTTGCATTTTTATATAAAGATTCTTTGATAAATCTAATAAGCCTAATTCTGAATTAGAGAGCTAGGTATAATGCCAGTAGCCGAAATAACAAATGGTAATATTTTTATAGTCCGAGAATGCCAAATTCTTTTAATTTCATTTCCTAAATTTTTGTTATTTTAATTTTTAATAATAGTGATTTCTAACACTTTAAACAAATGACACCTAAACCAGATTTTGACAAAGTTCAGGTAAACTTCCAACTTATTTTTTTTTTAAATTTTTTATTTTTATTTAGTAAAATATTTACACATTTACGTACATTATTTATAAAATGTTTTGACTGTCCAACTAGGATGATTCCCGTTTTAGGACAGTGAAATTAGGATAAGTGTGAATATATATGGACCATGATTTATACAAAAAGAGGGAAAATTGAGGAAATGAAAAGAAGAGAAAGAATAAAACATAAAATTGGAAAGTTAAAAGCGTATTAACATATTACTTAAAAAAAAGGTTAATTATTTATAGGTTCTTGAAAAAAAAGGGCTTAAACATATAGTTCACTTGTGTATGCATGGCATACAACAGTTATTAAAATGATAATAATAATAAATAAAAGGAATAAAAATATTTGACACTTAAACATAAAGGGAACTGGTGTTTGCATTTCATAATGTAGTCCTATTAATGAGAACTATAAAGAGAACAGAAACAATAAAATAAAATAAACAATTAAGGTATGATTATTACTGTTGTATGCTTTGCATAGTTATCAAAATAATAATAAAATAAGTTTACTTATAAATGGCGTTTGCATTACAAAATAATACGCTTACATATACATTTTGTATGAATATGAAATAAAAAAAGAGAAGTGATAGAATAAAATAACATATCCAATTAAAACATAAGATTAACTGCTGCCTTGTAGAATTCTAATTTAAAAGTAATAGGTACATACATACATGCACATAATATAAACAATTAGAATATAAAAGGTATCTTTTGCACAGTTTATTTTTTGTCGGCATTTTTGTTATTGATTTTGGTTTGTGTTTGATTTCATTTTTTGTGTAGTAAAAGTTCACTCTCCTTTCTCCCTAATTGATGAAACCAAGTAGTTGTCAATCTGCGAAGAACCCTTGTGCTTTCGTTTTTCCAAGCATCAGGCATTAAGTTGTATAGTTTTGGACCTAAGAATGAGAAGTGTCTTTGAGCAAGAGATGTTTTGATTGTGAGTGGTACAATTGGATTTCTCCGTGAGTGTCGGGTGTCGTGAGAGTGGTTAATAGATGGGTAGAGGTGGCGTTGTTTATGGGTGTTTAAAATTAATTTTCTCATGTATAGTTGTCTAACATCCAGAACTCGTAACTCTTCAAATAGTGCATCGCTGTGATATCTAAATGGTTTTTTGAGGATTACCCTTAGTAGCGATTTTTGAGCTTTTGCTAATTTGTCCAAAACAGTTTTTGCACACCCACCCCAACCTAGGGATGCATAGTCTAGAAGTGACCCACACATAGAAATATTTAAATATACATTTATTTCTATGTATTACAGTATTTACCTTTAGATCAATTTTGAAAACATTTTTACATAATATATTTTGTAATTTTATTATGTTGGGTGTAAGGTAGGTTTGTGAAGGTGAAACTGTGGATAGGTATTGTTGTATGTTTCGTGAACACCTCACTAGGAGAACCTGTGCTGAGGTGTTTACGTGTTTATTTATGTTTATGTATGACAAGTATTTATGTGTTGTAATAGAAAGTTTTATTTGTATTTTATTTTATTAAATTTTTTTTATTTTTTTTTTTTTTTATTTATTTATTTATTTATTTTATTATTTTTTTTTTTTAAATTTTAATAGTTATTGTACATTGGTTATTTAGAAGAGAAAAAAAAAGTATTTAAATATATAAGAGGAATATAAAAAAAATATATATATATGTGTAAACATAAACATACATACACATCCATATAAACACATGTACCTGCACATATGCATATATATACATACGTATACATACGCATACACATTCACATACACATACATATATCGTCACCTTAGTTGGATGAGGTTCTATCTACGCCTTACCACGCTAAGGACTTTGACAC
The DNA here is from genome assembly GCA_936435175.1 of Glyphotaelius pellucidus. Lineage (NCBI taxonomy): Eukaryota > Metazoa > Arthropoda > Insecta > Trichoptera > Limnephilidae > Glyphotaelius > Glyphotaelius pellucidus. The sequence continues at coordinate 36,325,086 of OW386538.1, read as the reverse complement.
CTAAGAACATGTGCTTAGGTGTCAAAGTCCTTACCATTGTAAAGTGCAGTTAGAACCCTATCCAAATGAAGTGACGATATGTACACACATATATAAATTGTAAGTGCATGTATAGTTGTTGGATACTTGAAAAACTACTTAATTTTTAGGTTTATTTAATTTTATACTTTTTATAGTTTTGTTATGTTTGGTTGTGAATAATAATGTTTTGTATAAAGTTAATATCTTGATTTTTAATCCAGTCAGTGATATGTTTTTTATGAATGTTTGTAGATGTATTTGCAGATAGTATTTGTTTCAAAGTAATGGGCATGCAATTAAAAAGTTTGGTTGCATAATACTGAAAGTGTATTTGTCCATGTGTGGTGTGGGTTATCGGTATGTTCAGTGTTTTATTTGTTGAGGACCTGTCCTAGTTCAGTGAACATTGTCGATGCACTGCTATATCTTCTGAATCCAAATATAATTCTACATGCATCATTATATTGGATCCGGAGTCGTTCCATCGATGTGGTTCGGTAGTTACACCATGTTTCGCATGTATATAGATATACATGCGAAATGTATATCTATATACATACAAAATGCATTGAACAATGTTTTTTTTTTACATGGTTACTGCATTGGAAAAATCTTCGGGCAATCATATTGGACAATACACTGATACTTCTCTGCCGTTCAATATCACCATCATCCGAGAGGTCTTCAGTGATGATGTGACCCAAGTATTTTACATTCGTTGATATACTTATGTTTTCCTCATTGAGTTGTACGGGGAGCATCTTCTCGAGAGTTTTTCCATAGTGGAATGCGATTAGTTCAGTCTTCTTGGGGTTGTACATCATGTTGTGGTCATTGCATATTCTTCACAGATTTTTAATAGTATTCTCAACCCTTTGATCGACGGAGCTAAGAGAATCATGTCGTCCGCATAGCTAATGTGATTTAGGCACAGATTATTGATACGGCAGCCCGCTCTGGTGTCCAGGCGATTTGATAATTTATCCATGTATACATTGAACAGGATTGGAGACATACACCCTCCTTGCCTTACTCCTGATCGCAAGTATATCGGTTGGGAGTACGTACTTGCCCACCGTACAACGTTTTCCTGCTGGGAGTGCCATCAGGATAGTGTGTTGATATACATGGTAGGTATATTTCTAGCTTTCAATTTCTCCCATAAGGTTTCATGACAGACCCTGTCGAACGCTTTACTTAGATCTAAAAAAGGATAAATTGTTTTTGAAATGAAATGTTTAATATCAAAATAAAAATATGAAATATAAAGATTGTTTTGTTTTTAATCAGCACACGAAATTTTATTTTTTCATCATAAGAAACAAAGATTTATGAGACGATAATGAGAATTTGCAACCACTGTGCGACGGAACCCTTATCCGCCTCCCAAATTGAAAATTTTCGTGGTATTTAGATATTAATAGATGAATCTGATCAATTTGGTTTTTGTAGAAATAGAAAGATGATTAGGAATATTCAGAATTCGTCAAAAGACGGTCTTGGCAATCTATTGATTTTTAGAATTAGATGTATTTACCGTATTCATCCCGCAAGCCGCTGTCCTTTGCTGGCGACGTCTGCAGAACCGTTAGATTTACTAGATAAAATAACGATCTTTCGAAATAAATTTATGCTTGTTGTAGAGAAGAGTCGATTCGTCTAGGATTCGGTTTAAAAATAACTCATTTTCGGCTTTGTCTTGCTTCACCGCCTCAAACTACTTTAAAGATATTTTACTAACTTCTGAAATGTTTTTAGAGTGTGTTACTCTTAACGTAGTATTACACAATTTCTTTTTTCAGCTCGGTTCCCGTATAGAGACCAAAGACAAAAATTTTCGCTTTACGCGATCGCTTATTTCATTCCTATTTTCATACCTATGATTTCAATTGGCATCACTGTAAACAACACATGAACCACGTTGTTTGTTGTGATGCCAACTGAAATCGTAGATCTGAAAATAGAAATGAAAATATAGCCATCGCGTAAAGCGAAAATTTTTGTCTTTGGTCTCTATACAGGAACCGGGCTGAAAAAAGAGATGGTGTAAAGCCTACAAAGGAAATGTTACGGAAAGTATTCAAAAAGACCAGAAGTTCACATATACATTTCAAAATGCAATGTTGTGATTTAAAATAAACTTTCCTGTAAACAATATTCGACCTAAATCCACAAAATTGTTTAAAGTACCTACCGATTTACTTAAAGATCGTCTTTTTTTTTTTTTTGGTTTTAGGCAATTCACCCTGGAGAGAGTGCTTTGTGCCGGTAATATTCAAAATGGATAAGAAATTTCGGTTAATCTAATGAGAAAATAATAAAACAAATTAAATATTGGACTCATTTAGATCACTAAAACAAATTAAATATTGAATTCATTCAGGTTAATAAACTTACATAAAGCTGTATGAACACGAGAATTGTTAAGAGATAAAAGGTATGAAATGTTAAGGGGGGACTGGTGTGTGATTTTAATAAGCCGGCGGTATATGTTCTTGAAAGATGAATGGTTTTTACAGTTAAAGAAAACGTGGTCGAGGGTTTCCTCTTCCACACCGCACTGGCAGAACGGATCATCTAAAACTCTAATTCTAGACAAGTGAGATGCAATTGAACAGTGGCCAATTCTCATTCTCGAGATACATGAAATGAATCGTTTTGAAAGTTTTTTACCGTGAAACCATGGCTTAGCAGGGATATGGTTTTGAATTCCCGCATAGAAAGATCCAGTTCTTATTCTGGAGACTGCCCAATTTCCTTCCCAGGCACGAGTCATATTGGATTTAAGAATCGGAAAGACATCGGATATAGGAATTCTAAAATTTAGTGGGATAGTTCCGGAATCTGAACCAGATTTGGCGAGAAAATCGGCCATCTCATTACCCTCGATACCCAAATGGGCAGGGACCTAGGCCAATATCGTCTCAAACCCAGATTCACTAAGAGAATTGAGAAGATTTTTTATTTTACATGTAATATTGTCTTCCGGATAACGTAAAATATTTGACCTAATTTTAGTTAGAGCACTTAGCGAATCAGTACATAATAAGGCTCGATGAATGTTGAGAACCTGGATTTGATTTAGCGCTTGTTCAATTGCAAAGCATTCGGCTGTAAATATGGAAGCTTCTTTCGGTAATTTATAAGTGAGATTAATGTTGAATTCTGGACTATATATAGATGCTCCACATCTTTTATTTTCAAATTTGGAACCATCCGTGAAAAGGATGGAAAATCCAGGGAATTTCGAAGCCACTATGCTTTTAAAACAATCATCCACATTTTGAAATTTATTTGGGGAAGATAAAATATTCTTCCGAAAGACTGATGTTATTGTGTTCGGCATAAAAGTGATTGCCTTAAATGGAATATTGTATATAGGAAGATTGGGAACTTCTTGAAGATATTGGAGGGAAGATGATAGAGAATTATAGAGATGAAAACTTTTAATTAAGAGAGGAAAACATTGTTTTTCTCTCAATCTTTTGTTAGAATTCAAATTAACACTTAACCTATTAAGACTTTGTTGAATAGGATGATGTGATAACGATAAAGCCTTGAAAATATATTTATTGGCAAGGAATTGCCTTCTGAAATATAATGGAGGCTCCACACATTCCACCTGAAGCGCATTAATTGGAGAAGACTTCATAGCTCCAATAATCATTCTGAGGGCTTTTGATTGAATTATTTCCATTTTCTTATCTAGATATTTAGGGAGTGGGTCAAAAAGGTATGAGCCATAATCCAAGTGGCTCCGAACTAGGGAATTATACATTAATTTAAGAGTGGTAGGATGAGATCCCCACCATACTCTGGAAACTGCTCGCATCATATTAAGTCCCTTTTCACACTTTGTAGAAATTATCTGAATGTGTGGAAGCCAGGAAAGTTTATGGTTCAAAAGAAGACCAAGGAATTTGATTTGAGTAGCGGTTTGTAGAGGCACATTATCAAAAGAAATTGAGAATTGGGGAATTTTTCTTTTGCGCGTGAAAGCCACGACCCTTGTTTTAGATACCGCCAGATTCATCCCATTTATTGACAACCAGCTTTTAATATATTGTAAAGCCAAATTCATTTCCTTAGCTGCGAGAATAATATTTTTATGTAACAAATATATAAGGATATCATCCGCAAAGTAAAGACGCTTGATAGAAAAAGGAATTACTGAGTCTAGGTCGCTTATATAAATATTAAACAACAGAGGACTAATAACCGAACCCTGGGGCAAACCTCTCCATAGTTTGCGCCTTAAGCATTTAGAGGAAGACTCAATAATAATGGACCTATCTGAGAGCAAATTAATAATAAATTGGACTAATTTCGGGGGGATTTGTTTTTTAATTAGCTTTTCTTTCAAAACATTCAGTAAAACATCATCATAAGCTGATGAAAGGTCAAGGAATGTGGCCAATGTATAAGAATTTAGGGATTGGGAAACTCGGATATCAGTTGTGAACAAACTTAAATTATCCATTGTAGATTTCTTTTTCCGAAAACCATACTGATTTGGTGAGATAATATCTTGACTTTCAACAAACCACTCTAATCTGTTCTTCATCAAACGCTCCGCTACTTTCATCAAACATGATGAAAGAGCAATAGGCCGATAAGACGAAATTTCAGATGGATTTTTTCCAGGTTTTAAAATGGGAATGATTTTTTGAGTTTTCCAATCATCCGGAATTAGTCCTGTTTCAAACATATTATTAATAAGAGATAAGAAATATTCAACCGCCATATCAGAAAATGATTTAATGAAATTATTAAGTATTCCATCGGGACCCGGAGCAGAGTCAGAAAGGGTTCTTATTACTAGTTTCATCTCATCAATGGAGAAAGGAGCATCTAGCCAGTTAGAGTGAGATGGATATGGCTTAATAGAAGGCATTTCTTCGCATCCGGCCACTGATGGGGGGGCTATTTTATCCGCAAATCCTATAAGAATTTCTTCTGATATATGCTTGGTTCTCGGCGGAGAATACGATGATCCGAATTTTTTTAAGCTAGACCAAACTGAAGATTGGGGAGTTTCCGGAGACAGGTTCTCACAGAACTTCCGCCATCCAGCGCGTTTTTTATTTTTCAAAATTCGTTTGGTTTCTGCCTGGGCTTTTTTAACTGATAAAAAATTTTCTAGTGACATACACTTACGAAAAGATGAAATTGCTTTTTTAGGAGAGTTGACGGAGCGAGTGCATTCCTCGTCCCACCACGGATTAGAGTGTTTTATTTTAATGTTCGCATTGCGTTTCGGGATGGATTTTTCTGCTGCATTTATAACCATAGAGGGAAACGTCTCACATTGCAATCTGATGTCTCTCGGGGACGATTTTTTTTTTAAATTAATAAGGTTATCTAGTTCAGAAGAGAAAGTGCTCCAATTCGCATCATTTATTCTAAATTTGAGATTATTTTTAACTGGTGGAGGATAAGTGTTAGATTGATGTTGGAATCGGATTATAATTGGAAAATGGTCACTAGAGAGGGGATCGTTTAGGATGTCCCAAGAGCATTTAGATGCTAACGAATATGAACAAAGAGATAAATCAACAGCACTTTTCCGTTGATGAGGGGGGGTGAATCTGGTTGGAGATCCGTCATTTAAAAACATAGGTTATGGGTATCAATAAAATCTAAAAGATTGCGGCCAGAACAATTTGTTATTTTGCTACCCCAAGAAGGGGAATGTGCATTAAAATCTCCAAGGATCATAAAAGGGGAACAAATCTGGGTTAAGATTGGTGCCCATTCATTTTCAATAAAAGTGGTAGAGGGAGGAATATATATTGATAATATTGTGATATCAGATAAGACAGCTGCTATTATCTGGATATCGTCGGAGGGAGTATGTATATTAATTTGTTTAAACGGGATAGAATTATGGATTATCAGAGCCGTGCCGCCTTTACCATCCGGTCTGTCGTGTCTGAGACAATAATAACCCGGAATTCTTAAGTGAAAGGAGGGTTTTAACCACGTTTCAGAAATGGCGGCCACTGAAACGTCGTGTTCGTCGAGTAATTGAATTAGGTCAGATTTGTTAGCGAAGAGGCTTCTACTGTTCCACTGAAGAATTTTGTTCAGTTTCGAAGTCATTGGGGAGGCAAGATAATAAAGATTTAATGTAATCGGCAGCGTTGGACGGTGCAGTATTGTTGTTTGTAAGGATAGAAATTAAAAGGGTAATTAAAGTTTGTATAAAAGAATTATTATTCAATATTTCGGGGAGAGCAGGAGGGGATGTATTACTATTAATGGCACACCCATTGGGGGTCCGAGATTTGGCATTCCCATTCGGGCTGGTCAAAATATTATTCAATTGTTTTTTATCAAGGTAAGGAGTATATTTTGGGTTGGGTTTGACTGGCTTGAGAATGGTTTCTCTGTGAGAAGATGACGTTGAATTTAAAAAAGTGGTTGATTGGAAAGGAGCTGAGGACGATGTCATCTCTGCGAATGATTTTTTCGCAGGAGAGAATAACTTTGAGGCCTGGAAGTACGAAATGTTGTCGGTAGCCATTTTATGTTTTATGTTCCTCTGTCTGGTCAATTCCGGACAGGCTAGACTGACCGCGGTATGTGCACCCGAACAGTTAATGCAAATGGGATTATTGGAAGATTTTGGACATTGATCAAATGGGTGACCTTCTCCGCAAAAGTAACAACGTGGAGGGGAGCGGCATACGGATTTTGTATGTCCAAACCGGCAGCAATTGAAGCATTGAACAGTTGGAAATTTATAAACTTCGACGGGAAGCGAGGTATAATAAATAAACACACGAGACGGAAGGGATTGTCCCTCAAATGTAACAACAACAGATTGGGAAGGTTTCCAGATCGTGTTTCCATCAGTGGAATCCTTGTAGTTCAGTCGACGTGCTTTTATTACTTTCGGGGTTCCTTGGGAATTATTCAAAGCATCAACAATTTCAGCCTCTGGGATCTCCGTGGGAATTCCTCGAACAAGACCCATTCTCGTAAGGTTAAATGACGGGATGAACGATTTATATTTATGTTTTGAGAGCGAGTCAATGTTTTTTACAAATCCATTTGCGGAAGCGGCAGTATTAAACTCGATAGATAATTTATATCGCCCTTCCGGTTTAATTGAACCGTTAACAATACCAAGGTTATTATTTTTTGAGTCAAATAAGAATTTTCCAAAATCTAAAGGATGAATAAGTTTTCCTTGTTCAGTTCTCTGAACAATTACGATAAAAGGACCGGAAGCGGAAGCAGGATAAAGTAAGTCAGTACTTTTTGTATTATCGCTAGCTAAAGTACTTGTCTGGGTGTTACTATTGGGGTTAAGGTCGTTAGAGGTCGAGGTTTGTTGAATCGGTGGTATAGATTTAACTTTCGATGGGATGTAAAGGCTATGCGATGGTCGTCGTTTACGAGATGGAAGCGTAATAGAAGCCTGGCTAGTGTTAGATTCCGAATCAGAAAAATCTAATATCGATCCTGGGTCGGGAGGTCTATCTTCGTCTTCCTCCATTATATAAAAAAAAAAAACTTAACTTTTAAAAATTAAACTGAAAAAATAATACGCAGTCTATTTCATTGACTGTACAAACAAAAACGGATTAGCCGTAAGTAGGAATGCAAACAAATAAGTATACGATAAACAGAATTAAATAAAATGTAACAATAATCTCTTATCTGTATGAGGCACGGGAACGGGCGAACGGCACTAAGCAATAGGTAAGGTACACACAACCACTGTTGACCGCGGCTCGAATCGGACTGTAAAGATCGTCTTATTGATTGTCTAGTCTTTAGTTACTACACTGTTTTTAGATCTCCTTCACGTTAGAGATGAAAAGGTTATCCGTTTTGTCGGAGGCCTCCGAGGAGTGCTTCCTTCGAGTTCTAGGAGTGGGTTCCAGGTTCCGAGTTCTTGGGTACGAACTGGGTAACGGGTGCTGCGGCGGTTGCCGAAAAGCAGTTAAGAAACTAATTTAATTTGTTTTTTTTTTCTTTTACTAGATAAACTAAATGATTTGTTGCTAGTATTGATTCTATGTCCGCGTCAGTCGATATTTAACTAATTAACCAATCGGTACTGAAAAAGAAACCCACAGTCGCCCATAACTCAAATAGTATTGAACAATAAACAAAACTTTCACTCACCGTAAAGTTCGTTAAAAGAATCGACCGCTAGACAAGCAAAGGCTGACGTGTCAACCCTCGCCGAGAACTGGCGCGAGAGACACGAACGCGATGGGTCGTGGGGGACGCGGGTGTCGAGAAGTGACACTGCCGAGCGCCGCGTCGGGTACAGATGAACAGGTATTCGGGTCCGAGTCCAGGTTTGAGTTCTCTGGAAGTAGCAGTAGTACCTAGTAATAAATGAGAGCAGGAGTGTGATCAGCTTCCCGTAAAGGACTCGGATTCAAGAACCCATTCCGGCTGAACCTAGACATCGCTAGTTCTCGTCCTTTTAAATTTCTTTGTTTAGTTCAGGGTCCTGTTTTAGCAATTTCACAGAAATCCGCTCCGCTCTCTAGAGACGGAGGTGTCTTTGGCGGAGTGGTCTTCCTTGAAGAAATTAACTTTATAGGTTCTTGCTAAACAGAGAAGAATATTATGAAATATAAACAATCCATACATCTAGCTTTATCAGTGCATTCCCAATAAATTGTCAGCCATTATTGGCATTATTAAATGAAAATGGCCTTTAATGGCTAACATAAAATTATTCATAAGCTGTTCGTTTGTAGATGGCGCTAATTTAATTTTTTTTTTTAAAAACGCTTTCTGCAAATTACGCTTTAAAATTATAAGATGAATTGTTCGTTTACGCATATACATGTGAAAAATGAAAATGAATAAATAGTTTTGTCCATTTTAAAACTCAATTCGTTCAAGAAAGGCTAACGGAAATAATTAAAATGACTAAATTATTAATTCGTGTTCCGTATAAATGCGCAAACAAAAGACTCATCTTAATTTTTGTTATTGTTTTTGGGGTGTTATGCCGTTTTTCGCTACCTCCTTCTTTAGCCAACGTTTCGGACAGCGTTACAGTGTCCATCATCAGGGCAGATGAGTAAATGATATTGGTGAGAGTGTTTACTTATCTGTATCGAAGCGATACCGTGCTGCCAGCTCCATTTCTCTACGAGCTGGTGTTAGAAAAAATTCAGCATGGTTTTTTGCGTTTAGCTTTGGTGTAGCCGTCAATTACTGGATACCAAGAACTATTGAGCTTAGCTCCGTCGTCTCTGTTAATATTGATGGGGTTTTTATGGATTTCAATTACCTCCGTAATTAGGCGTGCTCTGTAAGTTTTGGGTCTTCCCAGAACTTCAGGAACAAATCCAAAGTAATGGCAAATAATATCCTTGATGTTCCTTCTACAGAATAAAAGAATTGCATGAAGTCTGTAATAATAATTGTTGAACTAATTTTAAATTCAGCTGTTTCAATAATATTGTTCTTTTATTTATTTTTATTGCATTAAATCTGTTTGCTGGCATTGCTACTGAAATAAAATTATGTAAACACAACGACTTAATAATAATGCACATCATTTATTTAATCAGGGATGAAAGATGTTTGTTCGGAATGTTTGAAGGTTTATTGATGGCGTAACCTACTCACATATTCACGATAGATAACTGATTTTATACACAATTATATGTTAGTAAATTGTTATGTGGGAGGAAAAAATGATACTGCCGATCTGGTCGCATATTTACAAAGCCTTTGCCATTCCAGTAGCGAATTTAAATCGTTTATCTCTTCGCAAAGCTTTTACACACTAATGTTCCGGACTCATTCAAACGTAGCTTATCTTCACTAGTTAACTTTTTGGATTTGAACTTTTTTGAAAATTTCATTTTTTTTATTTTTTAAGAAAGACGAACATTCCCGGGTTACGAATAACCCAACAATGTTTGATAAACTCCTACTACCACCACAGTATGTCGAAAATGTTGTGTGAGTCGTGATTGAGGACTTAGCCAGCCGAGGAAACGAACACGCGACGCCCGGATGGGACTCAAACGCGATGCCCATACTAAACCACTGAACGGTTTATTAAAAATTTTTAAAAATTGAAATTTTTATGGAAATTTGATTGAAAATTGGACATTAGTGAAATTATTTGTATTTTAAATGTTTTTAAAATCGAAACTCCCGAGTCGAGTGTTAAGTGTAAAATACAGCACTTTCACAAAGATTATCCACTCAGCATCCACCCGCACTAGCGAATGTTGTGTGACTTTTTTTTAATGTTAATAATTTCATTGGGCGTATGTAATTGAACATCTTGTTTAACTGTTTTTTGCAGTTAATAGGATAGAATATGATGGTTTATAAAATTTTCAAGATTTAAACCCGTGTTACCATTTGGTGGATACGTGAATTTCAATTGGAGTAGCATATAACTTTATTTTCATTTCACAGCCCTGTAGCCTAGAGGGACAATTTTAATAAAACATCATCTACTAAGCAAATCAAAGTACAACAACTGTTTATCTTTACCTTCTCATTGTTTCTTAAGAGAAACCTCATCATGCGGGTATTCCGATTGCTTTGAATATTTATTATTTATTTACAGTAAAATTGTTTTCATTACAAATACTGCAACAAAGTCAATTTGCAAGGTATGTTGATCAATCCAATTGGATTCCTATAAAAGATTTAAGAGTATATGGAACTGCACTCATTCGACTGGTGTTCTAGATGAGGTGAAGTGTTCTGGTTTGAAGAGTCTTTAAATAACCGAGTAACCATGAGATTTCTAGTCTTGGCCGCCCTGGTGCTGTGTGCCCAGATCGCTTTCTCTTCCGCAGGGGGTTACCCACCGCCTACCAAGGCTCCCTATGGACCACCAGCTACAACCAAGCCTCGGACAAAGCCGCCGACCAAACCATCGAAGATGACTACTACCAAGCCAACCACCCAGCCGCCACCACCACCGAGTAAATATAAATGAGTTTTTAAATTATGTTGTGTGAATAATTTAATTTTAGTGACTGAAATTTAATAACAGTTAGTGCATCTAGCTAATTATTACCAAATTCTTCAACCGCTGTACATATACTGGAGATATTCAGTTTTTAGTCAAAAAAGTTATATTGAAGAATAAGCTGGAAAGCAGACCCTCGTGCAGTAAGTCAATAATGTCCTACACCGAGAGTTCTATCGTTAATTTCCAAATCAATTGTTTTTCTCATTATATTCTACTTAAATCAAGTTAGCCGAGTATCTGAAAGATGGTGCTAATGCAATTGAAACATTTTTTGGATAATATTCCATGCTAGTTAGATTATTAAAGCATTTTCCTTATTAGTAATACTTTGCTTGTTTGTACCCCGACTCAGGCCATTTATATATCAAAAGTATAATGTTTTAATGTACGTCTATCTAATTAAAATATTACTTAAATATTTATCATTCTCATTCTCTTTTCCAAGTCGATAGAAACCTAGCTTTCACGGGGCGTTTCCTGGCGTCCGGCGTTCCTACCTTGTAGTACCTATTTGTGTTAAATTGTTACTTATAAAATTCATGTTTTAGCTTGTCGGTCCAGGGAAGTTTTATCAGAATGTGGAGCTTATGATTGTCAGGATACCTGCGCCAATCCATTAGCCTCCCAAGGAACATGTCCTTGTATACCTGGATGTATTTGTCAGGAAGGACTAATCAGAAACTCAAAGGGACTTTGCGTTAAACCTGAAGACTGCGGTTAGTAAAATGTATTCGTAAAATGTAAATTCCTGTTCCTTTTTCACAACTTGCTCTATCACAACTTTGCTTTATCACTTGTGTACAGATACCTGCAAGGAAAATGAGAAGTACAGCAAATGTGGAAACAACGACTGCCAAGATACTTGCACGAATCCAAAGGCCTCCACAGGAACATGCCCCTGCAAACCAGGATGCGTTTGTGCTGATGGATACATGAAAAGTACCACGGGAGAATGTGTTGTTCCTGAGAAGTGTGGTAAGTTTACTATCTTATCATCAATAATTTCTCTTTAAATATTGTTTTTGATAAATTTACGTATGAATATTTCCCTGACATTATTCCAATTGTCAACATATATGTACCGTCATCGTTCCTCTGTAATGTTTAATTAGTTTGAAAAAAAAAAAAATATATATATATATATATATTATTTTTTTTAGATGTCTGCAAGGATAAAGAGGTCTTCAGCAAATGCGGTAACAATAATTGCCAAAACACTTGCGATTCACCAGACAAGTCAACCAATTGTCAAGGAGACTGCGAGCCAGGATGCGTTTGCTCAGAAGGCAATATAAGGGACAAGACGGGAGTTTGCATCTCAACAGGCGATTGCGGTAACTGAGACCTTTTAAACAGTAATTTTGTAGAGAAGATAAATAAGATTTTTAAAATTTTGATTTCTACTTTTCTAACAGAACCTGTTTGCAAGGACGGAGAAGAATACACTAAGTGCGATAACTATCCCTGCAGAAGAACTTGCGAATATCCAAACGGGGTTCCTGGCTGCAATCCCTCTCCAGACTGCTACCCTGGGTGTGTCTGCAAAGCAGGAACTTTGATGAACAATGACGGTGTTTGTGTCCCAGAAGGCGAATGCGGTAATACTAATCTATAAATAATTCCATATACCCAATTCTGGTCACTTAACTTGACAATGTAAATGTGATAAACCTAACCATTCCAGCTTACAACTGCCCCGGCCCATACGAAATATTCAGCTTCTGCGGAACTGCTTGCCCCAAGACCTGCGACAACAAAGACAAAGAAATACCCTGCATCCTTCTATGCGTTAAGGGATGCTTTTGCCAGGAAGGATATATCCGCGACAAGAATAACAAATGTATATTGCCTAAGGATTGTCGTGAGTACTATAGCTACACTTCTTTTCACTCTGCTTCCAGATTCTGTGGTGGTTCGCCCTTTCGGATGTTCGCTTTCTTCAATTTTTGCTTAAGATCTAAACCTTGTTATTTATGTCTTTTTTACCAGATACGTTCATACATTATAATCTCTTAGATGAGGTCATACGTACGCACTGTGAATAAATATATCTGGTGACCAAGATTGAAGAAAAAATTTTGAAACCTCGTGTTGTAATTAATAATGTCTTTTCTCCAGCACCACCTCCACCCCCGACATGTAAAACTAACGAAGTATACGACAAATGCCCACCTAGCAGTCCAGCAGAATTGACTTGCACAAATATCTTCAAGGGAACTAAGCCAGCTCATCCAAATCCATGCCAGCCCGGATGCAAGTGTAAGCAAGGATATGTCAGGGTTGGAAAGGATTGTGTCGTTGAAGGGAAGTGTAAGTTACACATATATTTAAATTCCTATTTTTTTTATAATTTTTCAACTTTGCACCAACGTGTCTTCTTTTCTGCTGACGTCGTGATGACTGAGTATCTTGGTTAGTGCAGTTTCTCAATTATGGAATGTGTGAAACACGTCTTCATCTTTACTTATTTTCTTTAATAGTTTTACCAGTGTTCACAAATCTTCGTTAATTTTTTTTTTGAATTAGTCTTATTTGGAATTAATTTTTTCAGGCTGTACTGATGCCAACTCGGAACTAGTAAAGAACCCCCCTTGCTGCGGAGGAGGGACATGCGCCAAGCCAGACTGGATCACCGGCTGTGGGAAGAAGTCTGACCCTAAGGGTTGCCAGTGCAAGAAGGGCTACTGCAAGAAATCTGAAACTGATGCTACCTGCATCATTGTCAAGGATTGCAAGAAGCAAGTTCCGCTGCCTTCTGCATATTGATTTGACGTCGAATAACCAATAGTAAAGGGTTTTTTGCAATTTCGCAAATTTTCCTATTTGATTTAAGTACCTAACCCACTTCCACTGTAAAATAAAAGGATTAAAAAATAAAGCAAAATTTACCTGATATTTAATGTATTTTACTTTGACAATTCAAAACATTGTTTTACGGTCACGTGGCTCGGATCAAATATGCCTTGCATTTCACATTATTAATGGTGAAATTTTGATTGTAGATTGATTTATTATTTTAGTAATCGTTAGAAATATTTTTTTTGCATGAGCTCCACTCATGAGACCCTGAGGAAAATAATATCCCTCAGGGCCTATGTCATCTTTGGGGATGCTGTGTGGAGGATTTTTTTAAGGAAAGGAAGGAGGGGAGAGTTCTGGGAAGGAAAAGGGTTTAAAGGGTGAGTAGGAATCTGGGGTTAAGTGTGTCCTGGTTACCGCTTAGACAAACCTCACCCCATGAACCCGGGCACCCCTGCTAAAACACCAAACGTAGCAAACCACTTGAGGTGACCTACGGCAGAGGTGTTGGTTATCCAATAAAGGTTCGCGGGGCGGTGGTACACATTCCCGCCTCCCAAATATAATGCAATTCGTCAATAAAAAAATGCTAATGCAACAAGGCTTCTAAAAAAATTATTTCTAAAATATGTGTATAATTAGACGTAGGTACTTATTAAAGTTTTAGTAGATGGAAAATACTTCACTCATAAATATTTCTTGTATTTTATGAAATATAAAAGCATAAAAAACTGTACCGAGACGTCTAGACTTCTAGACTCTAAATATAATAGACAGACTTCTCGAAGTTGTTGGGCGGAAGATTTCCCGTGAGAGATCCGTTAAATCGATTACCTATTGTCAATTTTCTTTAATTTATCTGGGTTCGCTAAGTATAGCGCCACATGATATTTAATTTTCATTGCTATGGCAACACCTCAGAAAAGTCATTAAGAATGATGAAAAAAAATATATTACGTTAGGTTAGTGTTAAGGGCTATTTTAAAATTATTTTTTTCAAGGCTTTTAATGATTTTTCAGAGAGGTGTTGAGTTGACTTTATTCTCAGTTGGAATGGAACCCTTTGAAATATGTTTTCGTGGTTTTTTCGTGAAATTTGGATGGTTAGTTTTGATCACAACAAAATATTACTCTTTTTTTTCCTTTATGATATAATTTTTGGTTGGGAATTTGATTTTTTTATATTTTGATTTAACATCTAATTAATTTCTGAAGTACGAAAAATCAAATTTCCATGTAATTGTCGTAAGTACTTGGAAAGCTTTAAATAATAATAAAAAATAGTCTTTTAGGGTATTTTACCATCCTCTTGATAGCTTATCAAGAGGATTGTAATTATTACCTTTCGGTATTCGAACCTATGAATAGTGGTCATGAATGAAGTATATAGAATAACGCTAGGTGCGCCATCTGTATAAATTTGAGCGGAAATAAATGTTCCATTTAGCCAAACCCCCTACAGTTCCGTCTCACTTACCCTCGCCTGAAATCGTAGATCTCCATCCCTTTCGAATTTCGATCCATTTATAGGCACAAATTGGGCCTATAAATGGATCTCGAAACACGCCCATGAGGCACTATTTGTGTTATTATACTTTCTATAGTGGTAGCTATTTATTGGAAAAGTTAACGGAGGTTTTTATGCCTACTGCGAATATTCTTTTGTTTATTTATTATCTAATATACGTTATCCTACGGATAAATCTATCAAGAGGTTGATGAAATACCCTCCTTAGAATATGATGTAGAATCACTTCCTTTCGGAAAGTGCCACCAATTTCCTAACACCGCTTGATTCAAGGATAAAAAATGAATTTTGACCAGTGTGCTTTTTTATCTATTTGAATTTCGATTCTGTTTTCTTGAACGAATGCATGAATTAATGAATTTAAATTAAAGTGGAAATTAACCCACTTCCCGACAATCAATCGAGCTGAAACTCGACGTAATAAGATACACCGTTGTCGATGACAACGTGTATCGTGACGAATCACGGGGTCAGAGTGGTGTGGTGGAGCCACTCTGTGTGCTCTGCGCCCATGGATATCAAGGCGCCAACTACATACCAAACGCACGATATAGTCACATTGAGTACTTGCCTTGTTTCCTCCGCTATGCATTCGGTAACGCTGTATGGCGCTCTTTCCACAGGCAACCGACACTTTATAAAAGTCTGATACACATTACACATACACTATGGTACGATAAAAAACACGATATGATTCGGTACGAGATGAAGCACGTTATCGATATATGAACATGCACATAATACGAACGCTAACTTTTTACACTGCCGATACGTTATTGTTGCGCCGGGCGGTAGATTTGACGTCATGTACTCATGTGCGCGTCCAACGACACATGGAACGCTAGTCGGCCCTCAGCAAGCAGAAAACACATCGACAACCATTGAGCGTTACGGCACATTCCGCCCACCAAAATACAGAAACTTGTATTTTTTTAAAATAAAATTGAACCTTAACCGAAGCGCAAAATGCCATGAAATGTTAAAGGAACGAAGAGAATACGAATAAGAACTAAACTAGATGATGATAAACTTAGAGGTAACTTAAAACTAAGACGGATCGCGATGTCGATTAGCCGCAACGTTGAATAAGTTGCAAACGACCCACACGGTTGATCTTCAGATCGGTATAACCCTCGTCTGGCACGGAAGTTAAGGGTTCCAAAGTCAAAAAATGACCTGGAGTTGATACGCTCAAGTCGTTGGGGTCTGAACTCAATGGGTAGAGAGGCCGAGAATTTAACGTGGCCTCAATCTGCACGAAAAGCGTAGTCAGTTCCTCGAAAGTCAACGTTTGGTTACCAATTAAGCGATAAGGATGAGTTTTGACCGATTTAACCTGAATCTCCCATACGCCACCGAAATGGGGACTAGATGGGGGATTGAAGCCGAAAACGATTTGTTCCGAATTTGAAGCAGTCTGCATGAACGAATTAAGCTGAGTTTTAGCTCCGACGAGATTCGTTCCGCAATCTGAGTGTATGATATTTACACGACCTCTCCTACCTACAATTCGACGTAGCGCTGCAATGAAAGATTCGGTAGACAAATCCGAAGCTACTTTAAGGTGTAGAGCCTTGGTAGTAAAACATACGAATAAGCAAAGATAAGCTTTGTCTATCTTAGCACCGCGGTATTTACCAGTTTTGATGTGAAACGGACCACCGTAATCAAAGCCCACGATCGGGAATGGTTTAACTTGATTAATACGAGCAGCGGGTAGGTCACTCATGAAAGATTCTAGAGGGGCTGGATTTATGCGATAACAATGAATACACTTTGACAAGCAGTGGCGGATGGCGCGTTTTGGCGACAGAATCCAAAACTGCTGCGTCAGCAGATATTGCATCGTGTTAATACCTGGATGACAATATTCTTGATGGAGAGCGTCTATCACAAGAAAAGTGAGCTTGGATTCACGAGGAAGTAGGGCAGGATGTTTATGCTCGAATTCGAGCTCAGAACGAGATAACCTGCCGCCCACCCTGAGCACACCATGGTCGTCAATGAATGGATTGAGCTTCCGCATTTGTTTCGAAAGAAGTTTGCCCTCATTCAAGCGCGTGATATCATCGTTGAAATTTACAGATTGAATGTGTTTAACCACTGCCAACAGCGAAACGTGAACTTCGGCACGGTTTAATGGAAGATCTGAACGACGAGACTCTTTGTTACGTAGGTTGTAAATGAATCTGTGACAATAACCGAGAACGCGTTGAATCTTTCGGAGAGAAGAAAATTTAACTAGTAGTAGGTCCACCAAATTTTCATCCTGTTGGACTAATAACGATTGACTTGGTTTCTCAGAGTGAAGTTCAGTTTCGTCGACATTGCTATCAAGGGTTGGGCAAGAATTGACTGGTTGGATTAACCATGGAGGCCCCGCCCACCATAACGTGTTATCGGGCAGGAACCGACCACGCGAATCAACGTTGGTTTGATTATCGCCGGATGATATGTGATGCCAAGGAGTATCTTCGAAAGCATCCTGGATGTAACTGACATGGTTAGCCACGAAAGTTTTCCAGCGATAAGAAGGAGATCGTAACCATGCAAGAACGATAGTTGAATCGGACCACGCAAACGTATTGGGGATTGGAAGCAACGGTTCGTATGATTCCTTGACAAATTTTAATAGATCCGCTGGAAGAACTGCCGCACAAAGTTCGAGGCGAGGCAATGAAATCCTTTTGGTGCGGGCGACTTGGTTCGACTCAAGGTAAGAGATATCCCGGTCCTTTTCTCGAAAAGGCAAAGCTACGATGTATCGTCCCGGAGTATCAGGGGTGTGGTCCATGCAGTACATTTGTTCACAAAGTTGTTCCTCAGGGGTAATCTGTAAAGACTGTGGAATTGGGGTGTCTAACTCCCATACTTGCTGAACCTCTTCGTGGAGCCGGTCCTCGCTAGTTACCATGAACGATTTTGTTTCGTGACCGGCGTCAGAACCAACAGAACCCAGAAGAAGCCAACCAAATACAGAATTAAAAGCTGATGGCTGATTAGGACCACCCTTCACATTACCAGGTCTCAGAAGAGAAGTGAAGACCTCAGCACCCAGAAGAAGGTCAATTGGTCCTGGTTTGTGATAGTCAGGGTCCGCAAGACGTAAGTTTTGCAAATGATGCCATGATGACTTGTCTAGTTGAACCGTTGGCATGTTGCCGCAGATAGTAGGCAGCGTGAGTGCTTTGATATTAAAAAGAACCCGCCCCTTAACACCGACTTCTAATTGAATGACTGCTGACGCAGTGGCGGAAGATTGGCCTAAGCCACAAATTCTTCGAGCACTGGCCGTACGATGGATACCTAGACGCTCTGCAGCACGATCGGTGATAAAGTGAGCTTGACTGCCCGAATCGATTAATGCACGTAAAGTTTGACACCTGCCAGAGGAATCGCGAATGCTTACCTTGGCAGTAGACAAAAGAACTCCGGACCTGTCACCTAAATTGGTGAGGACATTAATTTGAGGGTTGGAAACAGGGGCCTCACGGTCCGTAGACGTCATGGAGTGATGACCCCCTTCTTCAGAAGATAAGATTTCATCACGATGGAGGAGAGTGTGGTGTTTTTGTTTACATTTCCGACACTTAAATAAAGATTTACAATCCTTAAGAAAATGCGAAGAATGCAGACAATTAAAACACCAACGGTGTGCTTTGGCGAACTGGATGCGATCAGGAACTGATTTTAGCGCGAACGCCTTGCATTTGAAAATTGAATGTTCTTCCTCACAACAAGAGCACCTCGGATAATTAGTCGAGATCGAGGACCCGTTGGATTCAGGTCGCATCTTCGTTACATCGCAAAGAAACGATGAAGTATGTTTTTTGGGAGCCTGATCCGATTTACGCATGGGAGGTTTATACGTTGATCCTACACCGGGGTGTCTGTCAACATGATTGCGATCCGGAGACGAAAAATGTAAGTCTCGTACACGAGCTTCACACTGGTTATATAAAAACTCCTTGAATTTTGAATATGATGGTAACTCGGTTGGAGACTGCAGTTGTTCGAATGCGCATCTTGTTAGTGAATCCAATTTTGACAGGATCAAGTAACACAGCACGAAGTCCCAATTATCTGTTGGGAGATCCAATTCTCTTAAGATTGTTAAATCTTCGTTAAATACGTCGAATACGCGGCGAAATTCATACGGATCGTTGGTCGGAAAATTTACATTGAGCATTTCCCGCCAACACGTA
Organism: Glyphotaelius pellucidus; assembly: GCA_936435175.1. NCBI lineage: Eukaryota > Metazoa > Arthropoda > Insecta > Trichoptera > Limnephilidae > Glyphotaelius > Glyphotaelius pellucidus. The sequence goes on along the minus strand of OW386538.1, from coordinate 36,305,546 downwards.
AATGCTAGTTCGCGCGCGTTACGGTAGCGCGCTACCAGTCTTTGATATGCATCCAAGTAATGAGCTCCCTGGACCGGGAACGTTCGAATTAAACCCAGTGCCTCACCAGACACACTTGAAAACAAATACTGCATACGTTCGATGTTTGACAACGATTTGTTTTCATGAATCAAAGCATTGAACATATCGTAGAACTCGGGCCATTTCTTGATATCGCCAGAAAATATAGGAATGTTTATCTTTGGTAACTTGACGTTCGCGCACGCACTCGCGGCCTTGGATTCGCCAGATTGAGTAGTCAACTCCTGATAAATTTCAATAATTTGGTAGTACATCTCATCAAAAGATTCTCGAATCTTATCTTCATCTATTTCGTTAGAATCGTCTAAGTCCAGCATTTCTGCGTGTGCTGTCCCAAATTCCAGCACTATCCTATCAAGGGTCGTAAAGTGAGCTAACAGTAGATTACACTTGGATGCATCGTGCAAAGCGATTTTCGCAATCTCATATGTTTTGATTAATCTATTATTCGCTAATGTCCGTTTCCGGCGCAATGCTTGCACCGTTGGGGCCATTTTGACAATAAACACGTTTGGAAACGCTTAAAATAAAGAAAAGGAATAACCTGCAAAACGTAAAGAAATAATAATTATAAGCTATTTTAATTTAGATGTGCGGTCAATGATTCACGTTTTTCGATATAATTCACATATAAATTAACAATTCATAGCATTTTACGCTTTGCATGGAACGAATTTAATACAAAGATGAACATCTAAATGTCCCTGGTTTCTTTTCGGCACCAATGTATCGTGACGAATCACGGGGTCAGAGTGGTGTGGTGGAGCCACTCTGTGTGCTCTGCGCCCATGGATATCAAGGCGCCAACTACATACCAAACGCACGATATAGTCACATTGAGTACTTGCCTTGTTTCCTCCGCTATGCATTCGGTAACGCTGTATGGCGCTCTTTCCACAGGCAACCGACACTTTATAAAAGTCTGATACACATTACACATACACTATGGTACGATAAAAAACACGATATGATTCGGTACGAGATGAAGCACGTTATCGATATATGAACATGCACATAATACGAACGCTAACTTTTTACACTGCCGATACGTTATTGTTGCGCCGGGCGGTAGATTTGACGTCATGTACTCATGTGCGCGTCCAACGACACATGGAACGCTAGTCGGCCCTCAGCAAGCAGAAAACACATCGACAACCATTGAGCGTTACGGCACACAACGCATTCTATCAACTTAGTAGCACACGAACACACGCATTTTTCTGAAATTGGAGGATATTATATACATTTTTACATTCATAAATGGGAACCTCTGACATTGCTTAGTTGACATTAGAATACAAAAATTGTTAGCGCTACGATCATTTAAAATATTTCAACAGCTTCTCTGTTGTCTTGATATAAAAGAAACTTTAGCTCAGAGGAAAATGATTACGTTTAAAAAATAAACCCGTAAAAAATAAATCCATCTAAAGGTGCAATCACTAATGCGCCATCTACAAGTAGGCTCTTAAACTAATATCTAGAGTATCACGAGGGACCCTCCCATTGTTGGGAAACTGCAATAAGAGGGCGTCAAGCGACTCTGGGTGCATTTGCAATTATTTATGTGTAATTCTTTGGTAAAATGAGGTGTGCAAAGGCAGCAATCTTCCTGTAATGCAATGTTTTTCAATGTTTTTTGAGAAAAGGCAAAAAAACTCGTAAATATTAAATGGGACTTCGCAAGAAATTGAAAAAATTACGTCAAATAGTATTTTGATATCAGGGGTTATTGGCATCCTCGGAATTTGTTTAATGCAAGTATATAAAAAGATTTAAAAAACTTTTTAATCGGGAGATTGCTGCTTTTGCTTCATACACTATTGGAGATTGCTGTGTTTGCTACTAAACTTTACAAAAAACCGCCATTTTTGTTTTATGTTGATTTGGCTTCAAGGCCTTCAACGGGAAGCGGAAGAGGCGGCCCGCCCTGGACCTCTGGTCCTGGGGGCCTCCAAACGACTCCATGTTCCCTTGATCAAATCCTAAACAAGGTTTTAAGACACCGGGGCACTGTACAAAAATTTTGTTTTAATTTCATTTTCTAAAAGATGCATTTGACCGGTCAGTGGTTGAGTGGGCATCGCGTTTGGGTCCCATTCGGGCGTCGCGCCTTCGATTCCTCGGCTGGCTAAGTCCTCCATCACAACACAAGCAACATTTTCGGCTTTCTGTGGTGGGAGTAGGAGATTTTCAAACATTGTGGGGTTATTCGTAACCCGTGAATGTTTGTCTTTCTTTAAAAAAAAAAATTGTTAAGAATGCTCTCACCAAATGTTTTAAAAACTTCGAAAAATTGACGGAGACACAGCATTTTATGTCAAACCGTTTGAAACGGTTTGTATGTTGAATTATCCTTCAGCAAAACTTTGAATGCGTTTTTCTCGAAACTTTTTTAACCCGTCTAATCACAGGAGACCCAAGTTGTCCCAAAACATCATATGCCGTTATAATAACAGGAGACCCAGATTGTCCCAGAGCGACCGTGCATTATTAAAAGTTAGATATCTCTCTTCTTGTCATACAAACATTTGTGATTTCTTTTATGTTAGAAAGCGAAAGAAATTATGCTTCTTACTGCCTTAGGAATAAACGAGCTATATTGGTTAGATATTTTGCAAACCCGATCATAAGTGACGATTTTATTTTGCACCAATTTGTGACGTAACAAACACTTAATTTAAAAATAAAATTGTATGAATGTCATAAAAAGTGAGGTGACAGTTATATTACAAATTTTCTTAAAAAATGAATCTGTATTCAAAATTTTCAGTTTGTTTTATTTTATATACTTTTTTGAGGAATCCCCAGATATGTATTTTTAAGCCAATTTACATTTTCAATATCAAAATTTTAATATTTAAAAACAAAAATGTAGATTTCTAATACACACATTGGAAAGATTATTATATCTAGATTTTAGAACAATTTTTGTTTTTGCAAAAAAATTAAAAAATAACCATAAAAAGGAACATTTAAAATGCATGGGAAGAACCGGGAATTTTGCGCGCAAATTTTGACAGGCAAAAGTTCATAGATATTATTTTCTCATTATTCGAAGGGTTAACACGTAATTTTTGAGAAGATGAAGTTGTGAACGTGGGCAATAATGTCAATCGAGTACAAATAATAATGTTGGGCGCGCGTGTAACGTGTTTTCCGACCGTGCACCAGTGCCGAAGGGATAAATGGCGCCAGTGGGACCTCTGAGCATCTTTCATTGAAATGCCGGTGGAACAAGGACAACTTTTACACCTGATGCTGTTCTCTAAAAAGTACAATCCGTTTATAGGAGAATCTATTAACAGTTTCCCAGTGTTCTGACCTCTTTTGATTCGTACAGTATTTTTCAGTTTTTAGAAAACTAAAATTATTGTGTATTATAAATTGAATCTCGAATCGGGGAAGCACAATTTACTGAAATAATCACAGTACCTAAATAGACCAGATTTTTTTTATATTAAGATTCCTCAGATATTTGTTGTGGGTAAAGCAGGTGAACATATTTACAAAGCATTTCTGGATTAAATAGATTATCAATTAAAAGATGTTTACGTCCTTCAATAACTAAACAATAAATTATTAATTTTATTGTTAACACCTGGAGATCAGAATTCTTCTGTATTTGAACACCTCTACCAATATTATCATAATAAACGGATTTGTTATACGCAGGTTAGGTGTCTTTAAGATCAGGGCCTCGGGAAAGCAAATTTCTTCGTCGATCGGCATGTGACACCGCGAATTTTTCTCTTCGTTGATGACCTAAAACCATAGAAACAGTAACTCTAGCATACGTAAAAAAAGATCGATGCAACGTCGATTTTAAATCGATTGTTCCCATCTAGTTAGTGATGGGAATGATCGATGCATTTACATAATCGATATATGTTTATCGATACATCAAAAGTATCGAATGATTCATCGGTTAAACGTTCGGAATTGGGGTGCAATAGCTATGGTCAGGGGCAGTATTTTTTCTCTCGCGGGGGGAGGGATTGGACTCAAAAATTATTATGGTGCATTGGTATGGCAACACTTTGGTGAGTAGATACTGCAAAAAAATTCAATCAGTGATTTTCATTATTGGCAAGATTTTCATTATTGGCATTATTAGATGAGCCATCTGCCCTGATGATGGACACTGTAACGCTGCCCGAAACGTTGGCTAAAGAAGGAGGTAGCGAAACACGGCATAACACCCCAAAAATAAATAATAAAAATACTTTTGGCCATAAAAACCTAAAAACATACATGGTGTTTACTAAATTACGTTTTATTAATAAATGTTCACTACCCAAATAGATGATACACAACATCAAAATAACATAAGACATAAACCTCAAATAGTGGAAAACAATCCCAACATGGCAATCTTTTACTTTTTTACTAAAAGTATTAATTCATCATTTACAATTCACACAGGGGGATAATTATAACATCATCATGCTTTATTAGGGTAGCTAACAATTTATACCTATAAAATAATTCGATTGTCAAGAAATCCGATATATTTTGACGCGTCGCGAAATATTTCTTACAAAATTACAATATTTACTATCAGAACATCATGTGCCATACATACAAGCAGTAAATGAATCGACAAACAAGAAAAAATAACAAATAACGTAGAAATAATTAATAAAAATAGATTAAACATTTATATAACTAAATTAAATAATATAAGTTTGTGCAATTTCTGCCGAAAGCTTTCTTTATTATTACTAGTGGTTGCCCAACGGTCGAGATTCGACCATAATTAATTTAATTTGTAAATAAAAATAGATTAAACATTTATATAACAAAATTTTTTATACATTATTAAATAATATAAGTGCAATTTCTGCCTGAAGCTTGCTTTATTATTACTAGTGGTCGCCCAATGGTCGAAATTCGACCATAATTAATTTAATGTGTAATGTTTTTTTTTATTGATTTAATGTATTTTTTATGTATAATTTTGAAAAAATATTGCGAAATTTCATACTCCTCCGTCCGCGCAATTTTCGTAAAAAGGGTTACAAAGATTTTGCTTCACGTATTAATATACTGATGATGATGATTTACATTTTCTAGTGAAAATCTTCTTGCGTAAGTCTTTAATCTTAATAGCGCAAAATTCTCTGAAATTTTTCGAATTATCTGAGTTTCATGGAGGTCTTCACCCCCGTGAAATTCAATTTCGAGATCATGCGACAATTGTGGGAACATGTACCTATTATCCGAAAAGGGAAAAAAATTGCATAAGTGTGGCCATTGGTGGAACGGGGGTTCAATATTGAGATACAATCTTTACGTTGAATTTTTCCCATCAATTGCCTGGAAATATAGCCCACTATACCGGATACAGGATATTACCTTGTAAATTTTAGTTGTTTGTGCATATTCTGCAACATATTACTATGCTTAACTAGTTCAAGTTCCAATATTGGATCATCATTTCGTACAATTATACGAGAGCACGAAAAATCCATTTTGTTAATATTAATATAACGCCGAGCAGAGTCAAACTTCAAACAAGACGGCTGCTGGCCGCTTCTTTTGCCCGATTCAAAGATAGCGGACGTCGATTTCTTCGTGTGTAAAGGGTACTAATATGTCCCCTCCCCTTGTCTAGCTGGGCGTTTTAAGATCTCATACATAACCGGTACAACAACGTGCGCTGTTCGCCAGTCGCTCTGTTATGGAGGGGGCGTAATGGGATATGAGACGGGGAGAGGGATATATAGATATGGAGGAAGTGGGGGTCCACAAAACCAGTTTGTGGACCCCCATTTGCAACTTGTGGACCCCCATTTCTTTATCGCACCTACGTGGACCCCCCTCGGGTCTACCGTGGACCCCTAGGGGTCCACGGTAGATCCGAGGACCTGGACCACTTTGGGAATCACTGATCTAGAGGTCATACAGAATAACGATGATTTTGAAATCAATACTTTTACAATAGTTAAAATTATTGTTCAAAATTTAAATACGGTGACAATTAAACAATATATTAAAATATACAATTAATTAGGTTAACAATGATTTACACGCTTAAAAATAACATGCTCATTAATATTTGCAAATTAATTTTACGGACAGTGAAAATGTTCACAATTATCCTACGGAAAGTTGGCGAAATTTTAAGCTACCCAAAACTAAACTTAAATGCACACAAAGTAGCATATTTTATAAACTTTGTAATAACCTACCAAAATCCAAAGGAGGCCTCAAGTCTGCACTTTTCGTAAGATATGTGCTACATAATGTAAAAAAAAATTATGATTTGTATAAGTTTGCACTTACTTAGTTACTTTTTTATCTATTTAGTAGACCTATGCATTTATTTGTATTTCTTAACCTGTAATATTTATTTTGTATCTATTTCCTACTACATGTATGAAAAAATCTTGCACTCATCTAAATAAACGAAAAAGACTGCAGCAAAGCGCATTAAAAGTCGACTGTGCTATTTTTGTCTGTTATTATAGTAATTTTTTAATTTGGTAGGCGGGTATGGGTACCGCCGCCCTGGGAACCATTTATTGGATGACCAACACCTCTGCCACAGGTCACCCCAAGTGGTTCGCTACGTTTGGTGACTTAGCAGGGGTGCCCGGGTTCATGGGGTGATGTTTGACCGGGTCTTGATGGCGGGTGCGTCGGCCCACCTTCTGCGTGGCGGGCCGGATTGGGAGATGCTGGTTGAGGGAGACCCTTTACAACCGGTTACCGTTGTCCGGGCCGCTCGGTAGTACAGGGGCCCGACCCTCAGGCTCACGACTGAGGGGACCCAGCAGCAGCGTTCGGGGCGCATTGGGCGACCTCTCCAACCAGACTCTCCCTGCCCATCGCCTTGCACCGCAGTGGGTGGGTTGGATTCATACGTCCATCACTCCCGGACAATCTGATCTCCAGCATCCTACCCACCCCTCATACCCTTTCCTTCCCGGACCTTCCATCTCCACTAACAAAAAAAAATATATATATATATATATGAACATACAAACTTACAACCATAACGTAACAACAACGGCGAGAAGCAGGAGTCCCCGGTGCAGGCCAAGACTGTTGGTGAATTTCACCAACATTCGCGGCCTGCACAAAAACCTTAACTCCGTCCGCCACCACCTTCTCTCCCAACGTCCTAACCTTCTCTTCCTCTCCGAAACACAGATAGCCGAGCCTCCTGACGCCTCCTATCTGGACTGCCCGGGCTTCACCCTCGTGGGCAAATTCAGACCCAAGGGAGGTGTCTGTCTCTTCAGCCGAGCTGACGTCAACTGTGTGCGAATGTTGAATCTGGAAAACTCCAGATTCGACGTAATGTGGGTGCGCGTCAATCTTGCCAGTACGGTAAGGTTTTATGCGTGTTTATACCGTTCACCAAACCTAAACGAATTAGACACGTCCGAGCTCTTCAAACATTTAAGCAACACTATTGATGACCTCTTGCCCCGCTTCCCTACGGCAGAGTTTGTGGTCCTGGGGACTTCAATGTTCATAACGAACCTTGGTTGAAGTTCTCAGGCTCAACAGACCCAGCTGGACGACAAGCGGAATCCTTTGCCCTTTGCCACGGACTGGAGCAAATGGTTCAGGAGCCTACACGGGTTCCTGATGTCCAGTCTCACCGCTCTAATCTGTTAGACCTGTTTCTAACCACTGTGCCACACGGTTACAAGATTGACGTCACAGCGCCTTTAGGATCGTCGGACCACTGCCTGGTGACGTCGTCAATCCCCGTAACCTTCAGACCGCCAAACGAGAGGCTGAAAAGAAAAGTGTGGCACTACAGGTCTGCAGATTGGTTCGGTTTGCGGACATTTTAATGCTTTTCCGTGGTCAACTGTCTGTTTTCGGACTTCGGATCCCTCAAGATGTGCCCAGGAAATTGGTGAAGTCATCGCGTCCGCGATGGATGGCTTCATCCAATCCACTGTTAAAGAAACTGGTGTGGGCTCAAAGCCGTGGTTCAGTCGACAATGCTCTGAAGCAGTGCGACGAAAAAACGCGGCTTATCGAGCCTACAACACATCTCGAACGTCCGAAAACAGAATGGTTTAAAACAAAATGTCAAATGAAAGCAAGAGAATCATAAATAGGTCGAAATTTGAGCACGACCTGCTGATCAGCAGAAAGCTGGCTGCATGCCCGCATGGCAGCAGAGCGTTCTGATCGCTTGCGGGCTCAATAGGTCGCAATTTCTGCAAACCCAGTCTGCCACCTCTTACCAGAACTGACGGCTCTCTAGCTAATATCGCCGCCGAAAAGGCTAACTTATTAGGCAAAATGTTCGCGGAAAACTCGACCCTCGATGATCAAGGTGCTATCCCGCCGTCGGTTCCTCACTGCGGTTTTCATATGAAAAAGCTGAGGATCCGGCATCGGGATGTACTCCAAGTCTTACGAGGGCTCGATGTTAATAAAGCTAGTGGGCCTGACGGAATACCTGCCCTGGTATTGCAGAGGTGCGCCGCAGAAATAGCTCCAATTTTGACGAAGCTTTTCAAAATGTCCCTGAAGTTTGGGACTGTGCCCTCCGGTTGGAAAAAAGCGATCATTCACCCTATTCCAAAGAAGGGTGACCGCTCCAACCCGGCCAACTACCGCCCAATAGCGATCACATCTGTTCTGTCAAAAGTGATGGAACGTGTGATCAACGACAAACTGCTCACATACCTCGAGAAGAACAAAATTATTAACGACCGTCAATACGGATTCCGGCGGAACCGCTCGTGCGGTGATCTTCTCGCGTATGTGACGCATGTTTGGGGGCGGTGCCTGGAACGTTTTGGTGAAACCCAAACGGTTTCACTGGATATTTCCAAGGCCTTTGACCGGGTTTGGCACCGAGGGCTTGTCAACAAACTGCCTTCTTACGGACTTCCCGCATCCTTGTGTATGTGGATTGCCGACTTTTTGAGGGAGAGGTCGATTCAGGCGGTTGCTGATGGTTTCACCTCTTCCTCGCATTCGATAAATGCTGGCGTCCCACAGGGATCGGTTCTGTCTCCGACTTTGTTTTTGTTGCACATCAATGACCTCTTGACGTGTGCACCGATTCATTGCTACGCGGATGACAGTACAGTCCATGATAGCTTTTTGTTTGACAAACCTCCAAAGGGCTCACAAACCCCTATGGCTCGGAGGGCTTTGAAACAAAGAATGGACGGTTACCTCGAGAGTGTTTCCTCTTGGGGTAAGAATAACCTCGTCGAATTTAATGTTTCAAAGACCCAATCATGTCTGATCACGTCTAAAAGGGATCGAAATGATAATCTAGTCTCCTTCAACGGAAGCATTCTCCCGAACAGGCTTTCCATTGATATGCTTGGTGTAACTCTAAGTGACCAGCTCAGGCACGGGGGCTCCATCGAGGCCAGAGTTAAGTTAGCCTCTCAGAAACTGGGCATACTGTACAGGGCACGCAGATACTTTAATAGTACACAACTGCTAGCCCTGTACAAATCGCAAGTGCGCCCCACGGTTGAATTTGGCAGCCACCTCTGGTCTGGAGCCCCAAAATACCTGAAAAAACCCTTGACTGTGCAAAAACGGGCGGTCCGTTTGATAGATTCTCCTAATTTAACTAACGGATTGCAATCTTTAGAGCACAGGCGCCAGGTGGGAATGCTGTCCTTGTTCTACCGGTATTACAATGGAAGATGCTCCGAGGAACTAGCGTCATTGATCCCCTCGGCACCGGTGCATAGTCGGGAAACACGCCAAACGCGCGCTCAACATTTGTACACGGTTGACATTAATCACATGAGAACGGGTCGTTTCTACGACTCGTTCTTGAGTTCAACAGCTCGGCTGTGGAACGATTTGCCGGCCTCTGTGTTTCCTCCTTCCTACAATATGGGTCTCTTCAAGACCCATGTTCACTCCTTCCTCTCCTCAAAAACACCCTCCACACAGCATCCTCAAAGATGACATAGGCCCTGAGGGAAATTATTTTTTCCTCAGGGCCTCCTGTGTGGAGTTAATGTAAAAAAAAAAAAAAAAAAAATAGTAGATACGAGTCTACAGGGTATCCGGATGAAAGAACATTTAAAAAAAACTTCATTCTCCGCGGCACACCGGTTGGCTAGCATTGCACATACTAAAAAAATGCAGTCAACACATATTTGTTTTGTTTGAATTGCAACAGCTGACTAGAAGCAAATATAGGCACAAGTGATTTCCTATCTATGTAAATCAGGTACTTTATCCTTTTTATAAAAGCCGCATCCACAAATAATAACACTCAATTCACAAAGGGCTCCCGCAGTGATCAGCAATAAAACATTGTCTCATCAATTTTCAAAATAGTTGTTTGAAACTATGATGAAGATAATCTTTTTAACTGCGTTGGTTTTGGGTTATAAACTCTGTTTCTCTGATGGGTCGTCTTACTATGTAACAGTTCGTCCGAGGACTAATCCCGGTCCTCAGCAAGACGTCATTCAAACTGCACCAGTGGCATTGTCAGCAAGATGGCTTGCACCAGAACCGGAGCCAAGTAATCAAGTGAACCAAATACCCTCTGCGGTTGTAAGGGCCAGACCGATTAATACAATTCCTGTCAACAGAGGTAAAAAATATTTCTGTAAAAATTATAAATGGTGTAATATCTCTAATCTCTTCTTGATTCAAACTTTATTGAGTTTTGTTCGTTTGCTTTTTTTTACTTATTGTTTCACTTTTAGAAATACATTAGCGCAGACCCGTGAACAATCACGAATTCTTGAGACATCCAAATTTTGAAAATGACGAGCAAAATAACTTTCTGTTAAAATAATTAATTTAATAAACTAATTTTATATAGAATTCGCTACATATATTCACTACAGAATTTGAAATGAATATGAAATTGAAACTAAATATGGTTGATCTATATAGCAGTTGTGGTCCGTGAGTTTTCAGTGAGCTAGATTGCTAAGTTTGAAAAATACGACGTTATTGATGTTTTTGTAGCTGTAAATGATTTTTTTTTTTTCAAAATTTCAATATTTTGTATGAAGATTTTCAGGATTCTTTCAGTTTGGGGATGCGCAACATCTACACACTGAAAAATCTTCATACAAAAAGCTGAAATTTTGAAAAAAATAAAATTCATTTTGGGCTACAACGTGTTTCAATAAAGTCGTATTTTTTAATCAAAAGTCTCGATGATTACATTGAGCAAATTCACTTTCTGCCAGTGTAATCATATTTACTGGCTAACTAGCAGATTGTGAATAATCTACAAAAAAGTTTAAAGGGGGGTTACTTCGTTCGCCACTCGCTAGCGTGTGGGCTTGTAAACTAACCTCGTGTCATCATAGTTGCTAGTGAGCTAGCTGCGAGTATCTCAGTTAAGCCTTGAAACCACGTTAGCAACACATGGTTTCAACTCGCTAGCTAGTTCTTTACTGAGCGAGTGGGAAGTTTGATGTGTTATCACCACAATCGCACTCGCCGATTCGCCCGCTTTTATACTTGCCAGCTAGTAGCTTGTAAACTCGCTCAATATAATCGAGGCTTTAGCACTCTAGCTCACTGAAAACTCACGGACCGCCACAGCTATACAAATAATAATAGATTCTATATGGAATAAATTCTATAAGTGTAAAATAGATTCTACATAGAATAGAACGAAAGCTGAAGTTGATTCAACATTGGGTTTCTACTGGATGTTCTATGGCGTAGAAAGCCTGTTCTCATAAATTCTATGATATAGTTCATAGAAAAGAGATGGGAATGCACCTTAAGATATTTTTGTAATGCCAATCGTTGCTTTTGATTTTTTGACACCCACAGTAAACAAATAAATTAATGAACAATTTTGCTATTCCTTTTCAATTTGGGAGGTGGGTATGGGTATCGCCTTTTGTTGGATAACCAACACCTCTGCCAAAGGTCACCCCAAGCGGTTCGCTACGTTTGGTCACTTAGCAGGGGTGCCCGGGTTCACGGGGGGAGGCTTGTCTGGGTCTTGATGGCGGCTGCATCTGCGCATCAACTGCGTGGCGGCCAGATTGGGATAGGCCAGTTTGTCTATCTCGACCAATCGCCTTGCATCGCAGCTGGAGGGATGGATTCATACATCCATCACTCCCGGACACACTGACCCCTAGATTCCTACCCACCCCTCACACCTTTTTCCTTCCCGGAACGTCCTCTCCTTCCTTTCCTTAAAAAGACACTTCGCACAGCATCCTCGAAGATTATTTAGGCCCTGAAAGAAATTATTTTCCTCAAGGCCTCCTGTATGGGGTTAGGGTAAAAGAAAAAAACCTCCAGTATTTTTACATATTCCAAGACTTGGACAGATTAAAATGTATTCATATTTTTATTTCTAGAACTAAATACAAATCATTTGGCATCCTATTCGCATTCTCGGGATTTGTCTGATTCTGGCCATCGGCGCTATCCTCAGAAACGAAGCAATTGGTGCTGGGGAAGGGGAAGAGGAAGATACTACTGATGAATGAACATTGACATCCATTTGATACATATATTAAGAAGATTGTTTAAAAAAATAATTACTTTTTTTACCATGTACTTTAACAGGTTCGCTGCCGCCTATGCACAATATAACTGATCCTAGGTGCCAAATATTATATTTTTATTTTCAGTTTTTAAATATACTTATAAGAATAATATATCGTATAATATACGGTTGAAAATCACTTAGCAGGTGCCGGCGGTTTTGTCCGTTTAGTCACACTATTTTTATTCTCTACTTTTTATTTTGATAAAAAAGCAAACAAAAATAGACAAAAGAAAGTAACATACATCTCATGAATAAAGAAAAAATATTTACGAAATTTGGTGGTACTCATTGAAGCACTCGACGCACAGACCAGGTTTAAATGTGCAATCAATACAGTGGTGTCTTGTTTGCCTTCTTCATCTGCCTTATTTCGTGCATAATCGGCATCTCTTCCGCTTTATCCTTTCAGAAGTAAGTTTATCGGGACATTTATTGGATATTAGCTGTATTCTATGAGGAGATGTGGTAGGCTGACGTGTAACAGGTTGTGATGGTGGCGGAAGTAGTGCTTGGATTATAGACAGTCTGAAGTCTTAGAGTGGTATTTTTCTTTGACCAGAATATCTATTGTACAACTTGTATGAGTTCATCAAAAGTTTGTGAATGAAAGTGTGAAGTGTGTGAATGAACACTTTCTTATACTTTCTGATTTTTCATTCACATGGATAATAAGCCATTAGCTGATCTTGTCGATCTATTCCAGACATATATCTATTGTATTCGACTGTAGATAATAGCTTTTGCGATTCTTGCCCTTTTTTGTTTCGAAAAGTGGCAAATTTGTTTTCAAATTCCGTTGAGATGTACATAACATCTCTTTTGTCTTTCCACTTTCCACTTTCCAATATGCACACAATTTCTGAATTTTGAAATGTTCTCCCCCTTTTTCAACTTCTTCTCTTTTACTTCTTCAGGAAGGTTTTTCAAATTTGACCGCAATGTTCCTGAGCTGTAGGTATCGTTTTCAAGCAGATTGTTTGCCAATGGGTAACTATTATAATAGTTATCCATGTACAACGCGTGACAGCAATTCAGATTACCTTCCATCAATTTCATGACTACTTTGCTTGCATGACCCTTTCCACTTACCGCCATCAGCCGATCCAATTTTAGGACGAGTTGGTCCAGCATCATCACTCATTAATGACAGTAAGAAGTTAAAAATTATAAATTTTGACACTAAAAAAATTAAAAAAACAAAAACTTTTTGTGTACTTTTTTCAATGGCCCTTTACAACAATAACCTAATATTTTTTGAAAACGAATTACTGTAAAATGTTGGTACAATTGTCAACAACCATCCGTCGCGAGTGCCGGCAGGAAACTGATGTTTGTGCAGACATACTACTCATGGCTCCGGCCGGAGCCGCCGGCACCCAGTGCAAGACGCCAAATGGCTCCGACCTGAGTCGCCGGCAGCGAACCTGTTAAAAAAAATAATAAAATGTTTACAGAAAGGAAATTATGGTATGCTGTATGTGCCACTTAAAAAAAAATGCTATAATTAAGAGGAACATATGCGCTGCTCATTTCAGCCAGTTTCATGCAAATCTTAAATTTGGATTTTAGATCAAAATACCTAACCAAACTGAAAAATTATTTTTGTAATCAAAAGGTATATTAAATATTTAGTATGGATGTGAGCTACTTTATTTATTTTTGTTTTAAATTATAAGAGATAGGCCAGATTTAATGTTTCATGATTTTAGAAGCAACTTGGGCAATTATTTGTGAGTAGGTATATGAAAAATTAAAAAAATAATTTTACTACGTGTATTTTACAAATATAATGAAAAAAATAAATAAAAATAAAACATCGATAAAAATGCATTTTTTGGGTAAATTATAAATTTACACCTATCCAAAAGATTTTTTTTTTATTTTAATTTTTTATTTTATATTTCATTATTTTTCTGTGATAAATATAGTAATTTTTTTTTTTTTTCATTTACTCACAAATAATTGCCCAAGTTGCCTCTAAAATCATGAAACACTAAAATCTTTGATGGCCTATATCTTATAATTTAAAGCAAAAATAAATAAAGTAGCTGACATTCGTACTAGATATTACCTTTTGATTACAAAAATAATTTTTCAGTTTGGTTGGGTATTTTGATCTCAAATCCAAATTTAAGATTTGTATGAAACGGGCCGAGAAGGGCTGCGCAAACGTTCCACTTGTGTAAGACTAGAGACCGCCATTCAGCAATGAAATTTGGTTTTAAATCTCCCCACATCCATCAATCTAAATATTCCAAAAATGGGAATGCCACAGTTCTTCCAGCTCCGGCAGTTTGCCCCCAGGCAAATTTAAAAATAGTAGTAAATCATTCCATCACAAAAATCTGATTTTTTAATACATGCCTACTCCACACCAAATAAAACATGCAATACTAATATGTACTACATTCCGTTATCAATTTTCAAAAGAATTTTATAGGTTTTACATTTTAATAAAAATGGCAATGTGACTTTCCGACTTTATCCATAGAAGGCACCACCCAAAGACATTCAAACTGATAGACCAGTCAATCAGAGAAAGGGATACAAATCAAGTTGTGCAGAGCGCTGGAGGCAGCCTGTCTCCATTTCAGACTGTCTCCCTTTCTGGGATCTGTCAATGAATGAATCTGGCAGTGTACAGGTAACTCGCATTGCAATATCACTATTTAGTCCTCGAAAATAAAAACTGCTCAAAATTAGTAGTCCTTTCTACAATGGTGCGTAAATTGCCAGCAGCGTAAAAAACTTTATTCAACTTTACTAACAGGTAAACAAAAGTCCAGGCTTGTTTCCAAAATTGAATATTTTGTAACACTATTTAGTTAGACACTTTTGCAAATGTGTTATAACATACCAACCTCACTCAATTTTAGCGTCTCCACGCCAGGCGGCTCGTTTAAAAATGAACATTCAGATCCTACGCAGAAAAGTCCCATAATGGATTGCGCTGCAAACCTTTGCCTTAATTTAGCAAACTTTACTTTTCTACGCAGGGTCTAGTATTTTCGTATTTAAAGCATTTTCAAATCCTTCTGGCCCCCTAGCACAGTCGATCGATAAGGATTGATAGGATAACTTTCGGAAACTTCTCATCGTTCCCTAGGACTGCCTAGGACTTCCCTAGATCGCTAAAGTACAAACAACAGTTGATGTTGAATATGTAAAGAACACATAGTCATTTATTGTGAGCTGTTACTTATTCGGTGGCGATCATGTTAATCATGATCAATCATGCTAGGAAAAAGTTATCCTATCAATCCTTATCGATCGACTGTGCTACTGGGCCTGGTACCAAAATATTACCTACGTCTGGGCCTGGTGCCAAAATTATGGTCATATGGTTTGCTTCCAGCTCGTCGAAATGATATCCAAATTTCATGTCAGGGCAAGTCTATCAATTTGGATATATATGGCACTACCATATATGAATGTTGTAAATTTATTAGTTAATTCAAACCCAGGGCAGTCCGATGCAGGCGCAATTGGAGCAGTTCACCCCGGGCAACGACTTTTCAAGGAGCCAAGGCACTGATAATAACTTAATACAAATCCCTTGAGATGTTTACTAGCACCAGGTGACGTTTAGCTCAGCGCCGGCCCTGTTCAAACCTCTTATAATTGAATGACTAAAGAGGTTTGATATATCGATAGTCCAGTTGATTAGTCAGACATCTTAAAATACTAAGTTTTGAGTAAATGAGGACAGCAATATTCGAATGCTCACCGTAAATCAAATATTATTTAAAAGTGTCTGGGGGGGCATTACAGTCCGGTACATCAGTATGACATTTTTAAATTTCCTACTAGTAACCCAGAAAACATCAAGTTCTTCCGCATTATAATTGATTTGGTAGTGTTTATGAGTAATCTGAGTATTGTATCAGAAGGAGGGTACACTTTTACATCATATAACTGCATACTCAACTCAAATTTCGATTTTTCGTGTCTGATTTACCAACTAGACCAAGGCTGCCCAACCTTTTTAACAGATGGGCGAAATTGACGATTTGAAAATCACTGGCGGGCCACTCACTACGGACGCAGTTTCATTTGGGTACTTCAACCGCAGATTTTCAAGAGCCGGAGGGGGAGGGGAGGGTTCGTGGAAATCCTATTTTTTTATTACGACCTCACCATGCTGATTTTTATAATCACACATGATGCGTAATATTCCAATAAAAATTATTTTTATAATTTCTACCACAAATTTATAACTGCTTTCAGAAATTGAGAATGGTGTAAGGATTTCGCATCTCAAATTTTTACACCGTGTTTAGAACACAAGGCAGGTTTTAATTTTAAGATTGATACTGCGTAAGGGTCCCCAAATAAGAGTTACACACGAAATAGTCGATTTCTCAGAATTTTGCTGCATTTGGTATGCAACTAAAATCCTCAAATGTAAAGCTTCACTCGGTACACGATGAATCTGCAACTTATTATTTAATCTATTACTCATATTATATTCCAAATATAAAAAACTGATTTTAATTAAATCTGTATGGGGCAAATTAAAACTACACTCAGAACATGAAATGGATTTTCTTTGATTCTGGCAGCACATACATAGTCTGCAAATAGAATTTTATAACTGCACTTCAAATAAGAGAATGTTTTCCTTCAAAATGTGTCAGCAGATGAATTCACGACTGGAATGTTACATTCGGAACACAAAACGGATTTAAGTTAAATCTGTATGCGGCGAATTAAAACTACACTCAGAAAGTGAAAATGGTTCTCTTTGATTCTGGCGGCACATACATAGTCTGCTACTAGAATTTTATAACTGAACTTCGAACCTGCCTCCGGTGATCCGAGGCTCACTTCGTTCCCCAGGGTCTTTGGGAGTATCCCCCCCCCCTCCACAAACACTTCTTCAAGGGTACTCTTGGGAAACCGGCTAAGGGACGCGGGTATTTGGGCACGTTGCGGCCAGGCCGCTCGCCCGTTCAATCTCGCTGGGACTGCTCCGTGATAGTGGGACAAGCTGCCCCCGATATCTTTCTTTTTATATATTTTCTTTGGTTTTAATCATACTTACACCTGTAAATATTTTTATTTTTCTTTATTATTTTACTCTAATTAGATGCTGAAACCAATAGAAAAACACATCTACGGTGTGTCTTTATCTTGCTAATTACTGCAAATGTTAGCATGCAAACATTTTTCTTTCTTACTAACAATCATGCATGCAGACATTGGAGGGTCTAGATTCGTTTTAAAAATAAATGTAGCTCCCTTTTAAAAAAAAAATTAGAATCTTGCGAGAGCCCTGAAGGAGTAACCATCTGTTACTTATACCAGGGCGGGTAAGTGGTGGATAACCTCCAATGCACTTTGAACAAGAAAGATTGTTTTACGACATTTTTCAAATTGAAGGTTATTTTGAAAATGGTTCACGCGGGCCACTCATAATTCGTTCACGGGCCACAATATGGCCCGCGGGCCTGGGGTTGGGCAGCCTTGAACTAGACAATCGATATCAGCAACTGTTTCAAGAAGTATCATTATTACGTTGTCTAAAATAAAACCAATTTCATTTTAATATTATTTATCTTATATTATGCTTATGGTCAACAAGCGCATGTTATAAAATGTTTTATATAAAAAAAAGTTCATAATATTATATCATTTATCATAGAATATTCACAACTTTAACAGCAAATACAGGAGGCTATAATATTTCCGTGATAATACAATAATAACTATTAAAACATAATCTAACACAAGTATCAAAATCAGGTACATAATAGGAAATATTGTACTAGTGCCAGTTATTCTGCAGGGGAAAGATCGTGAACCAATATTTAAGACATTGAGCCACATTGCAGAAAAAATAACTCCAACATAAATGCTGTGGACCATCTGTGCAGACACTCTTGGACTCGACCAAAACATTAACAAATGAAGAAAATACTGTGTTAGGAGAGGAAGAGGTGAATTCATTTGCAATGATGCGCTCTGTGTAATAAATATTTGATTGCACATTAATAAAAAATTAAAACATTAGTATTCAAGCAGAGTAAAGAATTATAGAAAACATTTTGGATTAACTGATTATAAAATAAATATTTAACAAAAAGCTATTTTGATTAAAGTCCAATTTTGCTTGAAAAATTCTGTAGCATTTCAGAGTGGAATATTTGGTAAAATCTAAATAGGTACACATGTAGTTGTACATAAGACGTTTGTGAAATTAAAAATACAGTACATACTTTAATTCGTTTAGTTAAATACAATTTAAGATAAAATTAGCGCTGGTTGGTGCAAGCCGCCCTTATTAACAACACAATTTTAAGAAGTTTTAAAGCAAAAAAAAATAAAGAATTAATATTTCGCAGACATTAACAATCAATCCAACAATATCAACAAGATATTGTGTATCTGTAACCACTTGGGTTGTAACTATCTACCCAAATATGCACCGTTTAGCCCAGTGTTCCGCAAAGTGTGTGCCGCGGCACAGTGGTGTACCGTGGTCATTAGTTAGTGTGCCTCACCGCAAGCGAGCTAAAAAATGAGACCCAGACGTTTTAAGAGACCCATAATTCAGATTTTGCTTCCCCGTTTAAAAAAGAAGAATGGACAGCAAAACTTAATATCTGTTGGACACGTTCGCTCATTTAAATAAAATCAATAAAAAAGGCAGGAATTCTAAAATTTTAACGTCATCGCACAAGTTTGAAAGGTTTCGCGCTAAGTTGGTGTTATGGATCAGCCACGCTTCCAATGTTGGTAATGAAATGTTCCCAAATGTCATGGCTGCCGATTCAGAAAAAAAGTGCAGGCTTTGATAGTGAAACACTTTGAGCTATTAGCAGAAAAAATGAACTTATATTTTCCTAAGTGTGACCTGAAACCTATAAACTGGGAACTAAATCATCAATTTCTCAGATAGCAATTCCCTTAATGCAAGTATATAAAAAGGCAAATAACTTTTTAATCGGGAGATTGCTTCAATTGCTTCTTACAGCATTGGAGATTGCTATGTTTGCTACTAAACTTTACAAAAAATAACTCAATGAAGGGTAATTGAATAAAAAAAAAACTTTTTAGAGATATTACTGAACAAATTTAATTCTAAAAATTTCATGTAGGGACGCAAGTTTATTCTGGATGATAATAGGTATTATTATGTGTAGAGCAAAAATAAAGAAAATAATATTCCGAAAATTTAATACACAATTCAATTTTTTTTTAATTAGCTCCACACAGGAGGCCCTGAGGAAAATAATTTCCCTCAAGGCCTATGTCATCTGAGGGAATGCTGTGTGGAGGTTCTTTTTAAGGAAAGGAAGGAGAGAAAGTTCTGGGAAGGAAAAAGGTATGTGGGGTGGGTAGGAATCTGGGGGTCAGTGTCCGATGTGACGTATGAATCTATTCTTTCAACTGCGGTGCAACTGATGGGTCAAGAGAGTCCGACTGGAGAGGTCAAAAGTCCTACCTCAATCAATCTCTCAACGCGGCCCGCCAAGCGGTAGGTGGGCAGACTCATCCGCCGCCAAGACCTCGATAAACCTCACCCCATGAACCCGGCCACCCCTGCTAAGTCACCAAATGTAGCGAACCATTTGGGGTGACCTATGGCAGAGAAGTTGGTTAGCCAAAAAATGGTTCCCCGGGCGACAGTACCCATTACCGCCTCCTAAATTTAAATATTTTTTTCAAAATATTATTTTTGTTTTGAAGCATAAAATGCTGCATGAAACTTTTGAATGTCCATCATTCTCAAGCTAGCGCATCTAAATGCCTTTTTGTTGCGAGTGGCATGTTGGCGCATTTGGCAAAACCTTAGGGGAATATTAGTGAAATAAAAAAAAAATAGGCTGAAACGTTTACCAATTTTAAAATTTAGTTAGATAATAATTTATTATATTAAAAAAATTAAATAGGTAATCATAAAATTTTTGGCAGTTATAATGCTTTCCTTGAAAATAAGCCAAAATAAAACATGACAGCTGCGTATCTCGAAATTTTTTGACATTTCTTTCCAATTTTCTGGCTTAATAATAAGTTTGCAGTTTGTCTTCTGAAAATACTGGGGTTGGGTGACAATCCATCTTCAATAATTATCAAAAATATTTGTTCCCAACACACTCTTAAAACATCGAAATCACACCGCGAAAAATCATCTTCAACTGCTACGAAAAGGGAAAAAAGAGCAAACGCGAGATTTTTCAGCTGATCATAAGAGTCAGGAATACTATTCCAGGCGTTGAAGATGATCATGTTTTCCTTCTATAGGTCTTTCAAAGCAGACCACCTGTGTTGTGAACTAAGCTCACATTTGTTCATTTCCAATATTTCCTAATCAACACAAAGACGTTCAAATTTAGAGCTCCATATTTCCTTGTTTTTTTTTTTTAAATCCAGCAAATGTATTTCAAAGAGCCGCACTTAAAGGGCCAAAGAGCCGCATGCGGCTCCGGAGCCGCACTTTGCCGACCTCTGGTATAGAGCGTCATCTGGTCACGTGATACTTCCTGTGAATTTGATTGGCCGAAATGGAGATTGCTATGTTTGCTTTTGAAAGAACATGGAGATTGCTGTCTTTGTTTTTAATACATATTTTCAAACTCGGATTTTGATGGGAGGAAGGTGAGTTTGCAACTAACCATTAAATTTATTAGGCGCATAATTTGAATCTCTATAGAACTGCATTCACAGCTTTTTTTGATATTCTGGAGATTGCTGCCTTTGCTCCTACACACCTCATTTAAACATTGAAGATAATATTAGCAACTCTCAAACGAAAATTTGAAACAGAAAAAATTTGGTAGCATCTGGGAAAATGAAGATAATGTTGTTAGCTCTTAGTTAAAGTATGATGCAGTTAAATATTTCCGAAGGAATATGGTCAAATTAGCTCAATGGTAGAGCAAAGCCCTGGCTAGGCTGAGGTCCTGGGTTCATTTCCTAGATGCGACCAAATCTTTTCTGATTTTTTTTGTTTCAAATTTTCGTTTGAGAGTCACTATTAATATTGTTTTCAATGATTAAATATTACAATTTGAGGTTTTAATTGTTAAGTTATTCAAAAAATTAAAAAATATAGATGACTGCATCGGCTTAAAACCACGATAAGCCGTTTGTGTGTTTTCCGAGGTATGTATAATATTCAAAGGTATTTATTTTGGAATGAGGGTAGCCGAATCGAAAACAAAAAATCTCTAACATTCAGACCATTTAAAAAAATATATGTTAAATACCGCTTTAATGGTTATTTATCATTAATTTGAGATAAATTAAATAAGAAAAAAATGAATCTCTTGGAATGTTTTTTTTTTTTAAGAATCGAAAATTTGAAATAACGTAAATTTCTATAATGGTGTTGGATAGGATGTGCCGTATTTTTACACATAAGACATAATTTTTACAATGTCTTAGCTTATCATTTACGAAATGTTGGATTATTAAAAAAAATAGCACAGACCTGTGTCTGGATAGGGATAGTCTGAATTCTTGACAAATCAGTCCCAATTTTGAAAATAATAATATATTACAGATAGGTACTTTTAAAGTCGTCATAAAACTGATTCCAATTTTGAAAATGACACTTAAATTGATAAAAAATTAGTGAACCCAGATGTCATGCAGGACCAACCCGCAAACGGATGAGAATAGTGTTTTTGATGATATAATTTCAATAATGATGTGATGTACTTATGTAACATTTAAAAAATCAAAAACACATGATTTTAAGAAAATACTCGTATAATGAATTTATGCCGCCGTTCTCATAGTGGTTAGTGGTGTAACAGTCAGCGTAATTGCCATCCAAGCAACTGATCGCATTTCGATTCTCGGCAGTGGAAATATAAAATAAAAAAATTGTGATTTTTCACAGATCTAATGAGTAAAAAAGAGGAATGTTAGTTTCACGTTCAACATGAAAACATGGAATGAATATGGATTATAAATCACTATTATGTCGTGATCCAATTTTATTTTACAGAACCAATGCCAATATTTGTGTTTATATGTTTCTCTACACATCTACAATCTTGGGTCACTTTTCCTAATTTTAAACAAACAAAATTAATTAATTAATTTGTTTCATATTTACCTTCATTAATAAGTGACTACCATTTTCGTTAATTTAATTTTTTCAGCCCCAATCTTAAAATTTCTGGAATCTTTTTCTAGTCAAAGCCAGCCTATAAAAAGTGACACAAAATGGTTTCCATTGTTACAACCAAGAACTATACTAATTTATGGTTTGAAGAGCCATCACTCAAGATTTATAAAACTGGGACGGCTCTGCTGGTCAGGACATTTGACAAAGGTAGATTTGCTACATGTTATGCAAGACATGTAGCAAAGACAGAAGATAGGCTCTACTGGGCAGGACATTAGCAAAGGTAGAAGACAGGGCTGGGCAGGACATTGGCAAAGGCAGAAGACAGGGCTGGGCAGGACATTGGCAAAGGCAGAAGATATTGGATAGGCAGAAGACAGTGGTGGGCAAGGCATTGGCAGGCATTCTGCTATGCAAAACATGTAGCAAAGGAAAAACCCTGCTGGGCAAGATGTGTATTTGCTGGCTGGACAATCTAAAAACGGCGGCTTTAAGAACTAGAGTGACCCTGGCTGTTGTGTAGATGTAGCAACAATGATGATGAATGGTATTTATCATGACTATAAAAATAATTTGTGAGCTTTTTACTTCCTCTGTGAATAGCATATCAAAGATTGCATACAATAGTTTTTCAATGCTAGGTTTGTGTTTAATTTTAAAACGGAAAAACATGAATAAAAAATGGAGTATGTACCTATCATTATTTGAAAATCTATGCAACTATTTGAAAAGCACCAAAATTCTTCAGGAAACTATTGAAGTTTTATCTCAATATTACAAAGAAACTATTTAGTTTTTGTTCAGAACCCAATTAATGGTGGCCTTTCACCGGTAATGGTATCTTCCACGCTGGAACAAATATAGTATAATAAATTTACCCACTCGGATTCATAAGCTTTTTAAGATAATATGACCTATTAAATGTGTTCATTGTGAAGCAACACAGATTAATTAAATAAAATTTACTTACGCGCTCCGGGATTCCAACCGGTGACCTCCGGATTCCTAGTCAGAGGGAACCTCGCCCTACGACCACAGAGGCCAACAAATATATATACATAATGTAAAACTATTTACAAATAATACTTTTATCTGTAAGGCACACAACTAAGATGAAGCTGCTGTGAGTTACATCACAAAGTAACAATAAATACATTGAATATTTAGATTTTAACATACAAAAGCACTCCTTTGAAAACATTTCATAAAAAATTTATAGGTACTATTATAATTAGCAATAATAATAAATATTCTATCTACCTATTTTTATTTTCGTTGAAATTACATTAAATAAAATAATAATGGTCTGCAAAAAGGACCAAACGATTTTTTCATAAATTGTTAAATACATACATCAATATTTATTTATCATTCATTTCAGACCACCTTAAAATCATGGTCCTAATCGCGTACCGAACATTAAATAAAGTCTTTATAATATGTAAATACTTAATAAAAGTAATATATGTGTAATTAAAGTAATTACCAGTGAAGCATATTCGAATAGGACATTAATTACCTACATTGTTATGTCCATGTAATAACATGGAGTATTTTTGGTTACTTCAACACCCAATAAGTGTATATTATGCTAATTTGGCATTTATAGTTAAAAGTACATAATATTAAACTTTTCACAGATGTTTTTAAAGGAAAAGAACTCAGCTTGTTCTAGTTTCAGCTTTGTCTAGTTTGTTCATTCTGGACTTTAGACCACCTTCCTTCTTCGGCTCTCTTTGTATCTTCAATATCCTTTCTTCTTTCTGACGCTTGACTTCCTTTATTCTGTGAATAAAAATATATTACTTTATTTCCTCAATTTGGCATCAGCTAGGTTACATCTTGCACTTAAAACACAACAATCTGAACATTGATTTAAAAAAAAAAAAAAATCATACATGCACGCTCTGTATCAAAAATCAGCAATCCAACTTCATTTTTATGTCGCACAAGAGTCACATTGCTTCCAACCGTCTAGAGCCAGTGAGACTATGGCGTCCCCAACCAGGGTATGTTGTAAAGCTGAAGATAGTGGGGAGGGGAAGGAGATGGAGAAGAGGAAGGTGGAAAATCGCAAAGCTATTCAGATCTCGTCACCAAACACGGCTAAAACCATTTCAAGCCGTATTTCAATTCCGAATGGTGGTCTTACACCAGGGCGATACTGAGAGTATCTTCCACTGAAATGTGCCGCAAATACACCATACATTATTTTAAATGACTAATTTGTGACGTAAAACAAATTAATCAAATAAAATTTATTTGCGTATGCCAGGATTTGAACCCACAACCTCCAGATTGCTAGTCGAGAATCTTACCCTTCAACCATGGAGGCTGTCGGAACGGCCAACTGCTAAACAACAGATTAAAAGTATAAAAAGCGAGCTTTGACAGAAAAATGATTGAAGGGAAAACAAGGTTCAGAAGGAAAAAGAAGCAGGTTTGGTTTAAGTTCTTGATCGCCGACACTAAATTTTCGGCGTGCGCAAGCTGAACCTATTTTCATAATAACTTATTTGCTTTTTTTGCAAAATGACATTTTTGTAAATTGTAGGTACCGTCTTAACACATAATGTGTTTATATATTTACAAATATAGTATATAATCTACCATAAATAGTTTCCCCAGAATATCTACTTGTATTCAGAGAAATGATTTTTTGAAAATATCCTTGAACGTGTTAGCGTGCAAGAGGTTAAAGAGGGGTTTTAGATTGTTTCAAGATTAGACAATTGCTGAGGAAAGGTGAATACATTAAGCAGTAATATTAGGTAATGGAATGATGCACTGTAAACATGAAATGAAATTATTGTAAAAAATTGCACTCACTTCTCTTTGACCTTCTTCTGCTCCTCTTTGATCCAGATATCTTTAAAATCCACGCAAAACTGGGACCAGAGATCGAAAAATTCTTTAGGGGAGCATTCCTCGAGGGGGCCCTTGGGAGAGTATTGATAGAACTTCATGGTGCTGATGAACTTGGAATGGCACTCTGAGAGGTTGTCCTTCTCGGAGTTGATGTGTTTCTCGGCCGTCTCCAGAAACGCCGACATCTTGTCTTGGAAAGGTTGCAGGTTTTCTTCTGACGAGCCCTTTATTACCTTTTCAGATTGTTTTTTGCAACCTACAAATTTAAAGATTAACATACTGAATAATTTGCTGATTTCGCAAAATGATACCGAGAAATTTCTAAGAATTGCAACCATATAAACACATTTTATGAGAAAAAAAATTTTAATGACAGAAGGAGTTACTTGAAACATTCATGTTCTGATACAATACATATGAAAGTTGGTTAATGATAGACACACCAGGCAGTAGTGTGCAGTCCTGAAGGCTGAAAGCTGTGTCTGCTCTAAGAAAAACATTCATGTTCTGATACAATACATATGAAAGTTGGTTAATGATAGACACACCAGGCAGTAGTGTGCAGTCCTGAAGGCTGAAAGCTGTGTCTGCTCTAAGAAAAACATTCATGTTCTGATACAATACATATGAAAGTTGGTTAAGGGGGTTAGTTTTGGTTGGTTAGACTCTACCGGTCATTTAATCCAATTCTAGATGTATCGAAACATTTTTACAAAAAAGTATAAATTGATTTCGATAGTGTGTTATTTTGTCTGGTAAAGCTTTGTTTAAAATTTTGAAAAAGTTTGAATATTTTTATTAAAAAAAACCTCCTGTGTGGAGCTATGTAAAAAAAAAAATCTCAAAGTAAACTTTATACAGATAGATTAAGAAACATTTGTACCAGTCTGAAGATGGCCTTTAACAGGCTGAAACCGATTAAATAAAAAAATAAATTAAGTGGAAATAAGTTTTATACATGTTTAATTATATAACATTCAATTTCAAATCAACCCCTCCCGTTGGCCTGCGCGGACGAACGGCAAGGGGCAGGTTAAGAATTTCCGCAGATGACATTAACTATGATTCTCCATTACAAAAAATGTCATAATTGCATTGACATAATCCTTTACCTACCCATCATTATTTTTTTTCTTTTGGCTTCTAAGTGAATTTCTTACTTTTTTATACCTTTTATACTTTATATTTTAAAACTTTTGTACTTTTAATTCTTTTAGATACAGTTAATACATTTTACTTTTTTTTCTTATCTTTTAACTTTATTTTTGCTTTTTACTTTATACTTTATAAAAATCAATATTTGTTAGTTCGTATTTTATGCGATGCCATACCGTTTATCCGCGAAGGTTATAGGCTATATATATTGATAAGCTCTGGCATTATGAAATTTGTATAAACAAATTACTAAGTAAAGTTCGTGCACGAGTGGTTTGAAAATGTGTATTTCATATATTTTACCGGCAGGAGGGGGAGAGTAACGAAGGAGGGGGAGAGTAACGAAGGAGGTGGGGTTCGCGGGAGGGGTGACGAGGGAGGGGGAGGCGGGAAGGTGGAAGGGGAAGGTGGAAGGGGAACGCGGAAGGGAAGGAGACGCGGGTGGGGAACGGGGACACATGGGAAAGGACATGCAGGGAAAAACAATTTATTTCTTTGAATGGCATTGCAACGCATGCCGGGTACCCGCCAGTACTTTATACTTATATTACCTTGACTCCTACTTTTTAATTTTTTTTTTAGATTTAACTTTACGTTTATACTGTTACTGTTATTCTTTATGTTGTTTTACTATGTATTGGTTAATTTAATTATGTTAATGGCACACAATAAATAAATAGATATGTAGATCTTTACTGCGATACTTCGCCGCAGGTCATTGCCATAAAAATGTACTCTTTTACGAATCCAAATATGATCCTTATAATAATCCTTATGAATCCAAACTGAGTTGGTGAATTTTTTTATTATTAATTCATAGGAATCCATGTGCACTTACTATCCAACTGGTTCTGCAGTGAATTCAGATCCAATTTGACATCTTCGAAGAGAACCCAAGATGCACGGTTGATATCTCCCGGCTCAGGAATCGGCAGAGGATTATCTATTCCCTCTTCGCACCTGCTCATGTATGTCTTCACTATGAAGTGCAGGAGGGTCACACTTGAATCTTTAGACTGAAACATAATGCAGTTGCATTATTGATATTGTGCATTTTTTTAATAGTTTGGTGTGATCAAACACGAGACAGATTTAGAAAAAAGACAGATAAACAGCTATGTACCTAAATGAAGAACACAAATCAAAGATGAAAGTCTTATGGACCTTTTCACCAATCCAAACTGAATGTTAAGAGAAGTAAAAAGTTAAAAATTTGCTTAGCAGAAAACTTGGCAAAGTAATAGGATTCCAAATCACCAACATTTTTAGTATTAGCTCAATGCCAATAGACATCCACACTATAAAGTACAGCGCAATTGGGATTGTTCAAGCCAAATTTTAGCACAGCGGTCACTCAGTTTGATTGGTGAAGGAGGCCGATAGTAGGACAATTTTCCCAAAAAAAACAACGGTTTATTCTATTCACCCAAAATATACATCTAAATCCTTTTTTTATGTCATAACCATTGCAGACCCTCGAAAAATCACATGATTTCACAATTCCAATTTTGAAAAAAGGCAATTAACATGTCTTTTGCCGGGAGCCCGCCCGCAGGCTCGGAATTTTTTTTTGCTTTTTTTTTTTTAAATGCGATTTTAACCCTTATGTATAATGAAACTGTACGAAGGACAAGGTCAGAATCGCTTGCGCCAACATAATTTTTGACGTTGATGGTTTCATTAATAATTCTTGAAGTTG
The DNA here is from genome assembly GCA_936435175.1 of Glyphotaelius pellucidus. Classification (NCBI taxonomy): domain Eukaryota; kingdom Metazoa; phylum Arthropoda; class Insecta; order Trichoptera; family Limnephilidae; genus Glyphotaelius; species Glyphotaelius pellucidus. The sequence goes on along the minus strand of OW386538.1, from coordinate 36,277,157 downwards.
ATGGTTTCATTAATCTAGCTACTCTAGAATATTTTTAAATGAATTTTCTATGACTTGGCGGGTCAATTTTTGCAACTGTCAAAGGCGAAAAATCGAGGTTTTACATTTTCAAATGCGAATAAAGGTCTTTATTTATTTGCAAACTCCTTTGAATTGTTTTTTTCATGTTGGGTATGTATTCAGATTTATGTAGAAATAATAAAATCAGTTTATATTTGTGTGATTATATTTTTTGACAATTATTTCCAAAATGGGAGAACTTTTAATCTTTTGTTCAGTTAGTTAGCTATTCTGGAAAAACTTCTCACAATATTATCACGTAATATACATGAATATATTATGAATATATATTATCTGGTAAACAGAAAACAATCACAAAAAAAGCAATTTCTTCGTTTTTATATGGATATTTGACATTCAACAGGTTAATATTTTAATATCATGATTGTATGTATAAAAATATCATGATTGTATGTACAAAACTGTACATTTAAGAAAATTATGCCCATTGCCAGAAAATCTATTTATATAAAGTTTGTGGCGGAAGGGCGGCGTGGATTCAATTTTTAGTATCTGTTTTATTTTTTTTAAAGAAAGACTTGGGTTAGGAATAACCTAACATTATTTGAAAATGTTTTACTACCACACCAAGTAAGCAGAAAATGTTGCTTTCGGAGGACTTAGCCAACGGAGGAATTGAACACACAATGCCTGGGTGGGACCTGGGACCCAAACGTGATGCCAACTCGGCCACTGACCTTATTACGAGACTGATGAACTTTGGCACACTTGACCTTCAAACCAAGAGGAAGGTCTAATCTAACTACATTAGATTTGGAAAAAACTCTGTAAAGCTCGGGCAACGCCGGGACTTGACAGCTAGTAAATAATTACAGTTATTAAAGCAATCAGATATAACAGAGCAATCAGATAATAGAATATTATTTTGTGTGAACAGATAAAACAGTGTTTTAATGTTAATGGTGTCCCTTCAAAGATTATAACCGCACTGATGAGAACCTACAAAGTTGAAATAAGCACAATGGTGAGTTCTACCCTCTACAACAGTTATGCATCGATTTAGAATACGCAAGATTCGTCTTTACAGTCTCGAAAATCACATTCAAGTAAAAGCAACTTAACAACAAATAGAAATATATACAGTCTGTCACAAAAGTATAAAAAAAGAGGGCACTGCAATGATTTCAATGGTTTTAAATAGCAACATCAAGATGGTTCAAATAAAAAGATTATAACTTTAAAAAAGCACTATGGTCCAAGAGAATATTTTTCGCAGCATTATCAACATGTTATTTTTGACACAATTACATGAATTAGTACTTTTTGCATTTTTGAATTTTTTTTATATCACCAAAGAACCCATTTAATTACTAGATGTTTTATCAAAATATTTGAAAAAAGTGTGCAGTTTTAGAAATTAATAAATATATAAATGAAAACGTTAATTAAAACTTAATTATGTCATTTTTGCTATCCAAATCTGTCAGATTCAGAAGTCAAACATAACCTCACATTTGAATCTACTACAATTTGTTCTAAAAACAGTGTTGCCATAGTGATGAACATTTTTAGTTCCATTTTATTAAATTTGCAAACATTGATGACAAACTTAACATAATTGTAATTATTAATTAATTGACTTGTATTAAATTTCAGAAGACGGTTCATCTAATGTATTCTACATTGATGCAGCTATAAATAAACTTAACTGCATACAACACTTTTTGTTGTTCAAAACAGTCGTCCAAACTTTCCCTTTTTCGGAAGGGCTGCTTAGCACCCTGCAGAAGAACAGATAAGTATACATTGTAGTACCTGGCTATTCAAATCTGGTCACAAAATATTGATAAGCGGCGAGATGTCGCACTAGGCCCATGCTTCTAAACTACGCTAAGGTAACAAAATAAATTAAATGTAATCCTACTTTGACATCTCTCAATTTGGCGAGGATTTCGAGGCCGAAACCGTCCGCTTGTCCTCTCTGCCTGTTCCCTCCGTTCATGTAATTTCCAAGGGTCAATATGATGGCAAACAGTTTCTTTAAACCTTCGTTTGTCAGGAGAAACTGCAAAACAGAAAAACAAAACATAAGAATTTGCAGTCAAAATACAAAAATTGTCGCTAAATAGACTGGTGACCCGACAGTTGAAGCCCTAGTCTACACCATATATAGAGGAACAGATTTTTCCTCGATACATTTAAACGAAAATATGTTTTATACTTTTGTTATTCCCATGTTACAGAGTTTTGGCGCCAACCCGGTGCGTCAGACCGGCGTCACCAACTAAGTAAGTCAAATGGTATTTGTTTAATTTTTTATTTTACTTATTTTGATAAGGCTGTTGTTTTTTTTATATATTATGATTATATAATTTTAAGATTAGTATGTTTTTTTGCTCGATTTGATCGCTATTTTATGAAATATTTACGCATTTGTCACTCAAATTACTAATTTTGTTTCAGCAGACTTTCAGAAGTTTTGAAGATCGATGATGTGCCTGGGGTAGCTGGTCCTTCGTGGAACAGTCGCTGTTTCGAATGTGGATGGCAAAAAAACTGAAAAACCAAGTTCTCTTGCCACAAATGTAAAAACTATATATGCCTTGAGCATGTAAAACCTACTTACTCGAGTTGTTCGGCTGTTGAAAATGAGTGATTTTAGTACCTATTTATTTTTATTTTTTGGTAGAACAATTACCATTTATGTTTTTTTTTAATTTTATGTTTGAAATGTCGTAAGACTGACGAAGACTGATTTTGTCGTTAAATATTTAAGATTGTTGGGAAATCTTTGTTTAAATAAATATTGTTAAAATATCTCATAATTTTAATGCATCTAAAGATATGTTATGTTAATAAAAGAGAATTGATTTATGGAATACTTATGTTTTATTGACAGAAAAAGATCTTATTTTTTAATCTTGTCGATGAAAAGTAGCATGAACAGTAAATTATTGAAAAACTGATAGTCAAAAACCCCGGTGCGTGAGACCGGCGTCACCAACGATGTAAGTCAAATTCACGTCACCAGTGGTAGGTTAAAGAATAATAATTGAAACCGAAGAAGCACTGTTGTTAAGGTATCTACTTAATGACATAAATCGATTAAATGGTGTTTGCTAAGTGATTTGCTTTCATTTAGGAAGTTAATAGGTAGAAAGGAAGAATCACTAATGGTGAGTTCAGTTACACTACTTTTAGATCTGAATGAATTAAATATATTCAGATCTAAAATTAGAGACATGATCTAAAACCCGGGCAATGTTAGGTACTTAAGCTAGTATTAAATAAATGTGAGCAATTTCTAAACTGTGCTTTATATTTTACTAGCTTTTTACCCGCGGCTTCGCTTGCATGGGGGAAATTATTAGGGGAAAGTAACTGTAGCGCTTGCACTTATTAATTATTCTGCCTATTTATAATATTAGTTTAGATTTTTATATGGATAGATATATAACTACGAAGCCTGAAATAAAAATATATCAACATCGTTTCTACGGCAACGATTTGTTTTCTGACGTTAGCAATAACTCGCTTTTGTTAGCGACAGAAAACGTACAATAAATACAATATATTAATATTTATAATTTCATAACGCCAGAGCTTACCATTATATACAGCTTATATTACTTGCATGTTAATGTAGCTTTCTATTGGTGAAAGAATTTTAAAATTTTTAAGAATTTTTAAAATTAAGAATTTTTAACGGTTTATTGATATATGCGTGAGAGCGTAACAAACAAACACACGCAGTTTTGCATTTATAATATTAGTATAGATTACTCAAAAACGCTTGCACTTTTAATGCTGTGTTCTTTAGTTGCTGAAAAAAATTGAAAAGCTTTTAAAAAAATCTAAATGCTCAGATCGAAGCAAAAAAAGTTTGTGTTCTCCGTGTGATGTAGATTCACCAATTTCCCGTGAATTTACTGACACCGTGTGTAGTTATAATTTCTTTTTTGTGAATTAAAGCATCAATTACCTCGCAAGTTCTTCTTATGTTATCCAATTTACTGCTAATAGTGGTGATGGAGTCATCAAACTCTGCTTGGAATGTAAAACAAGATATCCTCTCTGCAAACCCCTGGATGTCAGATAATTCTAGAAGAAACGTTTCAGGTTTATCCAGGGGAATGTCTGGGTTGTTCTTTAAATGCTCTTTTATACAAGACAGTTCCTCTTCTGTTGCCCTCTAGAAACATAAAAAAACAAAGTTTATCACTAGATTGAATAATTTGTGGAAGAAAACATAATAGGCAGTTTTATTGTGGGGTAGATGGGGTACCCGGCTTCGCTCAGCAAGTTGATATGAGATTGAACTGACCTTCGAACCCACGACGGATCTTGCTTTATATAATAACCCTACAAATGGGTAGCCCCACCCATTCAAAAAAGGCATTGAATGGTCCATGATATTCCAGAACATTCCACAACATTCAAGAGTGTTCTGGAATGTTCCACAATGATCTGGGATGTTCCCAAACGTTCCAGACTATTCCCGAACATTCCACAACATTTTAGTGTGTTCCGGGATGTTCTGGAATGTTGTGGTCATTCCACAACATTTTAGTGTGTTCCGGGATGTTCTGGAATGTTGTGGAATGCTCTCGAATACTCTCGAAGGTTTTGGACTGTTCTAGAAATTTCTAAAGGGCGATACTTCCAGCCCTTATCTTCAAAAGCACGCCCTTCAGGTAAAAACGGGAACTTTCTTCATAGATGGGGGATAGAGGGCTAGCACAGCATATAACTCCCTTGATCATACCGGGACTCCTTTCTGAGTTTTAGCAGAACGCACATTGTAGTACACTTTCTTTTATAATATATTTTGATTAATGTGCTTTAAGGTATGCGGTAAAGTGACGCATAGAGAAATGATTGATGCAATTTAGCCACAGAAACCCTTCATGGTATAACTAACACTCCTACCATAGGTCACCCCAAGTGATTCGCTACGTTTGGTGACTTATCAGGGTGCCCGGGTTCATGGGGTGAGGTTTGTCTAGTTCTTGATGGCGGGTGCGTTTGCCCACATATCGCGCAGAGGGACGAATCCGGAGAGACTGGTTGAGGGAGAACTTTTGACCACTCCAGCCGGACTCTCTCGACCCATCACCTTGCACTGGGAGGGATAGATTCAGAAATTCATAACTACTGGACAAACTGTCCACAGATTCCTACCCACCCCATTGTACCTTTACCTTCTCATAACTTTCTCTAATAAGACCCTCCACACAGCATCCCCAAAGATGACATAGTCCGTTAGTTAATTTTTTTCCTTATTTATGATGGTAGATTTTCTACTTACTGCTTCATAAATTTGATTCAGAGCGTCCAAATTCACAGTTGTCGTGTCAAAATCATAGATGGCGTGTGCAATCTCCGTGATGTCAACTTGTAAACTCTGTGCCAGGATGCCGACACTTTGGAACCTCTTCCCGTCCAAGATCTTGGCTGCCTGGATCTTGGAAGGCTTCTCCACCTTCTTCTTGGTGGGTTTCCTAGTGGTAACCTGACGACAGAAGAGATCTGCAAATTCGTCTATATTTTCTAGCTTGGTCTCTTCAATCTCCTGCAAATGATAAAACAAATTTATTAATTTATTACTAAACAATTAATTTATTACAAGCTAAAATATTGAATGTTTGTTTACAATTCTGTACCAAAAATGTTATAATATTACACCGAGAGGTTTAATATTATTTACAATACTGTACTCAAATTTAATATTATTTACAATAAACCAAAAATGTTAATGTTGCAAAAAAAATTCTGATGCTAAAGTTGTTTATAGACAGCAGTTATATTTTGCCTTAAAACTAGAAAGAAATTAAAAGGGAGAGGAAGAGGATAGGATATGCTCCTTATACATGTCTTAATTTATGATTGTACGCATTACTTTGGTTCGGTATTTCTGAATGCTGTTGTTAAAAATGTCGACATTATGAAATTTATGATTATTCAAAAAATAAATTACCAGCCACAATGGTTGCGAGACAATAGATTTGTCTTCATCCGGTGTTGTGACTACAGGTGCGGGGGCTGTGGAAGCTAATATCCTGGTCCAGTAGAGAGGCTTCATAGGAACAGTGGGATTAACGGGATCCTTCCTCATGGCTGAAAGAAAGCAAACAAACAAAATAAATAACTTCACATTGCCATTTAAGTCAAAATAAAAATGATTGCATGACAAAATTGCACAAGAGTGAATTTCACATACCAATACCAATGGCAGAATAACACAGGGACAAAATTATACACGGACAAAAGTTCACATGGACAAAATTACACATGGACAAAACTACAGATGGATAGAATTTCACCTACTTAAATTACACTTAATTTACCTTAAAACTCATTTATTCGAACACGACTAGCTATTCTGAGGGAACTACATATGGAAGAAAACTACTTATAGGTTGGGGAGGATCTTACAAAAACAATCTAAACTCAGTAAAAGTTTCGCAAAGAATCATCATTAAAGTAATATTAAAATAATTCTACCTTCTCAACAGAATCACTTTTTAAATTGTTTCCAGTATCAAATGTTGATGACATATCAAGCAAACTTCCATCATAAAAACGTGTAAAGAAAAAATAACAAAGTATATCAAGAATTTTGCAAACTAATGATAAATGGAAACCAATAATTTATGTACATATTAGGGTGACTTCGCCAGTCCTCCGGCCACTGCCAGAAGTCGACCACCAATGACTAACTTGAATAAACTTGACACTCGCAATAAACTTCAATATGATTTTTGAATGCTAGAAGTCTGCCACTATTCCGCGAAAAACTACAAAACTTCATCATCTTGTGTCTATTTTTAGGTACCTTTTCAGCAGATTCAAAAATTTTGACAGTGGCTATAATTTTAGCACAGATTTTTCGAAAACTTTATTAAGAAAATTTTCGAATGGTAAGTAGAAAGTGAAATATTTTTTTTGTACTATTTAAGTGACATTTAACAGCAAAAACATTAACTAAATTAACTATTTAGAATGATAAAACGGACATTTTCAGTAATTTTTAATTTAAAACATGTGCGGCCGCCAAACTGGAACATTTTTTTTACGAAATCTAGTAGTCGGCCGAGAAGTGTGGCCTTTGGTGTTTTATATTTTTGTCTCTCAAGCTCTTATTTACTAAGATTTGATCTGTAAAGTACTGTCTAAGAACCAGTGGTCGGCTGCCAGTTACCCATACCATTACTATGTTTTTTAACCAACAAGTGTGGGGCCGACAACTAGCTGACGTGTTAAAGTTGCTGCACCATTAGTCGGCCACGCAGCATCTCAGGACGATTTTTGGTGGATATTTTTACTGAAATTTTACTTTTGATCTTCGTAATGTTAACTATATATACAGATTTATTTTTCAGTAATGGTGACTAAAACTAAAAAAAAGTTATATAGTATATAATATATAGTAGTAGTCCATATTCTTCAGAAAGTCCCATAGTCTTCAGAAAGCTCTTCAAGCAGTAAGAAAGGGAAAAAATGATGTTCCTAAGGCGGGATTCCAGGACCACATCAAGGGAAGGGTAATGGTAAGATATTATTAAAGGGTAACTTTAACAATATTTGAGAATATTTTTATTAAAAAAAAAATAGTTGGAATTCAATAAACACCAACTGACCATATTTAGTTTGACGTTTTTTTTTTCACATCAGTTTTTTTTTTTTTTAAATATTATATTCATTTTTAATTTTGTATGTGATTATCAATGCTTCAACTTTTAACTCTCAAATTATGCGGTCTGCTATCAATGGCTGTCAAACACAAACTAAATGACGCAGCTTGTTATTTTGACAGGAGTCAACTGACAGCCTATTGACAGGAGCGGTGTTGCCCTTTCAGTTAAGAAGCGGGAAATTCAAAAAGTCACGGTCTTATTGACTCGCCCTTGTATGTATATATTGAACGTGTATTTTGGGGTAGTTTTGAATTTAAGCAGATTATAAATATATACATTTTCTCGTATTGTGTTCAATACAATTTGTGTTTGAAGTTATATTTACTTTCCCTGTAAGTAAATCTATCTTCGACCAAATTCTATTACTATATAATATTATTATTATTGAAGTTACTAAGGCTATGAAATGTTCGGGATTTATTTTAAGAACAGTTAAAGATTTTACGTCGCTTTATTCATTTAAAATTCTCTTCACTGCTTTAGTTAGAAGTAATTTAGAATACAATTCAACTATTTGGTCCCCATACTATAAAACACATCAATTAAAAATTGAGAGAGTTCAACATAAATTTTTAAGATTCATTAATTTCCAACTCTCTATACCCATTGAACAAATTAATTATGATAATTTAATGAAATTACTCAATTTAACTAACTTATCGTGTAGAACAGTGGTCGGCAAACTTATTAGCCACAGAGCCAAATACATACATTACAACGATTCAAAAAAAAAGAGAGCCAAATCTGTTTATTAATTTAGCTAATATTTATTATAATTTTAGCTCTTCACTAAATGAATAAAACTTGATTTCAATTAAGTTTTTATTTATTGATAAAAAATAATAAGTAATTAAGGAATCCACAAATTTAAATCACAACAATGACTGACAAACACTTAATGCGAACAATTTCCTTGAATCTCCTTGGAATGTTTGAGTAAGTCAGGTTTGTATGTTGTTATTCTTAATTTTAGGCACGATTCCAGGTTCTCATCTATAAGACGACTTCTCAGTTTACTTTTGATAAAGTTCACGATTGAAAAAGATTGTACGCATGAATATGAAGAACCGAAAAAGAAAAGAAGAGCAATCGCGAGATTTTTCAGCTGATCATAAGAGTCAGGAATACTATTCCAGGCGTTGAAGATGATCATGTCTTCCTTCTATAGGTCTTTCAAAGCAGACCACTTGTGTTTTGAACTAAGCTCACATTTGTTCATTTCCAATATTTCCAAATCAACACAAAGACGTTCAAATTTAGAGCTCCATATTTCCTTGTTTTTTAAATCCAGCAATTGTGTTTGGATCACTTGACGCACCTGACTTAACTAAACTAATAACATTCCGAGTACCAAATCGTGACACGAGACTTCCAGAACTGTTCTTTGTTTATCCGCCGAAAACTAACTATTTCATTAACTCCCCAATCCAAAGACTACATAGGCTTGGAAATAAATTCAGTTCCATGGATATTCTCATTTATTCTTTACCAAAATTTATATCAGAAATTTCTAAAAAATCTGACAAAAATTTTATTATTATTATTCTAATATTGTCATTTCTTTTTAATTCTGCTAATAATTTTTTTAACACAATGTTATATACTATACGCTTATTATTACTCCTGAATAACTTATGTATCTATAATAATGTGTACATGTAAAAGCCTTCAAGGCGTGAATAAATAAATAACATAAATAACACTATTATTATTTCATTACTATATGTAGTGTATTTTTTTTTTATATATGAATACCGCACAAGAGTCCCAACTGCTCCCGTCTGGAGCCAGTGAGACTATGGCATCCAAATTGGAGTATGTTGTGAGGCTGAAGGTAGTGTGGAGAGGAAGGAGATAGAGGAGGAAGGTGGCTATTCAGATCTGGTCACTAAACACAGCTAAAGCCATTTCAAGCAACATTTCAATTCTGAATGGTGGTGTTACACCAGGATGATACTGATATTATCTTCCACTCTGGAACGTGCCGCAAATATATTATTTTAAATGAATAAATTGTGAAATAACAAAAATTAATGAAATAAAATTTAATTAAATGAAGACACTATGAGTGAAACTCAATCGAAAATCTGGAAACAGAAAAATCAGAAAAAGATATTTGCACCTCTGGGACACGAACACAGGACCTCCCTACTTTCCGGGTGGGTGCTCTTGTCCACTGAGCTAAGGTGTCGATATCAAATTCGGTCACCTTTAACTGTACCATACTTCGACTAAGAACCACCCATATTATCTTCATTTTTCGTAATGCATATTTTTATTGGCTGCCATCTTTATGTATGATTACAAGATTCAACTCGAACTAAATGTAATCTAGATGGTGTCTGGATAAATTTTTAAAATAAAATTAAAATTTAATAAAATAAAATTTATTTGCCACGCCAGGATTCAATCCCGCGACCTTCGGATTGCGAGTCAAGAGCCTTACCGCTGGACTACGCCCGTAGTCCAGCCCGTACATATACATATAATACTTATAATGCAATTTGGGAGGCGGGAATGGGTACCGCCGCCCCGGGAACCTTTATTGGATAACCAACACCTCAGCCATAGGTCACCCCAAGTGGTTTGCTACGTTTGGTGATTTAGCAGGGGTGCCCGGGTTCATGGGGTGAGGTTTGTCTGGGTCTTGGAGGCGGATGGCCGGGACACACTGAGCCCCGGATTCCTGCCCACCCCTCAGACCCTTTTCCTTCCCAGAACTCTCTTTCCCTTCCTCTCCTTAAGGAACCCTCCACACAGCATCCCCAAAGATGACATAGGCCCTGAGGGAAATTATTTTCCTCAGGGCCTCCTGTGTGGAGCTCATGTAAAAAAAAAATATATATATTTTTAGAAGTGGGATATATTACTAGGATATATTTATTACCTGCTTTGTTAGGATGCTGCCATCCTCCAACTGGTGGTGCTGGGAAAGGTATGGGACCCATCCCTGGTGGTGGAGGTGGTCCTCCTGGAGCAGGAGGAGGGGGTGGACCTCCCACATTCATTGGGGGTGGTGGAGGACCTCCCATCCCCATCATCGGGGGTGGTGGAGGACCTCCCATTCCCATCATTGGAGGCGGGGGAGGCGGTCCTCCCATTCCACTCATGGGGGGTGGGGGTGGACCTCCCATTCCACTCATGGGGGGTGGGGGTGGACCTCCCATTCCACTCATGGGGGGTGGAGGTGGACCTCCCATACCACTCATCGGAGGTGGAGGTGGTGGAAGAGGTCCGTCCATACCGCTCATGGGGGGTGGAGGTGGACCCATTCCACTCATTGGGGGCGGTGGCGGACCCATGCTGGGATAAGGATCCATTCCACTCATCGGTGGCGGAGGGGGACCCATTCCATTCATAGGAGGCGGAGGTGGACCAGTGCTGGGATATGGTTCCATTCCACTCATAGGCGGCGGGGGTGGAGGTCCCATTCCACTCACTGGAGGTGGAGGAGGTCCCATTACACCCATGTCCATGTCTGGCATTGGGGGTGGAGGAGGGGGCGGTGGACCAGCCAGCGCTGATGGAGGAGTTGAAGTTTTAACGGTTGCAGGAACTGAAGACTGATTATTTTCAGACAGAGGAGGCGGGGGGGAGAAGGTACCGCTTTCAGGATTCGTATTCTCAAATGGAATGGTCAAGTCTTCCGGAAAAGGTGGCGGAGGCAACGAAGGATAGTTTGATTCTGAATCTGTGTCCGGCATTGGCGGAGGTGAGGGGGTGAGGCAAGTAGCAGGAGGGGTAGACTTGGCATCCGAATTAACACCGTGAGAGCTATTGGCTAATAATGATGGCTCTTTCTGCTTTTCACTTCTTGAAGTGCAAAACTCATCATAAGATTTGATGAAAGTCTGAGAAGATATCATGTCAGTAGATGCGGAAACGTCATCATTATTATAAAAAGGTTCGGCCCTCTCAAATTTCCCAAAGACATCGACATCATTCTTTTCCTCTGAATCGTTCAATTGTATTTTTGGTTCAATTTTCTTTTCTGTGATGGGAGATCCAAAGTCTCTCAAAGCATTTTGAGTCAAGTTTTGAATATCTTCCATGGTTTTGTATCTAGATATCTCGGTGAGAAGCGAATTCACTAGATCTTCAAGTTCTCTAATTCGTAAAGCATTCATATACGGTTCTTTATCTTCAGCATTCTTATTGTTCATTAGTGTGGCATCTTGTCCTATTCTTAAATTAATGGCATCATTTACAACTTTTTGTTCTTCGCAATCTTTGATAAGAGGATTGACTTTGTTAGATAAGTTTTCTATGTTAAGGTTGAGTTTCTTTTTTCTAGAGTTGGGGGTCATTGGATCGGGTGGTTTTTGATTGTGCGGGATATCTTGTACAGGCGGCCACGAGACTGTCTGTATTCTCCCGGGAGTGGCGGGAGGAGCAACGGGGGCCTCGGTGTGTGCCCAGTAATACATCAGGTCAGGCTGAAAGACAAGAATAAACTAAATTAATAATAATGAAAGGATTAAACCTTTTAATCTCCTAAAACGTCTGTCCTAGGAAAGAATTGAATTCTTGAGTTGAATTTATAACATTAGACATTAGTGCCAAGTAAATGATTAAACCCAACCAAAGGTTTTTAGGTGTCAGGAGTTTCATGAGTCTCGACTGCTCCCAGTCATCTAGAGCCAATGAGACTCAATGAGCATCTCCAATTGGGTTTGTGAGGCTGAAGGTTAGTGGGGTAAAAATTTAACTTCACTTAAACTAATATAGGCTGTAGTGATTTATTTTTGGGGTATTATGAAGTGTTATGCTACCTCCTTCTTTAGCTGTACAGTGTACATCTGTCATCTGTAACGATGTCCGAAACATTAGTTAAAGAAGGAGGTAGCGCAACACGTTTGTAGAGTCATGTTTTCTGGGTCACTAGTAGGATATTTCAAAATTTCATACTAATGCACCGGACAGTAAAGTTATGCGTGTTATTTTGTAGCATATTTAATATGTAAAACACAGACATGTGTAAATAATATTTGATCTATGGTGAGCATTTGAAAATTGCTTTCCACATTATCTCAAAACTAGGTATTTGGAGATGTCTGACTAATCAACTGGAGAGTTTATCGCTTGGTTGCCTCTGTTTCCAAATTGCCGACCTTTTCTCTTCAGTGATTCCATAGTTTTAAAGTTTGAAATTTAATCCACATCAAAAATAGAACATTATTTTTAATACATGGGTGCTATCCTATATTGATATTTTGTCACACGGGCGTTTGTCATCATCTTAAAATGTTTAAGGCAAAGATATTGAAATATAAGGAGACGGGCTATCGGCATTTTTACTGGGTGGGACTGTGCTTCCTGGTGTCGCCAATATTTTTAACCAATACTATTGCACACATTCAAAAAATCAACTAAATTAACAAATTCTTTCCGTATTTAAACTATATTGTTAACCAATACTACTACACAACTTCGAAAAATCAACTAAATTCCGTATTCAAACTATTCCTATTAGGTATTAGTAGTTCCGGCGACAGTCGAGCAGACATCATAGCATATCTCCTTATATTTCAATATCTTTGGTTTAAGGTATTGTCTGAAGCACCCATGTCCTGTCATGTTGCATTGAAGCTGTTTTAGCGTGTTTCCCTTTTTGAAGAGCCGTGTTTATATTTGGTAAGTGTATCTTAGTGATTCCCATACTTTCCTCCATGTACCTTCTATTCCTTTTATTTTCTGTTTCTCTCTTTAGAGTAATTTTTGTGTAGCTTGGAGGTACCTTACTGTAGCCAGGGCATTTTTTTAGTAATCTTCACTTGTTCCTGTTGCATCAGTCTTTTCATTTCCTTCTAAGCCGTTGGGCACTCTAACCTATTGAAATTTTACCTAGTTGTTATTTTCACGGCATGTTCTTAATTATTCCAAACATTCTCTCGCTATTTTTCCTAAATGTTTCAAATAATGATTTGCTGAGTTCATATTTTTTTTTTTTATATTAGCTCCACACAGGAGGCCCCGAGGAAAGTAATTCCCCTCGTCGGTTGTCCATTAAATGCTTCCCGGGGCGGCGGTACCCATACCCGCCTCCCAAAGTATGGTTCATTTTTTTTTTTTAATTTTAAAAAATAAATAAAATAAAAAAGTTAGTTTAATGAAAACAAATGTTAGTTTGAAGAAATAAAAAAGTTAGGTTAAGTTGGGTCAAGTTAGGTTAAGTTAGGTAAGTTTAGAGTGAGACTAGGAGAGCCACTCACCCGGAAGATGGCCTCGGTGGGCGCATCCTTGTCAGGGATCTGGCGCAGCACGCCGGCAGCGAGTAGGTGTGTGCAGTACTGCGAGCCCAGGATGCGCAGGTCCTGCCCCGACAGCACAGCGCGCAGGTAATGCTCCTCCGCGAAGGCGGACACGAACCAGTTCACCAGCATTTGACCTGAACACAACAACATAGTCAAGTCAGTATTTCAAGTTGCAAGTGGAAGCCCACTTTTGATCCTTGAACTCTGGGTGTATAAACAGGCACATTATTTATATTATAGGTAAGAGCCAGTGTAAATTGGCACTCACTAACAGGGCGCAAACACAAGTAAACAAAAAATTGATTGATTCTTAATAATATTAGCCGAGTATGCCCCTGTTCTATTTGAAACTGTACTAAAACAAGAACCCGTCACCTGTAACAATGTATTTTTAGTTCCACAATAAATCACGGCATTTCAACACTCCTTTGTAAAGTCTTAAACCTTTCCAATCCAAGCCTTTTTTGTTTTTGTTCCACCTGCTACAAGCCAAAAATTTTTTTGGCGTGGAGCGTTTTTTAAGTTTTAGTTTTTTTTTTCGTAAATAAAATTAATGTTAGTCAAAAAATAATTGAAAAGGCGTAGTACAAAATGGCCTTTTCTACACATTTCGCTTTATTTTTTTAGAATTGATAAGATCGAGGATTATTTCAATAACACACAATCAAGCTACAGAAAATATAAATCACAATTCATTCAACGACTCTTTGCACTTAACCTTACCCATACTAACCGTCCAAAAATTCCGCGTGCACCGAACAGGGGGATCATAAGCCCCCGCTCGTATTTGTACAAATCTTATTAAATAGTTTGTTTTGAGATGCGTGTTCTCAACCATCTGGTCTAGCGCCGAATGTGGCCGGAACCGTCGGCCGCGTGAACAACCAGCGCCAGTGCTTTTTAAACAGTGGTATATATTTTCAAATAAAACCTAATTTAGGAACAATTGCAGTGGTGCTAATGGTTTTTATTTTTCATTATAAATTAAAAACACATTAATAAATTTACAAAAAAAGCTTAAATTTCTAGCACAACAATGATAATTTTTTTTACGTCTTTCATTGAAATTCCCTCAGGGCCAATGTCTTCTTTGGGGATGCTATGTAGGGGTATTTTTAGGAAAAGGAAGGAGAGAAAATTTTGGGAAGGAATGGGGTAGGAATCTGAAATACAATGTGTCAAGAAGTGACGGATGTATAAATCCATCCCTCCCACTGCGCTTCAAGGCGATGGATTGGAAGAGTCCGGCCAGAGAGGTTTAGGTTAGATCTCCCCAACCAATCTCTCCCGATCCGGCCCGCTGGTGGGCAAATGCATTTGCCACCAAGACCTAGACAAACCTCGCCCCATGAACCTGGGCACCCCTGCTAAGCCACTAAACGTAGAGAACTACTTGGGGTGACCCATGGCAGGAGTGTTAGTTTTCCAATAAATGGTTCCCAGGGCTACGATACCCATTCCCACCTGCCAAATTTTTTACCCATTCCTGTGTACCAAGTTTTAAGTAATACGACTAAGAAAGCTTTAAAAGCTTTTACCTACGGATTATAATTTCATATTAAAAAAAAAACTTTCTTCATCATGAATAATAGTATCGGATGCGTTCATTTATAAAAAAAATTTTAAAACTTTTTAAAAAGGAGTTTACATTAGTATTCTTTAATTTACCTTTAACCTACGGTTCATATGTATACTACTTTCTACTTGTAAACTTTTTGTACTGATATAATCTATTGTAAACTACACTGAATATGTATTTTCTTAGTTATAATGTTCCAAATTTCATTGAATAAAGATATTATTATTATTATTATTATATTATTATTAAACAAAAAAATTAAATATACTTTTTTTAAAAGAACTTAACACTACGTAACTTCACATTTGGTTTAAAATAAACGTTTAGGAACCTTCAAAATAAACATGTGTGCTTGGCAAAAAGGTCGGAACTGACCGAGACTGTCAAAAGTTACAAGGTTACGGGCTATCCCGGGTGGCTACCTGGGTATGTAAAACTGAAAATAAAATATGGCTCAAGAACATAAAGAAGACAAGAATAATGGTACCGAAGTGCAAGCAATTCACTAGCGGGCAATGCGATTTGCATTAATATTGACCAAAAACATTTTTTTCTACGTTACCTGTTTTGAATATTGGAAAACAAAAAATATCAAAAAAATAGTTTATATTACCTGTTTATGTTACCTGTTTTGAATATAGGAAAACAAAAAATATCAAAAAAATATCAAAAAAATAGTTAATTTTAAGGATTACAAAAAATATGAATGAAATTGTACGATTAATTATCGACATATCGTAAAAAAGGTGGATCTCGGGGATTTTGTACACCCCTTTCCGGGCTGGCTGGGTTAAACACGATTGGTTGTCTGTAAAATCGGTTTACGGACAATAATTTTATGTGATAACGTTTCAAGAAAACATTGATGTAAAATTGCATTGACGAGTCATAGGCTGGGCGCATACATCTGATTTTTCCATCCGATTGTCTGATCAAATAACCGGAAGGCCTTCGCGTCATACATTTCTTATGATAGCCCGCACACATCCGATTCGAAACCGGATCGGTAATAAAAATAGGCCACGCCCTTCCGCGTCGGCCGTCCGATCCGGTTTTCGGACCGGATCGGAATCGGATCGGAATCGGATGAAAAAGGACGTGGCCTCGGTTTTATTACCTTTCCGACTTTTTCTTTCGAATCGACAGGTGGCAAATGAGTATTGTTACTACTCATCACCGCAGTAGAAACGTTTCAATGCCTATACAATAATTTTATTATTTAATTTTTTTAAACAGATTAATTTGTAAACAAGTTCTGCTGTGTAATTATTATAACCATAATAAGTAATAATATAGTGCACTAATTTGGAAGGCGGATGTGAGTACCGCCGCCCCAAGAACCATTTATTGGATAACCAACACCCCTGCCGAGGGTCACCCCAAGTTGTTCGCTACGTTTGGAGACTTAGCAGAGGTGCCTGGGTCCATGGTGTGAGGTTTGACTAAGTCTTGGCGGCCAATGCGTTTGCCCACCTATTGCATGGTGGGCCGGATCGAGAGAGATTGGTTGAGGATGGTCTAACCATTTTTAATGCGAATACCTCACAAGAGCCTCAGTTGCTCACGTCTGGAGCCAGTGAGGATATGGCATCCCCAATTGAGGTAGCGGGGAGGGGAAGGAGATGGAGAAGAGGAAGGTGGGGAAGTACCTGGTTATTCAGATCTGGTCACCAAACACGGCTAAAGCCATTTCAATCAACTTTCAGTTCAGAATGGTGGTCTTACTCCAGGGCGATACTGAGAGTATCTTCCACTCTGGAACGTGCCGCAAATATACTATACATTATTTTTAAATGAATTAATTGTGAAATAATACATCAATCAAATAAAATTTATTTTCTCACGCCGGGATTCGATCCCGCGACCTTCGGATTTTGAGTCAAGAGCCTCACCCCTAGAACACCCCTTACCCCTAACCTAGACCTCTCCAGCCGCTCTCTCACGACTCATCGCCTTGCACAGCAGCGGAGGGATGGATTCATACATCCGTCACTCCTGGATCCCAGATTCTTACCCACCCCTGTTAGGCTAGCTTTACACTCGTAATTAAAAATTACGGATTACGTAAGATTTTGACAGGTCACTCCCAGGAGCGTTTACATATGCATCTGACTTGTGGTAATTAATGATCACGGAAGTGTTTCGGAAGTTCGACCTGTGTAACTGCTCATGCGACCGTTTACATCTGTAAATTTATTTGCGGTAAGATGGCTTCCTTTCAACAACGACCTGCTACTGTCAAATTTACGCGATTTTGTCAATAAAGTCGAAAAGGACCAAATAAAGTGCTGAAATAGAATTTGGCTTTAATTAAACAATTTTTCACGCACTTTTTTGCCGTCAAAGGCGAAAATTAATGGATTTCTTTCATTTTATTCGAATGACAGCTACCTGACAGCTGCCGACAGTAACCGACTTCATATTCAAATACGTAATTTTAAAAACAGAAACATTGAGATTATAAAGGTTTGGACCGATAATTGAATAGAAGGATGCTCATTTTCAGAAAACTCAAATAAGTGGAAATAAATACTAGTTTTATAGGAAAATAATCCAATAAAAACAAATGTCTTTTGATTTTTGACATTTCGCAACGGCGCATTTTGGTACTATTTCTTACAAAAAGTCCCTCAGCTTATCAAACTGATTTTATAAGCTGTGAGAAGGCTATAATTTCGCGCGGACGCGATTAGACCTGTCAAAAATCGTCCGGAAGAAGAAGTTCTGTAACATGCTTTAAATTACGTTAAGTGACTTTTGGTGTCGTTTACATTGGTAATTTGGCCATAATTCGCTTACACGAGCGAATTACGGGAAAAAACTTACGAATGTAAAGCCAGCCCTACACTTTTCCTTTCCAGAACTTTCTATCTATTTATTTATTGTTGTTATACGCCCATATGGGCTTTTACGTAGATTATAAAATAATATTTAAGATATTGAGGATTATACATACATAGAATTTAAATCAAAAGTTATAAAAATGAAAACATTTTAAAAATATAAAGGTAGTTTTTGAAGAATATAGCGTAAAACCGTGAAATATTTGAAACAATATAACATTTGACAATAACATAGAATAAAATACAATATAAAACATTACAATAACACATCAAATCGTTAAATATATTTTACCCACGTTACAATAATTTGTAGGATTCCACAAAGTGTTGGTTTAAATTGCATTTTAGATTATAAAGGGAATCAGCGAATATATCTACAATATCACCAAACTTGTTGCCTAAATCATGTATCCTATTGGTAAGTGAGTGTGATTGATAGTTGGTTGTGTATGTGTTGCAAAAGAATGTAATATTTTGTCTAGTATTCCTTGTCGGTACATGGAGTTTAATGGTAGTAACAATGGCAGGGCTGTCAATTAGGTTGTTCATGACTCTGTATAATAAAATTAAATCTGAAATGATTCTTCTGTCAGATAGCGTAATTAAATTAAGTCGATTCATCAAACTTATATAATTAATGTTTTCTATTGGGATTTTGAGCTTGAAATTTAAGTACCTAAGAAATTTGTGTTGAACCCGTTCTATTTTGTTAGAGCTATCCTTAAAAACACCCTCCAACAGCATCCCCAAAGATGACACGGCTCTGAGGGAGATTATTTTCCTCAGGGCCTCCTGAGGAAAATAATAATAATAATAACTGGAGCTCCCAATATGATAAGCCCTGAGGGAAAATAAATACCCTCAGGGCCTATCATATTTGGTTTGGCTATGTGGAGGGTCTTTTTAAGGAAACAAAGGAGACGGAGTTCTGGGAAGGAAAATGGTATAACGGAATGGGTAGGAATCTTGGGTTCAGTGTGTTCAGGTTATCCTAAGACCTAGACAAACTACCCATGAACCCGGACACCCCTGCTAAGTTACGAAACGTAACGAACCGTTTTGGGAGACCTACGACAATGGGGTTGATTTTCCATTGAATTTCCATTCCACTCAGATGGCGGTACCTATTCCCGCCTTCAAAATTGAATTTGTATTGAATATACAATATAATTGAATTATAATTAAAATCTAAACAGGCCATCCGCCGTCAAGACCTAGACAAACCTCACCTCATGAACTCGGACACCCCGGCTAAGTTATCAAACGTAACGAACCGTTTAGGGAGACCTACGACAGGGGTGTTGGTTATCAATTAAATGGTTCCCGGGTAGCGGTACCCATTCCCGCCTTCCAAATTAAAGTATTATTGAATATGCAAATTTAAATCTTTACAGGTCATCCGCCGCCAAGACCTAGTCAAACCTCACCCTATGAATCCGGACACCTCTGCTAAATAACCAAACGTAACGAACCGTTTTGGGAGATCTAGATAGGGGTGTTGGTTATCCATTGAATGGTTCATGCCTTGCGGTACCCATTCCCGCCTTCCAAATTGATTTTTTAATTGAATAAACAAATTAAAATCTTAGAATTAATATCTATGTAAGTAGTTCTACAAATTTAACTTGATAACAATAAATAAGTATCAATCTGTATAACGAAAGATTAAGGACGGGTTGTTTCAAAAAATTTGATGGATTCGTCAAATATTTGAAGTTGATTTTCGCGTTCTGTGTAAGTTCTATTCAAGTTCTGTGATTATTTCAGCTTTGTGAAGCAACTGTCCTATAACGATGTAATAACAGAACTTAAATAAAACATACACAGAACGTGAAAATCAACTTCAAATATTTGATGAATCCATCAAATTTTTTGAAACAACCCATCCTAAGAGAGTACCGTGCTAACAAAATATTGGACTTAGTACTATATTTCCTACTTCTTCATTCTAGGAGGTCTAAAAATAAATGAATGCGCCGTAGATTATATTTCGCGCCGACCGTAGCGCTCCGCCAGACAGGTTGTCTGCGACTGAAACCAAAACGGGCCGACCGTGCCTTTCTACCGCTTGTTCTGCACTCTCCCTCGCACTTTAGGCTCAGGCAGAACGTGACAATGAGTCATGCTTTTTCGAACATGCAGCCGGTGCAGCACCGATTTATAAGACGTTATCACGTCAAAAAATATATCCTAACGTAACCGTATTTTACTAGTTTTTATTTTATTTTGTTATTAATTTTACTGACTTTTCAATGACTTTTTAAAGGGGTGATGAAGAGTCACTTTGTTGAGAAAAAGAGTCACTTTGTTCTTTGGAAAGAAAAAAAAGGTTAATTTAAAAATAAGCCCAACAATGCCTTTGCAAGGAATTTTATGAACAAGATAAGGACATATTTTACAGGGTATATCAGAACTTAACCGAAACACTAACCAGCGATTCCTGAGCACGTTTGGAGTAAAAAAAATGTAGCCACCATTTTGCTCAGGCGATAAAAAAAAATTAATTAATAAATATGATTTTATTACTTTTATTTTCGTTTTCTTTTTCATTCAAGAAGCCATCCTCACTTTTTCCATTAGAAATAATTATAAATTAAAACTGAAATAATCATTAAAATGATTTAATATCATGGACTCATTACATTCCCTTTACAAATAAGAGTAGAGGGGGTAAAAAAAAATGGACCAAATATTGACCGGCAAGATCCACATTATAAATCTTTGACCTTTTTTTAACTCAAATCCATTGGTGGAATTCGGTCCCCCACATTTTGCATGTACCTCTAGCGCCTGCACTATCGGTAAGAGTGTGTCATATTCGTTCTACGATCTGTCAATACAAGATTACAGCGACTAAAAAAATCTTTCTGCGTCAACACTACTCACAGGGGCCCACACAGCCATCAGAGCTGCCTCAGCTAATTCTTTGTGAACAATTTTTACAGCTAAGAGTAGCTGAATTATGTCTAAAGTGACTCCATCCCTCACTTGCTTTACAAGCAAGCTATCTTTGAAAATAGCTGTTATCTTCCAGGAATTTCTTTATTCCTGCACAGCCTTTAAGGTTTCGACAGGGATAAAAACTATCCCAACTGAAAAGTTTTCAAACTTTAAATAACAAAATCAAAAGGTAAATGTCCGGAGCTACTGGTCGCGTTTCATTCCGACAAGTTGTGTTTTTGTTGCTCTGCAGTATTATTTTTACCCCTGTTGCAACTACGCAAAATCAAATTATAAAGCTATAACTAAACCACGTATTTTGACACATTTTCAAAGAGATTGCACCGAAGGATCCCGTGATATAATATATATTTACCTTTTGATTTTGTTATTTAAATTTTGAAAACTTTTCAGTTGGGGTAGTTTTGATACCAGAAAATATTTTTTTTTCAGAAAAAATTTCTTCGGGGAAAATCGGAAAATTGGACGGAATATGTGTGGGAAAAATCGAAAAATTTTAGGTCGGAGAATGGGTTGGGAATTTTTTGTAAAAACATTTAGACGTTGGTTGACCTTTTATATTTTGTTACTTGATGGAAACTTTTAATTTGGGAAAGTTTTGATCCTGGAAAATTTTAATTTTCCGAAAAATTGCTCCTGGAAAAATCGGAAAATTAATAGGAAAATAGGTCGGGAATTTTTTTTTTACACATTTATTGTTTTGATATTACGTGAAGTTTGAAAAAATAAAAGAAAGAAAGAAAGAAATTCTTCCGGGAGAAGTTAAAAATCGGATAAATTTTGTTCGGAAATTTTTTATTAAAACATTTATATTTTTGATTTTGTTAATTTTTCATATTGGAAAATTACTGATATCAGAAAAAAAAAAATCCGAAAAATGCTTTTCGGGAAAAGTTGGAAAGTGGGGAATACCTCGGAAAATTGCATTAAGGTTTTTGAAACTGAGGAATTCCAGTTTCGTTATTATTAGGTACATCTTCTCATCTGATGCTGTTCGAAACTAACGGTTCTTTCTGAAAATAACAGAAGGCGCCATTTACTTTTATAACAATCTAAACTGTACAGTCAGATAATAATAAACTGTTAGATTTTCTCAAAAGCGTTTTCACGTAAAACAGCTCGCTTGAGAAACTAAACTTCAAGCATCCGTCTTTAACACACTTTTAATATAGACTTCTTCAAGACCTGCAATAACAAATCTCCTCCTACAGTAATTCTCTTAATCTGCATCACAACCTCTCAGCACCGGGTAACTAATCTGCATCACAACCTCTCAGCACCGGGTAACTAATCTGCATCACAACCTCTCAGCACCGGGTAACTAATCTGCATCACAACCTCTCAGCACCGGGTAGCTAATCTGCATCACAACCTCTCAGCACCGGGTAACTAATCTGCATCACAACCTCTCAGCACCGGGTAACTAATCTGCATCACAACCTCTCAGCACCGGGTAGCTAATCTGCATCACAACCTCTCAGCACCGGGTAACTAATCTGCATCACAACCTCTCAGCACCGGGTAACTAATCTGCATCATAACCTCTCAGCACCGGGTAGCTAATCTGCATCACAACCTCTCAGCACCGGGTAACTAATCTGCATCACAACCTCTCAGCACCGGGTAGCTAATCTGCATCACAACCTCTCAGCACCGGGTAACTAATCTGCATCACAACCTCTCAGCACCGGGTAGCTAATCTGCATCACAACCTCTCGGCATCGGGTAACTAATCTGCATCACAACCTCTCAGCACCGGGTAGCTAATCTGCATCACAACCTCTCAGCACCGGGTAACTAATCTGCATCACAACCTCTCAGCACCGGGTAACTAATCTGCATCACAACCTCTCAGCACCGGGTAACTAATCTGCATCACAACCTCTCAGCACCGGGTAACTAATCTGCATCACAACCTTTCAGCACCGGGTAGCTAATCTGCAGCACATCCTCTCAGCACCGAACAGCTATGCAGGTAATTCATCTGGCAGTAGATGAATTACCTGCGTTAATTAATAGTTACGATACTATTAATCACCTCACGTTAATTAATAGTATCGATTTGAAAAATGTTTCAAATATTTAAGCAATTTTCCCCTTTCCCGAAAAGGTTAATGTTTGTTTTTTAAACAGCTTTAATTCTGGTCACGCCAGGCCTGACCAACCCAAATTGCACCACGAGCTGCGTTGACGACCTAAAATTTGACATGCTTTGATACGCGCCGCGGGTTGGCCGGCTCAGGTTTACACCATTCACAGGTAGGGTACGATGATGCTAATAATTCCGGTAGGTACTTACTACCTACATGCAGCATTATGCACAAGTTTCGCAACGAGCAGCATTTTGCTATTCACGACCGCTCACGGTGCCTACGCTATCCAGTGCGCCGCGCCGTTTAACGTCGGTACCTCAGAACCACAGAGTTCTATCGAGACAGGCGGAGGTATCTGTGATACTCGCCTGCGCGCACGCCATCACAGGACCGCAAGATATCGAATACACCTTTTGAATACAAGATACTGAAATTCGATATTTAAATCACAATTAATTTATTACAATTATTAGAAAGCGCATATTTTGACAACTACCTGTCGTAAATCCAGAATCATGATTATATTATCATAATTTATTTGGTCGGAATGTAATAATGCGTATACATTTGCGAGCCGAAGAGCGAACTGAATCACTAATTGTGCGAAAGAAACGAACCAACCGTAAGAAGC
Source organism: Glyphotaelius pellucidus (assembly GCA_936435175.1). Taxonomy (NCBI): domain Eukaryota; kingdom Metazoa; phylum Arthropoda; class Insecta; order Trichoptera; family Limnephilidae; genus Glyphotaelius; species Glyphotaelius pellucidus. The sequence continues at coordinate 36,253,078 of OW386538.1, read as the reverse complement.
GGGTAGCGCCGTTTACGGTTTGATAGTTCCTTTCCCATTATTCGTGGTTCGACTCACCCTTTGAATCGTAAGTGTATTCCCAGCATTAAACTTTTTTCACTTTTATCAGAGGCTTGCAACAAAACTAAGCACCAACAAAAACTTCGAAATGAAGAAATTTCCGGATTCTAACATTTTCCACCGTGTAGGAACCTTTACACTTTTTGAAAGAGTTCGATTCCAGGGGGCCTAGTCTATATCTTTCACAACGTCCGTACGGCAGGTTTAGCTACGTCACAAACGCATATTAACCCTCCTCCTATCGTGCTAAAACTTCCTCGCGCTTCAGTGCCGTACACTCAGTAAATATGTATATGTGTTGTAATTGTTTAATCCAACATATAAATGTATTGCGGAGGAATACCTAAAATATGAACTCCATTTTTAGTGTATTTACAGTAATTATAGACCGTTTCCGCTTAGTTGACAGCACCCGCTACTGAAGGTTAAACCACAAACGTGCTGGTTTGTGAAACCGAAAGATAGAGAGTAGGCCCCCAGGTTTTATAAAACCAGGTTCAAGTAGTGTTGAAATAAATATTATTTTCACTGAAAGACTAAATAAAATAAAATAAAATCTGACCGTGAGTTGGTTTTTAAGACGAACTAAAATGGATTATGGTATAGAAATTATTAACGAATTACGGAAAAAAAATTCTCTGTTGACCTTTCACCAAACATTATTGACGGGTTTCCAATTTTATATTACAAGTGTATAGGCATAGTGTAATAAATTAGGTAAACTTTCGGAATGACTGGATACGAATATTTTTAGAAAAAACCTTTTGACTCACCTCTATTACTATAAAAGACAAATATTATTTATATATGGGGCGATGGAAAACACTGCATTCAAAATTTCAATACAAAATATCATAAAATAGATACGTAAATTATTGTAAAGTGGTTGTCAGCTCATCCCAGAAGACGGAAGCAAAACTTGATTTTAGGTATTTGAAATTTTAAATGCAATATTTTTCCATCGCCCCGAATGCAAGTAAATGTATTTATGGTAATTAAGGTGAATCAAATGGTTTTTTTTCTAAAAAATATTCCTGTTAAGCGTGACCAGTCCAGTCATCCCGAAAGTTTATCTAAATTAATAATTACTAGCTAATTAGCTACGTAACTCAGCGACACGTACTATACAAGTAGTGACAAATTAAGCAAGATACTTATAATTAAACAATATAGCTGACAAGATACTCGACATTCATCTCTTCATCGAGTATAATAAATAAATATACGTATCTACTCCGTCTAAAGCTTGTGCAAACATAGTTCTTGTACAAATACAACAAAAAACACTAGAAAAGCTCACATACAACCCGTCGACCACAAAGCACCTAAACTACATACCACGACAGCACAAAGACAATGATTCATCTACCTAGCTCGTAAAATCTTCAATCTTCTTACTGATTTAAAAACCGAATCCTAACTTCTTGCTTTCGAAACACAAATAACGCTGTGGATCCTTACATCTACAATACGTTTCATTTAATTACATTTTACACTTTAACTGCATAATCTCTCTTTATGTAATTCCCTTTCCAATTTTCCTAATTTAATTACGATATAAAATATTAATAACTTAATCAGAATTGTGTAATATAATTACAATTATTATCAAGCATATTATGTATAATTCCAATCTGTAAACTTCATCCGCCATAACACATGACGGGTGAAATGATAACAAATGTACAAAAAAAAAGCTGGATGAAATAAAAAAAATCGAAACGTTAAATACGTTTTTCAGAATATTTTCAAATCGGTGTCCAAATGTAATTGTTTGAAAAAATTTTTTATCGGGTACCACGATACCTAAGCTATTCAATTCTTCAATAATTATTAAAAATCTGCTAGCAACATTGCAGAAGTTCAATTAGTTTCAGGTAGAATCGCATTTTCATTGAAATTTCTTTGCAATGGCGAACAAGAAACCTGAGTATTATATTCTAATGGGCACTTTTAATAATATAAACATAAACAACATTAACTTATGCAGGGGTCTGAATAGAAAACATCTGTGAATGTGAATACCGTAGTTTAATTACGTTTTATAAAATGCGGACGTTTCCAATAACTCCTGATAGTCGCCAAAAATTCAAGAAGAATAATTAAAAATACTGTAAGAGAAAACCTTTCTTCGGTCTTAATAATGCGTGCCTGAAAACTTAGCCATAGTCAGCAATCGTCACTCCTCACTTGTACCATGTTGAAGGTAACAACATAACATAAGGTTGTGATAACACGGCAGAACAGATGTTCTATCACCATATTTACCATAAGACAAGAGGAATGGTGCTATTGAATGAAGTGTACCATCTTCACAACTGTTAAAATAAGGCATTTTTACTGTAACTTGATTTAACTGTCGTACAACATTTAAATAAAAAGTAAAAATAGTACATAGATAATTTAGACACAATAATTTCCTTTCTTAGAAAATAGACGGCCTCCGTGGTCAAGGGGTAAGTCTTTTGACTCACAATCCGAAGATCGCGGAAACGAATCCCGGCGTGCGTAAATAAATTTTATTGACGTGATAACGTCTTATAAATCGATGAACACCGGTTGCATGCACGAAAAATCATGACTCATTGTCACGTTCCGCCTGTGCCGAACGTGCAAGTGAGGGGGCAGAACAAGCGATAGAGAGGCACGATCGGCCCAAGCGTTCGGTTTATGACGCATCAATGCAATTTTTCATCAATGTTTTCTTATGACGTTATCACGTAAAATTATCGTCCGTAAACCGACTTTACAGACAACTATTTTTTGATTAATTTGTATTCTTTCACAATTAAATAATTTAAAATAATAAACAGTATATTTGCGACACGTTCCAGAGTGGAAGATACTCTCAGTGTCGCCCTGGTGTAAGGCCACAATTCAGAATTAATATACTTCCCCATCTTCTTCTTCCCCATTCCTTCACCTTCAGCTTCTTGTGAAGTATTCAAATAAAAAAAAATAATGAAAAAATAAGTAATGTTTAGGCATTGATGCCCGTCTAATGTACTGAAATAATAAATAAAAATTATACAAATCATTTTTTTAAAGCCGGGTCTCCAGCGACAAAATGTTTTCAGAACATCTGACAAAAACATTGGGTCCGGCCACAACGATTTTTGTTTTCCATCGGCCACGGAAAACAAAAATTTGGGGCCCTGCCTTAATGTTTTTTTTTTGTCGGACGCTTAGAAAACATTTTGCCGCAGGAAGCACGCCACGCGCATTTAACATTTCTTCGAGCAGGGGCAATAAACTTTTTATCCAAAAGCCGATTTATATTGACTAATACTTTCGTTTTCCGGGCCTACAAATAATACAATGAATATAATCTTTTTAATGTTATTAAAAATAAATAAGAGTAATTGAATACGATAAAATTTTAACTGCACATTAAAAATTAATAAAATTCACGTACTGTTTTTCAAATGGTATTCCAAAAATACTTATTGCATCCACAATCCACATCTTGTATTGCACGCAACTAGCAATTTATGAATTGGAAAGCGATTTCACAAAAGAAATATTAAGACAAAAAAAAAATCGTGTAACAGTTTTAAGTGGATGTGCATTAATTAACTCGGGGATATGGTTCATAATAGTTTTGAATTACGCAAATATAGAAATATTTTTTGCATTAACGCAACTGGCACTTTGTGAATTTGGAAAGCGTTTTCACAAAAGAAATATTACGAGAAAAATAAATATTCACAAAAAAATTCGGGAAACAGTTTTAAGTGAATTTGCATTAACACATGACTCGGGGATAATAATATGTTAATGCACATAATAGTTTTGAATTACGCAAATATAGAAATATTTTTTGCATTAACAGAAAAATTCCCTTCAGCCCTTTGATAATAATATAATATTTAATTTAATATTTTTATCTATTAGTCCAACGACACGGTGAAATTCCATGGATGTTTGGATTGCTTTCGAGTGAATGTGATAATATATTTCTTATTTTTGAAGTTATCGTAAAAAGAAATATCATATTAGAAACTAGATGAAATTAGTTTGTATTTGAAATAAACATTGACTTAAATAGTAAAATTTTAATATTAAACATGAAAATGTTAAAAAAACATGTATTGTCGTGATCGTAACATTTTACTCGAAACGTCCCTAATTTTGAATGATTCGATATTTAGAAAATTATTTTAATCAATATTTTTTTTGTAGAGAAATCAGTAAGAAAGCTGTGACTTTACTTTTAACGCCGTTTATAAAAGAAATAAAAATATATAAATTATTCAACTATTAACGAAAAAATCCCGCCAATTTGTAATCATACACTTAGCAAATTTTCAGGATTTTATCCATGAAATCGCAAGCTTAAATAGTGGGGATAATCTCGCAAGAATAATTATATCTCTTTCAAGCGGAGGCATACCCCATTTCTACCGATTTATTACATATGTACCTTAAACACTTTCCGCCTTACTCATAATCGCACAATAAGATAATACCACGGTAATACGAAAGGGTTAGGTGAAATTTGCATGACAATTTCACCTAACCCGTTCGTATTATCTTATTCTGCGATTATAAGTAAGGCGGTTTAAGTTTTAAAGCTATTAAAAAAAATTGGTTGTCTGTAAAGTCGGTTTACGGGCGATAATTTTACGTGATAACGTCATAAGAAAACATTGATGCGTCATAGGCTGGGCGCATACATCCGATTTTTCCATCCGTCCGGCTGTCCGATCCGACCCGACAACCGGATCGAATCGGACGGAAAAGGGCATGGCCCCGGTTTTATTACCTTTCCGACTTTTTCTTTCGAATCGACAGGTGGCAAATAAGTATTTTTACCTAACTACTCATCACCGCAGTAGAAACGTTTCAATGAATTTGTATTGAATATACAAATTAAAATCTAAACAGGCCATCCGCCTCCAAGACTTAGACAAACCCCACCCCATGAACTCAGACACCCCTGCTAAATTATCAAACGTAACGAACCGTTTAGGAAGACCTTGGCTTGGGAGACAGGGGTGTTGGTTATCAATTGAATGGTTCCCGGGTAGCGGTACCCATTCCCGCCTTCCAAATTAAATTATTATTGAAAATGCAAATTTAAATCTATACAGGTCATCCGCCGCCAAGACCTAGACAAACCTCACCCCATGAAACCGGACACCTCTGCTGAATTACCAAACGTAACGAACTGTTTTGGGAGATCTAGATAGAGGTGTTGGTTATCCATTGAATGGTTCATGGGTGGCGGTACCCATTCCCGGCTTCCAAATTGATTTTTTATTGAATAAACAAATTAATATCTATGTAAGTAGTTCTACAAATTTAAGTTGACAACAATAAATAAGTATCAATCTGTATAACGAAAGATTAAGAGAGTACCGTGCTACTACTTATACTAGGAAATCTAAAAATAAATTAATTTGCGCCGCAGATTATATTTTGTACCGATTGTAGCGCTTCGCTAGACAGGTTATGAGCGACTGAAACCAAAACCAAAATAGGCCGACCGTGTATTTCTATCGCTTGTTCCGCCCTCTCCCTCGCACGTTAGGCTCAGGCGGAACGTGACAATGAGTCATGCGTTTTCGAACATGCAGCCGGTGCAGCACCGATTTAGAAGACGTTATCACGTCAAAATATATGTTATTTTTGAAGATAATATCTATACATTCCCCACGCTGAAACGCAAATTATGTGAAATTCCCTCGATAGAAAAAATCGCAAAATACGCTCCGAAAATTATTAAAAACATGTTTGTTTCAGTTATTTTACAAGTAACGTGTATGAAAAAATTCACAGTGTTTCTTTAAATGCTGTTTTAGAAAACCCCACGAGATTTTTGCTTTATTTTAAACGAGTCGTGTTTTATTAAACATTTTCACAATTTTCGCTTAAATATTATTATTTTTTTAATTTGCCGGCAACCCGGGCGTTTATTGAAATAAAATATCATATACAAACAAGTAAGTAAGTAACCCGCCTCACTAGACAATGTCTGTTCTGAGACGGGTACATATATATGCATGTAGACCCATATACACATATAAAAACAAAAGTATATAAAATCTACAAAAAATTTTTTGGAAATCGTTAAAAGGTTATCATGTTAAAAGTTTCATGAAAACAAAAATCGAAAAAAAATTATTGGTAATTGTTAAAAGGTTACCATGAAATGTAAAAAGTGTCATAAAAACCAAATATCTAAAAATGAAAATGTTAAAAGGTTATCATGGAAGGTAAATAGTTTCAAAAATCCAAAAAGAATTATTGGAAATAGTTGAAAGGTTATCATGGATTATACATAGTTTCATGAAATCAAAAATTTCGTTTAAACTTTAAATTCATTAGATACGCATAGTAAGCTAGCATCTAAATCTAAAAATATAAAAATTTCAACAAAATAATATAAATAAATGTCGGAAGTAATAATAATCTAAACATGCGTAAAACATTAACAGAAAAGAAAACAAAACAACTAAACACGCGTTAAACATAAGCATAAGAAAGAAAAAATCACTATGAATGGGATAACAAATATATGTAAATATTGAATAAGGATTACAGACTTACTAATAGTAATAGTAGCTTGGTGATGCATGCCTTTTTGTTTGGTAACCATGTATTAAAATGATTATTTAACCATTTTAGGTTTTTTTGAGTGATGCAATAAGTGGTTTCTTTTAGGAAGATGATGAAAATGGGAGGTGCGAGGTAGGATTCGTATTGGTGAGCAAAAGTTGATTTAATTTTTGGCACATTTTTTAATTATCGTTTTTAACATTAGCGCGCTCTCTCTAACATTCTTATTTACATATCTCTCCATCTTCTTATTTTTGAGCGGGTATATCGCGCCTTAACGACGAACAAATCACATACGTTAATAACTTTTATATTTTATATTTGGTAAATTTATATTATCTTCAATTTTTGGCTCCTAAGAGCATTTCTTACTCTTTACTTGTTACACTTTTTTAATATTTATAACTTTACACTTTTTATTATTTTTAAGATATCTAACTTATAGTCTATACATTCTACTTTTGACTGTATTATTTCCTACTTTTTAACTTTCTATCTCAATCTGTAACTTTTCATTATACTTTATATTTTATAATTTTATGCTTTTACTTTATACTTTCACATATCTATCTTACTTTCTACTGCTTACTACCTCAACTCCTTTTTTTACCTTTTGTTTTTATATTTAACTTCAATTTATGTTGTTACTTTCGTTTTGTTATTGTTTTATAATACATATATAATATAATTTATGTTAATGGCACATGTTGTGCCGTATGTTTTTGAAATAAATAAATAAATAACGTACGGTCACTACGGCCAGATCTGTCCTTCAGAGTGTTGTTTGTGGCTAGTAATGTCCTTCTGAGATTTGAGGGGTTAAAACTGTTATCTACTGGAATATTTCTTCTCTACACGGAATTCAGCAAAGTGAGTAGAGTACCCCAGATATAAAAATGTGTTGTGACGACAGTAATCTCATTATAAAATAAATATTATTTTTATAAGTCCCGAAGGCAGTGCAATTATGTAAAACTTTATTTACAGTTTGGAAAAGCATCAATCAGCAAATGGTTGATACATTTATATTAATAATGAATATTATTAATTGATAGTAAACAAATTTTAACCGAGGACCGACTTTTCTTTGAAGTGAATTGATAATAACCTTATTAGCCCCAGATGCTGGTTTCAATTGATTTAATTAATTAATAATTTTAAAACAGGCTAGATTATTACTTATAATAAGTTTGTGTTATAATAAACATAATTTAAGTATATTCCTCAATGTCATTTTATTGTTTTGCAATAAACAGCTGTCAATATTTTTCGTCTTCACTGTTTTTCATGTATATATTTTTTTACATTAACTTCACTAAGGAGGCCCTGAGGAAAATAATTTCCCTCCGGACCTATGTCATCTTTGGGGATGCTGAAACGGTGGAATGAACCTCAGTCTTGAAGAGACCCATGATGTAGGAGGGAGGAATCACAGAGGCCGGCAAATCGTTTTAGAGCCGAGCTGTTGAACTCAAGAACGAGTCGTAGAAGCGACCCGTTTCCATATGACGAATGTCAACCGTGTTCATTTGTCATTTTTTTTTTTCATTTTTACCCTTATTTGTTTAAATTTCAATATTAATAAATAATCATTATAAAGTTCTAATCCTGCAAGGTACCACCAGTCCTTTGTGGAAAAATTTACTTTCAAATTTCGTTTTAACTTTACAAGTGTTTTCAGATTCGGTTACACTTCTATTTTTTATGATAAAAAAAACTAGTGCCCACCTTAAGTATGTCTTTAATTTCACGGAGCATTGTTTCTCATGTGAAATGACAACACAAAATATAATAAAAACACAAAATCACAAATAAATTAAATACTTAAAAAAATAGTTTTTGACTTTCATTCGCGCTGCTTGTAACAGTGAAGTTGTCGAGCGGATTAACAGATATCTCTGTTACCGTATTCTATCTCTTATAACCACAAAACAAGCAGCCAGTCCATATTATAACCTACAATACGCAATCATAATAAGGAACCGACCACGACCACTCGCTAAATTAATAATACTGCATATCTTAAGCGAACAATAGCCACTCAATATTCAAACAACCAAAGAGAATAATCTCACATACGATAAAAAGTATTACATAAAACAATCATTATTACACAACAATACATAAAAGAAGGCGTTACCTACCTTTGCAATAATAAATTTGCTTCAAGATTTTCACTGCCGGTATTTCTAAACATAAAACGCATTGGATAAGATGCACTTCTTTAGTCCGATGTTCACAAACACACGAATATATCACTTTTGTTCTCGTGTTGAATGACACTTTGATTTTGCAATGTTTGCTAACGAATTCGTATAATATCACAATAAGATCACTAGCGATGTTCAATCTCAGTCTCGTTTTGGAAGGAAGGCGCCGGTTTTGTGTGACATTCACCGGTGTAAAGGGAAGGATGTACTTTCGCCTCTTGGGTCGTTTGGCGATCAGCTGTTTAAGCTGTGCATTCTGCGCGTTCTGTCTCATCAAAATATCGGAACCGAGATGAACTACCGAGAAGAGTTCCTTGTAGTTCATCGTACACTGGGCCTGCCTTCTCGTGCTTAGGTTCAGGGTATCGAACCCCAGCGAGGGCCCGTACAGGTAGGATACGTCGGACCAGTAAATCATCGCGACAATAACAAGGACTTGTCACATATTGTGGAAGCGAGCCCGGCGAACATTCGATACTCGGCACTAGACACAAGGTAGAACGGCACTCGCGCACGGCGGTAAGGTGTAAATAAACTGAAACCTGATAAAACCCGGCGCACGGCAAGCGATTATCTTTACTGCCAGCTGTGTCACACTTTTATCTAAGGCCACCGTCTTAGATAAAGTTCGAGAATCACACGCGAGGAAAGGTCCCGCGTGAAAGCGAGCGTTTGAAATCACCTCGTTTTTGCGCCTTGTTCCTTTCGAGAACCATTTCAAAAATAATTATTCTTAAATAGTAATTTAAGCAACAGATAAGAATGAACATAAAATTCCACCGAGAGCTCTGAATAAATCTCTCGTTTGTTACATGCGTCGTTCATGGGAAAGAGGGAGAGATTTATTAAACGCATCTATCATCGATCTGCATTTGTAATAATTAATAATGTATAACCGGCACACCCTTTAAAAAAAAACGCGGATTCAAGAGAGTCTTTTCGGGGGAATCCCGAGAATTCGTACCACTTTCTGTCATGTGTAGTAAAACGTAAACACAGGATACAGGAAATATCAACGTAGAAAATTCATTTGTAAAACAGGAAAATCACCTTTTAACGAAGGTAAGTCACTTATCAACACGGGAAAGTCACCTAAATAAGGGAAAGTCGCTAACTTATCAATATAGGAAAGTCATTTTGTTAAGGCAGGAAAGTAACTTATTAAAACGGGAAAGTCAGTGATTAAGTCAAGCAACTCCTAGGTCTGGTGAAACACTGTCATGTCCTAACTCCTTCGCGCAGATTATTATGCAAGTAGTTTCGGAGACAGATGTGGGTGGAGTGTTAAACTTTTTCTAATTATTATTCTCTTATTCTGATTCATAAAGTTGCCTACGGACGGACAGAGGCGCTCTGTGACTTTTCACACATTAAAATGCTAACATAAAAACTTTATATTTATTATCTACGTTCCACATTTATTGTACCTACCCGTAAAAAAAAATCACAGAACTTTTGTATAAACATTTTCAGACGTGACTTTCAGGAGAGCCATCAGAATAATGCTTATATATAATTAGATTGAAATTACTATTTGTATCATTGATAAATATATTGTAATTTAATAAGGCGGTGTGTAATAGATATAATTTTAAAAAATAAAAAATTCTCACACAAAAATCTATATATAATATCGAAATTTCCGATTGAAGATTATTAGGCATGACTTTTAGAAGGGCCCCCCGGAATCCTGTAAATTTTCATTGAAAAAATAACAAACATCATACGAAAGTATTTATAAAACTCTGGGTGGAGATTTTAAGACATGACTTTCAGGAGAGGATCGCACCAAAATCCTACAAAATATCTAGCAGAAATGTTTGTAAGAAGATTTTCAGGCGTGACTTTCGGAAGTGCCACACAAGAATCCTGCAAAACTTATTAACTTTTTAAAATTTCTTTTTTTAGCTCAAACAATATGTGAGCAGATAGAAATAAAATTCAAGTACCCATGTAGCTTTTTTCAATATCAGATCTCTAACACTAGTGTACTTAAGTCACTGGCCACCACTGCCTGCACATAAATACAACATCTGTAAAACAATATTTAGTACCTATTAACCTATATAATATATGTGTTTCTTGAAATATTAACACGCCGGCCCACATATTGAGTTTGCCTTGGCCTTTCCACGGCTCCACATAAAATGTTTCCGTTCATAACAACATAAACAATAATCAACCACGTTTTTTACACTACGCAGAAATCACAAAAATATAAATCACGATTTAATGATGTCTAGTATTATACCAGGAGGCTGGTCATCAAACAAAAACATATCTAATGAAATAAAACAGTTACTTTGTTTATAATCACGATTTACTTATTTAATTTTTTTAATACCGACCGGTTTCGCTTAACACAAGCATCATCATGGTTATATTAAATTAAACCACAAAGTGACTGCTTTCTACCAAAATATTTTTTTTTTTAAATAATTTAAATAAAATTTACAAAATAATATTTTTTTTAAATTTAAAATAAAAAACATATCTTATGTAACTAGAAATAAGAAACCCGTTTTCTAAAATAGCAAAAGCACTCGAACGATGTATTCTAGAGCCATGAAATTTGCAGTTTTCCTATCTGAAATTTCTATGTCAGAATAACTATTTTCAGCTAACAAAGTCATTTCCTTTCATTTCCATCATGAGCTATGAAGTTGAAATTTCGATTTCCGAAAAGGGAGGCTGATTTCTTTATTATTGTTCAGTAAATTTGAACATCTTACCATGCATCAAACTGGGTAGTTATCATTTTTTTGTACGTTATACATGACGGAAGTCTACCGAAAAAAAATCGTCCTCGGACGACCCGGATCTTTGTGAAAAAATCAATAAACCAACAAATATTGGATCTCTTTTCGGTTTTTGCCAATTTTGACCCCGAAGGTCTAATTTTTCAGAAAAGAATGTTCAATACTTATTATTTGATCTTTTTCGGGTTTTGCCAATTTTGACCCCGTAGGTATAATTTTTCAGAAAAGAATGTTCAACATCGTCATTTTACGCAGGTTTTCAGAAGGAACAAAAAACCGTTTAGTTTATTAAATAAAAATAGCACATCTTTGAAAAAAAGGGTCCATTAATATTTAGGGATCAGTTATTGGAGAAACGATTTTTTTTCATTAAAAAATAATTGTGTTACACCGCAAACTTGACCACAAAAAAGGCTGAGAAAAATAATATTTTAACTAACTTCTTCTTTGGTGAGATTGCAATTTTAAATAATTTCTGTACCAATATGTAATTTATATTGCTGATGACTCACCCTCAAACTTCTCGTAGATCTGGAAGTCGAGCTTCTCGGGCACGAACTTGGGCTTGAAGACGCGCGCCTCCAGAGTGGCTCGGTCCAGCGTCAGGGAGGCCACCTTGCGCAGCACGTTGGAGTCGGCCGCCAGGGCACCGGGGCCCTCGCTGAGGGACGAATGCCGCCGGTGGTCGCGAGGGGACCCATCTGAAAATAGTGGAATAATTAATAATAGGAAGAAACATCAAAATAAAATATCAAAATAAAATAAAACATCAAAATAAAATAAATAAAAAAAAAAAACAAATTTAAAAATATATTTTTTTTTAACTCTCCTAAGAAAGCAGATGCTTGAGTTTAGGAGAGGATAACTTGTTAAAACTTAAGAATTATTTAAAAAAAAAGAAAAAGATCCTTATCACAAACTAAAGAGTTTAACTTGTGAAGAGATTTAGACTTAACATATTTTAAAAGTTCATAGGAGTAATTAAACAAGAAATGTATATAGGATGTACATAAAACATTAGGAATAAATATGGTCAAAAATATATCTAGGAGAAAATTAAAATATGGTGGTACTACCAAAATAAGATTTAATTTTTTTTTTTAATTTGTTGTAATTTTTTTCTGTTCGTATATCAGCGGGTAATTGATTAAAGAATTTTATTCCTTTATATACATAGTGATTCTGTGCCGTTTATATATGATTGATATGTTTACACACAAATTATAAAACATCTAAATTTTTTATTTTTTATATAGAATAAGTCTAACAAAACAAAAATTATTCCTCTAAAACGTATTCGCGTTTCTTTTCAACAAAATAATAATATGGCCACCCTAAAAGTATTGCGATCTACACGGTATACAAAAATAAATGGCATGCAAATGGGTAAGAAAACGTGTAATAATTGCCACAGTTAAAAGTTTTAGTTTGCAGAAAAAATATGACGACAGAAAAAAAAAGTACGACCCTAGAGAGTTGGATGGGAAAAGGGGATGGGTGGATTTAGAAAACTCACGCAGGCAGTCAGTCACCTTCCTCTTGTTTTGAAGGCCAAGTATGCAAAATGTAATCAATCTTGGAATAAAATTGTAGATTTGTATCAAAAACAAAGCCGCCAGACACTCTTCTCAATGTAGATTTGCTGATTGCATTGGCATTGCCGGGGCTTTCACAGAGATTATCAACATATAATGTAGACGGTGACCTTCCTCTCGTTTTGAAGGGTCATTTGCCGCTCATGCGCGGGCGCACACGCCAAAATGTTCAAAAAAATATATTTTGGAATGCGATTTTAACCCTTATGTATAAAGAAAACGTAAGAAGAACAAGGTCAGAATCGCTTGGGGCATTCTTGTTCTTATGGTTTAAAATACCGTGAACACACCTAGCCAATCGGAATAATTTATATTAAATTCTCTATGGCGTCTGGCTGAGATTTTTCCCGGTATTTGGGCTGTCAAATTGGGTAGCGTCGTTCTCGTGAAAAAGATCGAAAAACATATAAATGCATCAAATAAACGCATATGTTTTTATGCATAGTTTATTGTTCAAGGAATGTGTTTCAGTAAATATTATATACGATAACACAAAAAAAGCACACAAAATATTACGTCAAAGTCAAAATATCGCGATTTTACGTAATTTCCTCCCTGGCGTTTAACGAGTTGTGTGCAAAATTTCATTAACCTCGGAATAAAGCTGTAGATTTGTATTCAAATAAAATCCACGCTCTGTCAGCCCGCCACAGACTTTCTTCCATAAATTAAACCAACAGCGTTGCCCGGACTTCACACGGAGCTTTTTAGAAAACGAATGTAGACAGTGAAGTGTGTATCTCGTGTTTTGAAGGTCAAGTGGGTAAATTTCATCAACCTCGGAATAAAACTAAACAAATCTATGCCCTTGTCAAAAAAATTCACAAAGTCACAAACAGACACTATATGTATTATATGACACAGACACTATATGACACATGTATTATAAGATAAAGAGATATAAAATACATACATATTATAGATTAGTTTCACTGCCTAACTTACAACTTTTAAAACCGTTTCCCGAGAACGCTAGAAAAAAATATATAAAAATATTTCGTCTGATTTTTTTTGCGATTTAAAAAAAATTTCAAATATCAATGGCCCATGATGAAAATGGCGTTTAGAGATCATTTATTTTTATTTGACCTAGATATTCCAGACAGTTTTCCGATGAATTTGATAGAAAAATGGTTTTTCGACCGTTGTCAATGCAAAAAATGTCAATGACCAACAATTCTATGTTTAAAGCTTGTATTTCATAATACATAAGTATAATCTTAATTTTTTTTTAAATGTTTCTTTGTTTGTACTTTATGAGTTGCTAAACTATTCATCCGATTGCAATGAATCTTTGGCGAGTTGTTGTGTGGACGCCCGCGAAGATATCCAGGGATATCTTATATAAGATATCCTATGTTATGCAGGGTTTAACAGGACGTAGCCGAGTTAACCAGCGATTCCTGAGCATATTTGGAGTAAGAAATGTAGTTGTCATTTTTATGTCCGATGAAAATTTTTTTCTATTAAAAATATTAAAAATATTTTTCCATCACACGCCGCAACTGATTAGTTAAAAGAGTAGCGCATTTATAGCCCAGCGGAAACTTGACTTGGACGCCTACCAGCACATATTGCCGGCGAATCGAGAAGCTACTGACCAGTCCGCCTGTGTAAAGGGTCAACTGGCTCGACGCAGCTAGTCAGTCACAAACCAACATTCAGTCAATAACAGCCAGCTAGTAACAGTCTAGACGAAACACATACAGTGCACCATGTGATCCACGCATTTCCAGTGCAACATCCAAGAATGCAGAGTACTAAGGCAGCATCTGTGACCCTCTGTTTCACCGTCGAGGCGCATCATCATCACCATGTCCCAGTTCCGGTCCATCGCACCACAACTCAAGAGATGCAACTGCTCGTGACCACAAAACCCGTAGCGTCTTCTGTCCATGGTGCAACTCGATCTCGGGCTACCGAAGCCCGTCGCGTTTCGCTGCTATTGAGACTAACTTCACCGCCTCACAAGGTTTTTTCCTGCCCTGCGGGTGGCTCCAGCTCACCGGAGTCACAGCCGTCACCTCCGCTAGGCATGGCGTCGAGCGACCGCCTGGATCTGGTCATCCTCCACCACACACGATGTCAAGCAGCGCGCTGGCTACCTGAAGACTCGTTGTCTTCACCGCCGCAGCTTCATGACCTTTACCACTCAACATCAACGTGCATCTCAATAATATCTACACCTCTGTTGCTCCACGGCACATCGACAACCGCTACGTATTTACAATAACGACTCGACTCACTACATTGTAAGGGAGTGTAAATAGCCCCAGACACGAGGGAATACTAACCTATGTAAATTAAGGAAAGTTGAACTCTTCCCTATGTGACACAAACAGTCTACACAGCAATTCCAAAATCCTAAGTGAAAACAAAACAATACTCATTCAGAGAATGCAGCTCTTGCACGAGGTCCAGCACAAAACGACACTAGTTTCCATTCAAAATATTGATTTTTTGCCAAGGCGGTAAGTGCACAATATCAATATGTGTTTATCACAGGAAGGAAGTTCAAACAATGAAAATATAGATTTGCAAATTAATAATAATACGTGCCAAAAGCTTAGATACAACAATAATTCAATTATGGGTGAATTATTTGATTATGATTTGACTAGGACTGACATCTCTTGGCTTTCACTAACACTCACGTCGGAAGTAATTACCTGCTTCACAGAGGTAAGAAAATGCATGAATACACTGAATTTCAATGTCACATAGGTAAATTCAATATAATACAACCACCATAGATGGCGCGTATCCACTACATCGACTGCTCGCCTTTCATTTACCTCCCGTCTATGCCGCTACCCGGGTCCGCTCCCTCATAATAATCACATTTATTACAAAAATTCTTACACATATACCACTTACATTAATGTAACAGGTATAGAAAACTTATGATTATACCTTGACGATCGACAAGGTTGATTTATTAGCAAATTGAATATTAAAAACAAATCGACTTCCAACCGTTACTATTTATATTTTTATTGAAAAATATTATAATTGTTAGAATTAAAAACAAAACTTCTATCATTAATATTGTGATTTTAACATTAAACCAAATGTTATAAAGATGTTATGAAACTATAAACAAGATAAAACTTTTTAGTCCTAAAGCGAGAATCGAACCCGCGCCCTCCGCTATCCGGGTGGGTGCTCTGCCCACTGAGCTATCCAGGATTCGATTGCTGCCTCAGAACTAAAAAGTTTTTTCTAGTGTATAGTTTCAAAACTTCTGTCTTTAATTAAAACTTTATTCGCTCCTTTTTTTAAAAACAAATTATTATACTGTAGCATCACTTACCTCTTGCTCAATAGACAAGATAGCCAGCCAGACTGGTTAGCCTAAAAGTTCTCATTGTCGATATTAAATAATTTTTACTCAATTTCAATTTTGAAAAACTTCTCTCACAGCTGGCATTGCTTATGGCAATTGTGGGGAATATTTGTAGCATTATTATAATATTGGGCAGAGTATCTTCCAGAAAATTCCGTATTCATTTCAATCGGTCCGAATCGTAGGTGCGGCAAAAATATGAAATGAGATGGTTCAAATTTTTACAAGCTATTATTATTATTTTTTGTGAAATTTTTCTGCCCCTTAAAAGTGCCGCTCGGGGCGGGCCGCCACTGAACTCTCTGCAAATTGGATGGTCTGGAGGCAACCTCCAATTTACAGCACTTCTTGCAGCCCACCAAGAAGTGACTTTAAATTGTATGGTGTAGAGCAGTGATTCCCAAAGTGGTCCAGGTGGACCCCCAGAGGTCTACGGGAGACTCAACGGGGGTCCATGTAGGCGTGATAAAAAAATGGGGGTCCAAAAGTTGTAAGTGAGGGTCCATGAAAATTTATCTGGTTTCGATAGTAAAGAACAAAAATGTTGGCTTGGCCTTACCAGTCAAAGTAGGGAGGTAGTACGCTAGTATTTCGGTGAAAAATGGTTGAGTTGCCCGTTATCCCGTGCCCATATCCCATCCCGCCCCCCGTCTCATATCACATAACGCCCCCCCCCCCCCTCAATTAAGAGGCGGGCACGGGTACCAACGCCCGTAAACCATTTATTGGATAACCAACACCTCTACCATTACTACGTTTGGTGACTTTTAAAAGAGGTGTCCAGGTTCACGGGGTGAGGTTGTCTAGATCTTGACGGCGGATGCGTCTACCTGCGTCCACCTGCTGCGTGGCGGGCCGTAATGAAAGAGACTGGTTGAGGGGGACCTTTTGAATTCTCCAACCGGACTCTCCCGATCCATCGCCTTGCACCGCAGTGGGAGGGGATGGATTCGTACGTCCGTCACTCCTGGACACGTTGACCCACAGTTTCCTACCTACCCCTCACACCTTTTTTCTTCCCAGAACTTCCCCTCCTTCCATTCCATAAGAAGATCCTCCACACAGCATCTCCAAATATGACATAGGCCCTGAGGGAAATTTTATTCCTCAGGGCCTCTTGTGTGGAGCTCATGCAAAAAAAATACTATTTTGTTAATAAACTGTATTCACATGCCGTCGTGGAATTTTGGGCGTTGTTGGTGAGTTCTAAATAAAAATGTTGCTACGCCACTGTTGTTTACAAAAGAATATTTAGATGTTTGCGCCCTTGAGGTGATTTTTCACAAAAACGACGCTATATAAATCATCCAAATATTATTATTATTATTAAGAGTTATTTGTTGGTAAGTAATACTTGTAGCTATTTTGGTAATAAATATTAATTTATGTGTTTACAGACACGATCTTGATACACAAATAATAATTTAAAAACCAGAGCAGAAATGAAAGATAATAAGTGAATGTTCGGTCCAACGACGATAAAATGCGACACAATTATCAAAACCAGTGAAATATATCAAATAACTCCTAAACTATGGGGCGTGCGTAAAATCAAGGGATTTTTGGGTACAAAATTAATTTAGAACTCCGTTATTGTAAATAAAGCCCGGCTTTTTAGATTAATTCTTTTGGTAGTAATTAATATGGATGAATAAACACATTTTAAGTATGAAAGCGGGCTATTCAGAATTAATGAGAGTTTCCATAATATGACGTCAACCGGCAAATGCGACTCAATTCAAGTGATATCCTTACAGTATCCATTTTATCAAGTTATTATTATTATTAATTCGATAACACAAGTAAATAACTGTAGTAATTCAAGTTATTTTCATTTACGCCCTGGTGTATAAGACCACCATTCAGAATTGAAACGTCGCTTGAAATGGCTTTAGCCGTGTTTAGTGACCAGATCTGAATAGCCAGGTACTTCCCCACCTTCCTCTCCCCCATCTCCTTCCCCTCCCCACTACCTTCAGCCTCACAACATACCCCGATTGGGGATGCCAGAGTCCCACTGGCTCCAGACGGGAGCAGTTGGGACTCTTGTGCGGTATTCATATAAAAAAAATATATATATATATGGTATTCAGGGGTACTACTCAGATAATGTGAAATGATACATATTGTATTGGACTAAAAAATATGCGCATGCATTATCAATATTATCATTCATTTTATGAACCTGTTATTCTTTTTTTATTTTATTTAAATAAAACATACAACGAAGTTGCATTCCCATGAGTTATCAAAACTCATTAAGGGATCGCCAATTGGTACATTTGAAAAGATAAACCCAACCCAACCCAATATGCAGACACAATAAATGAAGAAAAATTTTACAAAACATTTTACAGAAGCAACATACAGACACAAACATACGAAGAATCACTTTACAAATATTTCACAGAAAACATGTCTTATAAGATTTTATGAATAATATTATAACCACTCATTTGATTTATGTACTGTTGGTGTCACAAAGTTAAAATAAAGTATTCTCCATGATGGACTTTAGAAATGCATAAAAAACAAATCAGGAAAAATACAATAAAAGGTACATGCTCAAAAATACACAGACCTAATACAAGATGGTAACATAAAAAAAAAACACATGATAAGATTTAAAAAAAGATATAAACTGCGCCTATGAACAGAGTTTGTACCTACTATGACTCGTATTTTTGTTAACAGCTCAAGCGACGGAAATTTCAAGTGTTTTTTTCGGTTATTCGATTTAATTATATGAATGCTTCCTGCGGTTTAAAGCCAACGAATCCACCTAGATTTCATCAATATTTTTAGGTTTTATAAATAAAAATCTGATATATGTTTAAATATATTTTTTAGATTAGCTCCACACAGGAGGCCCTGGGAAAAAAATCCCTCAGCGCCTATGTCATCTTTGGGGATGCTGTGTGGACGGTCTTTTTAGGGAATGGAAGGAGAGAAAGTTTTGGGAAGCTATGAGGAATCTGGGTACGAATCCATCCCTCCCACTGTTGTGCGAGGCGATGTGTCGAGTGTCCGGCTGGGGAGATCTGCCCGGTCCGTCACAAAGTAGGGAGCAAACGCATTCGCCCCCAAGATCTAGACGAACCTCACCCCATGAACCCGGGCACCCGATAAATCACCAAACATAGCGAGCCACTTATGGTGACCAACGGCAGGGGTGTTGGTCATCCAAAAATTGGTTCCCCGGACGGCGGTACCCATGCCCGCCTCTAAAAATCATGTACCTAAATTTGGGTAGCTTTCGTTGAAATAGAAAATAGTAATAAATGCGAGAGAAAAAATTTAACAACAATAACTACATAAGTACCTACTAACAAAACACTTTCACACGTTTCTTTTATATTATATCCCGAACCGAATAGAGCAAGCGGAGAAGACGTGTAGATGTATGAAAGTTGTATATAGGTATTGTTATATAAGGGGAATATTATAATGATTACGGATGTAGGGAAATTAATCGAAATAAAGGCGGCCTCCGTGGTTGAGGGGTAAAGGCACTCGAATGGCAATCCGGAGGTCGCGGGTTCAAATCCCGGCGTTCGCCAGTAAATCTTACTCACAATTGTTTTGTTTTGTTTTACAAACTGATTCAATTAAAAATTGTGTAGGCACTTTCATATAAAATTTGAGTTCATCTCCCATTTAACCCCTATAGCAAATTTTAACCAAATAGGTTTGACAGCTCTTAAATTTCAACATTACCATTTATACAATAGTTTCTCAAAGTGGGCGAAAACGCCCCCTTGTGGGCGTTTGAGACTTTCAGGGGGGCAGTAGAAGATCCAGAGGAAATTAGGAGGCGTTGAAAAGGCACAGTGAGGGCGTGGTCAGGTAAAAATACTAAAACTTATACAAGAAATTATTACTATTTCATTCATGTGATAAATGTATAATTCCCATGGGCGCATAAAAGTGTAAAATCTGTATGTAAAATACATAACATGTAAACAAACAGCTCAGATATATTTATGGACAGAGAAGTCACCGATGTACCTAGTGGTTACGTTACGATGTGACAAATACATGTATTTATAGAAGGTATATATTAAAAGAAAGAAAAAAGCAGAAAGAAAAATACTCAAACGAATTGCTGCCTCTTGTCAAAATGTTGAGGTACATTTTCTGTTCATAGACGAGATCAAATTGTCGAATTTCATAAAAGCCAAAGGAACCGAGTCTAGAAAAATAATACCGGGAGATCCAGTGGCAGCAAAGTCACCGAGACAAAATGTGACAGGGATATCCATACTCTTAGGTCGTACATGAAGTTGGCCTCATTTTTATCTTTTCAATCTTTATATTTGATGTTGGAAAAAGTTAGATATATTTGGTTCGACATTTATCTTTTTGATTTTGTTATTTGAAGTTTGGAAACCTTTCATCTTGGAATAATTTTATTCTTGGAAAATGTAATTTTTCAGAAAACATTTCTTCTTGGAAAATCAGAAAAATGGTCGGAAAATAAGTCGGGAAATTTTTTTTTTTAAAATAGACCTTTATCTTTTTTATTTGTTATTTGAAGTTTGGAAACTTTTCGTGGTGGGAAATTTTTAATCAAAGGAAAAAATGGCTGATAAAATTTTTTCTGGGAAAATCGAAAAATAGGTCTGGAATCTTCTTTCCAGCCGGTAGACAATAAACTTTTTGATCTTGTTATGCGAAGTTTGACAATTTCTTCTGGAAAATTTGGAAAAAAATATCTTGGAAAATGTGTTGGGAAATTATATAAAAGTTTTTGAAACCGAGAAATTCCAAGTTTTATCAATTATCCTTCTGACATTTTCTCATCGGGGAAGCTGTTTGAAATTTGCTGGTTCTTTTTAAAAAGAATAGAGGGCGCTACTTTCCTTTTTCATTGGCGTAACTATAGGGTGGCAGGGCTGGCAAAATGCCACGGGCCCCGCGGGGGCCGGTGCCCCGGCCCGAGAGGCCGCGAGCTCAGAAGTTTTTTTTTTTTTTTTATTAAAAGAAGTTTATACAATTAACAAAAAAATTGTGTTAATTCATCCGCCATGCTAGGGATGTCCCTGTGTTATGGCGGATGAAGTTTACAGATTGGATACAGTGTACAGTTATTAACTTATGCAATTCATTTAAGTAGTTTAAGTAACAAATTAAGTTAGTAATTTAAGTAACACATTCAATTAATTTAAGCTACAAGTTGTATTTATTATATGTATTACCATTCAATTAAAATGGCAAGTTTTACACATCATCGTTACTGAATGTAAGGATCCAATTTGATAATTATTTTTTTTAAAGATATGGGGTTGGGTTTCGGATTTTAGGTTCTCGGGGAGAAGGTTAAATATTTTAGGAGCTAGGTACGTGAAATGTCTTTGAGCTGATGTGGTGCGTAGTGTAGGAACATTGTAGTGTCGGTTGGTTATTGTTCTGGTGGTGTAACTGGGATGTAAGAGAGTTTTTTTCTTGTATTTGAACATGAAACGTGTAAATTTTAAATGAAGTTGTCACAAAAAAAGCTCAGTCTCTTGTGCAATATTATACAGTTTTATAAGTAAAATTTACAAAATTTTAAGAAACCCCCGACACAAAAAAAGGCTGATAACCTTGAATTGCCTTATCAGATTTTCATGAATTGTAGCTAAGAACCATCTCTATTACGTCAGCTTTCAAATAAAAAAAACTGCATCACAATCGGTCCATTCGTTTAGGAGTTACGATGCCACAGACAGACAGACACACAGACACGTCAAACTTATAACACCGCTCGTTGCGTCGGGGGTTAAAAAACAGTCAGAAATGATTAATCTTTAAATTAATTTTAGAAACAATCTCTGTGCAACGTTTACCAGAACTTGGATATAGCTCTCCGCGTCGCACTTTGCACTCCAGCCACAAATTGTTCTAAAGGTCTTCATTGTCGCAAGAAAAACTTAACTATTTGGCTCTTCTATGCGTAGAAGCAGACTTAGGTATTCTAGTCTAGAGGCATGAATTGTAGGTGTTTTTTCAGGTGCAACAAAAAAAAAACAATAATATTTTTACCAACTTCTGTTTGATGAAATATTTATTAAACATTGAAGAATTTATTAAAAAAAGAATCGAACTAAAAAATTAAAAATTCAGAAAGTTACAGGGTGTTGAGATGGGGGGTCTCAAAAAAATGGCGCGCCCTGGTTGACACGATTGCAACCCTCCCAGTAATCTAAAAAAAAAAAAGATTCTTAATTCAAACAAATGCGGCTATAGCCCGAATTAAGGAAAAGAAAAAAAAATCGCAAAATGGCGGCTGTCTGAAATAAAAAAGATGTTTTCGTACCAGTTTTTTTGATTTTCCAAATTTTTTTAAAATAGTAAAAATTGAAATTTTGTTATAGTTCTAGTTCCCGCCATAGAGAAATGTATAGAAAAGGTTCACACCAATTTTCAAGTAAATTGGTTTAGTAGAACTTGAGATATCGCGTCAACCGCCTCGAAAAAAGCGGTTTGGAGAAAAATGGGTTTAAAATTTTGTTCTATTTAGATTTTGGTTAGATTCCGTCTAAACCGCGACATTAAAATGGTTATAACTTTTAAAATATTGCGAATTTCGAAAAATCCTTTTAAGGAGATATTTTTGAATATTTAAACTTTGGAAATACCTATGAAGAAAAATAAAATTGTTTTTTTTTTTCTAGACTAGAATACCCCCTTAATGAATATTTTAAACTGTGGAGCTATTATAGATGATTTTGTCAAATAAAAATCCCGTAAAAAAAAATGTAATTCTTTTTGTATGTTTATGAATGTAATTTTTTTGATTTGTAACCTTGTAGAGTAAGTTAATGTTTTTAACACTAATAAATTGCAAAATAAAAATCATTTTCCGAAACCGATACTTTTAAAAACTTTGGGAAAAGCATCAAAAATATGTTCCGGCTCGTTCAACCACAAAAGAGAACTACTGAGAACTACCGAGAATGGTCGGTAGTTGAAATATAGATTTACAAAGAGTACTTATATATCAATGTAACACTTTTAGTTTATGACTAATTTATTCGTTTATTTCGTTTTTGAATACCTACTTAACCTATATTTAAATATGTATTTTTAAAATTGTGTGTACCTAAAAGCCTACAACTGAATGATTATGATAGGTGGCAACTTCTAAGAATGAGGAAGGGGCGGCCAAATGAAGTGGCCTATACGTATGAAAAGTGTAAATCCGGCCCTGAGTTACTGACAACATTCCAAACCGTTCAGTCCAATAGTATCAGATGAGTGCATTTTAGATATGAAAGGATTTATTTATTTATTGTACGTATTCTTAGAACTTTATACAAACATTGTAAACAACGTTATCAGTTCAGAACAAATACAAAACGCAATATATGCCTTTAACCCGTCTAATCACAGAAGACCATATTATTTGTCCCCAGCTCACATAGTACCTAGATAGTCTCATAGAAATCGTTGTCTCCCTTACTATAGTGAGAAATGTGATCTAACTGTATTGGAAAGAGAAGAAATGTACCTATTCAAATCTAAGAGTTAACCACAAAATAAATTAAATGTAGGTACACCATTATAAAACCAAAGTTTCCGAGCGCAATTTAAAAAAAAATTATGAAACTTTGTAATTTTGTAATTTTTTTAAGAATTATTTGTGAGGTTTATAAATCATTTTTCTAATAAAATTTGTGTATTTTTATTTTTTTCATTGTCAGTAATTTTAGTTAGAAAAAACGTAAGTTGAGCCATTTTTAAAACTTTAATGTTTGCATTCAAAAATTTTATATTTTAAAAAAAATTATTTCTAATAATAAAATTTGAAAGCGTATTTCGCACCTTTCAAAAACAGTTTTTAGTTTTCTGATACGTTCACAAATATTCCATTTATTTGGATTTTATTTCAAAGCGGAAATATTTTTACCTTCCGACAAAATACGCCCGATTTTTGAAGGGTTAATATTGTCAATGCAATATTTGTTCAGTACTGTCAGGTGACAAATCACGCTCTTATCATTGGACAGATCCTAAAATCTCTGGACCAGAACCGAATACCTACCTAGGTACCTACTAGGCACCTGACTAACATGAACAAACTCCAACGAGATGAAATAAATGGGATTATTTACAAACCTTATCATACCTACGTCGATGTTGCATTCGTGAAATATTTTACTTTAAAAAGAGATAATCAACGAGATGCAGGACCAATTACTATAATTATCAGGTCAAATAACTGTTACCAGTTTTTACACCAAAAAAAATATTGCCATTTCTGCAATAAAATATCAATATTCAGACTACCTAATATCATTCGGCAAATGGCAGAATTTCGTGTATTATTTTTAGTATAGCAATAATAAATAGTGTAATTACCTTGCAGACAGGCCTCGTTAACTTTTGAAGGTGGTAAGTCCACTTTCCTATGTCTGGAAAGGGTAAATGAAGTCGAAAGAGCAGACCCTCTCAGTTTAACTTCTGGACTGTCCAAATTATCATTTTCTTTCGATGCTGCATCGGCTTTTTCTTTTCTCCCTGCCGTGGTTTCCCAATTGCCCATCACGAAATCACTTTTATTAACTGTCTGGTCATTAGAAACAATGACTTCACCGTCGACGTGATCTACGTCGATTTTTTTAGTGGTATCGTCGACTGGATTCACTTTATCCACATTCTGATTTGACACTTGATGGAAATCTAAATTTGAATTTTCACCAACATCGTCAGTGCCCGCGTCCGGCATGGTATCGGTAAGAATAAAAATATTATCCTCATCTAAGATGTCATCTAGACTGACACAACTCACTTTTGATACGCTCAGTTTCCCCAACTTTTCACGACTTTGTGCGTCTTTTTTATGATGTGAACTTGCGCCGTTCTCGCAAAACTTTGTTTTATTGCCGATGGGTTTGACGTATCGTTTACCTTCCTCCAGGTTAACGTTTACACTTTCTTCCGAATAATAACACTGATTTATTTCTGCAGCGAAGCCCACCGGTGTTAACGGGTCCGTAAACACAGATTCAGAACTTGATTCTTTGCTCGGTGGAGTTAATTCTTTTCTCGTTGTATTATTAGGTCCTTTAGAGTCAGAAAGTTTTTTAACTTGTTTCCAAGAGTCCGTGATAAGTGTAGAATTTTTGTTCGCGAGTTCAGTGTCTTTGTTATGATTAGAAGAATGCACCGCGGAGTTGTCGCGGTTCGTTGACCGTAAGCCACCGGTCTGACAGTTAGAATCATCTCCCGCCCCTCGCCCGCCCGCATCAACGTGGACTGTCGGTAAAACAGTTTTCTGAATGACCGATGACTGAGCAGGTACTTCCCTCTCCGCGGCAATACTTTCGGTTACGATTTGTTCTGTTGATCCTCGTAAACTGGGGACCGTCTCAATAATCAGATTATTCGACAATTGAGACTCCGATTTAATCCTTTTCTTTTCTTTGGCAGTTTCCTTTTTATTTTTCATGAAGCTTTTACCTCTACCTGGCGATTTACCATTTTTGGGATGTTTACCCTCGCCCCCTTGTAAATTACCCATGATTATTGAAATATATCACAAAACACTAGTATTTTACTATATACCTACACCGCATTTATTTATCTAGAAAAGCTAAAGAATTATTTCTAGACGAATCACTCATAAACTCGTAAAATTCACGGTTTCGTAACACGAAGTTGCACATTCCGTTGTAAATTCATCGCGGGTTAGTTAACAAACTGAAATCTTATTTGTGCAACACTTCATTTTAAAACGCAACTTGCAATCACGTCATTAACACTGAAAAATGTTGATTCTTGCAAGAATCCACCCGAGATTTTTTACGAATAACTTGAAACATCAAAAAGTACAACCGATAATTCATTACTAACTATGAACCGATGATTTCCTTCGTTTATTTCAATATTAAAAATATTAACACAATAAGATCTGTCACAGTCTGTTTCTTGTAGTTTTTACTAGGGAAGAACCGAGTGCTCATGCGCCATGGTCGGAACCAAATAATGACCAATCGATAAACTTATATTGCCATGGCCGGCTACTGAATTGTGATAATAACTGCGTGTCATTTTGAAATTATTTCTGTGGGCTGTGTAATCGTTACCTATTTATCAGCGATTGCGTAATTTCTAAATCAATTTAATAAAAACATAATGTAAATATTTGTACTTTTCTGCTACGAGGTTGAAATCTTTGTTTCAAACCATGATCGCTTTAATTATTATTGAAAAGTTTTTTTTTTCATTTCATGTTTTTGTAAAAATATTTTTAAATGATTAAAATAAAGAAAGAATTTTGAAAACAGTCGCATCGAGAAATTACCTGAGTTATATCTATATTATTTTCTACCCGCGCAACCCTTTTTTTAACCCGTCAGGTCTATTTGTTCGGTTTTCGGACCAACTCATGTAGATCTCATAGAAATCGTTGTCTCCCTTACTATCATGGTTATAAATATGATCTTGTCAACGGTATGGTAAACAGAAAGAGAAAATACCACTCTTTATATTCAAATTAAAAAGCTAACCGCAAAATAATTAAAATGTACACCTTTATGAATCCAAAGTTTCCGACCGCAATTTTAAAAAAATATGGAACTTTGAGAATTTTTATTAATTATTTTCACAAGAAACGACAAAAAATGGGTTGACGATAACATTTATAATACATTTGCCTGACAAATTATGTACGTGTTTTTTTTCGTTATCGGTAATTTTAGTTAGAAAAAACATAAGGTGAGGAATTTTTAAAACGTTTTTATATTTGCATGCAAAATTTTTATATTTCAAAAATTATACGTTTATTTTGAATTAAAAAAAAATGAAATGGTATTTCATCACCTTTCCAAAACAGTTTTTAGATTTAGACAAAATACGGTCGAGGCCCGGGGGGTAAAGTTTTAGGCCGGACGCACATTTCAGATTTTGTTTCCGATTGTCTGATAAGACTATCGGATCGGACGAATCCCGCACGTCCAGTTCGCGCATCCGATTTTTTCGTATCAGTCGTTTATGACATGTCCAGAAACACTACAATCAGCAAATAATATTATCTATGGCGCAATTTATTTATTTACAGACTTCCTCCCAGGCCAAGTGTTTTATTTTCCTGTCATTGTACTCCTTTTTTTACATTAGCTCCATACAGAAGGCCCTGAGAAAAAAGATTATTCGCCTATGTCATCTTTGGGGATGCTATGCTTTTTAGGATAGGATGGAGAGGAAGTTCTGCGAAGAACAAAGGTATGAGGGATGGATAGGTATCTGGGGGTCAATGTGTCCAGGACTAACGGACGTATGAATCCATCCCTCCGACTGCGGTGCAAGCCGATGGGTCGAGAGTTTCAGTTTCAGTTTCTCCCGATCCGTCCCGCCACGCAGTAGGCGGGAAAACGCATTCGCTGCCAAGATCTAGACAAACCTCACCTCACGAACCCGGGCACCCCTGCTAAATCACCAAACATAGCAAACCATTAAGAGTGTCCATGGCGGGGGTGTTGGTTATTCGATAATAGTTGGATACTCAAACTCGCCTCGCCATTAACCCCTTAACCTTACGTTACATGGATTGATACTTATTTACTATTATCAAGTTTAATTTGTAGAACTCCATATTAATTTTAAGTATTTCTTTTATATATTCAAAAATATTTCAATTTAGAAGGCTGGAATGGTTACCGATACCCGAAACCATTTATTGGATAACGAACACCTTTTCCATGGTCACCTTAAATGGTTCGCTACGTTTGGTGACTTGGCAGGGGTGTCCGGGTTCACGGAGTGAGAATTGAGTAGGTTTGGCGGCGGATGACCTGGATACACTGAACCCAAGATTCCTTCCCGTCCCTCAAATATTTTTCCTTCCCAGAACTTCTTCTTCTTCCTTTACTTGAAAAACTCCCCACACAGCACCCCCAAATACGACTTAATTATTTTACTCAGAGCCTTCTGTTTCGCAGCTAATGTAAAAACTATTGTTGTTCATATATCAAAAACAGTTTTTTTTATATTTTACTGCATAATATTAATTACCTACATTATTACGACACAGCCGAATTTGTTTACAATTAATCTGTGTTTAATAAATTTAATAATTATATTATTGTATCTTTATGTTAATAGTCCAAGATCCCAGATCCCCCAGACGTTATTTATTTTATCAAGCACCAAATGTTTGGTATAAAGCAGTATTAGTCATGGGCGTAGGCACGGTGGGGCAATGTGGGGCGTTTGTCCCACCCTGGCTGGCCGATGCATGACCTCTGGAATTGTCGGCTGAGACGCTTTTTCAAATTTACAGTTTTACAACTTCATAGAAAGCTTTTCCCTTCTTCTGTTCATATTATTTGTATTCAAGGAGCCTAAAGCATGAATATGTTGAAGAAGCCTACTTTTTTCGGTACCCACTCTGGATTTTTATTTTTGCCCCACCTTAAATCAAAACCTGACTACGCCCATAGTGCTATAGTCAAACAGAAACTAAATGAACGGTCAAAGTCCACAGTCAGTAATAAAATGTACAGGTAAAGAAACACGAGAAGGTTCACGACTTAAAATTAAATTTATTAAACAAAATGTTTTCATTAAGGATGGAATAAAAAATGCGTAAGTGTTTAAAAATGCCTGCAAGGTGTCCGATAACTCATATTACATACATATTTCAGAATCAAGAAAATTCTTAAAAAGGTTTTATCTAATGCTAATTAATAAAGCGGTAACCAATTTATGAGACATTTAAATTTAAATAATATTTGATTTTTACCCCCGGCTGGGACTTTATATATTTATTTTTTTAAAGACAAAAAACTTTCCATTACATACTTTCTTCCATCTTTGTGAACTTTGAATTGGAAACCAATATCATACAAAATTCATCGCAATGACTCGTGAGATCCAGAAAAATTTATTTTATCCACCAAAACCTTTTTAAGATTTGCAAGAGTGGGATATTGGCCATTACCATAAAAAATCCATAACTTATCGAAGAAAGCAAACACTTTGTGGCTTGACATTTTACAGAATGAAACAATTTCTTTGTTTAAAACCACTTTATTTAAATTTATATTCGTCGACCGGTTTCGGTCGAACTCGACCTTCTTCAGGACAATAATCATATAAACTAAATTATCGTACAGAGTTAAGATAATGAGGTGAACCCAAAAGAAAAACTTTTGTTTTCACCTCGTGACCCTCCACACAACATCCTCAAATATGACGTAGGCCCTGAGGGAAATTATTTTCCTCAGGGGCTCCTGTGTGGAGCTTCCACACAAAAATAAATTCCCTCCAGGCCATCATATTTGGAGATGCTATGTGGAGGGTCTATTTAAGGAATCGAAGGAGAAGAAGTTCTGGGAAGGAAAAAGATTTTAGAGATGGGTAGGAATCTTGGGTTCGGTGTGATCAGGCCATCCGCCGCCAAGGCCTAGACAAACCTCATCCCATGAACCCGGACACCCCTGCAACCAAAAGTAACAAACCGTTTAACCGTAACAAACCCTGTTACCAAAGGTTACCAGACGTAACAAACCGTTTGGGGAGACCTACGACAAGGGTGTTGGTTATCCATTGATTGGTTCCCATGTGGCGGTACCCATTCTCGCCTTCCAAGTTGAATTGTTATTGAATATACAAATTAAAATCTTAAAATTAATATGTATGTAGTTCTGTAAATTAAACTTGTTAACAATAAATCAGTATCAATCATAACGTAAGGTTAAGAGAGTACCATGCTAGGGAAATAAAGGACTTGGCCTTGGAGGAAGCCTATAAATTGCGCCGTAGACTATATTTTGTGGTGATTGTAGTGTTTCGCTGGATAGATCATGAGAGACTGAGACCAAAAAAAAAACCGGATGCACAAATCGGATGTGTGCGGGGTTCGTCCTATTCGATAGTTTGATCAGACGACCGGAAAGCAAAATCGGATGTATGCGGCCGGTCATCGGATCGATAATAAAATAGGCCACACCCTTTCACGTTGGTCGTTCAACCCGATTATCGAATTAGACGGCCAACGAGGAAAGGCGTGGCCTATTTTATTACCTAACTGATAGTCGGATCGGACGTGTACGGGCTTTCTCAGCAAATGGATGGGGCGAAGACCTTCCGATAGTCTGATCAGACTATTGGAACCGACTATCGGATGTGTGCGGCTGGCCTAACCCTCCCATAAAGAAAAATGGTTTTGGTTTTTGTTGTTTAAAGCCTCGATTACATTGAGCGCGATTTTACAAATTTAAAAGCAGGAAAATCGGCGAGTGCGATTGTGATGATGACACATAAAACGTTCGCTCAGTAGCGAACTAGCTAGCGAAAAGCTGAGCTTATATAACGACTCCCGCGACTAATTCTGTCGACATTTTGTAGAAATCTGAGATATTCGCAGCTAGCTCACCGCTAGTAGCTATTTGCCAGCTACTTAACAGATTGTACAACGAATAATCCAGATCAAGTAGTAGTTTGACAGTTACGAAATCAGCTGTTCGCGGGCCGTCATCTTGCCATCCACCGTACCCGCTGGTGAGTAGCGATCAAAGTTGACCCTCTTTCAACTTTTTTCGTAGATTGTTCACAATCTGTTAGTTGAGCCTCGATTACATTGAGCAAGTTTACAAGCTACCAGCCGGCGAATTCACTATCTGCTAGAAAAATCGCTCAGTGTAATCATTAGTTAATTTTATTACAGTGAGCGGAGTTTACCAGCAGATAGTGAATTTGCCGGCTAGTAGCTTGTAAACTCGGTCAATGTAATCGAGGCTTAACGTACATTGGTATGACAACATTCTGGTAATTAGGTTCTGCAAAAAAAAATCTAACAACATTTTTTATTATAATTTGAAATTAAAACACTTTTGCACTTAATTAATTATAATATATTTTAATATAAAATATCAGAAATTGCAAACCTTTTCAATTGTATAAATTCGTAATATTCATGTGAATTAAAAATATCCATTTACTATGTAAAATCATTCATAATTTTAATAATTAACTTTATAATTACCTATATGTACCTTAAATTAACAAAATAACTTATAATACCTTAAATTAACAAAATAGAAACATTCATTATATAGAGACAATGTTGTGTACCCCAGCTTAAGTTTGTATAAATGCCATAGCATAAGAATTTCAACTACCAGTCTGAAAATGTCCGTAGTAGGATGAAACCGGTCCTGGTGTAAATAAATTAGTGGAAAAAAGTGCAAAAGTGTTTTAATTTCAAATTATAATACAATGGAATTCCACCACGAATTAACAGTGCAAAAACAAGACACATTTTTTATTATTGGCAACGATTTCATTGTTGTTTACTAGCAACATTCACATTATTCCCGTGCTGTGGTATATCTATGGCTGTCAGTCTGACGCAGTATATTTATTGTCTGACGTTTGACAGTTGAAGGTTGTAGTATGGTTGTAGTCCATGTGCGTTTTGTGGTTGGATTCGTTTCAAAAGTTTTCTAGCAAATTCTGATCATGGAAACATTTTGGAATGACCCCGCACTTAAAGCTCCTCCTGTTAATACTTATAAATGTGATGGGGAGACAATCGGTAAAATTCTAGTAAAATTTATACATTAGTATTATTATCTTAAATAATATTGACTTTGAAGACATGGAAGTGGAAGTGGAAGACACCGAGGAAGACATGGCACGATCAAGTGAATCAGATACTTGAGTCAGGTCATATCAACAATCAGAATAATGCATGAAATGATGTATGAATGTGAATGAATGTGACAAAGAGTGTGTGCCAAAAGCTAGTTGTACGGCAGTCCGTCCTCTCTGCCTACCTTATTCTTGACAAATAACCTTTCCGCCGGCCAAAATGTACTTATTTAAGTTGTAT
This sequence comes from Glyphotaelius pellucidus, assembly GCA_936435175.1. Lineage (NCBI taxonomy): Eukaryota > Metazoa > Arthropoda > Insecta > Trichoptera > Limnephilidae > Glyphotaelius > Glyphotaelius pellucidus. The sequence continues at coordinate 36,220,727 of OW386538.1, read as the reverse complement.
TTTTCATGTATCTTCCATTAACCTTAAATGTTTTCTTTTAGATGCGGATCACTCAAAAACTACTTTATCCGATGCAATTTACTTTTTGGAAAACCAACAATGCCTGCACAGAGAAGCTGCCATAGTTTCAAGACTGCTGTACTTAATGGGAAGGAAATTCAGACACGACATTGGACATTCATATGTCCGACGGACGAACATTGCCCTGCTGAAATATTTGAATTTCGAAATCTTGAATGATCTAAAAACTTTTTTATCTATGCTGCCAACAAGTTCATCTTCTGACATGTATCTCCCAACTCGTCAAATGTTGGAATATGTTTTAGTTCGTTTTCAAACTTTTGCAAAGATAGTTTTTCGAATTGTCATTTGTTCAAAAAATGCTGCAACGTTTTATTTTGAAAGGATAAAGCGTGGCGATTCAGCTTGGCTCTCCTTGATGCCATATACCGTGCTCTCGAGAGTTTGGCATTTAACAAATAAATTAGTTCAAAATTCTTGCAAATGGTATAAAAAATTACTCACATTGAGAGATAACTTAAAATTGGTAGGTGTTCCATTTTTACCTTCAGACTATATATTACCTACTAACTTATTTGAGTGGCTCGATTATGACGCTTTTGAAAATGATTCTAAATTATTGTGGAAATCAGGAGCAAATAATGTTGTGTCAAATTTTATTGAATCCGTGTTATCGGCCGATACTTGTAATAAAAATATTTTAGATATTCCAGAAAAGGACATTGATAACCCTTTTGAGCTTGTTAAAACCATCCTGCAAGTTAATAGAAAGCCAAAAGATATTATTCAAACAATTCAATATGAAAATATACAGCCAAAGTCAAACATTACAAAAATTAGTAACGATGATCTAGGTGAGAAAATTTCAAGAAAAGAATTTATGAAAATTCAAAACAGTTCTTATTCTATTTCAAATGATTTGAAAGATAAGAGATTAAAAAGCGGCAACATTGTTAATTCTCCTATTTCAATTAAAAATGCAATTCCTTTTAATAACACATTTGAAAAGATTAGTAATATCATCCCCGTTCAAAGCGAACATAAACATATCAAATCTAATAAAAAATCTGATAAAATTTCAAGTGCCAATTCAAATTGTAAACAAAAAACTGTAGAAATAAGTAATGGTTTGGTGTCTGATATTAAAGCCGCTAGTAAAGCTCATATTAAAAAATCCCAAAAGAAGTCCCATCATTCTATTGATTCAATAAAATGTTCCAAATCGCTTTTAAAGCTTCTCAAAACCGAAGAATCGTTTAGAAATGCAAATGATATCCTTTCCCTCACTAAAGATATTGGTTTTGTTCAGTGGCAATCATTGAAAAAGGTGTCCGTGAAATTAGCAAAAAAGATGGACATTAGTAATAAAGCAAAACAAGAAAAGATTGTTGTAAAATTAAAGGACTATTGGTTATCTCTTTGTAGTCCTTAAAGTGCAATGTGCTTACCAGCGATAATAAATTTAACATTCTTCTTGTTTTAAATTGAAATGTGGAAGTTTTTGTGTTAGTTCTAACCATTAGTAATTTGTTGCTTAAACCTGGTTGATAAGAGGAATATAAACGCCAGAAATATTTCGATTATTACACTTTCAAAATTTTAAATTGAGCGTCTTATTTGCATGAGTCTAGTAAGCGCCAAAGTGGTTTGTATTTATTTTGTGCATAATTTTATAAGAATTTAAAAAAGTTAATGCATAGAGGTTGTCAAAAATAGTCTCAGTCATATTAAATATAAGAAACATTAAAAAAAAAATGTTTCTTATATTTATATTTACTTCACAGTTAAGTCATTAAAAAACATTTTTTTTAGTAGTGTACGCTTGTATTTTTTTGTTACGTAAATAATAATTTTATTGTAATTCCAATACATAGAAAAGCTAGTAAAAGCTTCAATTTCTCCATAGCATATTTTTTGGTGTTCTTAATGTAAACCGATTCGTCGTAAAGATTAATCTAATTAATCTAGTGATTTCACATATGCTTCATTTTAACACCAAGACTGAGACGATAACCGTCTCTCAGTGCCACTAGAGCTTGTAGTGCATACAGGGTTTAGTATGCTGTAATTAGATAATATGTATATTTTTCTTAGAATTCTTAACAGTCATCTACAGTATTTACTCCTAGATTGAATTCTACCCTTTTTCTTTTGTTTAAATTTGAATGCTTGATTTTTAAACTTCCGCACCTAAATTTTATGCAAGTTGTGCAATGGCATACTTCAAACCCTTGTTTTTATTTTTAATTGCACCATATTTACCTATTTTTTTAATTTCACTTACGGTTTTAACTTCACTTTGCTTAATGTATTCTCTATTTTTTTTTGTTTAACACTTAATTCATAGAAATGTGAAAATACCTAAATACCAAAACAGCCACACACAAACTTTGCCTTTGTAGGATTTAGTTTACAATGTCACCTAGGTTGGATAGGGCTCTAACTTCGCCTTACCGTGGTAGGAAAGCTATACCTTGATAGAAGCCTATCCAACCAAGGTATGACGTATTACCATGTATTTTTATAACTGTTCCAATGACACGACAATGTATCAAAAACTCTGTATTAAAAAATTAAATCACTAAATTTACTTTTTTTATATTAACTCCACAGGAAGCCCTGAGGAAAATAATTTCCCTCTGGGCCTACGTCATCTTTGGGGATATTGTGAGGAAGGTATATTTGAGGAAAGGAAGGAGTGAACCTGGGTCTTGAAGCACCACCTCCTAGAATCGAGTCATGGAAATGATCAGTTCTCATGTGACAAATGTCAACTGCATAGAAATGTTGGGCGCTTTAGTGTGTTTCCCAACTATGCACCGGCGCTAAAGGAATCAATGAGGCTAATTCCTCGGCGCATCTTCCGTTGAAATACAAGATGAACAAGGACAGCGTTCCCACCGATGCCTGTGCTCTAAATATTGCAATATAGGAAAATCTATCAAACGGATTGCCCAATTTTGCACAGAGTCGAGCATTTTTTCAGGTATTTTGGGGCTCCAGAGCTCAGGTGGCTACCAAAATGAACCATGGGGCACACTAGCGATTTGGATTAGCAGGATTAGCAGTTGTGTACTATTAAAGTATCTGCGGGTCCTGTACAGTACGCCCAGCTTCTGAGAGGCCAACTTAACTCTGGCTTCGATAACCATACCGTACCTGAGCATATCACTTTGAGTTACACCAAGCATATCAATGCAGGGCCTATTTGGAAGATAGCTTACATTAAAGGTGGCTAGATTTTCATTTCAAACCCTTTTAGACGTAATCAGACATGATTGAGACTTTGAAACATTAAATTCGACGAAGTTATTCATGCTCCAAGTGGAAACACTCTCGAAGTAACCTTCCATTCTCTGCTTCAAAGCCCTCTGAGGCGTAGCTGTTTTTATTTTGCTTTTATCGTATCGTACTTGAATCTTTAGCCCCATTGGGAATGTACGGCGAGTGATATGGTGCTGTAGCCCACATATCATCTGTGTAAGTCCAATACCACAGAAAACCATTTGTAAAAATGTTCAGGAGGAACGAAAAACTGCCCAGGGATATATACGCGCTCTTATTTGCTTACGTACTAGGGATTGAGGATGGTTCATTCGCGGTATTGACTTTAACCGAGTAGGTACAAACAGTCTATTCGTCAATTCAAAATTTGAAAGAATTTTCAACTGAAAGTGCCGGAAAAAAATGTACTTTGAAGTTATTGGCTCGTGCGCAGTATTGAATTTAACTAGACAATATATTATAATGTTCGTTTCGTTTTCCTGTATTGCAGTTCCTCATTTGATTTCATTTATAGAATTGCATTGTTTTTTTCTCCTCTCGGTATTGAATACATGGCCCATCAGCCTTTTCCTATTTTTGTTTTCTGCTTTGAAATCAACATAAACAAAAACACAAAGATATTATGTATGGAGTGGTTGATAGTTCAGTGGGTTGAACGCCCGTTGATGGGCTTCAGTTCAATATTCACTGGGTGTAATCTACTTACCACCCTTTCATTAATAGCATAACATTTATACTGCACAGTTTTGTGCTATTTCACTTCAATTGTGCTTTACTATAATAAACTTAGAAATAATAATTTAGTATCCAGTCATCTAGTGGTCATATTCTTAAAATTACTCCTATAGTGCTCCTTACGTAATATTGATCACATAACACGACATAAAAATGTACAGCATATATATGTATATATTTAAATATATACTGTACATTTTATGTTGTGTTATGTTAGGTACATAAAATATTTTGATTGATGTTGATGTGGAAAAAAAAATTAAAAGCATGTTTTATTTTGGTTTGGTTTTTACCAAAATATTTACTCTGAAATTGGCGAAACGTAACTAATTTAAAAAAAAAATTACGGCGTTTTTTACCCGGGAAAATTCACCCATACAACATTTGAACACACCTACCTCACCTACCTGTAAATAAATACGCGGTTACGCAACAAATATTATTGTCAGTGTGCCCAACCTGTTTTTTTTGTACTAGAGATGTAACACCTGAAATGGGTTGTTACAGCGGTTCCAGTACCGGAGAACCTGTAGTGGAACAGGTTCTTTATCCAGTGACTTTTGGAACCGAATTTCTCTATCAACCCCCCTTTTACAAAGGGGGGTTGATAGAGAAATTTTGATGAAAAATTTTCCCATTCTGGAGGAGAGGGGTGGCTGGCCAGAGAAATTCTGAAAAAAGAAACAGATTCCTCAAATATGCAAAAATTATGATGCGTTTTTACAATTTTTCTCACAACCCCTAGAGTTTTTATTTACAATGCATTTCTCTTATGAAAAGTGTCAGAATCAGAATACAAATACCATGGAAAACATTTTCGCATTGTTCCATTTGATTACAGATTATTTCACTGTTTTTGATCTATTTCAAAATAATATCTGTTTCAGATTTACAAATATTACATATTACAGTATTACAAATTGACATATTATGTAATTAAAAATATTAAAATTTTGAACGCAAACAAAGTTAAGTTTTTAAAGAAGCTTATCGATGAATTTTATCGTGTTAACTTGATGTACCCTTCGGTATTTTTAATGGCGAGAATCCATAGTAAACTTAAACATGTGCAATCTTTCCCAGCTAACTTCCTTAGCAGGAATAAGGCAGCGAACACAAAAGAGCTTAGAGTTATTTAATGTGCAAAATATCGGCACAAGATTTTTAAAAGCGAGCAGGATGACCGTAATAAACGATGTGCTCGGATATCAGTTTTATGAACACAGCGGAAGAACTAATAAAATTTAGAAACAAACATTAAGGCAGTTTTTTACGAACACCTACGGCCGTTATGTAGCCAGGGGACAAACAAAGCTACTAAAACGCGCCTCGGCAATTGCCAAGCCGGGCAAAAAGCCATAAATCTTTTTGTTTGACCCACACAGAGCCGTCGCGACCATAGGAATATTTCAAGGCTTTGAGTAGGGCAAAAGAGCCTTGTAACCCCCTCTAGCGTTAAAATTGATGACACCAGGGCCGAGTAAGAAGACACCAAGAAGAATTTCACCACCAAGAGACAGTCACCATTTGCCCCGGCTAGGGAGCAATCCCTCTCCGCCCCTTCGGACTAGATTCTCGAATGCTCGCGACCCCGCGCAATCTCCTGATCAGGGAGACCGAGAAACATAGTCGCGGATTCCACCCAGGAATCTGCTGAGGCTCTCTAAGGGCCCGTATATCAGTTTCTGCTAAGGAGCACATTCCTCGCTCAACTTAAACCGACCAAATCGGCCGCTTAAGCCGCAGAATAGTTCCATTTCTGGACGCGATGTGGCGCTATTGGCAATAACACATCTGTCAGATTTGACATTTGACAATGGTTCGATTTCGATATGCATTTGCTACGTACGTAAATTACATTTTAGGAATAAAATAACCAACAGCATGGAGTTTGAGCTTTTTTCGAGCGTTGAGGATTTAGATATCGATAATTTCGTAGAACATTTAACAGACCACGCAAAGTGCGAATATATAGAAGCAGGGCTGACGACTTCCTGGCGTGGATTAAATTGAATTTCATAACAGGTCTCGTCTCTCCAAAAGGGTCGTAAATTGCTTGCTAGATTTGATAAGGGATGACATCAAATCTAAAATGAACTGGTAAGTGAAAATGCTTTTTAAAAGGTATAAAAAAAGTAGCTAACAACGCAAATACATATCTAAATAGTGTGTTTTCATTTCAGGAATAAAGCACTCACTCCAAAACGCCAGATACTTTTAACAATCAGATACCTAGCATCTGGCTCCATGCTGATAGCTGTGGAGGACTTTATCAGAGTTCACAAAACACCGCAAGCAAGCACATTTGGATAGTTTTACAATCAATTGCACATTGACAGAACTGCTTTCATTATTTTCAAAAATGATCCTGAAAGTTTGGAAGAAAAAACAAAGAAGGTTGCAATAGCAAGAAGGTGTGCAATAGCACGCTTCCCCAAGTGACTGGTACTCTTGATTGCAGGCACATGCAGTCCTCCGGTAAGTTATCCAATTGCTTGTCCCAATATCAACAAACATTACACCAAAAATATATAATGCTTTCTATAAGGCTACAGAAATTGATTGTAAAAATATATCCACCTACAGCAAGTATAAAAATGTATTAAAGTCTTGGACAAATACCATTGACACAAACATTTACTTGCTGTAACATCTGACCTGCTGTAACTTAACAAATTTTTATTTATCTTTATGAACATGTCTTTTGAATATGTATTTCAGTAAACACATCTATTTTTTATGTATTTAATTTTTTTTTTTTTAATCTTCTACAAAGATAGTGTATGTTTATTAGTAAATTTCTGTCTTAAAAACACTCAAAGTATGCCCACGAACTGGCAATGCCTATGTGGGATTTTTTTGGTTAATCTGCTAATCTATTTGTATTATTTCTCCACTTTTTTTAAAACTGTTTATATAAAAATTTTGTATTACAAAATTTTACCAATTGTACCAAAAAAATTGTTAATAAATAAAAAATGTCGCCCCTTTGCTTGCTTACCTTATTCAACTCATGAATGCGCAGACTAATCATTAGTGTACCATTATTTTAGGTGGACGCAACCCGAGATTTATCGGAACCGAAAAGGTTTCTTTTCTGTCAACCTGCAAGCTATTTGTGATGCTGATCTCAGATTCACCGATATTGTTTCAAGTTGGCAGGGGTTACATGTTTTATATTAGTGTAATTATTTATCTTTTGTATTAACATAGTTGTAAATTTATCCCAGGCCTCTTCAATATTCTATCATACTGTAAAATGTAAATTAATAATGTATCAAAATAAAAAATTGTCTGAGGAAGTATAACAGGGTGTTTATTTTTTAAATGTCTTTATTAAGGTGTAATATTCAAAGGAATACAAACAAATTACACAAAAGAATTCTTTACAGACTACTCCGAATTGAAGACATTAAGATAATGATGGATCAAAATCTGGATATATTTCAGGTGAAAGCTATCACCGACAACAAAGAAATAGTCAACTTTATCTAATGGTTACCAAATAAAGTTGGTTTATATTGTCATGCTTGCTAATTGTGACAATCTGTATAGTTATAGTAAGTATTACGTATGTCTGTTTAAATTGTAATTGAAAATTAACATCCTGTTGGCAAACTACTAATTGCAGTTTAACGGGAATGTACCTTGAAAAACAATAAAAAAGGTAAGTATTTTAATTTGAATTATAAATGTTGTTATTTTTGTGTACTAAAGTACAAATATTACTTCATATGGAAGTAGTATTAGTTCTTAAGTTTTTTCTCCTCATCAGCAGTTCCATCCTGAGGAGGTGCTCCTCGTGTTCTTCCTGCATTTGGTTTTGAGGTTTTCGGCCCTGCAATGCAGATGTTCTTTCTCGTCTTCCTGGCGTTTAGCCTTGAAGCCCTCCACCTTGAGGAGATTTTGGAGATTTGAAGTTTAATTTTTTATTTTAAATTCTGCCAAAGATCTCCACTGGTGGTTGCGGTGGTAGATTTTCTTTTCGCTGGAACAGAAGAATATAATATTATAAAAAGTTGTACATAAAAATACCAACAGTTGCTTTAACTCATGTATTTCGCAACATAATTGTTAAAAAAATTTATATTATTACATATATGTTCGCAAAATAAACATTTCATCCTGCCATTTTGTGTTAAGAACCTAAGAATCTTCTTTGATGTCAACTGATCAATTTGAAAAGTGATGTAGGAATTAACTAACCGAAATTTCAGCGGGCAGAGAGGACAGACCGTCACACAACTCAGGCTTAGCATAAATTCCTTGCTTCATCCATATTCATACATACTCTTATATTATACTGTATTTAAATCATCCATGTATATAAATTTCTGGGCAACATGCCTGTTTTATGTACTTAAATAAAAATAAATAAATTATTCTGATTCTTGACATGGTCCGACTCGCCATTGGTCTTGCCGACTTCTTCTACCATTCATATTTGCAACAGATATTTTCCTAACACTCCTTCCTTCGTTAATTCGCTCTACACACCCATGCGACCCTTTCTGTATTATATTATAAATAACGCAGGTTATTTTGTTATGAGTACTAAAAATGCATTATTGAAAAATAATAAAATTAAACAACACAATTGTAAAAACTTTTCTAAATTAAAAAACCTATCACCTTGGTGATACATCCACTCAGAATCCAAATGCTATTTGAAATCAGTGGCAGTATGTGACCTTTCAGTGAGCAAGTTTTTTTTTTTTACATGGGCTCCACACAGGAGGCCCTGAGGAAAATAATTTCCCTCAGGGCCTATGTCATCTTTGCGGATGCTGTGTGGAGGGTTTTTTTTTAAGGAAAGGAAGGGGAGGAGAGTTCTGGGAAGGAAATGGGTTTAAGGAGTGGGTAGGAATCTGTACTGGCAAGGTGTTGTGTGAGCAAGTGTGCTAAGATATAATACAAACCCAGGTAGTTCGTGTTGGTTTGATAGTGCTCTCATCGTTTTGGCTGCAATTCTGATCAATTTTAGAATGCTAAAACAAAGATAGTAATATTAGTTACCAAAATGATGTAAAATAGACAAATCTTTAACATGCCATGAACACCAGAAATGGAAACAGAATTTTTTATGAGTTCAAATCAATTTTAAGTTAAGTAAGTAACTAACTAACTGTCATACGAGAGAAAGAATCGCCAAACGTGCACAACTCAGGATTAGCATAAATTCCTTGCTTCATCCTTATTCATACATACTCTTATATTATAATGTATTTAAATCATCCATGTATGTAAATTTCTGGGCAACATGCCTGTTTTATGTACTTAAATAAAAATAAATAAATTATTCTGATTCTTATGGTCTGACTCGCCATGTCTTGCCGACTTCTTCTAACATTTACATTTGCAACGTATATTCTCCTAACAATCCTTTCTTCGTTAGTTCGCTCTACACACCCATGCTACCCTTTCTGTATTATATTATAAATAACGCAGGTTATTTTGTTTTATGAGTACTAAAAATGTATTATTGAAAAATAATAAAATTAAACACAATTATAAAAAAATTTCTAAATTAAAAAAACCTATCACCTTGGTGATACATCCACTCAGAATCCAAATGCTATTGGAAATCAGTGGCAGTCTGTGACCTTTCAGTGAGCAAGTTTTTTTTTTTTACAAGGGCTCTACACAGGAGGCCCTGAGGAAAATAATTTCCCTTAGGGCCTATGTCATCTTTGGGGATGCTGTGTGGAGGGGTTTTTTTTAAGGAAAGGAAGGGGAGGAGAGTTCTGGGAAGGAATCTTGGGTTCAGTGTGTCCTGGCAAGGCGGTGTGTGAGCAAGTGTGCTAAGATTGAAAAATATTTATAACAGTAGTACCTAGTTGAAAATGTTTTTTTTATTTCAATTTTTTTGTATGATATTTTGTGGCTGCTTTTCATATAAAAGATTAAAATTTTGAAAAAAAAAAAATTTTTTGTTACAACATTATCAATTGGTATTTTTCAATCTTACCACTCCAGCTACGAAAAATCTAGAACTGCCCCTGCTTCAAATGCTTTAGCTTTCTTTGGTTATCATTTCTGATAAGTCAGGTACTTCCGTACCTTCCTCTACCCTAACTCCTTCACGTATCTATCTCATTTACCCCTCACAACATACCCCACAGAAGATGCCATCTCACTGGTTTCAGTTAGCAGGGAGAGGTTGGGACTCTTGTGCGATATTCACATTAAAAAAATTAACAGTATATTACAAACCCCGGTAGCTTGTGCTGGATTGATAAGTGCTCTCATCGTTTTAGTGTAATTTGGCTGCAATTCTGATCAATTTTAGAATGCTAAAACAAAGATAGTAATATTAGTTACCAAATGATTTAAAATAGACAAATCTTTTGAGATGTTTTGAATGCAGAAATATGCCGTGAATAGCAGAAATGGAAACATAAATGTTTATGAGTTCAAATCAGTTAAGTAAGTAACTAACTAACTGTCACATCAGAGAATGAATCGTCAAACGTGCATACATCATACCGTACTGTGATTCTGACTATTGACGTGGTCAATACGTGAAGTATTAGAGTACTTGATCAAGCCTGATGTCAACCTCGGCTTCTTCTACCATTCACATTCATGCCATATATTTTCCTTGCACCCTTTCTTCGTTCATCCTCATATACCTAGTCAATTGATATGACAAACATAATAAGTTAGTATTTCATATTACAATTGAATTTGAGGGGCTTTTTTCAGAGAGGCTGCTCAAGGGAGTTTTGGATAGCCAAAATTTAAACTTTACAATCAATGAAATGTCCCTTCGACAGCTGTCAGAGTTGTGAATTCTAAAAAAATTAAAATTAAATTCCTTGGTTACTTGATATGCATACTTAATAATAGTTACCTTTGAGGACTGTTGATTCTACTCCGGTCGACTGGGTGGGCAACAGTCCCATTATACTCCCATCGATCTGGGTGTACCTTGCATCGACAACAGGCCCTCCTGTCTGATACGATACTTTATATTTGTGGCAAATTTTCGCCTCATGTTCATTTTAATGTTGTCCCACTTTTTTTCCAATGCATCTGCCGAAATTGTATTGAAATTGAATTCTCAAGTCAGCTCATTCAATTCCAATTGACCGCATTGGCCGCTTTATTATCCAGCTCTTTGATGAGACCAGCTCCACCAGCAATTTTATCCCCTGTCTTCCGCGAAGTTCGGTGTTCTAGTATTTTTGATTTCTGAAATTATTCACGTAAAGCAAGGTAAACAAATAATTTCATACTCGTTATTCAACCAGTCAATTTTAATAATTAATCTAAATCGAAGTAAATACATGAAAACTATAGTGAACAACAATGAATAGAGCTTTTAAATACACAATTGTGCATAAAACTTACCACAAATTAATAAAAGCCTTGGAAAAAGCATTGACACTTGACGTTGACGCCATTGACGTTTGAAGTTTGAAGCTTACCATAAGTCAATAGATATTAACAAAAATAGATTGGTTCGACATAGAAATCCTCGGTTAATATCATAGACTAAACGTTTAAAATTGGCCAACTCTAGGTTTACGACTGATATACGGATTACGTGCAAAGCCCGGCTTAAGCCTCACTTTGCGTCAAAGCCGAGCTTTGGGACAACTGATATACGGGCCCTAAGACGTTCTGCGAACTTCCGCCAGGAAGTCCAAAGGATTCCGACCCGGGATTTGTGGACTGATTGTGAGTGTACATTGATTGCTCGATTTTACAATTAAAACTACAATTAAGGTTCAAGTTTATTAGTAAACATTTTGTAATGGTTTCATTACTTACAAAATTAAGAACTAAATTTTAAAAACAAATGATAATATAGACTAGAAATAAAAGTAAAATCTTGCTATTTGTATTTTTCTTTAACAATTTTAAAATTCTAATATCCGAAATTCTAGTAACCGAAATTATCCAAAACTAGCGGATAATTCGAAATAATTTCATATTCTTAACCGTATCCGAAACCGGTATAATATTATTTCTATATCCGTATCCATATCCAGATCCAAAATTTCACATCCATAACATTCCTAGTTTGAACCCGCCGTAAGTCACAGGCGTATCAAACTGTAATTACAACTTTATGTGAAACTCAAAAACGTATTTAATTAGACAAAGTTATTGTAAAAAGGATTATCACTTCTCATTTTTTCGAAAATAAAAATTAAAAATTTACTAGCCTTGACAAAATTTTTTCAGATGCTAAATGTTGTTTCATAGAATTACAATGTTTTTCGGGAGAGTTTATAGTATTTTTATATGCAAACTATAAGTGCGATATTCTCTATTTCTAACGAAAAATAAAATAAATCATAAATATTTCTTTCCCAAATATAAAATGAGAAGGCATAGCTTATGCGGGGCCGTATCAGGCTGGGAGATATTTCTCTCAAAAATACTCAAAGTTTTTGTTTGTTGTCTGTGATGAATATTTCACAAAATAGCCCAAGGGGTAAAAAAAATATTTTTTTTTTAAATAAAGACGTAAGACGTTACGAAAAATTCAAAAATATGATAATCGGTTACGAATAATCCAACAATGCTTGAAAATCTTCTACTACCACCACAGACAGTCAAAAATGTTGCTTGTGCTGTGATGGAGCACTTAGCCAGCCGAGGAATCGAACACGGGACGTCCGGGTGGGACCCAAACGCGACGCCCACTCAACCACTGACCGGTCCGGATAATCAAAGGGAACACATTAAAAAAATAGTCTGTTCCTCAGAGAAAAATATTGACGGTTTCAGTGACAGCGACAGCAGTGACCTTGTAACCGGGACAGGGATGTCGACCATCCTTCCTTCCTCTTTTTCCATAGAAAATATGACGTCTTCCTCATGTGTCAATATTTTGAGGGGGACCGTTATATTTCAAATTTCTCAGTGTATAAGTGTTAAAATACAGATTTTTTAAAGAAAATTATGTCAGAAATAGATAATATGCCTGTCTTAGACCCCAGGGAAATATTGGCGTACTTAAATGAAATGGGAATACGCAATGTCAGTGGGGAAATGTTAAAAGAGTTCATTCATGGTTAGTTGATTTATTTTGTTTATCTTTGGTATTGTTTACCCAGCAACATGATTACTTTCATTGGTTTCTTTCAGATTTAAAGAAACTTATAAAGGCTGACATTAAAAATAAAAGGTTAATTGATGAAAATCAAGCAAACGAACCCAATTCCGAAGAAACCATTAGAGGTCCCGAAAGGCTTTATTTATGTTCGACATATAGTTCCAGATCTAAAGCCGTGAATCAAAATGCCCCTAAAAAACCTCTCGCTTACAGGAATGAAGTTAATATTCGTATTCCACCCATAAACATTATTCCACCAAAGAGTTGCAAGATGAAAGAAAATATAAATATGAAGACAAATTGTATTCCTAAAGTACAAACTCAGGAATTTAAAAAGCTTAAATCAGCTTCAAGTGGTGATCTTAAATCTGCTGCATCAAACGCAACCAGTAGAGGCGTATTAAAAAGTTCTAATAGCAATAGTAAGTAAATGATTTCATTTCTATTACCTGTCTGTAATTTTCAAGGCCACACTCAATATTCTATCGCAAAACTCTCTAATAGACGGGTTTCAATCAACCATAATACGTAAATAGCCATAATTAACCACAGCTTTAAAGACTTTAGTCCTTCTCAGTATTATTAATTGGTTGTGTAATGTTATCTGTAAAGCAGAATATCTGTTTTTCCAAGCAGTTCAAAACACTCTTATTAAAAACCTTAAATTTAACAACATGAAATTTGCCTAGATTTTTCTATTTAAATTTTCAAGGTTGATGCAATTATTTTTTCAATTTGCATGCGTGATGAGAAAGTTTTTTCAATTCAATATTTTGGTTGTTTCCGGGTTATATGCAGTAAGGAGCCCCAAAAAAAGCGATTGTTCAAGATTTTTTTCTGAGAATTATTTTATATTTATTAAAGTAAAAATTTGTAAACTTGTAGTTTTGCACATTTGTAGTTTTATGGTAACTTTTAACTGTATTTTAACATTTTTGTATTTGTAAGAATAATAATTTTGAAAGCTCCAGAAGCTCCTCTCAAAAAATGCATCTTGCGGTGACCACCATATCTCTAGGATCATGAAAAAACCAAACGGATTTCGTTAAAGTAATGTATAATCTTCTAATTAATCGAAGGACGAAGCAAAACAACATTTTTTGACAAAATGGCGCCTTCTCAAAAAAAAAAAATCGATTTTTTACCAAAATTTTGGCCTTAACCTCTCCGCGAGTGAGTTTTGGCGAACAAAACTGTACGTGAAGAGTGAGTATTTTTTTATAACTTATCATAGATACTAAAAATAATCTTATATTTTGAATTAAAACGTCATCGATATCAAACCACGAAAATAAACAAACATTGAAAAAAACATGTCCATACAAAAAAACTGCTTCCTTCCTCTGACGACTGCTAAATGATGCAAAAATAATTTTTAAACTAAAACTAAAATCGGTATTGTAGGTATGTGTTCCAAAACTTCAACAACTACTCGCAGATGACCATAGATGCCACTACTCAAATATTTTCATTAAATATGACGGCGTTTGAATAATAACCGCGGACGAAACGTTTCGGCCATACTCTTCTGAGCATTTTTTCGCTTCGCCGAACCGTTTCGTCCATACTTCTTGAGAGGTTAAATTTAAATTATTTATTAAAAAAAAGACATTTATAGGTGAGAACCGACCTTTGATTAATAACTAAAAAATATACTTATGAAGCTTGTGTCAAAATTTGAGACTGATCGGTCACCGACTTAAAAAACACGGTTTTGAGAAAAACGCATTTAAAGTTTGCCTCCTACTTTCAAATGCTCTGACACTTCTTTACAAATATACATGCAACTTCGAAAATAATTGCCGAATTGACTTGAAATTTTCTGTGTGTGTACATTACGAAAATGAAATTAAAATAAAATCAGTTTGTTGAAAATTCTAACTGTATATAACCCCTTGGAAGCCTGAATTTCCGGAACTTTTTGACCAGTCAATAAAAAAAAAAATATGTATATTTCACAAAGTTACAAACTTTTGAAGTAGAGGGGGAAAAAAAGAGCTTGTCCATCTTATCACGATTTTCACCCTTCTGGTCATCTGAAAAATAAAAAAAAATGTTTTTCAGTATAAATGTCATTATGGTATGAACCAAGAGAAATGAAAATGTTTTTTTTTTTTTAAATGGCAACTACTCAAAAAAAATTGATGTTCTTCAGTTATTTTTTAACTTTTCCCAATTTTTAAAAATAGTAAAAATTAAAATTTTTAATTTTTTGTTGGTTCCTATCAATTTCCTTTATTCATGGGATGTATAAAGAAAATTCGTGCCAAATTTGAAGAAAATCGTTTTATTAGAACTTGAGATTTTGTGACGAACGTTTCGAAAAAAGTAGTTTTGAAAAAAAAGGTGTTGAAAGTTTTGTTCTATTTAGATTCTAGTTAGATTCCGTCTATTGCCACAATACTAAATAATTTTTAAAATAATTCGAGTTTCGAAAAATCCTTTTGAGGAGATATTCTTGAATATCTAAAATCTAAACTATCGAAATACAAAGTTTTTTGTTTTTTCTAGAAATACCCCTTAAGATTTTAAGTGCCATTAAAAAAAAGTGAGATATCAACACACAAGTATAAGAAAGTCAGCCTACTAACATTAGGTAGTCTCATACAGTGTTCCGTGTTTGTCTGGTGTAAGCGAGTAAGCGCATGGTCATCTTGTTCACACCCGTGATGTAGGATGTATTATTTAATGCCTTAGACCCTCCTCACGGCATCCCCAAAGATGGCAGAGGCCCAAAGGGAATTATTTTCCCTAAATCTATTTTGATCCTACGCACATATCACTTGAACGTCTATTTTTGTCATTCATGAACAACATTTGAATTAAGAATTTACTGGAAACTTGTGTTTTTTTTTCTTCAAAGGAAGCAAATACATTAATTGATATTGTACATTAATTGACATTGTATATTAATTAATTAATTGATATTGTATATTAAATGGAAAAAACACACTTTGTGATACAATTAATAAATGACAGCGCCTGACGGGTAATATATGAGCCCTAACGAAGCTTAATTCAATAAAAGTGATTAGTCACAAAGTATGTTTTTTTCACATTTAATATTAAGTGTGTTTGTTACTCTCCAAGTTTTGTGTTAATTTTTCGTTAATTTTGTGAAATAATAATGTGTTGAGATATATTGTAATGTCATTGCATTTATTTAAGTAAAACAAATAAGTTTCTGTCTTGCTTGTTAATTATTTTTCAAATGATGAATAGTATGAATCTATGATTTATATACCTTTGTTTTTTTTTCAGTAATTCGGGTCTCCACACAGGAGAAACCAAAAAAATCTGACACAGTATCCCTCTATCACTATTACAATACTCTCTGGGAGAAGTACAAGACCAATCTCCCAGGAGAAAACAGCCGGGCTGACTTGAGGTGGGCTGTGAGAGAGAAGTTACTGGGGGCGCAACAAAAACCTGCAGCTAAGGTATTGGGGAGGTTCATAAATATTTAAAAAAAAAGTTAGACCTGCCCACGAGGGGAAGGGAAACAAAACAAGATGCGCAGAGTAGGGAGGTTTCCCTTTCAATGATTTGTCAATAAATGAATCTGACAGCTTATGGGCCTCACATTGCACTATCTAGTCTTTGAAAATAAAATCTTTTTACGAATGAGTAATCTTTTTAACAATTGCGTGCATATTGCTAGCTGCGTAAAAATCTTAACTACGAATCCTAAGTAAATCAGGTAAACAAAGTTTCGGTTTGTTTCCAAAATCGAATATTTTGTTACAGTATTTAGTTTGAACCTTTTATAATTTACATGTAAATGAACACGCGAAAGTTGAGTGAGCCCCTGAAGGCCCGGTCAAAAACAAACATTCAGGCCTTGCGCAGAAATGTCCCACGATGGACTTTACTTTACCATTACTTTACTTTACCGTTATCTTACTTTACTTTTCTGCGCTGCTTTGGTTATTTCAATGTGTGCTCTTCGACGGTCAACAAATGACTGATGTCGTGCTGTAGACACGACGTAGACACAGACGCTATTAATGATTTCTTTAATGGATTTTGTGGTATGACTTTTTTATTTGAGCTTTCATTTTCGAATAAATCTAGTCCAAAGTTGAGTTTTTATATTAAATTTGAAAAAAAAATCGAAATTAAATAACAAGTTACCATCAGCTGTTTATTGTTTATTGTTGAAGCGTAGACCTGGCTCCAATAGCTTCTTAACCCTTAAGTTGTCAAGAAGAAAAAATAAAATAAAATGTTGCCATCGGCTGTCTATTGTTGAAGCGTACACCCGGCTCCAATAGTTTCTTAACCCTTAAGTTATCAAGGATAAAAACATCCAAATGCTCTTATTGAAAGAAAAAAGTTTTTTTGGATTCTCTGTGTGATGTAGAATCATTAATTTCCCGCTTGTAAACACTAGTGTCCAGACACCATTTACAAACAGATTTGATGCATTCCAAACGTAGATTCGAGTTTTCTACATTCGGTACAGTGCACAGTTCCTATATGTGTTTTAGAAGTAAACAAAATAATAATATATAATGCATTATGTATGATCTTTAACTTTATTTTTGCAGGTGGCAGTAGTGACCCAAAGTTCATTGGCGAAGAAAAGAGAAGGCTGGGCAGAATAAAAATTAAACTGATTAATACAAAGAGCACTTCCATTGTCTTCACGCATTGTGTAAGAAAAGAAAGACGATATATGAAAAGTTGACAAACTTTTTATGAAGACGAATATGAATATGTATCTATATAATTAGAAATGTTTGTTTGTGTTGAATAAAGAAAAGAATCTTCACTTTCAAACAAAAGAATCTCAGTCAAACCGCAAATTATCATTAATAATTCACAATATAATATTTTTTGAAATCTTTGCATAAACAATTTTGTCAATCTCAATATTATATAATAATATTTAATGGTTGTGGGGCTACCGTAATGAGAGTACAACAGTGTGGTAACTGAAATAACGTGATAATTATATTTATTGATATGAAATAAACTAAGTGAACAGTTATTAAATCGTTTTGTTAAAATGACCCTTTGCATAGCCCTGAATATGCCTTCGTTGTGGAGTTCATATAAAAATAAATTGATTTTGTTATATGTAGGAGGTCCTTTGGCAACAAAGAAAAAATGTGATTTCTTGAAACAGTGAACATTTATTTTTTTTTTTTTTTTAATCATTTATTCCAGATCTCGGGGAGGGTGGTGCAGTCCCACGAGTTCCATATTATACATATATAATAATCAAGTAATGATAAAAAGATATAAAAAGGATACATAAAAAAAATATTTACATGGTTAAAGAAATTTAAAATAAAATAATAACAATAAAAATAAAAAAAAAACTTTTTGTTTAATCTATGTCCTCAGGAAGTGGATCCATCGCTTGTAGATGGGACCCTGCAAGAAGTGGAATGCTGCCATCACAATACTATTTTCGCTCGGGACTAGTCGCGTTCTGTAGTTGGTGATCCGTTTTTTCATTAGTGCTCGGAATCCTGGAACGCACCCTTCTTCAAACATCTCGGTGGCACTGCAGTACCAGGACAATCCAAAAAGCGTTCGATATGAATTGTTGTACTGTACTTCCATTCTTTTTAGTGATGCTTTCTTAAAGTTGGTCCACATCTCCGAGGTATATAGGCTCGTACAGTACATATTAAAAAGTTGCCTTTTTGCACCTGGGCTACACTTGTTAAATCTTCGAGAAATCATATTTGCCCTAATGCACAGTGATCTTCTCTGTCGCTCAATATCCGAGTCATCGTTGAGGTCCGCTGTTATGATGTGTCCTAAGTATTTGACCTCGAATTTTTCAGCTATTTTTGTATCGTTTAGGCTGACGGGTAATACTTTTATGGTGCCTGCGCCTGATTTGAATACTATCAACACAGATTTAGTTGGGTTGTAGACCATGTTATATTCAGCAGCGTATTCTTCGCAAATCTTTATCAGCTTTCTCATTCCTTTAATGCTACTACTGTACTTTGTAATGGCTAACCTGGCGAATTCTGCTTAATGAAAACTAAAATTAGTACCATTCCAGCAGGTATGCGTATGCGGGGTGTTATCGTGTTTTGGGAGCTAGAGATGACATCTGATCTGAAGAAGGGTTTTAATCAGCCACACAAATATATTTTAGATATAGGTTAAAAAGTGTGACCATTGAGTTGAAAGGTTTCGCCAGTAGGTGTTTATATTGAAACATTCAATGTGTTTATCCTTGCCCTTGATTTGTTGTCATAATTTCCCCTCAGTTCAATACACTGCTTTCTGAGTATTAATTTTTTACCTGGTCTATCCTGTTTAGTAAGGCATTGCGATTTGAAGTTTTGAGTGATGATTTTTTTGGCAGTTATGTGCGGAGACGGTTTTTTCTAAGAAGCTTATGTGCAGTGAACTCCCAAACAGTAGCAAAGACGGAAGAGACAAGCATGAATTATTATATTATTACTGAATTGTGAACAGCGTGTCACTTAAAACACCTTAGTAAAAAATTTGTCCATCCTGTCCGTGTTAAAATTTGTTCATAGGAGCGGAATCCAGAATGCAGCATGAATAATTCATACAAACAATATTGTGTATTGTAAAGTGAAAGGTACGGGTGGATCTCTATTTCCAGAGTCAAAATATTTGTACTTTGTCGCGGTGCACCTTACACTAGTATTTATTGTTCATGTGACATCCAAGCTTTTATAAAATTCTCCAAAAGTGTCGTATTTGTGTGCTCGGATTAAATCGAAACACAACAAAAATTATAATTTGATGCACAATACATTTATTTGTTGCAAATACATGTAATACATACAAATTAGAGATGAAACGGATATTCGGTAACTATCCGGTATCCAGCCTAAATTTAAAATCTGGCCAGATACCGGATAAACGAGTAACTGGCCAGATACCAGATTTGAAAAAAATAAAATGATATAGAAACTTTAGTTAGAGGCACTTTATTTAGTTCATATAACAAAGAGAATTCATCGGGATGTTTTGTTTTTACATGATTCTTCACGGCAGAAGTACCTAGAAAATATAGAATATATCGTTAACAGAACTATGTTACCTACTAACGTGACTTACGAAAAATGAAATAAAAATCGGAAACTCGGTGAATCCGATCCAATGGTAAATGCAGTCGGCTTTAGACGCGCACTACATACCAATGACCGTGTTCAAACGATTGAAGTTTTCACAAAAATATAAGTATAAATAATTAAATTACATTATTCTTATACAAAGGGTACGATAGGTAGATGGGCTGACAGGCCATCTGACAAAAATCCATTATTAAATGTTTCAAAAGTATTTTTCAGTTTTAAGAAAACTTCAAGCGTTTAACTAACTAACGGTCTAAACCAGAGGTTCCCAAACTTTTTTTTCTCGTAGACCACTTTCATAATTTTACTAGTCACGGTGGACCCCCTGCTGGTACATTTCTACCATATTCCCAAAACTCGACACGCGTAGTACTGAATATTGAATGGAGAGGTGTAGTCTGTCACAACGGAGTACCACTTTTTCTAACCAAAATAGACCAGTATTCAAAATGGACCAGTATTCGAGATTATATTTGCCACGACGGAAGGGGCGTAATGGGATATGGGTATGTTCCCATCCCAGTACAGTACACCCATATCCCATTACGCCCCCCCTTCCTTGCCTAGCTGGGCGTTTTAATGTGCGCTGTACAACAGACACTCTGTTATATGGAGGGAGCGTAATGGGATATGAGATGGGAGGTGGGATGGGATATGGATATGGGGCACGGGATGGGTCTCAATCGAAACCAGTTCGTGGACCCCCACTTACAACTTGTGGACCCCCATTTCTTTATCGCGCCTACGTGGACCCCCGACGGGTCTCCCGTGGACGCCTGGGGGTCCACCTGGACCACTTTGGGAATCACTGGTCTAAACTGAAGTATGCATTTTTGGCTATGTTCGGCCGGATATCCGGCTTCAAGGTTGACAGGATATTCGGTATCCGGCAAAACATCCACCCGTTTTATCTCTAATACAAATATATATACATATCGACCCATAATAGGCAGAACAGCGTAAACGACTTTTTTTGTCAAATTATGATTTTTAACGAAAATCATTCAATACTGCCTAATACATCAGTGACAAAAATTTGGCAGTTCTATCTTATACGCTTGGTACTTATTTGGTAGCTGGTAGTTTCAGCGTAAACGCCGTGGTCGGATACGCGCTCACGCCAAACGGTCGAGAATGTTTCATCTGAGTCAGTTGACGTCCATCTGGTGATCAGTGCAGACGTGTCGGGAGTTAGCAGCGTCGGAAACTAAACGAAATTCTACAAGTAAGTCTTTTTAATTTAGCGTTTTTAAGTTTAAGTTTTTAATTTGAATAATAGTATGAAAAGGAGTAATGCAAATTATTTCATTTTTCGCCGTGCGCTATCTGATTCTATTTTTGTCATAACTTACTTATTTTTCGCAAAATTATGTTTTTGTAAATTGTAGTGTCTTACCAGATAATGTGTTTATATATTTATAACAGTACATAAGGCACCATTATGTAGTTTCCCCAGAATTGCTAGTTATATTCAGAGAAATGATTTTTTTAAACAAATCCTTGTGGATATGCTGGCATTTGACGTGTAATGTCATTGTATTATGAGAACAACTAATAATTTATTTTTTTTTGTTCAGATATCTCAACAAGCTTGATCGTGCAAGCTAATAGAAATGGCATTACAGGCTTTAGCCAATCCCTCTTCAGGTTCACCGAAAATTATGTCAAAAATAGATATTTATTTATTTATAAATAAACGCCCTTTTTCGGGGGTATTGCTTTAGGAAAGCCATCAACATCACCCAAACCTTTGACTACTCTCAGTCTAGTAGATTACTCTGATAGTGAAAATGATACGATGGATAATCCAAAACTCCCCGAACTTATTGGCAGTGTTAGTGATCCACATCTATCTGTTGGAAATGCTGGGTTAAGAAAATCCAAGTTAGTCCCGAAGAAACTGCAGAAGAAAGGAGATAAATGTACTGGGCAGCACAAAAGGGTTCATCCAAATCCATGCCTAAATAAAAAATGCGGCAATAATTGTGTCATTCATTTCAGTTAGGAAGATCGCCTCAATATACATGAGTTTTATTGGGGTATGGCTAGCAGCCAACGGCAGCGTGATTGGCTTCTTTTGTGCACAGTTAAACAGCCAATTAAAAGAAGAAGAACTAAAGATGGTAGCAGAAGAAGCACGTCCTACCAATATTACATAAATTGAAACAGCAGCAAGATTCAATCAAGTCTGTCAGAAATTTCTTCTGAAAACTCTCGATATCGGGCAAATGACTATCAGTAAACTTTTAGGAAATAATTTTTCTGTAACCGATATGAGAGGAAAGCACGAACCATCCAATAAAACTCACCAAAAGAAAAAGGAGATAGTAATAAAATTTATTAAACAATTACCCGCCGTTCCATCTCACTACTGTAGAAACAAGTCTACGAAGAAATATCTTCCTTCAGATTTCCGTAATATTAAAAATGTATTTAAAATGTATACTGAAAATCTAAAATCAATGAATGAATCTGGGAATATTGTGAGCCTGTCTATTTTCAGAAAAATATTCAATACAGAGTTCAACTTAGGTTTTCATTTACCAAAAAAGACAAGTGTTCTTTATGTGAGAAAGTGAAAAATATGTCTGGTGACGAGAGACTTCAGCAAACTGAAATGAATACTTACAAACGTTACCTCAGCGAAAAGGAAAAATGTAAAGAAATATTCCTTATTGATCAAGCCAAAAGTAAAAATGATAATGATGTTTTGTGCTCAAGTTTTGACCTCGAGAAAGTGCTAACCACCTCCCATGGAGAAAGCGTAAATTTATATTATAGTCGAAAATACACTTACTATAATGAGAGTATCTACGAAAGTGGAACCAAGAATGGATATTGCTTTCTATGGGGTGAAACTGATGGCAAGCGTGGCTCCAATGAGATCTGCACAATAATGTACAAGTATTTTTTTTTTTATTTTTTTATGTTAACTCCACACAGGAGGCCCTGAGGGAAATAATTTCCCTCAGGGCCTATGTCATCTTTGAAGATGCTGTTTGGAGGGTGCTGTTGAGGAGAGGAAGGAGTGAACATGGGTCTTGAAGAGACCCATATTGTAGGAGGGAGGAAACACAGAAGCCGGCAAATCGTTCCACAGCCGGGCTGTTGAACTCAAGAACGAGTCGTAGAAACGACCCGTTCTCATGTGACTAATGTCAACCGTGTACAAATGTTGAGCGCGTGTTTGGCGTGTTTCCCGACTATGCACCGGTGCCGAGGGGATCAGTGACGCTAGTTCCTCGGAGCATCTTCCATTGTAATACCGGTAGAACAAGGACAGCATTCTCACCTGACGCCTGTGCTCTAAAGATTGCAGTCCATTTGTTAAGTTAGGAGAATCTATCAAACGGACCGCCCGTTTCTGCACAGAGTCGAGGGTTTTTTTCAGGTATTTTGGGACTCCAGACCAGAGGTGGCTGCCAAATTCAACCGTGGGGCGCACTTGCGATTTGTACAGGGTTAGCAGTTGTGTACTATTAAAGTATCTGCGGGCCCTGTACAGTACGCTCAGTTTCTGAGAGGCTAACTTAACTCTGGCCTCGATGGAGCCCCCGTACCTGAGCTGGTCACTTAGAGTTACACCAAGCATATCAATGGAAGGCCTGTTCGGGAGATTGCTTCCGTTGAAGGAGACTAGATTATCATTCCGATCCCTTTTAGACGTAATCAGACATGATTGGGTCTTTGAAACATTAAATTCGACGAGGTTATTCTTACCCCAAGAGAAAACACTCTCGAGGTAACCGTCCATTCTTTGTTTCAAAGCCCTCCGAGCCATTGGGATTTGTGAGCCCTTTGGAGGCTTGTCAAACAAAAAGCTATCATGGACTGTACTGTCATCCGCGTAACAATGAATCGGTGCACATGTCAAGAGGTCATTGATGTGCAACAGAAACAAAGTCGGAGACAGAACCGATCCCTGTGGGACGCCAGCATTTATCGAATGCGAGGAAGAGGTGAAACCATCAGCAACCGCCTGAATCGACCTCTCCCTCAGAAAGTCGGCAATCCACGTACACAAGGAGTATTTGGATATGATTGACAAAGCGGGGAAGAAATCCAAGATTTTATTGTACTGTGGTAGTTGCGCTGGTCAGAATAAGAACCGGGCAATGTTAGCTACGCTTTCTTATTTCATGAAAAATGCAATTTCAGGAGAATCTCTCGAAATACATTTTCTATTACCCGGTCACACCATGATGCCGGTAGACTCCACACATGCGACACTTGAAACTTTCATTAGGCGCAGGGTGGTTTGGGCTCCATCAGAATGGCCCACCATCATTTCCAATGCCAGGACACAGCCCAAAAACTATGAAATCATTATTATGTCACATGCAGATTTCCGGGACTGGAAAACCTTTGCCACTGTTTACATTCCTTCAAAATTTAAAATTAAATTTGGCGAGTTATGACAGGCTTCATATAAAAACAACTCGTCAAATATTGAAGTAATGTAGGGTAGAAGAACATAAGACAGTCAGATTGAGATGTTGGTTGGACCTGGACAATACAATCAGATCCCGATCAAGTGCCGCGATTATTCTACTGCTGACACCAACCCACCAACACTGTACAATGCTCAATTGCCAATATCGGAAATTAAATAAAGGTCTCTGCGAGAGGTGTTATTCCTGAGCGAATGAGGCGTGACTTTTTGGAACTGCCACATGGATCCACAGTGAAAGATACCTTACCTGAATCCGATCAAGAAGATGAATGAATTCAAATAATTATACTTATAATACAAATTTGCGAATGTGGCTCAGCCCCAAATCCGGGACAAACAACCTTTTCAAAATTACTGATTTAAAATTACCATTATTATAAAAAATAATGTCATGACTATTATTTTTACTGTTGTGTTAAAATATTTTTGTTTTATTCTTTTGTTCAGAAGTGGGCACTTATTTAATTTAAACTAATTTTGTAATTGTTATTTGTAAACTAATTAATTGTAAATTAATTGTAAACTATTGCTGTAACTAGAGGTAAACGGAACTCATGGAAAATTTACGTTAATTTTACCTGTAAATATTATTTTTATTTTAATATTTTAATTTTACCGTTAATATTACCCAAATCCGGGACAAACAACGTTTTCAAAAATCACTGATTTAAAATTGCTATTATAAAAAATGATGTCATGAATATTATTATTACTGTTTTATTTAAATACTAGCTTTTCCCCGCGGCTTCGCTTGCATGGTATTACGGGAAATTACTATAGCGGTTGAACTTATCAATTATCCCCCCTCCTCCCCACCCCCACCCCCTCCCGCATTCCATACATTCATTCCCTTACATTCAGTTTTCAAACATCTCGCCTGCCACCTAAATTTCATAAAGCTATAGCTCAAAGAACAAAAGAATTTTCCAATTTTGTTCATTCGTTCGGATTTATGCGCTTACAAACATTTCGGATGTTTATTTTTAATTAAATATTTGGAAGTTTGTTAATATAATAAAAAATTACACTATTTATTATTCAGTCTTTATAATCTTTACGAATTATATTTTTAATGTAGGAACTCTTATCTGACATTTATTCCTTGCTTGTCCAAAAAAAACAAAACATATTCTAATATTTGAATTTTCTGGAGCAGTAGCTGACCAGGGGGCTGAGTACCTACCAGCTTAGAGCCCACAAATATATCAACATCGTTTCCATGGAAACAGTTTTTTTCTGACGTTAGAAATAACTCGCTTTTGTTAGCGACAGAAAACCTATAACAAATATAATATATTAATATTCATAATTTCATAACGCCAGAGCTTGCCATCATATACAGACTGTAGTCTTCGCATTTAATTTAGCTTTCTATTGGTGAATGAATTTTCAAAGTATTTTTATTGGTTAATGTGTAAAAGCGTCATAAACGAACTCTAGCAGTTTCGCATTTATAATATTAAGTATGGATTGTTTTGTTCAGATGCGGGCACTTATTTAATTTTAACTAATTTTGTAATTGTAATTGTAAACTATTGTTGTAACTAGAGGTAAACGGAACTCATAGAAAGTTTACGTTAACTTTACCTGTAAATATTATTGTTAATTTAATACTTTGATGTTACCGTTAATATTACCCAAATCCGGGACAAATAACGTTTTCAAAAATCACAGATTTAAAATTGCTATTATAAAAAATTATGTCTTGAATATTATTATTACTGTTTTGTTAAATATGTTTATTTTATTGTTTTGTCAGATGTGGGCACTTATTTAATTTGAAAAAATAATGTTGTAACTAGAGGCAAACGGAGCATTTACGTTAATTTTACCTGTATGACTAAGAACAAGCAAGATAATTAAAAAATATTACTTTGAAAAGCTAACACAATTTTTCATTTTTCTATTAACAAGTCCCTTTGTAAAACATATTAAAACTTATTTATTTATTTATTTAAAATTTACGGCACAAAGTGCCATTTACAAGCTTGTGTATATTTAATTACAGTCATAGTACATTATACAGGCATTAAAAATAAACAATAATATCAAAAAATCATTATGTAGTGACCTCGTTAACGTATAATTGGCTGAAATGTTCGATCAGTACAACCTTATATTTCAGTATGGAAATATTAAAAATATCAGCCACATTGGCATAAAAATTTCCAATGGTGTGTAATCTATTTACAACTGAATTGGAGCCTGATACCGACATATAGTTGTCACAATAAAACAAACTAGGGAACCTTGATCTTATTGTAGGTATATGAAAGTTAATCAACTTTAATATATCAGGGCTATTCAACTGATAGTTAACGATTTTATACAAAAATATCAGATCAAAAATTTTTCTTCTGTCACTTAATTTCAAAAATTTTAATGAGTGCAACAAAAAATCATAATTTATTGATTCTAAGGGAATTCCAAGTCTAAAATTAATACACCTCAAAAATTTGTGTTGGACTCTTTCAATGGTATTGATGTGATTGTTGAAGACAGGTGACCAAATTGTTGAATTATATTCAAGAATGCTTCTAACAAGAGATGTGAACAGAATTTTTAATGTGTAAATATTTTTAAAATCATTGGAAATCCTTAATATAAAACCTAACATTTTCATAGCCCTGTTAGCTATAGAAGTTACATGAGATGCAAAGCAGAGTTTCTGATCAAAAATGATGCCCAGGTCAAGTATTTCGACTACAGAGATTAAGTCAACATTACAGAGTGCATAATTATATATTATTGGATGTTTAATTTTGTGGAACCTCATAACTTGGCATTTGTTAATATTTAGCTGAAGTTTATTATCTGAACACCATTTGAAAACGTTATTAAGGTTTTCTTGCAAGATTAAGCAATCGTGCACATCATTTATGACTTTAAACAGCTTCATGTCATCAGCAAAGAGTAAGACTTCAACACTATGGAAAATGCTTGTGACATCATTGATGAATAGGATAAATAATAAAGGTCCTAGGTGCGAACCTTGCGGGACTCCGCTGGTGGCAATAAATTGGTGGGATAGACATTCATTGATCTTTACAAAGAGTAATCTATCAGATAAGTAGCTGATCAACCAAGCCAAGAAATTGCCACTTAATCCTAATTTTTTTTAGTTTATTTATTAGTATTTTGTGGCAGACCTTATCAAAAGCCTTGGAGAAATCTGTATAGACGGAGTCAACCTGTTGCCTGTTAGTCAAAGCTGAGTTTATATAGTTTTCATATACTGTGAGGTTCGTGAGAGTAGATCTAGATGAGACAAAACCGTGTTGGAAATTGGTAATAATATGTTTAATATTAGAGGATATTTTGCTAAGAATGATTTTTTCAAAGAGCTTAGGAATACTAGACAGAATACAAATAGGTCTGTAATTGCATACATCATTTTTTGAACCCTTCTTGAACACGGGCGTGAGATAGCAGGATTTCCAGGTATTGGGGAATTGACCTGATTTAAGAGATTTGTTAAAGATTTTGTACAATGGATAGGAAAGACTATTGACACAATTTTTCAAAAATATGGGTGGAACATTATCAGGGCCAGAACTTGTTTTTGGTTCCAAGAGTTTAATCGAGACAGTGATGTCATTACGTTCAATTACTAATTCAGATAATTGCAAGTTAATATCAGTGACAAATTCAGGAACTCTATCAACAGGGATATCATCCTCATATACACTTTTGAAAAAGTCTGCAAATAGATTGACAATATCTTCAGTTTTGGCACAAGTCTTGCCACCATAGTTCATAATATTAGGGATAGAAGAATAATTGTTTTGTAATGACTTACAATAATTAAAGAAAGATTTAACATTATATTTTATAGAGTTTTCAACTTCTTTTATATAATTTTTGTAACATTTATCTGAAGTTTCAGCGCATTGCTTACGCAACTTATGAAATTCAGTATAATCAAGAAATGATCTCGTTGTTTTGAATTTGTGGTGTGCAGACTTCTTTTTGAAAACTAAGTTAATAAGATCATTGTTGAACCATTTAGGAAAAGTTGATATATTATATGACATAACAGGTACATGACTTGTAATAATTTGTTTTAAGATAGAGTAAAATTGTTCAATATTGTCATTTAATTCACCATCGTTTAGAAATGACCAATCGACCTTGAGGAGGAAATCACAAATTTCGGGGTAGTTGGCTTTATGAAAGTTGTGAGACATTTGTTTAATTTTAGGATTTTCACGTACAGTGTTGTTTATAGTTATATCTAATGGTGGGTGGTAGTTGTCCAAAGGAATATCTAAGGATTAGGTTACAGTTACAGACTTGTCATTAGAAAAAACTAGATCCAGGGTTCTATCGTTACTATTTTTGTTATCGTTTAATTGATTTAAGTTTAAAAATTTGACATTTCAAGTATTTCTCTTTCAATTATAGATACGCTGGAATTATTAGTTCCAGACAATTCTGAGGATAATGGGTCCCAATTAATATTAGGTAGGTTATAGTCACCTGCAATGATTATTTTTGTTTCGGGGTATTTAGATATTAATAGTTGAATCTCATCAATATGGTTTTTGTAGATAATTAGATCAGATGAAGGAGGAATATAAACACAACCTATTATGATTTTATTTTTTTTGTTAGTGTTAATCATACTAAAAACATGTTCCACATTTTTATAGGTAGTGTTAAGCTGCCTAGAGACTAATTTCTGAGAAATTGCTAACAAAACACCATGTATTTGTTATTAGAGTTAGTTATATATGTTATTTTATTTAGTTATTTATTTACCTATCATGATTGCATGATAAATATTTCGATAAAACTACGTACTCCAAACAGCGTACGCGACATTTTCGAGGGAAAAGATCTGTCAGAGGCATAGGCAAAACAGCGTTACGCCACTATCTCGAAAACCGAAGGCATTCAGATAATTATATTATCAGCTCTATATAGGCAATAACCAAATATTAATAATCCTTATTAACCAAAATCTCTTTTGGTATCAATTAAGAAAGTTATTTAAAAAAAACCTTCTCCTGAACAATTTACTTTTCGGCAGATACGCTGTTCTGCCGATTATGGGTCGATATTGTAATTAGCGATGAGTAAGTTCAGCCGAAATGAGTTCTTGAACTCCTTTGTGGGAAGCGGATCCCACTCCCACTCCTTTTTCAAACCAACCACTCCCACAGAACTCGAATGAATGCCTCTTCCCAGCGCTTGACACCCACATGCGAATTCGCACCCGAATGTGAAGCTCGACCAGAGCGCTGCTCGCGGACAAACGCGGAACTCGGAGCCGGACCGAGATCGTGAATGCCCCTACCAGCCGACGCGACGGGAGCGACAGTCCCGAGTCCGCGTGCGGGTCCTTGCGCGCTGTTGGGCTCTAGTTCCTGTGCAGGTCCCGGGACCGAGTTCTTCTGCGGGCTCTATCCGGGTCCGCCTCCGAGTTCTTGTCCAAACTCGTGCGTCCCGCCTCGGTGCGCCGCAACAGCGCCCAGTACCTACTCAGTCTGTCCGGGTCCGTGCGCGCTGTCGGGCTCTAGTTCGTGTGCAGGTCCCGGGTCGCGTATTTCCAAAACCTACACCGGTTCAGTCGCCATAGCGGCAATCAACATTTTAAATGCACCTCTATATTGGTTATTTTTTTATCACTTTGCAAAAACAAAAATTATTCTAAAATCTAGATAAAATAATATTTCCAACGTGTATATTAGAAATGAAAATTTTTATTTCTTAGTATTTAAATTTTGAAAATGTAAATTGTCGCTGCCGCGACTGAATCGGTATAGGGTTTGGAAATGCGCTCCCGGATCCGAGTTCTTCTGCGGGCTCTATCCGGGGCCGCCCCCGAGTTCTTGTCCGAACTCGTGCGTCCCGCCTCGGTGCGCCGTCCCAGCGCCCAGTCCGCAACCAAGAAACCGAACCCGGGACCCGCTCCTAGAACTCGAGTGCTTTTAAAACGAAGCACTCCTCGGAGGCCTTCGGCAAAATGCAGAACTTACCCACCTCTAATTGTAACACGTACAAATAATTGTATTCGATGTGTTTATGTGAACGAAGATTTAAATTAATTTATTTTTCCTCTTTAAACTTTGACCGAAACCCCATTGAGAATGACCACAAACCACCACCATGAGTATTACTAGGTTTTTGTTTTTACAGTTCTCATTGAATATTTCGCAACAGGTTTATGTTTCCTTCATTGCTGTGTCCACTAAATTTGGTGTTTTTTTTAGCCACAGCAAGTGCAAGTAGAAGGGATGAATTTTAAAAGAAAACAGACAAATAAATAACACTACTAATAGTTTATTAAGAATTATGACAGATAATGATTTTATTATTACTAGACTTGGTTAGGTTTGAATTTTTGTTGAACACTGTAGGAATCCAACAAATTAGAATGTTCCAGCAATTTCTTTTCAATTCTGTCAACGGCTGCAGTTGTGAGGACCAGGGTGTCATGTTTTAGCATGGAGTAGACATTCAGGCTGTAGGCAGGCATCATATTGATGTGGCCAAGGGTGTCGGTAGCTAAGGTTATGTTCTGCGGCATTATGTCGGTACTGAAAAATAAACAACTTATTTGGAATCTTTTTCAATTTGAAAGACATGTTTATTTAACCCCTCAGGCCTTGACCATGTTTTGTCAGAGGGTCGGAGTATTTCCGCTTTACAATAAAATCTAAATAAATGGAATACTTCTGAACGTATTCAAAAACTAAAAACCGTTTTTGAAAGGCGATAAAATACGCTTTCAAAATTTATAAATAGAAATAAACATATTATTTTTGAAATATAAAATTTTTGCATGCAAACATACAAAACAAAATACAAGTGTGCAATTCACACGTGGCTGAAGTGAAACCTTCAGAAAACTAAAGTAGACAAGAATGGGGAGGCTGTGAAGCACCGCAAAAAGAGGAGACTGAATATTCTATCTCATTCTCTCGCAGGTTAAATCCTATAGATGTATATTTGTATTTTTTTAGTGTCTCATTTTCGTTTCATCGAGTTTCAAATCACAACGGTGCTAAGGAAGTTTTCACTTCAAAAAGTTTTGAAAATGGCATACCTTACGTTTTTTCTAACTAAAATTTCTGATAACGAAAATAAATAAAAAAACATACCAATTTTATTAGACAATGTGTTACATATCCATTAATTACGTCACACGAATTTCATGATTTTTTGCCCCCCCCCCCCGTCCCTGTCACACTTAGTCACATTTGTGAGACCCCTCCCCCTAGTGTGACATCACGTATTTTGCAATTTTACATCTTAAAATTTTTTGCGCATTAATAATTTAGATTTTTACATGTGACGTCACAGAGCTGATGACCCCCCCATACCTCTTGTCACACTTCTCTATTCTCCCCCCCCCCCCCCCCCCTTAAGGTGTGACGTAATTTATGGATGGCCCCTTATAATCACCCCACTCTTTTGTCATTTCGTGTAAAAATAATTAATAAAAAATTCCCAAAGTTTCATAAAGGTTTACATTTTACTTCTTTTGTGGTTAACTTTAATATTTGAATATAAAGCGTGGTGTTTTCTCAATCTAACATCGTTTATATCATACTTCTCACTATGATAGTAAGGGAGACAACAATTTCTAAGAGACCTATATGAGTTGTTTCGAAAACCGAACAAATAGACTTGACGGGTTAAAAAAAATACATTTAGTTTTATTAGAACACAATCCATGTTTCTTTGATAATAAGAACTCACAATAAATTTAGTATTTTTGGCCCTTGGGTTAGCTTCATTGAGATGAGAAAACTGCAAATTTATATGAGATTGATGTTGCAATATTTTAATCATTACGGGTGTTGTCTGGATTGTGACTTATTATTATTCAATCGTAAAGATAAAGCGAAAGGTCGGAACTATTGTTCTATTTATACATTATTGCAGGGGGCAGAATATAATTTATAATCACTCAACACAGAAAAAACATACTATATTCCATTCTCTCTTCAAGAAGATGTGCCAATTAATTTAATTAACATAACAATCCATTCCAAAAATTGTGCAAATGACGGTACATGTAATACGGACTGCGCTAAGCTAAATCATAAATCTAATGTAAAATATCTTGGAATCTTAATAGATAAAAATGTTAAATGGAAAGATCATATAGATCTCACTGTGGAAAGAATAAGAAAACTTATCTATGTATTCTATAACATACGAAACATTTTAAACAAGAAAACTATCAAAATTGTCTATTATGCGTTAATTCAGTCATTATAGTATGGCATTATTGGTTGGGGAGGGGCCTTTAAGATTTCCTTACAGCCCATAATTATAATACAAAGAATAATTATTAAAATCATCCTTAGGAAACCATACGACTTCCCTACTTTAGAGATATTTCGGGAATTTAATGTGCCAACTATCACAGAATTGTATAAGAGAAACGCATTATATCAAATCTACAAAGAATATTTCATCCGAAAAATTCATCCCTTAGATAGTATAAGCAATAGATTCAAAACTAATGGCTTAATAGCCATTCCTATGCTTAGAACGACCACGGCTCAACACCACTATTTATATTTAGGTGTGAGATGGTACAATATATTATTATCCAAAAGCAAAATAAATGTAACAGAAACAATGAAATATGAACAATTTAAAAAGCAAATTAAGTCCCTGAAATTGGATAATGATATATTGTACCCTTAACTAATTAACATCTAATAAAAAAAATGTATTATTGTTATTGTTTTTTTTTATATCTATGTCAAAAAGTATTTGTATATTTATTTCATTCAAGACATTTAAGTCTTTGATCATTGTATACACACTTTTCAGAACATTATGTTTTTTTTTAGGCATGTAAATACTCCTCCCATAAACACGAGCTCCTAGAGCTCAATTTATGGAGAAGTAGAACCATAAAAATTAATTCTTATGTAAACCTAGGTAATAATATTATAAATGTAATTATTATTGTAAAAAAATAAAAAAAATAAATAAATAATAAACGGAGGAGCTATTTAGGATCTTGTGTATTTTAGTAAGCAGGCGGAGGTTTTCTATGCCACTCGCTTGTTGCAAATTTCAACACTTTTTGGACATCAGATTGTACTTTTTATATTACTCAATTAATTGTAAAAATTCAATTTTATTTGTTGCCGAATTTACATAAAATTAATTGCGTACAAGTTGCTTCAAGACATTAGTTGTACTGCTAGTTTCAGGTGAATTATCAATGGCGGAAATTTGAAATGCTGTAAAGGACAAAAATGAGTTAAATTTGTCTTTTATCTCAGTTTTTTTTTCTCTTTCCATCTGCGTCGTCGAAAATGTCCTTTACGAGGTGCATTTTAAGAGGATTTAAAAAAAAAGTTAAATTCTGTTAAAGAAATTTACAAATTTGGTCTGAAAGATCTATTCAATATTATTTTATAATAAAAAATCATAATTATATGTCTACAAAAATAGGAGATATGTTTTTGAAAAAGAAAAACCACTTTTTGCTCTCCTGAACAATTAACATTTTGTCCTTTACAACATTTAAAATTTCTGCTATCGATATAGTTTCATCATGCATGCATTAGTTGTATGTCAAAATAAGAATCCAGCTAGTATAAAATTACAGCACCATTAATGGTATGCAACTAATCGCGTAGTATAAAAATATGATGTAACTAGTGTTGCAAAAGCAAACTTCTACTTTTAAATGAAATGGAATTTGAATGTCTGTGGAATATTGATACAAGCATAGTACATACCTAAACGCATCAACCCATAGAATAAAGAATAGTGCCTACCCGTAGCCCTATTATCAATTTTAACCAGACATGAATCACAGACATGTTTTTTCTGTTATATGTGATAAAAATCAATATTTTATACATACTCGTCAATAAACAGCACGGAAGGTCCCCAATTTCTTGATTCAACAAGATTTTCCATGTAACTTTGAGCATCTGATGGAATCTCCAGATTGTTAACAATGTGTAAATCGTCCTGGGCCAATTTGATCGACAGTGTAGAAATCAACCCTTGAAGCCTATTGTAGAAGGGGAGCATGAAGAAATGGGTTGTGAAGGCCCTCGGGCCGTGGACCACACCGCCTCCCCGCCACAAGGGCGATCTGATGGAGCCGTGACGAGCTCTACCCGAACCTTTCTGGGCGTAAGGTTTTTTTCCTCCTCCCCTAACTTCGGCTCGGTTTTTCGTGTGTGCGTATCGAACCCAGCGGTATTTCATTTGCCAAACTACGTTCTGATGGATGATGTCGATACGGGGATTAGCTGCAAATATCTCTGGATGCAAATCGAGAATTCCAAGTTTAGCTTCTTCCGCTGTATCCATATTTTCGATCCATACCTGGCGGGGTTTCATGTAATTCGGCGGAAAATCCCATTTTTTATGTGTAACCGTCAGAGGGAGAGTCCTTTCAACATTCGTTAAAGAGGCAGTGCAAAATCTTCGAAAAGCAGTTGTTGCTACACCAAGTTTTTGGGTTAAACTCGCCAACATTTTGAGTTTGATATTATCACTTTAAAACTACTCAAATCAAACATATAACCTTAAAATCTGCATTGACGTTTGAACACTCTGATCTGAAAACAGCAGCAAATTTAGTTCCGTTGCGTAAGAATGATACCAACTTAACAATGTAATTTATTTTGTGCGTCTGTCCTTCATAACTATTTTGCCAACATTATTAGTTTTGAAGCGCGAAATTCAAATGAGGAGTAAAAAATGGTTTATAATTACTAATTACATACCTACCAGGCGGGTTCCTCAACACAATAGTACCCTTTACACACAGAGTTCGGAGCGGGACGTGCCCCGCGCGACTTCAGGCCGCCGCGCAGAAAAATCTCACAGTGAACTGCGCTGTAAACCGTTATCTTACTTTCGGTCTTTACTTTTCTGCGCGGCGGCCTGAAGTGGCGGCGGGGAACGTCCCGCTCCGAACTCTGCGTGTAAAGGGTACTATTATACATACTGTGGATGCGGCGCTTCCCTTCCTTTCTAGACGTATAATAAATATTATAATAATTGTTATTTATTTATTCCGTATTAAAAAAGGTTTGGGCTAATTAACTACTAATTGATGGACTAAGCCCGTCAGAGGCCCGGGGCGGCTAAGCCGAATGAGCCCCCCCCCCTAGTTTCAGAAGTTGATGTAATTTTACAAGCTTTTTATTCAGTTCACACGGGCCTCTGGTCCTGGGGTGGCATCCATGTTCCCTTGATCAAATCCTAAACAAGACTTTAAGAGGGAAT
This sequence comes from Glyphotaelius pellucidus, assembly GCA_936435175.1. Classification (NCBI taxonomy): domain Eukaryota; kingdom Metazoa; phylum Arthropoda; class Insecta; order Trichoptera; family Limnephilidae; genus Glyphotaelius; species Glyphotaelius pellucidus. The sequence goes on along the minus strand of OW386538.1, from coordinate 36,184,852 downwards.
AACCAAACACAACCGGAAATATGATATTTTTAAATCGCAAAAAAATATAAATTGATTTCGAAAGACTGTTATTTTGACTAGATAAACTTTTTTTAACTTTTGAGAAAAAATGTTTATTTTTAGTACAATAAGGTTTTACCGTAGGTCGTTGGCAGATTTGTTAAATTTTCAAACAAATTTTTGTATTATATAACATAAATTTCAAATCATATGCAGTAAAATAAATCAATAAATTATCTGGAAAAACTACTTTTCAGAATTTTGATTGTAGTTCTAATAAAATCATTAAAAAAAGATCCGCGCCCTTGTTTTGTGACGAAAATACTTCAGTTTGTCTATTTATTTACGGTCTTACAAACTAATATATTTAAAAAAAAAAACATTTTTATTTTGCTTTAATTTTATTGAAAAATTATAAATAATTACAAAAAGCACATCATTTTAATAGTTTTATCATCACGTGTTTGAGCATTTTTGATTGTAGGTATTTATCGAGGTAAATGTTGAATGAAATAAAATCGATATTGAGTTATTATGTTAAAATGCTGGTATGGAGAATAATTAATCTTTCTCATCGGAACCGCCCTGTACAGTTGAAAGGTTACGATTGCAAGACCACCGTTCGACGAAATTTGAATTCTTGGCCGCTGGTTAATGCCCCTAAAGCACAAGAACACTGTAAAAAAGTTTTTTTTTAATTTTCTGAAAGATGCATTTGTTAATAATGCTATAAGAAAATGTTTTAAGAAAATTCGTAAAATTGACGGAGATACAGCATTTTATATGAAACCGTTTAAAACAGTTTTTATGTTGAATTATCCTTCAGCAAAACTTGAACGCATTTTCATCGAAACTACGCTTTTTAACCTAATTGACAACATATTAGAAAAACTATACATCCGATTTGCATGCACAATGCACCAACTGTTCGAAAATCCAGTCACTATGGTCAGGGCCGTATTATCCGTAAGACAGTGTAGGAAACTGCCTTGGGGCCCTTAGGGTAAAGGAGCCGCGAGACGTGCATTGCCTAGGGGCCCCGACATGTTTAATCCGGCCCTGACTACTACACCACGTAGGGATTGCACCACCCCTGATGTAGCGGTAGCAGTCAGAGTGTAGGAAACTGCCTAGGGGGCCCTAGGGTAAAGGGGCTCCGAGAGGTGCATTGACTAGGGGCTCCGACATGTTTAATCTGGTCCTGCCGCATCGGCTAGAGGTCCCTATGGTAAAGGGCCCCCGAGATGTGCATTGCCTAGGAGCCCCTGGGGTAAAGGGGCCCCGAGAGGTGCATTGTCTAGGGGCCCCGACATGTTTAACCTGGCCCCGCCGCATCGGCTAGGGGCCCCTATGGTAAAGGGCCCCCGAGATGTGCATTGCCTAGGGGCCCCGACATATTTAATACGGCCCTGCCGCATCGGGTAGGGGCCCCTGTGGTAAAGGGGCCCCGAGAGGTGCATTGCCTAGGGCCCCCGACATATTTAATCCGGCCCTGGCTATGACACCACGTAGGGATTGTTTTACAAAGGGCCCCCTTCTATTTTATTTTTATTTTTATGAACATGCCATAGACACTGGATTTTCGAACAGTTTAAGAATTGGTGCATGCAAATCGGATGTATCTTTTGTTTAATATGTTGTCAACCAGGTTGAAAAACGTATTAAAAAAGTTTAGAGGAAAACGCATTAAAAGTTTTGCTGAAGGATAAAAAATGTTTCAAATTGTTTCACATCTGTATCTCCGCCAATTTTCCAAATTTCTTTAAAATATTTGGTGAGATCATTCTTAACAATTGCATCTTCCAGAAAATTAAATAAAAAATTACATTTTTTTGACAGTGTCCTGGTGCCTTAAAGCCTTGTTTAGGATTTGATCAAGGGAACATGGAGGCGTTTGGGGGCCCCCCAGGACCGGGGGCCCGGGGCGGGCCGCACCCCCCGCCCCCCCTTAGTCCGCCACTGCCGGGCCGAAATACATATTAGTACCCCCCATGGTACCCCCCACACGTAAAGTTCGGAGCGGACGTGCTCGGCGCCACTTCAGACCGCCGCGCAGAAAAGTAAAGACCGAAAGCGAGAAAACGGTTTACAGCGTAGTTCACTGTGAGACTTTTCTGCGCGGCGCGAAGGCGCGGCCTGAAGTGGCGCGGGGCACGTTCGCTCCGAACTCTACGTGTAGGGGAGACTATAATACCATTCTCGATGCTCGTGTGAGTCGTGTGTCGAATGTCACGTAAACGCACCAATACCAGTAACAGCGGATTCTCTGCTTCATTCCGAATCGACGATCCTAGAAAAAGTTTGATTTTCGCCCATGCGTATTTAGTTCTGCCTGCCGAGATTTTTCTGAAGCCGGGTACGCATTCCATGGGAGCATCCAACGCGCAGAAAACGATTTTAAGCATAAAGGATTTATAGAGCTAATTTGACATACTATTTTTGTCAATAATCTTGTTCGTGGGCTAGTCTAAGATATTTATATTTGATATTAGGTAGGTATATACTTCATCATCCCTTATATAAAAAGTCACCGACCGCCACTGAAACCTACATGTTTATTAATTTCGTTTCCATCTGTTTTGCCTTCCAAAGATGTAATCAAAGTAAACTGTAGAAAACATCGGAAAAACGTCGTCTTAAGAACTACGATATATTTATTTTTTGTTGCTGTTTTTGTTCAAGCTCAAATGTTGCATCCGAAACTGTTTTCGATTACAGCCTCAAATGCAACTGGCAAAGTGGACTGTAATTAGGTATACGAAATCAATCTTTGTTTCTTTGAAATTGTGTGATTATATGTATTTGGTAAGATTATGGACTACAAAGGAACTTTGGGAAAACAAAAACACTCACCACTGAAAAGCCGAACACAGCACATAAAAAAACTAATGACACCAAAGAGTTCCTACAAATGTCACTAGTCTTCTCACACAATGCACTGGTTGTTACTTTCCCTTTTTCAAAAATGCTTTCTTCAGCAAGAGAGGGTAGGACTGGATAAATGACATTCCAGTAGGAACTATGCATATTATCACTTCAAAACCAAACATGCCCGCCCCCGAGAAGAGATTAAAATCTCTTATCTACGATCTTATAGTAAATCACACATTTCCGAATACTGACAACAAACAAAAGAATCTAATAACAACATATAATTAACAAAACGACAAACCATTATTCAATCTTTGTGCAACGAACAACTTTAACGAAAATAAAAAATTGAAACTTATGTCTACAATAAAGCAAAAATTAATACATAACGAATATGTTCCTAAGACAAGTTATCGAAGAACTATTTTTCATAGCAACCGACACCGTGGTAAATCGAACAAAATGTAAGAAGAAAGCAAACAGAAATAAAAGCGATAAATATAAAATTAAAAATCAAATTACGAGTAAAATCTTTTACAGTGGTAATGGATAAATTTTGACAACTGGCCGACGAAATGTTCCTTGTGCAGTTTTAACTGTCACAACCCGTACGATTTCATCAGGACCCGGATGACATTTCGCAATGCGTCCCAGTGGCCAGTGCATAGATGGAATTTTTCCATCATTTAATAACACCAAATCTCCAACATTAAGATTAGATGATGAAGTTATCCACTTTCCAAGTTGTTGAAGTGTATGTAAATATTCTTTTCTCCATCGATTTCAAAATGCCTGAGTTATTTTTTGCAACTGTCAACGCAATAAGTAACCTATTTATATGTACTTCACAGACCAATCAGGTTCGGGAACCGATGTAAGAGGAGATTATCAAAAAATGACCAAGCGTCAATTCTTCGAGTTCAGATGGATCGGACGACAAATGAGATAATGGACGAGAATTCAAAATGGCTTCTATTCGACTAAACAACTTGTTAATTCCTCAAACGTAAGTACTTGTTCACCTATTACTCGTTTTAGGTGATATTTTGAGGATTTTATTCCTGCTTCATACATGACTCCAAAGTGAGGTGCAGAAGGGGGCTGAAAATACTACTTAATCCGCTGCGTGGTGGCAGCAGATGTGAGGTAATCACGAGCTGATAAGTATTTGTTAGCTCCAACAATGTTTGTACCGTTATCACTAATGATACAAGAACATAATCCCCTTCTGGCTAAAAAGCGATCCAAAGCTGCTAAAAAAGCTTCTGAGGATAAATCAGGTACAACTTCTAAGTGTACTGCCTTAGTACTTAAACAAATAAATAAGCACAGATAAGACTTCAAATTTTGGCTCCTCTTTTACTTTCCTTTTCCTCCTATTTTCCTTTGTTGAAAACGGGCCACCAAAATCCACCCCAACGTTGAGGAAAGGACGACCTATACGAAATCTAATTTGGGGCAAATCTCCCATCATAGGCTGTACACCAACACGAAGAGCCTTAAAACATGTTGTACAATTACTAAGACCCGACCGAATGAAGTTTCGAGCGGAAACAATCCAATATTTTGATTGTATATTGACAATAATGTCCTAGGCCCCACATGCAAATAAGTCGCATGATACGAGTCAATAATTAAGTTAGTAAGGTGACTTTTCTTGGGCAAAAGTATAGGGTGTTGAAAATTAGAGGCGATAGGGGCATTGTGTAACCGCCCACCGACTCTGAGCAGACCAAACAGGTCTAAAAAAGGCAAAAATTTTTGAATATGAGACGATTTACGACTATTTTTGCCTGCTTCAATCTGAAAATGCACGCGTTGCACTTTTAAAATCCATAATTTCAGATATAAACGCAACTCCTCGACGGTTAATATTCCAAATATACGATCATCTTTCTTTTTTGAATGTTTACAACAAATCTCAAAATCCATGCTGTGACACGTTGCAATCTTGTTAATGAAGAAAATCTATTTAAAGTCTTTTTATTCCACTGATCGGGCAAAAGTCCCCTGCTGGATATGTCAGCTAGGTTCAAATGAGTACCTACGCATATGAAACCATTTGATCAATGAACTAAAATAATTGATTTGTCCTATTCGATTGGCAAAAAGGGTTTGCAAATTATATGTAGGTGTATGAATCCATGATAAAACTATAGAAGAATCCGTAAATGCGAACACTTTGTCAATATGTAAAATTGTACCGAATGATTTCAAAACATAATCCAAAAGTCGAGCAAGTAACAAAGCACCATAATTCTAAACGTGAAATAGAAAGAGTTTTCACTGGAGCCATCCTTGACTTGGCAACCAAAAGTCTAATGTTAAATTCTTGCTTTGAGCGTTGGGACCGTCCGTTGGGGCACAACAAAAGCGTAGCCCCTTTTGGATGCATCAGCAAATCCCTCTAATTGATATGTATTATCACTACTCTCTCCTATGTAACGCGGAATTTGAATATTGGCTAATGTTGACAACGACGATACTAATGCCGTCCAATGAGATTGAACCACGACAGGAACTGGATGGTTCCAATTCAAGCTTCTGTTGTAACAAACATTTAGCCAAAAAGTGACGGGGAAATACATCCAAGCGGATCAAAAATCTTTGCAATTGTTGATAAGATTGACCTTTTCGAAAATGTTATTTGTAATGTTTTTACTCGATTTGAGAACGAATTGGTTTGCGAATCCCAAACAATACCTAAAATCTTAATGTTATTGGCATGATCAAAATCAATTTCTATATGTGCTTCCTGGTGTGAGATTGGGATATCAGAAAGCAGTTCACGACAATTACTCGACCACTTGCTCAAATCAAAACCGCCAAAATTAAGTAATTCCACCAAGTCTAGCTGCAATTTACGCATCGATTCAAGTGTGGATGCTCCAGTTAAAATATCATCAACGTACGTATTTTCTAATAAAACTTTTGATGCTGTCGAAAATTTGGCATCTGCATCCGATGCGAGTTGCTGCAAAGTGCGTATAGCGAGATAGGGTGCGCAAGCAGTTCCGTATGTGCTAACCACTGCGCCACGGTGTCGATTTCCAATTCGGTCATTTTTAACTGTATCATACTTCGAGTAAGAACCACCCATACTATCTTCATTTTACTTAACGCATATTCTATTGGCAGCTACCTTTATGGGTTCGAGTCCCAGAGGTGTCAATATCTTTTTCTGATTTTTCTGTTTTCAGATTTTCGATTGAGTTTCGCTTATATTGTCTTCATTTAATTAAATATTACAATTTGAGGTTTGACTCATAAAGTTAAAATAAAAATTAAATAAAGTTCCGTATGTATTTAGTTTGCAGCTCAAATTCTTTAATCATTTGTTCCGTGATTCACGCCACAAAATATGTTGGTAGGATCTATCCTCTGGCCGAACCAATATTTTGATTTGTCGAACGTTTGCAAATATCTGTTGTAAAGACAATTTTGTGCGTTCGGAAATTTGAAATTAACTTCACAATATCTTGTTGATGTTTAGGTTCTATTAAAAGTATATCATTTAACGACTGGTTAGAAGATGTTTTTGAACTTGCGTCAAAAACAACTCGTTTTTTAATGGATCCAGTATCCTCAATTACACAATGATGAGGAATGAAATATCTTCCAGTCGAAACCGATGAATTTGTCACATCTATTCGATTCGATATTGTCGATTCATATTCTCTCATGAAGGGAATGTAATCAGATTTTATATCAAGATGCAGAGAGAAACTGCGCTCGAGGTGATGCAGACAAGATACTGCCGAATGATATGAATCACCAAGCGGCGATTTAACTTCCCTGAATGGAAGTGGAACAACATACCGCCCCGAATCATCTCTATAATGATGAGTTGAAAATATTTCATCACAAAGCAACTCTTCTGCAGATAACAGTGAAGGATGATTTGGAAAGTCTTCGACTTCCCAAAACGTTTTCAAAATAGTCTCAATCGTCGATTCTGACGTCGTCAAAAACGAATTCATGAAAGGAGACACGCTATGATCGACATATCCCATTAAAATCCAACCAAAAGCCGTGTTCAAAGCTATCGGTTCATTAGATTTTCCTACCACCCGTCCTGAAAGATGAACGGATGAAAACAACCCAGCACCCAATGACATGTCTATTGCAGAGGGCTTATCGAAATTTGGATCTGCCAAAGTTAAATTTCTCAAATGATCCCAGTTTCCCGACGAATGGGAGAACTAGGCAACTGTGCACAAATGCTTGATAATCTTGTTAATTCATTATCATTGGGCATCATACTATTATATATTATATAGGCCTCCATGGTCGAGGGGTAAGGCTCTCAATAATAACAAACACTTAATATATAATCATTTTTGATTTATATTTATTATACTTTTTTTACTTGATTGGTTTATACTGTTATTCTTAGTACGGGTTCAAAATTAGATTCTAACCCATGGATCCGGAGAAAATAGATAACCTTTTTTTTTACATGAGCTCCACACAGGAGGCCCTGAAGAAAATAATTTCCCTCCTATGTCATCTTTGGGGATGCTGTGTGGAGGGTTTTTTTAAGGAAAGGAAGGAAAGGAAGGAAAGGAAGGAAAGGAAGGAAAGGAAGGAAAGGAAGGAAAGGAAGGAAAGGAAGGAAAGGAAGGAAAGGAAGGAAAGGAAGGAAAGGAAGGAAAGGAAGGAAAGGAAGGAAAGGAAGGAAAGGAAGGAAAGGAAGGAAAGGAAGGAAAGGAAGGAAAGGAAGGAAAGGAAGGAAAGGAAGGAAAGGAAGGAAAGGAAGGAAAGGAAGGAAAGGAAGGAAAGGAAGGAAAGGAAGGAAAGGAAGGAAAGGAAGGAAAGGAAGGAAAGGAAGTTCTGGGAAGGAAAAGGGTATAAGGGGTGGGTAGGAATCTGGGGCTCAGTGTGTCCTGGTCATCCACCTTCATGACCTAGACAAACCTCACCCCATGAGCCCGGGCACCCCTTCTAAATCACCAAACGTAGCGAACCACTTGGGGTGACCTATGGTACACTTGGGGTGACCTATGGCAGAGGTGTTGGTTATCCAACAAAGGTTCCCGGGGCGGCGGTACCCATTCCCACCTCCCAAATTAAACCTAATCCAACTCTGCAATGGATTCAAAATTTCTCCACCTTTTATGTACGTTTTTGTAACATTCCCCAATGCAATGAACACCAGAATGAACTTTCCAAAAATATGTAAAATAAAACGTTTTTTTAAGGTACATGGCCTATATGGATGCAAATGTGGTTGCTGAGGGAAACTACACTCTCGTCGGGCGCCTGGTAGGCTCCCCAGCAACGGGCGGCTGGGGGCTATCCCCTGTGGAGACCCTCACTCGCAAGAAACACAACGACAGTGCGCTGCCGGAAAGTACCCATATTCGTACCGCATCCATTCCCGTACCCGTACCCGTACCCGTACCCGTACCCGTACCCGTACCCGTACCCGTACCCGTACCCGTACCCGTACCCGTACCCGTACCCGTACCCGTACCCGTACCCGTACCCGTACCCGTACCCGTACCCGTACCCGTACCCGTACCCGTACCCGTACCCGTACCCGTACCCGTACCCGTACCCGTACCCGTACCCGTACCCGTACCCGTACCCGTACCCGTACCGAACCCGTACCGAACCCGTACACGTACCCTCTCTCGTACCTACTTTAATCTTACACACCAATTAACTGGAATCTTACGTCCCAACTGTCCCAAGTAAGAAAACTAGAGACAAGTCAATTCATATCGAATTTCTTTCAACCAGTCTTACGGAAAATTCTTTCTTACTAGCAGTTAAATCACTGTTACTGAAATCGTTAATTTTACAATATCGAATCGACAGGCGAAACTTCCAATGATATTATACCGAACCGATATTGACAAGGCAAAAAATAAATAATCCCTTAGACTAGTATAGTTTTATCTGACACGCAATCGAATAGTATTAATAGGCTAGGAGTGCATGTCTGACGCCACGCCATACGCGCCGTGCCATAAATAACATCTGTGTACGTGGAATTTCATACAAAGCTACCATTGTAATTCGGTTTCGAATTCAAGAATTCGCCACAAGATGTCACCACTTCCGTCAGCAGATCGGATGGGGACGTGTCCCCCCTAGGTGTAACTGCCACAAATTCGTGAATATGTAGTATCTCTCCGGATATGGAAAGATTGACGGTAATACGATAATAATGATAGACGGTATCAGCGGCTATGTAATACATAATATGACGTCATTGCCTCTCGGTTACGTTGTACCGGTGACTAGCTATCCCTGGATGACAGTGGATCCGAGGAACGGGAACCAATTCCTATTGGATTTATAAAATGGCCACCAACTCTAACTGGGAGAAGCCGAACCAAAAGCCGCCCGCGGGGCCAAGCAGCAAAAACTTGCTGAGTGGGTTTTAACTGCTAGTATATTATTATTAATGTATCGATTAATTTCCCCGTGAGGTTGTTGGTGGTCCGCTTGGTATTACTTCAAACAAAGGGATCACACAAGTAAGGTTCAAAACAAAAAGCATTGAAATGATTGAAGTAAATTTAACCAATGCTTTTTTATTCAATGCGAAAATACCAAAATAAATCAATCTTTCTGATGCTGTGTTCTGTGGCTTTGTATGTATTTACAATGATCTGTTCTAATGAGGCGAGAAATGCAACCGTGTTTAATTAACTTCACGTTCAATATTGAATGAAGTTCGTTGGATCTTCGGTCTAGGTACCAAATCGTTATTATTATTATTTCAGACAACAATTTTTTCCTAATCTCATGCCTAATATGATTCGTGATGTGAAGTAACGAATATTCAAAATAAATTTGAGTAAGAATCTATTTTATGCGGCGTTCTGTAATCAAATTAATCGAATTTATGAAAAAAAATTGAATTTGAATGTTTATCTTTTATGGTTGAAAAAATAAGAATTAAAACTTTCTGATCTGAAAAAAAACGCCATGTACAGCTACTGAGTTTTGGGTATCTACTTTTGTATTTGGGAAATTAAGTTAATATTTTTTTTCAAATTTTTTTTACATTAGCTCCACGCAGAAGACCCCGAGGAAAATAATTCCCTTTATGGCCAATGTCATCTTTGGGAACGTTGTGTGGAGAGTCTTTTGAGAAAAGGGAGGAGAGGAAATTCTGGGAAGGCAAAGGGTAAGAGCGGTGGGTAGGAATCCGGGGGTCAGTGTCATTTAAATTCGTGTTATTGTTTAAAAATAATTTTCTTTTAGTTGTATAATGTTGTCCTTCCCGAAATGAGTTTCATTAAACTCATTGGGAGTAATGTATTATAAATGTTATGTAATAATTTTGTAAAATATTATCACTAATAAATAATAAAAAAAGCGTGTCCAGGGAATGGGGTAAGAGAGTCAAAAGTCATGGGGCTGGAGAGGCCTCCCTCAACCAGTCTCTCTCGATCCGGCCCGCCACGTAGCAGGTGGGCAGTAGCAACTGCCGCAAAGACCCAAACAAACCTCCCCCATGAACCCGGGCATCTTTGCTAAGTGACCAAACGTAACGAATTACTTGGGGTGACATTTGTCCTATGGCAGAGGTGGTGGTTATTTATGTTCCCGGGGCGGCGGTACCCATAATTGGAATGTCACCTAATGTATAATACCTGAAAAATTCTCCTTCTATTTTTTAATAATAATTTTAATTTATTATTAAATATAATTTAATTTCCCAGGGTCAGAACCGGGATCTCGGGATTGAAAAATGCTAGCACTGTAATCCCGGTTCTGGAAAATACTACCAGGATTGAAAGCTCTAACTCACACATCTTGATATATCCAAAATTGTGCATTTTTCGAGGTACAACTTCTTAACTTAGTTTGATTGTCGAAAGTGACCATTAGTGAATCTAAAAATCTATTACTGAAATTTTGTGTCATGGAAAAAAATTGTCCCGCTTTAAAAATATGCTTCCGACCCTAATTTAATTTCTAATCCTTCCCTGGATGCCGATATTTTAATAATATCTTTATAGGTTTTAATCTAATGACAAGAGAGATTGTAAAAGACGCGAAATTTCGTTAAATTCTAACGATAAATTATATATTATGCATGTTTTATAAATTCAACTGACACTCAGTACTTCGTAAAATTATTTACGAAAGAAAACGTCTTTATAAAAACATTTATATCAGGTAGAGATATATGTAATAATATGATAAAGAATCCTCCTCTAAAGTAATAAATCTCATTTCACAAAACGCACCAACGTTATTTGCTCGCATGTAAATTGAAATCGATATTCTAAGTATTATAAATCTAGTCGTTCAATTAAACATTTCAATGCGTATTGTTCGGAAGTTGCCATTGAAAATCAATTCTGAAATTAATTACGATTTGCTAGCATTTTTCAAAATCAAGACCACACGAAAAGTGGCCGTGGGGGAAAGAGAAGGATAGACAAATAAGGAGCGGGATAGAAATGCCACGATGCGAGAGGACGAGAGAAGAGAGAATTGAAGAAGAAGAGAGGATGAAATGAAAAGAGCATAGAGGAAAATGAGAGCAATAAATTCAGTATCGGAATCGAGCGAATTCAAGATGCCGCTAAAATTCACATAAGCGTACCGGAATATTATTATTATTGTTAATAGCGTTAAATAAAACTTTTAACCATGAAGGTTAATAATATTAGACGTAACATGGAACAGAAAAGATGCATATAATAAAACTAAAATAAACTCTGGTCTTATCGGGACAACACCTCTGAACTACTCACACCTGTTTCATCGATTTCAGTGAATTACCAATATTATTCTCAATTAATTTAAAGTACATTTCTTGGCTTTTATCCTTTTCGCATGATTTTTTTTAATATTAGCTCCACACAGGAGGCCTTGAGGAAAATAATTTCCCTCAGGGCCTATATCTTCTTGGAGGATGCTGTGTGGAAGGTCATTTTAAGAAAAAGAAGGAGAGGTAGTTTTGCGAAGGAAAAATATATGAGGAGTAGGTAGTAATTTGTCGGTTAGTGTGTCCAGAAGTGACGGACTTATAGAGAGGGGTCGAGAGAGTCTGGCTTGAGAGGTCAAAAGGCCTCCCTCAACAGTCTCTCGATCCGGCCCGCCTCGCAGTAGGTGGGCATACGTAACTACCACCAAGACCTAGGCAAACCTCACCACATGAACCCGGGCATAACTAACCAAATTTAGCGAACCACTTGGAGTGACCTACGGCAGAGGTGTTGGTCATCCAATAAATGGTTCCCGGGGCGGTGGTACCAATTTCCGCCTCCCAAAATGATTGCAAATAATTAAGTCTCAGAAGCTCAGGGGTTTCGATCCCCAGGTGCGACCATTACCTTTTATTTCCTGTGTCGTTCTGTTTTATGTTTCGTTTAGATTTTTATTCTTCAATGATTAAATATTGTATATAACCTTCAAATGTTAATTCAATCAATCGAAAAAACTTTTATTTTTGTGTTAAAACCCCTGCAAGAGTTCCTATTTCTAGGAGCCGATAGGGCTATAGTATTCCCGATTGAAGTATGTTGTGAGGCCGAAGGGAGTGAAAGAGGAAGGAGGAAAGATTGGGCAGAACTTTTGGAAGGGCATTTTTGAATACTTCAAATTTTGGAGTATCGTTTTCACACTCGTGGATATAGGTCATGTTCTTTGAAATTGAGTTTGGTGTTGCCAACATTAAAAGACTGGGTACCTGTAGACTGCGGTACCTACTTATTTTCTAAAACGTGCATTTCTACATCTTATCATTATTTTTTAATATCATTGATATTTCATTTATTCGTTGTTTGATTTGGATTTTTGCCTGAAATTCAAATAAGGCGAAAAATAGGATTTCGTGTACATATCTGAGTATTACTGCAGGGTAAGAGGGGACAGCAGACGAGTGTTCCTAGGTTTTTCGAACCAATTTTAACCACTGCACAAATACAATTGACTAAAGATTATAACATTACAAGTGCCTTTCACACAAATTTGAATGGAAACAAATTTTCCGTTTATCCCAACCGCCCACGGTTACGTTTCACTTACATTCGCCTGAAATCGAAGTTCTCTATCCCACTTGAATTTGGAAAACACATTTTTGTACTAACCAGATGGGGTAAATATTTGGATTTTATTATTTGAATTTTTTTAAATTTTTATTTTTTTATATTTAATTAAAATTAAATTTGACAGTTTTATTATCAAGTTCTGCAAGTATTTTAGTATGTGTTTTAGTTACAGCTGTTTCGGTTTACAAGACCATTTTCAAACCGCCTCTTGTAAACCGAAACAGCTGTAACTAAAATACATACCTAATACTTTTAGTATGTATTTTAGTTACAGCTGTTTCGGTTTACAAGACATTTTCAAACCGCCACTTGTAAACCGAAATAGCTGTAACTAAAATACATACTAAAATACTTGCAGAACTTGATAATAAAACTACCAAATTTAATTTTAATTAATTAAAAAATAAATTAATTGAAGTTCTACGAATTAAACTCAAAAACAATTAATAAATATTTGGATCACTAATAACGCCCACTAATACTTCTTGTGTTATTCTTTATTCTGTGACAAATACATTCAAACGCTCTTTAAAATGATTTTCCTGTATAAGTACAGGAAAATCATTTTAAAATCATTTTTTGTTAAGACAAACGTATTCAGTGTTCGAAATTCAAGTAGCCAGAAGAAAATGAGTTTTAGTCAAATCTGGTATTGCCAATCTAAAAAAATGTTTTGTAGAATAACAATTTTTTAAAACGGGGCATTTCTGAATATTGTAAATGAAGGTTTGTTTGCTCGCTTGGGAAAATCGGATCCGGCGGCGCCCCTGCGCAGCTCGGCGGCCTGCGCATGTGCGCATACGATAATGTCTCATTGTTAATTGTTGGAGCGCGCCGCTATCGGGCGGATCTCTTTGAATATTCAAACGTTCCGCGGCTTATCACCGCTCGCGGGCCACTTTTTGTTTCTGCTCCACGATTCCCCTCGACTTTTTGCAAATGCTCCTCCCCATTTACTCGCAGCCACCGTCCGCAACAAACCAACACACCAACAAATAAAACAAGCCACATCATAAAAAAAACAAACCAATTACATTGTATGAAATAATTTTAACATAATTTTTTACCCCTTTTTATAATATTTTTAGAGCTTGCCTGTTGTGTGAGGGTGGGGGTATTATTTTCACTGAACATGCTTGTAAAGTGTTCAAATATCGGCACGATTTAGTGTATCGACATTTCCCATAATTGGACTTTCGCTGTAAATACTGTAATTCATTATATGTGTGCAGTGTGGTAAGTCAAGTTTCCGCTGCGTAAAGCATATCTGCTTAATCTGTGACAGATCTTCCGTTGTCACTGTTTGGTATTATAACATTTTTACCCGGTGTTTCTATTTACCCCTCGCTACTAAAGGTTACTGTGCTAATATAAACGGGTGTGTTAGGCTAAATCTAAATCCATTCAGTTCTTTGTTATTATTGTCTGTTTGCGTAGTGTTTACATCTTTTATCGGTGATTGTTGATTATTGTTTTCTGTTATATACTTGTTTGTGTCGCTTACAATGTACATGTGAAAATTATCATGGGAAACATGACAAAGTCAAAGATGGAAGAAAATTTGAATTCCTATTTTTAATTTTTTTTTACCTCATCGATTATAAAAAAAAGTTTTAAGGGTTTATTTGTAGAACTCCATTTATAATTTTATTGTAATCGATTATTTAATTTAAAAATGGGTTTATTATAAACAACGCATGTAGTTATTTTTGCAGGTGACTGACTACTGTTTCGACTTCCGAAGACCTCGTCGAACGATTTGAGTACCGTTAATTTAGTGACTTACTTTAACCAGTGATTCCTGATATTATTTGGAGTAAAAAATATAAATGAAATTTTCGTCTCCGGTGACATTTTTGGTGTTTTTTTCAACTTAAAAAATCAGTAGGCATAGGATAGTTAGTTTAGGGGTGAGATAGTGTTGACACGTGGAAGATTTTTTTAATGTTTAGTTTTGATGAAAAAATATGCAGAAAAAAAATCAAAAAAGTCACCGGAGACCAACAATCCATTTTTTACTCCAAATAATGCCAGGAATCACTGGTTAATGTTAGTTAAGTACGACCCTTAACACCCTGTATGCATAAGTATATATTAACCTTAAAAACCGTATTATATACCTACGTGCACATATGATATTTTTTTTGTTTCGTCTGTATTAAGCGGTTTAAGAAAATGTGAGTTCCATGTGTATTTTTTGCTTTGGCATACTTATATAAATTTTATTAACGCTTATATTCGTATGTTACGTAACTTTTGCATATCGAGAAAATATAAATTATCGTTACTCTTTGTATGAATTGCGTATTTTCTGTAATAATTCGAATATAAAATCGACGTGGCTTAATTCGATGTTGTCGTGCCGATTATTTCAATTTATTTACATTTATTAGGAACATTATGTTTATACTTACATGTAAGAACTTACCTTTAAGTAAAAAGTATCTTATAAAATAATTGGCTCAACTTCATTGTAATGATTAATGATGGTCAAATATCTATGAAAGTATTATTGATTGATCATTAGCTACTTTTTATTTTATATGTCACAAGTAGGAAGATGACTAGGGGCCGGTATTTCTGTATATTCATGAATGTTTTCATTCGGATTAGATTTTCAGGGTTCATACCAAAGAGCAACTTGATGTAGTACATCTCTCAAGAAAGCAACCGAAATACCGGCCCAAATAAGTAAACCCACAGGTCCGGTTTAAGATATTTCAGAGTCTAGAAAATTATACTATAACTTTCCTTATTTAAATCGGTATGTATACTATCAAATGGAAATTAAAAAAAAAAGTTAAATTTATGGAATGTCTGGAATGACGAAGAAAGTCTGGATTCAAAGATTAGGTAAGTAAGAACTGTCTTATATATATATATATATATTTGAATGGACACCAATATCATCACTGACTTTGTTCCTTTTGATTCTAGTTCATTTAGTTTAGGTACGCTCTGTTTCTCTTGCATTCAGAGGTGGTTTGCGGGTTTGAAAAATGGGTAGGTACAAATATATTTTTTAAAGTAAGTGTTATGTATACATACACTACACATACTTATTATATCTAACCTATAAAAAACAATGGAACTATTACTTAAGTCAAACTATATAACAACAATAAAACACAAGATAAACCGTCAAATGCAAATTCGCCTTACCAAATTAATCCAAATAGCCGTGCTCCGTACTACAGTGTAAATAATTACGAAACCAAACAAAACTTGGACACTAGAGCTAACCGTAAATTACCGGTTCTTCTTTGGAAGTGTTCGTTTTTTGAGGTGTGCCTCAAACTAAACAATATGCGAGAGCGAAACCGTTCATTTCGATTTCAAGCGACTTCCAAAACTCCCTTCTGCCCCCATGAAATCGGCGGCTCTCGGAGGCGGGCCCTATCTCTGCCTCCCTAGAGTATTATTGTACTGCTTTGTGTAGTATCTCGGCGCGGCGGGTGGAAATCCGCGTGTGACCAGCCACGTTGCACTGGTGTGATAAGTTACATAATCTAAAGACAACCAGTCCTAGTGAAATACATAAATATTCTTGGGTAATATTAAAACTGAAGTAAGCTTAAGATTTAAGCAATTTATACATTAAAGTTTCACTATATTTTGGATGCACGGATACGTGTGTCTTATACCTATTCTTCCTTTTCTTCTCTATTTTATGGGGAGAAACAGCCTCTCCGGCCTTACAGCATGAAACGCCACTGTTACATCGTAAATCACCATCCCATTTGAATTTCGTGATGATGATGATGATGAAATACAGTTCTGCACATACAATTTAAGCAAAGAATGGCCCGACATTTTGCTCATGAAACACGCCCACATGGCATTTCTTGTGCTTTTCTGTACTATGTGCCTGGAAAATTTAAAACGATATTATTTTTAAAGCTGTTTTTTAATAGTAAGATTACCACAACGGGCTAGGTTGAAATCATTCATTTCAGGTCTTTACCTTTTAATTTATTTTCTTATTCCTTGTTTGACTTAAGTATTAGAATATTAGATATATATATATATATATATATATATATATATACTTATAATTATATAATTTTAGCAACGTCAGCACTGCACAATCGCACCAGTACACATATAAATATTATTAGGTTGGGACTAATGACAGGTCCTTAAATGAATGGGTTAGGTGGATACTCTCCGGAATAATTAAATTACCTTGCACCGCTTCTGGTTTAACTCAAGAACGTCAGCGATATTAATGCGGTTTCCAGTTCTGTCCTGGACTTCTTTCCCATTTTTGGTTCGCAAGTGTCCTTTGCGGAACATCTGGATCGCTGAAGCCCTAAAATGATCGGTCTCGGTTGACGCGCCGCTCTCCTCAGGAACAATTACCTCGCACCGCTTCTGGCTGCTGGCTTCTGGCTTCTGGCCCCGCTCAGGGCCCAAAGAAGAAAGAAGCGAACATCGCGATTGTTGCCGCCATTCCCATCGGACGGTGCGTTTGTCAAGCGCGTGTCGCGGTCCGCATTGTCGCGGCCCCTTTGTGCGTCACCCAATCAATAAGATATCGGCCCATCGGATAAGCGATCGCCAATTTACTCTTAGCTGCTGGAAGATGTAGGAAGATGGAGGATTTCTCGGTCGTCTCGATTTATGCCGGCGGCCAGTTGAAGAGAAATCGCGAAGCGCAGGTGCAAAGAGTGCTTAATTATTATCCTGGAGCGGCGGGCGACCTCTAATCCGGGATCCAAACCAGACTCCTGCAGATCTCTGATACGTAGACGTTTATTTTATTGTACATCAGCTACATGTATCAGCTACTCCTCCTCCCAAGTAAGTAGCAGCTCCTGAAACACAGGAATAACCATTCTAAAAACAATATCTTCCATAATAGTCGAAGGAGGTATACTCTACATTGATTACGTCAGTGTATTACTCGAGCTGTAGCTGTAAAACTCGAGCTTAAACTTATTTAAAATGGCTAAGGAAGTGTCTTTCCTTGAAAAAATAAGGAAAAATTTCGACAAAAAAAAACAAATTTCCTAATTAATAAAACAATTGTTACACCACACATACGTTAATGCGCTAGTATTATTTATCTTATTACTCGTAATTTAGTTGTTTTAAAATTTTTTTATTTTTTTGAATTGTAATAAATTATAGAAAATGCATAAACAAATCAGAAATAATTAATGTTGAACAACGAATTTTCTTAAAAGTTTTAATTTTTATCCTAAAAGTTTTTCTGCCAAATTACTTATATTATACAAAATGAATACAAAACACTATACAAAACAGAAAAAAAACATTAGACTAAAAAGATTGAAAAAATCAAAAACACAGAATTGTTTACTGTATAAATGCAAACGAATGTGTAGCTTAATTCCTAGTCAAATTGAAAAATTAAATTTTATTTTATTTTTTAGTATTAGAATAAGTATTGTATATTAAAACGTGAAAATTCACCAGTTGATTTTATACCACATGAAATGGGTTTATTTGAAGTTTGATAAATAAAATAAAAATTATAGCTATTTAATAAATTGTTAACATGTAAGCTATAATGGTGATCTAATGGTATCTTACAGCATCCGTGATCGCACCGGGGTAACGGGGGTACCGAGGTAAGGCCGGCTGATCCGTGGCGTAGTCTTGTCGACGTCATTACCATTACTTGGAGGTGGTAGGAATAAGAGATGAGGTGTTTAGGAAACATTTTACCATCAGAAGTGGACGGTCAGTACTCAGTACTCAACATAAATAACCGTATCAAGTGCTATCTTACTACGACTTGAATCTCTGCTGAAAAGAATTTAAATAATATAACGCTAAATTATTCAATCGAGTTGATATTCACCCAACTAAAGTTTAAAAGAATAAAAATGCAGTTCAACTTCATTAGGCACTTAGATATATTGTGAAAATTCCAAAGCAGAGTATCACGTCGATTAAAACATTCTTCAAGTACTAATGAATGCTTGTTGCACAAAATTAATAGCTCTAAGCTTAGTAGGTTTATTAGATTCATGGTGCCATTCAAATGAACAAATAAGGCTTCTGCTATCTCCTCGATAAGGCACTATCGAGTCTTCATTCAATGTCTCACCGTTCTATCCATTAGAGTTTAATCAGATCAAGCCCAAAGCGGATTTAAAACCAACTAAAAACTAAATCGGGCCTGTCTTCATAGAGAATAATCATACATTTCACTGCCATTGTTTTAACAGCAAAAGAGAAATGTGGGAACAGATGCAGTTGAGAACATATTATAAAACATACCTCCCCGTTTGTCTCGGACTGAAATTCATGAATAATTAATTAACCAATGATTTCACTTTCATTTTAATTGGAGCTTTGTTTAGCAGCGTGCAGCGTTCGCCATTGAAATGTACCTAACTATCTTCAGATTCGTCGAACAACATAAATGATTAATAACCTATTATGGATTATTGTTTTATACTCTGCTCGCACATTATTAACCATAATTATTTTGAAAAAAAATTTAATATCCTTTCCATTAAATATTCAATATTAGATACTCCATTTAACCACATAATGTTTATCTGAAAACAAAACATTTACTTAAGGGGGGGTAAGGTTTTAGTGGCAAAAAAGGCATATTTTCATGATTTTTTTTTTAGATATGAATAATGTTGGCTTATTTCTTTTAAATACACCTTTTGGTATGACATCTGAAATATCTTTGAAAAATTTGTTAATAAATAAGTCCGTGAGAGCGAATCTCAGGAGGTGCTTCGAAAAAAGGTGTTTCGCGGTGAACATCATAACTCGTTAAAAAATCATTTGAAACAAAAAAATTGAAATGAGTTTAAAAGGTTATAGGTTTTTCCAGGTAGTAACGAAGCGGTTTTTTTATATTTTTTTGCAGCATGTTGAAGTCAAAAATGCGATTTTTGCTAAAATTTTCGGTGAATTTGTTGTTATAAAATGGAAAAATATGGTAAAAAAAAACTCTCCGTCACTACCTGTTGATTTATGTGTAAACATAGTGTGCAAAATTTCAAAAAGATCGGTCTAGTAAATTTTGAGTTATAATGTTCACGGACTAAAAAACATTATATGCCAGAAAATCAATTTAAAGTTTTGTTATACTCGAAATATACTTGAATAGAGCAAGAGGGTCGGTCGCTTTAAATGCTGTATCTTCGTTAGTTTTGCTCCGATTTACTTGAAATTTTAGCACAATACTCTCGACATATTGTACATTTAGAAAAAAATATTTTGCAAAATGAGTTTTAAAACCTTACCCCCCCCCCTTAATGAAACATCGTTGAAAAACCGTTGACCGAAAGGTAAACTGCTCCTGATCTGATCCGCTCCCAACCGTCTGGAGCCAGTGAGAATATGGAATCCCGAATTGGGGTATTTTGTGAGAATGAAGGTGGTGGGCAGGGGAAGTACCTGACTATTCAGATCTGGTTACCAAACACGACTAAAGCCATATCGAGCAAGGTTTATATTCTGATTGTGTGAAATTTCAGTATGTACGATACTGAGGGTATCTTCCACTCTACGATTTTGTTAATTAACTAAAATTTAATCGCGCGTGTCCCAGGATTTGAACCCGTGACTTCCGGACTTGTAGTCGAAAGTTGCACCCCTCGCTACGGAGGACGTTTCTTGTCAGGTTCGAGATCATTTGTTTCGAAACGGTGTCAGACCTCCCTGTCTTCCACGACTTTGGTGGACACGGTCCATTGTCTTCTCTGGCTTTTCTGTTTTCCCTAACTTTATCTGGTACGATCAACTAATATATAACCAACAGAAATGTATTTGTCACTCATTTTGCTGGCATACAGCAACCTTATCAGGGGTGAGTGGGGTTGATGCCAACATTTTCCACAAAGGAGCGAAATGTGATTAACATACATTTTTGCATCGGTGTCTAGTTTATAGTTCATAATTTATATCTTGTATCTCACAAGAGTGCCCCTGTCTGCACAGTGCAAAAAAGGGGGAACTATATCGCCACCCAGTTGGGCAACGTGTTAAGGCGGGTTAAGGTAGAATGGATGTATTAATACGAGTATTGGAGTCCCAGATTATATGAGACACAAAAACGAGTTGAAGAAACCACCCGTTTTCACGAAGCCAACATCAACTGTGACCAGGTCATCTACGTGCCCGTATCAATGCTACTAGCTCATTCGAGCAGACTTAATTAAAATGCCCGTACAACTTACTCAGCATGCCTACGAATGATCCATTTACCCCTCCCCCATTCCGTATTGGTTTACAGTTACACAAATTACTTTCAGCGAGGATAGTGACGATAATTGACAAGAATTTTCCAAATGATTTTAACGACAATATAGGAATTATATTTCGAGTAGAAAAGCATCCCGCGACGAATTTGTTGAATATTTTTTATAGTTTCTTTTCATATCTACAAACATCTGAATTTACTAAAATAAGATGCTATTGTGTATAACATTTTATTTAAAGATTGGAATTCGAAAATCTTTATTCAAAAATAATATTCAATATCTCTTGGCAAAGTAAATTAAAAAGCTTTTTGGATTCCGTGATAGAACCATTCAAAAATTACGAACCATTTGAATCCTTTAGCTCTAATTAGTGAGTAGGGAAAACGTCTGTATACTTGGTTTAACAGGATGTTTCTTTAAAATACATTTTAAATACCTCCCTTACTTAACTAGCGCATTCGTCTAGCTTTCGTCAGCTGGAATGCAGCTTTGAAGGAATGTCCGTCGTCGCACCAGCGGGTTTCCGGAAATTTGCACAACTTTGAAATCACTGAAGATTTCGGAAGCTTGAAATGTAAACGTAATGAAAATGATTTCTTTTCTAATAACCGGGGAGAAGAAACTTTTCGAACTTGAAACGTTACTTGAAGCAACTTTAGTTATATTTGGTGACAGCCTGTCGTTCCCCTTATTCTTGTATTTTGTAGAAACTTGTGTGCGGTAAAACATCTAAACCGGTTTCCAAGGGTTTCTAGAAATAATAATTTTTTTGTATTTAAAAAAAAAATTAATTCAAAACCCAGATCTTCAATGTTTAGTAAAGTATTACCCCCTAAACATCTTGCTTTAAGGTGATCCACCAGACCTGGAAAAATTGATATCGGAATCCCCGCCTCTTTTAGGGAAGGATTTAAAAATACTTGATAAGATTTGAGAAGAAGCTTTTGGAAATGTTTTTTTATAGTTTGATTTCATAAAGGCCTGTAAAAAACATTAACTTCTTTCTTACCCATTGTATTATAAAATAACAAGGAAATTAAAAATTGATTTCACTGAACCAAGCGACGCAGGTCTAAGGACGTCTATTCGCCTCCGCTGATTGGGCGGAACTGATACAAAATGCACAAAATCGTTATGCGGACGGCATAAGGTTTAATTCTCATTTCCTAATTCATTGAATTACGCCCATTTTGATTCATGCCGCAAAAACCAGAGCGAAATTGCATTGTTTCGTTTTATTTTGTGAAATCCAGGCACAAATATTAAAATGTTTTCTGGTTATTTGTAAAGATCTTAATTCGCCATATTAAATAATAAAATTTTCCGAAAACGGATTCATTAGTAGGAAATTTTGCCACTTGAAAGTATTTTTTAAAGGCCTGATAATTTATTTATTTTCAGACTTACAAATAGATTTTTTTAAGGCGACGCTTCCCGGCACAAAAAGAAGAAGATGGAGAGATATGTAATTACGAATGTTGGACAGAGCGCGCTAATATTTTCAATGATAAAATCGAAGCGAAAATTATGAAAATGCTTAATAAAACATGACTCGTTTAAAATAGAGCAAAAATCTCGTGGAAGGTATCTTAAGTATCATTTAAAGAAACATTGTGAATTTTTTCACAAATATAACTTGTAAAATAATAGAAATAAACTTGTTTTAAATAATTTTTGGAGCATACTTTGCGATTTCTTCCATCGAGGAAATTTCATATAATTTGAGCGTCGGTGTGGAAAGTATCTAGATATTATCTTAAAAAATAACATATATTTTTTTAAGAGTTTAAAAACTTCAAATGTTTATGGGGGATATCTAAGAAATAGGTAGAAATTCAGATAGCGGCGACTTAAATACTCGATTATATCCAAGGCCAAGATGTATTCTACTCGCAGTAATTAACTGAAGCATCTATAATATTATTTCTAAGCCAACAAATTCTAAAAACAAAAACTAATGATTTTGTATGATTTTGCATGGCTTCATCTCAAGTGTGGAGTCTGATCCAGCCTATTTTTTTCCAATACGGTTTTTCCAATTTTTTGCTACATGTAAAGGTACATTTGAACAAGAAAAAACATTAATGAAAATTTTATTTGAATATATATGTATATATAGATATAGCGGCCGCAAGCGGAGGGTCCGACCAAATCGGCTGGAATCCTGGAGTTCTTGTGGAGGAAATTATATGAAACATTAAATTTAAAAAAAAATCGTTATATTATGAGCATAGAATGCGCATGAACCACAGTTTGCCAAAAAAATATTGATTGCAAAAATGAAGGATTTTAAGAAAGAAAATGAAGGACCTTTAATAATAATTTTTCATAAATGTACCGCTGTATCATGTATCACTTGAATGTAAAAGCCATTTTATGTCGTTAATTAATAAATAAGTCGAGCTTTATCCGCATCTTGGCGCGCACCGGTCCCAATTAAATTTCAAGTTCGAATTTGATGCTATAACTTTGGGAATGTATTCTCCACAGGCACAGGAAGATTTTTTTAAATTTTACACAGCTGATGAACAACCATTAAATGCGTCGTAAATGGTTGTTCATCAGTTGTGTAAAATTTTAAATATTTAGTTAATTAGTTAGGGAGTTATTGTTATATTATTACATATTATTGAATACCGTTATTGAACTATTGCTATTTTTTCTGTCTGTTTTAAACCTGTCAAGTCTGTTGTGTACCTGTCAAATCTACTGTGTACGCAGTGGCGTAGCTACCATGGGTGGCACCCGGGGCGGATAACGTGGTGTCACCCCAAGAAAGAACGTGGTGTCACCCCCTCCATGTTAACTTTGAGAAATTCAAAACGCAAATTTCGATTTCATAAATGATAACATTACAAGCTAGTCAAATTTAAAAAAAAAATTCTACGTCCTCAAAATTGATTATTATATATTCTAATTCCTTAATTATTTATTTATGTACAACAATGAAGTACAGAAAAAAACATTCAGATGCTTGATCATTTTTTTCAGTCAGTTATCGAAGGATTCTGCTTTATTTGTATTCGGGTTTTGTGTTTATGAGTTATCGTTTATTACAAAAAAAATAACTATCCAATCCACTAACCTCGTTTTTTTGAAAAATGTCTTTCAATACTTTTAAAAACACTAACAGAATAACAACTTTTTCAACAACCAATAGGTAATAATTTCCTTCACGTTAATCACAATGTACGAAGGAAATGAGAATGACACAGTTGACAAGGGAGGAATATTTCAGGGGAATCTCCAACCAAGTTAGAGCTAGGAACGAAAATAAAACAACAGGATTTTTGCTTAATCCCTGACCGACCGACCCATAGAGCTGCGAAAATATAAATACTAGACCGTGTTCACGTGTAAAATATTTTTGTGATAATATTCTACCTTCGTAATTTTTTTTCCACGTTCGGGTATCGCCCCCCATCGGGTAACACCCGGGGCGGACCGCCCCCACCGCCCCCCCCCTAGCTGCGCCACTATGTCTACTTGTCGTGTCTATTATGTATCTACACTATAAATGAAATTAAAATAAAACCGGAAAAACATATTATGGCATATTTATTAGAAACACAAAGAATAAAACACCCTGAATATAGTCATTCGGCCGTTGAACAGTAGTCATTACAGATGGTATTTTATCTAGAAGCTGCAGCCCTTTTGGAAGGTTCCAGACACGACTGGCGTCTCCACCAAAATCAATCGAACAATGGCAATATCGATGTGACTATAATTAGCCGATCCAGACTATGCTAAATAATAACCAAAGCCTCCTTTATATCCCGTTTTATTATTGTCTATTCTGCCCTCCATTAAAACTACAACCGCATGCTAAGCGTTTCAAAATATACACCCCGATATGCGAATTCATTCGGTTTCCTGATTTAAATGTAGGGTCAGGTCTCGTAAATAGATATCGCGTCTAGCATTCGTAGAATAAATTTTATTGGGAATTTTTTCGTAACGTGTTATTTCTGTTATGTAAATTATTTATGAGATATCGATGATTTTGTTTCCCGGGGCAGAAGAATTAAGTTGTTTTTGAAGAAAAAGACACGCAAAAGAGACCAGTAGGAATTTAATCATTAGCATAAGTGCAAATATGTGGCCGAATACACGTTGATACAAATTTATAATTTTAAAAACATTAAAATTCCAATCAAATGTTGCGTAACAATTTCTTTCCGAAATTTCCTCTATTGTTCTCCAGACAAAACACCGATTTAAAAAAAAAATGAACTATCGTGTTCATCGCTTTCGTGATATTCGCTGTTCGTGGATTCTCGTGGACTCGCTAGAGCAAGTCAAACATCATCATTATTTGTCATTATTTGAAAATAAGATTAACACGGAGAAAATCTCTGTAAATAATTTCTGTAAAAAAAAACAATTATTTGTCAAGCTCAAGGCAAATTCATGTTAGTGAGACTAATAGAATCCATTTAAAAAATAGAATTTAGGATAAATAGCATAAATGTACATAGTATTATATGTATACAAAAAAAAACAATAATTATGGAATAATAGGTTACGCATAATTGGAGCATTTGGTTCTCTAGAACAGGCAATCAGTCTGGCAAGGAACTAATGTCGATCTGACAAAACATAGTAGATAACACTTGTACACCGTTTAAATATTTTCTATTAATTTGGGAGGCGAGTATGGGTACCGCCACCACGGGAACAATTTATTAAAAACATCACCAACACCCCTGCCATATTTCACCCCAAGTGGTTCGCTACATTTGGTGACTAAACAGGGGTGTCCGGATTCATGGTGTGAAGGTTATCTAGGTCCTGGCGGCACAAGTGTTTGGCAGGCCGGATCGGGAGAGTCGAGGGAGAACCTAGACTCCTCCAGCCAGACTCTCTCTACCCATCGCCTTGCACCGCACTGGAAGGAGGGAAGGCACTCCTGGATACATCGACCCTCAGATTCCTTCCCACCCTCATACATTTTCCTTCCCAGAATTTCCTCTCCGTCTTTTCCCTAAACAGACCCTCCACACACCATCCCTAGAGATAAATAACATCGGCCCTGAGAGATTTTTTTTCCTCGGGGCCTCTTGTGTAGAGCTAATGCTTTAGGTACTTAATTATGTACTTAATTTCAGAGACACCCGGGTTCTCACAGTACTAAACAAAGCTTTGGTTAGAAGTAGGCTTGAGAATGGTTCGGTGGTCTGGAGCCCACACCAAGTTAAATATTCCCTCACGTGGAAGAAGGTTCAGAAGAAATTTCTGAGATTTCTTTACCTGGAGGAGTACGGCTACTACCCGTGGCTCTACCCTACCGACTTCCTCTTGGGCATGCTCGGTATGAACCGTCTACGGGTCAGAAGGGATGTGCTCATTATAACACATTTCTTTAGACTGATTCGTGGACGATTCGAAAACTCGGCTATCATAGAGAGTATTAGTTTCTATGTTCCCGATGGTTATCTCCGTCACCGACAGCATAGACTCTTTTATCTCCCGGCTTGCAGAACTAACTTGCCAATGGTAATGCCAGTTGGGAGAGCAGTCTTCTTGTTAAATATTATCACTTTGAATATCGATCAATGAAGCACAATTTAGACAGCAAGCTTTATTGCTGTTAGTGTGATTGTGCTTCATTGATGTTTAAATTGTTAATTGATGTTTAAATTGTTCATTGATGCTAAAATTGTTTAATTTGTTTAAATTTTTTAAATTATTTAAATTGCTTAAATATGCTTTATTCTTAATATTTTCTCTACTTTAAAAACGATTTGAAATTTTAATTTTGTTTTGTTTTTAAAATGAATAAATTGAATTAAATTGAATTTACTTCCTATTTTATTATTTTATATGCAAACGTATCAATTTAACATAATAAATATGTAAATAAAATTTAAAATATTAAAACCTTGATTTGAAAGAAATAACGAAGAGAAATATTGCCTCTAACATCATTCAATGTTAGAATTTACTTTGAACTATATACATCCATTTTAGGTCCAATTTGGATAAGTCCAACTTTAACCCCTTTGATGATGTTGTGAAGCTTGGATAGTGTCCAATGGCCTTGATTCGTGTTTCTCAAAATGTAGTAAATTAATATCTTTCATAAATAATTCTACAAAGTTTAAAAACCTTTTCTTTTGTTAATAAAAAAAAGCTTTTCAGCAAAATTGTTAAATGCAATTGAAAACATTGAATTTGTCTGGACTTTTCTGAGGCAAATGGTTTTCAATTTATTTTCTTTATTTTTCCACTGTAATATCTGACCGTATCTTGTATGACATGTTGCTGAGTTTTTCAATGGGTTGAAATTAACTCAAGGGGTGGCGATTAAAATAAATACGAAAGCTTTGACGAAAGCTCGAGTAGCGTGTAAATTTGTATGTCTCCCTTTATTAAGAGAGTAAAACCAGCTTGGGTAATGTTAAAAATAAAATATAACATCTGAATTAGTAAGTATTGGCCCCAGGGTTGGAAGGGGCTTTCGCCGTTTTACATCTCAGTCGGGCTCGCGAACTTGAGGCAGTGGATTTCTGAAATGTTTTCATTGAAATCTTAACTATAAAACAGAAAACGTATATTATCCGATATATTAAGGAGAAAAATAAAAATTTGAGGTGTAGTAAAAATAAAATAAAAATAAAATTAGCCTTTATTGCTGTTAAAATTATAAACATTCTTCTTATCTTAGGTGTAGTATGTAAGTATAATTAGGTAATGGGGGTAGTTGTATTATTTTATGACACGTCAAAATATAGTTGTCGAACTGCCTTTAAGTGACGTTGAAAATGACGAAGGTCAATGTAGATATTTGAGATGTTGGTGTTTGGAGCGTTCTGTAGGCAGAAGTTCTGTTTTCGGAGCGTAAAATAGTGCACGGTTTCTCCCACTATCTAGGTATGAAGCGGCGAGAGCTCTAGAACTGTAAATCTGGAACATGAAACTTGCATAGATTTTTCTCTGTGGAATTTTTAGATCAACGTAATTATTTTCAGTTCGCAAAGTTGTTTGCATCATGAGCTGTGTAGTTTTAAAATATTCTTTACACTCTTTTATTTATTTATTAATATACGCCCTTTTTCGGGGCTTTTAAATATATAGTATAGTTAGAAAAATACATATTTATTGTACATAATTGAACTGCCTCAATAAAAATATTTTAAATTTGTTTAAAGATAAATTGAAGATGTCCACTGGCTTGGTATAATTGTTTCCCTCCGTTAGTATTCTGAGCAAAGAGGAATGCATATGGTAGTTAGTCCCAGAATTTCTGCACTGAAATAAATCCTGACTTCGAGTAATATGTCGTAAAAAACCCCATACAATTTGCTGATTCAGGTTTTTATATATTTTGTTGAAAGTCGGGAGAAACCGGATAGTAACTACTAGTGGAAGTTGACATACAGAATGCAAGAAAAAACATATTTTATTTCGTTTTTTTTTATCAGATTATCAATCTTGTGGCAAAATCACACACACCCAAGGAACTTTCAAGGTTCTCATCTAGGACCATTATTATTTAATGTATATATTTATGATATTCACAAATGTTTTTTACACGCTAATTATCTAGCATATGCAGACGATAAAAAAATATACTCAGTTATCAAATCAATCGAAGACTGCATTAAAATTCAAGAGGACCTCAATCGTCTTTTTGTCAACTGTAAATTAAACAAACTTGTTGTAAATACCTCAAAATGCAATAAAATATCATTTACACGCAACATAAATAAATTTTCCTTCGAGTACACAATAAACGGGACACAAATTAAAGAAGTAGAATCTATCAGGGACCTTGGGATAATAATGGACGTTAAATTAAACTTTATACAACACACTGACGAAATCATCAACAAAGCCAACAAAATGCTGGGATTTATAATTCGTATAACAAAACCTTTCAGCAACATTAAAACTCTTTATTCCCTTTACACGGCGTACGTCCGTCCCCACTTAGAACACTGTACACCGATCTGGACTCCTTTCTACCAAGCACATGTCGAAAGAATCGAAAGTATTCAAAAAAAAAATTTTAAACACATAAATTACAAAAAAAAAATTACACTTTTCAAATTACACCGAATCTATTAAATTTCACAACTTCAACTCCCTATATACACGACACTTAATTTTTGACCAAACCTTGTTTTGTAAAATTTTTAATAATGGCCTGGACTCGCCAGAGCTTACCGACTTAATAAACATTAATATTCCGATAAGATCAACAAGAAAATCAGACTTATTTTATTTACCATCATGTAGCCGTTTATGTATTTAAAATTAAAAAAAATTAAAATAAAATTTTAGAACTACAAAAAAAAAAAAAACATGAGAAAAAATTCCCCGTTTATGTGCGCAATATAATACAACATTTTACAATATAGACATTTTTAACAATACCCTTCAGAAATACCGAATGGAAGTAACGCGTACGATTGAAAATTAATTCAAAATTAATTCAAGATTGTAGAATGTATCGGGAGCATCTCCTATCCTTATCCTATTTTCCTCTTCCTCTCCCCCTCAGCAAAAATTAATTTTTAGATCTAATAAAACTCCATCTTCAAATAATTTTAACATAGGAGACCTTTTTGGCTTAACTTAATTTAATTTTTTATGTATGTATCTATATTTAATGTAAAAGCTGTTTGTCTCTCACAAATAAATAAATAAACTTTGATTTAGAATGCAAGAAGAAAACACATTTTATTTGTTTTTTTTTTATCAGATTATCAATCTTGTGGAAAAAACGCACACAAGTATCTTAGATATAGAATGCTAGATGAAAACATATTTTGTTTTGTTTTTAATCAGATTACCAATCCTTTGGAAAAACGCGCACACAACAAACTTTGATACAGAATGCTAGAAGAAAACATATTTTGTTTTTTTTTTAATCAGATTATCAATCCTATGGAAAAACGCGTACACACGAAACTTTGATATAGAATGCTAAAAGAAAACAAGTTTTGTTTTAAATCAGATTATCAATCCTGTGAAAAACGCGCACACAAGAAACTTTGATATAGAACGCTAGAAGAAAAAATGTTTTGTTTTGTTTTTAATCAGATTATCAATCTTCTGGAAAAACGCGTACACAAGAAACCTTGATATAGAATGCTAGAAGAAAACATACTTTGTTTTGTGATTAATCAAATAAATCCTGTGGAAAAACGCGCACACGCGAAACTTTGATAAAGAATGCTAGAAGAAAACATATTTTATTTTGTTTTCAGATTATCAATCCTATGGAAAAACGTGCATACACAAAACTTTGATATATATTGCTAGAAGAAAACATATTTTCTTCTGTTTTTAATCAGAACCTGTGAAAATCCTGTGAAAAAACGCGCACAAGAAACTTTGATATATAATGCTAGAACAAAACATATTTGATTTTGTTTTTTATCAAATTATCAATCCCGTGGAAAAAAACGCACACAAGAAACTTTGATAAATGATAGAAGGAAAAAAATATTTGATTTTGTTTTTTATCAAATTATCAATCCCGTGGAAAAAACGCACATGCAAGAAACTTTGTAAAATTTGCCTTACCTACAGTTGCCCAGGGATTTTTCAATCTGCGGCCGCGCAAGTGGTGATATTTATTTAATTATTATTTATTTAACGGCTTGTTCTAAAACCTGTCATATTTTAGTTTTGATGTATTTTATACTCTATAAAAATTCACAAAACGAAAATAGTAACATTTGGAACAGATTCTTTTTCGAATTCGGAAGCCACGAATAAAAAAGTTTTATTTATTTTATTTTCGGTGTCAGATCGCATTGTTCGCTAATAATGTATTCTAGGCGGTCTCGGAACAATCTACCCTCCTAGCCATGACCCGAAAGTCGGCAAACAAACGACCCGACTATTAAACCATATTACGCAGGCGGCCGCCCGACCTACCGACCAACATCACTACATTATTTGAATTTCAAATTCAGAACGGAACAGACGCGGTCGCTCTGAAATCTACAAAAAAAAAATATCAAAGAAGTTTTTGAGCGCACAAAAAAGGTACCAACGATTGGTATGAAAGCACAACATTTTGAGAAAATTTGATTTTACAGTCACCGGCCATAGTTAATTTAAATGCAGGAAATAATTCTTTGTGCGTCACTTTGCATCGCTTTACTCTGTTACACAGAGGTCATTATGTTTGTGTATCCTCCCTCGTGTAACATGGGTTTCTTCAAGGCCTTTTCTATCCCCCAAGGATGACCTAGTACTAAATCCCCAAAGTAGACCCTAAGGGATATTATTTTTCTTGGGACCCCTGTGCGGAGTTGGTGTAAAAAAATATGACAAAAACAAATATGGCGATGAAACCTAAATGAACACAATATTGTTTTAAGCGCCCTTGAGGTGATTTTTCACAAAAACGGCGTTCTACAAATTGTCCAATTTTTATTATTATTATTAAATACCAAAACCAAATACCAAATGACAAATATCTTTAACTCCACATATAAAAATGAAAAAAATATAGGTAATATTATTTGCTAAACGTTCTAGAGATATAGATACTCTCAGTATCTCCCTGGTGAAGGACCACCATTCATTAATAACCAAATTATTGGTGGAAATGGCTTTGTCAATGAAAAAATTAAAAACACTTTAGATCCTGTTTTTGTTGCCTACAAAGTCAACTACCGTAAATCTGTACCTCTTTTACAGGTGCCAAACATTTAAAGTATTTTTTGTGGGTTGTGGGATGCGCGGATAAACGCCCGTTGCCAGTTTGAAATTGGAACATTGGAACATCGTCTGCGAGTTCCCGGGGCGTATAAAAAGGCGAGTGCGGGATTGAAAGTCCAGTAGCCGGCCTCGTGTCGTCCGGCGGACACCCCCGGGGGTCATGCGGCCGGCACGCCATCAGGAGCGGAGGCTTCTGCCCACCAGTGCTAGTCGGACTTATTTCCCTCCAATCAAATGCTCGCGGGGAGAGCTGGGAGAGCTCACAGAAAGATAATAGCGCTAAAATTTGTCTGTTTTCCTTATAGGTTCTTTGGTCCTGCCGCTGATAGCTCCGTTGTAACATACGTCGTTTATTGCGATGAGGGGGAGGTTATGACGGATATATATCTATTACAAAATGTTAATCTTTCACTAACGTTTGAAAAATAACTCTACTTCAAACATTAGTTACAACTTTAACTAGATGGCAGGTAGGTATGGTTTTCATGAAAATGTTCATATAATTATCTCTTTGTGACGAAGCCAAGCGAAATAATGCAAAATCATGTATTTTTGTTTTGAAAATTTGATCGCTTAAAAGTATTATAGATGCTTCAATCAAATTACCTGCTGCGTGTAGAACATATATTGGCCCTTAAAAATATCGGTAATTTTTTTATAGTCTTTTAATAAGCCTCGAAAAAAATAAAGTATAAAAAAACACTTCCAAGTGCAAACTCTCCTACTTATAAACCCCTTTTCGGATATGGTTTTATTGTTTAATGTGGCAAATTCAATTTCTAGTTGTTATTTTGGACATCAATCAATACGGCCCGCACTCGGCCGGGATTTGGATTAATTTGGATTTTCAAAGTAAACCTTATGCCATCGGCACAAGAACAATGCACTTGACATATCCATTTCGCATCGCCCCGCCTGCGAAGGGGAATGGACGTCCCTTCCGCGTCGCTTGGTTCCATGAAATCAATTTTAAATTTCCTTGTTATTACAATAAACAATGCTTAAAAAAGAAGTTTATGTTTTTTTTACAGGCCTTTACGAAATCAACCTGTAAAAAATATTTCTCAAAACTTTTTCCAACCCCTTCAAAAGCTTTATATTAAGTTTTTTTAAACTCCTCGCAAAAAGAGGCTTGGATTTCGATTTCGATTTTTTCCTGAACTATTGGATCACCTTAAGAGTAAGTAGGTAGGCACGTCTGAAACGGATCTGAAACTGAATCTGAATCTGAAACTGAAACTGAAACTAAGACAAGTATTATTTTTTACATCACACATGATAATAATGCAAAAATATTATCAATGAATTTAATTTACTGTTTCAAGGTTAAGTTGAAGGTTATTGTATTATTTTATGTATTCACACTAATCGACAACACTCCCCATTGATCATAAAATGATTAATTCATGTATTATAAAGAATACAACTCTTTTGATTACGATGGATCGTAACTGATTCATCTTTAAATACATTGCATGTAATCAAAACGATTATTTCTGTGTCGAAGAAAATTCTTTGATTTTTGTTTGATCAATGTAACGAAGCGAATTTTCATTTTACAGCTACGATTTGAGATTTTCATGCCAAAATTATTATCGTGATTAATTTTTGGGTTTTTACGCCGTGCTGCGCTTCCTCCTTTCCTAGCCAAAGCTTGCTTTTACCTTTTTTTATTTCGGAGAAAACTCAGCTGCAGACCGTAATTAACAAGACATTACTATCACTAAAAGCTAATACGTGGACGGAAATAAAAAAATAACATTACCAACAAACATATCAATAAACTTAAAAAGTAATCTGACAAAACTTACTAACACTAAATTTAAAACATACATATTATGCACCATTTGACATAAAAATAGAAATCTAAAGAAATAAACATTGTAATCCACTCTAGGACAAATATACAATAACATTGTTATGTTTGTCCTAGAAAGGAGATATTGCTGTTACAATATCTCCTTTTTAGGGATAGAAAGCAAATCCGACATAAAATACCTAGGCATTACAGTGGACCAATAAAATGGTCCACATGTATAAACGGAAAACTTGCCGTAACTTGGAACTAGCACTAGGAAGCGCAATACGAAACTCAACAAAATGACATTTCATTTAAAAGGTCGGTTCCATGACAACTGAAAAAAATTGCGTGCAGTTCTCACGCGATAGAAGTGAAACCTTCAGAAAACTAAAGTAGACAAGAGTGGAGAGGCTACGAAGCATCGTACATAGGATAGGCTACGAAGGCTACGAAGCACCACACAAAGAGGAGACCGATAGGCTACGAGGCACCGCACAAAGAGGGGACCGATTATTCTCATTCTCTTGTAGGCTAAATCCTATAGTTGGATGTGTCTTTTTTAGTGTTGGTTTTTCGTTTCATCGAGTTTCAAGTCACAACGGTGCTAACCTAACATAATCCATTTAACCAATTTTTTAAAACATATTTTTAAATTCACTTTTCAAAAGAGATTTAGTTGAATTCATTCCGAGTTGTCCGGTCACCAAAAAGAAATTAAAAGATATGCAAAAAAATGAAAAACAGCACATAACCTAACCTAACGTAACCTATTTTAACATTTTTCATCGCTTAATGACCTTTAAAAGGAGGTGATGAAGTTGCATATTGTTGTGTTGTCGGGTCACCATAAATGCGTACCCCGCCCGGTAAAATGAATGTATTTCACTAGCTACTTTATCGAGACACATCATTGGTACCAATCCCCGTAATTATTTTCAAAACCTTGTAAACTGTTTACCACTTACTATGTGTACGTAGGCATTTTTTGTTTATATAATAATAATAAAAAATACTCTGTGGATATATGCAGAAACAGGCGGTCCGTTTGATAGATTCTCCTAATATAACAAACGAATTGCAATCTTTAGAGCACAGGCGTCAGGTGGGAATGCTATCCTTGTTCTACCATGTTTTACAATGGAAGATGCTCCGAGGAACTAGCGTCATTGATCCCCTCGGCACCGGTGCATAGTCGGGAAACAAGCCAAACACGCGCCCAACATTTGTACACGGTTGACATTAGTCACATGAGAACGGGTCATGTCTACCACTCGTTCTTTAGTTCAACAGCTCGGCTGTGGAACGATTTGCCAGCTTTTGTGTTTCCTCCCTGGTCAAGACCCATGTTCACTCCTACTTCTCCTCAAAAACACTCTCCACACAGTAATCACCCTCCACTTCAAAGATGACATAGGTCCTCAGGGAAGTTATTTTCCTCAGGGCCTCCTGTGCGGAGTTAATGTAAAAAAATCTCAAACCAAATTTCAAATAATGATTTTTTATAATACCTACGAATATATTTTTTAAAATGAGTATAGTGTGCAGTGAAATTTGTCTGGTTTTGCGGTTTTCCAGATAAGAAATTTTAAGGTTTTTTTTATAAAAGCTCTACACAGGAAACCCTGAGGAAAGAAAATCGTCAGGGTCAACGTCATCTTTGGGATGCTGTGGGACAGTCTTTTTGTGGAGTTTAAGTTCTGGGAAGGAATATGAGGGGAGGGTAGAAATCTGGGAGTCGGTGCCTCCAAGAGTATGAATCCAGTACTCCCACAGCGGTGCAAGGCAGTGAGTCGATAGAGTCCGGCTTGAGAGCTCAAAAGGTCTCCCTCAACCAGTACCTCCCTATCCGGCTCGCCACGAAGTAGTTTGGCAAACGTATCCACCGTCAAGACCTCGCCCCTTGAACCCGGGCACCCCTGTATAGTCACCAAACATAGCGAACTACTTGGGGCGACCCATGGTGGTGGTGTTGCCGAAAAGATATAGTATGCATGTTTTTAAAATCAAGCATGTTTGGCAAAAGAAAGATATTTCAACAAACGTGTTTTCGATTTTTTTTCTGTACAACATCGAAATTGGATAATCCCGAATAATGTAATAATTTCGAATTAAAAAAAGTTTCGCTTGTACAATTCAGATTTTAAAAGGTTTTTCTTTGAATCAAATCAAAAATCCTTACAACCTTATTGTTATAATTTTTTACAATCAAGAAACATTCACAATTCGACAGGTCATTCATATTCCGATAATAATGTACTTAAGTACTGTTTGTCAAATAAGAGTAGAAAGCATAGGACGGCGCCACTGTTGATCAAAAGGCAATACTAAACATTTAACTCATGATGTTAATGTAAAGTTGTGTGACCTACACTTTTATAAAAAAATAAAGTCATAAATGTGAAAAAAATATTGTTTCATCGCAATATAGATACCAACTGATCTCAAAATTAAAATTGAACATGGGTATATTATTATCATACCTTTCCAATTTTGTGTTAACATAATAAAAAATAACGACATTGTAATAAAATATAAAGCACATTTTAGAAATTGTCCCCATTTATTTAATACTAGCTTAAGTACTTACCTAGCGTTGCCCGGGCTTTAGATCATGTCCCTAATTTTAGATCTGAATATATTTAACTCATTCAGATCTGAAAGCAGTATAACTAAACTCACCATTAGTGATTCTTCTTTATCTACTAGATTACTTTTTATCTACTGTTAAATTCAAATTTATGTTAAATTAAATGAAAGCAAATCACTTTACAAAACACCGTTTAATCAAATTTACGCCATTAAGTAGGTATCTTAACAACAGTGCTTTTTCGATTTTAATTTTTTTTTTCTGTAAGAACAAAAAATGTTTTTTTAAATGTAGTTTACTGTGTTCTAAATATTCAGTGACATTGCACAGAATATTTGACAATTAATTTGGTGTTGCCAAATTTTGTAGTTCCATTTTTAATATTTTCTACTCTTATTTGACAGACTATACGTAAGCATGTAAGTATGTTACACATGGAGTACACTGATGGTAGGTTAAGTAGAAGGTAGAAACCCCATATTGTCGTCAAAAAGCAAAAGGCAGCTTTTTGCAGAAGTCATGTTCCGATGTTTGAGACCATTTGTCTTTATTTAGCTAATATAATTAGAAGTCTGTGAACAGTATACGAAAAAGCATGTGTCTAATGAATTGTTTAATAAATCTTTTAAATAAATTTTTGTTTAATAAATCAAAAAATTTCCTCTGAAAGCACAAATTTTTTAAGTAGGAACTTAATTATAAACCACAGGTATAATACTCTATTTACTTAATATTCTTTTATTTCAAATACTATTAAAAAGCTCTATCAAAGTTAACCATCTTTTCGAAACCGGAAACCAAACGTAGAATCGAATATACAGACAGACGAAATACCAAACGGTCAAGTGAAAACAGGATTTCGCTATAAAAAAACTGACTTACTTATATGTGAATGTTCCCCAATTTATTATGCATCATTTTAAAACAAAAAATTTAAAGCTTTGTTTTAAAATAACTACATTTATTTTTAAACTTTCTCCTTATAAGCAAGAACATAGAATTAGTTCTGTGTTCTCCTTAAATTAAAAACTATATTTTTTCATTCATTGGGCATATTTTTAATTAATTTACTAACGCTTTCTTTGGGGGCTTTTACATATGATTAGTAATTATACATAATTCTTATACAGGGTGCGGCAGCATAACTTCCTTTTTTAAAAAGCGCGCCATTCAGTCGGTTGATGTCGTAGCTGAGCGCTAGTGATCTCGTTCGAGAGGCGGAACTATAAAGTTTTGTCCCAACACAGTTTAGTTGCCATCGTACGTTGGAACGGTGAGGAGCGTGCGTTTGCCGTTGAGGCCTATTTTTCCAAGGGATGTTCTGTGATCATTTTAATAACGTAATTAATGTTTTATTGTTTAATATTATTGCCGTTTTAGTAAAAAAAAAAATATGGGTTCAGTTGTTTTCTTTATTACAAGGAGTTCAGAATATAATAGAGAACATTTCCTTTTTGCTTGTGAGCCAGCCCAGCTGCAGCGCTTGGTGCAGGGTCCATCGGAACGGTGCGCGGTGATACGGTGGTACTGCGGTACGGGGACTACGGGGTTGCGGTGACTGACGGCGGCGATCCCGGTTCGATGCGTATCTCCGTGCCGGTATCGGGTTCCAGTGAAATAACACGGGTAACTTATATCGCGCCGGGGACATTACCATTTTATTATGTGCCCGACAACGTTTAACGTTCGCCGACTGACGCGAGATGAACGCCGGACCGGAGACGGCCGCGGATGATACGCGGACATTCCGAACTCGGGCGTAGCGAGATTTGATGCTCAAGATGAAAGAATCGAAGAATGAAATCAAACAATTAACTAAATTTTGGAAACAAGTCAAACAGACCCCGTATTCCGAATTTCAACCGAAATATAACACACTTCCCCCATTTTGATATGATAATATTCCTTTTTTCTGGACAAAAGTAATCAAATGAAATTCCCTCGATTGAAAACTTTAAACTTTGATTTAAAAAAAATCTTAATTCACCAATTACAATAAAAAAAACAACTATTTGCATATGTGGCGAGGGAAAATACTGCATTAAAAATTTTAAATTACCTAAAATGAAAATTTGTTTTCATGATATGGCGCCATTTACTATAATTTCTCTCATTTTGATTTGTTAGTATTCCTGATACTCGTAGCATAACATAACGTATGGCTAAAAGAGACGTTATTACCAATCTATACCTATTAGGTAAGCACTTTGTTTGGCGCAATTCTGGAAATAAAATAAAGGTTTTTAGTCAAGTTTTTCCACGACTTCCTGATTCGTAATCGAGAGCCTTTCCCCTCGCAGATCGCGTACTCTCAATACAGCCTTGATTAAAGGCCAACATTCAGAGTCGAAACTTTGCGCGAATGGCTTTAACCGTGTTCAGATCTGAATAGCCAGATACTTTTCTCCATCTACTTCACCTCCCCACTTCTTTCTGCTCCAATAATTGGGATGCCATGATCCCTCTATCTCCAGACAGCTGGGAGCAGTTGGGACTCTTGCGTGGTATTCACGTTTTTTTAAACCTTCGTTCTTTGAGCATCATCCTTCACAGTTAAATCTGTTTCATCTAAGATCGAGATATCCGCTCCTCAGATGGAAGATTGATATAAGTTTTATTAATATTTGATTCTATTGATAGATCATAACAATTAGCGACCAGAATCTAAAAAGCTCAGAAAACACATTAGTCACTTCCTTAATCATTTATTTTCATTAACGACATCATTACAGCATCATTATCTCCTTTCTTATCTCAGGATGAAACTACAGACAGAATGTGTATCAAAACACTTTAACCCTCTGCGAGAACTAGCATTTTAATTTAAATTCCTTTTTTTAAAATTAATTCCACACAGGAGTATCATCTGGGATGCGTGTGGAGAGGAAGGAATGAACATTGGTCTTGAAGAGACCCATGTTGTAGGAAGGAGGAAACACAGAAGCCGGCAAATCGTTCCACAGCCGAGCTGTTGAACTCAAGAACGAGTCGAAAAAACGACCCGTCCTCATGTGACAAATGTCAACCGTGTACATATGTTGGGCGCGCGTTTGGCTTGTCTCCTGACTATGTACCTTTGCCGAAGGGATCAATGACGCTAGTTCCTCAGAGCATCTTCCATTGAAATACCGGTAGAACAGGGATAGCATTCCCACCCGACGCCTGTGCTCTAAGATTGCAATCCGTTCGTTGAGGTGGGAGAATCTATCAAACGGACCGCCCGTTTCTGCAGAGTCGAGAGTTTTTCAAGTATTTTGGAGCTCCAGACCTGTGAAAATCACGGACCCGACAGTTGATCTCCAATAGTTGCCCCCCCCCCCCGAAGTTATAATTATTTAACTATATTACTATATTTTTTTGTTCATTATTTACAAATTTCCACTATAAAATTGAGTTCAAAAATACCTAATAATATGTTGGTATGGATATCAAACGAATCTATTTGCAGGGTCTATTTTTTGTATTTACCTACACGTACTCTGGTGTATACAGTATACCGAAAAGTAGTTTTCCTCCTCTATATCTTCTCTGCACGTGCGCACCCCTTCGAAGACACTTAGTTATATTTTGTGTAAGTAGTGTACCGTATTTTTCCTAAGACCAAGATGAAACCGGAGATTTTTTTGTTTCAGAGTTTTTTTTTTTAAATATGTTTATTCAGTTTTAATTTTACAATATTTTATTTTACAAATCTTACGAAACTGATCAATCAGTTTGATTGTAAGAAATCTCTCATTTTTTTCTAATTATTTAATACATTATACTTTTCAGTTTTACATAGTATATACTATACTGTTTTTATAAAATTTATTTTTCTCTTCAAATATAATAATTGTATATATATAGCCTATATATAATACGAACGTATAATGTAGCAGACTAGGATTGCATGATCCTCGCAGTCTGATAAAAATACACAGATATACCTGTATTTTTATATCAATACAAGTCAGTAATTCTAATTTTATTAACGTTCTACACCAGAGGTTCCCAAACTTTTTTTTCTCAATGGTATGGTAGACCACTTTCATTAACGTTCTACACCAGAGGTTCCCAACCTTTTTTTTTCTCAATGGAATGGTAGACCACTTTCAAAATTTTACTGGTCACGGTGGACCCCCTTCTGATACATTTCTATCATA
Source organism: Glyphotaelius pellucidus (assembly GCA_936435175.1). Taxonomy (NCBI): domain Eukaryota; kingdom Metazoa; phylum Arthropoda; class Insecta; order Trichoptera; family Limnephilidae; genus Glyphotaelius; species Glyphotaelius pellucidus. The sequence goes on along the minus strand of OW386538.1, from coordinate 36,144,542 downwards.
TTCCCAAAACTCGACACGCGTTGTACTGGATATTGAATGGCGAGGTGTGGTCTATCACAACGGGGCAGTACAAATTTTTCAAAGGGGGGCAAAATGGACCAGTAATCGAGATTATATTTGCCACGACGGAGGAGGCGTAATGGGATATGAGTATGTTCCCATCCCAGTACAGTACACCCATATCCCATTACACCCCATCCCCTTGCCTAGCTGGATGTTTTAAGATCTATGCATAACAGATACAACAATGTGCGCTGAAAGCCAATCGCCCTGTTATGGTGGGCGCGTAATGGAATGTGGGACGCGGAGGGGGGCAGCGGGGGATATACAACAATGTGCGCTGTACGCCAGTCGCTCTGTTATGGAGGGGGCGTAATGGGATGTGAGACAGGGATGGGATGGGATATGGATATGGGGCACGGGATGGGTCTCAATCGAAACCTGTTCGTGGACCCCCACTTCTTTATCGCGCCTACGTGGACCCCCGTCGGGTCTCCCGTGGACCCCTTTCGAGTCTCCCGTGCGCCCCTAGGGGTCCACCTGGACCACTTTGGGAATCACTGTTCTACACGATGATTTGTTTATACCGATCCCCATATGGAATCTGTACCCTGATCCATATGAAAAAGTCTTTGTTTACACGAGAATTATTAATAGTCAGTCAGTAGTTGCCATTAGAGAGCAAATACTATTTTCAGCACCTTGAATGTTACCGTAGATCACATGAAAACATTTGTCATTTGCAATAAAAAAATCCACCTTAGATCACAATATCGAACAGAAAAACACGTTCACAATCAATAAAACATGTTACAGTTATTTTTTATCATTATTTTAAATCCAAAAAGTAACAAACATTCAACATTTCCACTTAATAAATGGTTAGGTGAAACAATAAAAATATCTGCCATCTTAAAATATTCGACAATCGGTGCCATAAACAGGTCCCCTTTTAATCCTGAGTTCATAATATTTGTAAAAAGATGAAAATTGGACAAAAAAAAAGCTTCGTGTAAAACGTCTACGACCAAAATTAATCTCACCCTTCTGCACTATGATACTAAAACTACTAAAGTTTGTATTTTTTCACAATTCAAATAAAATTCATGTTTTTATGGATCAAAATCATCTAAAATATTAATTTTTTGAGAAAATCCAGTTGAATTTAATTTAATTTAAACACAGCAAAATTATTTTGTGGTACCGTTTTAATTTGTACACACAACAAGAAAGTATCGTAAAATGGTCTGGGGAGTTGACCAAACCATTTTATTTGAAAAATGGCGTAAGGCAACGAGGAAACATGCCGTTTTTTTTCAATGCATACTAATTCAAAGACTTAAGGGTCTACTATTCGTATTTCGACCGATTTCTTACATATCTCCCTTAAACATTTAAGGTTTTTAAGCTCTCAAAAAAATATATGTTATTTTTGAAGATAATATCTAGATACGTTCCACGCCGAAACACAAATTATATGAAATTCCTTCGATAGAAAAAAATCGCAAAGTATGCTCCGAAAATTATTTTAAACAAGTCTATTTCTTTTATTTTACAAGTTATATTTGTGAAAAAATTCACAATCTTTCTTTAAATGATACTTAAGATACGTTCCACGAGATTTTTGCTCTATTTTAAACGAGTCATGTTTTATTAAGCTTTTTCGCAATTTTCGCTGCTATTATACGACTTAAAATATTAGCGCGCTCTGTCCAACATTCGTAATTACATATCTCTCCATCTTCTTCTTTTTCATCGCCGTGCGTTTCAAGAGTGCGGCCTTAATGCCACAAAAATAGGTTGCCATGTACATACATGGGATGTGTGTAAATAACATTAATTACGCAGATGATATTGCACCTTCACTTAGTGCAATGAAGAAATTACTCAAAATACGCGAAGACTTTGCAATAACCTTCTTTATTCAGTAAGTTATAATTTTTTATAATGCACCCAGGTCAATCGTTATGGTTTTCAAATATAAAAACGAAATCATCCGAACACCCTCAGTATGGGTAGATGGAAGGAAAATGGATGTTAATCATAACGTCAAGCACTTGGACAGTGGCGAGCAGTATCGGATATCGCTCTTCCATTAGATCGGGTATGCTATCAAGACGTTTTCACTTCTGCAGTTTAAACGTAAAAAAAATACTCAACGCTTTCTGCCCATTGCTGTACACGTCAGAACTATGGAATGACTATACCGCGCCCCAATTGCATAAGTTAAAAGTCGTCTACAATAACACTTATCGCCAATTTTTGGCCTACCGAGATACTACAATGCTACGGGAAATGTTCCTGGAGGGACGAGTGCACACTTTCCGAGCACTTCTCCGCCACCGCATGGGAAGTTTATGGCGCAGACTGCGCCAATCGAAGAATGCGATCATCATCGCCATTATTGCTTGGATGGGCTCTCCCCTGATGGCCCTCTGGAAACGGGAGACGGAGAAATACCCTCTGTTAACGGCTGCTTGAATTCATTTTAGTTTTTAATATGTTATTCAGTTTCATTTCTGTTGTTTATTCGTTTTTTGTTTAATTTACGTGTTGTTATCTACTTTTTACCTCATCATATTATTTGTCTTTGTTTTGTTATTTCGAAATATGGAATGTACTGCATTGCTTACATTCTGGAATATACCTACTGTTATTTTTTTTACTAATAATTTAAAATTAACAAAATACTTAGTTTTAACGACATTTATTGTTTAAAAACCCAACATGTTTCGTAAGCAACGCTTACTTCATCAGGATTTACTTAAAACTTAAAATTTTGTAAATTAAGTAAGTAAACCCTGATGAAGTAAGCATTGCTTGCGAAACATGTTGATTTTCCAAACAATGAAAGTGGTTAAAACTAAGTATTTTATTAATTATGAAATTAATTAATTTTAGCCCTTGGAAGGGAATGGCCGACACAGGGGTCAATGAGGCTCGCTACCCATCACATCACCAACCCTTCGGTGGCGCAAAGAGGAGAACGGATTGCGAACAATGTCGAATTGGTACCTACATGGAATATCAGAGTAGGTGACACGATGGAAAGTAAATGTTTGGACGTAATATGTGTAACTGAGAGTATGAAAAAAGAGAGCGGTACAATGCAGCATAATAATAGGTACGGAAAACCATATACGGAGAGGGCTTGTCAGGGTGTTGGAGCGCTACCGTCTCCCAGAGTCGTTGAATGTATGTTGCAGTGTGAATGTGAAGTCCGAGAATAATGTGGATCCGATTCAAAATATGTTAGACAAGGGTGTTGCTTGTTATTCGCTATGCCCCGTTAATTTTGAAAGCGACGAAGTGAAAGATGATTTTTGGACTGGTGTGAACGATAAAATGAGATTAAAAAATTTGAATGAAAGGATTATAATGGCGGGCGATTTGAATGGGTAGGTGCGAATTAGACGTGATGGATTCGATTCAACCTTAGGTAAGTTTGGGGATAAAAGAACGAATAGAATACTTGAAGTATGTTTAGAGTGAAAATCGTTTGTATCGAACATTTTCTTCGATCATAAAGGAATCCACCAATAAACGTGGCAAAGAGGAAATGAAAGATCATTAATCGATTTTGTAGCCGCTACCGAGGACAAAAGAGTTTTCAGAGGGGCTGAGGTTGAAACTGACCACTTTCTGGTGGTGTCAAGAGTAAACCTCTTTCGTGGCTGGCGCTCTAAAGTGGACACGGTATCAACTCCAACCAGAGTCAAAGTAGAAAAACAGCAAAACGCTAATGCCAGAAGTGCGTATGAGAAGCGTGCAGAGACTAGTTTGAATGAGAAGGAAATGGATGGTCTAAACATTGATGAAACATGGAACCACATAAAATTAGTCTTTGTGAATCTGCTAGAGATGTCTGTGAAGTAAGTACGCAAGGTAGGAAGAAAGGTGACGCATGGTAGGATGACAAGATTAAAGCCCTGGTCTCAGAGAAGAAGAAAGCATGGTCATGTCTGCTAGCGGCTGGCAGTGCTTCTAGCGAAGAGAGAGATCGAGCGAAAGAAGTTTATAAGGGATGCAGAAGTTTATAAGGGATGTAAGTGTTGGGATAAAAGAAAGAAAAAAACGCCTGGAAGAGGAAGAGGGAATAACAATGACGAAACACTTCCAAAAAAACATTAAACTGTTTTGGTAGGAGGTCAAAAGGGCCCGGAGTGTTTCAGAGAACGGAAGTCTGAAAATGATAAAATCGAAAGATGGAAAAATATTGACGAATGAGATCGAAACGAAAAAAATCGATTAAATCCATGGAGAATGGTAAGGCTGTTGGTTTCGACAATATTGCTGCCGAATACTTTAAAGAAGATAACCATATTATTCTCACATGGTTGTGGAACTTTTTAACCAGTGTTTAGAGGAGGGTTACACGCCTTTAGATTGGAGAAGGGCTGTGATCATGCCGTTATACAAAGGTAAAGGGTCACTTTTGGAATGTGGGAATCAGGGCTTTTAGCCTGCTAAGTTCAGTCGGCAAGCTGCACGGGAGCATATTGATTGAAAGGGTAAGACTTGAAACAAAGGATAAAATATGGAATGTGCAAGATGCCTTTATGAGTGGAAGGGAGTACATGGACCAGATTTTCTCTTTGCGTATGCTCATTGAAAAGTTTCTGGCAAAAAACCTGAAACTTTTCTGCGCCTTTGTAGATCTACAAAAAGCATACAATCGAGTCGACAGGAAAAAGCTATGGAAGGTGTTGTCCAAGTCTGGAGTAAATACAAATCTCATGCAGACAATTACCTCTCTGTACGAGGGAAGCGTTGCATGTGTTAGCATGTGTTAGGGTGAACGGTTTTACGGGGTTGGATGACACCACAAATGATGTTAAGCAAGGCTGCGTAATGTCACCATGGTTATTCAATATACACATGGATAATTGTATGCAAGAATTGAAAGAGGTGAGATTGGGCCCGAAATTGAGTAATTTGAAAGCATGTTGCCTGTTGTATGCTGACGATGCCGTGCTGATTTCTAACAGTATGGAAGATCTACAGTCTCTCGTGTCTAGGATGAACGAAGTTAGTATGAAGAATGAGTTAGTAATGAATATAAGTAAGTCTAAAGTAATGGTGTTTGAAAGAGGGAGTACGAAAACAGTGTGATATATAGTTGTAAATGATGAAAACTTGGAGCAGGTGGATGAATTTTTGTATCTGGGTAGTATGTTTACGAGAGATGGGAAGGCTGATGGAGATATTGAAAGAAGGGTAAATGCAGGTAACTCCATTAATGGAGGACTGAATGCCGTTTGTGCTAATAAAAAGAAGCGAACCTAGCAGTCCACAATGGAGTGCTGGTACCTACCCTGATGTATGGTAGTGAGGCATGGAATTGGCAGAGGAAGGATGAAAGCAGACTGAATGCTGTTGAAATGAGATCCCTGAGGCGTATGTATGATAAAACCGTGTATGATCGTGTGAGAAATGCAAAGCTGATGTAAGCGTAATGAGTAAGAATAAGAAAGGGACTCTCAGAAGGTTTGGGCATGTAGAGCGAATGAACGAAGAAAGTAGTGTAAGAAGAACATCTCACGCAAATGTGAATAATAGAAGAAGCCGGGGAAGCCTGAGAAAGACATGACACGATTAAGTGATTTAGATACTTGAGACGGGCCATGTCAAGAGTCAGAATAAAAGAAGAGTACGTATGAATGTGAATAAGTGCTTGTCAAGACCGAGTTGTTAGGCGGTCCGTCCTCTCTACCCCTGCGGGGAAACAACGTGATGGTTAGTTAGTTAGTTTATTATTTTTATATTATATTTCGTAATTTCCAAGTTAAATCTATACAAATGTTTTTAAATTTGACTGCTATAAAAAAATGTATGAAAAAATGGGTTAACATAATATTTCAGTCCAAAACCTTGTACCAATTAATTTGCAAACCACTGTAAACACCAACCGTGCTACCTACGTTAGCTACGCTAAGATCTACCTTCCATCAAATATAAAACAACGTAATATCCAATTGCCAACACCTGCAATACAGGTGGGTAGTTTAGATACTCACTCAACAAGACTGACTCGGATTGATCAGCGCTTCATATGAGAATACATATCATATAACAGAGCAATAGCTAATCATAAGACCGAAAGCTGTACTGTGTTTAGTAGCTGTCAGTCCGATGTGCTACTGGTTCTCAGGGCACGACTATCTGCTTCTGGATCAGTGATTAAGCGACCATTGGTTAAATAAAACTTATTGGAACTTTCAGGTATGATTTACCTAACCGATTTTTTATAGAGTGGTCAGTTGTACTATTTGACAAATTAAAGGAAATTTGTTTCAATAAAAACACATAAATTTGTTGTGGACCACTTTTATTACACTTAGAGTGTAATAAAATAAAAGTGGTCTACAACAAATTTATGTGTTTTTATTGTAAATTATGGCGAGCCACAAAGTTAATGCTTTTTGCAAATATGAAATTTGTTTCAGTTTGTATTTTTAATTATTTTTTGAGATTAAATATTGGCACATCTGAGACACGGAATCTAAAACAAACCCTGAAACAGGTAGTGTAGATAGTGGATGGCTTATATTGAGTTTTTTTTTTTGGGTGACCAAAATTCGGAAATAAATTATTTTAGAGGAAGGTAACCAAATACGGAATAGCGCAATTTCTGAAAATCCAACACTGTCGTAATCTATCGCGCCACCGACATACTTATGATGACCCGGCGTCAATTGGCCCCCCGAAATGATATTTACTATAAAATTATAATTTTTTGTGCATTATTTATCAATTTTAAACGCAAAATCGACTTCGAAAATTCCCTCAATAATAAGTTGTTATGAATATTTATTTATTTATTAAAAGAAGTTTATACAATGAACGAAAAAATTGTGTTAATTCATCCGCCATGCTAGGGATGTCCCTGTGTTATGGCGGATGAAGTTTACAGATTGTGTAGGTACAGTGTAAAGTTATTAACTTATGCAATTCATTTAAGTAGTTTAAGTAACATATTTAGTAACAAATTAAGTTAGTAATTTAATTAACACCTTAAATTGATTTATGTTACAAGTTGTATTAATTATATTACAATTCAATTAATATCAAACGAATTTATGCACAATGTCGCTTTTTATGCGATGGTATGCACAGTATTTATATAGAGAAGCAGTTTTTTTTTTGATGCATTTGAATGAAAATATGTTTTATACTTTTGTTATTCAGCGGTACATCCTCTCTGCATATACTTCGGGGTCACTTAGTTCTGTTTTGTGTAATTAGGTATACCGTATTTTCCCTATACCGTCTGCACAGTCAGGATCAACTGTCATGGAACCCGTAATTATACGTCGGTCGGTCGGGCGAACGCCAGATATGCGGTAGGTCATTCCTGTTTTGTCGCTACTTAAAATCTTTTGAAGGTGAGTAAATTTGGGAGATTTTTCATATGTTCTCTATGTTTTAATGGTTGTTTGTCTTTATCGTTGTAGGCATGTCTTGTGATATTCACTAAACTTTTTAAAGTAAGTCCTTTTCTAAAGAAGAGGGAGCACATTCTGTTTAATTTTATGAAATTTCATATATGGAATAGCAAGATGAGTCCGATTAGGGACCATCCATAAATTGCGTCACACCTTAAAGGGGGGGGGGGTAGAGAAGTGTGACATTGTGTGACAAGGGGTCATCCATAAATTACGTCACACGAATTTCATAATTTTTGACCCCCCCCCGTCCCTGTCACATATCGTCACATTTGTGAGACCCCCTCCCCCCTAACGTGACGTTACATATTTTGCAATTTTACATCTAAAAATAATCAAAATTCAGATTTTTAGATGTGACGTCACAGAGCTGATGACCCTCCCCATACCCCTTGTCATACAATGTCACATTTCTCTACACCCTTCCCCCCCCCTTAAGGTGTGACGTAATTTATGGATGGCCCCCAAGGGGTATGGGGGAGTCATCAGACCTGTGACGTCACATGTAAAAACCTTAATTTTGACTATTTTTAGTTGTAAAATTGCAAAATATGTGACGTCACACTAGGGGGGAGGGGGTCTCACAAATGTCACAATGTGTGACAGGGATGAGGGGGGGGGGGGGGGGGTCAAAAAAGTATGAAATGCGTGTGACGTAATTTATTGATGGCCCCTTATGGAATATGGCATGGAGGCCCCGAGTTCTTTGATCCACAATGTTGCAAAGAATTTTTGTCACAAGAATCGTAGAGAAATGAGGATCAAAAGGATAATGTGTGCGTACTCTAGGCACACGTTGAATACGCGGGTGCAGATGATGATACGTGATTTTTGCAAATATGTAGGTAAGTAATTTATTTTGCTTGTTTGTTTTCCATCAATTTTTTTTTATTCACGATGCTGTTTCATGATTCAGTACCTATTCCGTATTTGGTTCCATAAAGGTTTTTTTAAATTATGTAATCCAATTTTAAAAAAGTTGTAATATTAGAAATATAAGAATACCCTTATGTTGCAGGTAAATACATGTTTAAGCACTCACGAAAATTCAACCTCACACATGAGACTTATACCCCAAAAATAAAATAGTATTCCATATTTCGTTGTTTTCTTCTATTTATTTACGATTCAAGTACCCAAACTCACAGAACAATACATTTTTTACAACATTAGAAGATTGGAGTTTACAAAGCAGTTGCAAACTAAACATTTAGTTGTCAACCCAAAAACTAACATCTACAATGAAGCAATAAAAAAAAAAAATTGTTGCAATAATGCAGGGTTGTCAATAAGGAAATTAATTTTAAAAGGAAAAATTACATCAAATGACAAACCTCTGTCGGACAGTTGTATTTAGTTCATATTTTCATTTTTTTTTACATGAACTCCACACAGGAGGCCCTGAGGAAAATAATTTCCCTCATGGCCTATGTCATCTTTGGGGATGCTGTGTGGAGGTTTTTTTTTAAGGAAACGAAGGAGAGGAGAGTTCTGGGAAGGAAAAGGTTTTAAGGGGTGGGTAGGAATCTGGGGTTCAGTGTGTCTTGGTCATCCGCCTCCAATACCTAGACAAACCTCACCCCATGAACCCGGGCACCCCTGCTAAGTCACCAAACGTAGCGAACCACTTGGGGTGACCTATGGCAGAGGTGTTGGTTATCCAATAAAGGTTCCCGGGGTGGCGGTACCCATTCCCGCCTCCCAAATTGAAAATAAATATCTATTGTTTTTTATTTTTGTGTCTTAAGAAGTTGTGATGCATTTTTTATATAGAATCTGATTGGACCTTGAAATGCGGTGACCAAATAGGTGCATTATTTAAAATGAAAGCAACTAAAAAAAAGAACTATAATAAAATTAATTACAATAATTCTTATATGTACATTGTGAAGGGCACTAAAAAACCAAGGTTTGTAAAAAATGCGTTTAACAAGGTTAGCTCATACGAGCCTTTTTAGCTTGAAGTAATTACACTGCCACTTGTATTGCAGTTAATTAAAATCTCCCAGTGGAACATGGACTTCAATCACGTCCCGAATTTTTAGCCAATCACCGCTCTACCCCCTCGATGAGCTAACCTTGTTAAACGCATTTTCTACGAACCTTGCTAAAAATCGTAAAATAATTCATTTTATACCCTACTGCCTTTGTAGGTACCCATTATCCAAGTACATCGGAATGGAAATGTGATGTGTCTTAAAAATACCGCATACTTTCATATTTCAAGCAACCGCAAGTGAAGTAAGAATGGTGTCAAATTTTAGCAAGTTCCTGCAGGTACACCTACCTTCGCATTGTTTGAAAGCTGCGAAGTCATGGTTTAAATGTATGTGTATTGCGGCTTGTTCACGTCAAGGAAATTTAAAAAAAATAACGTGGATCGGAAGGGGGGAAGGAAAGAGTAATTTCGCCAGAAAATGAAAGATATTTTTTTAAAAATGTTAAAAAATAATAAGGGGATTATTATTTTTTATGCCAATCGATTACCGAATAGTTTTTGAGGGATTATCTAAATTATGGAAGAAGTATGTGACATAAAAAAAATCATCTTAGATATAGCACTAAACTCTCTTTTGGAAGAAGAGTATTATTACCCCTCCTCCGGAGCGGGAAGGTTGATTGTGAATAAAACTACACTATTTTTTGAAATGTAATAATAAAAATCATTTTTTAAGTGTATCGTGGCACAACTCTCTCCCCATTCAAAATTCAAAGTAAGTCGAGATCTTCAATATGAAATAAGGTATGTCAAGAATCAAACACGTTGAAGCATCTGTACAACAGTCCCACAGGTATTTGTGGGTTTATCGAGACAGACTATAATATTAGATTACGGACATGTTCAGGCATTACGTCACCAGAAACCGTAGTTTATTGATGAACACGAATTATCATTCCGAACGAAAGTTATCGAAAACGATTAAGCCTGTAGCAGTTAAATAAAATTTATATTTATAACGAAAAAATACGTGAAATGTGAAGCAATTTTTTTCGTGATGGAATTTTGCTGATAGAAGCCATCCCACGGTAGCATTAAAATGTAACACAAAATGTTGCTGTAGGATCTTAGATCTATTAATCGTATTTTTTATTGATGCATCAACTATTTAGTCACGTTATTCGTAAGTAACGCAAGAAGCTTGCATGAATAATGTTAGCGTGGTGGGCATTAGATGACAAGCTTTTTAAACTTGTTAGATTAATGAAAAATGTCAGTTTACGATTCTGACTGGTTGACTATACTAATTGAACGAATCTGAATTTAAATCTGAATTTGTACAGGTTGTTAATTCAGTGGAATGAAATATGAAAATGGTTACGAATATTAACTAATTACTTCCTTGAACAAAGGTTGATAAATGTAGAAATCAATGTATTTATTTACTAACGGAATTAAGTGCAGTTAGCGTAATCAGTAACAAGAAATAAAAAAAAAAAAAAAAAAATGTAAATTAGAAGTGTAGAGGATGGTGTACGAAAGTTGTGTTGGCGGCAGATCTACTGCGCGGGGGGTTGGATCGATAGCCACTGGAGTTGAGGGAGATTGACCCGCAGTGGGAGTGATGGATTCATACGTGTGTCACTCCTGAACATACTAACCCCCAGATTCCTACCCACCCTTCATATTTCCTTCTCAGAACTTCCTCTCCTTCGTTTTCCTTAAAAGAACTTCCACGCGGCATCCTCAAAAATGAAATAGATCCTTTGGGATTTATTTTCTTCAGGCCCCTTGTGTGGAGGTAATGAAAAAAAAGAAAATTGTTTAATTAAAAATATTTACACTAAAAAATGTAGGTACATTTCTTTAACACACGAGGTGGTCGATCCCGAAACCTTCCTACAAAACACAAATTCGTAAATTCGCATATATAACACAACGCTACGGAGGCCGTCTGTATAAATTGTTTTATCACAAAAAGAAGTGGCCAAGTGACCACAGGTTTGCAGAAAACTAGAACATTTAAAACATTCCCCTCGCGTGCTTTTCACGAAATTGTTCACAAAATTAAAACTCAAATATTTGTCGATCATAAACAAAGTGTGTTCTTACTCTCATGCATTATAAGCAAGATAATTTAAGCAGAAATCTGTCCTGCCAAAGGCACCTCCGCAATCCAACACGCGATGGTCCAGGATTACTCCGTGTTCGGTGTTAAGGGTCATCTCCCGCCATCCCGAACTGGACAAAGAAATCCTGGTGGGATTTGGCGATGAGATTAAAGATCGCATGCGTAACATGGGAGCTGCAAATCCTGGTCTTATAATACAACGATACCCTTGAAACTGGATCTGTATTATGGCCTAAGTTTTAAATTACCAAGGATGCATTTTTTAATCAAATTAAAGGGACACTTCCGCGGCGTTTCGTTATTTTAACAAGAGACTTCCGAGATACACCGATTACTTACCAATAATATTTTCTTAGAAGTATTTATGTATCTAGTTTTTGTTATTGCTAATTTGTCTTCTTGAAATGTCATTTTTTGTCTATCAATTTTGCCAAAAAACATGTTATTAATAATACGTATTAAATTGTTGAAAATATAGACAATTTTATAACCATCCTGTCAACCCAAGCAGCAAGGTCATTTATGTTCAAATGATTCTTAACAGATAAACAGTAGGTACCGTAAAGTGGAGTGACTTTAAGAGCGAGAATTTAAATTTCGTCGAACGATGATCTTGCGATCGTACCCTTGCAACGGTATGGGCGGTTCCGATGAAAAGATTAATTATTCTCAATACCAACATTTTAACATAATAACTAATAACTCAATATCAATTTTATTTCATTCCAAATTTGCTTTGATCATCACCCACATTTAAAAATGCTCAAACTCGTGATGATAGAACAATTAAAATTAGGTACTTTTTGTAATTATCGTTTGATCATAAGTATTTATAATTTTTCAATACTGTCTAAGCAAAAGAAGATTTAAAAAAAAAAAAATATTAGTTTTTAAGACCGTAAATAAATAGAAAACTGAAGTATTTTCGTCACAAAACAAGGGCGCGGATCTTTTTTTATGATTTTATTTGCACTAAAATTAAATACTGAAAAGTAGCTTTCCCAGAAAATTTATTGATTTATTTTGCTGCATGATTATATGATTTGAAATGTATGTTGTATAAAACAAAATTTTGTTTGAAAATTTAACAAATCTGCCAACGACCTAGGGTAAAACCTTATTATACTAAAAATATTTTCTCAAAATTTAAAAAATAGCTTTACTAGATAAAAGAACAGTCTTTCGAAATTAATTTAAAATTTTTTGTGAAAAAGAGTCAATAAGTCTAAAATTTGATTTAAAAATGACATATTTCCGGTTTGTCTGGTTATTCCCTCTTAATCAATATTCCACTTTCAAACTATAACTTAAAATAACTTTTTTATAAAAAAATATTTGTGTCTGATAATTATGTCTGTATTGGAATGTATTTTGGGAATCATAAAAAAAATAAAAGCATGCAGTGATCAAAGTCACCTTTCAAAGTGGGGCGTTTTTTAGATACCATTTTATAAGCTTATTTATTTATATATTGTTTAATGTCCAGATACTTTTTTAATGTCCAATTATATATTTTTTTACGAGTCCAAACTGCTCCCATCGCTCTGGAACCAGTGAGACTGGCATTCCCAATCAAGGTACGATTTGAGATTAAAGGTAAGTTGGGAGGGGAAGTACCTAACTATTCAAATCTAGTCACCAAGCAACGTTTCAATTCGGAGCGGTGGTCTTATATCAGGGGATAATGAGAGTATCTTTCACTCTGGAACGTGCTGCAAATAAACTTTATATTATTTTAAATGATTATATTGTGAAAACACAAATCAATCAAATAAAACTTACTTGCGCACGCCGGGATTTAAGCCGATTTAAGCCTTCGAATCGCTAGTCGACCATGGAGGCTGTTATTACATTATTAAAATGATACGCCGATCACAAAAATATTTTTATCTTTTTTTTTTATTTTCAAAACATACGGCACAATATGTGCCATTAAGAAAAATAAAATTTACAAATAAAAAAATAACATAAAGAAAGTGGCAATAATCTATCTTAAAAATAAAAGCCCAAAATTAAAGATAAAAAGTATATATATATAATAGGCAGGTATTACGGATACAATAAATGCAATATGATAAATTTTAAAGTACTTATGATGTATTTCTAATGCATTGATATGTCTTTTATAATATAATGACAGACTTCCGGCATGATCAATATTAGCAAATTCATTACCTAAAGTGTGAAGGCGATGTATTATTGAATTTTGTTCTGCATTGGTGCCATTATTTTTGCCATGATAAGATGTTTTGAGTTGAGTTGGTCTACTAGGTACATGATAATTTATTAAAGAAACTAGTTCAGGGGAGTCGAACCAGTTATTGTTTATTTTAAATAAATAAAATTATATCATTTGAAAAAAAAATTGGATCATTTGTATTCTTCTATTTTTTAATGATAACGGTCACGTTTTTTGTAGTGGAGAATCACAGTTAATATCATTTGCGGGAATTTCTTATTTGAAATGAATTGATCTGAGAAATTTATTTTGGATTCTCTCAATGGAAATTGCATGACTTTTGTGGAATCGTATTCCAAATGGCTTTTAACTAGAGTTGTACAAAGTGTTTTAATTGTATGGATGTTTTTGAAATCTTAAGATATTCTTATAATGAAGCCCGACATTTTCATTGCCTTTTTAATAATGTTATTAACTTGATTAGTAAATAATAGTTTACTACCAAAGTTTATTCCGAGGTCCCTTGTTTCAGGTACTGACAATAAACAATGGTTGTTCAGTGAAACTGTATTTATTTGATAGGGTTTTTTATTCTGAAAAAACTCATGATTTGACATTTTTTTAATATTAAGTGTAAGTTTGTTTATGGTACACCACTCTCCGATTTTTTGTAAAAAATGCGAGAGAATATCATTAGACACTGATATACTTTACAATGTACATGACACAAACAAATCGTTGAGAAATTTATTAAATGTATATAAATTTTTCTCTATCTGAAATGTCTGAAAACAAATTAGCTTTTTCTTTCCACTATTAATATGTTTGAACATAACTAAAAACCAACTAATAAATCGAATGTAGACAGTAACCTTTCTCTTTTTTTTCCTTCGTTTTGAAGGTCACATGTGCATACCTACGTTTTAACTTGTACGTAGTTTTTCCTACACCAAGGAAAAAAGGGAATATTGAGAAAAATGCGTTAAAATTTTTGTTCTATTCTTGACACGTCTTTTAGAAGCGTCATCGAGTTTGATATATGCGATGATCAAAGTCGCCCCCAATTCATAAGTCAATAATTCATATTACGGTAACCAAAAATCTATTTTTAAATAGAATTTAGACATTTAAAAATAACTATACAGTGAATTAGTCATGGAAAATGTTATTTTTGATCTATTTATCCAAAAGAGAAACGAAAAACAATGTTTTGAAATAAGAGCAAGAATTTTAAGCACGCATTTTGATAATGATCTTTAAAAGCAGCTTAATTTGCAACCCACACAAATCAGCATCAAACTACGTATTACCTACCTATATACGTAAAGAAAAGTTCCTCCGGTGTAGGTTAGAATTAAATGTTTACATCAATGCACACAGAATTACCTTTAAAGGAGCATAAAGCCTGTTTTTGATTAAACGATCTATCAATTATCGATTTAGAATTTAGAGCAATTGCCAATGATGCCCCTTGATTCCTCGTATATTCAAATTCAGTCCATTATCTTTCATATTCCGTAAAATCTTAAACGGGGGCCATACAGTATCCAGCCCAAAGTTATTCATAAGCGGAGCTGTACTGTTGCGCCCCGGGGCTCTGGAGGAATGAAATTCGGAGGCTGCGTGATGTTACCTTGTCGTGTCGGTCAATTTGCATATCTCCGAGAGCTTCTGTGATTTTTTGCCCCCACATGCCCGAGTAATTTCTTATCTTTCAGAGCATTCACGGAGGCTTAGACAGAATCCAGTCTCGTAGTCGTGATGATAGAAAAATGTTAATCGCTGAGAATATCGATAATTCCTCGGGCAGTGAAATATATATTCAATATAGCCAGTGCGAAAAATATCGTGGATCACGAAGCCGAAATTTTCACACATTCAATACATATCTCATTTCGCAAGTAGACACACTCTCGCTTATTTGATGATAATTGTTACGGGGAACCGCTCCTAGACGTCTTGAAATCCACGTGGAGCATCCATGTATTTATTGATTTATCCTCGGAAAATTTGAGTAAAAAAAAAACTTTTCAAATTACTCATTTTTGGTTACATAGAAGAAAACAAAGAAGAAAATTAGTATTAAAATATTTACAGCTGTCTATCCAATCCAATTGAGTGAAGATATGATTTTTATTTGAAGAGTTCCTCCTAAACATCTGGAGCCAGTAAGATTGTATCCCCAAATGGGGTATGTTGTTAGACTGAAGATAGTAGGGAAGGGTAGAAGAAGGGGAAGTCAGAGTTATATAGTTTGAAATATGAAATGATATAATTAATTAGGAAATTGTAAACTTAAATGTACAATTTACTAAAATAAAACAAATAAATAAATAAATAAGTTATTATACTCCACTGTGTTCTAAGTATCACCCTATTGAGAGACCACAGTTCAAAATTTAAATGTTGCTTGAAATTGCTTTAGTTGTGTTCAATGACCAGATTTCAAAAGTCAGTTACCCATTTACCAACGTTCCCTTCATATACCCGTATCATTTCCCACTACAGACTCACAACATTCCTCAAATCTTCCATAAAGAAGAGTGTTTGAGGGTGGGTGGCTTTGTTTTTTATACAAATCTAAAGTCTAATCCTAAGACTGATGAAATGTTTGCATACTCAGAATGTTCTTTTGTATTTGAAAATCACCACCCCTTTTCATACCCCTAAAGCTGAAATCTAAATAAGAAACTAAAATGAAAGGAAAATTATTATCTCAGGTTACGCAGGAACTTCGGCTGGTTGATTCCCCATGTCTAAGGTTAGCTGGGACACTTGTGCATTGTGCAATCACCATATTTAAGAAAAATATTATTTGATACAAGTATTTTTTAAACGATAAAAATACAATATTTTTTGCATGTTCACTGTATACTATAAAGTAAACAAAACAAAATAGCTGTTCCTCACAATAAAGAGACTTGGTAAGAGATAACAATCTAAAAAAGGCGTGGGAAATACTAAAAAAACAGATTTGTGGATTTGCACATCATATTACAATTAACGTTACAGTGAGTCAATTAGCCTCAAATGATTATTAATACAGGATGAGCCGCTGAATAGATCCATAGAAATATTATCTTCACCCATTGGAAATAAAACTGATGTCCCCAAACTACATAAGACCTTTCCACTGCTCGTCCCAGACAGCCCTATGTTCATTTTAGGAGGCAAGTGTGGGTACCACCGCAAGCCGCCTGGGGAACCATTCATTGAATAACAAACACAAATCTAATAACGTCACCCTAAGTGGTTCGCTTCGTTTTGAGACTTGGTGACCGGGTTCACAAAGTGAGGTTTTTCAGGTCTTGGCGGTTAATGAGGGATGGATCCAGTCATCTATCACACCTGGACACACTGACTCCCAAATTCCCACTCAGCCCTCATACTTTTCTTCACAGATCCTCGTCTCCTTCTTATCCTTAATTTCCTAAAGACCCTTTACACAAAAATCCCGTATATGACATTGTCCACGAGGAAAATTATTTTCATCAAGGCTTCCTGTATAAAAAAATTCATAAAAAGATTGTTTTTCAGCTCAATAAGAAATTTCTACATTTGAAAATGTTCGATCAATTTCATCATATTATGAAAAATTAAGCTAGTTGCGGTACGCGGACTTGCTAAAAACACACTTACGTAGGTTTTCTCAACAGTAGGACGAAAAAAACCTGGTAAAAAACATCGAAAAAAAATGTTAAGATTTAAGGCCGATCACTTGAAACTATTCCACTGAATATTCAAATCGTAGTCTCCATCGCCAGGGGGTGCACAACGTGTGTTATTTCTCGAATGTTCTATAAAATATACAAGCGGTCCATTAACATAATGCCCGGGCTGGTTGCGCCCTCTCGACTTCCCATCTTACGCCGTAGAAATTTATTTCTTCAAAATCATTAACTTGATCGATGGTAATCACCGAGCCAGGAATTGCTGCAATCATCAATCTGAATTAAATAATTATTCGGGCCGTGCTGAAAATTTTATACAAAACGTTTGTAAATAAGAAATACGCGTTCGGTTTGAAATGATGTATTCTATGGGAGTTGTTATTTTTTTTACTAGCAGAGCGGTTAGCTAAAAAGGTTAGCGGTTGACTAAATAGTCAATACCAGAATAAAACATGAAATTCCCCCTCTCTTCATAAGCAAATATGTGCGCAGCCTGTCTAAACCACTATTTATAATTTTTTGTCGCTCCCTTAAAGAGGGAATAGTGCCTAACTGTATTTGAAAAAATTGCGTATAACCAGATGTTTCCGGCCTTGAGATCGTCACTCAATATCAACCAACATGGATTTATGAGGGGAAAATCTACAACTGCGAATTCTTAAAAAACAATATGGACCAGCGCATTCAGTTAGATGCAATATATACAGACTATATAGCAAGGCTTTTGATTTAGTAATTCATGATATATTATTGATCAAACTCTCAAAAAATCGGCGTACGCGGGGACCTCCTCAGATGGCTCTCGCCCTATTAGCAAACCGCAGCCAAGCAGTAGTTGTCGATGGCTACAAGTCGAATTGGGTAACCCTACCGTCGAGAGTATCCCAAGGATCTTTACTGGGACCATTCCTCTTCAACATACACATAAATGCCATTGGAAAATGCTTTCACCACTCCAGAACATTGTTATTCGCAGATGACATGAACATATTTTCCTCTGTCACGTACATCAACGACTGTATCCGCATTCGAGAAAATCTAAATTGTCTAAATATTTATTGTGCACGGCACAACCTTCAAATAAACGTTAAAAATACACCTTTTCCTGCCTTCACAGTAATATGTTTATATTGTAAAACAGACACAGTGCTGACATATCCACGAGATTACGTATACTCTACTAGTACTGTTTTCAATCGTAATCTGTCGTAATTTTTCAACATATGTGTCATGTCTCTTAATTTCCAGTAATAAGACAACTTAAGATCAATTTTAATAATTTTAGATGTTTTAATAATTTGATGTATTGTTCCAAATAAGTTACAGGTTCGAGTGGTTACTTGTTGGTTTATTTAATTATCGTAAATATTTACAATGAATATTAAAGTGGACAGACGTCCTTACTAGATTAGGCTCTAAATATTTCTATTGCTGCGGCGAGCGGACTGTGGAAACTTGCCCAATCTCACTGATGCCTTCGGCCATCATCGTAACCTTTTCGTATCTAAGGCACGAATGGCGATCGATGGTACTCTTCTTATATCCTACTCAACTGCCATCTGTTGGGATACAGCAAAACTTTGTATTACAAACTAAA
The DNA here is from genome assembly GCA_936435175.1 of Glyphotaelius pellucidus. NCBI lineage: Eukaryota > Metazoa > Arthropoda > Insecta > Trichoptera > Limnephilidae > Glyphotaelius > Glyphotaelius pellucidus. The sequence goes on along the minus strand of OW386538.1, from coordinate 36,125,580 downwards.
CTATCGACATCTATTAAAAGAAGCTGAAACTAGTGAATGATCAATATGGGAGGTACCAACGTTGTTTTTAAAATAAAAAATAAGCATGATTGAATTGATATTTTTGTAATAATACGTATTCTTGAATATGCGCCCAAAACGATGACTGGTAGTACCTACCTACTCAAATGATTTCCGAATAATATAATAGGTTTCCTTCGCATTTGTGCTCACGCTTATCATGCCGCTAATACCGCTGCTGTCAACTTAGCTTAAACTTAAGATGAGCGCCTTGAGTTCAGGCTACACGTGTCATTTATCGCGATCTTTAAATTTTCAGCTATTTTGTAACACATTAAGGGTATGTAGTTTTTTTTAGAAGTAGAAGGTAGAACTACTCACATTAGTTTTTGTTTTTTTCGAAGGTAGAACTACGCACATTAGTAAAAGTCAGGAAAATTTCATATCTGGGTCACATACTTCGAGGGGAGAAATATCACTTGCTCCAATTAATATAAAAAGGCAAGATAGAAGGTCGCCGAGGGCCTGGTAGGAGACAAATGTCTTGGCTGCGAAATGTACGAGAGTGGAATGGTATTAGAATTATGGATGAGCTATTCCGGGCAGCGCAAGAGAGATATACATTTACCAGAGTGATCGCCAAAGTCGATATTGTCAACATCGTCGAAGAAGAAAAAGATGTTTTTTTTTGCTTGTTTTTTCTCAATACGTGTGTACCGTGTTTAAAGAAGAGAAGCTAAAATTTAATTGCATTTAAGGAAAACAGAAGTTTTGGAGGGAAACCAGTCGTAGGGAAACAATGGATTTGGGTTGAATAAACCACACTTAGAGGTTAGTCGGAGGGTGTAATTCATTTGAGATGTACTAATTAAAAAAACAATAACATATCCCACTTTAAAATAGGCTGGGAAACCATTTAGGTATGTATTATTTAATTAAATTAAGTATTTCGAACAGAAAATTGAAGGGTTCAAAATCAATACCGCCATTTTCCACAATTTCTTTATTTTATTGATCTAATATTTGATTTTATATGATCTATATCTCATTCTCTACACCATAAAATCTTCAAGCTAAAAAAAAACGCTTCTAAATCATTCAAAAACGACTTTTAAAACGGTGGCAAAATGTAAAACCACCTCTCTTTCTTTTTCGGTGCACTTGAGGTAATTTTACCGCTTTCCCGCCCTGTTATAAGTAACATATGGTTACTCCTTCAGGGCTCTCACAAGGACTCTAATTTTTGTTTTTAAAAACAAAGCTACTTTTATGTTGAACGAAGTTAAATCCTCAAATGTCCCTGCGAAGCAGGAGTTAATCAGTGATAGGGTAATGGGTTAGTTATAATGATTGATGAACATAGCATGAAATAATACATGTAGTAGTACTATTGATAGAAGAATAAAATAAAAACTACAAAGCCATCGCCATCGCTCCAAACAATGGAAAAATTATAACAGAAAAAAAGAAGGGTAACTAAATTGTAAATTGTAAATCTCTAAAATGCAGGGACAGAGGTAAGGTAAACAATACAAATAAAAAAGCTCAAATGAACCATGGCAACCAAAAATTAATATAAACAATGCAATGCAAAGCAAAATCACAATAAGAAACATAAAGACCATAATCGGTCATCCTGAACTGAATATCTATTGCAGTTATCTGTGCTGAACAGTTTCTGCCACCCGTAGAGTGATCATCCTTTTTTTTAAACCGTCTGCATCATGTAGCACCAACAGCGGCCTCTGCCTATTTGGGGCAATCCTCTAGATCATGAGCACTATCGGAACAATGGCGACACGTAATTGAATCCTGGTGCACATCTAGCTTACGTGACCATAAAGATGACACTTAAAACATCTTGTGGCCCATATAAAATTGCGAACGCGACAGGCGTTCCACCCAAGAAAGCAACGACCACTGTCAACAAAAACTTTCCTAACCTCAGGATGAACGGTGACGTGATGAACCATGCTCACAGTCGATTGACCACGCTTACCAAAGAGTGAAACGCACCGCATCGTTCTAAGATGATCCTCCTTTATTATCACAGATTTTCCCTCAATGTTATTAATAAAGATTTCTTTAAAAAGTTCAGGATCAGCCGATGTTTCACAACTTGGTACGTCATATAATACAATTTTTGGTAGTCTGCCAAGGGGTTGCACAATTTTAATGCCTGAAGCAACTAGTTAGTCAGTATTCGTTTTTAACCCCCGATGCAAGGAGCGGTGTTATAAGTTTGACGTGTCGATGTGTCTGTCTGTGGCATCGTAGCTCCTAAACGAATGGACCGATTGTGATGCAGTTTTTTTGTGTTTGAAAGCTGACGTAATACAGATGGTTCTTAGCTACAATTCATGAAAATCTGTTCAGGCGTTTCAAGGTTGTCAGCCTTTTTTGTGTCTGGGGTTTCTTAAAATTTAGTAAATTTTACTTATCTAGACCTGACGAATCAGAAGTCTGCAAGAGAATACCCGCAGTGCAGTTCGAAAGTTCAAAAGCGACACTCTCGATATGCAACAATCACGAGCCAAAATACATGTAAGTAGGTACCTACCTACCTACTACTTCGCAAATTCAATACGGCCGCCGTGCTGGTTGAGATGCAGCACCGCCACTTTTTAAAATACATTTGTTTTTAAAGCAAAAACACATCTTAAAATGATTGATTTGAAAATCAAAATCAAAAACACACCATAAGCTTGTAATTAAAAAAAAACACATCATAAAAGCTTAAGGGAAAAGTACGCAAATCGTTTTTTTCAATGCTGAACATTATACATTTATGGATAGTGACGATTTTGTTTTTATATCCCTCAATTGGGGATTTTATTATTTGTTTCACATAAACTTTTAAACTTAAAAATACACAATTGGTAACTAGTGTTTTAATAACCATACCATATTTTTTCAGTATCAGTAAGTAATTTTACAGTACCTAAAACAAAAATTCTAAAAAATACTCGTAGTGAAGATTGTGAGATGTATCCTGAGCTTTAGGCCAAACCAAAACATAATATGAATTAAATGGGAAGTATGTAGATATGTTATCATGGTTCACCCCTTTTAAGATGGACCACTGCGTCATTAAAAATATTCTTAAAATAAATCTTTCGTTTTTTGTGAAAAAAATATTTTAATAAGAAGATTTTTTAGGGAAAAGAAGAAGAGGAAGTTCTGGGATGTAAAATGGTATGATGAGTGGGTACTAATCTGGAGGTCAGTGAGTCCAGGAGTGACGGACGCATGAATTCATTCCTCCTATTGCGGTGCAAGGCAATCAGTCAAGAGAGTCCGGCAGGAGAGGTAAAAAGATCTTCCTCAACCAGTCTCCCGATCCAGCTCGCCACGCAGTAGATGGGTAGACGCATCTGCCGCCAAGACCTAGACAAATCTCACCAAACCGCTTGGGGTACCCGTATCCCCTCCCAAATTGAACCAAAGTTAATAAATAATTTTTGCATCGACGCACTATCCGGCGACTTATTTTAAGCAATTTCTCACATACAATTCACCTCCACATTAAGCGCATCAAAAACAACCAACCACCAACTCGTGTCTCGGAGTGATGTAAAAACCTGTCAGATTAAGGACGCCTGTTTTACCGTCGACTTACTGAGCCAGATGATTTTTTTGCCATATCCTTTTCGAAATGTAACTTATGGTATAGAAATCAAAAGGGATTAGCAGCTGACGCAAAGCTTTCTGTAAATGGAATTAAGATTTTGGGTGGCACATCGGAACAGAAATGAGACATCTGAGTCTCGGATGGGTTGAGAATTAACCCGGACTCACTCCATTCAAATGATATCATTTTATAACCATTTTACAGCAGCGACAATCGACTGTTTTAGCCGGAGGACCAATTTATCCTTTCAATTTGTTAACAGGCCGCAGGGGGTAAGACACTTAGGTACAGCATATTGTTAAATTTGCAGTCGGTGATGTCGCAAACTTATTTGTACTTTCAAAAACCATAATTTTTCAATAAAACTTTTTTAAGACATAAAAAAATCACCTACGATAAGATAATACTAATAATCTAAACGAAAATATGAAATAGAACAAGACACAGAAAAATGAAAAGATAACGTTCGCAACTAGGACACGAACCCAGGATCAGGAACGAAAGACTATGAAAGTTTCTGCGTTTGTATCTTCTATGTCTTGTTCTTGTTCATATTTTCGTTGAGATTAGTAGTATTATCTTCTTCTTCAATGATATATTACTTTATGGGAATAACCTCCAAAAGTTATAGAAAGAGAGTTTTTTTACGTTAACTCCACACTGAGTAAAAGTCCCTTAGGGCCTATGTCATCTTTGAAGATGCTGTGTGGAGGGTCTTTTTGAGGAGAAGAAGGAGTAAACACGGGTCTTGAAGAAACCAATGTTGTAGGAGGGAGGAAACACAGAGGCCGGCAAATCGTTCCATAGCCGAGTTGTTGAACTAAAAAACGAGTCGTAGAAACGACCCGTTCTCATGTGACGAATGCCTACTGTGTAAAAATGTTAGGCGCATTTGGCGTGTTTCCCGACTATGCACCGGTGCCAAAAGGATCAATGATGCTAGTTCCTCGGAGCATCTTCCATTGTAATAACGTTAGAACAAGGACAGCATTCCCACTTGACGCCTGTGCTCTAAAGATTACAATCCGTTTGTTAAGTTAGGAGAATCTATCAAATGGACTGCAAATAGTCGAGGGTTTTTTTAAGTTATTTTGGGGCTCCAGACCAGAGGTGACTGCCAAATTCAACCCTGGGGCGCACTTGAAATTTGTACAGAGTTAACAGTTATATACTATTAAAGTATCTGCGGGCCCTGTACAGTACGCCCAGTTTCTGAGAGACTAACTTAACTCTGGCTTCGATGGAGCCCCGCACCTGAGCTGGTCACTTAGAGTTACACCAAGCACATCGATGGAGGTCCTGGGTACCTATTCTCCAAGCCATCGTCACTCGCAATCGCCGTCGAAAGTTCGCACATTTGTCGACGTGGTTATTCTTGAGCCTGATCGACCGGAACATTCTTAGACGCCAAACGCCAAAAGTCATTCGACACAACAACGAGTGGGGTAGACCAGTCGTAGCTGGCGCATGGCGAGTAATGATTGATCGTTGCTCGGGAATAGCTACCCTGTTCGGAAGATTGCTTCCGTTGAAGGAGACTAGATTTTCATTTGGTCTCAAATAAAAATTAAAAATTTATCTAAAAGGACAAACCAATAAATGCTACCGATTTTTTTCATCCTGAAATATTAAAGAACACATAAAAAAATCTACTTTCAATTTTGGACAACTGTTGATTTTTGTCATTCAGAAAGTTAAATAAAATTTAGTCAAGAAATTTTTTGGTATTTTATGAATCGAATAGAAGCATTTTAAAGCTTTCATAAAATAGATTAGATCATAGAATTAGATTAGATCAATAAATTACAACAATAACTTTGTACAGTCGCCAATTTCGCAGGCTCCAGTTTTTTTGAAGAAACATTATATGAAATAGTGTCTAAATCGAAAAAAAATTGTTACTGAAGTGCAGTGTTTTGCTCAGGCTATCACCCGGTGTATTTTTCTCCCGGTATTCTACCGAGATATGCTCATAAAGTGACTTTTGTTTTTCTAAAAAATTGACACAATTTATCTAGGATTATTTCTCCTAGTGATTTGACATTTCGTTCTAAAAGTGTTTAACAAACTTTGAATCAAACAATAAAAACAGTGTCTTGAGTTAAAAACAACTAAAATACACTAGTACATTTCGTTGAAAGTTGTTTAACTTTGAATTAGCATAAAACTCGTCAGTGAATTGGCATAAAACAATCTTAATCCAACAAATAAAAACATAAAATTAAAAATCAGTTTAATATTAATTAAATATGGCAACTAGAGGCAAAAGTGCACTGGAACTAGAAGACAAAAACATGGAAAAAATAATTCAGCACTTGGACAAAAAAATGGATAACATGAAAAAAGAAATTTTAACTAAAATGGAATTATACAAGGAGGAAACACAAAAAAGTATTGATTTCGTCAGTAAACAATACGACGACCTAATTAAAAAAATCGACCAAACCATAATCCAAAATCAAAAAATTGAAACGGAAATTGAAACATTCAAAAAGGAACAACAAGACCTCAAAAAAACAGTGGAGTACCTGGAGAACAAAATTGATAATCAGGAGTACGAGGCTCAATCAAACAACCTTGAACTGCGAAACTTCCCAGAAAATCCTAATGAAAATCTAGCGGCAATGTTCCACAATCTTTCCACAAACATCATAAAATCAGTTGTACAACCCGAAGACGTGACCTCTATTGTACGGGTGGGAGGTAGGAGCCGCTCAGATGATACCCGCTCTAAACCAAGAGATATAATAGTCACCCTCGGCTCAAAACTAATGCGTGATCTGTTCTTGGCCAAACTAAAAGAACATATTAGAATCAAAGGCCGAATAACAACTTCTTCACTAGGACTACAACACGCTCAGATGGCTCATGGTTCTCCTATTTATGTTTCCGACCACCTGACACCAAGAAAAAAATTTCTCCTGGCCCAAACCAAACAACAGGCGAAAATAAAAAAATACAAATACACGTGGTCGAAAGAAGGTCAGGTTTATGTACGCCAGTCTGAGGACTCTAAAATCCTTAGAATCTCATATGAATCGGACATCAAAAAAATGTGACTTGAGGTCAATAAAAAAATTCCATCACTAAATCTACTTACCTATATTAATTTACTAATTTTCATTTATACCGCTCTCCGCTTATACTGCTTTTCATTTATGCTTACCTATATTAATTTACTAATTTTCATTTTTATTTTTTCTACAGACACTTTTGCTCACATTATAAATCAACTTATTATTATTATTATTAACTATATCAACCTACCTCAAATATTTATCTTAACCTACTTCATAATTCCCATTTATCTAATTATTTTAAATTATCCAAATGCTCCATCATACATAACTGTTACCATTTATTCATATATTTCCACAATTTTAATATATCAAATTATCTTAATTAACTCAATTGACTTAATTATATTTAATTGCTTAACTATCTTTACTAATTTGATATGTGTTATACATTCGATTGTTTCAAAGTATGTAAGCATCTCAACAAAACTTACAAGTCATCAAATAAAATTATTAATTTTAAATCAATTACCTCACTTATCATCTCTAAATAATGATATTCAAAAATTAAATCCATATATTTTATCACATTTCTTAATATCTAACCACTTGATTCCCTCTATCTCATTGATTGTAGATATTGTATTTGGTTGTTTTGTTTTGATTGTTATTATTCTTGCACTTTTTTTACTAATCTTAATAAGTTTAATTTTGTTAAATCTCCTAAACATGGTAATTTTATTAATTCTCTTACGTCGCTCAGTAATTATTATACACTTAATTTTAATCCCTTTACTTCTCCATACAATTAAATTCTTCTCTAATTCACTTTACTATCTTAATCGCCTGAACTATTATTATAACAATGGTTTGAACCATTTCCAATACTTTAACAACTTAAATCATACAATCTGTTGTAATTATTTTGATTATCCCAATGTCTTTTATTTTTCAATGATTTTAAATTATTCCATGTTTACTCCAATTCTTTCTATAGTACTAATTTATTTTATTTTCAATGTCTTTTATTTTTCGATGATTTTAAATTATTTAATTTTCATTTTTACTAACATCCCTCCTGTTGTTGTAATTTCTTTTATTTTCAAAGTCTTTTATTTTTCGATAACTTCAATTTATTCTATTTTCATTCATATTCACATTCTTCATATTGGTCTAACGTCGTTTATTTTCAATGTCTTTAATTTTTCAATGATTTTAAATTATTTTACTTTTATTTTTGCTCACATTCTTCCCTTTGTTCTAATGACCTTTATTTTCAATGTCTTTAATTTTTCAATGATTTTAAATTATTTTACTTTTATTTTTGCTCACATTCTTCCCTTTGTTCTAATGACTTTTATTTTCAATGTCTTTAATTTTTCAATGATTTTAAATTATTTTACTTTTATTTTTACTCACATTCTTCCCTTTGTTCTAATGACCTTTATTTTCAATGTCTTTAATTTTTCAATGATTTTAAATTATTTTACTTTTATTTTTACTCACATTCTTCCCTTTGTTCTGATGACTTTTATTTTCAATGTCTTTTATTTTTTGATGACTTTAAATTATTATATTTTTATTTCTACTCACATTCTCCCCATTGTCCTAATGTCTTTTATTCTCAATGTTTTTTATTATTCAATGATTTTAAATTATTCTATTTTTATTTTTACTTATATTCTTCCAATGTCTTTTATTCTCAATGTCTTTTATTTTTCAATGATTTTAAATTATTCTATTTCTATTTTTACTCACATTCTTCCAATTGTCCTCATGTCTTTTATTTTCAAAGTTTTTTATATTTCGGTGATTTTAAATTACTCAATGTTTATCCTTAATCACATTCTTCCTATTGTTCTTCCTATTATTCATTCCATCCTTACAAAACTCCTTAATCTCATACTTTCAATACATTTAATTAACCCAATGATCGTAGTTCCTTTAAGTGTACGTACTCGCTTTATATCTGTGACTCTCCTAAGCTCTAGAGTAACTAAACATCTGCAAAAAAATTCATTAAATATTAATTGCTACTACTTATACATCCACACAACTAATAAAATCTCTGCTAAATTCGAACCCCCACCAAACACAGACGCTCATAATGGATCCAACTAACTCTATCGATAATTTTCTTAACATCACTGTTCAAACGACAAATGATACAAATGCGTATAAAAAAATTATCTCCAAACCTAAAGCACTAAAAATGTTTGCCATGAACATCCGTAGCCTCAATAAAAACTTCGACAATTTACTTGTACTCCTAACTGACTTAGGAAATGAATTTGATATAATTGTTCTGTCAGAGTGCTGGATTAATGCAAATTATATCCCGAAAATAATTAACAACTACTCTGTGTATAATACAACTCGGCACTGGTCCCAATCCGACGGGGTCATAGTTTATGTAAAATCTCACTTAAATCATATAGTGTCTGAAACTTCAGTTGACCATGCAAATTGCCTCAAAGTCTCTATTGACAACGTAAATATCTTCGCCATATATCGCTCCCCTAAGTCCAATAACGTCTCCCCTTTTCTCTACTCGCTCGAAAAAAAAATCGATGACACCACTAAGGATCTTATCATAATCGGTGACATCAACATAGACATCCTAAACGAAGCCAGCCCTCATACTACAAAATACCTAAACCTCATGGGTCTGCATGGCCTTATACCATACATCAACATACCTACCCGAGTTACACTCACTACTAAGACATGCATAGATCACATCATGGTCAGAACTAAGCGAACCGCTAAATCAATTGTATTTGAATCTACCGTAACAGACCACTACTCAACCATCCTAGAATTACACAACTCAAAATCTACTCCCCCTAAGTCCAGCAATCCCTCTCATAACATTGTAAACATGGATTATCTGATAAAGTCTGTAGAACAAGAAAAATGGGAGTCTACCCTGCTTTCTGAAAATGTCAACACAGCTCTTGAAATTTTTTCTGCATCACTAACTGCCCACATTAACCAAGCGTCTTTCCCCACCAAAACAGCCTCCAATAAAAAAAAGAAACTGAAACCTTGGATTACGAATGGCCTTATCTTCTGCATACGTAAAAGAGACAGACTACATAAACAAGCACTTAATAATCCAGACCCCCAAGTCTTACGTTTCTATAAAAAGTATCGTAACATCTGCAATAACCTGATAATAATAACCAAACAAAAATACTATAAAAAAAAAAATGAAGATTCAGGATATGACAGTAAAGTAATCTGGAACGTAGTCAACGACATCTCAGAAAATAAAAAAACCTCACTCAACATTCAATCACTACTCATTAATGGTAAAAATATCCAAGTCCACGAAGACCCAAAAACCTTAGCCGATCACGCCAACCATTACTTCAGTAACATCGGCATGAACTTAGCCAAAAAAATTCTTAAAACCACAAATAAAACCGAAAATCTTCTAACTTCACAGGTAAAGCAGCAGAACTCTCTTCATCCCACCCTTATCCTAGCCCCCACATCCACTAAAGAAATTGTTGACAAAATACTCTCCATAAAAACAAATAGTGCTGCAGGTATTGATAAAATCTCACCTTACATACTAAAACACATAGCTCACTTTATTTCCACACCGTTAAAACATATTGTAAATCTAAGTTTCAAAAGCGGTTCCTTCCCTAATCAACTAAAACATGCAACGGTGATTCCAATCTATAGGAGTGGCGACAAAACAAATATCGAAAACTACAGACCCATTTCTTTGCTAAGTGTCCTATCAAAAATCATTGAAAAAGTTGTTAAAAGTAGACTTATCTCACATTTGGAAACCCAGAAGATTCTCTCGCCCAATCAGTTTGGCTTCCAAAAAAAAATGAGTACAGAATCTGCAATCTTAGACTTGACTGAGAACATCACCAACAGCCTGAATGAAGGCGATTCCTGCCTAGCCATATTCCTAGACTTAGCCAAAGCATTCGACACGGTTTCCCACCCCATTCTTCTGGAAAGACTATCTCAAATAGGCATCCGGGATTCAACTCTTAACTGGTTCTCCTCATACCTAACTGGAAGATCACAAACCGTGAAAATTAACAACATAGCTTTAAGCAACCCTTTACCAATCCAATTCGGAGTTCCACAAGGAAGTGTTCTAGGCCCTATTTTGTTCCTCATATACATCAATAAACTCTGTACTCTACCCATAACCGGAAAAATAATATCCTTTGCAGATGACACTGTGCTTATAGCTCGACATAAAAATTGGAAAGGAGCATTCGACATAGCTCAATATGACATAGGTCTGGTAAAGAATTGGTTAGATGATAATCTCCTCACCCTCAATGCTGGTAAAACTAAATTCTTAACCTTCAGTCTATCTGCTGCAACCCAACCTTCTATCAATCAGAAAATAACAATTCACTCCTGTCCAAGTCCCTACTCTTCCTGTACTTGCCCAAATTTGGAAAAAGTATCTCATATAAAATACTTGGGGGTCCTAATTGATCACCATCTTCGTTGGGATCAGCACTTAGCCAGTCTAACTCCCCGAATTCGCAAGCTCTCTTATGTTTTTCGAACTCTAAGAAATATACTTACTCCTATAACACTAAAAACGGTTTACTATGCTCTCTGCCAATCCCAGTTAGCATATGGCATCATAATTTGGGGCGGCTGTGCTCTTAATTTTATTGATCCTCTGCAAAAAGCCCAAAAAACGATTTTACGTGCTATCAACAAGCGACCAACAAGATATTCCTCCAATAGACTCTTCACAGAATATAATGTCTTAAACATACGGCAACTTCATCTAAAATTTACACTAACACATTTCATGTTCAAATACAAGAAAAAAACTCTTTTACATCACAGTTACACCACCAGAACAATAACCAAACGACACTACAATGTTCCTACACTACGCACCACATCAGCTCAAAGACATTTCATGTACCTAGCTCCTAAAATGTTTAACCTTCTCCCCGAGAACCTAAAATCCGAAACCCAACCCCATATCTTTAAAAAAAAATTATCAAAATGGATCCTTACATTCAGTAACGATGATGAGTAAAAATTTGCTATTTTAATTGAATTGTAATATAATTGATAAAACTTGTAACATAAATTAATTTAATGTGTTAATTAAATTACTAACTTAATTTGTTACTAAATATGTTACTTAAACTACTTAAATGAATTGCATAAGTTAATAGCTGTACACTGTACCTACACAATCTGTAATCTTCATCCGCCATAACACAGGGACATCCCTAGCATGGCGGATGAATTAACACAATTTTTTGTTCATTGTATAAACTTCTTTTAATAAATAAATAAAAAATAAATAAAAATAGATCCCAACAAGAAAAGCGTTAAACTGCGAAGGTGAGTTTTTTCTTACCTAAACAGGTCAAACGATACAATTTTAACACTAAGATTTATGTATGTTAGGAAAAAAATTATTATTTTGAACGGCCGAAGTTTTTCGCTAAACCCATTAACAAAACAGTGGAAACCGTTAAATGTTCTTTATTGTAATATTTTTGATATTTTATTTAGCAAGCACAAAATGGGCTCGCGGGCCACAGGTGACCCGCGGGCCGCGGATTGCTCGTCTCTGATCTAGGATAACAGTACGAGGCGAAGCTGGCGACAAATTCGTTAATCTCAAAATTCAAATTATAGGCTTGTTGTTACAGTTTAAAACTCTGCCATCGTCAACTACATATTATTATGCTTTTTTTGTCAGGTGGAAAATAATGTAAAACAAATTGCTAAACATTTATCGATAATTTCGGATGATAGTTATATTATGCAAGCGATAAAACACCGGATAACTCGCAAATCGTTTATGATTGTAAATTTCACGGCGTTTTTTTGACGTCTGTATTTTTTGCCGTGAAGTCTTATAATTCGGGATAAGTGTTAGCCCTAGGAGCCTACGGAGGAACCATGGCGACATTATGGGTTCCCATCATCATGAACCGTTCTGGAACCCCAAATTTAATAACTAGGTACCTAAATTTACCTTAACTCGTAAATGACGACTTTCGGGAAATAACAAATTGATGATAGGATTAAAAAATAGGTTCTTAATGCGGTAGATTAAACCTATCAATTAAGTATATCATTAATTAAGTATTTCAATTTATTTATTGAACCTTTGTGTTCACTTTTATTATCGTTTCATACAATTCATTTGACGAGTTAAGTGTCTACTTGCATACATTTTAGTTTTTATCTTTGATTCAATATTTAAGTCAACATTATTTCAATATTTAAGTTATTGCGGATTTTTCGTGTATATTTTGAGTTCATTTTTATAAGCTCTTTTTTAACATTTCATAATAATTAATTTTTTTCATGTTATTACCCGTCTCAGAACAGATTTAGGTCTATGTAGGCGGTATTTTATCTACCTGCTTTTTTTAAGTTTCGAATAGTTCTGCGGTGATTTTTCATGGGTTAGTAAAACAGATTTAATATCGTCACTAACAGACGTAGACAAACTACTGAAAAGTATAATTTTTTCTGCTCTTTTATAGATGGCGCTAATTTAAGTATTTTTGAAAAAAAAACGCTTTATGCACGAAATGTAGTAAAACAATGAATTGTTGTTTGCGTCGGTAAATACGTAATATGAAGATGAATAAATATTTTTGTAGGTATAAAAACCCAATTCTTTCAAGAAAGGGATACAAATATGTTATTATTATTCATACAAAACTATCGATTCACTAGGTATTTACATTTCGTACGTATTTACGGGCCAAATAGACGATTAATTATTTATCTTAATATTTCATCTTGACTTGCAAAAATGAGTTTTCCTAAGATAATTAAATTTCCGCTTTCTATGAACGAACAGATTATGAAGTTATTTTAAGTTTGCCCTTAAGATGAAGCACTACTAAGGACGGGTTGTTTAAAAAAAATTGATGGGTTCATCAAATATTTGAAGTTGATTTTCACATTCTGTGTAAGTTCTATTCAAGTTCTGTGTTTATTTCAGTTTTGTGAAGCAACTGTCCTACAACAATGTAATAACAGAACTTGAATAGAACTTACACAGAACGTGAAAATCAACTTCAAATATTTGATGAATCCATAAAATTTTTTGAAGCAACCCATCCTTAGTAATGCAAAATCATGTGTTTTTGATTTGAAAATTTGTTCGCTTAGAGATATGTTGGGTGCTTTAATTAAATACTGTTAGTGGAACACATCTTGGCCTTTGAAAATATCGAGTATTTTTTAGACAAATCTTTTTATAAGCCCGGAAAATTTTAAGTATCAGGCCTAAAAGTATTGCTTTAAAGTTCAAAATCTCCTACTTACAAACCCCCTTTGGGTTATGGATTTTATGTATGTTGTGGAAAAGTAAGTGCTTTAGAAATTGATCGTAAAACATTTAAGTATTTGTACACGAACAAAATAGAATCAAACAAGCCATTTAGTGATGTTTTTTCTTGTATAAATCAAAACAGGAGGCTGGCATTAGGGAATTTAAACCATTATCACAATTTACAAGGAGTATTATTATTAGCAGCCCGATTTTTAAATATACAGCACGCGGTGCTTCGCCTTGACTTCATTTAATGCTTTTTGCCAGATAGCATTAATAATTTTTCACTTAATTATCTTTCATATATATAATTACAGATCAAGAGTAAAATTTATCAATTTATATTTTGTATAAAGGGGAATATCATAAAAAAGTGAGCTCAAAGAACCGTTTTTTAATGAACGTTTTCTACCAGAACAGGTGCAATCTAATGTCAGATAAATCATAGCGCAGAGCTCGCCAACCTCCTTTTAAAGCGTTTTATTGCTTCGAATTTGCAATTTGACAAGCCGAGTGCCTCTCTAAGCTGTGCAATAATGAGTTATGTTTTGTTATGCACACATATTCCGGCTTAATGACACCTTGAGATCTCTTCCATAAGGTATACCGCTGATAGCAACATTGTAGCATCTTTCTCCATCTCATAAACGAGGCATGTAACAGAAAGAGAGGTTCGAATACAGCTCTCAACGGCAGGACCACAAGCGTTTCAATTTCAAGCGAAATTGCCACCGCGTAAAAGCGTTCCGCATGAAACGCCTCAGGAGACGAAGAGGTATCTTTATTAAATCAAAACATCCCGCAGTAAATAGGATCTTCAACAAAGGAAAAGATTTGATCAATTTACGGTTTTCTACACAATACAAATGTTTGTGTCTTTTGACTTATTGGTGTATATTATTTTTTGTGTGATTGTTTCTTGGGCGTGTTGAAGACGACGTCTAAAGACGAGACACGAAATTGAGGTTATTTCTATCACGCAAGCCAAATATTTCAGTTTGGGTAAATTCGCCTCTGGCAACCCTAGGTACCTTTTTGGTAGGTATCCGTAATTATACTATATTCGTAATGTGGCAACGTCAGTCCGGTAGAGGACGGAAGACCTTAAGTATTGTGTGTGGGATTGCGTTTAAATTTACGTTATGAGATTTACTGGCAATGAAATTCGATTTAAAAAAATGAACGACTATCAGATGACTTTTAATTAATTATTTGCGCATTTGTAATTGAAGTATAAAATTGTGAATGTTGGATTATAGATTAAACGAAGATGTATTGATGAGTGAAGATCGTGAAATATGTCAAATTGCAATATTAAGGTACGCAGAATTTATTTATTTATTTAAATTGGCATCGTGTTTGATAGTAAGCTGACATTTCATGCTCATATCGAAATAAGGTTTCGTCCTACGCATTGCGGGGAATTTTAGAGACCTACGAATTCTCACAGTACTATACAATGCTTTTTTATGTAAGATGTAGGCTTGGAGTAGGTTTGGAGCCCCAGGTGAAGCGTTCCCTCATTCAGAAGAAATTCCTGATATTTCTCTACCTGAGGGAGTATGTACTACCCCTGGCTCTATCCTACGGACTTTCTCTTGGGCATGCTCGGAATGAACCATCTACGGGTCAGAAGGAATGTGCTTATTGTAAATAATGATAATTGCTTATGGATGAAATTAATTGTGGATAATATTGTTAATTATGAATTTGAAATATGAGATCGACAAAAATGATAGAAGAAATATTGGTCCCAATGGCCGAGTTGGTTATGGCGCTATGTCCCTGTAAGACAAGAGATCTTGGGTTCTAGTCCTAGTTGCCACCATTACCTATTTTTTTTCTGTGTCTTGCTCTGTTTCATGTTTCGTTTAGATTTATCCGTATTATCTTCTTCTACATTGATAGAATGTATTACACGAACCTTCAAAAGTTATTAAAATAAAAAATATTTATTAATATGTCACAAGCGCTATAATTGTTATTATAAAAGAAAAATCAGATTGTGCTTTATGCAATCGAAAATGTATCGTGTTCTCTCATGTTTTTAGCATTAAGTTATAATTTTATTGGCATCTTCCTTGTTTATGATTTGACATTTGTTTTCAGTTATTTACAAACACAACACGGTACAGTGTTTCCACAGGGATGTGCAAATAAGTCCCATAACACTTTCGCTTATTATATTGAAAACCGTTTTGTTCGCTAATGGAGCTTCTTTTTTCCAAAGGTTTTAATTTTAGCTGATCAACCAAATAAAAATAATAATTTTCAAAATTTTATAGCGCCTAAAGCAAAAATTTTGTTTTACTGGTTAGCAATAATTGTAAGCACTTTCACAATTTTCATGACACAATTACAATATTCTTCGGTGGCGTGCATTTCTCTATGACGAAAGAGCCCTGTCGACATAGTTTTTCAAGTTTGTGTAAAAGTTGTGCATTGAATAATTGAAAATTCCCTTTTTTATTAGCGTATTTCGGTGATGGCGGTGGCCAACTGAATAAATGAGCGTATACATTCCTTACCCATTTATGTAATATGTACTTGCACCACACTAGGTACTACATGCACTTATTGTGATTTTTTCTCAAAAATTATTAATTAAAACAACGTAATGGACCTACCCAGTACATTAGAAACACCACCATTCAGAATCGAAAATTGGTTGCTTGAAATGTTTTAGCTGTGTGTAGTGACATTCACACACCTTCCTTTTAATCTCCTCTACCTCCTCCTTCCCCTCCCTTTCAGGCTCACAATATACCCCAATTGAGGATGCCAGAGTTTCACCGGCTCTTATTATAATTTTCCCACCAAAGAAGATTTTAGGATTTTTTACATCAATGTTTTGGTAATTAGGTATATAGCCGAAAACATTAAAAAAATGATCCTTTCATAATCATATAATATTCTTAATAATGTGAACATGGCGTGACGAACTGTGTTGATCCTTTGTCCTTACAAAGAATATGTTCCAAGGAAGTATCATTCTGTCCTTAAAGTGACCGTACAATAATCATTAAAATAGGATGAGTGACGGAAAAAACCTGAATTTTGGTACCTTTTAAATGACGAAAAAATAACTTCACGGACTAGTTTTAGTTGGCGTCATAAAGTTCAAACACAAGAAATTAAATGAGTTGTTCTTGAAATCCCATTATTCTTAAAACTTTAATTTCCCCGAAATATCTTGACAACATATTTTTTTATGTTATTAGAATATTTGCGAAGTACGATAATCTCGTTATATAGGAGTATACAGTCTGTTAAGGGACGTATTTGAGTAACTTTAACCAGTGATTCCTGACATTATTTGCAGTAAAAAACACAAATTAAATTTTGGCCTCCGGTGCTTTTTTGTGTTTTTTTTCTTCCCCATGTCATCACTGGTCTACTACACTTCTCGACTGAGTACAGTCGAGTAACCGCCCAACCCTACCTGTACAATACCTAATGATTGTTCAGGTTAGTTGAAAAAAAAATCAAGAAGAGACCAAAATTTCATCCACGTTTTTAATCAAAATAATGTCAGGAATCACCGGTTAAAGAAAGTCAACACCCTTCCTTCTTCAGTCCCTTAACCGTAGGGTAAAAGCCGGATACTTTCCTCAGTGGGATACTTGCCCCGGTTTTTAATGCACTATGTTATAGCTTGTCGCATTGGGCAAGAAGTTAGTCAAGTAACGAGTATACTCGGTACTTGACTGACCAAAATGCTACTAAATTTATGGTGTTCGGACACGTTTAGTTACTAAAATACTCGCTACTCGACTAAACTACTAGCCTAGTCTGTTCGGGGATATTGGTGGCATTAGCACCTTACTATAATAAAAAGTGCCCCTCTCGCAGGTCTTAGTGACATGTAAACCATCGGAGATGGCGCACGCGTTTTGTTCGTGTGAACGAAAATATTCCGCGGCAAAACTTTGACGGGCGTCGAAATTATATTGGTAAGTAATTTCTATTGAATATTTTTATTCCTCTGATATATATAAATACTTTTTTCTCTTCTAAATAACCAATGTACAATAACTATTAAAATTTAAAAAAAAATAATATACATATAAAACTTTCTATTACAACACATAAATACTTGTCACACATAAACATAAATAAACAAGTAAACACCTCAGCACAGGTTCTCCTAGTGAGGTGTTCACGAAACATACAACAATACCTATCCACAGTTTCACCTTCACAAACCTACCTTACACCCAACATAATAAAATTGCAAAATATATTATGTAAAAATGTTTTCAAAATTGATCTATTATGTAAAAATCTTAATTAATAGGTAAATACTGTAATACATAGAAATAAATAAATAAATAAATTACATTCAATTCGCAAATAAAAAGGGCAAGAATCCGTATCAAAAAGGATAGTCGCCCTATTTACTTTTGCGGATAGTCGCTCTATCGTCGTGGTTGCATGAAACTTGTACAACATTCGAAAACCATTGCATGAGATGTAGAAAGTTGAAAACCCTGGCTACTTTTGATAATTAATGCTAATGCCAAAGCTAATTGCCATATTGTTCTATCTTTGAGATAAATAATAATATTTTACTAACAACGTTCGTAATTTAAAGTTTGATGACTATTTTGTTTAATTTTTTAGTTTAAAACGTTAAAACATTATAATATTTTATAATTTTGATTAATATTTTTATTAGTAGTTAATAAAGATCCCAGTAAATAATAAAGACTGATTACTTGAATTGATATAAATTTATCGTGTCAGTAAATGTAGGTTTTCTGTAGATGTTGAAGTTTATTTTGTTGTTAATTATGGATAAATTCCAGTTTAAATTTTTTAGATCTTTCCTTATTATGGATAAATTCCAGTTTAAATTTTTTAGATCTTTCCTTATCCATAATTAACAACAAAATAAACTTCAACATCTACAGAAAACCTACATTTACTGACACGATAATACATAATACCTCTAACCATCCTATCTCGCATAAACACTCTTCTTTTGATATAAATTTGTTTACACGAGGCATGCATCCCACGAAACATTTTTAACGCTTCGGGGGATGCATCCGCTCCAGTAGACAACTATCCCCCTTTTTAAGAGGTCAAATAAAACAAGATTTACTCAAAACCTATATTAATTGTGTTTACAAAAATAGGCTACTATTAAAGATTAAAGACCTACATTTGAATATTCACGTTTCATTATTACATTAATAAATGTACATTAATAAAATGAAATGAATTTTTGAACCATTACTGGGACCAATCTTCACAAAAGTGATTAAGAGCTGTCAACTTTTGACAACAGAAAGATTTAACCTTGACCATGGGTTTAAAAATAAAGTTTCAGATCTAATTGACATCTATCTCTGTGACTCTCTAGAAGTGGGTAAGGGTTGTTAAACATTAAGGGCCTTAAAATGAACGGGTTTTAAATTTTACACAACTGGTATATCACTGTTTACCATACGTAATTGTTGTATATCAGTTATGTAAAATATAAAATATGTTATTATAAGGGGGTAAACAGAAAAATTTATTTTATTTAGGTTTTAATAAATAATGTCAGATTAAAATTAAATTCCCCTAGATTATATAACTGTTTAGAATGTTGAGATGAACAAAAAATTTAAAAACATTTATTGGTTGAATAGGCTCAAAGATGACATAAGGAAATTGTTTTCCTGAGAATCTACCTAGTGGAGCTAATGTAAAAATATTACAATGCGAAACAGAAAGAAGAAAAATATTTGCTTCGTCAACGTCAACGTGTCGCCCCCCTCCCTTTTAATACCCTGCAACGAATCAACGTTAAACGTTTACGCAGAGAGTTTATATTTACTGATCAGATATTCTGATAAAAATATAATGTATCTCGTGGCTTGTAAATCATTGGATTGGTAATTCGAACTAACCAAGCGCCTGACGCGAAGCTAGTTAATAACTGTCAAAGAACGAAGCGGTTAAATATTTCTGAATATAGATACTTGCGATTTTACTTTTTTATATATATGACTATATCCCTTCCACTGCGGTGGAAGGCGAAATGGGTCGAGAGAGTCCTGCTGGAGGGGTCGAAGAGTTTCCCTTGACGACCTCTCGAGATTCCTGCTCGCCAAGCGCTCCTAAATGTAGCGAAGCACTCAAGGCAGAGGTGTTAATCACAATTAAGGAAATGCAGCCCGTCCTACACTTAATACAAATTTCATTTCTGATATCCTTCACAATGTTGGTATAAAATATAATATCTTTATCTGTGTATCACTCAAAATTAGCTCTGGCGTCTCAAAAACCACACCTTAAAGTATTTATTACAATATTTGGCTTCAAAATAATTATTTATACTTACCATAAAATAAGAAATATCTGCTTGGCCCCCGTGGTCGAGAGGTACACAATCCGAAAGTCGCGGGATCGAATCCCGGATGCGCAAATAAGTTTTATTTGATTAAGGGGGGGACGCATGTAATCGCCCGAATTTTTACCGTTCTTCAGAGGCTTATTTAAAAGGGAAGGAATAAATTAATCGTTTTTAAATTCAGCATGTTTATTCATTATATATTAAAATACAAGAATCATAATTTTATTTTCTATTTTTTTTTAAATGGCCGCCGTAGTAACTAATCTCCTGAGACCCTCGCGGCAAAAGGCATCAATCGGCGGTATTAATGGCTTCTGTTACAGCTATCTGAAATCAAAAATTTTGATTTGAGCGTGTTTATAAAACACTTATCTTCTAGTTGAACTAACAAAAAAACAAAAAAGTAAAAAATCGTAAATTGGCACGACTCTGAATAAAAAAGTTCGATTTGTCACCCTTTTTTGGGGTTTTTGGGTCAAAAATGGTGATTATTGTAATTTTTTGGCATGTTTGAGGTTCAACTAGAATCTAATACTATAGAAAAGACGTGTGCCAAATTTCGTAAGAATCGTTTGAGAACTTTTTGAGTTACCTTGCCCCCCAATTTAAAAAAAGTATTTTGGAGAGAAACACGTATAAAGTTTTGACACATACTATGATTACAACGACTTACCAACTAGTCAGCGATTTCAGGGGCATACAGAAGTCCTTCGGTGCATTCGTAGTACTCGTTTTTCTTCTTAAATTCTTCTTGACATGCTTGACAAGCTTTTTTGGTCGTCAAAGAGCTGTGGCGATTTTCTTGAATCACCCTTTGGTCATCGACTTTGTCTTTGAGTTGAGGCGGAGCACTTAAATGAGTTTTTAATCGATAAATAATACGAATTTCATTCTAAAAATTAACAGGCACATTTTTGAGAATTATTTTAACTATTTATGCAAAAAAAAAATTGTTTTTTCATGTATCGCCCCCCTTTATTTGCATTATTTCAAATTAATTATTTAAGAATAATATATAGTATATTTGCGGCACGTTCCGTAATATCGGAAGATACTCTGGTGTAAGCACACCGTTCAGAATTGAAACGTTGCTTGAAATGGCTTTACCCGCTTTTGGTGACCGTACCTGAAAAGCCAGGAACTTTCCCATCTTCCTCTTCCCAATCTCCTTCCCTTCCCTACTAACTTCAGTCTCACAAAACACCCCAATTGGGGATGCCATAGTCTCACTGGCTCCAGAAGGGAGCCGCTGGGATTCTTTAGAGGCATTCACATTAAAAAAGATACCATATTTTTAATTACCCAAAATTGCTTTCATATCTTTTCGAATAACTTAATTTAAAAGGTAATTAATTATTGATATTAGTGACTTCCACGGAATGCGTTCCAGATGCATCTCACAAATTGCGCTTTTATTTCTTGATTGGAAAACATGGAAATATTTTTGACGTTTAATTTCATTCTCCGGCGTTTAAAGCAGTGCACCCGTTTTCAACTTACGTGGCCACATTTTAATGAGTCTTCCTTCAGAAACGTATTACCGACTGCGACTGAAAATATTCGATAAACATAAACACTAAGTTATAATGAATATGCAAATTAAAATTACATTGTAAAATCGTTTATCTCGGCGTAGAGTTGAAGCTGTGAGCTGTAATGCCTCGGCTTAATGAGTGGCGTAAGATGAGGTGTACAGAGTAGTTTAATGGTGTGGCATAGCGCTACCAGAATGAGATTTTTATCGTCTTGGTTTGAAGCACCATTAAGCCAATGGACCGGCCAAAAGTCGGGTTATAAGATTCCATTAATCTTCATGATATTCTTGTTTACTGATAGACGATAAACGTTTGAGAATTATTAATCTCTCATTGGATATATAATTACTATTCATCCATTAATTAATATAATATGTGTTTTGAACAGTCTCTGTGGTCGAGAGGTAAAACAACCGACTATACCTAAATCTGGAGGTCGGAGGTTTAGATCCCGGCGTGCGCAAGATTTTTTAGAATTGGTTTATTTTGTTTCACAATTGGATTTAAAATAATCTTGCAAACTTGCAGCACGTTCCTGAGTAGAAGAAATGGCTTTAGTGGAAAAAATGGCGTGTTTGATGACCAGATCTCAATAGCCAGGTAGGCACTTCACCAGTCTCTTTCTCGTCGTCCTTCCTCTCCCCACTGTCTTCAACCTCACGAAATACTCCATTCGGGGATGCCGTAGTCTCACTCGCACTAGACGGTTGAGAGCTGTTGGGACTCTTGAGCGGTGATCACGACACGATTTTTTTTTTATATTTTAGACGCCGAAAAGTTATCACTTGTGTTTTGTAATTTTTTAATAGTTTTTTTTTCTCTCTTTTGGTTACTCAGGATATTCAAATCAGTTTTCTTCTTCGCGAAAATCATAAAAGAAAACACCTTACGCTACTGGAAGAAAAACCTACGAAGGAAATTAGCTTCTTATTATCTTTAATCCATTATAGAAGACAATAATCAGGTTTTAACAACTATGTAGCAGAACTTTTGCATGTATAATATTTTTTTAATTAATTAACTTGGGCGAAGCCTATCATTAAGTAGGTACTCACAGATAAATGGAATTATGAAGCCTCTTCGCTTTATTAAAATGCCTTATTACGTCCATAACTACCATGTTAAGCAAATGAGGCTTAGATGGTTAGAACGTAAGAGTTGATGGACTTAGAAATAAATGGATCGAATATGATTTTAAAAAACCCGGAGAAGACGCGGATCACATGTAACGTAGATAAACGATGGTAAGGTACGATCTATTTGCAGCTCGGTGGTGAAAAGCTCCGGAATTGCAACCAGGCATCACGGTCGTGGGTCCTCCATCTTTACCGACCAACAATTTCAGCATATCGTGCCCTTGGAACACTTAGGTTTTAAACAAAATCGTTTTTTTTTACAAAATTCTTAATTTTTCTCTCTTTAAAACCATATCTAAAATGTCGTCGGTCTGATGACCAACAGGCGTATCTCATATTGTATTTTTTTAGTAGAGTCAAAAACCTGTTTGTTTCTACCGGATTCCTAAACATTTAACTAAGTGATTCGCTAATGGGGTTTTAAATACCCATTTTGTTTACTAATTTAGCAAAACATAATTAAATAATTATCAGGCGAAACAAAGAAAAATATTTTTTTTTTTTTTTTTATATTAACTCCACACAGGAGGCCCTGAGGGAAATAATTTCCCTCAGGGCCTATGTCATCTTTGAAGATGCTGTGTGGAGGGTGCTGTTGAGGAGAGGAAGGAGTGAACATGGGTCTTGAAGAGACCCATATTGTAGGAGGGAGGAAACACAGAAGCCGGCAAATCGTTCCACAGCCGGGCTGTTGAACTCAAGAACGAGTCGTAGAAACGACCCGTTCTCATGTGACTAATGTCAACCGTGTACAAATGTTGAGCGCGTGTTTGGCGTGTTTCCCGACTATGCACCGGTGCCGAGGGGATCAGTGACGCTAGTTCCTCGGAGCATCTTCCATTGTAATACCGGTAGAACAAGGACAGCATTCCCACCTGACGCCTGTGCTCTAAAGATTGCAGTCCATTTGTTAAGTTAGGAGAATCTATCAAACGGACCGCCCGTTTCTGCACAGAGTCGAGGGTTTTTTTCAGGTATTTTGGGACTCCAGACCAGAGGTGGCTGCCAAATTCAACCGTGGGGCGCACTTGCGATTTGTACAGGGTTAGCAGTTGCGTACTATTAAAGTATCTGCGGGCCCTGTACAGTACGCTCAGTTTCTGAGAGGCTAACTTAACTCTGGCCTCGATGGAGCCCCCGTACCTGAGCTGGTCACTTAGAGTTACACCAAGCATATCAATGGAAGGCCTGTTCGGGAGATTGCTTCCGTTGAAGGAGACTAGATTATCATTCCGATCCCTTTTAGACGTAATCAGACATGATTGGGTCTTTGAAACATTAAATTCGACGAGGTTATTCTTACCCCAAGAGAAAACACTCTCGAGGTAACCGTCCATTCTTTGTTTCAAAGCCCTCCGAGCCATTGGGATTTGTGAGCCCTTTGGAGGCTTGTCAAACAAAAAGCTATCATGGACTGTACTGTCATCCGCGTAACAATGAATCGGTGCACATGTCAAGAGGTCATTGATGTGCAACAGAAACAAAGTCGGAGACAGAACCGATCCCTGTGGGACGCCAGCATTTATCGAATGCGAGGAAGAGGTGAAACCATCAGCAACCGCCTGAATCGACCTCTCCCTCAAAAAGTCGGCAATCCACGTACACAAGGAAGCGGGAAGTCCGTAAGAAGGCAGTTTGTTGACAAGCCCTCGGTGCCAAACCCGGTCAAAGGCCTTGGAAATATCCAGTGCAACGGTTTGGGTCTCACCAAAGCGTTCCAGGCACCGCCCCCAAACATGTGTCACATACGCGAGAAGATCACCGCACGAGCGGTTCCGCCGGAATCCGTATTGACGGTCGTTAATAATTTTGTTCTTCTCGAGGTATGTGAGTAGTTTGTCGTTGACCACACGTTCCATCACTTTTGACAGAACAGATGTGATCGCTATGGGGCGGTAGTTGGCCGGGTTAGAGCGGTCACCTTTCTTTGGAATGGGGTGAATGATCGCTTTTTTCCAACCATAGGGCACAGACCCAGACTTCAGGGACATTTTGAAAAGCTTCGTCAAAATTGGAGCTATTTCTGCAGCGCACCTCTTCAATACCAGGGCAGGTATTCCGTCAGGCCCACTAGCTTTATTAACATCAAGCCCTCGTAAGACTTGGAGTACATCCCGATGCCATAATATCACAAATAATAGTAAATAAACGGAATTATACCAATATAATAGTGAGTTGGTCATTTGAAAAGAAATTATGAACTAATAAATGATTTGAATCTCAAATCAAAACTGTGAACTTACCAGGAAACTTAAGCGCACGGGCCAGTCCACAAAATGCAATGTTGCCAATTCTTTCGCTGCAAAGTTAAATACATTTTTTATTACTGGTAGTAATAATTCGAAAAGCAAATAATACGGTTTATTTCATTGTGTAACTAAAACACCGCTTAACGGTTGGGAAGCGTTTTTTTATTAGCCAGGCGGCTTATATTATTTTTTAGAACAACAAGCGTTATGAAATAACTAATCGGTACTTGTTCCTTTGTAAAATTAATGACGTTCAGTGAACAAGTACAGTCAAATTAATACATATTAATTGTCTTTGGCAATTAGAGCGGGGAACACCGGATATAGACGACAGTTTTTGGGAGGCGGACTCTCTTCAATGTCACTTCTCGGATAGCGTTTCTGAGGCAGCTCGTTATCGGTAGTCATATTAACCTGCCTGTTGGGGCAAATATATAAACCTGCCTGTTGACGCAAATGTATACGTACCTTTTCTATAAATATATATTTACGTTCCTACCTATCCTATCTACCCACATAAACCTTTCCCGACCCGGACTAGTGAGCAAAATGACAATAATACATTTATGTCAGTCTTACTGTTTTGTGCTGTACTATGGTCCACGGTGATCTCTCGGTGCATTCAACATCCACTATTAAAGAAGTTCGTTATTTGCTTTGCAGTGGTTCACAGGGATCTCTGGGCAATGGTCTGCAGTGATCTTCGAATGAGCTAACGTATTCCTAGATGTGACCATATCGTTTTCGAGTCCTGCGTATCTAATTCGAGTCCTAGATGTGCCAGACACACGCGTCCCAAAAATAATATAATGGCTCGATATGGGCTGTAGTGCCATCGGAGAGAGAGTGAGAGAGAGAGAGAGTGAGAGAGAGAGAGAGTGAGAGAGAGAGAGAGTGAGAGAGAGAGAGAGAGAGTGAGAGAGAGAGAGAGAGAGAGAGAGAGAGAGAGTGAGAGAGAGAGAGAGTGAGAGAGAGAGAGTGAGAGAGAGAGAGAGTGAGAGAGAGAGAGAGAGTGAGAGAGAGAGAGAGAGT